>CM050655.1:17909924-19376174 GCA_027574665.1 Rhynochetos jubatus
AACTCCAACATGAACCACAATTCTCAACAAAGTAACAAGACAGCCTCTGGAGCCCTGTAACCGGTAACACTAAACTATCTTGACATATTTCAGCAGGGATCTTAGCTCAGTCTTGACAAAAGTCAAAGCTTTAGCAGAGCTTTTAACATACACTGGCCTCAAGATATTTTAAATTAGGGGAAAAATCTGTTACTTCCCATATGTCACGCTTGAAGCGGTCAGTTTATTAAGACTCATTCATGCTAGCACCCACCTGTGCTTGTGCGCACCCTCATTACAGCATCAAATCCAACTTCTTTCTGGACATCCCTTCTCAGGTCATTCAGGAACCTATCCTGGTCTGTCTCCAGCTAGAACACAAACAAGAATTCAAGTTTCATACTCCCATGAATCAGAGCTGCTTCATAAACCATAAAGTAATTTTAAAAAACCATACTATCTCCTGCAGTCTTACTCTGAAAATCAGCCATCATAAAGGGCTCAGTGTCCTGCTAATAAAACACTGCCAAAAGGAAACAGAATAGTTGTTCTTGTTTTCGTCATTAAGATATTGTATGTAAATACATAAAGCTAATAAAATAGTTCTGGCTGAAAAATTGAAATTTAAGTAGCAATTTATTTCCAAAGAAGTACTTGTTCACTATGGTTCACACTACGCAAGAGAACGCTTATCTGAACAATAACTCTTACTTGGATCAAACACCAGCCTGAGTTAATGTCACTCTTACCTGGAAGTACGTGTACTTATAAATGGAGCCTCCCGTCTGGTAAGTTACTACCCCTAGCGTCGCCACATCCAAATACTGGTTTGGAAATAGAAACAGATCCACACAGCAGCCCTGGGCCACACAGTCCTTGGCCAAGTTGTTGTAAAAACTTGTCTGTGGTTGGAACAAAGTCTAAGAAAAGAAGTCAGAGACGAGATCACACGTTCGTGGTAAGAAAAAGGGAGATCCGTTTTATAATCCCAGCCAATGAGCTTTCATACTTTAAGTCTCTTCAGGGAAATTAGGATTATATCAATTCTTCCTGACCCTGCCTTTGAGGAACTGTTGCATATTACAAAGATCATAATTAAAGCAAGATGTGTATTAAGTTCAGCACATTCACTTTAGCCCAGCTATGCTATTTTACCCTGTATAAGAACTTAGATATATCTCTCCTTGTTCTCATACCTGAGTTGTCCTTACGATATCAAGTCTACACAGCTCTGCTTGAGAACAGAAGATAAAAGTGCAGCAGGAAAAGTACTAGCTGGGATGGTTACATCACGTGCTACCCTTGTAAATTTTTTCATGTCGCTTCAGAGTTATTTTGTCTCACAAAAAGTATAATATAGACCTATAATGTAAGCATCATGCAAGTCATTCTTACCTTCTCCTTATCTGTGTTGATCAGTTTCTTATCATCCCTGTTCTTTAACTTCCCTGGAGCCTCTGCAATGGGCAGAGAGGTGTGGAAAATGAAGAGCTTGCCAGCACACTCGGCTGCCTGCAGGAAAGCGAGTGCAGTAGCTCAGGTTAGAAAGGTTGATAAAAATTGTAATGGAAACTGTGATTCAGTAACAAGCATTCAAGCACCCTCATTACTTCACGTCTTTATCAGGAAGGCACTCTATCGGCCACACAGGCTCAGTGATCACTTGGTTACTTCAGTGGTATCCAACACAGGGAGCAGGGCTGACTGGTCAGTTACAGAAAAGCAAGTTTCAGTTCGACTGGATCCGTGCTAGTTCCATGGCAGGGATAAAAGAACTGGCTCCAAGCAAGACAAAGAGCAGTAAGCAGGACTCAGCTACAAAAGGCTCTGCACTAACGTGATTGATCACTTTCTTCTCTGATTTGCAGCTACTGAGTTTGTGGGAAAGGAAAAGGGTCACAGAAACGTCAAAGGATTTTTGCAGTCTGAGCTTCATTATTTTAAATCATTAAAATCATCATGATCATTAATTTTAAATCAATAACCTATGTCAACGCTAGCCAATGTTTAGCAGGTTATTTTCTCTGACTCATGCAGTATGTAAACAACCCATTAGTAATTGATATTATTTTTCGATTGAACAATTGTCATGAAAACTGAGTTTAAGACAGACTTCTAAGGACTTGCATGCCAGACAAACAGAGCTATATGAACAATTTTGGAAGGAATCATACAGGCCATCAATTCGATCAGCATATACAAGTCAGAGTTAGATCATGCATGTAAGTATCTGGATGAAGCACTGAAATGGAAGAACTTTAGGAAAGGTTTATTTGGTTAACACATTGGTGCAAGCAACTTCAACAGACTGCGTTCTCTCCTTTCATTTAAGATTACACCAAAGCTTCAAGCAGAGCATTGGAAAGACACCACGTTACACAACTCCTCAATGAGACATGACAGACTTCAGCATCTGGATTTAATCTTGGAGGGTCTTTTTTTTTTTATTTTGGTAGGTTCTGCAAACTGTTCAAAGCAAAACCCAATCAGGTAACTACGATTAAGCCACATCTTGTACTTTGAGCAAAATTATTAAAAAAACATCGGGTAGAGAACAGATAAATAACTACATAGAACTGGAGGTAAATGTACTTGAAGAATGAGTCAAGTACTCCTACACGTAGCGCATCTAGCACAAGGAGACTTACGAAAAGCTTTAGAATTGTCTCGTTAGTGTGTGTTAACAGAATATGAACTTCAGAGTCCTCAGACTGAAAACAATTTACCATGACAATACATTTACTAACCTTCAGTGCCTCCAGCCCTGCCTGAATCACAGGTGCAAAAACAGTTTCTGTCTCTCTTGTGTCTGCAAACATTTCTGGAATCTGGTCCAGCAAACTAGCAAAGAGCAAGAAAAAGGAGAAATTCAAGATCCCATTTAATTGGAAAAGCCACACAGTTGCAGTTGATGATCTGTGAGACAGTTGATGACCTGTGAAACTGAGGTGGTTTAGACAGAAGTTCCTAACATGTCTGTAAATTTGCATAATTTTTACAGTATTTGGTATGTCATTATTTATCTGTGAAAAAAATTATGCTCTCTCATTCTTCATTGGCCTCTCTCATCTGTATCCTCAGTGCTTGCTGTACAGCCTCAAGTGATGCCTACTCCAACAGCCCTTTGGTATTTCTGCTCTTTTAATATATTCCAGTACCCAGTTAGACAAACTCTGAGGAAAGACTCATGAGTCTTGGCCTCTGTTTGGCAAGCATCTTGTGTACTATTAAAAGATTAATAGGTTTAATCCACGGTTTTGAATTTATGCTTGTTAATGCACAACAAAACAGGCTAGAAATTTTCTTTAAAAACATGCAGTACCAGGTCTGCTTCCTAAAATGTAGTTAACTACACACCACAGTTTAATTACAGTTCAATTATCATGTTAGTTTGCCAGAACTTGGCTATTTCTCTCTTTCCTTCTAGATTTTATCTGCTCTATCCCACTTGTTCAGCTTTCTCCACAGAACCAAAATTAGACACCACTGTGGCGCCTCAGTTTATAGTTATTTAGGCAGCTGCCTTAAAGACAGTGACAGTATTCTTACGACTTCCAATCTGCACCATTCTAGTGGTGTTTTCTTAGAGTTTTTCCCAGAAATGCCCTTCTGCACTAAATCTTCTTGTATATACACCCTCGGCCAAGCTGGACTACAAGCTAAATACACCCTTACCCCATGAATCTTCCCATCCTACTTTGCCAGCTTAACCTAAAAAAGTATAGGAAGTTAAAAATCATGGAGCGACTTCTAGGTGAGTAACATGACAAATAAGCAGTGAACATTACACTTCTAAACGCAACCCTTGAATCGACCAACAAGAAGTTTACTACGCACATTGTAAATCAACTTCTATTACCTGACAATAACTGTCCTGGATTCGTTCACATTCACCAGAAAACCATCAAGGAGTGGCACAAACATATCTGCCACATCGGAGACAACCATCATTTGTGGCTGTGCCAGTGAGCTCTTCACGTTATAGAAGTGTAACACTTTGTTGTAGGTGACAAAGCCGACTCGAATGGCTGATTCTTCCATGTTGCCCTCCCTGTAAGAGACACACTTGCTTTCACATCCGAGTATGTAGAGAAATCATTACACAGAACCCAATACGATAAGGGAGAAATGAAAGGAAGGAACATTTATTTTCACCTAGAAAGGTACCCAGAAACATGTTCTGCTTGGCCTTTTTCTGAAGAAAAGCTTGATAGGATTATTGCAATTTTTTAATTTCTAGCTTTTTTAAAGGGAAAAAGTCCCCGTTTCCCCCACTCTGCCTGGCTACAGCATTATACGATACACCTACCTGGGCAGGTAATCTAGGAGTGACTTCAATTCTTCACATATTAGCCTCACTAAGCCACTCTTCACAGCATTGTAGGACACATCAATCATGAAAATGAAAGCAGGTGGACTGGGAAATTTGTTGTTCTGTGGAAGACAGGGAAGAAATCACATGATGGCCATGTAATGCAGCCCACATCACTGCTCTGTAACATGGACAAATGGATGCTGGTCAAAACTCTAAAGAACTTTCATGTGCTTTCCTACTCATGAGCAGTAACTGTTTCTTCAGATCATTCTCCCATCCCTGCCCAATTAACATGTAAGCACACTGTGCTTGAGATGGACTGGTATTACATACCCTAGACTGATTTTGCCACTGCTCAGCGAACAACAGCCTAGTCACAACTAAATCATACATTTACATGACCAGGCCAGATGGAGAAAAGTAGGCAGGAAAGCTTCCTGCCAGTTCTGAAGACTTTGGAATCTGACCAGACTTGTTATAGGTAATTTCATCAATATAAAGCTAAATATTTTCCTCTCTGTGAACTGCAACCCTTCCCTACTACTTAGATATCAGGTTTGCTTTGGGAAATAAAAACTTGTTTCAGTCAACAGTTTTCTGAAATCTATAGGTCATACTGGAAGGAGCACACAGAACAAATGCAAAACAGAATAACTTTCGTATCTGGGAAAATCGCTTCTCATTGGAATTAAAAATGCTTCTTACACTGTTAGAAGCTAGACAATTGGTCTTTCCCTTAACTCGAAGTAAAGCTGAGGCATCAGAAGGTAACTAGTATAAATTTGCACCATTTAGGCATTTATTTTCCAAGCATTTATTTCAGCAGTGATACAAGTTGCTTTAATAAACACCTTGGACATACTTTTCCTATTCCTCAGAAGTTAATTATTTAAATCTTTCATTGAAAAGTGAACCAGCTGTGACAATATATATTTCCACACTGTTCTTGTGTTTTTAAACACTATTTGAAATTTAAGTTCAATAGGTAAAGTCTGTCTTAGGCAACAGGTGGCACAATGCCTAGTTACTACTGTACTTTTCTTGACTCAATCCTGCATTCTCCTCCTGCCCCAAGGACTACTGCAGGAGTCCCTCCCACAGAATTGTATGGTAACAGCAGCTATAGCTGCTTATAATGCTCCAGAAGAGAATGACAGAGGCAGCTATGACAAAATTGTGTAATGCCATGTGTGATCAAAACTTTCTCTGCTTTGGAAAGTAAGCAGACAAGCACATTACCTTAGACAATGGAGTGGGTTGGACTAATGCTGTTAATTACTTCTTCCAGCTAGAAAGCAGCCCCAGACAGTTTGTGTCATTCTTACGTTTATGAAAATAAGCTTTTCATGTAAAAGCAAAACAACATACAGTAATGAACACATCATACTGTACCTTGCAATAGTCAACTGTTGCTAGAAACTCGTAAGACCCCAGTGATAACTCTGGTCGATCATAGAAGTCTACTCGCTTTCCAGTGTGATCCAAATGCTGGAAATAGTGAGGTGGCACTGGGGAAGGAAAAAACATTAAGTTCAGTGACACATGCCTGATAAATACCGTGACTAGAAAGCTAATATGACAACAGCTGTTTGAGATAAAACTCCAGGAAAGCTGGCTAGCATTCTGTGCCAACATGCAAGTATTACTAGAAATACTCATGCAATTTAAGAGCATCATTAAAGCCAAGAAATGCACCAGGTGGCACACTGAACAGCCACTACCGTACTTGTCCTGAATCTCCTTTACATACTCATTTTACATTTCATATCAGAAACATCATTCAACACACTCATAGGATTATTCTGAAGGATTTAGTCCAAAGGAAAAACATAGCAATCTTGTATAAGTAGTAAAAAATTACTTACAATAGAGTTTGCAGTAAACAACAGGTTAAAACATTATTGACCCAGTTCAGGCTTACCAAAGACCGAGCTCCTTATTTTACTATATGAGTTAGCTTTTTCCTTCCCTTCCCAAGCTGCACAAGAGTAAAGCCTTCCAGGCACTCCTGGGTGCAGAGACTGCCATACTCCTTTTGTCAGAACAGACAGGGCGCTTCTTGCAGTGGATTGTAAAGCGTTAAGGAGGAACCAGAAGTGTAACCACATGCCCAGTATTTTTGTGCTGGTACCAGGCATCAGAAGGGAAAATAGGAGCTAAGTTTTTGCCTACAAAAATCAGCTGCAGAAACAAAAGACAGCATTTCCCTTGTGCCCCAAGAGCTACCATGACAGAGTCCCTCCTGTAGAATTGCGGGGGTGACAAAATGTATTCCAGCTATAGCTGCCTATATAGCTCCAAGGGAGAATAAAATGAGATTCTCTCTCATGATAGTATTCACCACCTTTAAATTATTCTAAACACTCCAAGTTTCAACAGGTCAAAAGAAAACGAAGTGGCATCATTATGACTATATATATAGCACCTAGTGCACTTCTCCTCTCCAAGAACACATCCAGTACAAGACAGTTACCCAACTGCTTTGCAGAGAAGCCAGAAATTGTTCTCAAGTATTAGGTACAAGTACACTGTATTTTCACAGCAGTGCTTTCATCAGCAGGCTCTGAGCAGCCGTCCCTTCTGCCCCTGCTCAGTTGTTACAGGTACAGCCCATTCACATGGCTGCTGAGTGAGCAGGACAGGCAATGCATGCCCGCTGAAAATCACCAAACAACAAAGATTTTTTTTTAAAGTTGGCCATTTCTAACTCCTGTCAGCTTCCCATTTTGGTTTGTACAAACAGTTGTACAGCATGACTGAGGTGGCAAGAATAAACTGCATTAAAAGCCATCACTGTTAGCAAACGAAACACTCAGAACATCACTGTAAGGTTTGTTGTACCTTACGTTCCACTGTGCCTTCAAAACAAATCTACAGGTATCATGCTATGTGTAGTGACTTCTGCTTAGATGGAAGCATGTTTATGTTAATTTAGAAGAGGAATTGAGATTAACTGCATATACTGAACACTCCTATTCAGCTGTTGCAGATTTAGCTGCAATCTCATCTCTAAGCAGTGTATATACAGGCTTTGTGAGGAAAAAAAACAACCCTAACTCATCCTACTGACGAGATGTACATCTCAGTACGTCACAGAAAAACTGTTTGAAATACACTAAGAAAATAACATAAATAACTCTTCAAACCACCATACATTATGCTACAAGTGCCTCATGTTAAAAATTTGGTACATTGATACTGCAATGCATAAGCACCTACTTAATTTCAACATAATTTCAGAACTGAGCACTGAGCGTGTTTTATCATTTACAAGACTAACCAGACATTAAAGCACAGTATACACTACAAATGACGATAACATGAGAGATTTGTTTGCATCTTGTTCAAAGATCATTCCAAATCGAGCCTAAAGACTGATTTCCAGAAGAAACCTTACCCTCAGTGACACAGCTGCAGAAACAACACTGGAACCTCCTTCCACCCTCAATGAATTGCATAAAAGGGCACATGTAGGCCTTGCACCTATTACATCGGACTGGACCGGATTCTCCATGGTCTACCAAATACGGAAGAGTCTATGGAAGCAGAGGAAAAAGAAAAGAAAGATCACATGATGAGGAAAAAAAAGAAGCGACCACACATACTGCAGTGCTTAAAACTATCTCCTGTGCATTGCATAGGATTTAACATTTTGGCAGCCGTGGGAGAGAACGAAGGGAGTAGGGGAAGCCTGAACAAGTATTTCATAGATGTTTTTCAACTCAAGCTTTAGCACAGCAGGTCTCTGTGGGCTGCAGTCACTGATGGGCTATCCCACCTAGACACAAGTCCTTCTGCGTGGTGTTGCACTACCTTATATAGTAGCCTGCTTGAGGAGCATGAGCTCTAGCAGGAGTACGCACAGCACAGATATATCCCAAGCGAATACAAAAGACTGAAGCCATGCAAAGAATGGCCGTGAAACTCAAAAGGACTGAGCATACAATTTACATTTCATCACAGGTTGGGTGTTTCAAAAACAATTCTTCTCCTCTTACATTTTTTCCTTGTAAAAAGCAAGCTTTTTGATGAAATGGAAGCCAGTTACTGCATTCCATTCAAGAACATGAAGCATCCAGACTGTCTTAAAAAATCTCAGCTGCTAAGACTTATTTTTGAAATCCAGCATGAAATACAGTATACCCATTAGATCTGCTTGTCTTGACCCCACTGTATAGCAAATCCTCAAAACTGTTACGTAGCGATACCATTTTTTAACTATGACTCATAATACACTCTTTTTACAGCCAAACCAAACTAAGGTGCTTGGCAACTTCCACAGCTCCTCAACATCAGAATGAGCAGGAAGCACTTTAAAATGATTAAGACAGAACTAGTGCAAGCTACAAGCTGCATTCACAGTTCAAAGCACCTTTCATAACTAAAAGTCTAGCGCAAAAGCAAGTTTAACTACTTACTTTCTGACACTAAAGGTGTCCGGTCTTAATTCCTTCAGTCACCCTAAACCTCAGATCATGTTTATGAGACAACATATTCACTGAGCAGAGTTGGGCAAATGCTTTTCATGCCACGGATGCGTCACATCTCTCATTCAACCCCACTCATCATTTACTGATAATACAGTGGTTCTGCGGCCAGCATTTCTCAGCTCCTACTGCGCAGGCTGACCTCCTCAGAGGAAACAAAACGTCAAGTTTTCTGACTGCCAGTGTTGGTATTGTACTTGCACACACTGAGCGGTTTTCCTCAGCCTCTCCCCCAGTAACATGCATGCAAACAAACAAGGGTGCTGTGAACATGCAGTGCTATGCAGAACTTGTCACCAGCTACTTACTCCCAGAAGGCAGAGATGCCTCTTTCTGAAGCCTCAAGCTTTGCTTTCTGAACTGTGCTTTAACACAGGGCAAAGGTCCTGTAACTGGCAACTAGGTGCTGCATCTTCATACTGTAGATTTATCCAAATGTTGTATTTTCATGAGATCTTTATCCTCTCATTACTGACATTTTATGCTTTAGCTCAATGTACAGTCTTACTGCTCTGAACAGCTGAGCCTTCATCTTTTGGATGGACCCCTCCACAGGGAGTTTGCCCTTGCCATAAAGAACTTCCCAATGCTAGAAGCTGACTGGTCTCCAGGGCAATCTTCCAATCCTAGTCATGTTTTTTCTGGATAACACAAGTGTTTGTTCAAAGCATAAACACACCAGGAGACCTAACAACTAGCTGTTTGTAAAGCTTCTCTGAAAATGTTCAGTTCCCCAAGCCTCCAGGTTTCTCAAATAAGACCACATTCTCCTACTGTGCTCGTTTTAGAGTCCAGCCACAATACAGGAATTAACTTCACAGCTCAGTTTTATCACAAACTAGCTTTCAAAATCATACCACAGTTTACGAACATTAATGAAATCCAACAGGAAAACCACGCCCTTAAAAGCCCAGAGGTTATTCCTTTCCTTAGCAGATGCTAAAGTTATGCTTAACAGGGCACAGAATACCAAGAACACTCCTGAACGTACACAAGTGACCATAACATTTTGGTCATTTGGTCACAGTGCTTGACAATTACTGCAAAAAAGCTGAAATTATCATAGCAATCTAAATATTAAATGTTTTGAACACAACATTCTTCTGCCTTACAGACCTCTACCACACACTTGTGGGACAATCAGCATTTGCGTAGTCTTCATTACCTAAAAATTCCTTCTCAACATATCTGTCAAATGTGGACATCTAACAGCATTCTCCTGAGGAGTTCAGAGTGCTTACAGCACATATGTAACTCCGCATACAGTTCTCACCTCTTCTGGGGGCAGAGTAGCCAGTGGTTTTATGACAGCAGCTAAGGGAACTTGGGACTGTTTGGCCATATCTGAGGTGCAGGGAATATTGTAAGATGTGCATCTTATGTAGCGAGGGCTTGCATTACCTGGAGAGCAAAGAAAAAGTTAAGTTTATATTCAAGAACAGAAATATAGATAGCTTCAGTTGTGTTGGTAAGCCATAGAGACTAAGAACTTACATAAACAATCAATTCATTTCAATCTGTGCAAAACCTGAATTCCAAACAAAACTTTGTGATTAACTACATATAATAAAAGCTTTTAACTCAAAACAAATGAACTTGACTCCACTTCAACTTAACCCTTGAAAAAGGCATGCATACCTGTTCACTCTTTTTGCAGACTAAAATATACTAAAGGCAGAAAAATCAACTCAAACATTTCTACTCTTTGATTTTGTAATTTTGGACAAAGAGCAAACCACTGGATTACAGCATCAAATTCTGAAGTTTTAAGGGAGTTTAAAATCTCAAAAAAAGCATGGGAAATTATAAGATGAAATATCCTTTCTCTATGAAGCCCACGGAGCCACTGATATCCCACCTCATTAAAAAAATTACAGTTCCAAGTACAATTCCACTGATATGGCTAGCAAATTCCAGTTCTGAACTGCTGTTGACACAGCTCTACAGAAGGGGCGTCATTTGCTAACGCTGGTCCTGGGTACCTGCCTTGAAAACGTTTTTTACTTGCGAACTGGCTACTAGCTACTAAACAATCAGGAGAATCTAAATTGAGATTACATCAACGCAGGACTTGAAACTAAGCTTTTGTTGGTAAAACACACATACCCAGCTACTGAAATAAATAAACTTCTCCTTTAAAGACAGTGTCACTGACTGAGGTTTGTGTTTTGTTTGTTAAAGAAAAGAAATATATTTTACCTTGATCTTTGACCAAGAAATTAGTAGTAACAAGAGGTGGGACCTGCCCTCTCACTCCAGTGACAAATGGTTCTGACCCACAGTTATTTCTGTCATCTTCAATCACTTGAATCTACGATGGAAAACACCACATTAATGTTTGGGGGCTTGGTTTCAAAGTACTGTAAAAACCACAAGTTTTATCTGTAAGGCAATGAAAAGGGGACCTGAGGCAAACATTACTGTCTCTAAAAATAAGAAGTCTAAAACACACAAGCTTTGTCAAGCAGTCACCTCTCAGTTTGATTCTGAAGACTATTTAATGAATAACAATAAATGAAAGTCGCAAATACTATTTTTCCCCCAAATATTTTGAGTAGTAGCATGTTTTGTGTTTTAAGGTCTGATCTAAACACTTAAAAGCCGAACACAGATCAAGAAAGGAATTTTTGGTAGCATTCCCATGTGTACCTGTCCTAGCCAAATTAAAATTAGAAGCTTCTGTAAGCCTCAGGCTGCAGTTCTGAAGATATACTGGGCTTTTCCCTTCTGTTGTATCTTCCCACTGTTTTCATGGTATGCATTTATTTCTAACCACTGTAACTCTGACATAAAGACAGGTGCTTGCAAGCTCAGGTGGAATTCTTCATTACTCCATCTGTGATTCAAATTCTGGGGGTGTGGAAAGCAAAGTTTCAAAAGACTTGTCAATGAATCAAGCTGAAACTTCAAAGCCAGTGAAAATTTTAAATTTATTAGTATTTCAAATTCTTCATTAATGCAAATATGCCTAAGATAATGGAAATGTATTCAACAGATTTACTTGACTAAAATATCTGCTGACCTTCGCATAAGAACAGAAAACTGTAGTTATACACAGTTTTAACTACATTTCTATACTGGTGCCTGAATGAAAGCATTAAAGCTAGCAGTCATTCTGATCTTACTTTGTCACCAAACACACGAGTTTTGCTTAGAGTAAATGGTGAAATGCAGAAGTTTGCACGGCAGAACTTCTACACTCTCACTAAGAATTCTAAGTTGCCAACAGAAAGCTTCCCATAGCATCGGTGACTACTCTAGGACAAATCTAGTCCTGTTTCAGAAGTGCACAGACTGACTGACACTGGTGATCTCACCGCCGGTACCTGTCATATGACCAACTTTGTTACCCTTGTATCACTTCTTCCTGTCTAGCCGAAGTCAAATGTGGGGTTGTTTCTTCCAGACCAAAAGGTAGCTGCTTTTTTCTTTCTTTAGGTAAGATTCTCTACACATAAATATTACATTTTGAAGTTCAAAATGTAATGATTATGTATGAGCACAGATAATGAGAGAATGTTTATAGCTCCCCATGCCTCATATTAATCTACTAAACAATTTATATCAGGAATTAACATCAAAACAAAACAGTTAATCTACAATTTCAGAAGTTCAAAGCATTAGCCCAGTACTGGTATATCAACAAGAACAGTAAAAAAATTCTGCTCAAAACTGGTAGAAAACTTGGTTACAAAGGCTTATGCCGTGTGTACGTTAACATGAGACACACATTGTATGGACAATTACAGTGATGGCTTACACTGACAACGCCAGTGGAAATCCGATGAAGGAGACAGTCTAAAGATCATACAAAGTGAAGGGGAGACATTCTTCATGATCTGTTTCTGACACAGTCTGCTTTCTATTGCCTTACCATTCATCACAGAAGTGAAGATTTTAACAACCTCTTGTGGTGTAATGTTACTTGCTTTGATAAGGCAAGCAGAAGACAGCAAGGAAAGGGTAAAGGATTAATGATGGAGGGTTAGTGAGGTGAAGTTCAGGTTTCAGGCATGCACAGATGGTCACCAACACAGAGACTACAATTGACATATATACAGCACTTACTGGACTAGGAATTGCATCTGGGTCTATTCTGTGCCTGGGTTTCTGCTGGGGTGGCAGCTCATTAAGTTGCTTTTTTAAAAAAATAAAAAGCAAGAGTGCCACACAAAAAAAAAAAAAAAAAAAAAGAGAGAGGAGAGAAGAGAATAATAAAACAAACAGTAACCGTGTTACTTCTCTCTACCCAAACCTGTAGCACTGGAATTAGGTACATCTAGAGACTGGTTCATGCAATAGGAAACATCAGCTTCTGCAGCATACGCAGATCCCCAAACCAGTCTTGGCAGGGTACTGGGCTTGGGCTCCGAACACATTGCTGACAGAGGTAGTGCCTCATGTGCTCATCTTGGTTAGAAACTGGGGATTTATGCTTTAAAAACATGCTAAAATGAAGGGAACTGACACAAGCCACTTGAGAACTCATTTAGTGGAAGATAAGAGAAGCAGACAAGCAATTAAAGACTTCTTATATGTTATAAAAACAATACAGTCATAAACTTCACATAAACCTGGAATCTAAATTTTTTTTTTTAAAAGCAATAACTTCTGAATAACACCAGTCTAGATCTAAGATGTAACTCAAGACTAAATTTTTACAGTTTTGACGTAAACTGATTGTAAGCACTGCCCTGGAAAGGTTTCTGGTTAACCAATGACTGTGGCCTTCTGAGACAACAGAACAGCAGCAGTGGAAGGAACAGCAGAGTAGACTAGCAGCAATAATACTGCCAGGCTTAATATTACGCACCACTGCTAACCATTACACATCACTGCTCATCCTTTCTCAGAACCTCCATTCTGAAAGATAATCCCAATTTGAGAAGTTGTTCATAGTTGACTGAGGTAGTGTCATGACTTAAAGACCCCAAAAAACGCTGACCAGCCTTTTGACAGCTTACAGGAAAAGGGAAAAGCACTACAATTATCCCCTATTAGCCATACTTTAGACTTGGATCACACAGTTCATAGATTGTCACCTCAAAACCTGAAATGAGTTTATCTTGGAAAGTCATTAAGCAAGAAACCAGAAATGGAGAAACAAGCTTAATCAAAGCCCTCAAGGATTCTCACAATGTAACATAGTACAGAAACAGACCTGAGGAATTAGAGCATTGATTTGCATATGCAGACCCTTTCTTTAGTCACCAAGAAAAATAGTGCTTCTGGGGTTCTTCATAACAAAAGACTAAAGCTGGATATACAAGAGAAAACCAAGCAGGAAAAGACTGATTTTCCTTGGAATGAGAAGTCTGTTTTCAGCTTTGGCCTTTGTCAGTTCTGTTTTATGTAAAGAAACTGTGGAAGAGTTCACACTGGTAAGAACAAAGTAAGCTTACAGGGCTAGGAATGGAATCTGGATCCAAGCGTTTTGGTGGAGGTCCGGGTTGACTTCCATAATTTGGTGCTCCTGGATAGGCTCCTCCATAGTTTGGTTGGGGACCCCTCACCTGCCCAAAAGAACCTTACAAGAAAGGGACAGCAAAATCAAACAATGGCTCATACTAGGTGTTTCCTCATTAAACACTTCCCACTTCTCCTGTCGTGGTCGAAATCCAAGAAAGTCACGTGCTTCTCCGTTACCTAGGATTAAACGTATTTATCACAGTGTTTCAGTTTAGACCTGTACCTCTCTATCAATGATCCAATAAACTGATGAACACAGTCCTCCTTTAAACCAGGCTTAAGGAAACAGAGGTTTTTAGACAAGCATAGCTGTTCATAAAATAGTATTAAATATGCATTAAGATCATGCACTACGAACACTTAAGTTAAACTGCAGAATGCCGAATAGAAAGTGCATATGGAACAGCCAGACAAACTAGTGGATGACCCACAATTCCTCCAACCAAAGGTAAGCAAGGAGTTCTCTCAGGCAGTTTTGGCTTGTCTGAAGTTACAGGTTAATGTGTGATTATCTCTTTTGGTTTATAACTACCTGAAATTATTTCATGTTATCTTAGACAATTTCAGTCAGTTACGGAGTAACGCCATGATTTACCCCATTAGTGTTTTGACAGTTTATAGCAATTTGGACAGATATTTTTAAGTAATTTACCTGGCCAGTGGTACAAAGCTGCATGGGGGACAGGATTCTCAATCCTGACACTTGCACACGATTATTTTATCTTAGCTATCTGTAAATGTTACTGATTAAAACTCAACCAAAACTGTTTAAATCAGAAAGCCTCACTGATACTACTTCTAAGGACACACAGAACGTGGAAGGTTCTACAAGGAAAACTACAGTTTTGTGAATTAAAGAAGAAAAAGTAGCAACTCCTTTTCAATGCTTACAACTCCTCTCATACACAAGTTTTTTAAAAAGCTAGTAAGGCTTTTCAGGATTTCAAATCTCTCTTTTGAGCAGATGAGGTTGCAGACATCAAAGTGCCCCAAAAAATTTTGACCACAAGTTCTTATAGTATTATGGCACTAATTACAAAACAATTTTTCGACTAAGTAAGTTAGGATTCCTTTAGTTACATTAATCTGATCAAAACCTGAATGATAAATACCTTAGAACGACACATCCTATCGTTTATCTTGGATCTGTCCTTCAAACATGAGCACAGGAAAACAAGAGGGAAGTTTCGAAGCACAGCCTGGAGCCCACAAGTAACAAACCTGAAATCCAGTTCTCAGTTTGCAGCACACCAAGAACACATAACTTACAACTCCTATACTGCAAATACTCACCGTTCTGCTGCATTTGGTATCCTGGCTGAGGAGGATGAGTAGGAGGTGGTCCATGGAGGCCACTCATGGGAGGCCCAGGGTGCGGCCCTGCCATAGTTGACGGAGGTGGTGGTGAGGATACGTGATTAGGCTGAGACGGTGATGGTCCAGCAACTGTCTGCCCAGGCAGCGGTGGGCCTGGCATGGAGGGTGCCCTCGGGGCACCTGTGGTAGGAGGGTAAGAGGAAGGTCCAATCCCTGTAGAAGAGGGAGGTGGGGCAAAACCAGGGACTTGAGTAGGTAGGCGCTGAGTTGATATTAGTTGACCAGGAAATGGAGGCTGTGCCAAAGGAAGACCCTGAGACACACTGGGAGGAGGGGGTCCTTGGCTCGCAGTGTAAGGTGTGTAGAGACCAGATCCTGTTGCACTAAAGCTTCCTGAGACTGGGGGAACCGATGTTGGGGGACCTGAAAAGAATGAAAAAAGATTTCACATAATGTTCGTCTATCCTCAAGACAATTAAGATGCAAGGAAAACCTATTTGCTCTAGATGATCAAAATAGGTCTACCACTTGCACATCTGCAGACAGACTCGTCAGTACTAATATAGACAAACCTTATGTGAACACCCTCCTAAATTGGTCAGAGAGCTGAAACTTCTCCAAGGGATCTGAAACGATAGTTCCTTCATTGTCCTCTCTCTCAAAGTCTGTGCTTCTTATTTTACAAAATCAGAACACATTTCAGGATTCAGGGCCAGAAAAAAGGGGCAAAGCTCAGAGCGGTGGTTCTGGCTTTGCATTTAAGTCTTTCTACCGGTTTCTTGACTAACGTAAGTTTGTATATTAAACCCCACACTAAGTTGAAGCCTGTAAAGCTTTATGGTTTTAATAGCACAGAACTAGCACCTTCTGTATTAACCACTGTATTGTTTATGATAATTTTAGACAAACACATTGCCAAAAGGCTGGAAAAATCTGCATCTCTACTCCTAATTTTCCTATAAAGTCTGTGTTAAGAGTATGAGAGATGCTTGTCAAAAAGTACTTTACCAAAACAATTAAAAAATAATAATCAAAATGCAGTCAGACCACCTTACACATAGTAGAGACAAATCTCTAGCCTTCAAATGAAAAAAAAAATACCCTGCGATCTAAAGCAGTGGGACTGTAGATCTAATACAACAAAACACCTAAATTCAGTTTATACTGTTTAAGTAAGTTTCTTCTCATCTTCCAGCAAAACCCTTCACAGAATCATTCAGAGTAATTTCAGCCCTTTATGATTTACTGAGCCATTTTTCCTTCCTTTCCAAATACTTTATGAAATTACCAGCATAAATGAAAAGCAATCGCATATTTCTGTAGCCAGGAAATCTCACCATAACCCAGTCCAGCTGGGGGAGGAGCAGAGGCTGTAGTACTGCCAATTGTCATCCCTGCCATGTGATTGCTGAGCTGTTGTACACTGGCTGGGGGGGGACCATATTGCTGGAACGTAGATGTCTGGCTGACAGGCGTGGGTGCTGAGCCTGGCAGAAACGGCTGAGAAGCAGGTGGCCTGAGAAGGAAGAGGAGAAACTTCACTGTATAATAGGGAATCCAGGCAGTTACAATTCTGTACCTTCTAAAACTGTTCTACCACAGAAACACTAGCTGTGTCTCAATTATTTACATGAAACATTGTAGGTCAATTTTGGAAAAAATAATTACATATCCTGCATGGATCCGAATCCCTTTCATAAACGAAAGAAATCTATTAGTTCTTAAAATACAAATTCTGCTTTCATGGCTCTTTTGTTAATTCCATTTGAGTTATCACAACAAACCAGAAATACTGCAACAGAGTCTACACAGTGACCAACAGTAAGACCTGTATAGCTGCGTAAGGATCCTCTGTTGCTCAAAGGATTTGGATTCTCCAGCTGACAGTGCTGAGCATAACCAGAAGGAAAGGACAACCACTTTCCCCCATATCCAGTAATCGGAATGAAGCAGAGAGGACTGTTGCCATTTTCACCACAGAGGTAACAGCAATATCTTTCTGAAGAAGATGCACAAGAGCTTTAAACAGAGATAACTCAGGGATCCATGATGGACAGAAAAGGATCCAGAACCAATACTAAGGAATTACTCTGTAAGGACAGACAGCAACATGCTCCAGACAGAGATCAGTTCACACTGCCAAGGAATCCAATACTATAGTTGTGTGGATGCAATTGTTTCAAAACAAGACAGATTGAGAGAATCAAAATTCCTTATGAGAAAATTACTACCACAAAGAAAGTCTTTGGAGGAGAAGTGGTTTTGATCAGTCACTGACATCTGCACATATCCTTCCAGAAGTTGCTCACCTCTAGAAATTCTTACTGTCTAACAAATACCCCTTTGGCAAAATGTTGTTCCAAAACAATAAGGAAGCAATTAAGAAAGTCAATATCCACCACAGGAAAATCAAAGTATTTAGTTTGGTTTAGATCCTAAAAGGTCTAGACCTATCATAGGTCTACCAAGGCAGGCCTTTGTTATGATTTGCTCTTCCTTGCATGTACCTCTGCATCGGGGCTGCTGAGGCTGGGATCCCATTCTGCACATCTCCGTGTCCAAACTGACTGTATGCCAGATGGCCAGAAGGAAGAGATGATCCAGAGGCTGGAGGGGGAGCTCCAGATGTTGGAGGGGCTCTTAATGAACCTACAGACATAAGGGGGGGAAAATTAAAAAAAAACCCAAAACACAAGTTACTCACAGAAACAAGGGCTTCAACCAACTGCCATGAAAAATCCAGGAAACACAAAAAGTGCAGAAACAGTTTAGCAGTGGCCAAATCTATGTATCAATACTCTATGAGCAACAAATAATTTATACAACTATATTAGAAGGATCAAAACAAAGCACAAATATTTTTAGACAGTGTCACTAGTCATCATCTCCACAGAGACAAAGTAGAAAATATGTACTGTGGAGGGTCTTCAAAACAAAATTTCACCTTCTGATAAAAAAATATATTATCTTGTCAGTACTGTATTAAATTTTTCCCCTTCCAAGTACAATTATTTTTTTCCAGACTAAGAAGAGTACTAAAAAAGGGACTTTTTACAAGGGCATGTAGTAACAAGGCAAGAGGAAATGGGTTTAAATTGAAAGCAGTGAGATTTAGATTGGGTATCAGGAAGAAGTTCTCCCCAGAGAGGGTGGTGAGGCACTGGGACAGGTTGCCCAGAGAAGCTGTGGATGCCCCATCCCTGGAAGTGTTCAAGGCCAGGCTGGATGAGACTTTGAGCAACCTGGTCTAGTGGAGGGTGTCCCTGTCCATGGCAGGGGGGTTGGGCCTAGATGGTCTTTAAGATCCCTTCCCACCCAAACCATTCTGTGATTCACATGGAACCTAATGTTCATTACAGGTCAGTTTTCCCTACTTGAAAGATAAGCAGGATATGTGAGTAGATTCAGTTTTCGACTAACTGCTTTGATATATAACATACTGGGGAACACCAACAGACTGTTCTTCCCAACCTCTCAAAGTTAGAGGCTAACAGGAATACTTTTTCAACTCTTAGACTGAGCTGGTTCAGTCAGAGCTCAAATGTATTTGCCTCAGAAACAAGCCTTCACACTTTGCACAGATGGCACAATGCTGGATACAACACCAGCAGACAAACTGCAGCGTCTACTTCCAAAGAAAAGAATATGAAATTCTATTTTAATAATATTACGTTAAAAATGCTGATAATTATAACAACCATATGACCATGCCTGCTAATGACAAGGGAATGTATTTCATGTATGGGGTATCACTAAATACAGATGAGTAAACTGTTGATGAGACCAGGGCAGCACATACACACTGCTGTCTCTGACAGCGACGAGCATGACAAGTTTAAAAGGGACTCTGAAACCTCCTTGCAAGGAACCATTATGAAACAGGAAATGAGACATTTCTCAACTCTACAGTATAATTTATATAGCAAAGCATGAGGTTTCAGCTTACATAAATTTTTATCTTATCTGCTACATGCAGTTTTTAGTAAGCTTGTGAATGTAAATTCAAAGAAGGAATTAATTAGACCTTGTATGAATAACCTGTAATTTCTTGGGGCTTTTAAATTTATTCCTAATTCTTCTTCTGTTCTCCATGTTGAGACTCTGGGCTTAATTATTTCCTGAGACATCTATTATTTTCATATACCTTCATCTCATTACATCTTGTCTTCTCTAAACTACTGTTGCAGCACCTTCATCTTACTGTTCCTCTGGCTAAGCACTTCCTGATCTCTATCTGTATGTTGTGTGGTATTTCTATTTTCTTTTGTGATACCTGTTCAGTTAATTTGATACACTTCCATGTACTTCGAAATCTCTTTCCTTTCATAGTACATGTAAACTGTTTGGCATTGTTACCTTTTGTGTTTGAAAGCATATTTAACCCAATTCCTGGAGGGATCCTACACTTTCTTCCTCACACTTTACGAGGCATGCAATTTGACAAATACATGCTTACCTCAGAAAAAGCTTCTGAAGTCGTGTTTCTAGTTCTTGTCACAAATATACTTCTGTGACAAGAATATTTGTGGTAATATACCATTACCACAGACTGCTCAAATAGCCACTAAAAAAATTTCACTTGAAGGAGTATGAATAGCTAGTGGTTTATCAGCTTAAGATTCTTGAGAGATCCTGAAGTTCCCCGTCAACACCTTTGAGATATCATTCTTACTTATCACAGACCTCAGAATGGAGGTAGATTACAAGAAAATGGGAAATGCCTGTGACTTTACTCAAAGCCCCAAGATGATACGGTCTTGGACCAGTTGTGACTCCCTAGTTTCTAAACAAATTGACACTGCTGGAAATAGCTCTTCCAAAATACCACTAGTTGAAAGGAATGAAAAATAAAATGTGATTTCTTGCAGTGTTTCCAATTCTTACATCTTGCTAGCTTTGCAAAAGTATTTCCGCAGCTTTTGGAATCATAATTATTCCTAACATGTTTCTATGCTATAGCCAAGGGAACTGAAAACTTTTTTCCCTTAAATGAGAGCACAAGTTACATGACTTAGAATAACAACTTCCTGGATCTCAGGGAGATCTTCCATTTCTTCATTGCAATGCTATCATTGCAAACCTCACATTTTAGTTTTCTCTCAAGTGGGAAACTGCTTTCTTTTGAATTAAGGATTCTCCCTGGCAGAACTTGGACAGACCAATTCAGGTTTTGAAATCAGTCTTCAGAAAACATTAATCAAAAGTCAGTTTTTTATCTATGAATCTGCAGGCATAAGGGATTTCTACTAGGATTATTTCTTCATATCCTATTTATGTTTCTGTAGTGCTGCCTACAAATAGATTGGGAAGTGTCCCCACCCACCTCTGCCTGAATAATCAAGTACCCATATCTTTAAGGTAAGTATCCATATAAAATGTGAACTCAGCACAGAAGAAGCTGTACAGCACAAACACTCCCACAGAAAGGACACAATTTACCTATGAAATTAGGTGCAAGAGAAGAATTGTCAGAGTTAGATACAGGAGAGCCCTTCAAAGGGAACCCCAAGGAAGGAAAGTAACCTGGAAAGACAGAAGACACCAGTAAATCAAGCCTGAGAGATAGCAGCAAGAGACAGTGTTTTTAATGCTGACGTCAGTCTGTAGTACAGAAAATATCATATAGATAAAAATCCATGTCACATTTACCACATTATTCCTTAAGCTACACTCCCTCTCATGGTTCTACCATAGGTAACATATATCACCAACACTGTTCATATAGTAACATTAATACAAGTGTTAACAGTATTGTAAACTGAGTCTATGTAAAACAATACAGCAGCAGCCTAATTTTCACTGGTATTCAGATAATTGTGTTCGCACATTTACCTCCATGATCTCATCAGAAGGAAACCAATGGACTGACAAGGACTGCTGCAAAATTGTCCCGGTTCTTTTAACATTCTCGTAGCAAGGAGCAGCTACTTCCAGCTACCAGCACAGTACTCCACTTCTGGTCCCAAGCAAGACTAGCATCACTGGTACAGCATTCCCATGTTCCTAGGGTTTGTCACATAAATCAGATGCGAAAGACTCCCTGACTGAGGGTGGCACCTGCTCCCAACACTTCCCCACTCAGTCCTCTAAGCAATGTTGTTATTTTTGAAATAAATCCCTAAGATAACTACTTTGAGATAACAGAGTAACATTGGCAGTTTTCCTTTTACCGCTCAGTGCCCACTAAATACCTGTCACCCTAGTGCCTCTGAAATTAATTCTCTCTCCTCTGTGTTATGCAGCTACAAGTCTCACTACAAAGACCTACAGTAAACTTCACGTGTTGGACATGGGGGTAGGAAGGATAACCATCGCTATCAGCTGTCTGCTCTCTTTGATCGCGTGTTGTTTGCCTCTTTTTCACCTGGATGTCATATTCAGCAGCTACTAACAGGTCAACATTTGGCTGTCACGCTAGTGCTCTGAATTTTACATTCCTTACTTCCAAAGACAGGAATCCTGGATTTACAATAACAGGTCCAAGATGCACAGCTTGACAACTGAGATTTCCTTAATACAATCTGCTGAGTCTAGGAAGGGTGGTCTCAGAAGAAAAGATGGAAAAGAAATCTCCACAAACCACAGGTGGCCTTTGCCTGATAGCCCAAAAGTACATGAGATACTAAAGAATAGTTCAATACACTTTTATTGTCCAAATGAGACCACCTTGTTGCCCTCAGTGTCACACTACCTTTCAATCAGTAGTGGCACTAACAAAATCTGCACTTTTAATCTGCACAAGTTTATGTGCATGTCATCAAGCTTTCGAGGTATGTCCTTACTGAGCTCTCATGAACCACATTTCTGTCGTTCTGAAATTATAAAAGGCAAACCAGAAATAGTTCAGGAGGATAAAGTTAATTCCCTTAAATGCTTTTCAGACTTTTCAATAATTCTTGAAATATTTGACAGAAGATGCTCATCAGTTTCTTTTCACAAACATCCTAAACATTCCTCACACTGCTAACAGCCAAACCCTGTTTTCTATCAATAGCTGCACTGATGAAACTTTTCCAACAAATCTGTAGCAATCTTCATCCTCCTCTCCCTCACTGAAACAAGTCCAATTTCTCTCTATCCCTGCCATGGGACAGGAAACACTGGTTAGTCAATGACTACACTGAACAGGCAAACACTGGGCTTAGTGGCTGAGCTTTGTCCCTGCTTTCCCACAAAGCAGGGTCTCTTTCCTCTGCCCAGTCCCAACTTTCATTACTTTGACAGGAATTTAAACCCTCTGTGAAATTGTTTCAAAACTCACAGATTAAAAGTGCTGTTGGAACAGACTTAGTGAGAGGAGTAGAGGCCGAGGATTACGGAAAGAAAGGGAAGATGGAATAACTGACTAACCCACTCCTTAGCACACCTCACTAACTCTTCTTCCACTACCCTGCTAACTCCAGACAAAAACCCAACAGGGTAACCATTCAGCTCCCAAAGTTCGGTCTCCCACTTCTGGTAGTTTCAGGGCAACTACAGGCACATTGATTCTTCTAACTTCCACACTGAGTTTGGTTTCAAATTCAAGAAGTTGCAAAAAAATTAAATATTTAATTGGAAGGGAGAATAATGCAGAGACCATTAGCATGATTAGCATATTCCTCATTTCCTTAAAATACCAACCTGAAATCTAAACAAACGTTTAAAAGTGAAAGTTCATGTTGTGCTTATCTCAGCACAACTGGATTCATCCATGTGATTTTCAAAGGCAGAATACTTCTACTCAAAGCAATAGTATTTTCTCCTCTACATTTCAGACATTGAAGTCACTATTAATCTCCTAAAACAACATGGGTACTCAGAACCAAAGACTCTTAAGGTTCCTTAATAATTTAAAGTTAGCCTTTCTTTTGAAAAAAGGAAAAAAAAAAGTTGAACCACTTTACCACTGTTATGGTCCCTAACTGCTACCCCTCAACACAACCTCATCAGGATAATTGTCCCAGTCAGGTGCTTCAGTACCACAGGGACATCCAGGAAAAAAAAGCAGGCTGTGCCTCTCAACATGTCAATTTTATGAGCTACTAAAAGAAGAGCAAGCCCAACGAAGGTGGACAAATGACAGAACAATAACCTCAGAATGTACAGGAAGAACATGGTTTTTAACATCAGGTAAGCTACATACAGAAGATAATTGCTACAACAAAATAAAGACTAACGATAGGAATTACAGAAATAATAAATCCATGCACACAACAATTCACAGGTTGTCAATCATTAAGTTTTGATTGAGAAGTACCTTGTGGAGGGACTGGCTGTTGATATCCTGGCATCGGACCATTATAAACTCCATATTGCGACTGGGGAACCCCTGGCAATGGCTGTCCTCCGTAGGCAGGCTGCTGGTATCCCTGATATCCAGGCTGAGGTTGCCCGTAAGGAGGCCCTGTGTGAGCTTGCTGGTTTACACTCATTGTATTCACATCCCCAAACTAATCTCACCTGCAAAAAGGGGGGGGAAAAACGGCTTTTAGCAGACATAAAACCAAACTTACCAACTTCTTTACTGTTTTCACAGAAATCAGAGCTCCTGAGATACTAGGAAAGGTAAAATATCAATAGTAATTTACTCTTGCACAGCAATTTTTTCAAGTAAGATAAATGCTTCACCAGAGCTAGCTAGAAAACCGTATTTTCAGAAACTACATTTTCTAATCAACTTATTCACTGCTTCCCCCTGGTTAGACTTCTGATCACCATCTTCGAAAAAAATACCATAATTTACCACTCCATACCAGATGATTATCAAGCTTCTTGCGGCACCTTCCCGAACATCAGACCAACAGAAAACAGACTTCATGACACAGATGAGAGATTCCTTAACACAATACTTCACTAACACTATTCAGCTTTCATCTCTGTGTCAGTCTACTTGACTATGCTTCCTTGCTACACGCAGCACACACTTCGCCATCCACAAAGGCTGCTGCTTCAAGTGTTAGAATTCAGAAAAGAACCAATATTGGGGGTTTGGGATTTTCTTTCTTTTTTAACAATAGATTTAGAGTCCTTGTTATGTACATAAATTTCAGAAAACCAAGATATTCCAGAAGCAGCATGTTCATCTAAGAAAGGCAGTCAAAATGGAGAAGCGCCACAGGCTCACTAAAGTGTCACTCAGCACAGCGTCACTGAAGGAGTTATACAAAAAGGATAAGACCTGAAACAGAGCATCAGGAAAGATGTTTCTTCGCAAAGTCAAGCAAGAAAACTTGCTTCAAAGACAGATTCCCAATTCCTCTAACTAACTGTATAAAGAGATTGACTAACTTCATAAATCAGAAACAGTACTGGGAGACCCCAAACCAGGCAGGCAATTTTTACCATACCATGGTACCAAGCAGGCAGATAAGCCACGGGGTCCTTGAGTTGTGCAGAGCCAAAGAGGTGATTTCATGGGCAGGAGACTCCCTCATGGTCTATTTCTCACGGATATTTTACATCCCCTGTACTCCTTTGGACACTCCCTGTTACCCTCTTCAGCTAAAACTATCTACACTAACACTGTAAAGAAATGTGTTTAGAGAAATTTCATTTTTTAATAAAAGACTGCAGTTTATATAAAAATTGCAAAGTTAAGATGAAGCCAGTAACTAATTTTGCCCTCATATTTTGCTCCAAACCCTAAGATGAACTTCTGTGTTAAAGATGCACAGTAAATCTTAACACAGAGACCTACAGCTGCAACAGCCGTCAGTCCGTTAAGGCAAATCCCAACAAGAAATCTACAGCTTAACTCAAGCGGGTATCAAACACCCACACCGTTTTTCCCATACGCTGATTAGAGCATGCCAGTCAATGCTAAGATTGGTTCTTCGCACTGTCGAAAATATGATGTCAAAGAACTATTTCAACAACTGACGCAACAGTTGTAAAGCAAGGGTACTAAAATAACTACAGTTCTGTAAGAACCATCCACACAAAAATTCTTTTGGATCCATATGTATGTACACAATAAAGGGAAAATATATCACAAGAAATAGGTGAAGAAGAAAGCTGCTACAATACATACATACATACAAAATTTAACCTCCTATAGCTAGTAAACATGACAGGTGTCAACACTAAAAAAGCTAATGCTTACTCTGAAATTAGATATTAAACGTCATATGAAAGGAAATAAAAAGTTCCGTTTTTTTATTCTTCAGGAAACATCAAGGTAATGATAGGGCTTTTGTTTAGAATAACAACTTATCTTAAATATTTAAAGGTAATTTGCTCTTGAAAGTAACCCAGAGTGTCATTTGCAACAGTGTGACAGAATTTTTGATGGGCCTGCAGTGTTTTAAAACATGATTACATATGACAAACAGGACAGCAAGAGTCATTGCTGAAGATCCTGGTTTCCCACACCACCTTTGACTTAGTTCTACAGAACAGCCTAACCTGAGCAGCCATGGGGCCAGGAAATTTGGACTTTGGGACCTGCTCCCTTCCTAAGTGCCCCTAAAGGTTAACCTCATCCTCCCCAGGTAGGCAACCAGTGTCACCACACTGCAATCACGGACCTACCCCCAACCAACTCCTGTGCAGTGCAAACACCAAAGCAAGGGAGTTCCTCCTGCAAAGGTGGTGGTAAAGAGAAGGGAGAACACTGCTCTACCCACACAACTTGGAACACCCAGGCAGGGCTTTCTGCCAAGGAAAGAGGGCTGTTTTCTCTCCTTCCTGCCCCTGACTATTGCTCATTGGATTATTAGATTGTGCACAAGGAACGAGGCTTCTAGTCACTGCTCCTACGAACAGGTCTTTCCTCCAGGAAAAGCTGCAGGTGAAGTAGCAGCATCCTGGAAGATACCTCCTGAGCTATAATGCTTAAGACACTTCACAAGTTACACCTACAGATATCCCTGAACAGATCTAATATTTGAACAGGGAATTACTACAGGCAGAAGATGATCAATCTTTCATGCCTTTCTTTCTGTTTTTTGTTTGTTTGTTTGTTTTTGTGGTTGTGGGTTTTTTTTTTTTTTATGATAGGGCAAGAGCTCAAGCACGTCCCTTGCAAACCACTTCTGACTTACTGTTGTGAGTGTATATTCAGTAAGTGATCTCACCTGATAATCTTTTACTATTCTCTTTTCAGCCTTCCCTCCCCTCCATCATGTGAATATCAGTATTTCCTGCTTGCACAGGTAATACCACAATACTGAAACCAAGAGGTAAACCCATTTAATCCAACTCTTACACAGGAAATGACCTCAAAACTCTTCTACACTTTCTACAGAAATACCCACACAAAGGGGATGGCTCTAACTCAGTGTCCCAGCTGAGAGAAAAGCTGACATACTTCAGACCTTTAGCTAGTCCATGTGGCAGCCAGCACAGGTCAATCTCCACTGCAGCACAAGCTGACGCTTGCTCTATACTGGCAGAGGGTCAAGGAGAAAACTGGAAAGGAGGAAGAAGACTCAAGAACAAATCCCAGTGTTGATGCTGGGGACAAGACTGCTTCATTATTTCAGTTGCTCAACTTGCCCTAAACATAAGGCTAGTGGCATGCTTGCTCATCACTGATGCGGAATACCATCAAGGGCAGGGCCCAGAGTATCTACCTCTGAGAAGGCGGAAGATAGTTGTCACTGAATGAGTTTATTTTCCTCTCCCCCAGTACAAGTCACTTGTATCAAAGAGCATTCACTTTGCCTCCACTCAAAAAAAAAAAAAAAAAAAAAACCAAACAACAAAACATGTAAATTAGAACCTGGTCACTTAGAGATATGGGAGAAGGGAGAATTTTATGTCTTTCCCCTATCCCTTAAGAATCATGGAATGAAATACATACACCAAGTAGCAAGAAATAGAGAAAAAAAGGCTGTTTCACTTGATAAAAATACTGAGGATATTCGTTTGCATGTAGTAACACATCACCAAAACTAAGCCAATCATAATATTAAAACATGCTGTTGAGCAACGTATTACTACTCAATGGTTACAATACACAAAACTCAAATAAGCAGGAGTCATGCTGTTGGGAAAATACTATGACAAGAAGTGGTTATTACGATAAGTAACAAACAAATTTCTTGCAAAGCATGAAGCACTTGCTCTATGCTGTTTTCTATTCCTCTATATAAAGTCAGTTGACCATGGAAGTTTTGGTCAAAATAGTTACACAGCTAAAAGTCATACTGGAAAGATGTTATACAAGACAAACAACCAGTGCTGATCAGCAAAGAACTGATGGGAGAAAAATACACAGTAATACCGGAGAGGAAAAAGAAAATCTTTTAACTTTTCCAACAGTTTCCAGATTCCTTAGTATCCAAACAAAGCAGACTACAGTGCAGTGTGTATGGCCTTTTTTTTTTTTAAAAAAAAGGCCTAGTGATCCATGAGCTTGTTTCAATCAGCAAGTCTCCCAAATCACTGAAAAATGCACAGTCGTCATTTTAATGGTCTGCATTCACTGTTAATTCCTTTTTGAAATAGAAAAGCTTCATCTCATCCATTTCTGTTTGCTTTCTAAAGGATACAACAAAATTACTTTCCTTCAGAAAGATTCTAGTGCCTCTTTTCATGGTTGCTGATTGGCTGCAGCAACCATGCAATGGTGGAGTTTGAGATCTTTATGGAGGCAAGGAAGGTGTGCAGCAAACTCGCTACTCTGGGCTTCAAGAGAGCAGACTTTGGCCTCTTCAGGGAACTGATTGGCAGAGTTCCCTGGGATGAAGCCATGGAGGAAAGAAGGGCCCAAGAAAGCTGGTTAATATTCAAGCATCACCTCCTCAAAGTGATGTACAAAGAGGAAATCAGACAAAAACACCAGGAGGCCTGTGTGGATGGATGAACAAGCAGCTCCTGGACAAACGGAAGTGAAGAAAGGAAGCCTACAGTGGGTAGAAACAGGGACAGGTAGCCTGAGAGGAGTATAGGGAAGTTGTCCAAGAAGTCAGAGATCAGGTTAGGAAATCTAAAGCCCTGACAGAATTAAACCTGGCCAGGGACATCAAGGCTAACAAGAAGGGCTTCTATAGGTACATAGGTGATAAAAGGAAGATCAAGGAAGATGCGGGCCCTCTGCAGGACAGCTGGTTTCCCAGGACATGGAGAAGGCCAAGGTGCTAAACAATTTTTTTGCCTCGGTCTTCTCTGGCAAGGGCGCAAGCCATATCCCCTGAGTGGCAGAAGGCAAGGGCAGGGACTACAAGAATGGAGAGCTGCCCATGGTCAGTGAGGATCAGGTTCGGGAACACCTGAGGAACCTGAAAGTGCACAAGACCACAGGACCTGATGGAATACATCCGTGGGTCCTGAAAGAACTGGCAGATGAGGTTGCGAAGCTCTACCCATCATATTCGAGAAGTTGTGGCAGCCTGGTGAAGTTGCCACTGACTGGAATAGGGGAAACATAACCCCCATCTTTAAAAAGGGAAAAAAGGAGGACCCAGGGAACTACAGGCCAGTCAGTCTCACCTCTGTGCCTGGCAAGATCATGGAGCCGATCCTCCCAGAAACCATGCTAAGGCACACGGAGAATGAGGAGGTGATTGGTGACAGCCAACATGGCTTCACCGAGGGCAGATCGTGCCTGATGAATATGGTGGCCTTCTATGATGGGGTCACAACCTTGGCAGATAGAGGATGGGCAACTCACATCATCTACCTGGACCTGTGCAAAACGTTTGACTCCGTCCCGCATGACATCCTTGTCGCTAAATTTGAGAGGCTTGGATGTGAAAGATGGACCACTCAGTGGTTCAAAACTGGCTTGATGGTTGTGGTCAATGGCTTAATATCTGCGTGGAGGCCAGTGACAAGTGGCGTTCCTCAGGGGTTGGTGTTGGGAATGGCCCTGTTTAACATCTTTGTGAGCAACACAGAAGGTGGGATTGAGTGCCTCCTCAGCAGGTTTGCCGATGACACCAAGCTGTGTGGTGCAGTCGACACGCTGGAAGGAAGGGATGCCATCCAGAGGGACCTGGACAGGCTGGAGAGGTGGGCCTGGGCAAACCTCATGGAGTTCAACAAGGCCAAGTGCAAGGTCCTGCGCCTGGGTCAGGGCAATCCCAAGCACAAACACAGGCTGGGCCGAGAGTGGATCGAAAGCAGCCCTGAGGAGAAGGACTTGGGGGTACTGGTGGATGAGAAGCTGAACATGAGCCGGCAGTGTCCACTGGCAGCCCAGAAAGCCAACCGTATCCTGGGCTGTATTCAGAGAAGCGTGGCCAGCAGGTAGAGGGAGGGGATTCTCCCCCTATACTCTGTTCTTGTGAGACCCTACCTGGAGTACTGCATCCAGCTGCAGAGCCCTCAACATAAGAAGGATATAGACTGGGTGGAGTGAGTCCAGAGGAGGTTACCAAGGTGTTCAGAGGGCTGGAGCACCTCTGCTATAAAGAAAGGCTGAGAGAGTTGGGCTTGTTCAACCTGGAGAAGAGAAGGCTCCATGGAAAACTTCTAGCAGACTTCCAGTACCTGAAGGGGCTACAAACAAGCTGGAGGGGGACTTTTTACAAGGACCTGTAGTGACAGGACATGGGTTTAAATAGAAAGCGGGTAGATTTAGTTCAGATGTCAGGAAGAAATTCTTCACAAAGAGGGTGGGGAAGCGCTGGAACAGGCTGCCCAGAGAAGCTGTGGATGCCTCATCCCTGGAAGTGTTCAAGGCCAGGCTGGATGAGTCTTTGAGCAACCTGGTCTAGTGGAGGGTGTCCCTGCTGATGGCAGGGGGTTGGAACTAGATGATCTTTAGGGTCCCTTCCAACCAAAACCATTCTATGATCCTATGATTTACTGGTCCCAGAGAAGTGAAAAGCTTGTTTGTTTCAATTTCTGGGGAGACTGATCCTCAAAAACACAAACAAACAAACTCACATCAAAACAAACCCAAAACAAACCAAAAACTCACCATCCCCCAATAGCATGGCCTCCTGTACTATACTAAAACTGAAGGAAATATGACTGCTTAATTTCTGAACACAGAAATCGAAACCATTTCCAAAAGATCAGCATCCTCAGAGACCAGTTCTGAATATTAGCTACACAGCTTTGAATGTCTGCATTCTGCAACTTTCTGGAGTAGTAGTGAAGATATGCTATTCGTATAAAGACCTAGACTCTGGAGCTAAGGACACTCTCCTGAAAGGCAGACGTCCTTGCTTTTGTTTCACCAACAGCTTGACTAGCTCCTCTACAAGCCCCCAGACAACACTTGGTTCTTTTCAGATACAAGAAACTCCTATTTTGTTTTTCTACAGAAAATCCTGGAAGAGAAGCTCATATCCTGGAAGTCAGAGACTGGCAACTGATATGGAAGCACACAGGCCATTATAAAAAATCTCTCCCATACATTTGCCCAAATCAATCCAAATGGCACTACTGGAACTGACCCTTCCATTCAGCCACATTTTTGTGGTGCTCTGCCTTTCCACCTGGGCAGATTTTCAACTTGTCACACTATAGGTGATACCTTCTTCATCTATATATTTTGAGTCACTGCCAAAATGATCTGGTTTAATAGTTCATGAGAGGTATAAGACAGCTTTCAAAATGAAACTTTACAATTTAATATTGGTGAAAATCCAGAAGCCAGAATATTTTCACTGACGACACTTTCAGGAGAAGAAAGGATAGATTAGCTGCTAAAACTTCTTGACACAACAGCTACTCAAACAGACTTTTGCAGCCCGGTCTTTCCTGGGCTGTTTCAAGGAGGTCTTTCAGGCTTCAGGACATAAAAATCATGGTTCACATCTATGTTCTTCTACAGGAAGGCCACATTAAACCCTGTTGTGTTCGGCTGATTCACCATCTTGGACAAGGTGCAATACAACATACAAGTTACTATAGAGTGAAAGCGGTTAAAAACCAAATACAAAAAAATGTAGTGTTGACCTAACCTTAAACATACCACTATTTCCAACTCCTGCCACCACCAGATTTTTACTTAAGTCAACAAAGAGTATAAAATATGATTGAAGTCTCTGGTAGGAGACACCTCTATCTCTGTAATAAAGCTCTAAAGAAAGATTTCGAAAACCCTCAGTTATGGGCATTGCTTCGGGAGAGCAAACCTGTGGAGCCAAAAGTCACTGAATACGACATCAACAAAATGACAGTGAAAGATTTTTGCCTTCCTTAGCCACCTTCACATACATGCTACAACATGTGAAGTCATCTGACTCATTTCTGTGAACTTTGCACAAATATAATTGATTAGGAAAAGTTACAAGAGTAGTTGAAAGTTTACAGAAGAGGCCAGAAGGAAGAATGGATGAATAGGAATATACAGAATAAGACTAAAACCCATAAAGTTAGACAAGCTTTCTTCACACACATTGTAACGCTGACCATCTTTCGTTCAAAATTTCTTTACTTTGACTTCCTCTACACAAACAGGCATTACGCAATTCCCATCACTCTCAAGAAACAAAAAAGCTCAGAATTAGCTTGTCCTAAGGCATACTGCCCAGTTTATACTGTCTTTTCGTGCTTTCTATGTTAAGAATGAACCTTGCTGAATACAGAAGAACAAGCTCTATCTTCTCAATTCATTGCTAATAAAGGTCCACAAACCTAAAGAACAAAAAACATCCAACTTCTCTCTTCTGTGGAGACCTTGTTGTTGATCACTGTTAGTCACTCTTTGTACCTTGCCCTTTCTTAGCCAACTATCAATTCTTTCTTGGATTTTTGACCCTCCTTCTGATAAGTGTTGCAGGAAGAAAAATATAGTCCCTACAGTAGCAGGAAAAAAAAAATTCAAAGCGGTACAAGCATCAAATGACTCCTTAAAGAAATAACCCTTCAGATATCTGTTCACAGCTGTAACTCGGCTTTCAGCCACGAAATTAGAACCTGTAGCAAAATGTCCCAGTATATTAAGAAGAAATATCCCATGTATCAATGTCCACTTCACAGTCTGTCTATAGCAATGAAGAATCCCGAGTTGTACAACTTCAAGCAGAAACGGGTGGTTCCAGCAACAAGAACCCTTTCCACACAAAAAAGGATAGAAATGCTTATGTTCCCACAGACAGCATGTATACATGACTGAAGGTAAGTCTTCTCTAAATACAGAGGCTCTGGAGTTTTAGGCCATGTTCATTTCTACCCACCCCGTAACCAGAACTCCTACTCTACGAGAAGGCAAAACAATTGTTAAAGCCAAAGTTCCCTAAACCTACTCAGGACAATTTGATATTAATAAACAGGAAAGACTTTAGGACAAAATCAGTAACAAGTCACCTCCCATTCTGGTGGTGTGATTTTACACTGTTTGTCAACAACAGCAACAACAAAGACATTGCATGTTATGTGTCAGATGTCTCTCCCTCTAACATCCCCTCCCAACATTTGCTAAAGGTGGCTAGGGAACCCTGTACCAGAAAAGGATCTAGAAAGATTTTACGGAACTATTGCACTAATGGCTAAAAATCAACACTGAGTACCAAACTGAAAAATTTCTATTTTAACATGACGGTACAAATATTAACTCTGGTGGATAACTTCTAACGCAGCTGTAAACAATTCACCTATGCTTCCAGCAACCACTTCCATCAGCCAGTAAGTTTAAACAGAACTTCAGCTACAGTGTGACAGTTACCAAGGAGGCCCGCTTTGGATGGTTTTGCAATGTCTCCCTGATAAAGATTTTAGAGTTAAGATACCATACACACATACTGAAAACAGTCAAGTACATCACAAGAATAAGAAGAAATTACGTTAGTCTTCATTCCACTTCAGAAAGCATTGCTCCGAAGGCACACATTTAGATCACCATCTACATGGAAAACAAGAGTCCCATCTGCATCATCGTTTTTTGAACACTATACCTGTATTTCGGCCATACCACCTCCCACCCTTTCCTCCTTCTTTTTCCAAAGCCACAGACAGACAATCCCTAAATTTTACTACCAAATCCAACCAAACTCAGCTACCAAGTCTCCGCGCAGGATGACCATCCTTTACAAGCCTCGAATGAATGGAAGCTTGAACAGCACTACACAGTAAGGGAAGGATCGGCGGATTACAAGAGATTAGGGACGTTGCAGAGGGGGTATCTGCCTCGGAGCGCACCCGGGCCGAAAAAAAGCGCTCGGCATTCCAGGAGGGAGCGACAACCCGACACGTAGACCCAGAGCCTCGCCGCACCACACGGAGGCACCGACAGCTGCCCTCGGAGCAGCCTATGCCCTGGAGAAGAAGGCCCCGCCGCCAGCCGGCGCCGGCCCCACAGGCCAGCCCCCGCTAGGCCTGGCCGGGCCGCCAGCGGCGCGGAGCGCTTCCCCCCGGACACGTTACCGGGGAAGACTCGGGCCCCTGCAGAGGCCGGGCGGGGCGCACAGGCACGGCGTGCCCAGCGTACCACCCGGCTGGGCGCCGCCAGGCCTCGATTCCTTGGCGGAGAAGGAAGCGGCGGCGGCGCCTCGGACTCGGGCCCCGGCCAGGCCGCCGGGTGCGGTGCCCGCCGCTCACCCGCACCGAGCCGTGCGTAGCCACCACCGGCAGGGCCGGTGACCTCCCCTCCCCAGAGCCACTCCAGAGCCTCACTCACCGCCGCTGCCCGCCGCTCCCGGCGCTACTGCCGGGCCCGCTTCCGGTTCCCGGACCCGCCGCTCCCCCGGAAGCGGCGCTCCCCCGCCCGCTGCCTGCCACGTCCGCACTCCCCGCCAACCCCCGGCCGCCGCCGCGCACCACCCGGCGGGGCCCGGATGTGGCGCAGGCGTCGTGAGGCGGGGAACGCGCGCAGCGCCTGCGCTCTCGAGCATTGACGTCACTCCGGGGGCGCAAGGCGGTCGCCGCGGTGCCGAGCCGAGCGGGCCGGCTGTGGGTGCCTCCGCCTGCCCTGGGGCCGCTCGGCGGTTGTTCGGAACCACCGGGCCATGGCGATGGGGGTGGCTCGGTACGGCCTGAGGCGCCGCTGGACCTGTGCTCCGCTCCAGTCCCGGGTCGGCTGGAGACCGGCCGCCCTTCCCACGATGGTCGCCGTCGGGGCGCCCAGGCCTTCGCCGCGCTTAGCCGGCGTGCGCTTCCCTTGGGCCCAGGGCAGCCCCAAGTGGGGCGGGAGGGCTTTTGGGGGCAGCAGTGGTGGGGAGAAGAGCCGCGGGGGCAATTTCCGAGCACAGTCTGAGAAATCGAGAGCAGCCAAGCCTTGGTCAGAGCTCATGGCTCCGCTGCCGCACAGCCGTGGCCCAACGCTCCTGAGCCTTGGCCCGCGCCAGTTGTGGGGCGCTTGGCTGCGTGTCCCACCGGCGCCCTGTGAAAGACCACCACAGCTACGAGGGAGCACCCTGGGCCAGTTTTGCATCAAAAGGCATGGTGATGCAAGAGTTGTTCACTGCCAAGTGATGTGTGGTCAGTGCGCACCCGCCAGCACCGTGCAATGCCCTGGGATGAATGGGGTTACAACACTGGCAACGGAGTAGTTGGCCAAGAAGCACGTCACAGCAAAACTGCATCCTCTGAGTTTTCCTGCACGAGGGTATCCTAGAGATTGCCCAGATAATTGTTAGTCACTGAGAGCTAAACACTTGCAGAATAAGGAAGGGGGAAGTTTGTCCTCAAGATCTTAACAGAAAATTATGTTTTAAGCCCTGTACATAAAGGGGGAGCATAGATTTTATTTCTCCTATAATTCAAGGAATCAAGGTGGCTTGGGGTAGCCAGGAGGTCTTGTCTGCCATAGTCCCAAAGACCCAGTGAAGGAGCCAGGTGCAAAGCCGATCTCTTGGCCTATGCAGTGCCCCGCAGCAAACTGAATCCCATCTGTGTAGCTAATCTGGCTATTCTGGTCCCAGTGTCTAATAGTAGGAGTGGTTGTAGGGGATGTTAGCAGCAAGCTGTGGAGGGAGCGTATTACGTGTATAGTCTGCTGGTGGTTTTCAGGGCAGACACAAGCTGCACGGAGGAAACAGGTGGAGAGCACAGCACTTGCAAGCTGGGTTTGTTCAATTTCTCAGGGTCACATGCTATCACCTGATCTTGTACAGGTTAGTGCCTGTGTCATGTCCATGTCTGAAACTCATACTAATGAATCCTGAGTTCTGGGTGACTCTAGGATTTGCATTTGGAATGGGAATTAGAAATAAAATTTTTACTGAAATGCTTCCAGCTTTAAGAGTGTCAGACAAAGCTCTGGAAAGACAGGAGGTGCGCTATTTTCAGCCATGCTCCGGTGAGAGATCCATGGGGGGGGCACAGAGGGTGAGATTGACATGACACGTGTGTAGGGCAACTCTGGCCCCTTACCAAGAGCAGAATCAAATGTCTAATCATAGGCAGAGCAGCAGCTGAGAGTCCAGTAGAGCAGGGAAGGCTGGGCTTGACAGCCTCAACTCTCCTCTTGTGTCTGTGAATTTGAAGGAGAAAGTGAGCAGAGGGCCTTTTGGGGGACTGGAGGGTTGTGGTGTGAACTGTGAAGATGCAGTAGAAGGCACCGCCTGTTAAGAACTGGAGCCTGCTTTGAAGTTGGGAAGACAAAATACCCGAAGCACAGAAATCATGGGAGCTGAAGAAGAAATGCTCGTCACTTTGTCTGGTGGTGGCCCCTGGGGCTTCCGGCTGCAAGGGGGTTCAGAGCAGAAAAGACCCCTTCAAGTGTCAAAGGTAGGACCTTGAGATGTGAACTGTGAGGGAAGAGTTGTTCCACTGAACTTGGATATCCCTACTGTGTCGGGCATCTTTCCCTACCATTAAGGAATTCAGGAACTCATTACTGTGGCAGCTTGGGTGGAATGGTCAAGCAGGGTGCAGGGTGGGATGCAGGTCCTGAAGTAGTTGCTATTGAGGTGAAGACAAGTGTCAGGTGAAGACCTGCTTCAGTGCAGGTCTGTACAGCTCAGACACTACATAATCTGTGCAACTCTCCCCAGTTGTCAGCAGAGATATGACTGTAGTGACAGCGGAGAAAAAGGGCTTAAATATGGAAGCTTCAGTACTTGTGAAAGACATCCAGTTAAAGAAAAATAATTTAAAGCGAAGCAACAACAGCCATATTTGTAATTAATTCAACTGTCCCTAGCACTTCATCACTATATTGCTGCTTTCAAAATAGATGCACATTTCTTAGGGTCTCTTCTGTTGGTGAAACTTTCTTAGTGCTCTCTGAAGTTAATATTTTTGATGCTCTAAGCAGTAAATATTGGTTCCATTTCAAGAATTAAAGAAATGCAGTTGTTTGGGTGGAAGATGAAATAATAAAAAAGGAATAAACATGAACCTTGAGTTGCACTGCTGTTGATAAACAGCTGTTGCTGTTCTCCTAAAAATTAGGGAAAAAATGTCCTCTGTTTATTAAGCTCATAACAGCTGCATTAGCCCTGACACAATGATATCTTGGGATGTCTCACTGGAAGGCACCCAGCAGCAGGAATGAAAAAATGCTATGCACAGCTCCTTCTGTTTCCTTAAGTAGGCTGTGCCTCTGACAGATTTTTAAAATGAAATGTTCTGTGTCATATGGCTCACCCCAGGTCAAGGAGTGTTTGTCTCTAACTTCTGCCAAATGGTTTTCAGTCCCATAGCTTGCCCCTGACGTGGGTGTTTCTTACATAGAGAAAGATGATTTTTCTCCAGGAAAACAATTTGTGTGCATACGCTTAGACCTTCAGGTGCTGAAGAGAAAGAATATCCTTGAAACAGGTATCTGGCATCAGTTGTTGTTAAGGAAATGGGATTTTCAGTGGCCACATAAACCCTCTAGGGTCTAGGATTATTTTGGCTCTTGTTTTTCTCCCAGTAGACAAGAAACTGGGACTGAAGAGGGAGGAGATACTGAGTGTCTTGTAAGATTACTCAGGACTGAACAGCAATGAAAACGAGCCATCACCCAGGCTGACTTGCACCTTAAGGTGAATGCAGTATTGCTCAGGGATTAGTAGCACTTCCAAATAGGTATGAACTAGAAGTAGCTCTCACCCAGAACTGGGTCTTACACCTTAAGTCTAGCAATATAAATATGTATGTATCACAATAGATATATATATTACAATACTTGGATATTGCATTTTAAAAAATTATGGAAAATACAGTTGATACAAATCCATTTGAGGTGTGCATCAAGGTGTACATCATTCTTCAATCAGGACTTTGTTTTTACAATTATCATTTTGGGCTATTATTGTCCAGAATTTAATGGCATCCAGGTGACCATACATGCTCACTGTCATGCATATACTGTTGCATACCGCAACACGGTTTAAACAGTGTCCAAAGAAAGGATTTACAGATCCTTACTGGGAATCCAGTAAGATCAGATGATGTCTGAATGTAAACTGCTTAGAAGAAAATAAAACCACAGGAGCCATGGAGTAACCTAATTGTCCTCCTTTTACTATGCAGAGAGTAGAAGTTTGAATCTCAGGTTTTGGTTCTTTGAGTTGAAAGATCAACTCTTCATTGTCCTGCATTTAGCGTTCTGCTATTGACACCAGCAGGATGAAGTCTGGGCAAAAATGCTGCCTGCAAAGCATCTTCCAAAACTCACACGTCATTAGCACTGTTTGTTTGGATATTTTAGGAGCCTAAGATGGGAATGGTCTCATCGCTAAAGAAGTCTGACCAGGGATTGTGGCCATATGATACAGTGTAGAGAAACCGGGCAGTATTGTCTGTTTCTCTACTAGTTTGTTAGAGCTGGGACTCCTGGATGAGCAATTCGCTCTGTCTGGCCTCCATCCAGGAGATCAGTGCTATTAGGCAGCACTGAAGTGTGGTCAGAGGGAGGTGTCACTGAGATTGAGCCTGCCTAGCAGACGTAAGGTCAAATAACAACACAATGTTCATTTGTACAGTGAAGAATGTGTTGGAAGGACAGATGAGATAAATGAGGGTGTCTGTTAGTAAGCTGATGGCTCTCAAGGAAAGGATTCTTGGGGAGAAAGAGAAATATTCATATGAGACCAGAAAAACTTTGGCTTAGCAGAACAGAAATATTAGCACTTTTGTTCTTACAGCAAAACCTATTTGGACAGAATGGGGAATGACAGAACAGGAGGAACGTGGCTGAATCTGGAGAAAATGTGAAAGGACATACAGGCATAAGTATCCGATAGATGCCAGGAGATAACTGCGTGGATACAGTTGGTGTGTCAGGGGATTCCAGTGCTGTCATTTTAGGCAATTTCAACTTCTAGACGAGAAATATCATAGTAGTAACACTAAGGAAAGATGCTTACCCATGGATGCCAGATCAAATTGTTTCTATATAACTTTCTGGATAAAAAGGAGTGATAAAAAGCTAATTTGGGCCTAGTAAGTGTAACCGTATCAAGTATAACAAATAAGTTATATGTAAATGATATACATTATAGTTAAGTAGAGATGCTGGAATTGCTAGACCAGACTAGGTTAATGGTCACTCCATCCTGTTTCCTTTGTGTTTCCTGCAAGTGTTTCAGAGGAAGTTGTAAACTTCACCAATATATCTCATTTTCTAGTAAGGCAATGTGGGGGGAAATTCTTTCAGCCCAGCTGATTATCAGCATGCCCTGTGAAGTACATAAGAATTGACAGTCCTGGTGGTTTACCCTACACATAAACAGATAATTATTTGTGAGCAGCTATTGCTTGATTGATCTGACTAAATCTTACATGGTGTCCTAATGAAGATTCGATAACATCAAGCAGCCAGGCATTCCAAAGACTAAGTGTTGCACAAAGTGGGATTTCCTGTTTGAGTGCTCTTGTTGTATTACAAAGCCTGCATAATTCATCAACTTACATGATCAATTTACACAGGCACAGGTCTTCTTGCCTTTCTTCTTTCTAAAGTTTACATCATCATCATCTTTTTATGTCTCTATATGGAGATTATGATAAAATCAATCACTAGTTGCCGTTCTTGGTGTCCTTGTTTTTTTGACAATTCTTCAGAAAAGCTGTATGCTTTGCTCTGTGCTTGTTTTTTTTCTTTTTTTTTTTGAGAAGAGATGGTATTTAATAACATTATAATGTTTTCAGCATTATTCTCTATCTTCTTCAAACACATTGGCTGGCCTCTACTTGATTGTTCTGTCATAAGCTGTTCACAACGATGGCTTAAATTACTGGCTTGTACACTCAGAATGTACAGTGAGCATATGCATTTCAAACCGTCCTTTCTAGCACCAAGTATTCAACTGGCCACAACTAAATACAGTAAATGAACAGGTTGGAAGTGATGTGTGAACCCATTTGTCTACAGACTGAAAGGATGGATAGATGTAGTTTAAACCATTTGACCAAGCAAGGGATCTGTTGTCCAGGCAACACAAAGGGGTAGAAAAGCTGCTGCATACTCACATGCTGGATCCAGCTGCCACAGAGCTGTGCCATCTGACTCCCTGTGGGTTATGGGTTCAGGGACACACCTAGAGCAAGATGTTGGAATTATATACCTTGTGGACAGCCTCCTGGGTCATACATAACTGCCTTCATGTTCAAGTAACCTTATGGAGCCAAACCAGCTCTGCCTGCCTCCGGATCTGGGAGACACACATTGTGTCTTTCAGCAGGGCCCAGTGGATATTGAGGCAAAAGCTCAAATTAAGTAACATAAGCGGCACTGAAGTGCTAGTATTAATGCTAACAGACTATATGGAACCAGATCTGTAACTGGAAATATCTATTCCTTTCATCTTAAACTTGTCTTCAGAAGCATATACTGACTATTTTGTTGTACCCAATCATTTGCAGTGTCTGGCTGCTAAAAAAGTCTGATGTGTATATGAAGGATATGATACTGGTGTGTATATGAAAACGATACCATAAAAATTCAGCCTCATAAAACCAGATGCTGTAAGAGTGGACAGTGAGACACAAGAAGCAAAAGAAAATTTATTAGTGTCTGGGAAGTCCTCAGTGAGAAATAATAGATGATTTTTAAATTAGGGTTGTATTAATATATCAACTCGGTAATGAGTAAGCTGAAAGAACAGCAGACATTGATATGCTCAGCAGGCAGATATGCAGCAGGATCAAACATCAACAGAGGACATGAATAATTCTGCAAGAAATTAGGAAGGATTGGAATATGGAGAACTAGAGAAACAAATACAAGGGAAAATAAAGGCTAAAGAATCCAAAAAGGAAGGGGAAATCAAACTACTGTGCGTTCATATTTGGCTTACTGTGGTGCCTAATGAATCTTTTAACTCTTACCCAGTGAAGCAGATACAGTAGGATTTTACACTACCCCTTACCAACATAAAGCTGGTTTGTTATAGACCAGTAGCTGTGGTGCACACAGCAACACAATACAATAAATCCTTGGCCAGAAACATCATCAGGAAGAAAGCAAGCAAGCATAAAAGCAAGAAACAAAATGGTTCCATAGGTGGAAAGGATTTTTAGAAAGGCTGAGGGAAAAGTACATAGTTCTGACATGTACAGTATTCCTTGCAAGGAGAAGCTATAGATCATGAGAAGGTTCACCCATTCTGAAAAGAGAGTAAGGGTGAACAATACCATCAGGTTCCTGGAGGATTTCTTTGCAATAAGGGTATTTGCATATATGCACTTGAAACTAAACAGAAAGTAAAATTGCTAGTCTGAGTAAAGTCATAAGATAGGACATAAGCATTAAGCCCATAATCAACCAAAGGAGAAACATAGCATGGAAGTATAGGAGGGAAATAATTTTTATGAAGATGAACAAGGCAGCATTTAGATGATGCAGGTGCATGCTGCCTTTAGGGATCCTTCTACAAAACCAGATTTATTCCATGAGAAGGAAATACAGTTACTTACTATACAAAGCAAGGAAGACACTGGTACCTCCAGCATAGTCTGGTGCAAGAGTAACACTGAGTAAATAAGTGGAAACTTGAGGCTTTCCAGTTGGTACTGATAGAGGAGAAAGACCTGGGAGTATTAGTGCATCACAAGAGGATAATGAGCCAGCAACATGATGCATCTCTGAAAAAAAGGCAAGCATAAACAACTGAGGCTTGGGTACTATATCTAACTGAGATAGGAAGGCACTGACGTTACTGTCTAATGCACAAGTGGGGATTCACGGGCAATATCGCACCTATGGAGCCAGCCACTTTCAAGAAAGATGAATTTAAGGTGGAGCAGCTGTAGGAAAGGAGGGGAGGAGAGAAGGCTTCTTGTACCTGGCAGAAGGTTGAAAGATATGATTGCTGTCTACAAATAGATGTTGGGCAGATACCAGCATCACTGTTCAAATATAGGACAACACTGTCACCAATCAAATGTGCACAAAGCAACTAACCAGGGAGGTTCAGCAACAACTTTCCAACCTAGAAAAAGAACTGAAAATGTTTTGCAATCTGTTTATGAACTGGAGTAAACAATGTGGCATCTGAAACAATGGGGGATTGGCCCTGATAACTCAGGAGGCTCCTTTCAGTTCCCTGTTCTGTACAAATACTCTGCAGCAATGGAAAGAAATGCTAGGGGAAGCAGCGACACGGGATTGTATACCTCTGAAACCTAGAATGGTTTTGTTGTTTAAGAGCAGTTTATTACAAGCTCCTTTTTACCTCTTTCTCATATACCTCCACTTTCTTCTGTATGTTTCTCTGCTGACAACTCACTGTTTCTGTCTCCTCTGCCAGCTGTCCTTTGCTGCTGGAATATTGGGCCCCTGGTCCCTGTGGCCCACGGCCTGGCTGCTCTGTCCCATTCACCTTTGCTCATGTGACATTCTTTCTCCTGGAGGCTGCCAGCTCTAAGCCAAGTAGGTCTGATGGCTTCCAGATTTGCAAGCACCTTCCCTTCCTTTCCCCCTGCAGGGAAAGGTGGGCAGGCTGCTCTTTATCTGTTTTCACAAGTGTTTACCGTCACACCTAAAAAAGCACGGCTGGCAGCCTAGTCTATAGTAGTCACTAATGCTGGTTTTGGAGGGCTGACTGTGCCACAACTGGGGAAGGAGTGCCTTACGCAGCTTTGGGAGTGCTCCTGGACATGTTTTATGACCTGTCGGCACTTAGGCAGGTGCCACACTTGGCTGCCAGAGAGGGAGCGCGGCCCGTGGTACCGGTGGAACTTTCCAAGGAGCAGCTGGCTCTGGCAGTCACCGCGTGCCAGGAGAATGTGGGGGGCTCCAGGGCTGCTGTCTGGCCGAGAAGCTGCAAACTCTGCACAGCGCAGGGACAGCAGTGAGCAAGGTGCAGGGCTTGGAAGGGGAGCTCTGCCCTTTCTTTCCCAGGAGAGATAGGGGGATAGGACCTCTGGGAGATGGTAAGAAGGGGGCCTAAACAGAAAACCACCTTATCACCGTTGCAAATCACCACTGCTGATTGTGTCAGCTAAGAATCTGACAAGTCCTTGTGCCTCACCAGGGCTTGGAGCTACCTGCAAGGGAAGTAGCCTTACGCAGGAACTCCCTCCCAAAACAAGTACAGAGGGCAGGCTGTGTAGATGGACTGGATTGGTGGTTATGCCATTCCCTCTAACTATTAGAATCTTGATTTATACTCTATATTTACTCTCTTTATCCATAAATCTTTAACCATTTGTTAAATGGTTCCTTTCTCACTGGCCAAGCCACTTCACTCTGTGCTCACTGTTTCTTACGCTTCCTATCTTCCCTCGAAAGGACAAGGCAGTCATGCCTATGACAAAGCGTGATGTTTCACACATTACTGTCCTGAATGGTTTCTCCTCTGCTGTGTGACCACAGCTGTACTGCCCCATGCTTTTTGTTTCTACAAGTTGTCTAAGACTCCTGTTTGAAGGACACTGCTAGAAAAGTTTTCCTTCTCCTTGCAGAGGTGAAGAGTCTGGGCAGTTTTGTCTTTACATCCTCTTCGTCCATCAGCAGGCAGGAGTCCTGGAAGAATCTCTTGACAGATGACTATCAGCAGTTGTGGTGAAACCATACAAGCTATATCTGTATCTGGTGGATTAAATGTACCTGGGACCACTCTCTGGCACTAATGCCAGCTGCTACATGGGGGAACGAAGTGCAGTAATTAACCTCTTTTACTCTCCCAAACAAGACGGCCACACACAAGCTGCCCACAGGCAGTGTCTTTGGGAATGGTCTGTTCCAGCTCCTAAAATGTGTCTGGGAATTGTTCTGGAGAGTATTAGCTGGCCTGAGCCAAAGATGTGCCAAGGATCATTTCATCAGTTTAATGCTACAGGCAATTGCGGTCCAGAGACCAGGTTTATTCGCTGGCATTATTCAACCACCTACTTGCTAGAACTACTGAGTAAACCTATGAAGGCTGGGCCTGTTTTTTTTTTCCTGTAAGTTCATGCCTACAAGATACTACAGGGGTGCTGCAAGGCACAAGAAGGTCTCTATAACAAAGTTCCCCTGGAATCCTTCAGGCGAATGGGGTAGTTGTCTAATCCATACCTGTGGCTGATCCTGTCCTTGCTGCTGCACAGTGGTGCTTATCCTTCTCAGACCATTTCTGAGAGTCTCTCTTGGGGTTAGTGAGTGCTGTGATTTGGTGCAGTAACCCACACTTGCAAATATGATGAAAGTTGTGTACAATAACTTTTTGCAAACATAAATTTTTTTTGTCTTGGATTGTATCCTGATTCTATCAAAAATAATAGTAGGTATGTCTTCTTCTAGTTTGCCCTCTCTCAGCATAAATACTGTGGAGGCATATTATACTTAAGACTGCTGCTGTTCAATCGGTAGGAGCTTAAAAGAGTCCTCTGTTCTGAGTAAGGGTTTTGTTCAGAGTTTGCATATCCTCACTGCCCTTTAGAGCACAGTATCAGCATGCAGTGCTAAGCTTGAGAACACCTTGTTCCAGAGGACTGAAGCCATGTCTCTGGATGACTCTGCCCTGTGTTCAAGGCTCTCACTCCTGTCCCAGTTCAGTGCCTGTCCCTGTAAAGAAACATTTTGGTGGCTAGGTTTGCTTATGAGCTCTAATTCCCTGAGATTTTGATCCTAAAATCTTTTATGTCAAAAGCAGCAAGGCTGAGACTCCAGAAGAGGACCTACATGGGACATGTATAAGCTTGTTACTTCTCAACACTCAATTCCTTTGTCCCAGCAGCTAAATGTAGGCACAGGGACTCTTGCTTTTTGACAAACATATCTGTTCCTTCTGAATCCTTGTTTCATATAAAAACCCCTTGATATCCTGTTGTTTACTCTGTTGAGAGTAAAATGTTTATCAAGCACTTTTAGTATCTATTCTAGTACATGTGGCATGATTCCTTGTCATTGGTATTACACTTCACTCACTTTTCAGCTTGTCTCCCATCAAGTAACAAAAGACCATGGAGATAAAGACCTCTACCTCTGGCTAGATACTTGTTTCCAGCAATGAACCCTGTGCTAAATTTCTTGCTTAGGCAAACTAGGTGGATTGTTTGGCAATAACATATTACGGTAGTCTTATACGTGATTGTTTGGCCAGCACCAGCATCCTCTGCCACTACCAAGTTTCATCTCTAAACCCCTTGCCCAGAAGCCACTCAAGTCAGTCTTGCCACTCAAGAGACCACCTTTCACCACCCACCCTTCCTATGTTCATCCTGGAAAGTGTGTGTTCTCTCCTTTCTCTGTGTAAAGACTCCCTAATTAAGCTTCAGTGTGGGTGACCTGTGAAGTAGATCTGCAGAGACACTGGGCCTACTTTACCAAGAGGCAAGTCATCTAGTGTCACCTCTTAAACAGGAATACAGTATTTGGTCAGGAAGTTATTTGACTGAAACAGAGAGGTGTAACTGTAATGGGTAGTGTAATTATAATGGATTAGAGAAAATATTCTCCTGTAAAATAGCTTACAATAAAAATATGGCATTGCCGTGAAGATGTGATATTATTCACATACTTCATAAACAAGGCATAGAAAAAGTGTCTTACTGGATCTCTGTGTTCAGGTGGGCAGCTAAGACAAAGAAAATCTAAGAGACAGAGCAAAAGACCATTGAAAAACATCCTGATTTCCAGGCTTCTGTCATTTATGGCTGACAGTCTGAGTGTTTTCTCCAAGGTCTCCAGGTCCCCTGAATCCCACTCCAGTGTTTTACTAACAGGGGTATTTTTGTTGCACGAGTAAAGATTAGACCCTGGCCTTGGAGGAAAAAACCACAGTTTCAGTAACTAAAACGATGTCAGCGCAGATGTTCAGAAAGAAGAAGAGATGGAGGGTGTTGTTTCTGCTTTTCCATCTAGTAACTACTGCGTTTGTGGTTCGGCTGAGCAGGAAGTTCTGGGAGGAGCAGACCCAGATGCTCATTGGTTCCTGCCTGAGTTCATTCCCTTTTGCTAATGCTTTATACCACAACAGGGCAGTTCTTACCTCTCCATGGGAACAGTGTGACAGAACTACATTTCACATAAGGCTGGGAATTAAATTTAAACCCTGCCAGGTTGCCATGGAGTGTTGGACCCTGTGGCATTGTGGCTGCTGAGGGAAGGGGGACAGCTGTGTGATGAGAGATGCAGAGAGCGGAAGTGGCATTGGATGGGAAGACTGTATTCAATACACAACTCTGACTTGGCCTGAGTTTGCTAGGTTGCTGCTGGAAAGATTTTAGGAGATTAGGGGCAGACTGACAATGTAATTTATCTTCCCACCTTACAGACTGAGCTCTCACGATGAGAGGAGGTGGGAAGTGCCTTGCAGAGGCAAGGGGGAAGATGGCATGAACCTATTGCAGCTTATTCCTGAAAGGCACTGCAAACCACTTCTGATTACCCACAACGTATTTCCTTTCTTATGAAGAAGTGGTGTTGGCCAGCAGGGAGGGTGGTTGCAAAGTTTCAGGACAGGTTCCCTGGGCTGTACTCAGGCAAGATGTGAAGCCACTGAGTTACTATCAGGATTACTCTATTCTTAGCATCCCAGCGTGTCTTCACCCCCCACATACCACTATCTAAATATAGTACCTACTGGAGGACAGATGCTGCCAAGTTGCATCTGACCCCCTCCTCTCTTGCATTCTGTTCCTGAAAGCTGGGCTGAAATCCTCTGAGACACGTCCAATAATCAGCAAGTCCTTTTGTCTCCCCAGGGCTGTACAAGGAAACTTGTACTGTACTGTTAAAGCCTGATGCCAGCCCTTGCCTTCCTGGCTTGTCCTAGCGCTGGCCTTCCCTTCAACACCTTTTCCTCCTCCTTTCCTCTTCATTTGTTGCCATCACCCTTTTCCTTTTTTCCCCTCAGCTGCTTCTGTCCTTTCCCTCCTGTCTGATTCAATATGATCAACCAGAGGAAGAGAGCCAAGTAATGAAAGAAAACATGCACACCTGTGCTTGTACCTAGGTGCTGCAGAACCCAAACCCCTCTGACAAGAGCTCTCTGTCACAACAGAAGTCCTGCTGGGAGGGCAGTGAGATGGACAATCTCCTGAGTAAATGTGTTTCACTATTGTATAGTTCCAGTTTTCCACACTGATTTGTATTTCAAGTAGCATAAACCAGTAAGGCCCTGAAATTGGGATTCCCTAAACCCAGCTGAAATCTACACAGGACGTTCCTCCCATGAAGGCGAGGACATGTCATGGGGGAGTGTCCATTGAGGCATGGAGTGGTAAGATTAACAGGCAGTTAGTTACAAGAGGCTCAGAGAATTTGTGGGGATCCCTCCCCAAGAAGGTGAGGCCAATGCTGGCAGTAAGTGCTACGAGGCCGGAGGGTGCAATCCCCTGGGGCCAGGTCTCGGGCTAGCCCTGACCACTTGGCAGAGTCCCTTAGTGCTACCTCTCACTCGCACCAGAAGGATCTCCAGGATCTGCTACAGAAAGCTGTCAGGATTTCTCTTTGAAATGCTGCTTTTCCCATCCTTTCCCATCTCTTCAGAACACTGGGTGACACCTTCCAACCTGCCTGCAGCCGAAGCAGAAGCTCCCCGTTAGTGCCGCTTCATGCGGCTCGCTGGGTGCCCAGGAGAGGGCATCTTCTGGACACGGGGAGCGAGGGCCTGAGGGCAGGCTGACCTTCAGGGTGGGCAGCGAGCCTGGCCTGGGGCCTCGGAGGCTCAGTGCTGCCCCGCTGTGAGCCAGAGGCAGGCTGTGGGTTGTCAGGAAGGTCTGCACAGCACTGGGCTGGCAGGCACACAAACACTGGCAGGCTTGAGCTTTGCCCAGAAGCCCTCCAGCCTCAGGCACACTGCACCCTGCTGACACGGTTGTGGATTAGGTCCTGCCCTTTCTGTGTGACAAGCTTTCTTCCTTCTCTCCCTGCACAGTCCTCTTCTGCCTTTAACCCCGCTGCGTTACCCCCTGGCAAACGCAGTGGGGTAGGGGTTTGTCAGTAAAATGAAGCTGTGAATAGTTTGTTTCCCTCTGCTCCTGGGAAGCAAAGTCATAAACTTCCAGGGAGGGTTTCATAAACCGGAGGGAGGCTGACAGCCAGGAACATTTCCATGCTATTTTCAGACTCTGTAGGTCTCTTCCTGCACTGGAAGAGACCTGGTCCTGTTTTCCCAAAAAGGAATGGAGACAGGGAGAATTGTCCTCCTGAATTACAGAGCTAGTTTGCAGGCTTCTGCAACAGCACTAAAGTAACTATAGTTGCTTTAGTGTGTGGGCCTTCTGCCACCCTGGTAAGGTCTGAGCACAGACCAAGCTGAGCCAGCCTCTTTGCTAACCACAGAAGAGGGGCATTGCCTGCTCCCATTGCTCAGCCTGCGTGGGGCAGCTTGTGTCCCACCAGCCTACTCTGAACTAGAGGTGCCTGAAGCGGTAGCAGGCAGCGTTGTGAGCACAGCCTCACCCTCCCTGCCTGGGAATCCCAACCACTTGCCTGCCAAGTCCTGCAGTACTGTGAGACCACAGGATTGCAGGAAGCTGCTTACAAACTGGTCTGGGTGGTCATCAGCCCACATCCAGTTGGTTTCAGTGAGCATGGAGGAGTATGATGGGATGTGAGGAATGCTCTGAACACCTGCTGACAGCCTTTAACTCCCAGTCCCCTCGCTCCATAATTGGGAGAGATAGTCAGCACGTGTGTTCCTGTCCAGTGCTGAGCACCAAGCACTTGGCCATGGAGCAGCAGTTGGCCTTTTGGGGGATACCAGAAGGACACCCTCCTCCTAACCTCTCTTCAGCTTCCTAACTTTCTGCATTAGCTGCTGTGTCAGTAGGCAGCAATGGAAAATGTGTCTGCTGTCTCTTCTCAGTTAACAGCTGCACCCGGAGGGAGTATCAAGAAGCAGCATTTATACTGGAACAGCAGAAAAGTGGTTCTTCAGCAGTAGCTCATTACAGACCCACATGTTCTCATTCCAGGCTTATATTAACAAGGAGGGAGATAAAGGACTAAAATGACAGCGGCTGATGGATATGGCAGCTGGGATGAGCCAGTCCCTATTTTAAGCATGCAGGCAAAGTTTGGGGTCAAGCTGGAGAGCCTACAGAGTGATAAAGTGCCAGTGAACACACAAACAACTTGGAGCATAGCCCTCTTCTTTCCATCTTCTTCCCCAACACCTCTCAGTCCTGCTGACAGGCTGACCTGGGGGGAGTGCTGCTCTTGCCTGCTCAACACACACCCCATGGGTGCAGAGGGCCTGGGCCCTGGGACTGGCCAGTCATGCCACGGGGCCTCATCAGTGCTCCAGCTCCCTCCTTTCCTGCTCCCTTCCTGCCCCTGCAAGAACAATGGAAGGGCAGCAATCCTCTCACACCCCCTTCTCTTTCTTGGGGCTGCCATGGGAGTGAGAGCAAAGTAGCTTGTGCGATTTTACAGCCAAGTCCGGTTGCTTGAGCAGCAAGGCTGTAAGTTATGGGAGAAAGTGCCCTGCTGTGTGTAACCTCTGCCGGAATCTGCCACAGTTTGTTCACTACACCCTCTGTTAAGCAGATCTGCATTGATTTGTCTCTCACTTAACTGCAAGATCTCAAGAAATATTCTAGAAGTATCTAAAAACCCAGTGTATTATTACCTTGGGCCTGATTTGCCCTGACCCAGTGTTTTTGCCTGGCTATTCTGTGATATCCAAAATGAGTGCATGATGGGTGCCAAGCTGTCCTACAAGACTGTGCTATTGCTTGCCTATATGGGAGAGGTCTGTGGTTTTGGGCTGAGCGGGTATTTGGTTTGCTTGCTTGCCCTAACAGAAAGGCTAGGCTGGGTTGGGGGTTTCAGTAAAAAGTTTAACTGATGGATGATGGAACAAAAGGGAGAGGAAACACTTTGTGTAAGATGGCCATGAGAGGCCAGATTTAGGAGCTAGCCTGGAACTGGAGACCCAGTCTCCATTCTCAGATACAGCAATGCATATCCTGCACAGCTTCTGTGAAGGCAAAAGATTTACTCCAAGTTTATGCTTGTGTAAGAGGACACGATATGGCCTGATGCAGATATTCAGAAATACATTGGCCAAAGCCATTACAGCAGGAATGCTTGACAGCAGGACGTGCCTCAGAGCCACCATCTTTTCCTGATGTCATCTTCCCTGAGCATGGTATTATCCAGCAGCTCTGTGAGTTTCAGGCATCATGCCAAGGAAGCACAGTAGGGGCCTACAGAAGGACACACAGCCATGTACAGGGCTGGTCTGAAAAGAGTTCCTGTTCCCTGTCTGAGACACAGACTCCCTAAGCAACTTAGGATATAGGGAACAAGGGAAGAGCATGTAGATATTCTTGAGTCTTTCATCTGCACTGAAGGACTCAAATTGGATTGGTGATCAGGTCAGGCCTATGCTCAGCAGAGTAACTCTCGGAATTAACAGGAATACAGAGACCGAAAGGCACAGTCAGGACTCACTCAAGAGGACTGGTCCTCCGCCCTGGCAGCACAGTAGTCTTCGGCCTTATTTTATTCTGTCAGGGACAGAGCAATAGAAGGGCCAGCAGGACACAAGCAACTGAACAAAATAGCTGCTGTTCTTCCCTTCATCCCTATCCTCTCTCTTCTGCTTTTCCAGATCCGAAAGAGAAGCAAAGCGTGCCGCGGAGGCCTGTGGGAAAATGATGTGCTAGTATCTATCAATGGGAAGTCATGTGCTGGCCTCTCCCATGCTACTGCCATGCAGATCATCGATTCCTCCAACGGCATGCTCAACATACGTGTGAAAAGGTAACCTGCTCCCAAGCGCCGGTGCCGTGACAGTGCAGGCAGCAGGGCAGCTTCAGACAGCGCAGCAGCTATCCCCACACCTAGCAGAAATAAGGCAGACAGGAAGCCTTTGGTTTCTCCATACTGCAAGGTGTACTGGGAGGACTTTCTCATGGCTAACATGTGATCATCCAAAAGTTTCCCACTGTCTCTGTGCTGCTTTCCAGGGTGCCTGGCCCTGGGGCTGAACTAACCCCAGACCTCCCTGCTCCTGCCCCTCAGGCTGGATCGAAGTGTTTGCAGTGTGAGGGCTATGCTGCAAAGAATGAGCAATTTAGGCTCCAAGCAAGCAGATGCCATAGAGCAATTAACAGAGACTACAGTTCATTCTGAGTAAATAACTGTTCTGTAGAAATGGATATGACTACACATTGGATAATGGAGCCAAGACAAAGATTATCCAACTATTTACTACAAGCAGGCCATTGTAGTCTGACAGGGTGTAGTCTGACAGTCCTGACTTTCACAGAGGTAAGAGTCCCTTGTTTCAGGAAGAACTATCTCTGGCAAAGTCTCTAGTCCAGCAGAATACTGGAGACCAGGCTCAAATTTAGGCACAAAAATGATCCTAGTAACATCCCTGATTCTACCTGTGCTAAAGTTCATCCAGTGCCTCAGTGGATGCTGGATGAGGCCCAAGCTGTCAATGAATCGTATAAAGACGAAGGCAGCAGAGCTGTGTGTGGACCCAGTTAGTCCATACCACTGACAAAACAGAAGTCACCCTCAGGAAATAAAGCCCTGGTGAAGGGGGCTGGGAGATGTGATTTTCTACAGCCCTGAAAAGACAGAACACTGTGAGCAGCGGGGAGAGAGAGCCACGCTGGTTTCTGGCATCTGTAAAGTGGGGGCAGAGGTGGGCAGTGCTCAGAGAAGGAAAGCCTGAACACCTACGATCTTCCCCTTGGCTTCAGGGAAAGCGCCGGTGCCTTCTGATGTGCTCATCTCATACTCTAGCTGTGATTAAGTGGGATGAGTGAGCTCTGCATAAGGTGTCCAGAATAGCCCCTGGTCCCTTGCCAAGGCCTTATCTCACCCCATCGGAGCCTATCTGCAGCCAACAGGTGCCTGGGCAAATTCCAATGGGCCAAAATCAGCACACTTTGAATTAGCAATGTGACAAAGGCAGGCGTCTGGAAGCCCTCTGGGAGCCAACACTGGATGGTTTGGAAATAACATAACCAGTTGGCTTCATTTTGGGGTAGTGGAGAACTCATTAAATATTTCTTTCTGATCACATCTCTATTCCCACTTCATATTTATGTTCCCAGAGAAAACACTGATCAGCCCCATTCAGAAAGGAGACCTAGCTAGCTGACTCTGGAGTATGTAAGGTCGTAAGTGTATTTCTGTCCGTGTGGGATGTGTGTGAAGGGAGAGACAGAGAGGGAAGGACAGCGATTGTGACCTGACAGGGCAGAACAAAAGTAACTAGCTTACAAGCAGCTATTCTTTGCAGTTTTCCCGTTAAGTATTAAAAGAAAAGGAAGGACTGCTCTGTTTGCTTGAGGAGCTTTGAGTTTGCTCCCCAGTGAGAGTTCATAGTAGCAAATATTATTTAAAAAAAAAACAAACTGCCAGAGAAATTGCCCCATCCTTAGCTTCCACAAAGGTTTGCATTTGACACGAGTATAAATTTTTCACAGTGCAGAATTGGGATCCAAGACTTTCACAGCTTTACAGACGTGATGCTCTCTGCCTGGCTCCCCAGTATGCATGCTCAGCAGGCAGATACTCAGGGATCCTTTATAACTTTAACAAGCCCTGGTGACTCTGGCAAGGAAGAATTTCCTTGCTCTGTCTGTGGGGTCAGGAGTCAAACTGCTGCAGAAATCCAGAACCACTGTTGAGGAGAGGGAGGGAAGAGCTGGCTCTTTCCCATCAGCATAGCCAGCTCTCCCTCCCTCTGGCAGTCAGCTATTGGGCTGACTGACCCAGTCTTCCCTGCCCCTACTCTAGTCTTCCTTCCAGCTGACTTACAGGCTAGAAGTTGCTATGTCTAAGCCAAAGGCAAATGCCACCATGGATCGGGCTGGCTGGCATGACTGCAGTACGGTTGTCAAAACCCAGGCACTGGTAGCTTGCAACGCAGTCCCGCAGTGAGCAGGCCAGCATCAGGGGGACTCCTAACACAGGACAGCAGGGTCCTACCCCAAAAAACATGGGCCTTTTTCTCCTATGTATTTGCTATTTACTCCCATGTACAGGGCAGGGCAAACAAACAGCACGACTTCCTTGTAGCCCACTCTGAGCTAAAGCAGTTTGGGTGATGCCGGGATCTGCATAGCTGGCACAGCTCCACAGTGCAGTCCCAGCTGCAGGTACATCCCAATGTCCAGGGGAATGTTTGCAATGCAGGAATTTACCTCCCCAGGAAAGATGCCTGGGGAGCTGATTAAGCTGGCTCCATAGATTTCTATGCTCTCAGGGCATTCTGATTTTCAAGTGTAATTCTGATTTTCATTCTGATTTTCAAGTGAAAACAACTGGTTTTCAAAGAGTCATGTGGCAGAAAATCAGGGTGAGAGCATGTAGCTGATGTGAGAAATGAGTCTGCCGTTGGTGTCTGCACTTCAGGTGTCTATGCCACCCGAAAGACACCTAGAACACCGGCTCAACCCTTAGCCCTCTCTTGCATGTGGGGATTTCCTTCCAGATGAGCACCACCAACCAGATCTCGCTCACCGCTTTTCCTTCTCCCCACAGGATAGTTGGTGGGGACCAGACCGGCCCGCGGCTTCAGCGCTCCCCTTCCCCAGGGCAGCGAGTGCTCTCCCCACTGTCCCCACTCAGCCCTCCGGCACAGCTACTCAGCCCTGAACCGGCAGGAGCCCCAGCCACCGCACAGCCCTCGCAGCCAAGGAGGTTGCAGAAGCAGCTGGAGAGCCTCACCTCCCCACCAGACAGTGAGGCCTACTATGGCGAGACAGACAGCGATGCTGACAGCATGGCCCAGGAGAAGCACCGCCGGGCTCGCAAAAAGAGCCCACGCTCTCCACCTGACAGTACTACCAGCAAACCGGATGCATCTCAGGATGAGGTGTCCCTGTCTGAACAGAGTGGCTATGAAAGCATGCCGGAGGTTGCTGCGCAGGGGGAAGCCGAGGTGGCCAGCTCCAGTGGGGTGGCCAAGAGGGAGATTGCCTGCCTGCCTGGCAGCCGCACGGACACTCCATTCTCTGAGAGCGAGGGACACTTGCGGCCACCGTCAACAGAGGGACGGGAGCCTTCTCCAGAGGCAATGCTCCTGCCCCGTGCCACCAAGGCTATCCAGGCAGAACGCCATCTCATTCCCATGGTGGGGCCAGTGGAGCACCCGGTTGACGAAGACCTAACTACGACGTATGCAGAGAAAGCCAAGCAGGCCAGTAAGTTCTCTGCACCCTGCCACTCACCCATTCCCTCTTCCTGTGCTGTATCTCCTTCCAAAAGCCTCATTCCTGTAAATGTTGTGTGATTGATAGGTCCTCTAGCTTGGGAAGAAGCAGTCAAGTCAGACCTGCAGGGACTGGGGCTTCCTATTGCAGCTTTGGCACTGGGGTCTGCCTCACTCAACATGTCCCAAGGATCAGATGAGAGAAAGGGTCTGGGACCTGGGAGTCACTCACAGAAGCTGCAGCTGTCTGTGTGTCCAAGCAAGGGCGCTGCTTCTGAGAGGCTCCCAAGGAGTCTGCTGTTGAGCTCGTCTCCATGGACACAGAGACATGTAGTATTACACATGATTAAGGACCGAGTAGAGATCATTTTCAGTCAGCATAGCCCTAAATGAGTGTTGCCAGTAGCTCATTTATTTCTCTCACTCTGTCAAGCTCAGGGAGGGGATTGTCTACGTCGGCTTTTGGGGAATATTTTGTCTGCAGGCGCTTACTGCGGCAAGGGAGTCCATGTCTGGCAGCCAGAGCTGGTGAGCTCTGGTAGAATTTATTATTTTGCAGGTATCGGTAGTGCAGGGCTGCCAGCAAGGACAGGCAGCAGCTGGTGAATCAACTGTTGGAACAGTTCTTTATATTGGACCACTACTAGTCCAGACCTTTCCAGGTGGAATATAGTACTGAAAAACATAGTGTAGTATATGGGTGATGGACTTGAGGTGACCTTAATTGTAAATAGCTTTCCTGGTTTCTGCTACACATGGAGCATTTCAAACCCAAACACAAAGGCAGAACAAGATGTTACCTGACTTCACAGTTGTGATCTATCCAATAATACTAAAAACAAGGTAATCAAAACCTTTTTTTTCATAAGTACCTCAGTGTGCAGTATGATTGACTTATTTATACTTCTCTGAACCTAGAAAGAAAGCAGGTTTTAAAAAAGTGGGGGGACAGAATGGGAAACAGAGACACAGAAAAGTTACTAGACTGAATGAGAAATAAAGCAGAATAAACCAGAAATAACTTTTCATTCTCTTCTCCAAATGCTAGACATTTTTCCCCAGAGCAGATAACAGTGCAAGGCAATTGTGAAGGCTCTCTTTTCTCTTTTCCTTGGGCTAAACAGTCCTTATCTATTCTGTCTAAGGGATCCTATAGGGGTAAATTTCAAACGTAGGCTGCTTCTGTCAGGCAGGGCGCTATCATACTGCTCTGCCCTGTGTTGAAAAGACAGCCTTGATTGGGTCCCTTATGTCAGGCCCTGCTAAGCAGTACAACAGACCTGGTGCCTTGTACTATTTCTTCCTAGTCTTCAGCACTCGCTTTCCATAGGACAGCAATGAAAGTAGCAGTTTCAGCCTCCCTGAGGAGGAAGCTATTTTTTCCCCCTTCGAATAATGTGCAAGCATGAGGTGAATGTTGAGAAAGGCATGTTCAGCTGCTCCCTGCCACCTGATAGTCCTAGCAGTGGATGAGCAATTGCTTTATATCAAGACTTATTTCCATGGACAGCGTCAGTATAGAAGGCTCCAGGAAAGCCATGTATTTAATGCAGAGCATTTCTGATGGCAAAATAATATCCCATGGCAGAAGGTGATGCAACTCTTTTGCTAGCTAGAGTTAGGGTTCCCAGAACATTGCAGACTGAGATAACATTTTATTCTCCTATTACCCCTCCACTGTTCACCCCCCTTCTGGTTTATGTTTAGCCATGGGTGTCCTTATGTAAGAGTTACTCTGCCATGGATGGCAACGCACACAGCCAGCTTGGCTTTTTCTTGGGTTAGGAATCTTGGGAGTAAATGTGAAGGCAAAACTCTATGTCCTGATCATGCTGGAGCACAGCAGCCATTAAAACAAAAGTCACAACCAGCAACCAATAACTCTGTGAAGGAAGGAAGCAAGGATGGAAGAGGGATGGGGGGTGTTCATTATGCGGTGAACAGAGCTAAGGAGCACCTATAACTGGAGTAAACACAGGAGGATGTGGGACTGCTGAGCTGCACTGGCTCCATGAGGAAGGTGGCTGCAGAGAAGCTGACAGCACATGGTACAGCATCTCTTAACGGAAGGATGTAGCCTTGGCAAGGATGTTTGGGCTTGCATTGGTTCAGCTCCTACAGCTGCTCCAGGCCCCCACAGAGCCACCAGAGCTTTCTCTGCCTTTCTGTAGCAATACCCACACCACAGGAGCCAGCTCTGGGGCACGGAGACTCCTGGGTTTTGCTAAACAGGAATGCAAAATCAAGCTTATAGCTTAGAAGCAAGGCAGGTTTTAAATCTGAGCTAACTACAGTAGGTGGCTTGGATGATCAGTCATGAGAGCCTGGGTCTCAGTATATGTGCAGTAGACATTTAAGGACCATTCTAACTATCTACTCAGATGTCTGCTTTTTGTAGCACTACCTGTGTAAATCTATTCCTGGTGCAGCTGCTCAGCACACCCTCCTCGCCTCGCCATGGCTTTCTCCATTGTGGCTCCCACTGCTGCACCATAAGAACATGAAGAACTCCTTTTTTGTTTGTTGGGACTAGAAACATCTATCTAGATGTTTCTGTCACCTATCTAGAAACATCAAATTTCTAGATGAATAACTGAAATCCCTGTACAAGAACAGAGATACACAAGAATTCTTTTCCTCACCACCGAGAGTAGCAGCTGACATTCTTCACAGCTCTGTTGCCCTGCAAGGATCTCAGTAAGCCTGCTATCACCTGTCAGCTCTTGGTTTTTCTCAAACTTAAGATCTGTAGCTCTGCTCTTTATTTCCTAGAGCTCTTGTAGACCTTTGTCCTCACTGCATGCTTTCCAGAGCTCTGAGCTTTCCAGGTGATAGGCACATTGATTCAGCCCCCCTGCCTCCCCTTTTCTGTGTGACTTTCCTTCATTTCTGGTGTTGTTAGCAAATCTGACCTGGGGTGACTGTATGCTGTCCTCAAGATTATCAATGAAACTAGGAAATGCTTCCCATATTCCCCCACCATCTTTCCTAGTCTCACCATGATGGGTGATCAGCCTTTATGCTCTGATGGCTACTGATTCATTTTCTCTTAATTTTCATCTGATTGACATTTCTCCAGTATAAGTATTTTTTTGCATCAACTCCACCAACTCCTGACAACTACGGCTGCTTTCCCTGCCTTTGCCAAGAGGATTCACATCACACGGCAATTGCCGGAGGTGACACCGCTGTCTAACGCAGTAACACGGGAGCAGTGGAGCTCGCTTATTTACTCTAGGCAGGGATTTGGCTCCGGGAGCAGAACACAGTGTGGTGGCAAGTACCAACAGCCCAAGATCAGGATTTGGAGTGGGTGGGGTGGAGCAAAATGAGCACAGGGAAGAGGAAGCAGCAGCTCATGGTGCCACCTCATGAGGCCCTCCATGTCATCAGCTGCTAAGCTGTGCCTCTCCTTCCCCAGCAAAGGCACAAGGCCTTAGAGCTCCTTAGAGAGGCAACAGCCCTTGCAGTGAGGTTCGGGCCTGTCTCTTTCCAAAGTTCCTGTCCTGTTTGCACATTGGTATTGGCTCGGTTTTTTCCAGCCTATGGGATAAGTACATACATCATTCCAGCCCTCCACAGAACACATAGCTTGGACATGCCTGCTCAAAAACCACTCAGAGCATTGCTGATACAGACTCGTGGGGCAGTCTGGGGAGCACACACCATTCAAATGTGGGCAACTTACCCTACAAGTAATAGGACTTCAGTCGTCATTGCTACCCAGTGGCTGCTATGCACCCTGGTGTTTTGCTCAGTGGGCCAAGAGAACAGCCAGCAAACAGGGACTCTTTGCTGTGCTTCAGTGAGCTGCAGGAGAGCATTCATACCTGTGAATAGCCAATATTTTGCCTAATCTGAAGAAACAAAAGTACAGATTTGTTTCTTTCACTAAAACAGTAACTTGCTCTCAGGGGTGATTAATCCCTGGGGAAACTGGGGATCTTTGGGGCCACAGTTCATCATCAATGTAAAGGGCCATGCTACATGCCTTCCTGAGATGATTTCTGTGATGCTTGGACAGTGCAGAAGAAAGGAAGAGATAACAAGACAGAAATACAAATTAAAAAATCTGAACCCGTTTCAGGAGTTTAGCAGAAAGCAAGAGCTTGTGGCAGGGAGAATCAGACTATAGTTGTCACAAGTCATTGCTTGTGAGGTTCTTTGGATCTCCATAGCTCCTGCAGTGTCCTCCTCTCCTCGCCCCACCCTCAGAGGCTTAGGATCTGTCTGTGGCCAGGGCTGCTTCTCCTCAGCCACCTGTGCTCTCTAAGACGCACTGTGTTTCCACCCCCATCCTAAACCATCTCCCAGGGACAGAGTGCTCAGGCTTTCTCACAACTGGAAATACCAACTGCTAGCAGAAGACAGAAACACCAGGACAGCAGCCTAGTCCTAACTTGCTATCACACTGTAGGAATTTGTGTCAGTGCAAGAAGTGCTTCAAAATATCTCAATTTAAACTTATCCACTGGACTATTTTTAGTTCCTAGGGCTCAAGAGCTTCTCCATGTACGGTAGGAGAAGGGAGGGAAAAATGGGTGGGGAAATTTCCTCCTCTGCTTTATATGGGCCTGGCTGCCTGTGCAGAGTCATCAAAGTTACTACATTCCATATCAGAAAAGGAAATCCTTCTTGTTTAAAGCGGATGTACAGCAGCATCACTTGACGAGATAGGATGCTTATAAATAAGTGGCCTATTCACTGGAGGGTCATACAGATCACCCCTTCTAAGAGTGACTGCAGTCACATTTCTCTGTGGAGAGGGAGAGTGCAGCAAGCCATCAATCAGCCTATTACAATCAGTATAGGCCACAGGAGCTGTGAACGAGATAAAGTACCTGAATGGCAGTTTGAACTTACTGCACCACATTTTCTACTTGGCTTTTAGCTTTGGGAGTGGTGACTCTAATGATAACAGTTATGTGGTTGTTAGGCTTGCTGGTTTTGCCATTTGCTGCAGTCTAGAAGACCACAAGGTTTAGGGTGGTAGTCAACTGTCCCCATCCTACCTGCTTTATAGTAGAATAGAAAAGCATTCTGCTCAGACCAGGAGATTAAAATTAATTGCCTGAATTATTGATCTTACAGGAAGTGTGTTTCTAGCAGTATGAAGCAATGCTGAATAACCCTTGGCCCTCACTACTCAGTGAGCAGCCAACCACCAGGAAAACAAGGAACACAGCCTCCATGGCTGAATCCCAGATGGAGAGTCTGATCTAACTTCAGCCTGCATTAAACTGGAAATCGCCTCCACTTGGGAAATCAATTTACATATCCTGGTGTATGCAGTCTAGTTGCATGCCTTTGCTTCAGAATATCCCACTTAATAACTAACATTCAGTTTTGAATCCTCTGCAGCTTGGAAGGCATTTATTAAAGAAGACAACAGTAGGATAAACACTGTGCATCTGGAGACCTCTTCCTCCAGTTTTAGGCTTTAGTATGGTATTTGATATGCCTTCGGTTTATGTTCTTCTATTGAAAGCACAGAGGTGATATTTTCAGGCTGATGTATTAAATTTTTGGGCAGAAGACAGACATTATAAGCTGGTGTTGTCTGTCTTGGCTAGTGTGGATGAATTTCTCCTTCTTTCTTGAGCCATCTCAGAAATTGTCACAAGTGATTGGCCATCTTCCTCAGATATTCTTGCTGGAGGCTTCCAGCATCCTTCCCTCGGGCATCACTCTTGTCCACCATTTCAGTGCCGCGGCTGTGGGTTGCAGCACTAGAAGTAAGGCTGATGGAGCCCTGCTCTGCTTCTCCTTTGTACCTCACTGCTATCCTGCTGCCCCAGAGCCTGACAGAGACATGGAGTTAGCTGAACATTTTAGCTCAAGATAAATCTAGCTGCATATAATATTCTCTGAGACCAGAAACATATTTAGCATTTGAGAAGTTTGTAGGAAAGCTGTTACGTGATTCCTGAAATGAAAATGTACTTTTTTGTCCTAGTATTTCCACTATTTGAGATACTATTTTGAGCATCTTTTTTAAACTATCAGTTACTCAGACATTACTTCTCTATGTTGTTATTGTCAGTGCAGGGACTCTGACTCTGGGTCGCAATTCCTCAGACACAGTCAGAGGTCATTCATCATCCTGCTGCTGGGGAAGCAGTGTCAGCTCTTCCGTGCTCACACTTCCATGGTTCTTGCAGAGCCCCCACAAGCGATTTCTCAGAATACGCTGCCACACACATTAAGTTAACATATCCTGTCCTTGCACATCTGGAGTGATTTTGGATGTGTAAGGCTGATGGGGAACAATGGGATTAAGCCAAAATTTTGCCAGTAATTCAGATCTCAAGGTGATTAGAGCAATAATCACACTGAAACAACTATATATATAACCCTATAAACTGCCTTAACCAAGCTGATCATTTCTAGGTTCCAGGATTTTGAGAGCTGAGTTGAAAGAAATCATAATGCAAATAGGCAGTGGGAGTCCCACTCCCTGTCCAGTGTTGTTACCATCAGTTCTGAAAGTGATATGGGACTGTTACTGACAAGGCTGGAACAAGTCTGCTCAGAGACAACACTGGAAGGAGGCAAAGTGATAGTGATGGGGGAGAGAGAGGCATAAAACAGTGAGGCATGAAAGGACTTTGACAAGGGGTAATTAAACAACAGAGCCATTGCTCAACAGAAGTGAGAAAATTATAGCTAGGAAGGAGAAAACTGTCAACCTGACAAATAATCGTTCTTCAGTTTCACTTAAATCCATGGTAGGAAGGGAGATCAGTTTGTTGTGAAATCTGTAAAGCTCCACTGTCATCAGTGTATCTGCCGCTTACATTAACCAAGAATCTAGCCCTTTGTATACAAGAAATAAGAGCAGGAACAGGGGTACATAGATTCAGCCTATCTTGATACACAGACTGTACTGAAAGGGCAAGGCTGAATCATATTCTTTGCAGAGGTGAAATGTAAGGAATTAGGGAAAATTGTATCAGAATGGCCCTCGGTCCTTGATAAATACCCTGGAATAATAGGAAGGTTCTCAGGGAAAGAGACCAAGAATAGCACCCTTCTTAGGCTCTGGGGTTAAGGAAAAAATGTTTCGCTTCAGTTAGGTGAACAAAGTAGTACTTTAGAGCACGCTTTGTGGAAAACAGAATGATCAGTAAAAACAACATGGACTAATAAAAAATAGAAGAAGCGATAGTCTTTGACCAGTAAGATAAGACTTAGTGGCTAGAGAAAGAAGGTGGACACAGTATATGTTGGCTTCTGAAAGATACCTGATATGGTTCCACATGACTTTTCCAATGAGAGGAATACGGATGAGATAGGACTACTGTAAGGTGACTGCACAATTGGCTAAGAATAGAACAGAAAACATAACTATTAATGGCTCATGATGTCAGATTACCTAACTGGCTAAGTTGGTAGTAGTGTTTCACTAGACTTCTGAATCTAACAGGACTACCTCTATATTTTCACCCCTGGAGCTTTAAACACTAACATATGTCAATCAAATGCCCTCTCCACCTCAATGTTAGATGACTGGTGAGGAGACAGATGATTAAAAATCCCAACCCTCCTCTCTTCTGTCAGTGGATCTTGTCCTCTGGCTGCATCTAGACAGAACAGGCAGTATGTGCTGTGGAGTACCCCACAGCCCTGAAACTGCTGCTATTCAGAACTGGGACCTTGCTGGGACACCTTGCAGCTTTTCTCTGGTCTGTCTGTCCACAAAACCCCAGGTGTGTGGGGGACACGGGGGAGGGAGGTGGGTTACCTGGATTGAGAAAGTACACCACTGTTGTCTTCCTATCTGCTTTTTCAACTACAAATTCCTGCTATTGATGCTTTTAAAGTGTTTTTTGTTTCTCTTGAATGTGTTGTACCTAGCAAGCAGTAACAGGAAACAGCAATAATACTGTTTTTAATGGATGGCCTGAGGATTCAGCAAAGTTTGCTGTGTATTAATCAACAGATGACATAAGGCATGGAAGGTGTACAGTTGTTTCATGAAAGGATGGATTTTTAAATGTAGTAGGAGCTTGACTTGTTGCAGAAAAGGACTGAAATAAATTGGGTAACAAGAATATATGGCAAATGGTACAGGATTGATCAAGTTCACAGACCCAGATAGTGAGCATATGCTTGTCTGTATTACTAGAGAGTGCATGCTGGAAACACTGAAGGACAAAGAGAAGATGAATCAGTGGTATCCTGCTGTCAGACATCAAGCAATTTTGTGAGCAGCAGAATTAACAGATCCTGGTGTTCTTTTAACTCATGTTTTGTATTTGATATCTCATTCTCTCATGTCTAGTAAAATGCCAATTTGTCTGATCTCTCACATTCAGAATGAGAACACATAATCTCTGCTGTGTGTTTTTTTCAGTTTTTGGTGCCTAATTAAGACTGCACTCAGGCTTCCTGCTTCCTATGGTGGGGTCTATCATCTCCTCTGTCCAGCCACCTATTTTCATGTAAACTTGTAGGAACTTGTATCTTTGTGACTTCAGACTCTTAAAATTGGCAAATCGGCTCAAAAGCTATTAGCATGAAACAGAGAAGATGGAAAGACATGCAGCATGACTGCATAAACCTTTTTTAGGAAATCAGGCTAAAACTGCAGGAGACAGATTCACTAGAGTGTTCAGCAGGTGCTGTCCTGGCGAAAGAAAGCTCTCCTTCGGCAGTCTTGTCACAGAAGACTACATAGGGAATATTCAGGGCCTGAGTGTGAGCTGTCAGCACAGGAAGGCTGGACATGTGTGCTACCTTTTGCACTGAGGACACATTTCCATCCAGCTCAGGAAGAAAGGCAAACTCTCACTCAGCTGAGGGAGATGTTTCTGACGGAACAATCACTTCAAGTCTCCAGCAGGATATTAGACATACATTGCAGCCATGCACAGCAGTGTCTGTGCACCCTCTCTGCCTAGCAAAGCTCTTCAGTAGCAGTGTGAGAGTTGCAGAATGGCTAAGAATGGTCAAAAATCTGCAAAATGACTGGGCATGCGTTTTCCCATGGGCTGTTGATTCACCTGTAGAGAAGCATGATTTCTGTTTTTCTAAAACCAGGAGATTGCAGCGAGGCAGCGTCTCGCTGGGACCTCTTAAAATCATTAGCTGTTTAAGAAGAAATACTGGTTGACAAGTACTTAGCTATATATTTAACTTCAGATACAAGCTTAAGCACTGCAGATTTGAGTAGGACAGAAGCATTTGCCAGTAGCCTCCTAAATTGGAGCTGAAGCCAAACCCATGTTTTATATTATGCACAGATTATGTGATGGAAGTGTGCAAACACCCAAGAATGAGGGACACGTTCTCTGTATCAAGAGTTTTACCACTTCGTTTAAGTAAAAGAATATATACTCCTCTGCTTTACTGTTTGCAATTCAAACATCAGTTGAAGCTTGAAAGGTTGAAGCTTTCAACAGGGAAATACTTAGAAGGCCAGTATAACCTATCCAAATCTTATTTTGAAAGGACTCCAGGTATGAAAAGCATGAGATGTCTATAGCCTCTAATAACGTACTGAGATATTTGCAACATTAGCCATGGAAAAATGACCTTGTCTAACATAAATAGCTGGAAGAACAAAATTCTGGTTGATCCCATGTGAAAAAATAGTAGACCAGCAGTATTTCATCACAGAGGAGCAGGCTCTTTATCTCTGAAACTGGCAGTATGCTTATTTGCTATGGTAAAGGATTTTCTAGAATTTGGGGTTTGGTAATAAAAATTACCATTGTTTGTTTCCTAGTGAACACGAACAGTATCTGACATTATGTAAGCCTGCTTGTTCAGTAGTTTTCCTGAGCATACATTAAAATGCTTTTTTAAATAGGGCCTGATCTTGAAAAGATTTATACATTTTACATTTCTCTTTACTGTAATTAGTAATCTAATTCATTTTGCTTCAATGAAATTTAGTTAAATTAATGGAAAAATCTCTTTAGGCTTTGATTAATAGAAATGTTTCCTTTTTGTGGATTATTCTGACAGAATTTAGTGCTTTGAAAGTTAACAAAAAGTTTTCTATAGAAATTATCCACCATGCCAGTATTTAGAAGAGTTTTATAACCCTGCCATTTACTCTTTTATCTATTCCATTTGAATGTTCTTAATAGAGATTTTTTTCTGTACCGGAGAGCTGTATTTTCATTTTCAATTGCATATTGTATATATCAGATTCTACGAGGTGTTCCTGAAGAGACTGCACCCCTGTATGTGTAAATATTTGTCAAAGAAGAGACTGAACCACTTTCACTGCTCTTGCTCCAAGAGCCTCTGCATGAGGCATGCCAGGTCTCTCTCTTACAGCAACACTGCCTGTGGAAGTTGTCTGCCTTGACATGCGGCAATGGCTGGTGGAATTCAGGAGGCATGGTCGGACCTTCACCTTTCCAGACTTGCTAACACTGGAGATACAGTCTGCTTGAGTCCTGGGCTACAGTGTTGCTAAGGCTGGGACTGCTGGGAGGGAGAATCACAGGGCAGTGTCCCACAGCTCTGGGATGCTCTCACAGGACCTATTGCTCATGTACAAAAGAGGCAGTAAGACAGGACCTACCCAAAGTGTGTGGAGATGAAGAGCAGGACACAACTGCGGAGATGTGTAGACTCCCAGCACCCTCTGTTCCCTTCCTCCCCATCCGCCCCAGTCCTCACTATCTGCATCTTGTCTTTCAACACCTCTCAGTCTCCAACGCTGGAGCTTGGAATGGTGCTGCCAAAACATTGCTCCTTGGCCTCCGAACGCTCCATCACCCTCCCTGGGTACAGCCACACTCTTTGCTGGTGTGGGTGACAGTCTCTGCCATTTTCATTCATCTAAACCACTTCACTACAGGTACCCAGGATCCTAATGCTCTTCTGTTAAATGTTCCTCAGTCCTGGTATACAACAGGAATCTGTATCACGGCCTGGTTCTCCTCAGACATGGAAGGAAATAGATATATGATGAAAAGAAAGTCTCTCCTCTATCTTTTCTTCCCTATATTTACCTGTAGCTGGGTCCTCTCTGAGGGTTTCAGACACGGAAAGTTGCTTTCCTCCTGTGTGGCTTTCTCGGCCTGTCCATGTTGGACGTGAGAACTGTGTTAGTCTTATCTCTTTGAAGAGCTATTAGCGCAGAAATGCTGGACAGGGAGGCATTGGAAACACTAACCTGAAGCTTGCACCTTTCTAACCTGAAGCTGGCACTACAGAAGCAGTGGGAGTACAGAGTATATGTTCTTATTGTAAAATAAAAAAGAGGAGTTTCTCCTCACGGGGAGCAGAGAGTGGGGGAAAGAAGGAGGGTGTTTAAGTGCCAGGTGATAATGTCCATCACACTGCTCAGTGATGAAGCTAAGAAGACAAAAATAGACAAAGTGACCTCATGGCTTTCGGCAGCAATGCCTACGAGACAAAAGAGAGGCTTTAAAAGGCTTGTGGAGCTGATAGCAAAGGGCTTGGACACCTCAGAGTTTTGGTTCTGCTCCAGCAGGGAACTGCTTTGCTTCTCTCTCATTGCCTCTCTCTGTTTATGGGGAGTTGTGAATTAAACGGGCTTTGTGACATGCCCAGCTCTCCAGGTCTGGACTCTGCCTTCTCAAGCTTGGATCAGCCTTATGCAGGTACAGCTGTCTTTCTTTTTCTTTTTCTTTTTCTTTTTCTTTTTCTTTTTCTTTTTCTTTTTCTTTTTCTTTTTCTTTTTCTTTTTCTTTTTCTTTTTCTTTTTCTTTTTCTTTTTCTTTTTCTTTTTCTTTTTCTTTTTCTTTTCTCTTTCCCTTTTTTCTTTAACAGTTGTGGGAGATTGTAGCTTGAATACCATTATCATTTTTCTGTTGGGAGGATCAATATAATTATTTATGTGCTTTAGCCTTTGATGAGAAGGAAAGTAGGGAGAAGAGGGAGGCAGTAGCAGGTCCCAGGGGGCCTCACTTGCCAGCTGCTTCAGAGCATAGGGCAGTTCAGAGCAACTTCCTAGGGAAGTTGTGCATGGATACTAATGATGATCCAGGACCAAGGGTTGGTGGAGGCATAGCCAAGACTGTCTACTGTTGTATTTTCTCGGACAGTATTTGCTAGCCCAGAGTTGAGCATTTTCATGGCACTGTGCTGCTGGAAGAGGCTGCAGAGACACACACTTTGGACGGTGTAGCTCCCGATGCCAGAAATCCTCCTGTGAGTCATTCGGGGCCCAGAGTTTTCATATTCTGGACTTGACTAAGGTTCTGTAGTACCACTCTTCTTCCTTGTAAATTTGGAAGTAAAATATGAGCCAGATGAGGTGTAGTAGCTTGTAGAAAGGATGTTATAGCAAAAAATAAACCTTTCCTACTTCCTCCATTGTGAACTACCCCCAGAGACACGTGTGCAGATTCTTAAGTGAAGTGGACAGATCTTCAGGGATGGTAGCTCGTTTCCGTCATGGACAGCAGGTCTTTGAGGGCAAGTCTGTGACTACCCTGAAGAGCAGTAAGTCTCCATAAAGACCTGGAATCTACTTCAGTCTTGGTTCAGCAAGGGGGAGTCATTCTGTAAGGAAAGTTTTGCAGAGTGCCTTCCCTTTGCAAGTCTGAGCACAAATAGTGAGACATTATTTCAGCATTGATACTGCTGTTTTCAGTTTTTTGGGTGCAAAGGGGAGGAATGGACTGTGCATCTACATGAGGCGATTTCAAACTGAAGTCCCTTTGCTGAAATCCCAAAGCAGCAACGTGTGTTATGGAATGGCTGCAAACCTTGGGAACAGTCTTTCCTTGTATTTATCTTAAGCTTCCTGGAAGGATGACTGCTCTCCAGATCAACACCTTATTGTCAGTTGGGGGTGAGAGAAGGAAGCTCTTTCTGCTGTGGTTACACTGGTGCAGTTGGGAATGACGACACCTGCCACAATTGTGCAGCCTAGCCAAGTTTTGGGGGACATCTGCAGCCCCAGGAAAACTAGTATCCTTCTTAGCTAAGCTCCCTGTCCCCCACTGCAGGTAACTTTGCCACATGAACAGGTCCCTATTGAATACATGCCCTGTGATATAATGGTCAGTAGTGAGATCCTGAGAGGTCTGAGTAGCTTCCATCCTTTCCTGAGCTAACACCATCCCCCAGCACCACCTGCACTCTTCTCCTCTCCTCTCCTCTCCTCTCCTCTCCTCTCCTCTCCTCTCCTCTCCTCTCCTCTCCTCTCCTCTCCTCTCCTCTCCTCTCCTCTCCTCTCGCTTCAGTAGGGCACAATTTTGTACCTCCTTCTTGAGAATGTCAGGGCTAGACAAGGTGCTACACAGTTTTTTGACAACTTATTAGATGCAGGCAGTGGATGGATGTTTCACCTGTACTATTATGCTGGGAAAAAGAAAATGGGAGTAAGGAAAAAGATGAAATGAAATAAATAAATTAGTCTATGGTTTATGTATGGGGCTTTTTTTTCTGTTTAGGGTTAGCACTGATTTCTGTTGCTTGAACACTGGTTCAAGGCATGTCCTTTAACCTAACACCTCCTCCACACATCTCTTCAATACCTCCAGGAATTGTGACTCAGCCACCTCCCTGGGCAGCCCATTCCAATGCCTGACAAGCCTTTCAGTGAAGAAATTTCCTTAGGGCAGCGAGTTTGGTTTTGCTGTTGAAACTTGTTCACCCCCTGCTTTCCCTGCACACGGGGCAGAGAACACAACGTTCCTCCCTGGGGCTTTACTGACTGCTGGCCTGGCAAAACAGGTGGAAAATTATTATCCCACACTTTCATGCCAGTGACCCAACAGGTGTTGGCTTTTCCAAGCAAGCCTGTTGGAGGATTCCTTCTGTCCTGGCTGATCAGTTGTGAAGGTCTGGAATTCTTGCTCAAGAGCAAAAGCCCTTCTTCCTTGCTCACATGGGGCACAGGCAAGGGACTGCAGCAAGGATGAAAACATTCCTCCTGCTGTTGCAGGGCTGCTGCAGAGAGCAGCGAATGGCCCTACACAGTGCTGCTGCAAGACGCTGGCTCTGTAGCTGGTACTGCAGGGCCCAGGGCAGCTGGACTGTGCCTGCAGAGTGCCTCTGCCATTGCACACATGCATAGGTGCTGACAGCAGCACCTGCTGCTGCCCAGACTCTCAGGGCCAGGGGGATTGATTGATCCTGGGAACCCTCTGTATGGTAGGAGAAAGGTTTACAAAAAGTAGGGCTCCACCTTCAGGGTGCTAAATAAATGGTAAAAACTCCCAGGAGCAAGGGCACACACAGTGCAAATGCAGTAAGATACAGCCTGGGACTTCTGGCCACGTGGCGCAGAAATAGGAAATGCCAGGTCTGACCAGGAAACAGAGACCAGCTGTCAGAGTGAGGGGAGTCCCTGCCCCACACCTGCAGGGGCTTCCAGTGTGTTTGCAGGGAAAGAGAAAACTGAACCTGGGTTTCCATCAGCAGTTTCTAAAGACACTACCAGCAAAGGTAGGAAAGAAAAAGAAGGGCAGGGGGTGACAGTGTGTTTCCTTGTGTGGGCACGAGAATACCTATAGCCACATCACTGGCCATCTTTGCCCACCCAGCCTCCTGCTGAGCCCTGAGCTTGCCTCTTTTTGTCTTTTGCAGAGCTCCACCGCCACGAGAGCATCCAAGAGAAGAACGTGAAAGAAGCCAAAACCAAGTGCAGAACCATTGCGTCCCTGCTGACAGATGCACCCAACCCCCACTCCAAGGGGGTGCTGATGTTCAAGAAGCGCAGGCAGAGGGCTAAGAAGTATACGTTAGTAAGCTTTGGGAGTGTTGACGAAGACCGCTCCTACGAGGAGGAAGACGGAGTTTTTCCAACTAGTGAGTCTGAATTTGATGAGGAAGGTTTCTCTGATGCCCGAAGCCTAACTAATCACTCAGACTGGGACAGCACTTACCTGGACATTGAAAAGTCCAAGTCTGACTCTGAACAGAAGGAAGAGAAGCAAAAAGGTTTGAGTGAGGCCTCAGGTAAAGGAGCACGGTTATTTGAGCAGCAGAGGGAACGGGCTGGGAAGTACACAGTTGAGAAGGTCCCAGCACAGAAGAGCCCCCAGCTTGCCCCAGCTACCCAGCCACAGCAGGGCACGGTGAACGGAGATATGCCTGTGCCACAGAAGGCCGACAGCGTGCCCCTCAGCATCCACCTGGAAGGCATGCAAGTACCCAGCAAACAGCCAGCCACCCTCCCCACTCAGCTCCTGGCTCCCCCTAGCCCCACTTTCTTCCTGCCTCCCCCAAGCACCCCCGATCCTTTCTCTGCAAGCACAACAAGCATGTTCAACAGGTCTGCACGACCCTTTACTCCCGGCTTTTCTGGCCAACGCCCAGCAACATCCTCTGTCATCTTCAGGCCATCTGCACCCAAAAAAACTAGTGAAAGTCTGGGTGGGCAAAGTACAGTGGTTCCCCCTTTCTCACCTCTGGCTCCAGGAACACCTGCCAATGCACCAATGCCAACACACCGTGGTCCAGTCAGCTCCTCCACCTCTCTCTATATTCCTGCACCAGGACGGCCAACACCACCACTGGAGTCACAGCCAAGTGGAGGAGGAAGCACTCCAGAGACGAAGCCTTCTGCCAACACCGCCCGGACATCCACCACCTCTATCTTTCTGTCTGCTCCCTCAAAGCCAGGAGGGGAGGCGCCCTCCACAGCATCCCAAACACGAGTCACTGGAACAGCCTCTTCTTCTCTGTATATTAGTCCAGCACCATCACAGCACGTGATAAGCAGTTCCCCCCTGCCAAAGCAGCCTTCCCCTGCCGTCTCACCAGCAACACCACGACCTCCTTCGGAGCCCTTAACCTCCAGAGAGCAGAGGATTGCTGTGCCAGCTCCCCGCACAGGCATCTTGCAGGAGGCTCGCCGACGAGGCAACAAGAAACCCATGTTCAGTAAGATTGAGGAGAAGAAGAAGAATTCACCCAACCCTGAGCTCCTGTCTCTGGTGCAGAATCTGGATGAGAAGCCAAAAGGTGACCACCCTGGGGCAGGCTTCGAGTCTGGGCCTGAGGAGGACTTTCTCAGCCTGGGTGCTGAGGCCTGCAACTTCATGCAGTCCTCTGGCCGCAAGTTCAAGACCCCACCTCCAGTGGCTCCTAAGCCTCAGCAGCAAGATGCTGGACTGGTAAACGGGGCCCAGGACATGCCTCAGCTTAAAGGCAAGGGGGCAGAACTCTTTGCCAAACGCCAGAGCCGCATGGACAAGTTTGTGGTGGAGACAACACCGAAACTGGAGTCCAAGCCCAGGACCCCCTCTCCGTCCCCTTCTCTACCCTCTTCCTGGAAATACTCACCCAACATCCGGGCTCCCCCTCCAATAGCTTACAACCCAATGCATTCCCCTTTCTATCCCCTGGCAGCCAGCAAATCTCAGGCTAGCAAAGCAGAGAGCAAAGTGAAAAAGGCACCTGGCCAGAAATCGGGGATCAAGGTCATTGATTTAATGCGCCACCAGCCGTATCAATTAAAGTCAGCCATGTTCTGTTTTGGGGATCCCCCAAGCCCCAGCATTCAGCAGTCTGCTGGTCAGCCAACCCCGCAGCAACCTGCCTCATCCTTCACAGCAACCAAGCAGGTCCCTGTGAAAACAGCCAAGACCCAGGAGATTCGTCGCTTCTCCACTCCAGCTCCCATGCCAGCCTCAAGCAGCCTGGCACCCACCGTGCTTGTGCCCCGCTCAGCCACCACATTGGATGAGCCAGTGTGGAGAACAGAAATGGCCTCTTCTGCCCCTGCTACGCCGGCGCCCTTCCAGGTGGAGTTCAGCCCGTCCCCTAAGCCATACCAGAGCTCCCCAGAGCCTGGTCAGGCAGCCCAGGGGCCTTCCCCAAACCCAGCCTCAGCCTCTCGGTTTCAGGTGGCCAGGCCCAAATTCTCAGCAGCGAGAACAGGGATGCAGGCCAATGTGTGGAGGCCAAGCTTTGGCCACCACTGAGGCAGGCACCCCTCCCATCCCATCTGTGGCCCCGCAGAGATAGCGCTCGTTTTGTCTTTCATGTCAGCTCAGTACATTGGGATGAGTGACACAAAAAGAAGAAAAGAGAAAAAAAAAAAATACTACCCTTCTGCACCACCCTCTCCCCCAGCCTGCCCTTCGTCTCAGATGGGCAGCTTCATGGCAAGGTTTACTGGCTGTGGCTACAGCAGGAGGAAGAATGTGGAGAGAGGGTACACAGAGACTGGGAACTTGCACACAGCAGCAAAACCCTGCTGCTGGAGGGGGTGAATGACAGGGGTTGTCTCACATGAGGACATGTAGGAGGTAATGGTTTTCCTTTCCCAAGGGCTTTGGAGTCACCCCTGAATGGAGGGAGATGGTGGGACAAGAGCTTTCCAGGAAGAAAGGGTCAGAGGTGGGAGTACAGTACAGAAGTCCTAGCTTCCCCACTAGACTGCTTTTCTCTGAGCCTGTCGGCCCAGGCACACACCTGTGTGCACACAGATGATGCACACACATGCACACAGCAACTCTCAGCAGGGAGTGAAGGTACAAGTGGGTCTTTGCCTTGGACACTTCTCCCCAGCCACCTCCTGGAAGGGCATGGGAAAGGAGGCGAGAGCAGAGTGAGCAGGGGTGTTTGCACATCCATGTGTGGGCAGTGTGCCCTGCGCGGGAGGGTGGCCACGTGTGCCCGTTCCTGCAGTCACCAGGGCTGGGGGTAAAGGGGGACTCATCCTAGCTGGTGCTAAACATGGCTATCGGGTCTGGGAGCAGTTTGCCAAAGAGGGGCATTGAATGGACTTGGTGGGGCTATCACAAGCTGGAGGAACCACAGGAGGAAGTACCAATTTTGGGGGATACACAAAGGAAGGCCCTGCAGCATTAGTCCCACTGGAACAGGATACAGATGCTGTAAGTACAAAGGAGGATTGCGTGGGAGAAGGTACAGTCTGCTTTAAAAGGAGGCAGGATTGAACATGCATTTGCAAATCATTGTTTGGTTTAGTTTAGGACAGAAATGTTGCTAGATTAGAAATGGGTCATGACATAAAACTTGCTGAAGAGTCTGTGAATAGCTGGAAAATGGAGCCCTCTACAGACTCCCAGTATGGAAGTGGAGGACAGGGAAACAGAAAGTCACATGTAGAATTTCATACTAAATTATTTAAGTATCCTTGGGGTCTATTTGGTAAGAACTGAAGTGCTCTGGGGGTCCCAGAGCTCAGTTTGCTGGTGATGCTGGGGAAAGAGGACTGGTTATTCCTTGAGTGTCCCAGGCTAGCCACACACTTAATCCCTACACTAAAGGCATACAGGAAGAAAGCATTCCCTTTCTCAAGGAAGAATTCAGGATATTAGTAGGGACTGTGCATGTGTGTGTGCATGTCATCTGTGCTTGCACACACCCCTGCCATTTGCTTTCCATCTGCAGCAGCCATTTTTACAGTGTGATCCCACAAGTACAGCAAGAAAGCATTGCTTCTGGAGCACTGGCTCCCAAACACAGCAGATGCCCCAGCTGCTGGGAAGGGGCTTGCCACCTCTTCCTGGGCAGGGTTTGCCCACCCTTTTGCTAGACAGGAACAAGTACTGGTGGCAGGATGAGGGTCTCAGCCCTGTTTGAGACATGTCTTCATTGCATTAGATTTGCTTCTGTCCTTCAAGTAGAAGCTGGTCTCTGACTGGACTGAGCACAAACTTTGGATGTACAAAACTGTGGGTTCTGGGGATAAGAAAAGGAGTGCAAATGGGGCTGATGCCAAATCTGTGAGCAGCGCAGCGAGTGTGGCTTCACAGAAAGTGCAAGCCAACCTTCCTCCACACAGCTGGAACACATGATGTGGAGCTCTTTTCACAAAAGCTTGGGGCTCTTCTTGTTCATGGAGGCTCTGAGGTGCTTCTCTGTGAGCACCTGCAGATTTTGCATGTGTGTTCCCCCATGAAGAAAAAGAGGGCCTTGCTACAAAACCTAACTTGGATGATTGCTTTCTCACTCATCCTGTCCTGCACTGCATTGCCAGTGTTTCTGATAAAAAAATCTTGTGTGCTGTAGCAAGCTGAATCTCTGTGATTCTTGTCAAACACAGAAGGAGTCATCTTCTATTTTCTAGGAAAGCTGTGGAAAGGAACGGAACGAATAGCAGCACTCCAAAAGCTTCATCTCTAGCCTGCTTATGGAGTGCTGTCTGTCACTCGCTAGTGGTTTTAGACACTAGCCTTAGACAGACAAGCTAGCCCAGGTTGAAAGCATCACTGGACTCAGGTGTAGAGAGGGGTTGTGTGGACCAGTGAAAAGGTGCTCAAAATAATTCTGCAGTGAGAAATAACCTCAGCAAGTCTGAATCTTACTCCAGTGTCTCTTTCCCTCAGGCCCCTAAAGTTAAGTGCTCTCAGGGCCTGAGTGTCTTGGGAAATTCATTTTGCCCCTGGAAAAAAAGAAAAGTCTGGCCTTAGCATGTAAGGAAGATTGCATGTGGTTAGTATTTCAGTGGCCCATTCCCGATTTCTGGGAGACATTGATGCAAGCCAAGGAGTGATAGCCAAACTCTGTTGAATGTTAGATGTCAGGACCCACGTGAGTGGAATAACTACATTTGGCCCATCATTTCTGGTAATGTAGCGGGCAGGAGATAAAAGAAGTTAGGTCTGATTGGAGAATGAATATTAAACATCAGAGCAAGGAAAAAAACCAGGAGGCTGGGGATCCTCCATTTCACTTCTAACATCCTTGGTTCAAAGCCATGTTTAGAAGGAAAGCCGAAGTAGTGTGATGGATCTCAGCCCCTCCCAATCTTTTCTGGATCCTATGCTGACACGGGACTTGATCTGCAGAAGCAGAGGGTGTTGCAGATGAGGCCAACAGTGCTTGTGGAGTATCCCAAATAAGGCCTGTGGCTGCAAGTAGCATGAGATGAGAAATAATACTGAGATGCATCTGCTAAGCTATAAGGAAGAAACCTGCACTACTATTGGCTTCAAGTAGCTCTGCTAGTGTCTGCTCATGAAAATATTGTGGCTGGCCTGTTAGAAAGGTCACAGGTGAGGTTACGAGGAATACTTTTGAACCATATAAGCTTGTCTTGAGCCTCTCCAAATTTCTAATTCCTCAACTGTTGAACAACCACAGACATAAACAGTTGTTTGACGAGTTTTAGCTCCCACCTGCTAAGTTACAAGCTGCAGTCGTGGGCCAAACCCCAGTGTCCCCTTGTTAAGCACTTGAAGATGTCTGCATGGGCTCTGATTTAAAACTGCCTATCATCCCTCCTCTCTAGCATGCTGCAGGTTACACATTGCAGGTATGACAATTCTGGGGGTTTATCTTTGCTTCAGTACTATCAGTCCTTTCCCTCTGAATATTTGAGAACACTGCCTCAAGATCCTGCAGCAGCTGAGAGGAAGAAGCTCAGAAGAGACTGGTGTGATGAGGAGTCACTGGTCACCAGCCATGAGCACACTGCAAGTGAGGATTGTCCCTCAGAAAGAATATGCTCCCTTTCTGCTATAATATCCAGCATCCCCTACCAGACCCTCTTCCTAGAAGAGACTTGTCAGTGCTCTAAAAATGGGAGCCCAGCAGCAGTGCTTTGTCTGGTGTAAGATGTGACCCCAGAAGGAGAACAGAGTTGGCATCTTTGTTTATGGAAATACTGTTTTTCCTTTCTGTTTTGTCTTTTTTTTTTTTTCCAATTTGTGGTCACTTTCTATTTGTTTGTGCGGAAGAATAAACTTGTGATATGCACTTTATATGTGGCATTTTGTCACCTTCTTTGCTTGGCACTGAGAACTAACTGCTACGAGTACAGCACGTGCAGTTAGCACTACCAACAAACTAAGGCCAATAGAGTATGAGGAGTTCAAAAAAGGATGGGATGTGTCAGCAACGAAAACACCTAAGTTGCACTTTAAACCCCTATACACTTAAAAAGCCCTGTGCAAGCAAAAACTTAACTGAGATCCAAAGCGTTGGTACTACAGGCTATGAAACACTCACCCACAGGGTAAAGAAATTTCTTTATGAGCCAGGCCCAGATGACCTGCCACACCTCTGCCCCTCAGCCTGCTCTAACCTAAACCCTACCCTCTGCTTATAAATCTGGTATCAAGGGAAGTTTGTCAGCTTTGGTAAATCCAGATATAAACTAACATTGAACAATTCAACTTAATATTAACCAAGAGATCAGAAAACCAAACCAGTCAGAAAATCAAGTATAACCCATTGTATCCTCAGGCTCCAAGCCTAACTCTAAACCGAACCCAATTCACGTTCAAGTTTACTCCATTGCCATCTCCTGAGGGGTTCATTGGGCTCAGTTTACAAGTGTTATGAGGTTGCCTTTCTCAGACATATGTAACTCACAGACAGCAATTCCTGAGCACCGCAGGAGACATTGGCGTCAGCTCTAGGACTGAACTGCACTCTGGACACTTGTCCAGGTATCACTTTGTGGATGTTTTTCAGATTAATAGCAAGGAGGGGTCCCTTATGCAGTGGTCTGGAGGTGGAACCAGCATATTTCTGATTGATTTGTGGACAGGAAACACACAAAGGAGCCATGATGTTTGCTGATGCCAAACCTGAGTTTCTGTCCAACCAGAAGCACGGCTCCCAAAGAAATAAATCTACAGATGCACAGGCTGCAGATTAGGACTGCATCTTGTTTTGCTTAATAAAGCTGACATAGTAGGATTACGAGCTAGTCCAGATGGTTTGACACATTGCAGGACAGTTGCTGCGTCCAGGGCTCTGATTAAATTCCCTGTTAACCTCTACAGCCTTCTCAAGTGAGAGTCATTTCTTCTAACAGCAGATCATGTCAGAAGGAGCCAGACAAACAGACTCTCAAAGGTGGAGCGGGAGCCAGCCCTGAGGTCACTGGCCCAAAGCAAAGCCAAAGGATTACTGAACAGCTATGCGGCAGGCTAGGGATGAACTTGGACTTCAGTGAGTAGTTTAAAACCAGAAAATAGTAAGGTGCCTAGTGGGAATATCTACCCCCAAAAAATCACACCCGATGGAAGAAGGGTACAACGAAGAGCACCGCAGGGCTAGTATGTGGCGTGTGGGAAGAGTAAGCGTGTTCCCAGACAGGACAGACCTATAGCTTCAACGGCCACTAGATGTTGCCACTGTTCTTCTGTGAGTTACCTGGGACTTTGGCATTCGCCTGATGCAGTCAAGTCTGGAGGGTTTAAAATCTTAGGAAATCCTTTCTTCCTAATCTATCCTCTTTTGGCGTTCACATATGGTGTTGCTCAGTCCCACATACCAGAGGAGAAGGCCAGCTTCATACCAGGGAGTTTTGGCAGCGAGAAGCTTGCAGCAGTGTGGAGGGGATTCCTGGGTGGTAGCATGTGGGGCACACAGGCAAACAGGCTGCTCAGCAAGTAACACACCATCGGAATGCCACATATTTCAACATGCCCTCCAGCTCTCTGATCAAAACCTACATATTTCTGTCCCAGTCCTAGATCTCGTAGTGCATTAAGCCCACTTAGTGGCAGGAGGAAGCCTGGCATTAACTATTCCTCCTATTGTGGTGATACAAACTACTGACAAGGCTTCCTGATGTCATGTAAAAGGAGAAGACATTAAGCATATATGAAATATTTTAAAATAACAAATATTATATATGATGTATTTAGGGAAAAAAAGGTGCCAAATCAAGAGGTTTGCAACTTTTTTCCAGAACAAATTGAATCATATTGAAATCTACTGCTGATGAATACTTTCAGCACAGATCAGTCCTAGGCTCCAAGGAAAAGGGTGAGCAGGGCCAAGGTTTAATTCTCTATGTTTGGAAAATTAAATTGTGAAGGCTATTTGCCAGACTGATGCTGTTTGCAGACTTCTGCATGATCAAAATGTGCTCAGAAGACAGCCCTACTGATGACGCCTGTCTTAGCTACTGCTTTTGTCCATCTAGCGCTCTGTAATGAGACAGATCTCATCTGCTGCTCTTGAAATGATTTTGCAGACATCAACAGTTTGATGTTAGACCATTTGAAATTAGGTACACAAGAATTCAGTGCAAAACTTAATTTTGAAGATACAAGTCAGAGAAAACAAAGCTTTGTGCAGGCTATGCCTAAGGCTGGTTAAGCAAAGGGTATATTTGGAAAGAGGGAGGTGGTCACAGTGAGATACAGACAGTTGCTTGTATGATTAAATACTCCTCCCTGAAGTGCTGAAATGTCCTACAGGCAGCACATGTACTACCCCGCTGACCTAAGTGGAAACTCCATGTACTCAAGCAAAGATTGAATTTAGCCAGCAAACAGCACCACGCCCCAGGTAAATCTTCCCCCCAAAACAAAACTAAAACACCTCATCGAGTAAAGCTTGTAATTATTTAAAACCTGGAGCATTGAGTAGCCTGAGTGGATAGGATAACAGTAAGAGCCCTACATAACTTCTTATCTGTGCTGGGTTCATATGGCAGAGAGACCGGATTGCGACAATATTCCCAGTGGAGTAAATCACTGATCTGCTGAACCTGGCACCATGGCAGGGCACAAGTAAAGTCTCTGCTAGACCCACCATTGCCATTTCTAGACTAGTGAACTAGATGTTTCTATCTCTCAGAAGAAACTGTGCATAGAGAGGAGAAAGTAGCAGGATTTAATGCTCAGCCTGGTAACTGAAAACGGAGACATATGATTTTATTTGAAGGTAGAGTAGGAGGTGAGAATCTCAGTTAAAGATGTGCCTTGGTGCATAAGTGCATAAGACTGCTTTATACAAATCACACTATAAATCCTGGTGGCATACTACCAGGATAAACCCTCTCTTACATTCCTTCTGGGTTCAAGGCTCAGGCTCTGTGCAGTACGCTCCAGCTGCACTCTTAGGTCCTGTGTCTCAGCCGGTGTGTGTATATATGCACATGCAGATGAAAATAACCTCTGGAGGATCAGGGTTGCAGGGACAGAACAGGGCTTCACATAGCACTGAGTGAGGGCTATGGATCATCTTTCAAAGTGAACGTGGCCAAGGTCTCTTCAGAATTTGAGCCTGACAACTGCCACAGGCACAACAGCACCGAAAAACCTGGGCAAGAGGCTGGTCTAAACCTTGGATTTTGCTACTGAAATTTCTGAGGAGTCCAATCCTTGGTCTAGGAACCCTAATTCTGCCCACCAACATCTAGGGAATAAAGGAATCTCCACATTTGATCATTTCTGCTTCCAGATACTATTTCTGAGCCTTGGATAAAGATCTTGTCCTGTACTCTCTACTCCTAGCTTCATATGCCTGTCCAATCCATCTCGTTTCCAGATTCTCACCACGCTGCATGAGACTTTGACTTGGCATACAAATGCTTTGTTCCCATGACACCATGGTTCCCATCAGTCCTTGAAGCTGGACTTCAAGGTCCTTGGCCTTGCTCCTAACCCTGCTTGCCTCTTGCCCTTTGGGCTGGGGATCCACAAAAGAGTCCTGTCTCCTGGTATTGGTTGACCCTGCACTGCTCTCTGTTCCTTGTTCCCGGTCCTAATTGCTGGGCATGCTTGTGCATAGCCTGACTGAGATCCTCACACACCATGCTAGACATGCCTTATCTTCACCTCCTTGCTACTGTTTTTCCCTAGTCTCTCTTGAGTTTTATAAGAGGGCTCACATCTGTTTCCTGCTCACCTCCAATTACCAGCCATGGGCACTCTCCTCCCTCATAGTCTGCTCAGCGTCTCTCTCCCTGCAGCTACCCGGGGGCAAGAGAGAGCAGGGAAGCAGCAGGCTATGCTCTGTCAGCGAAGAACAACCACATACTTCCCTGCTAAATCATCTTGTGGAGCTACACCATGCCTCAAAATCCATCAGGTTTCCACATGATATCCATCTGGTACAAACTGTTTCGCTAAGGTGTAATTTGTGCTCAGGAAGGCACAGGAGATGATTGGAGAAATAATAGAGCAGCGATAAATTGGTCTGAAAACAGCTGCTGGAAGCAAGTAGAGACGAGGCAGAGTTTAGCATCACTGTACTGACTGTAAGAAGGTACCATATAGTTGTAGCTGCATTTCTCAGCTTCCCATCCCATAATATAAATCACAATAATTTCTTAGATTTTTTAAAAAATGGAGTTAGAAACTTCTTAATTTTAAGAGGCGTGTTTGCACATCAATTGTGCTATCCCCGACACCTCTTTTACGCTGGCACCACTCCAGGGAGTTACTCCTAGATCACTGGCATGGGAGTGTAGAGGCTGAGTCTGGGCTGTCCAGCCCCCACGGATCATACTGGTGTGTATGCTGGGCTCAGTGAAGGATCAGCACTCTTTTGGATAGATGAAAGCTTACAGTGTGGTGCTACAGAAGTTAGGAATGAGGGAGAACAAGAGCTGTGCTGTAGGCACAATGTGAGGTATACACAGTGGTTATATGGATGCAAGCAAGAGAAAACTGGGAAACTTTAGGCCAGGAGGTTGCTATACATGCCCTGACTCCGAGCAGAGTATAAAGGCCGGGTATTGCCTACGGGTACATTACAGTACTCCTATACAGGATCTTCCAAACAGCACTGAGGGTTAACGCTTTGTGCTTTCAACCCACTTTACCACACTGGGAAGTTTTATACACATTTGGTGCAGGAAAAAACAACTGCAAAATAGGAAAAAGGGAAAATTACTGTCTCATGATGTTCCTTTATATCAACTTACCTTGCAGTTCTATGTGTGAATGATTTTCTACTACAGTCACAGCTGTGGTTTGGTTGTTTTTTTCCCCCCTCCACTAGACTCTAGGTTTATTCAGTGGACAACTTGATTTTGATCCAGTGTGAAATAGGAAGACCATGCTTTCTGTATGATTTCTGCTTTATACAGAAGCTGAAAGGTATGTGCATTTTTGAGTAATCTAGTAAAAAGAGATACATTCCCTTCATCCTACAACCAGAACCCAACGGGGTATGGGGAAAAACAGGGAGAGTCACCTCATAATGAACAAGAGCTAAATAAGGGCAGTCATTTGTATGTACAAAGCTGCACCAAATGCAGGCAATCAACCTTATTTCTGTCATGAATCAGGAAATTAGTTTCCTTACTATTTGATTCTGCTGGCTTTCCCATACATATTACACAGCTACTTCCTAGAAGTCTGTAAATAGCTTTCTAGACTTTGTGGTTTTCTTACTACTTCTTGCTTCATGCATGTGGTTATTTTTCTTCTGTGCTTTCTGATGTATTATTTGAATGCCTGGCATTTTAGTAATTATGTATAAGAGCCTGGATGACACTGGGTTGAATGATGGAGTGAAGAGGGGGCAGAAGGAGCAAGACCCAAGAAAGCTTTGGAGGCAATACTGATAAACAGGATATTGAGAAGGTTTTATGAATTGCATTAAAATGCAATAGGAGGAGGAGGAAGAGGAACGGCATGTTGATTTGAACAGAGAGGAGGAAGAAGTGAGACACCTATGGAGAGCCTGGTCTTTTTGGGAACTGAGGCAGCAATGGCAGGCGGCCTGAGGAGCAACCTTTTCCTTTCCCCTTTCCTCAGGGCTGGCAGTGGAGCTATCTGAGACTCTGCCCTCTGGGCTGTTGGCTATTAATAACCACAGGATGCCTGTGTGAGCAGCCTTCAGGAGTCAAATTCACAGCACTTCGCATCAGCACTTTGTGCTGGGCAGAGCTTGCCTGCGCCCAGGCACCCTGGGTGAGCGGGGCTGCTGGACAAGCCTCCCAGCAGCACCCAGAGACAGGCTGGGAAGAAGCAGCCCACTGCCGAGCTCTGGGGCAGGCGCGTGAGCTGGTCTGAGCCTGGCACTGCAAGCCTGAGGTGAGTTGACTGGGCAGCAAAATAGTTTTGAGCAGGTGCTGGAGAGGGTAAAGACTGGTTTGATGTGCAGCAGAAACAAGGAAATGACCGCTGCAAAGACTGATGCAGGAAAAGACAGAGGAATTGCACCAAGGGACAGAGCTCAGAGGAGAAAAGGATAATTGGAGCCCCGGCTTTACGTATGGGATAGTGGGGAGGATGGGGACTGAGGCTCCAGCAGCCTCCTCGCGGTGGGGTAGCCGAAAGAGCTGTAACCCCAGTGTAGCTCTGGACCCTGTCCACAATGAAAGACTGCTGCCCCATTCCTTACGCTAAACCAACTGCATGCAACAGGTTTTCCACTTCCCAGTCCTGATGGGTTTGTAAAGGAGGACAGCGGAATGGGTCGGACTTGCCCTTGCTGCTCCCTGAGAATGGGTGTGCTAGAGGAGCACGGTTCCTCACCGGGGCCAGCCCTTTCTGCCTTGCCCCAGGGAGTCCACATTTGGGGCATAGAGATGATTTCCCTCTGTTTTGCCAGTCTTATGACCCATCAGACAGGCCATAACCTCCCACCCCTCTCCTGCTGGCAGCATTGCCCCTTTCCTGTCAAGCAGGGCCTGATTCTTTTATATAACCAAGCAGATGTCCGGCTGCTCAAGGAGAATGTGCGGCGCGTGCTTTATGGCTGCACCTGCTCACGCTTGCTTTGGGAATACACCAGGATGGGCTTTTTTATGATGTGAACTGCTTAGGCAGCATCTTGATAAAAAAGAAAAGCTTGGAAATCTGAAAGAAAAACGAGTCCAAGAAGAGAGTATCTGCCAATGTGATTGGAGCTGGTTTGCTGTGGCTGGGCTTCTTTTAGCAGTTATCATCATCTCACCACATGAAAATCATGTTGGAAAAGAAGCAATGGTGAAATGAAACTGCAAAATACATAGGACACAACAATGTCTTGATCACCACAAGAGCAGTGTACAGAGTCCTAGAGCCAGCTGTTTGCCTGCTGGTTTTAGAATATAACTCATATTTCAATCTCTTCTGTTCTGAAATTTTAAGCAACTACAGCGCAAACAGGCAGAGGAACAGAGATGGTTAGTTATTGTCTGCATTTGCTGAAGCCAACAGGTCTTTGGTCATTTTTATTTGTATTGTATTATGTTAGATGAGGATCTGTCCCCCTATATGCTGTTGTTTGGGCACAGACAGTGCTGACATGAAGGCAAGACATGTGCTGTACTTGCATTATGTGATAACACCCAGGAAGGACTCAGAGAAGCTGCCTGAAGTGCAGTTGCTGAGATTTCTCTTAATTTTCCCTGACTTTGCAGTACAGATTTCTCATCCTTTCTGGGGACAGAGATGGAGAACAGTGTACCAGAAGAAACCTGCCTCTTCCCCCCTCTCCACCCTCCAAAACGACATGTGATAAGATCAATACATAAGATACAAGTGCAAGTGGCTTCAAACAAATTGGGCAAACAAATTTTCCTTTAGCAAGTTTGCCTGTGCCTTCTTCCTCCAGCCCTTCTGTAACAAAACAGTAGCAGTCATAAAAGACAGAATTACGTAGGGTTTGATTTGGTTTTTGTTTCTTTTTTTCAGAACTTGCAGTCTAGTGGATTTCTGAATACCTATTCTGATTCTAATAGGAGTATCTAAATATCCAACCCAAACTTGCATGTTATTCAAACTGCTTCAAAATAACTCATGGAGAGATGCAAAATCTTTATACAAAAATATATATTACCACCTGCTGATAATCGCATGGTATTAAAGTGTGTTACGATAGGGCACAAGGTGATAACAGAGTACCACTGTGGCAGATAGGGGTGCTGGGAGACTGCCATGTTGTAATTAAAATGCCTGTTTTGGATGATAGCGTTATATGGCACCTTGGCAATGCTTCTGCTCTGACCTGCTGCCATATTTTGTGTCATAATGCTAAGTTTCCAGAGAATACCACAATAGCCTGTTGATGATATTCTGTATGGGATGATACCATTTACTAGCTCCTTCACGTGGAAGGGATGGAAAAGAACCTGTGTGTGAAATGTGTCTCTTAACTGTAGATAGCAACTAAAAGAGAGGCAAGAAATACCTTTCCAGTGTTTCATTCTCCATTTCATTGTGTGTTTAGAGCAAAGAACCCTTTGTGGGAATGCCCCTTGCAGGGACTCCTGCTCCTCTTAAAAGGAAAAAGTCCACTAAACTCACTGGGAAGCTGACACACGAAGGTAAGATATGCAAAACTGCACATGTGAGAATTGTTTGGATTTCAACCTGAATTTCAGCCTTTAAGATTTCACACCCTGTCTGACTGAATTCCCAGAGCAAGAAATGCAGCAAACGTACCAGAAAGCAGAGCCACAAATATTACTGAAGCTCAGGCTTCAACCACATCACTTTTTCTAATTTACTGTTCAAAAGTGTTGCACACATGCTCAGGCCAAGTGTTGATCTAGATCACACTTTGTAAATTCATATTCTCCTGCAGCATTCATCTGGATGTCTACCAATGGGAATGGCAAGAGAACATGCTATCTTTTACGGGTAACCATATTGCAGTGCCTAGTTATATTCTCTCATAACCTTTGCCTCTGAATTGCTTTTCCTCTGTGTGAAAGAATTCCCTTGATTCCAGCACGCATTAGTTGAAAAAGTCTAAGTCTTGTGGAGGGGGGTAATACATCAGGAAGAATATAACTTGGAACACTTTTCTTTCTACAGAATACCTGTGTATTGGGTAGGGTGCCTTTTAATTAACTGTAATATCCTTATCTTCTCTTTACTCTTGCCAGCATGGGGAAGGTTTTTAGAGGTTTTGAAAAATAGTAATTCAGTGCTGTCTCTTTCTTCAGCCCCAAAGAGGGCTGTAGAAACTTCTTTGCCAGGGTAAAGGTATAGATTTTTCTGTTTGTCCTTAATTCTTTATTCAAGTAAACAAGTAAGTAAAAACAAAATTTTCACTTAAAGGGTATTTCCTCCTGTGCTGTGAAATAGTGCTATATGAAACTGGCTTCCTCAAAAAAAAAAAAATCATCAGGGAATAATAAAATAAATTTCCAATAAAATGAATGGGTTTTTACCAATTTTATACCAGTATAAGGATGGAGGTTGATTCTCTGTTGTAAATAGGAGGTAGGGGTGGATAAGTGGTCTTAACCTTGCTTAATACAGAAAAAAGAAAGCCTAGGAAAAGTTGCTTGCTTTTGCATGAAAAGCTTTAATTGCATTTCTGCAAGATTTTTACACTAAAAATGTTTGAATCCATTGCTTTGATGGAGAATTGGTTGTACCAATTAAATGGAAAAGGACTTATTGAGTAACCAAAGTATTAAGACTTGAGGAGAACTTCAAATACTTTTCCCTTTAAAAAAAGCTCCTTAAAACAAACAAAAAGATGTAGTAACACTGAATCTTGCCATGGTTTCAGGATAGTGTTTAAACCAAAGCATGCTAGAGGTTTCTTTATTTATCCCATGTCAGTCCAATCCATAAAGCTGACTGACACATCTCGTTATGGAGGAGGGGAGGCAAGTGTAGGTGCATTGTGAGGCAGTATTGTGGAATCCTGCACTGACTGAGGTGCTTCAGATGTGGGACACGTGCATCTAGCTCCACCCTTCCCTGTGCAGATTTGCCTTCATTGCAATTCAGAGTAAATTCCACCCATCCATATCCAAAGCATCATCAATGTCAAAATTTGGTGCACAGGTTATTTCATAAAAACTTAATTTAGAAGAGAATTTGGCTGCTTTGAAGTCACTGCTGATGCTGGGAAGTGATGCACAAGACACTTGGACCAGAGCACTTCCTAAAGCATCCCATTTCATGTGTTTTGTAGTCATGCCACAAGAGGTGTCCAAGCTGAACTTGGGGAAGAAGATCAGCATCCCCAGAGATGTGATGCTAGAAGAGCTTTCTCTCCTCACTAACAAAGGATCCAAGATGTTCAAATTACGTCAGCTGAGGGTGGAGAAGTTCATTTATGAGAATAACCCTGATGCCTTCGCCGACAATTCTGTGGTAGGTTGGAGATTAAAACTAAAAGGCTGGTCTATACACCCAGGGGAAACAGGAATGGAGTGTGCCCAAGCTCTCCTCTGTCTGTATGTGCATGGGCCAGAGGGGGCTGCATCAAGTGGCAAAAAAGTGCAGGAAAAAGCCAAAATCATATAAACACAAAAGTTTTATTTCATCTTGGCAACATCATTAATTTCCTTTAGCAAATACTTGGTATGACCCATGCAGAAGCATGAGAAAATCTAGTTCTGAGTGACAAGGGAGGACTGCATGTTCGGCAGGTGTTCAGACCTGCACAGGGTGGGACTAAATGTTTCGTACCCATTCCATTTCTTCTTTGCAAGATGGAAATGATCCATCCATCCATCCAGGTCTGACTTCAGCTCCAGGAGGTGCAGTTCTATTTTTAGCCTAGGATACACTTTTATGCTTCCTTCTGGGGAGAGTCCTCTACTCACTTCTGCAGTAAGTTCCATAAATGAAAATTCAGACAGAACCCTTCTAGCCTGACACAGCAATATCTTCAGTTTATTTGCTGGGAGCTATGCTTGTTTTCTTCTAAAGTACTTTCCTGTCAGATATGGTGTATAAATTCATAAATTCAGACTTTTTTTCTTTTCCCCATGAGTTAGTACTGTTATTTAATCTTTGAACACATCTCTACAGTTAGTTTCTGTGTGTAAAGTCTTCTGAAGATACTTAAACTTTTACAAAAGAAACTGCTTCCACATATTTGTCAGCAGTTCAGTAAACCAAATAGAAAACAGTTCATATTCATATGCATTTTGATGCAGCATCTCCTGATGTTCTTTAAAATTTATTTGGTGTCATTTTATCTCTTTATGGCATCTAATTGCCAGTCCAAAGAAACTCAAGCAAAATAATAAAAATCAAGCTGAAGAAAATGTTCTTCTAAACAAAACCAATGCTATTTTTTAGCCTGCTGATGTTTTCAAAAGCAGCAATAAGTAAATCTTTGTAGTTCACTTCTAAAAATGACAATTTGGGAAGCAGGATGTGGAAAGATACCTGAAAAAAAGAGAAGTCATTAAGATTACAACAGTAGGTCCGATAACAGATCAGGGATGACAGACCAGAGATATACAAGCATATCTGGTATTGTTAGACTTTGGGCAGTTTCTTCATCTCTCTGTGCCTTAGGTAGTTCATCTCTTCAATGAGCTGTCTCCTAGAAAGGATGTGAGAAGGAATGGTGTGTTGAACTTCAGACTCTTCAGATGAAAATACTACAGAAATGCAAGCTGTTTTTATAAATACTCAGTAATCTCAGAGCTCCTAAAACACGAGGGCCAAGTTCATATGTCAGAATCTGCTGCAGTGAGGAGGAGTGAGACAATAATAAGGTGAAGGAATAAAAATGCTGAAGTCCAAACTTCCAAAATTTGAGGATGTCACTTAAGACTATCTCATCTGAGAAATACAAAGTGAATCATTTGTGACAAACTGACTCAAAGCTGGACATGCACAAGGAGTCCCACCAAGACTGACATCATAAAGGCTGATGACAGTTGTTTGTTTTTTGTTAGCTGTTTTTCCTACTTTGTTTATTCATCTGCATCTGACATTCACTCCATACCCTTTCTGTAGTGACTCTCCCCCTCTATTCTGTGAGAACACCCCTGCTCCCTTGCTCGTGGTGGAGGACGGTAAGATACTGTGCTGTGGAGCAATGTATTTGGGGATTAGAGAAGATCCTAACAAGACCAGGGTTTTCTTCATGGTTTTGCTCTGTGAGAACAACGGGCTGGTCCCCAGACAGCAGCTGGTACTCTGCTTTGAAATCCTCCATCATTCATTTTTTGGGCTACCTTTTCTCCACATTCATGGTACAGGTAAGAAATCTCCATTGGTCAGTGCAGGAAGACTTCAGTCTGCCCCACAGCCCTTGACTGAGGCCAGCTTAGTAGGATCACAATCATAATTGTTGCCATTTGCTGGCTGCCCTGTGCAAGGACTCTGCCAGGCTGATTCCACTGCCTCCGCGGATTACTATTCCCATCACCATACCCAGCATGAATTAACACTTTTGCTGGCAGTCAGAGCAGTGAGAAGAAAAGCTGAGCGGTCACTGCAGCTGAGCCATCGTCTTGGAGGGCTGGTTGCTCTTGGGCAGGTAAAGGCAACAGGTTGGTGGCCTTGCTGTTATCTTCCAAACCATCAGGATAGTGCCTGACCTTAGCACCAAATAACTTTGATCAGAAAGCTCTGCCCTTTTGATTGTAATATTTGATCAGCTTTCTGTTCCCTTCCTTTCTTGCTCCTAGATCTGCTCAAAGGCTTAAACAAAAGAGAACTGTGGGAGGAAGATAATGGCAAAGAATTCCTATTGCTACTTCCAGTTACTCCCATCTCCAGTTAATTTTCATGTCCTTTGCTCCCTATCCCAAAGAAGTCCTTGTGCCTTTAAGGCTGTGGGACAGTGAAGGGATTCAAAGCTGGTGGTGTGGTTTCTGCCTTTATATCATAGATTTCTTAACTGTCTTAGAATATTCTCAAAACACACTTAGCAAAGAGGTGCAAGAAAGGTCTGGGATGGAGTACAGATTGTTTCTTTCCCCCAAAAAAACCTGTTAACAGCAAGGTAATATAATATGAAAGCACACAAAGAGAAAGGTTATTAAAAATAAATCCAAACCATATAAGGGATCCTAGAATAGCTTGTGCTGTAGCCATAAACCCTCCACACATGGGAGAAGATCTCAGCAGTCTCGCGTCATCAATCCATCTCTTCTGCTTCTCTCCTCCTCCTTCTCCTCCACCCAAACAACCACACTAGACAGTCAGATCACTCACCCTACTTTTAGCAGAGAACACATATATATTGTGTGCGTGAACCTCAGACAACTCCACGCAAATGTGAGAATCTGCCACTCTGTCTGTCACTGCTGTATCCCCACCCATCCAGTTAAAGGCAAACGGTACCTAAACCCAGAGTCAAAAGGACTGACCATTCCCACATGAGCAAAATGAAACACACTACCTACTGTATAGTTATTTTCAATACTGCGACCCTCTTCTCTTGCAAATATACAGTACAAGGGCATGTTTTTGGGGATGACTGAGTTTGACACTATTAGCACACTGATATGCTGCTAAAAAGGGAGAGTTCATGTGACATGCTCCATTCTTGGTGCTGAGCCGGAGAAGCAGAGCTCTGCTGAGCACTGCCTAGTAAATCAGAAGAAGGATTTCTTCTCATGCCAGGCTGTGCCACCCTGTTTCAGGAACTGTGATTCTCTCCATGTCTCAGAGGACATCATCAACCTCACTGTGGAGCTGCAAGATGTAATTTATTACTGAGTAAAGACCATGATGAAATCCTGTCGTGCTATGATGTGCTCTATTACTGTAGCATCTGACCAACTATAGCATGAAGGAAATTACTACTTTTATGTTTTAAAGGTGAAACCAAACCATGGGTAGATTAATGAATCACCCAAAATCAGAGAGGGTCTTGATCTTATCTCCGAGTCTCCTAAATCCCGCTTCACTGTTCAGCAATTAGATCAGCCGTTCACAGACCTTTTTTCCATTCCATAATGCTAAATTTGTGTGGCCTCAAAGACATCAAGATCACGTGAAACTGTTTCTTTCAGCCTTACCATCCCACTCATGAGTGCCCTAACTCCTCTCAAGGTCCCACCTCTGCTTTGGGAACCTCTGTGGAAGACCTTGCTGCTATCATCAAGTGGAAACTGCCTGGCAGAGTCCCAAGACCATAGTTATGCTTGTTAGGTGTTGCTGTTATGTTGGGTTTTTTTCCAGTGAGGTCTTTCTGCTAGTCAAAACCTGTGGCCTGACTTAGGTTCCATGCAGGAGACAGTTTATAGAAAGATGATTTGCCTCTATTTTTTTTTTCTTTCCTCTCTTTCTGCATTACCTACCAGGTCTAAATTAAAACCATTAGGAAGGTGGAATAACCAGTATCTGAGTAGACAATTATCAGCATTAGCACTTCAAAAAAACCCAGACCCACAAGCAAAAAAATCCATCTTGATACTTTCTCAGAGTCATCCACAAGTTAAAATAGATGCAGTTTCCACATCTTGGCAACGCTGGTATGAAAACAAGATGAACATGTGTCAGCAAGTAATTTCTGCTGGATTTCAGGTCAGGAGGTCTCTTCAGATAAGCTAAGCCACCAACTGTGAAACATAACATAGGAAGTGAAAAAGGGTTAAAGAGGTGGATTACTGTTATTCTGGATAATAGCAGGTGTTACCCTGCATTCCTTTTGCTGCTGAAGAAAAACTCAGAGGAGTAAGCAGAGGTGGCAGGAGGAAAATGGAAGTGGTTATGTTACAATGCCAGAAGTGTTGACAGACAGAAGTACACAAACAACCTGCCTTAGAGATCTTACGTGTTAAGGAGCCAGACACCGTACAGTGTGTGAAGGAAAGCATGAGGATGGAGGCACAGGGATATTATCATGCAGCTACTTGGTTTAATGCACAAGCATGCACTGATGGCTCTGTTTGCCCCTTAATGTTCTTAGAACAATGCCAGTCAAGGTGCTGGAGGCAGGGTTAAAGGGAAAATGTTAGGAAAAGCATTCCTTCTGGGAAGTCTGTTCTGCAGAGAATATTAAACCTCTTGGACAAACGTTACAGGATAACCGCAAGCTGAGAAATGAGAGTCTCAGGTTGTGACCTAAGTGGAGTGAGCCACTGAGATGTAACTTTTCTGACAAAACTAGTCTTGCTGTGCTGGACCTGGAGTGGTGCAGAAAACCTAGAGGTCCCAACGATACCCAAAGCTGTGTGAGAGTGAACGTGCAGTCTGACGCCTTCTTACTCAAGAATTGACTGCTGTGGAAACAGCAGAATAACAGAGAGGAAGAGCCTATTCTTTTCACAGCAGTTTGCTGAAGCACTGTGGGAAAATTTTGGACCAAAATTCTGAAACTCAGCTTCTTTCGTAGACAAAGACAATATAGCAAGGATGAAATAAAATATACAAATAAGATTTCAGTATTTTTGGGTAGTATTAGATAAAAAACTCCCATTACTTAAATGGGTAAATTCAGGCAGAGAGGTGAAAAATAATTTGCCTAAGATTAAAAAGCTAGTCAGAACTAGACCTGGAAATAGAAAGCAGGAGCTCCACCCAATGAACTGTGATTCTTGGGGGAGCATGTTTAAAAAGTTTAGCTTAAGATACTTTAACGGCTGAGGTTACTTTTTATTTTCATCCTTTTTTTAAAGTGAACCATAGGTTTAAGTCTATGCAACTCTGAATTAAGGAACAAGGCACAGCCTTCGATAAAACCAGCGGGCAGTCCATCAGACTCTTCAAGTATCTGCATTTTAAGCCTCCCATCCCACTATTAAGGAGCATTTGAGTGGCTGCCACTGAGAGGACGCAGTCACAGTAACTTCAGAAGTGTTGGTAACCACATAGGCATCAAACCTTTGGGAAGCTCTTTATCAGTGAGGTGGAAATAGAAACACATTTGGTGGCCTCAATCATTCTCTTTAGGGCACAGCAAGGAGGTGACGGGAAGCACGCAGTGTCTCCTCCTGGGGACTGCTTGCAGTGACGTTAGGGCCTTGAGATACTTGGAGATCTCAGCTCCATTAGTTGGATCATCTTTCATTATTTATTTTTTATGAGACACTTGCAGCAGCTCTAGAGAATTCAGAATTCATCTACCTAGGCACTCAGCCTGCATGATCAGGCTGTTGCACCAAGGACTTCAAAACCATGAGCCCAATTTGTTTAGCCAGCCCAGGGCACTACACATCACAGGAACTTGCCACAATTGTCCTCCTGTTAGAGTGGATTTAGGGATACCCAGGGACTGATAGCATCCACTAGCTCCAGCAACGCACAGACAGGGCAGACCCTGCCATGGAGGGACTGTGTGATCTGCCCCCAGAGCCAAGAGGAGAAGGTTATCAGCCTTCTCAATTGACATTTCTGGGCTTCTCTCCTGGGCCTTCCACTAACAGGATCAATCAAACTTAAGGTTGGTTTTGTGATGTGAATATGCATACACATAAAAGCTCCACATCCTGTTAGCAATGGCCCAAGACATCCCCTCAAGTGTAAGCCGTATTTCACTCTGAACACCATGACCAGAGTCATGCCCTAAGTACCAGAGACAAAGCTGCACTTGCCCAGCTTTGGCTACATTGAGGCTGTGGTTCCTGAGCTCTGGTCTCTTGGAATGAGCTTGTTTGAATCCACAGAAGTTCAAGATTTCAAAAAGATGAATTTGCCCTTACCTCCTCCTATAGAAAAGGAAGATTTGACTATTAGTTTGAGCTAAGACAATCTATTGTGGTGGCCAAAACTAAAGAAAATTATATTTTTATTTTAGCAGGTGAGTAGACTGGGGTATTACATGGAAAATGGGTCTTTCCTCTCTGCATGGAGATGTCTGCTTAACATAGGATGTTTTCCCAGCGGGTCATGAAGAATCATGAACTAGCCTGAGACCAATCAAATTAATTTAATTTGCACCTAAATAAGATTTAGGCGTGGTTTTCCTAAGACTGACCTTGTGTTTCACAGAAACTTCACTCTGGCTTAGCGATAATAGTGCCATTTAAAATAACACCAGATGACGATGCCCCTTCCTTGTCACACCAAATACTGCTGTGCACAAAATCAAACCAGCCCTTTTCACTGTAGCTCATGTTATGCTATGTTCTGTGACCTTTTTTTTGCAGGATAGTGCATGTAAGTAAGCAGAGGAAAAGAGAAATAAGCATTTAATTCTGACGAAGGGCACACAGCATGGGTGAAACTTGGAGGAGAACAGATGCAAATCCTGTTTTGAAATTACTGAGCAAATCAGTAGAAGCATATATCTTGCATATATATTAACATTTTGAGAATAACCTCATTCTGAACCCTAGCCCTCAAAAAAACCCCTTTTTTCAGTTTGCCTTTTTATAGCTACGTAACTCCCACGCATAATTGAACAGATCGCCCGGCTAGCCCCTGCGTATGGCTTAATGCTCACAATCCTCTCCTCAGTGCTTCCTGACATTCAGGGGAACATTATCTCCTCTGTTCCTAAAAAGGGAATTCCCTGCAGCTAGGAGAAGGACAGACAGTCCCTAAAGGCCCTGGGGGCACCAGCTCTGCCACTTCAGCCTGCAGCTGGCTGCCTGCCCGGGTTGCAGCCTGGTGACCTGCTGTGAAACCCTGGTCACTGTTGCTGGAGACACAGGGAGCAGAGGGTTAGATAATTCTGCCTTGAGCCTTGTGGGGTTTTCGCTTCTCATCTATTTTTAGCTGACCGAACAGCTGGCCTGTTTACTGCCTGGAAAGCTTCTTTTTGCTAAACTGTACTAGGTGTAAGAGCCCTGAGAAAGCCTTAACCCTTTGAGAGCCAGCTCTGAGGTTAGCACTCTTGTCTCCCATTGACTGCCTGAGATGAATTTATACAAGCAGAATTGCAGCATGAGGAACCACAGATTCATTGACTTCAGCTGTGTTTGTTACATCTTTGCGCATCTGCATTCAATCCCCTAGGCCAACAGGAAAGACCATAAGTGATACATAACACAGTTATTTGTATTAAAAGCTGTATGGGCTGTAACACAGAGGAGATATTTTTTGTATCTGATAGGATTCAAACTTTGCTCTCGCTTATGACAATACATAAAACATTTTTCTGAACATACTATACCAGCTTCTGTTCCACACTAGTATTTATTAGAATTGCTGCGTACAAAGACAGGACCTTGTGTTGGCACGACAGGACCTTGTGTTGGCACCACAGGATCTATAAATCCTGCACAGCCCATTTTCTTGTTCACTAAGTACTGCAAGGATTGTGCCTTGTAGCCTGGACTGGGGAGAGTGGATGGCCTAGACAATAAGACCAACTTGATTTTACTGTGGGATATAGCTTGTTTTCTTACCTTGTTGCTGGTTAGATTTAGTTTGTTAAGGGACATATTGCTACGAAAAAGCCTTCCTTTTTGTCACTTTCCTCTCGCGGTCTCCCAGAAGTCTTGCCTGTTTTCCCAGGCTGCTCTATCTTCCGTCTTTTTCAGTGTGTAAATACCCCTCCCCATGCAGACCTTCATATATATGGCAAACAGACATACAGGCTTTTATGTTGTCAGAGGTAGCCTGTTGTTCTGATGCCTTGTAACACTTAGCTCCCACACTGTCATCAAGCTGACTTTGCTGGGCTATCATAACCTTGACATGAAAACACATCCTATTTCTTGTCCAGCTTGCTTTCCCACAGGTTAGACAATGTAACTCTGCCTGGACCTTTACCTGCTATGGCAAAAGGTATATTTCCTTTCCCTTCCTGCTGTATTTCATACTGATCACTGTGGGGATACATGGATCCCTCTCTTCTCACCCTGATCATCTGAAAGGACTACGAGGTATCCATTAAAAGCTGTGCTCCCATTGCCCTTGCTGCTATTCTGCAACTGCTCCTATACTGCATATAGAGAATAACTCACACCACATTCTGCCACTGCATTTGTAACAGAGACACAAAACTGGCTAGATAATGGGGTCTTGGGACTTCACGTTCTGGTATCCAACCTTGCAAATGTGAATGGACCATGTCCTGTAACAGGGATTCCTACTCTCTGTTCTCCTGCCCCAGGATCACTTTCAGAAGTTCATCCCACCAGGAGGGCATTACGGGGAAGATGCTCATGGCTATGCCCACGGGCGGATGGTAGGAGGAGTGACAGCTGGGCAGCACGGCTCCAGTAAGCAGCATCCCGGTGTTCCTCCTCGGCCTGGAAGCAAAGGAGGCCCTGGGGACAGCAAAGGGGAGCATGCAGGGGAATCGGCTGGAAGTGGTGAAGGAGGCGATGGTACTGAGAAAGGCAAGTATCTCTCTTCAAAAACAAGAAATAGCTAAAGCTGTCAGAGCTCGTGCCAACCTCAGGGACAAGTAAATTGATTTGAATAAAGACTGAATTCTTCCAAACTATGTTCCACTGCAAAGTCTAGAAAAGTTCAACTGTCTTCAGCTTGATAGTTTTGTTTGCACGCTTCTGTGTTGCTTAATCATAGGGAAGAAGCAGAAATAACTGCCCTGGCTGGACCAAAGAAATGATGGGAAACTTAACTGCTGAGCCCCTAAGGCTGATACAGCAGTATGCCTGTACGGCATACCCTGGCCTTTCAAGGGTTTCACACTGACCACTACTGGACATGGCAGTATTAGCTCTTCAGCTGAGTAGTCTGACCTGACACATCAGTCTCAAGTGTATCAGCCCTGATTTAAGATCAAAGTTTCCACTTAAATGAACAGTGCTTTTTGGATAATCTTCAGAAAGGAACAGCAATATTGCTGAAAGTTCTCTAATAATCACCATGGGTCTACTGCAACAATATCTTTATGAGCAAAAGCAATTTTCATTTAATTAGTCCTTGCTTAATTTTATCCTCAATTTAGTTTGGCCAGAAACCTCTAGAACCAAAGCCTTTGTATGAGAATCCACAAGTGAAATTGTTACTTTAACAGTCCCTATGGGATTTTACAACAAAAAGCAAATTTCCTTGGGAATCAGAAACCGCTGTTTTCAGTGACCAAGTGAGTGACTTGTAAAATCCCAGGTTTTTAATTTACATTCTGGAAGAATGTGCATTTTATATCAAAATCAGCTTTACATTTCTGGGCATCCCTGTGAAAAAGAAATTTGTGTAGACTCTCTGTCTTCTTATAGGAGATTTTCTCCATTGTTATCCTATTTCTGCATGCAGGGAGGAGGATTAACATCATGCTATAGCTTTTACTGCTTTTATTTTTCAACCCTAGCAATCAATTTACTTCTAAACTACTTAGTTTAAGTCCTTCACACAGAAATGGGGGGTAGTTGGTTTTAGTTTTTTAATGAAAATTAGATATCTGCAATTCTCTGAAACCAGGAGGGCCCAGGATTTGGCAAGGTTTGAAGAAAATAAGCAAGAAGAAAGAAGGTGTGATAGTTTCAGAGAAGAGTTCATTCTTTGCCACTTACTTCATAAGGATTTGTATTTTCTACACAAACTCTAGCCCCATGAAAGCACCAGAATGTCTAAGTCCATTAACCTATTATTCCCATCTGCTCCAATCAAGTTAAGTGGAAATGATTGCTTAGGCGTTTTAAGGTTTCTGAAGGATAAGAATCTTAAAAGTGTGCTATGTAACAATATGCAACCAGTGCTCTTATTAGCAAGGTGTTTTTATACAAAAGAAAAAAAAGAGGCTCACAGAAAACCCTTGCCTGAGCTCATTTCCTTAATGGAGCAGCCAGAAGCTAACCTAAAATTTCTGGCCATCAAGTATCTGACTTAACAGCAAAGTGCAGCTCTGCCATTGACAGGATTTTAACTTCCAGAGAGATAACCCATCATATTTTCAAACTGCTTTTAGCCATCCTGAGGTGTTTGAGCCAGACTTGTCTCTGGCATCCTGGCTCAGGAGAGGAAGAACTTGGACGTCTGTTTGCGTAATCACAAAGAAAATGCCAACTTATAAAACTACTGAGACAAGGGAGATGGTAATTTTGGACATTCAAGAATGGACTATTGAGGAAGATGTCAGTAAAGATAGTTGTGGGTTGCCAAGACCATGAAATACATGTTGCATGGTTAAAGTTTTTTAGTCAGTTTACAGCAAACTTCAAAGTTTGAGCTTAGTTTTGGAGTTTACAATCAGGACTTCATTTGTTCCATCTGATGATGATGTTTATATGGAGGGATTATATCTGCTATGATCAGACAGGGAAGAGAGAAGTAAATTATTAAATTAGATAGCATTTTCTCTTGTATAAAGCTTCCCCTGAGGTAGTGAAAGTGATGATGGGATAAGGGCATTGGTTCTTGGGGTAAGAGGTTTCTATTTGCGCAACTAGAGAGAACAATGAAAAACTAGCTTTCAAATATATGCTCTAATGCAAATTCCTGAATGAGTGGCTCTTAGACTGGGGTACACCTGCTTCGGTGGCTAAGGATGGAAGTTGTGTATGACAGTCTTTTTTAAGAGAAATCTAACCATAAAATCTCAGATTTGATCTAGGAATTACAGAATCTGGAAACAAAGCTGGTGTCTCAACAGCAAAATACAGAAAGGCAATGTATTTAAAATAAGTGGCATCTAACTAGAGTGTTTTATTTTCTTCTATTTACAGGTGGAAAGTCAGGAGGCAAAAAAATCACTGTATTTAAAACATACATCTCCCCCTGGGAACGAGCAATGGGTATCAGCCCCGAGGACAAAAGTCAGTTCACCATTGACTTACTGTCATATAGTCCCAAAGCTGATTTCCCCCATTACAAGTCTTTTAACCGGTAAGTCTTCTTGGATGTTCAACTCAGTTTATTCAGCAGGAGAAAACAAAATAACCCTGGCCATCACCCTCCTGTCTTGTGCAATGTAAATAAGTTCTAGTTGCATGTCATTTTGCTCAGCACAGTCTCCTGTGGATGAAACGTTTGGAAGCCCACAAAGAGAAGATACATTAAGAGCTAGAGATTTTAATTGAGCTTATGGACAGAAAACCTACGCAGCAGGATAAGAGGACTCTAATCCTTTTTCCCTTTCTTTCTCACCCCATTTGACCAGGGAGATTTAGCTTGCCAGTGTTCATTACTGCAGCCATTTAAAGTTTAGGAGTTCAGGAAAAATACTTACAATCAGAAGCCATGCACTTTGCAGTACTTCAGACAAGAATCAGGATCTTCCTGTTGCTTCTGATGAGAAGTCAAAGTTTTACAAATACTTCTAGAGTATCTACAATTTTCTGTTAACCTCTCTATACCTAGAGGTGTGAAAGGTGTATAGTTTGATGGAGACTGAGGCAACAGGGGTGAAGGAGGTGGACAGGAACCAGTGTGGTGGGGGACCGTTGGTTTTAATTCTTTTTTAGTACATAGGCAGTGGATGTGTATATGCTCTTGGGAAGGATTTGTTGGCCAGTCAACTGCAACAGTGGTAAAATGTACAATCTTAATAACTGATTATTTATTTCCTAAATCCTGTTGTTTACCTACGCTCTGTTCGCTGACTCCATGTATTCCCCTATGCCAGGACTGCCATGCCTTACGGAGGTTATGAGAAAGCAGCCAAACGGATGACCTTCAAAGTGCCTCAGTTTGATATTTGCCCTTTGCTTCCAGAATCTCTCATGATATATAATCAAAATTTCAGCAACAGACCCTCCTTCAACAGAACCCCAATACCTTGGATGCCTTCAGGAGACTCCTCCGAGTACCACACTGAGGTCAATGTGCCAAGGAGTGGTGAAACAGAAGAGCTGTAAATCCCCACCACCGAGGCCTTCCTTTTTTTCTCAGCCCTTTCTATTTGCAAGTTGATAGCGAGGAGCTGAAAAGTGCAACTCTAGTTCCGTCAGACCTTCCTTTCTTTCACCCTTAGCTCAGCCAAATTCCTAGCAGGTTCTAAACTTACCTTCACTGTGGTGTTAATCCATATCAGAAACAGTTTGAGGGAAAGGAGCTTTTTTTCACCAGGGCATAAAAGGGAAATCTAGGAAGTGTTTTCTGTTTAGCAATGCTACATGCTACCTGTCTACTCCATAATAAATCTGTTTTGTCACAAGTAATAAAACACCAGGAGGAAAAACATGCCTTTGTGTTTTCTTGAAAAAAACCCAGCAAACTGCTGAATCTATTTGGGGATTAGCAGTAACAAAAGTTTCAACCTCACAACTAGACTGCTAGCATGGGAAAAAAGATTGTGGACCAATGGGGATAGTCCACAGTGTGCATCAAGGTGGCTTGGATAGATACTACAAAACTGATGGTGAAGGATGATGACTTCGAGAGGAAACGATACATGTAATCCTAACAGCATCCGAGATAAAACAGCAAGTCAGCCTGTCAGTCTAACAGATTAAAGTGTTTCACCGGCACCTTAGATTCCTCAATTCTCCTGATTATAAAATAGGTCATAGCTTAGGCAGGGTCCACACAGAGGGACCAAGAAGGCAATAGGTTGGGAAGGAGCAGAGGCACACCCAAGTGAGGTGATTTGCCCATAGTTACAGAGAAAAAAAAAAGCTCTAATTACAACAGAAATAATTTTACAACCACCACAGTGCATTACTTATTCAAATACACAGCATCAAATTCTATTGCACTTCTTTTGTAACAGTTTTATCGATGCCACTCCTATAGGAAGAAAGGCAGGCACTGTGGAAAACCAATAACTATATTTTTCTACATGAATTACCCTGCTCAGCCTGCATGGAGCCTGGTTTGGAACTCTCTGTCCTGGTGCCTTTAGATCAACACTTCCCCTTACAAACAAGGCTAACAGCTTATTTACAGGGCCAGCTTCCCTTGAAGTACTTTTAATTTAGGAGTTTTTTCTCCTTGTCTAGAAATCCCTGCAACCATGTATTGGATTATTATTCTGTTTGGATGAGGTTGGCTTTATTACACTACTCTAAAAGGCTACTGTCAGGATTACCCTGAGATCTCTTAAAAATTGGGCTAATAATAACAAACTGCAGAAGCAGTGAATGAGTAGTTTCCTCGCCTTCCTGCTGAAATGGTTAAAAACCATTTATTATATGTCCTATTAAATGATTAAGAAGTATCCTTAACTCAGTTCAATGACTAAACTTAAAAACATTAAGGTGGTACTCTCATCTTCTGAAAAACACTGCAATAAAACAAAAAAGTTTGTCTTTTTTGACATGTTCCAACAAAATATTTCAAGTCTGAGTTGAAAAGAAATACTCAGAAAAACAGTTCAGAAAGACAGGAAATTTCAGAGAAAGACAGGTGACACTAAGCAAAATATTTTCCCACCAAATACACCATTTATTGCCTCCCTTTTTCTGACAGGGATTTTAGACCCTTGCAATACAGAATTACATGATTTTCAAAAGTGAAATACACGATGCTTTCATGGTAAATACGTCAGGAGCAGCAGAAACAAGACAGTTTGGTACGTGGATGTTATACTCTGTTCTCAGCAGCATGTTCCAGATCATGGGTCAGCTAGACATGTCAAGGTGCAGGGAGGGCTGGCTGCTTGAGGAGGGGTGAGCCCCAGGCAAGCCCTGCACAGGCAGTGCCCTCACCAACCAGCACACAAACCCACGACATCTGAGCATGGCAGGCAGAGCTGAGTGCTGGTGACAGCGTCCATCAATCATCCCAGACGTAGTGATAGGATGAATCAGGGGGCCATCAAGGGAGTCTGGTCAGGAACAAAAGGACACAAGGCTGGACACAAGCTACACTGTGGATCCAAAGTCCATCTAGGAGGCAGGCTAGCTCCAGCACAGGTCTCAGGTCCACCCAGGAGACAAAAGTGCAGGCCAGCACCCCCATAACATATCTCATTCAAGGACCCCAGGCCCAGGACTGAACTTAAATGGGCTTTCTGGGCCATAAGTGGGGTGAAAGTCCCAGGTGTGGCTGGTCAGGGTAGCTAAGGGCTGTTGGTGACACAGGGTAATGACACAAAAACGCTTGGGATACCAATATAATCACAACAATAATTTGAGTTCTACTGGAGCGTAATGAAAAAAGACTAAATAAAAACGGTCCTGAAACATTCAGGGAAAGGTAAGAAATACTGTGCAGAAATAGCACAGTGCTCTCTGGTGGTGTAGTTCCAAAGTTCTCGTGCACAAGGACGGCAGCATCATCCAGCAAGTAGGTCAAAGGACTGGGTATATATCCAAAGATTTCCCTGGTTCATAATGTACTTTTGGGCAAGAGTTTTTGTCTGTGCACTCCATTATCTCAAACCTTAAATAGGGATAAAAAGTTGCAATGTGGTTGGAATTATTATTGTATCACTGCAAATTATTAATAATGTTGCTATAATTCATACTTGTAAGCTAAGAGGATCCTTCATTTTTGGTAAGTTTGCTTAATGAGACATAAAGCTCCTCTTCTGCCAGTACACTTTCAATCTCAATTCCTGTCAAGCAGGATTTATGTGCTTTTGTTTCTAGTACAAAATGAGAAATACAACACTACATGTTGTAGAACAATTCAGACAACTATTGCCTTGCTGTTTACATAGCTTAAGATACATGCTTAATTTAGTTATTATGCAAAGTAACGTTAAAAGTGAGAAAAATCAGTAATCCAAATTCTGTCTCAACAATAATTAATTTCAGCGAGGCTTGCAGCTACTGTAATCAGGGCAGAAGTTTGTCCAAAATTATCAAATATTTAAGAGGAAGTAAGTAACTGCTCCTGCTGTTTGTTTTCCTTGGGCTATGCTGTAGACTCAGGAGAATTGCCTATGTCAGAAAATTATTTATACTGGGAATAAGAGGATTTTATAAGATTCAATTACAGTGGATTTCCCCCACGTACTAGAAGCTACAGAATGGAAACTCAGTCATCTGCTTTTAAGCAGGATCATCGCAGTTAGAGATAAGAAAGAACTAACAAATTATTGACTCCGTCCTCTTGTAAAGGCAGGCTACAGCTCCTTCACAGAGGATGTACTGGATATAAAGCTTACACTCCATGGAACAGCAGCCAAAAATTCAGTTCATAGAGAGGGGCTGGCCCATGGGAAACAGATTGGATAGAATTTTGTGACATTCAAGTCTTTCATTCGTAACAAAAAGTTCTTATATTTTTAGTTATTTACAGTGTTATGTTTAGGAATATTATTTTATAGTTTCCAAGCTTTGAAATGTTTCTCTCATGTAAGTGAACTTGTATGATAAAGAATCCAAGCCATACTGAATATGCATAAAAACTAGTACCCACATTTTAATGTAAAATAAGTGTGTTTAACAAAGTCTCAGCAATATTATCCATAAATATGGACTCATATCTTTTAAAATCTTGCCTGAAGCTATAGCTGATGGCATAAATATTCAGCAGGTAGTAGCACAGTTAGTATGCTTCTCTGTGCTGTACAGAAAATCTTCCATTTCACTGCAATGTATTCCCTAATGAAAGGGTTTACATCTCATAATCGCCTCTCTCGTGAGCAGCTTGCCATTAGTGATGATGATGATATAATTCACGCAACTAACATCTGGGAATTACATTTGATGTTATTATTGACAGAGCATTTAGAAGCGATGGCTTTGTCATTAGGCTTAGTGACTCTCAAATAAAATCTGTAACAGTTTTAGGCTGTTAGGAGAATATGGGCTTTGCCTTGTTTGACTTTAAAAAAAAATCCTACTGTGGATACATGAAATGTACTCACGCCTCTTATACAAGATGGCAGGCACCAGGCAGCCAAGCGCCTGAACGTGATCGTTCTGTTACACAGCAAAGAGGTCTGCACGTGGCCGTCCCTCCATGGGAAGCACTGACTTGTGGCGCAAGGCTTGAACATTCACCGCAGTGAAGTTTTTACCTGCCTAGCTTGTCTGCAAGTCTATGTTCTCTCCCACAGAAGACTGCCCCAGGTGTGAAAAGACTGCCCCTTGGCACAATAAGCCACTGTTAGCACTTCTCTGGCAAGTGATGGGCTCCACCACTGCCAATCAGCAGCAGGTGTGCTAATTTCTCTTGTATGAGTATTAGAAAAGTTTGCAAGTCAGCCTGCTGACTCACAGCGCATTAATACATTTATATGCAATCTCATCTGTGCCCAAATCCTCAAACTTCAGGTTACAAACTAGTTTGGACAAGTTGCCTATTCTGCCTTGGAGATGTGCCTGACCAGGACCATGGATAATTGAGCAGAATTTGCAGACGCATACAGAAGCAAGATTGCACACGTTTTGTAGACCCCTACAACTACAGTGAACTGCTGAGTATGTGGGATTTGAGACACTATTAATTATATTAATGTACTAGGAAAAGTATCTTCAGCTAATGTAATTAATTAGCGGTGCCTTTATGCTGTACCACCTGCTCTCTATGTGTTTAACGCACAGTTAAGTGTCATCTTCTCTCTGATGATCAACTGCTTGCAGTACAGCTTACATGATGCTTTAACGAGTGCAAGTACTTGCTCAGATATATATATTGTGTTAATTAACACGTGCAAGTAAAGGGAAGCGAACTACATAAATGACTCTGAAGCAATGCTCTTAAACACAACCTAACCTCCAGTCAGCTTAATAAACAAATTCTCAAATATAACCTCTTTCTTCAATTTTCAGTTATACTTTTTAGAAATATTATTTATATCAAAACTTTTAATCCACATTTTCCAATTCTTTTGAAAAGAAAACCTGCAGGCCCTTTTTTCTTTGTTTTGATGTTTTGATGAACAATAAAAAAAACCACAAAATGTTTTGTGCAAAGAGTTTTAATTTGAAAAGTCTGTTGTTCATTTAAAGAAAATTCCATCTGATGTACTTTTGAGGAAAACTGCAACAAATAAATCTGCAAACAGGGACCACTACCCTTTAAAAAATAGGAAGAAGATATAGGTATAGCTCTTGCCAGAGTTATAATGAACATTTGCCTTTCAAAAATCCACAGTGAACAAATAAATGCATAAATAAAGCTAGATTAATGTATGGTTATAAGAAGTTCTTCTTCTAGTATCAAACCAAAATAGTTCTTCTTCTTTGTTCTTCTAACACCACTTACTGGGAACAACTACTTTTGAGAAACTTGGACAGGAAAGGCACTACTATGAAAGGTTGACAAAGGTCTCAACTCTTCCTGGGCTCAGACATGAGCCAAGGGCAGCACCACTGGTTTGCTCCAGGTCCCTGCATTTGTAGCTGGGGAAAATAAAACATATGTGGAAGGCACTAACAGCAGTGAAAAAGGCTACCCACTAAGCAATGCTTTACTTGTGCTCCAAAACATCCCTCTACACAAAAGGGTAAATAAGGACTCTGCAGATTTCCCCTTCTTCCTGGGGGAAGTTCCTGCCCTAAGCAACAATCTCATTATACATCGGTCATTGCAGGGAAAACAGTGGCCCCTGGAAGGAGGAACAAACAACTAAGAAACTTTCTGCTGGCCAGCCTAAGGACAACCTGTGGGCCTTACCACACAGGACCTCCCCTGCTCACAGATGCTATACAAATTCAATTACACTGAAGAGCGATTCAGTCAAACTCCACAGTGCCTGGCTCAGATGAGTAATTACTTCCACATTCTGTTATAAAAACAGTCATATTTTAATAGCTAGCATGGATTCAGGGCTTCATTATATCTACTATGTCTAAATGTTTGTCTTAATTATCTTTGGTCCCTAAGAGAGGCTTGAGGCCTTCCTCATTTGCTCTCTCGCCCACTATGGTTTGCTTGATTCCCAAAGCAAAAGACTGAAATGGGATGGGAAGTCACAACAAGTAAACAAGCATTCTTCCAAATGCACAAACTTTTTCTTATATTATTTTAGTGGTGTTAGAAATGCTGTATTGACAGCACCAGCCCAAACAGTATTGCAGACACCTGTATATACCAACAGTATGCTTGAAGTGTTTGCTCTGGTCAGAACAAATGGTAGTCCCAGTCTCCAGACATACTCTATACATCTGGCATGCCACTGACAGTATAGCTGAATTATGAGAAGTTGGTAATTACGGCATACAGAAATATATCTTTTAGATACAGAACATTATGCAACAACTCACTTCTATGTAAAAATGGTGCTCAGTAACTGGGTAAAAAGAACTTCCCCCACAACTTACAGAGCGGCTGCCACTTCCTTAAGGATCGTTGCGATAGACATATCTCTCAGATGTCAGGAACACTGAAATACAAGGGCAGAAAAGAAAGTGTATTAGCCCTCATGTCTTCATGTTTCAGTTTGAGTAATTAATGACATTGTTTATCCAGGGTGCTAGCACCGAAGATGCCAACTGCTCATGGAAATGGCAGTCTGCTCAGTCATCTACGGACTACATGCGTGATCATGAATTCATAGAGAAAGACGCACCTATTTCAGTGGGCTTGAAATGCGTTTCTTGGACATCACCAAAAAAACTACTACATCAATTATTATTATTACCAGCACTGTGCACTAGTGACAGGAAAACCACATACTGGAGCACACAGTTCAGGTAACAAGAGCTTAATACTCATTTACACATTGTGTAGTAGTCAGAAAATTAAACCACAAATTTGTATAAGATCTTATGCAAATTTCCCCAGATCCGGAGATGGTCTAACTCACAACTTTACCATTTTGAACATGTGATGTTATGGCTCCAACCTGTGAGGAAACCCAGCTCTCGCATGAACTACAAGTAACCTTTTGCTAGGCGTGTACGTGTTGCACTGTTAGCTTTGGCTGCAGTCGTGTCCCTCAGCTTTCACAGCCCACACTTTGCAGTCGTTAGAACTTAGGCACACCCGCAAACACCCCCTTCTCGCACGATACTTCTATCCAGGCAGCCCTACCCGGCAAGCTCTGCCGCACCGGCCTGAGGCGCTGAGCCTCCTCCGGGTGCACCCTGACCCGGCGCCGCCAACAGCCAGCGCCTTGCGAGGCCGGGCCGGGCCCGGCCCGCCCCGCACCGGACCTAAGAACCGCCGACCCCTGAGGGCTGCCACCTCCGCAGTCAGGCGGTTTACCGGCACTCGGTCAACCCCACGCACGCCAGAGATTGCTCCTAGCTATGCCCTGGCTTCGGGCCGGGCCTGGGGACAGCTCTGCGGGGTGCCCCCCAACGAGGGGCTTAGTTCAACACACCGGAGGCCTCTCGCCCCTTCCGGGACGGGACACTGCGTTAGGCCGTCTGCCCTCAGAAGCGCCGCGGCCCGCGGAAGAGCTGTCCCGGGCTGAGACAACGAGGAACGGCGGTGGAGACACCGGCCCAGACCACCCCCCGCCATCGCGGACCCCTCGGCCCTCTCGCGAGAGGAGGCGCCCCCCGCCGCCGGCGCGGCCCGCGGCTCTCGTGGGAAGATGGCGCCTCTCGCGAGAGGCGGCTGCCGCGGCTCCCCGTAGCTATAGCAGCGGGGGATGAGGGCGACTGAGGGGAGGGGATGCCGTGCTACGCTCCGCGGCGGGACCCGACGCCGGCAGGTAGGGACTCGCCGCCCCGCCGCCCCAGGGAGGGGTCGGGGTCTGCCCCCATCCGCCGCGCCCCCTCCCGCGAGGTCCCGCTGCGGGCTGCCCGGTACCGTCCTGACCCTCACGGCGCCGGCGGCGGGACGGGAGGGCTCGCGCCCCCTCAGCGGCCGGGGCGGGCTGCGTCAGCGGCCGGGGCAGCCTGTACCGCGGCGCCGGCAGCCGCCGGGCTCCTGCGGGACGCGGCGGGAACCCTGGATCCACTCTCTCGGGAATACTTTGGGTTTCTTTCCCCCGGTCCCGTTGCCCCGGGAGGACAAACCACCGAACAGCCGTGAACCGTTTGCCGGTTCCACGTGCCTGCGGACCCACCAGCGGCTCTTCCGGCTCCGTGAAGCGGTGCAGCCCCGCGTGCCCACACGGCCCGGCCTCTGCCGGTGGCGGGGCAGGCAGCCCGCGCCTGGGTGGGCTGCGGTCAGCCGGGTTTGAGTGCGGGGGCTGAGCCGCGGCCCCGGGGCCTGACCTCCGGCCGAGGGAGGGCCCCTCGGCAGCCTGCGGGTGCTCGGCTCTGGGAGAGGAAAGCAGTAGCAGGTACGGGAAAAGAGGATACTGGAGGCTCTTTTATCAGCAGGGATCTTTGACATTAGTATCACTGACGTTGTGTTATTTTGGTTAATAACTCTGACGTTATCAACTGCCATTAAAAGTTAAACTTGTGTAGAAGCTGTTGGTTAGAAGCTTCTCAGTTATCGTATTATATTTACTATGTTTGTCCAAGTTAGGCAAAAGCATGTGCCTTTTTTTTTTTTTTCTTTGAAAGAAAAAGCAGAAGCTGTTTGCTTTTCCAGGACCTGATTTCGTTTGAAACCCTTCCTTCAGTAGGAGGATTATGAGTGAGGATTACAGCCCTAAATAGAAACCATAACAATATACACCTGCTTTCAAAAAGTTGCAGACACAATGGCCGTCTGGTCTTTCAGCTGAGTGAAGTTGTTGTGAGTATTGTAGTGGCTGATCATGCGTGTGAAATGAATTCAAAGAGCTTTTCAGATTTCAGAACAAGTTCTGAGTGTTATAATCATGGAAAAAATATGCATTTGAAATGGAAGGGAAAAATAGTTGTGTAATTTCTCATGAAGTCTGAAAGAAAGAAGTATGTACTGAAAAAAACCCCACCCCACCTCTCTCAGTTTGTGCTATTCCTCAGGTCTTGGAAAAAGAAAATCTATGACTGAAAGGTTTTGTGCTGTAATATACTTGACATTCAGTAGAAGTTTTGGAAAACAATAGCAACATAGATAGTCTTGTTCCAGAGGGAAAGAAAGTACTGCTGTGCCAAGAACTAAGCCAGTGAGATAATACATAACTTGAACATAACAGCTTTTAAAGATAATTATTGAAAATATATTATGGGCTAAAAAGATTTGAATGAGTCTGTTGAAATCTGTTCTCATTTAGGAAGTGATAGAAATAATGGTAATTTCACTAGAGAGGATACTCTTTAAATTCTGTTCCAGTGCCTAATCAAGACTGTATCTAATCAAGCATGCTGCATATCATTCAGACTGAATTAAATAGGAGCCTCTTTTTTTTTTCTCCTCTTTTTTTCCCCTCTCACCTGGGTGATGCCAGCCAGGAAACCTTTTGCCACAGTGTTCTTGGGGTGGAGTGCTTGATTTGTCCAGAACAGACAAACTTGCTTATGGTTATCCCAGAGAATTAAAAAATTTTGCTTTCTTTATGCTAGTGATAGCATTTCGGTTCATTTCTTTCAGTCATTGTGGGTAAAAATTATGTCCGTTCTTTTCTCTGTTCTGGGTTAACAGTCTATTTTGAGACTGTAGTCACGAGTTCATTAAAAAGGATAATGGGAATTTAAATCCTGCTTTATCCAGTCCTGGTGATGTTATTAGGCATTAAGCCTTCTTATGCGAATTTTCATGGAGAGTACATAGAAGAGAAAGTGTATTTTCCAGTCTGCAGAGCCTCAAAAACCTTGTTACCTGGAGATCAAAGAATAGTGGCAGAGCTCTTAGGTATCACGTTATTGTAGTTATAGTAGGTTCTATCCTCACTAAAGAGAATTTAGCCTTGATTGTGTTGGAGTGCTCTATGAATATAAATATAAATAACAGTTGCGTCTGTCCCATGTAGTTTTTGGTGCAACTATGCAAAATGCATCAGGTGATACAGAAAGGAAACTAAGGTAGGAGGATGAAAGAATAACGAAGTCACAGCAGTTCTATTTCTTTTAAATTGGTTTGCTTTACTGTTCAGAACCAATAGAAGTCTTACAATAAATGTGTCTATTGGCACCTGTAAAACTTACTAGTCTTTTCATTTTTCTCATGCAACGTTCTGAAAATTAAATTCCTTACACATCCTTCAGTTTCCGAATGTGTGTTCCACCCACATTTATTCAAACAGGTTATTTTAATTTGTTCTCTGAAATACTCCACTTCTTGCCTTTTTCTAAACTTTTGCCTTTTAATTTCGTTCTTTTCTATCAACAGTGGCTGCAGTCACCATTCCAAAGTTACTGTGTATTTCCATCACTGCAGGTCATTCCCTAGCCCAGATGTGCCGTGTTTGATGGCAGACAGGAGCAGCAAGAAATCTTGTTGCTGATTGTCATGCACAGATCTCTCTCTCGTTCCTGTTAACTACAAGTCAAGTGATAGGCAGTCTTTAGGAGTGTGCGTCGGCTGTAGTCAGCCCCCTTTCTTAGACTTGCACCTTGTGTGCGAGACTGCTAGGAGGAACCATCTCCTGGCTGTGGCCTGGACGTTTTCTAAGGCAAGTGGCACAATATATAGGTCTGTTATTGTGTCTCTTGAAATGCAAGGTTAGATTGCTTCGTTTCTCTTCGTTATGTCACTTGATGCGTTCTGTGACCTGAGAAAGCTAAAAGGTTTGGGTAGATCACACCAGCCGTTGCCTATGGGACACAGGACTAGTGTTTGGCTAAAGCAGTGTATCACTTGGCTGTGCTACTTTGATTTCATAGCAGTAGACTATGTGCCAGCTCAATCATTCAGCTTGCTGAACTTGGGTGCAGTCATTCAGTTGGGAAGTTAACCTGTCGTGGTTTTCCTGATGTGTTCTAGGGTAGGAAAAACTTCAGTATGTTAGTAAAAACCAAGGAACCTGCAGGGAAGGCAGGAGGCTCATAACATGTTTTTTTGACACATTCTAAGATTTGTGAGCTGTATGCATTCTGTTGTAGTCTTTAAATGTTAGAAGAAATGTTTCATGTTCCTAGAGCGTGAAACTTCCAGTAGATTTTTGTTGTCTAGTGCCCTAAATATGTGAAGTAAAGGTGACCTTGCAGGTGCTATATTAAGACTTGGTGTCTCTATTCACTTCTGTAGCAGTTATCGCTTGGTAAAATGGAGAACTGTGGTACCTGCAGAGTGCTTGCTGTGATTATTGCCAAACTTAAGGGGCAGAGGAAGAAGCTAGACTTACGGTTTTGAGACTTAAACCCATTTTGTTCAAATTATGAAAGCGTACGGAAAGTTATGTGCTGTTATGGACTAATCTGTATATTTTCCGTCTAACAGCTGTGAAGAAATACTGTAAAAACATGACTTCTTTAGTATCATTCATAGTAACTTGTAAATAAATCCATTTCTGAATAAAACCCATCTGCAGGTAATACAATTCTTATGTGTTGCTGCTACATGTGTTATTCAAATATTTTGGCTACAAATACATCATAACAAAATGGATATTAAATTTGATATTCCTTTATGATTGACCATTTTCTTCAAAACCTTCAGCCTTATAAAATGAGTCTTTGAACAAGATATCCAAAGAAATCTTTAAGCAGCACTGTGAAATTTCAGTTTTTAAACTGGTGTCTCTTCTTTCTTGTCTTTTTTGTTTAGTAATAAAACACCTGAAAACTTTGTACTGCTACAGAGGTAATTAAAATTGGGTATCTGAGAGGCAGAAGTAATCTTCATCCACAGAATGATGTGCTGTGGTGTAATTTTCGCACTTTCTCTGGCACTCTCTCTAGGTCCTGATCTGGAGACGGTGCCTGAGGAGGAAGAGATTACTTCTCTCTCTCTTCAATTTTTTGTTACTTTGCTGGGGTGAAGCTGTTTTCAGGAATGCAAATTGTAATGGTGAATTCTGAGTTTGATGGGAACTGGACGGAGCCTGACGAATCAATTTGCAAAGGCCAGAGCTGTCAGATGGTAATAGCTTGCCTTCATTACTGATCAGTTTAGATTTGAACCAACGACCTAGAGGTGAAAAGCTCAGGATTGCATTACCAATCCTCTGATCTATCCACATGTTGTCTTGTTTAAAGTCCCTGTAGTCCTCTTAAACAGAACATGCAGTAAATATTGAGCGTCTATTGTACTTGTAAATACTAGAACAGTGTCCACTGCAATCATTTGCTCCGTGTGTGGGGACACTGCAGTTAAATATAGCAACAATTTCTTACACTCTCTGGCTTTTCATGAGAAACCCTCATACAAATCCAACCATATGGCAAAACCCAGCTTTATCTTAAAACCATTAACGAAGAACCTATTGCTGCCATGAAGAGGAAAATGAATCCACAGCTCTAAGTAGCATACTGGGAGTTATTAATAACCTCAGGCTGCTGCTAAGAAAATGAACTTAAATGAAATATCATTAGGAGCTGAGTCATCCCACCAACACTTCTGCATGTTGTATCCAGGTTTGTATTTGTCTGTGGAAGCCTTTTCAGAGTACATTATCATTATTACATGTCTACATAATTTGTTCTTCATTGAGTGTCTTCGTTGTGCTCAGTGCTGTAAAAAGCACAGTGGAAAATTATTTCCGTGCATTTAATAAAATAGATTCAAGAAAATATTTGAAATACGCAGATAGGAGCGCATAATCCATTTTCCCATTCATTCAGAGGTAAGATGTTTCTAGGCAACCTACTTAACAGGAGGAGGTCAAGAAATGTAAATACTTGCCCAAGCTATTCTCAGTCTGTAAGGCTAGTAAAACAAATTACTGTCTGCAGGTCATAGTTTCTGTGAGCTGCAGAAATAATAGAATTTACATTTATATGTATTTGGATTGTCTTTTATCTCCTTATCCCTCTTCTCCAATCCTTAATCCCATTCTCTGTAACAAGGGACAGTGCTGTGGATAGCCTGTACAGATTGACCTGCTGCCAAATCAAGTATGAGGTGAATTTTCCTACTTGCCCTCACTAAAAGTGCAGATTGTGTCTTTTGCCTCTGCTTGACCATCGATTTTCATGTAGTCTACAGGAACATGGCAGTTTGTGAGATCTCTATGTTTTTATTTCAAAATGTTGGAAATTGGCCAACTGATTCCAAAGGTTTTGGAAGGAAACTGATATTGGTCAGATGCTTCTGCAGGCAATAAAAATAATTTGCTGCCTAGTTACTAATGAAATGAGGCTTGTGATCGTGCTGTCTGATGTATCCTTGGTCCCATTTGTTTCTTCCCCTTTTTCAGTTAGAGCATCCCACTTAGAGCAGTATCGTTCTTTTTCGCATAGCATTTTCAGTATGCAGGATGTGATCTGTATCTGTTTTGTCATTCCCCCCGCCCCAACTCCTTTGGTTGCATTGCACTTATTTCCCAGGGGTTCTGTCTTTAAAAGCAAAATGTCTGAATCCTTGGGGTTTTGGTTTATTTTTTGAGAATTGGAGAAATCAGATTTTTAAAACTTGTAGACATCAACTGTAAAAGTTTGCTTCTTCTCAACACCTCTCCAAGCCTGAAATAATGCCATTTTATGTCGCAGATAACACTTCACTGAATTGTGGTTGGCTGTGAAAGTGTGACAGGATGTGAACCCTGGTGATCTTTTGCTTAATTGTTTTGCAATAGTCCCTGGCTTGTTACATTCTGCTGTAATTCATCTGATGTGTAGATTTGGTCAAGCTTACAGTCCTGGAATTTCAATGCTAGAAGTCTGGCTTTTGGAATTACTTTCCCCTGTCGTCTTTTACAGCTCTGAAAATTCAGACAGTTAAAGCTCGGCTGCTTTCCCATTCTGTTTCAATTGGAACAGAGAATGTGGGTTTATTGTAGAGTTCTATTTTTAAAAAGTAGTCGAGCTTACAGAATGGTATAAACACTTCTTGGGCACAAGGGTAGGTTTTTATGAGTATATACATGGCAAAGAAGCAGTAAGTAATTGCTGGTTCAAAGGTTAATAGTGCTAAAGGCAGACGCAAGTAGGATGAACCGTAATAAATCATGGTCACATATTAGTCTCTTGTTAGATTTCTTTTTTGTGGTACAGTTTGGCTCACCAAAACTTATCCAGAAGTGTACACTGTATACTGTGATGGGGCGGGGGGGAACAGTTTGCGTATAAGAAACTTTTAGGGAATCAAAGGGAAACAAGCTTTTTTTTTCCCCATAAGCATGAAACTTGTTTTGGCATTTTACACTCTTGAGTAAAGACCAGCTAGCTTGTTCATTTCTAATGCTTGGTAAAATGTAAATCAGTATTTGTAGTAGATAATGTTTGTTGCATGTAATCCTTATGTTTTTATTAAAAAAAAGGGTATGTGATTTATTACATTTTGACTTTTGAAAATAATGAATGGGCTAAAAATATGTAATATGATTCAGACGTGGGAGACTGACTGAAGAGGAGGTATCTTCCGTAAGTATTTCCATAAAATGTTAGAATAAATGTATTCTGGGAAGTAGTTAATCAGTAAAGTGTGTCACAAAGCAGAGGATAGCAAAAGACTTTTTGATCCCCCAGCTGGTATTCCCAGTAGAATGAATTTATAAATTAATCGATAAACAACAGCTAATGCATCTCAGCACATCGGTGCCTGAGCTGTACTGTGACATGGAAACAGGTTCATGTCCTCACTAGGTCTGCATGTTATTCAAGAAAATAGGTCATGGTGGGAAAATTTAAAAGAAGATCGTGTTGTTTATATACCTTGCCTGTTCACTTAAACTTTTCCATCATATTGTACCTGAGGCATGCTAATAGACAGCAAAGCTTCATAAAACTTCTGATTTGTTAGCTGCAGCATTCTCTGTGATGTCTGTTATGGACATTGTTAGGCACAACAAATCTATGCAGTACTCATAATAGATGACATCTGGGAATTTTATGTAAATACTTCTGAAGTATGTTAAAAAAGGCATTGCCACAAAAAACGTAACAATCCTTCGATTATGGATGCTTGCTAGATTTTAAATACAGAATTAATTATATAGAAAAATAAATTTATTTTTCTCAAAGAGAACCAGGAGAGAGTGCTGCAGGATGAGCAACCATTTTCATTGAAAGTGCTGGTTTTAAGGTGCTCCTAGTTTGTTTAAATTCTCAAAGCTACGCAACTTTCACAAGTTTTTTCAGGGAAACTTTTTAAAACATCACTTTGGACATTTCTCTTAAAATGTGTTGTTTGAGAAGAGAGTGGGCAAGGAGAGAATATAGCTTTCCTGTTAGCAAGAAGGTATTTATATTATCTTCTTCTAGAAAGCTGTGTTTGATATGGGAATACGGTCTGTAGGTTTGATATGGAAATACTCATCTTTGGAGAAGAAATACCTTCTGTTGTGCAAATGTATTTTCTTAAGGGGCTCTTCCTTTTTGGGACAGAAAAGTAGTTGAATTTAGTAATGTATTTATTCAGTCATTTACGGTTAGTAATTATAGCAGTCATAATCAACAGTATAATTATCACATAAATTAAGCTATTTACCTCTGATCATTTTTTGCTTGCAATTGGTTCTCCTCTGCCTGTTTGTCTGTTATCACAGCTGCAGCCTGAAAAGGTACCTGGGCAATTCCACTGTATTTGATTCTTGCTCTGCTGGGAACCGGCAGAGTTCACAGACAGAAAACGGTGGAGTCTTGTCATCTCTACTGGAACAGAGAGCTTCTCAGGATTAAGGATAAAGAGTGACATTTTCAAGTTGAAATTACTTTTTCTGACTGTGTAGGTCTGGGAATGTTTCTAGGTAGAAGCAGCAGGACTAGCAAGATCGTATTTTTCAGGATTATTCTGCAAAGGAATATGTGAGATTTTGGGAGAGAAAAGGTGGAAAACGCACGGCTGTTGCAGTATCATGCCCAAGTGAATGCTTAATTCTGCTGTGAAAAATAATATTTCCAAGTTATTTACAAAATTACATTTTTTTTTCTCTTACAAGGAGTGCATGTACTGTTTGTACAGGAGTTGGAAATGATATGTCATTTATCTACAAATTTTAACCCTTGAGATATTTTCTCATGTAAACAGAGTAAAAAAAAAAAGTAAAATTGTTTTAACAGGAATCCAAAGCCTAAAAATAAGATTTCTAGTTAATCCTAAACTCTTTAAACATCTTTGGATGTTTTTGTATTTGGCTTTTCACAGCAGAAAACATTATTTGGTTTGGTATTATTTTACTTCAAATTTAACTGTCTCTGGCAGGTGTGAAAATGGTAATTCTAGCTGTAGTGCTGCTTTCCTCATGTCTCTATCCCTCTGCTTTATTTTGATGGTATTAATTAAAAAAGTGCAACAATATTTCAGGCTGTTCATGGTCTTCCCTTCTTCCTCTTATCCCAGCTTGTCTGGAATTTGTTTGAGTAATGACATGAATGCTAAATGCTGGGGCCCATATTGTTATCCAAAGAGGAATCTTGTCTGCGTTGTGAATGGCCTTGAGTATTAATAACACTCAAATTTCAATACTTACTTCAATAAAACAATGAAATGCCATTCTTAGGGTGAACTCTGAGAATTTTCAGTGGCAATTCCTTGTTTTCTACATACTAAATTTTCACTGCTTCTGTGTGATGCCACCCTATTTTGCTGATAGGGGAGTGCCAATAGGTCTCTGTTTTATAAAGGAAATAATAATGTCTTCATTTGTCCAGTCATACTAATGTCCTCATTTGGTTTGTGCAAATCACATAAATAAGCAGTAGGAACTTTAATCAGGAAGCATGTGAAGTATGTTACAAATGTATGGACATATATTAAAATAAGAGATGTTTCAGCTGGTGGTAAGGAAGATTTTACACACACACACACACCCCCCACCCCACCCCCCATTAGAACTTGAATGAGAGGCTGTAACAGTCTATAATTAGAGGATTTCAGGACCCAACTGGATAAAGCCCTGAGCAACCTGCGCTGACCTCTTGATCATGCTTTCAGCATGAGGTTAGACTAGAGACCTCTTCTGGGGTCCTTTCTAGCCTCAGTTATTCTGTGATTCCGATTTACTTGTTGATCACACTCCTTCAGCGTTCTTTGTTCTTAACTGCATGAGCTGATCAGTTGGAGTGCTCAGTAAATTCCTTGAGTGAGAATGGCATCACATGAGACTGAAGAATTAGAGGCACCAGCTCAGGAAGAAAGGGAGTGCAGGGAAATAGCTGTCCGACTGTCCTGAGAAGCAGCTGAGGCTGTGGACAGATTAATTCCTGCTTTGACGAATATTTTTCTGAAGACTTAGTATTGATCAAGCCATTTTCCTAAGAGCACTTAGCCAAGGTATGAAATTCAGTGTTCTAAATTATGGAGGAACTTGACTAAGCAAACATTACCTTCTATTTCTTGTACAAAAGGTTATTTCAAAATATTCAGAACCAATTCTAGCTGTTGGTAGGATATAGCATAACTCACATACAGTGCACACAAGAAGAATTAGAGCAAGGGAGCTGGCATCAGACAAAGCTTCAGACCTACTGGATGAGCTTAGCATGGCTTTAAGCAGGAAGTCACCAAGGCACTGTATAATGTGCCTGTTGGTGAGCTTGTTGCTTCAACTGCACTTTTTTTTTTTTTTGTTACTGACATAAAGAGAGAAAGAGGCCAAAAATAAATTTTGTTTAATTGCAATCACCTGTTAAGCAGACTGAACTGCATAAATGTTTTCAAAAGAATAGCAGTGTCAGTTACTTTTCAGTCTTTTAGAAGAAAAAAAAGATGCATTTAGGTTTAAAAAAAAAAATCTCTTCAGGAGAATTTTGACACTGTATAAAAAAATCTTTTGTTTTCAGAGTTATGTCACAAGAGAAGAAAAATTATAGAAACTATCACAATTATGCCTCTATAGTATAATTAGTGTTGTTTTCTTAATGAAACTGAACCTAGACTAAACAGGTCAGTTTTGTTTTAAATACCCATTTTGCATTTCAGTGTATTTGTTGTTGATGGAAGATCAAATAGTTGATTTTTACTGACATATTTTTAAGAAGAGCTCCAGGTTCAGGGTCTGACTGCTACAGCAGAGCTGCTGGTGCTGCGTGGTGGTGTTCTGCATTGCTGCTCCAGTTTGCCAAATTACTTTGATATGAGGTAGGTGCTGGCAGTGCTTTCTGGTGTGAATGGCGAAGTGAGAGCCAGCTGCTTGCTTGGGACTGCATGCAGTTGGTAACAACTGAAAAGCGATTCAAGGAATAGCTTGCCCCTCACTTTCCCCCACCTTTTATCTATCCTCCCCCATAATCACTGTAGGCAATAAATAGAATTTTAGCACATAAATTAATGTTTGAATTTTCCTTTCTCTGCCCATTCTCATTATTTAGGTGTGTAGTCATGCAGTTTTAATTCTGCCAACATTCTTTGTTCTTAAAAAAAATCACCAAAGCAAACTCCCAGCAGCTGCTGCATACAGAGGAAAGTGGTGTCAAATAAAGTGAAGAGTCTTCCCCCCCTTTTTATGAGTAGTATGCTAGTTTTTAATTTATTTTTTTTTTGGGTCAGAGTGAAGTTGCTTCAGCTGCTTACCACAGGAGTTTCCATTGACTGATAATATTATCACATTAATGAGAAGCAGTGATGATGATTTTGAGTCTGTTGGGGACTGGTGAAGGGCAATCTCTAGGCTGATCTAAAAAGATGGTGGAAAAACTCTTGATCTTCAGGAGGGTGATAAACCCTTGGTCTCTGTCATGGTTTAGGCCCAGCTGGCAACTGAGCACCACGCAGCAACTCTCTCCTTCCCCTGATGGGATGGGGAGGAGAAGATCCCAGGAAAAGCTTGTGGGTCGAAGTATGGACAGGAAGGGATCACTAACCACTTACGGTCATGGGCAAAAGAGACTCGACTTAAGGAAACAAATCAATTTAATTTGTTACCAATCAAATCAGAGTAGGGTAAGAGAGAGAAAAGCAGATCTTAAAAGCAGCTTTCCCCCCACCCCTCCCTTCTTCTCTGACTCAACTTTGCTTCTAATTTCTCGACCTCCTCCCCCTAAGCGGTGCAGGAGGATGGGGAATGGGGGCTGTGGTCAATCCATCACACATTGTCTCTGCTGCTCCCTCCTCCTCAGGGGAAGACTCCTCACACTCTGTCCCTGCTCCAGCGTGGGGTCCCTCCCACAGAAGACAGTCCTCCACCAACTTCTCTGATGTGAATCCTTCCCGTGGGCTGCAGTTCTTCAGGAACTGCTCTGATGTGGGTCCCTTCCACAGGCTGCAGTCCTTCAGGAGCAGCCTGCTCCAACAAGGGCTTCCTACAGTCAGGGCTTCTTCAGATGCAGCTGCCTGCTCTGGCATGGGGTCCTCCCCGGGCTGCAGGGGGTCTTCTGCTTCCCTCTGACCCTCCCTGGCTGCAGGGGCACAGTCTGCCCCCCCACAAATGGGCTGCAGGGGAACCTCTGCTCCAGGCACCTCCTCCTGCCCTTCCGGTGTGTGCCTCGTTGTCTCTCTCAGTTATAGGGTTTGGGCTTTTTCCCCTCTTAAATATGTTGATCACAGAGACGCTAATTGGCTTGGCTGTGGCCAGAGGTGAGTCCGTCTTGAATCCAGGAAAGCTTCTAGCAGTTTCTCAGTGCAGCCACCCCTCTAGCCAGCCTCCCCAACTAAACCCACCCCACAAACCCAACACAGTCCTTTTAATGAAAGTAAGGATTTTACCTTGTCATCCATAGGTGTCCTAACTCAGGACAGCATGGAGACTCTTGGTTCCTAGTCCTGTCTTTAATAGCGCTGTCCTTAATCTTTCATCTCACAAGCAGTTTACCTCCTCAGAAGGAAAAGAAATAGTAGCATGATGTACTCCCTGAACAAAAAGTATGTTTGCAGCAGTAGCTGGTATGTAGGACTTTCCATTACTCCACAGAGGATTTATCTGCTGTTTGTGCACTTCCATGAAGACTCTTCTTTGTGGTTTTCCAATCAGTTTTCATAGAGGGTTTTATTATTGATCTTGTACAAATGTAACAATACTAATGGAGCAGTACACATACTAGTCTAGACAAAGCTAATTGCTTGAATTCTGGCCTTTGAAACATGGACACTTGTAACTTTCTATATTGGTAGGAACTTCCTGGAAAAGCTAATTATCAAACAGGTGTATATATAAATTTATTTTCTTCTGTCTGGGTTTTGCAAAATACATGACATGCCTGTAAAGTTTAATTACTTCATAGTTCTTTCAAGTGTTCAGCACTATTTGCAGGCTATGATCATCCAAATGATTTTAGAGAGGGAAAATTATATTCTTCTGCCTCAGTAGCATTTGCTTCAATGTCTTGATTTCTGAATTTCGGGGCAGAGTGGAAAGCATGTATCTTTGCCTGTCATCTGCATCTTCCTTGGGAGATGCAATGCCAAATCCTGTGCCTTCCTTCTTATAAGCTTACTTGGACTTCATGTCACTTGTTTATCTACTTGCCCTGTTGGCACATTGAGATCTTTGAAATCATGGTTTTGAAAATTGGAAAATGGGATAAGAAAACTCTCTGTGCCAAAAACCCGTTTGACATTTTTATAAAGAAACCTATCTTCTTGGAGAAAATACCAGCATCTTTGTTTCGAGGCAAAATTGCTTTGAAGAGTCTTTAGGGAAATTTTTCTTGTGTTGCACTAGGTTTTTGTCAATGTGTACTGGTACTGCAGAAATTACTTGGAATTTAGTTTATGATAATGTAAAGCAGCACGTGTCTTCTTTTTAATGATGTCTGTTTTCCTGTTTCTACAACATAAGTCACCTCTCTTGCAGACAGAAGTTTCTCCCAAGAGAGAATTTCTGTGACTTCAGTGCCTGTTGCCGCCTTAGGCAGCAACCCAGGAAAAGAAATACATTTTGCAGCTGCAATCAGTCTTGTTTTCTTAGGCTGTTTAAATTTCAGCCCTGTGAATCTTATTTCCAGTGAATGAAGTAACATGAAAATATGTTTGCGGGTACCTTCAGATTTCTGGGTGCTGCCAGGATGCCAGCACTGAAAGCTTTGTGTTATGAATGACATTATGTGTCATTTGACTGCATATTTATTTATGTTTTGATCAGAAATATAACTTTGTCTAGTAGAAAAGATAATCAGGTAGAATTGCTAGGCAAAGTATTAGCATGCATTTTTAAAACGGTGTAAATTTGCAAGATGTACTAATAAAAAGCAACAATATTAGGTAATTAGTTGGCGAATAAACTGATGTACTTTGCATGTTTACACTTTATGCAAGATCTTCCTCTTCAATAAAGTACAATGACATTGCTCGCTTACTTAGCTCTTTCAGATCCTTTGCAGTAAGGAGAAGAAAAACAGAGGAAAATGTAGAAGAACTTGGGTTTGGTGTTTTGGTTTCGAACATCTGCGAGCCTTAGTGCTGACTTGGCTCATCACATTTAGTCTTCCTGGCCTTCTCAGTGAAAAACATGAGAGCTACCATGCCGAGTTAGACCGAGTATCTGCTTAGCCCAGTTTCTTATTTTGGTGATAACTGGTAAGAGGGTGCTCTTACTAGGGTTGTCATTCTCCTCCAGCTCACGCAGTTTGTATTTCTGTATCTTCTAACTTTTGCTACCCCATGTTTTTCATTGGTTGCTCCCCAGAATCACTTGTTTTTTTCAGATTTATGGGGTTCTTTCTTTCCCCTTGCCCTCATTTTTATGGCAGAGTTGTAAGTGGTCATTCTTTTCGTTTAGGCTCATACCTGTTGCTACCAGGCCTCACATATTTGGACTTAATATCATACCTCCTTTATTGCCTTTCTGTGTTGGTAGACTGGTAGTTGACGACAGGGAGAATGGTTAATTAAGGAAGGAACTTAGCTTGGTGCCCTTCTTTGTCTGCTTCATTTGAAATTTGTTCTTCGAGTCAACTTACTCTTTGTGCCCAACAATCAGTTGGTAATTAGTGGTCTTCATTTTTATGGCTTTTTATTTGTTTGGTGTTGTTTTTTGTTACCTGCTCTTTTCGTGTTGTGTGGGGTTTGTTGTTTTTTGTTTCTTTTTAATTTGTTTTGGCTTTGTTCTTTTAGGAAGGGTTTTTGACTAGGGTTACATGATTTCTATTGCTCAAGCGGTGTCAACCTTGGCCTAAAGAATATGGACAGAAAAAGATTGTGAAAAAACAAGTCTAATATGTGGCTTCCCTTGTCCTTTTTTTATCTCTCCAACTGTCACTACTTTAGGAGTATCCTGAACTTGATCTAGATAATAATCTGTAATTGCTGCTGATCAGCCTGTCCTCTGTTAACAAGTCTAGTCTTTTTGAACCAAATCGTATTTGACATAGACAACATTCTGTGGTAGGGAATTTCATAATTTGTGTTGTATAGTAAATTTGTATCTCTATATTTGTTTTTAAACCTGTTACATCATAATTTCTTTGCTTTCCAGATTATAATATTGTGAAATAATGCATAATCACTTGTGACATAAAGACCTCTATTACACTGCCCTTGGTCCTTTCCTAACTATCTACTCTTCTTGTCTTCTTTCACAGTTCTAAATATTTCAGGGATAAGGTGGCAGAAATTATACATAAGTCAAGCTTTAGAAGTACAATGGATTTATGCATATAATACATAATAATTTTATGTGCCTGGAGAAGATCTCAGTAAAGTCTGTGTGCAGGACCATGTAGTCTACAGTCCTTGATACACACAAATTTTTTAGCACTTTTATCCAAAGCATTTGGCTGCAGCTTTGCTCTTTGTGGGGGAGGTTAGCCCTTGCTGGGAGTATATTTGTGTTTAATGATCCCATTGTGTTTATGCAATTGCACAGCTTTCTAGGATGCTTGTGGAAGGTGTTTTTAGGGAGACAGTATGTTGTTTAACTTCCCTCTGCTCTGGCTCTAAGTTGATCCTGCTATGCCCAATTAAGCAGGGATAACAAACATCTGTGTCTGCAGAAGTAATGTTGGCAAAAGTTGTGTATACTCAGGAAAATATAAACATAGGTCCATTTAGAAATGGACCTATGGACATGATCTAATTTTTAAAAATGTAATCAGTTTAAACTTTGCAATTTCAAAGTAGCCAGTTTTTAAGTTGCAAAGCTGGACCAATCAAAGGAGAAGTAAATAGCAGGAGAGCTTTCTGGCAGGGTGTTTCTTGGTAGATACTTAAGAAAGGAGTAAGTACAACTTACTTGCTTCAGTAATTTCTTTAGGTTTAGCTTATCCATTCAAATAGTAACCAATGGTGGGTTGATGCCATGGGAAAGATGACAGCACTTAAAATTTTAGAGGAATGAGAACTTGTGCCACTACAGCATTAGTTTCCACTGGGTATTTATTACATCAACCTCCATTCCAGCCTTCCCTGTCAAATTGTCTGTAGCTGTTACCCAGGCTTAAATGTGTTGGAATCAGGGTCAGCTGCTTTATGTGGCAGCCTTGCTTGTTGTGATGGATGTCCATAAACAAGGCTTCTTCTGACCAGCAAGGGGCTGAGGATTTAGCTTTTGTCTTTGCTATGTAAGCAGGCAGTATTCCTTTTACTGTTTGAAATTTCAAATTAATTGAGGTGAACCAAGGTCTCAGCTTTTCTTTTCTTTTTCTTTTTTTTTTTTTTTTTAAAAGCAGAGTTCTCTTTTGAGTCTTTCAGTCCAGCGATTTCCACAAATTTACTTTGGCATGGTATCGTAAGTAGCCAGAATGGATAGGCACAGAGGCTTGGCTTGTCGGAGGATGTTAGCCTAGAACTGGGAATAAAATTTGGGTGTTCTGGCTGTTCCCAGCACTCTCACATCCCCTGTTCAGTGAGAAGAGGAACTAGATCTTGTGCTGTCTTCCTACAGAAATAGTTCTAAAATCTGTTAACTTATACATGGTGGGGGGGAAAGTTCTGGGAGGATATTCAACGTAGCATAATGAAACTACATTACTATAAATTCTTAGGAGTTAGCAGATGATTTTGCTAATATAACGTGTGCATATCTATACACAAGAGGCATTTAATTCAGAAGCTCACCTGCATAGTTCAGTCTTTCTCTGGACATAGATTAGTCAGCAGTAATTATTTCTTGTTATGGGTCCTGACCATATAGACAGGATGCAACCGAGCTTGCAGCTAAAACTAAGCATAAATGAGCATTGTGAATACAGCCTGTACTAACTATTCAATTCTGTCAGAGAATTGTTAAACCACATATGTATTGGGATTGAATTCCAGTGTGGTTGTGAACAGGGCATGGAAGCTAATCATGTAGCAGGCAGTGAACTAGATATAAGAGAGCTCTTACTTCTTTCCAGGTTTAAAGGTAATATCAGGAGCCTGCATCAATATAACTTTTGTATCAATGGAAATTGCTATGACATATGAAGCAGCACTGCAAATCACATCTGCAAGATGACATGCCTCTTACTGTGTTAATTTTCCTACACACATTAATTCTTGAGCTCTGAGTTGAAATGATTATGTTATGGGAGCAGTAGTAATTAATCTACTTCATGTAGAAGAAAATAAAACACAGTTGTTGTTCAATGTCTCTCTTCAAAATATACTGGATGCCAGCCCACTTCAAATTGGCCAGTAAAATGTTACCTGATCATGATTAGTATGTGTTCAGTATTGCTAAGAGGATCAAGAAAAAGAACAGTAACATTTGTAGCATTCTTACTAGTTTCCAAAACAATTTTTTTTTTAAAGTGTGCCTATAGCAAAAAGGAAACAAACAAACCAATCCCACAATCTCACCAGTTGAAGGCTGAATATTTGTCCTTGTAAGTTACTTGGCCTCATCAGGAAAAAACCTGGTAAGCTGTAAATTAGGGACTGAGCAGTTGCAACGTAAACTTTCTTTTGTTAGTGTATTGTCTGAGATTTCCCTTGAGAATATATAGTTAATTCACTAGTGGTTTACACTAACATGTTTTGCTTCTCAGTGTAATTGGACTAGAAGTGCATTAGGCAGTTAATGCAGTTCAGCCGATGGTCAGTATCTTGTTAAGTCATGATAAATCCGTGGTTTAGCCTCCTCCTTCTGTGGTGGACAAAGCAGGGAATGTCTGGAATGGTACTTCCCCCCCCCCCCCCCCCGCCTTCAAAAACATTAGAATTTGTACTATTAACTGTATAAAGTCAGATACTTCCAAAATCTAAGTATTAACTTACCGTCTTATCTACACAAGGAGTATTTTTGTTCTTCTAATGTTAAACTGGTTGGATTTTGCTCTGCTATTTATAAAGTATTGTCATAAAATTATACGATGTGTCAGATTTATTCTGGATAATCGTAGGGGAACTAATTAATTTTAAAGATACTTTTGCATCCTAACTATTAACTTTTCTTAATTTACAATTGTATTACAGTATCCTAATTCCTTTGGTCTCTGGTATTTATGACAAGATGAAATTTTTCAATAAAGGGAAGGGAAGGCTGTGAGAATGCTTTGTGTGCGCAAAAGATAACAAATAGTTTTCAGTTTTATGTAATCATTGTATAATTCTTGTGGAAAGGAAATAAACAGTTGGGGAGTGTGGTGAATACTCTACAATGCACTTAAAACTTAGGTATTACTTGTCTGACAAAAATCAGCAGAGCTGCACTGGAGCTGCTGATGTCTTTAATCTTTTTCTCTTCCTGTTCTTTGTTGATATTTTAAAATAATGAAATCAAACATTTACATCAAAGTGCCACATACACATGTACTATAATGAGTCTATTATTAATGATGTAGTTTAATTTTGAGCAATGACAGCAAGTAACTGGCATTTCTAGTTGTAATGGAGCAACAACGTAGGAACGTGCAGAAGGGTTGCTGGTTTAGTGCACTGGGCTATCCGAGCAAATACATGGCGTCGAGACGCAGAGTATCTGCAGGATCATCTGTGTCAGGCTTAATCCTGTTTTTTATGTGAAATCCCCTATTCAGTGTATGTGCATGAGTATGTGAGCAATGTATGTGCCCTCCCAGCCAGCTCTGTCTGCCTAGCAGGGCGTGCAGGGACAGGTTTCATCATTAACACTGAAGCAATGCTAATATGCTGCAAACCATCTGCTATTTGGTCTTCCCCAGCAGGTGCAATTACAAGTCTGGATCGCAGAGCTCTGGTTCTGTTGGTGTTACTGTCTTATTGTAGATATACCCTGTTAAACGAGAAAAGGTCACCCCGTTTCAAAGTGCCCCTTCCTTCGCCCTGACTGCTCCGGGAGGGCTGCATGGCCTGCAGGCAGCAGTGGGCACCCCTGCCCGCTGCACTGCCCACATGTCCATAGCTCTGTAACGTGGGGATTTTGATAGGCAGCGTGATTTTGTAAGATACGCTTAAAGTAAGTACTGTGAAGATATCCTCAGAACGTTAGGAGTATAAGCAAGCAGCGGTTAGCACCAGAGGAAATAAAAAGCATAGAGCGCAGATGGATGGCAAATGTGAAGCAAGCCTGTTGGCCTGTTGCATACTTGTTAGTACTTGGGTAGGTTATTTATTAGGCTGGACCTGATGAAATCCCCCTTTTGACATGTTAAACACATGGAATAAAAAGTGGTGGAAGCTATCTGAGTACCACTAGCTGCTATTTGAGATGCTGGAGGATTTGAAAAAGAAAAGGAGAGGTGGGGAGACAGGAAATTATAGACCATTCCTCTCATCTTCCACATTTTTGAACCAATTCTTGCACACCATATAAGCCTCTGGGAGACAACAAGAACATGAGTCACAACCATCACAAATTTAGGAAGAGTAAATTGTCATGCTAGTTTAATTTTCTTCTGTAGTATGACAATAAGGCCTGTGAATTGACAAGAAAAGTGTGAATGTTAATATTTTCATGTTAGTGAGATCCTTGGCACTGTTTCATGTGATAATCTTAAAACAAGCAAAGAAATGTGGCCTGAAAAGAAACTATTGTAGAGTAGGAGCAAGACTCGTTGGATAACTCTGCCTAGTGGGTGGTTATTAATGATTGTCTGTCAAAATGAAATGGTTGTATTGAATGTGGATCCACCACGGTCTGTTGGGTCTGTACTCATTCTGCTTCACTTCAATCTTTCTGTTAATGACCTTGATGATAGAATAGAGTGTGCTTACAAAATTGATTCGCTAAAACTGCCCCCAGAACTTGGAGGGAATGTGTATACATAGGATACAAGTTTAAGAGCACAAAATTATTTTGAGAAAATTGAGAAAATCTTAGGAAATAAATGGGGGTAGATTGAAGTTCTACACTAACATAAATCATGGAATACACAAATACAGAGTAGGGAACAAGTGATCAGGTGACAATTCTCCAGAAATCCTTATGTTGCCAAAGGGCAAACATTATGTCAGGAAGGATAAAAATATGAGTATAGGCTTTAAAAATATAAACCAATATTTTCTTATTTATGGGTAAGTCCGTTGAAGTGTTGCGATTGGTTAGGGCAAATGCCCCAAGAAAATACAGCTCAGCTGAACAGAAGCTGAGAGAAGAGTAATCAAATAGTTTGAAGCCTGGAAAATGGGCCCTAATAGGAAAGACTGAAACAATTTGAACTGGGGAGAGGGGGAGCATGCAAGCTCCAAAAGGCAAACTGGAAGGCATAGCTTTTTGTATGTGTACATGTAGTAGGCTATTTCAGGAAGGTAGGAAGTTGTCAAGTGTAAGGCCCATCCATGAGAGGTAGGCTAAGGCAAGTGATCTTAAATTATTGCAAAAAATGCAGATTAGGTCTTGGACCACAAACAAAGCAGCAGTTCTTTGGATAACTGACTTGTTTCTCATAAGGAATTTATTTATTTAGCTGTATTTTGAATGACAACATTATTTTAAGACTGAGCAGCACGTATAGACTTTTTGGGATGCTACTGATTAAAAAATGAAGAGCTTGTACGTGGAGACAATTTACCCTGAGACACTATCCACAAGACAAAATGATGATGCAGACAGCCTCTATATTGCCGGTCCTTTCACTTCTAATGTCCTCTAACTCAGTAGCCTTCATCATCTTTTTGTTGGTACCTCACTACAGAAGTACTAGGTATACCATACGAGATGTTCAGCCTTGCTTTTCCTACTTTATGCCCTTCACAGGCATGTCAGTGGTCAACTTTTCTTTCTCATTTTCATAATGACTTCAGTTGTCAGTCCAGCACTTTGAGGACTCAACATATTATTATCGTAAGAAAACAAGGAGTGCACTGTAGGTAATTGTTTTGTTTATAAAATCTTTCCCAATTTCCATTGTGTATTTCTCCACTGAGAAATGAGTGCAGCCTCACTTACCTGAGGCTGTAACATGTGTTGTTAGCATACCTTGAGTCTCTATTTGCATTGTTATACCCTAGAACACGTCTTTAATCATCGCAGTTGGAAATTACCTTGCTTGGCAATTTCAGTTTCTATTTTCTCAAAGAGAAATAAGTGATTGCGTGAGTCAAAGCCAACAGCCTGTGTGCAGTGTAGCCAACCAAACCTGAATTCTTCACCGAGAGTGGAATTTGTCACAGCTTCAAGGACTTTTTAATGGGGCTTTTTGTTTAAGTAAATGTGAAGGAAATTCCATCATTTCAGTGTTCCTTCTTCCTACAGCTTATTGTGAGCTGCTTCCAATTTACATTTGTGCCTTCTATATTTCCTTTTCTTTCTATGTTTTTTCTTTGCTGTTTTGAGATGTTTATGTGAGGGAACCTGTTCTGACAACTGGACAAGAGGTGGTGAGAAGCCTCTGAACTCAGGGCAGATGTCTGATGTGGAAATGTTAGGGGTCCAACGTCCTGCAGGGAAACATTCTGGAGCTTTTAGGAGGTAGAGTTTTATTTTCATGTCATGGAAAGAATCAGGGTTTCAAAGATATGTTTGTTATCAGTTTGGATATGAGGAGACCATTTGAACTGGTTGCTCTTACCCTACTATTTTGCTTTTTGATCCCAGTGAGTTTGGGCTAAATTCTGTAAATTCTAATGCTTTTCCTTCATCATTGTACCTTGCTTTCCTAGCTGGATGGTCATGTTGATATATCTGCAAGGGAAGTTGTTGACATTGATTATTTAATTATTGATCATTAGTTTTCAAATTTCCAGACATATACATGTGGGAGAACTCACAGGTTTGTGCTTTTGCAGGCTCTGGTTATATTTAAATGGTTGGGTTTTTATCCATCAGAGCCAGAAATTCTTACTTCTGAATTGAAAATTTAGAGCCAGCTGTATGAATCTAGCAGGTGATAGAGATATTTGCAATAAATAGGAGGACCCTTACTATAATGGAATGCAAAGTAACACAGTTTATTGCTGATGAATACTTGGTGAAAGTAATCTTTGAAAAATATGCCAAAAACGCTAAATCTCTGAGAGAATGCCAATAGCATGTGCCACTGGAATTGGAAGGATAAGACTACTGTGTAGGAGGAATGTATAATAAAGACATACCATAGTATAGAAGTTGCAAGGTGTTGCAACCTCATCAACCAGCTCTAAGTGGTATTGATGCTTCTGGGTATACAAGTCAAAATGAGCATTTGGTGCAATTCAAATAATCTAGTGGGGAACGCCTGGGGTCTGGGAGTGCTGTGATGTTGCTGAGCTCATGCCAACCCTCCAGGTTAGGGCAACAGAGCTGCCTTTCCCCTGCATGTCTGGGTAGCAATGAAATCTATGGCAGCAGGTGGCTGATTGTCAATGGATAATTTAATGTTGTTCCTTACCTGTTGTTTTTGAAAGCCATAGGTAGGTCAGAAAACTCATGGCTTTATTTTATTTTTTTTTTTAAGAGCTGGAATGTGGATGCCTTAAATAAGTCAGGTTTTCTTGGAACTGGACTTCTACCTTGCTTAGCTGCACTTGAAAATCTACTGATGAAGCACAGACCACCTGTCTTATTGTTTATGGTGCCTCATGTTGCATTTTCTGTGCTTGACTTAATGAAGGTAATAATTAACTTACTCTTGACCAACAAGGGTTACATTTGCCTTGCTTATTTTGGTAAAGGAAGGATGCCTCTCACCGCAGAATGCTGGATTAGGCTGTTGGATGTCCTTTTAAAGTACCTTGTATTTGTCTGTCTCTGTAGAATTACAATGTTAAGATACATAATAGGAGCTTTATTTATAGGCGTAAGTTAAAGTGTGGTGTCGTGAAGAGTCTGTTAGCAAAATTACAATCTAGACTTGCAATTTAGTGATGTCTCAAAGTCTGAAGTTTGAGTAGTAGGTTTCAGTTCTGAAGGAAGTGGAGGAAGGTCCATGCTTAACACAGCACTAGGTGCTGATGCACTTCCAAAATGGGATGTGGCTCATCTTTATTGTAAGATCATTGTTGTTTGAAAACATTGTAGGCGGTCAGTGTGAAAAATGAAGGCTAGTGAGTCAGTCCTCCTTCTAGTCCTTTCTGCTTTCTTAAGCATGGACCACCATGCTAAACTGTGCTACTGTGTTACTCTTCAGCAGTATTTTAATGCCAATTTTTTTATGTGCCTAAACATGGACTATGAGATGGATACACCCATTTCCACTGTAGGGTGGAGTTTGAACTGTCTCCTTGCAATAGAAGTAAATGAAGCTTGTCTTATGTTAGAAACTTGGTTGCAAAGTGCTCTTAAATGATACTGAACTTATTCAGGGTACTGAGATTTGGAAAAAGATCCATTATTTTATTATATAAAATAATGTTTAGAAGTGACTTTGTTGTGATTTCACTGTGCAAAACAGAACTGAGCTGTAGTTTTAATTACTCAGTCTTGAATATTCAACATTGTCAGGGGATAGCTATGTTGGATGGTAATATGTGTGAATATGTTGGTTTAATTTAATAGTTGGTTCTAGGGGAAGGCAACATGATAGTCTGGAGAAGCAGTAGAGCTGCAAGCATGCTACTGACAGCAGTCAATCTGTCAGCTGTGAAAAGCCGACTTCCAGGCTCCAACTGAAGTTGCATAGCTATCTCTATAAGGGTGGGAGCTCAGTGATCAAAAGGGCACCAAACAGGATGGATAACAGTCAACTGAGGCATTTTTTAATTGTTTTTAACGTGACATTTTAAAGTGATTAAAGTTATTTTATTGACAGAGGAGAATATTTGAGTGTATTTAAATTCCACATTTAATACTATCAATAATAAGATAATCTGTTCTAAATATACCTCAAAATAAAATCCCACTGCTTGTTTGCCACTAAAATTTTAGTAAATGAGATGCTGAATTGAAACTAGCACTAATGAACTGACAACCTAGCTTTTGACAATAAGTGGGTTTTTTAATTATAGTGTAGATATAACTGTTTTTATTGTTCCACACTGTTTCTCAGCTTAGATTGAAAGAGGAAAAAAGTAAGTAACTTTATCTTTTAATGTTTGAGTAATAGCCTAGAGAGCTGAAAGGTTGAGATGTCCTCGTTCTAATAGTTTAGCATTAGTGCTGAACAGCCGTATCTATTTAATTCAGATTACTCTAAAACCTTTCTTTTAAAGTAGTTAAATAAAATTATGTCATGTAACTGCTGCCCACGTGCAGTATGAGATTAGTATGAATGTGAAATTCAATTTTAGGAAACATGCCATATCACATTCCCCATTTTTTGAAAGGTAGTCCGGATGATTTAGTATAGTCACCTTGGGTAACTAACCTCAGTAGAGCAGAAACACAGATCTTACAAATGCTCAGAAAATGAGGATAGAAAAAAAAAAAGGGTCTAACCACAAGGAAAAAGTTTTTAGATATATGAATACCTAAAAATGTCAGGGGGGGGAAAAAGGGATAATCTCTATAGGGGAACATGAGTTGAATGTGATTCAGGTATTGTAATAAATGTATCTTTTACGGTATCTTCCTTATTACCATAGCAAGAAGCAAAATTTTGTGTATGAGGCTATAACCTATTGTGTTAAAGCAGAACTCAGCCTGTTCTATATGCAAACCAGAAGGCTGTCTCTTATCTTCTGCTCTGAATGCTGCACTTCCAAAGGCCAACAGTGTTTTTGACAATGGTGGAACCCATGCTTAGGGACAAAACAAAAAGGACGACTTCTGCAGAATCAAATCATTGTTCAGAAATATCAGTAGAAGGTTAAGTAAAACCTTTATGATATTAGTTGGTCAGTGAGTGACACTTTCCTCTATTATGGTTTCATCTTAGATATTTGGAAGTAAGAACTATCCCTGAAAGCACAGATGAGAATTGGGAAAGTAGGTATTGTTTGTCAGTGTGTTGCAGATGAAGAGCTGGAGCAGACAGAGATGAATTGATTTGCATGAATTTGTCCTGCAAGTTGGAGGATGTAGCAGTTAATCCTGGTAGTCGATCTGGACTGGCAGCTTTATGCTAACAGTAGTGAAAGAAATGAGAAAGTGCCTGCATGGCTGCAGCTTGAGAATTCCCAGCAACCTCCTCGAGGTTTAAGTGAGCCTGATGTGCTTTTGTGACTGGGTATATAGCAATACAATGTTTTCTGTGTGGATTGGATGTAAATAGCAGGTATGACACAGGATAGAAACTGCTGTGTTTCTGTTCAGATTTGCTTCTTGAGCAGGAAATTTTAGTGTTCGTATCTTCCATTTAATTTCTGTCCCTTCCACATTTGTTATTTGCCCAGCTGAGTGGAAGTGATGCAGATAGTGATTTAAAGGTCTCTTGTCCTCCAGCACATTTCCTTAGTGGAGAGGATCACTGGGCAGGGTAAGAGGACAATTGATTTTGATGAGGGAAGAGGATAGCGATAACGGTTTGATTTGTCCCAGTTACACTTTGAGCGTGTCTCATTTGCCAGGCACTGATGGTACAAACTAAATGGCTCTCAGTTTTGTGCCATGTTAACTTGGTTGGTTTCTGCTGGCGGAAATACAGTATCTAATGTTAAAGTAGGTGTTCTGTACGTGCCTCTCGGAATGGGCAAGCGGGCACTGTGGTTTCGGGGTGAAAGTTTCGGGTGCAGGACAGCTCGGGCCGCCCTGGCGGGAGAGGCCCTGGCGCGGAGGCAGTGCGCGGCAGAAGCAGGAGGAGAGGTGTCGAAAGGCCAGGGGCAGCACCCGCGTGGCCCTCGCTGCCAGCCTGCGCTCGCGGGGCAAGCTGACGGGCCCTGGCCGTTACCGGAGCGCAGCCACTTTCGCTACAGGCTGCGACCTTCCCGCTGGCGGCAGCGGGCTCACCGCCCCGGCCCCGCCGCTGCCCCTTTAAGGCCCGACCTGCCCGGGGATCAGGTGCGCGGCCGAAGCGGTGACGTCATGGTGCCGGAGGCGGGGCCCTGGCTCCCGCTGCCGCTCCCGCGCTGCCCGCGCCTCCCGCGCCGCGGGACAGGGCAGCGGCGGCCGCTCATGTGTGTGCGGGGCGGCGGCGCTGCCCGGCGGGCCCGCCCTGCGGGTGAGTGTGCCGGGACCCCGCGGCCCAGGGAGCGGCGGGAGCGGGCGGGACGGGGAGCGGCGATGCGTGTGAAATGCAGCGGGGCGCCGGTGCGGGAGCGGGAGGGAAGGCGGGTTTCTCATTGCGGGTCCGCTGCAGCAGGTGTCGGTTATTCCGTGCTGTGCTGGCTGCTGTACAGGCAGGTGAAAGGTGTCTCCTGCAGCAGACTCCACTCGGAAAATGTGCTCTGTGCAGGGTATTTAGTTATTTGCAAACGTAATTTTCAGCTTTTTCTGTATAGGCATACAGAATGTCACTGGCCTCCTTTGTGTTTACTTGTCTCAACTGTTGCTGAGATAGTCACTGAACACCAGATGCTGCCGTAGTTGTCTGTTTCTCACGGTGGTGGATTGTGCTGTCCTTGGTACAAGGTGCTATGTTAAATTTCACTCATGGTATTTGGATAAGTCCAGGCAGTTCAGAAGACGGGAGTGTGGAGTGCAGGGGGGATGTGAGGTGTCTTACAGCTGCTCTTCTGCCCTTGCCAGCCGGAAGATTGTAGCCCACGTGTATGGAGTAATGACCATGCCCTTTGCCAGTTAGGTGGGAACATACAAGCCCATATGGAATTTGCACCGCTTAAATCTTCATATGCACAGGAATTGCATTTGCTAGTTCTGATGAAGAAAGGCAAAATACTGATTATGACTTTGGTTGTGGGGTTTAATTTAATTTTAATGTTAGGTTTCTTTTAAATAAGGATAGAGGAGACATGGAAACCTTTCTTTGAACATTCATTTAATCTCCATGATAAATAGACTTTTATATTTGCAGTTGTAATTTCTGCCTAATGTGTTCACTTTTCACCAGGTAAGTTAAAATTGGCAGAAATAAGTAATTTCCCTGCTCAAAGGAATTATCACATGAAGATCAGGTTGGCAGGAGGGCATCTGTCATTTTCTGGGTAGCAGAAGGATGTGACAAAGTAAAGCAAGGCTTTATCAGGCTTAACTCTAGACTAGAGAAAGGTCTCTCTGATATTCTTATGTCAAAAATGTAGGCTAAGACCCCTTTGAAATCTTGAATTGGAAAGGCCCATCTCTACCACATCTTATTTCTGTATTAGCTTCCAAAGCAGATTTAGTCTTTAAATCTACAGAGCAGAATTCTGGAGTCACTCCTCATTAAAACAAAGAAAAATACTTTTATATATGGCCATATGCATTTGTTATGATATGTGCTATTTTTAGTTTTGAATGCACACCTATGACTCCCATCTTTCTGCAGGTTTCTTTTATGTATTGCCTTGATAGTGTTTCAGTCTAATCAGTATGCAACCGATGATGTTTTTACTCTCTAAATTTAGCTGCTGATGCTCTACACTACTTGGTATTCTGTATTGCTCTTTGTAGTGGGCATCCTGCAGGGATAGATGGGCTGCAGTGGTCCTTGTACTGGAATGTGCATCGTCCCAGTTGACTTATTTCACCCCTTAAAAAAGCCCACTGTTAATATATGTTAATCTAGCATAGTTTAAGACCAATGGAGTCTTTAGGTATATTAATGTATACTTCGGCTTTGTGTGTGCCTCACACATGGGGGAGAGGAACCTCTAAGTGAATGTCACCTTGTTACAGTGTTTAATTAGTTCCTTTTCATTTTGCACACTTATGCAGAGAGTACCCATGTTCTCTCAGAAGCAGATTTGTAGTCCAGAGGGGTGATGGAGCTTTAGGGCACCAGGCTAAGGTGAACAAGTAAGTAATCCAGGACATAGTAGGATTAGGCTACAGGGTGAAATCTGGTCACTTACTTTTCTACTTGAAAATCTCTTTAACTGCTAAGTATATTTTTTCATTACAGCACCTATTACTGTGACAGATGTGACTTTCCATAGATTTTTGGCAAGTGGCTCATTGTTTCCTCTAGAAGTCATCAGCTATTTCTTACCCTCCTTACCCTTCAGTCATAGCATCTTAAGCCAATTTCATTTCACTGGCTGTGAAACAAACAATAACCCCTATGATGTGTGATTGTATATGCTATTGAAAAAGTCACTGGATTTTAAGCATCCACAACAGCTTTTGTAGGTGCATGCAGTTTTGAGAAATGGTGTCTGTTCTAATGAAATGATTGGAAAACATTTCAAGTGGAAAGAAAGATGACTTAAGAAATTCTGTTCTTTCCCCTCTTCTTTCTAGTGGCAGATTTTCATAGAGGATTTACTTATTTTAATTTGCAATTCATAATTGTTTTGAAATATTGATAACAATGGGCTGGGATGACTTCCAGACTCACCTGTGTCACTGGCTTTTGTTTTCAGCTCTTCAATATTGTGGTATGGATTTAAATGCTCTTGGGAGTTCTATGTTATACATCCTGACTGCATGTCAGTCTGCCAAGGTTCAGTCATAGGACAAACACTAAAAATAACACACAATGGAAAATAATTAGTGCAGGAAATTTAAAATGATGTAAGATAAAATGTTTAGTCTCATTACCTTCTCTGTGGCTTTGTGATCTTATTTTTTCTGTTGTTAAATTCAATGATATAAAAGTAAACTAATCAAGTCGGGGAACTAGAATGTCAAAGGGAACATATGAATATAGGTAGGGAGAACTTCTTTGTGAGCTTACTTTCATTTTTGTTTCACACTGATGTATGTTAGTTTCCAAAGTGACCCACCCCCAATCTGTGATCTCATTTTTGTTTTTATGTCAGGTAAGACCCTGAAAAGCATTGATTTTATTTGATGCAGGCAGGTGAAACAATCTTGCATAATCTTCTTTCTCAAGACTTTCTTGCAAACCTTTCATCGAGGACCACAGGATTGCTAAAATCCTGGTATCAAGGTTTGCAGGTTGGGTGCCACAATTCAGGGTCACAAAATTATGTAAGTTCTTAATGACACTGGGAAAAGTGGATATGGATTTATCACTCCAGTTACGCTGGTCCAATGCCATGTGTGTGCTTTACATAGAAGTGATTTTCTGATTCTCAGCTTCATCAAATTGTAAATTAAATCCTGAATGTGTCATATTTGAACCACAGGAAATTCATTTTCCTACAAGGAAACAAGCTTTGTGCCTTATAGGGCATAAAACTGTGTGTGTGTGCCCCACCTGTACAGGTGACAAGAGACTTGTCTATGTTTTTGACACTGCGTGGCATCACACTCATTCAAAGAATGTGCTTGTGCTTTGACTGAGAAATTTAATGTAGTGTTTTGTTTGATGAATAGCCATCTGTAACCTGGTGTGTTACTTGTAGTCAAGAAGACCTTTAACATCTCTTTTTGATACAGTATTTATCAAACATTCTTTTGGCTGTGGTCCACATACTGAGGTGGAAATCACAGAAAGCAGGATAGGTTAAATGCAGTGCACTGTGGTTTTCAGTCACTGGGAATAAGTATGCAACAGACTGGCTTTTCTTGGTTTTGTTTTGGTTTTAGGAGTGTAATAGCAACAAGAAATGCAGTTATTTGTGGTATTTGCTGGGGGTACCTCACAAAAGTGAGTGGTATTTTGGTTCCTGCTTGTATTTGGTAACCTTCAAACCCTAGCTGTTTTGTAGACTCCCAGACCTCCAGGTGCTACAGTTAAAACTGGTGCAAAAGCACTGAGTTCTTAGGTGTAAAAAGTCAAACGGCCAGCAGGGTATGTTCATGACGTGCTCAGGTTACTAATGCTGTATTTTCCTCCCAGTATTTCTTTTCTTTGTTTTGGGTCATCTGCCAAAAGGAAAACTGGTTTCATAAAGGAGCACACTGCCTTGTAGTACATACACTTCTTCTATAAGAAAGAAAACAGGGTTTTTTCCAGTGGAAAATATTGAGTGTGTATGCAAACTGTTTGTGTATAGAAACCGCATTTACTCCTTAAGTTGTAAATGTGCCAGATTCAATTGTCAAACCATAAGGTTTGGAAATGGAATTATGGCAATAGTACTCTTGGTAGCTGATGTCTGGACTTCATACGCTAAGGAATCCTTTCCACTTCACTGCTCCTTAACTTATTTTTAAAGCCAGTTTAGACTACAGGCCATGGCTTCTCAAATAATTTAACTGGTACTACCACCCTGAGCTACACCACACCAAAAATACTTGTGGGGCGCTGTCAGGAACATTGAGGAACAGATCTGACTTCAAACTACCCTGGCCTGTCTTCCCACCTGGTCGCTGTTTATCCTGATCAGGTTGTCTCTCTGGCCACCCAAATGCTTGTGTTGCCATGTTAGAAAGGGTTGTGCAAGGATGAGAATGAGCAGTTGGGAGGCTGAAGGAAGGTGGAGGGCATAAAAACTCTGGCCTCATATTAGCCAGTTGCTGAATAGTCTTGAAAAGTATTTCTGATTCTCTGTTGATAACTACCAAAACAACATGATGTTTGGTTATTCTTTAGAACTATTGAGAAATGGCAAAAAAAGCTTTTTGCTCATCCTGTAGTTTCCAAGCTACTTGAATAGCTCTAGGTAACCTGATTTTAATAAAAGAATAGCTTAGGTGGTGAGGGGGAAAGCAGTATTGATTTTTATCAGTTTTCACTGTATGGGTCCGTTCGGCTTTAAGGCTCTGTCCACCCTACCAAAGGAAGCTGTGTTGACAGAATGAAAACCAAGTTTTTGCTGTGCTTCCCTGCTCTGTCCCGTCCCCCTCCCTCCCCTCACAGTATTTAAACAGTTGTCTAGCCATGTGGAGAAGGTCAGCTGAGTACAGCATATGTGTTTGCCTAATATGTTTGAACACATTGCTGTAAAGTTCGTTAGATAGTTGTTGGTTTTTTGTTGGCTGTTTTTCCTCCTCTTGAAAAATGCACTGCTGATGTAGGAACACGTGCTTCTCTTTCTCAACCTGCTCTCTCCACCCCCCAAAAAAAGAAATTCTTGATGGTTGCTGCTTTGTATCCAATTCACAGAATTAACTTTTTTGACCTCAAAGGTTTCCAATGAAGTGGGCAAGCATCTGTTTTTAGACTTCTTAAAAGTCCAGGGGATGCATAATGTAAATTACAAACTACTGCCCTCGAAGAATGCACTTAGATAAAACAAAGAGGCTAGAAAAGATCAACCAGGGGTTTTAATTTGCAGCAGTTGTTTTGAACTAATCTCCCCTGGAGGGCAGCATGACAATCTCATGCGGTTTCGCTGCGGCTGCTTCAGGAAAGGACTGGGTGGTTGCTGGGTCTCGGCTGGGTGCTCCTGCTCCATCCATGCTCGCCAGTGTGGTGTGGCTGCTCTCTCTTGAAGTGGCTCATGCAACCGGCTCGCAGCTCAGTGCAATACTCGGAAGCAGCAGCAGCGTGAGGCTAGGGAAAGTAAACAGACTGACATGGTCTGGTGTTTCCCATAGTTAAACGAAACCACACCTTTAGTCCGTGTTACCCATTGCCACACTGGCATCTGACTGCAGATGGAGGGGCAGCTTTTTTTATCTGGGTGAGGGAATCTAACTTAAGGCCACTGTCAAGAGGCATTGCTTACGAGGCCTGCTTTTCTAAATCCTATGTGAGCTAGCTGATGGAAAAAGCCTGTCATTTTTATTTCCATTGGTAGAGTTGGTTTTTGCTATCTTATGCCCTATACTAACTCATTTTGTAGGCTGCCTGGTGTTAGCATAAGGGGAGCAGAAGCATCATGTGATGGTGAACAGATCCACCCTGTTAGCAGCTGTCAGGTTGGGATAGCTGTATCATAAAGCACACTAAGATCCCTGTGCAAGGAATTAATGCATCTAGATGTTATCTTGGCTTTGGTGGCAAAGCTCATTGAAGAAGCTGCTGTAACTCCTATTTCTCTGCTCCTTGACCCCATGTAGTTTGCTGGTCTGTGTTGTGCCAGTTAAAACTGCTTACTGCAGGACTGCTCTGTATTCTGAATATCAAACTGTACAGTAGCCCCCTTAATTCTTTTATTTTCTGGGTATGTTCAACCCAGGTTGTTTCCACGTTGTTGTTCATAATGTGGTGCTACAGAGGTTGTCATCTGCAGAACAGCATCAGATGAGAATGGGAATAATGATCTGTGAATGGTGGGCAGGAACTTCTGCAACTAGCTGCTTTGTTGAAGGCAGTTGAGAAACAGCGTCTTTACCACGTAGCACTTATTCCTGACAAACTTCTCTGTGTAGACAAACTTATGGTATTTAAACTATACTAAATGTGCTGACATACACAGCTCTATGCGTGGGAGTGCTGGGGTGGAAAATTACTCGAAGGTGAAGGGAAAGGCTAGCGTAGCCTTTGCTGGGTAGGAAGCTACATGATCTGCAACGGCAGAAGGAAGATGAAATCATATGACTGCAGACACTGGGAAAATAACCATTTTCGGTACTGAAAGAATGGTTATTGCAGCTCTCTGTCATCTATACTTTGTTTCTTCAAATTTCTTTTTAACTTATGTTTTTGTCATTTTCTGAGCCAATCTCTGCTTATCTCGCCAACCATGAACGTATGCTGTAGGCATACATGCTCCTTTCGAATAGATAGGGTTGTCGGCAAATGCGTTTGCTTCTCAGATTCCCGATCTCTGAACCAAAGCAGAAAAGCAAGGAAGGGTGGGAGAGAGATTCGGGGCTTGTTTCTGTTGCTTTATCTTGCCTGGTTTTCCTGCCTTCTTTCGGTCTGAAGGCAGCTGTGTGGGATGGCTGTGTAATTGCTGGCATTGCTACCGGGCCCTAGTAGCCCTAGGGGCTGCAGTACTTGACCAGAGCGTTTGAGGGTTGCTTGTGCTGTCCTAAATTAGGTGAAGTGTTAGAAGGGTTGAAACGCTCTTTTTTCCCCCTTCTTTCTTCCTGTTCTGTGCAGAAATGTGTTAATTGCTCTGAATTCTTTCTTAGTTTGGTGGCAGTGAGTCAGAAGCGTAGCTGGTGTGTTTGGCAAAGCTCTCTCATAAGCAGCAGTGCTTTGGCCGGGGATGTGTCCCCTTGCTTCTGTTTAGGGCACGGAGCCCTGAGATTTTAGGTCTGACGCAGAGGGATTTGTTTTAGTAGTAAAACATTTACCTGTCCTTTGTTACTGTATAAGTTTAGAAAGCTTTAATTTTAGGTGTGATGGAAGCAGTACTGATCTTGCTTTAAAGACAGCTTCTAGAAGTAATTTTCATGCTTTCTTCATGCACTGAAGTATTGAAGAACTGGATATTGTTTAGACAGGTAACTGTTGGTCTTCGCTATCCACGTGGTGAGGGACTGTGTAAAATGGTGTCAAAGCAGGTATTTGGAAACGTCCCAAGTGTGGGATTTGAGCCATGCTTTGAACAGTTAAGTATGTGTGGTCGCCTGAAGCATTTTAGCAAAAAGCTGAGAAAGAGTTCTGAAATGGTGGAAGCTGAGGCTGAAGCAAGTAGGAATGTATAAACATCAGTACTTTGAAGCTTGGTATTGTTACCAAAATCAGACCTGTAGCAGTATTACTGATTTAGGTGCTCCTGCCGTTTTCTGAGTGTTGGCCCTCACCACCTCAGCAAAGAAATCAGCGGAGTCACGGGAGCATCTTTGTGGAGGAGGAAAGGCAAAGGCTTTGTCCTTTGGAATGAGGAGGAGGAAGGGAGCGTAGAGACTAGTGTTTTCTCTGTGAGGGTGCTTGCCAACCTCAGGTCATTGAGCCCTGGACATAATGCCACTTGAACAAATGGACTTCCTAAGCCTTGGCAAGACTTGTATGGATATTTGAAAGGAAACCTGCAGATCCAATGGTGCTAGACACTTGGAAGTCTTGGTCATTCCTATAGGATAAAAATGAGGGTTGGCATATTGCTTTTGCCTGGAAAATGTCTGCGTTGGTGTTGCAAATGGTGCTTTTAGGTGGTTTGGCTTCCTTGAAACAAGCTGGCTGAGGAGAGAGTGCTACAGAGCTGAGCGCTGGGTGGCAGGTTTTGAGCCCAGCATGGTTATTGAACATTGTACTGTGTTTTGTTGACAATTATGCTGCTATTGGTACTCTTTAGAAAATGATTTGATTTGAAATTTGCCCACCTAAATCTAAATCTTAATAGAAAATGTATATGTAGAAGCATCATGAGGTAAAACACTGCTTAGAGTATTGTGCCTTTGCTATATTTTTTTTCCTGTCTTGTCGTAACTCCTATTTTTGTATCACGAAAACTCTGTCATTATGGAAATACATAGTTAAAACTTGGCTCAGCCCCTTCTATCCTGCAAGATTGGATTGTTCTTAAGGCAAACCGATTTAATTGTATTCCAACTGCTTCCTTTTTGCATTGTTTGTTTCTATTAGGTAAATGGTCCCGGTGGGGATAGTATCTTCAATACCTTGTATGGTCCAAAGCATTATTATATTTCAATCTGATTCTGTTTGTTAGCATTATATTGTGCTAGGACAGAAAGACAATGGTGTGCATTGTTTTTTGTAACATAACCAAAGTTTTCCTCAAAGTTATTCTGGTCTTGGATTTACAGTAACTCTCCCTGTCTGTGCTATGAAAGTGACCGTGTTAGAAGAACAAATTGATGCTGAATGTAGATGGCACCAGTGTCCTGGAGCTGTACTGTAATAGAGTCTGGGAATAGTCATACAGTAATGCTGCTTCTGAGTGTAAATAGCTGAGCTTATGGGAGGTTTTGGGGGTAGGAAGCTGTTTCACTGAACAGGCTTCTTTTTTTTTCTTGGTCGATATCACTGGCTTTGAACCACAGGGGATGGTTCCAGGAATTGTCCTGCAATAATTGTTCTCTGAAAAACTGCTTTTAAGTTTGCACTGCAACCATGGGGCTCTAAACTGAGGGATCAAAACTGAAGCCATCTTTTGAGCTCGTCGCATTTTTTTTTCTTTTAAATAGCTACATGTCAGTCCTGGTTGTCAACCCCTCCTGTGAGAAAACATCCTTCATGTTTAACTGAACGGTTTGCAGGAACTCACCAGCCCACTTACGGCACGGAGGGGAGCCCTGCCTTCACAGACAGGCAGCTGCTGTAAAATGAAGCCATCTCTTATGGCCCTGTCTCCCCCTCCTCTGCCCCCTGTCTGGTCCCTTGTATAAACGGGTTTGGAAAACCTTCCTCCCTCTTGCCTGGCCCTGTTTCCCAAGGGGATTGTCAGTAAGCGGGGCTGGGCCTCTGGCCTTATCTGTGTTGTCAGAGCTGCCTGCCTGGTAGGTGGCAGCGGGGGCAATGCTTTTCAAATGTGACTTTCCTGTGCTGAGGGAGGCCCTTGTTTTTTTGTTTTAACAGCTTCCTATTGTTTGAAACAGCAGGTTGTCCCTCCCACACTATTCTAGCTCCTTCCTCCTCCCTTAAATAATTTTTCCATGCAAGTATTACTCAGAGCAGTTATTTGACCAGTGAGTCCTCTGAGAGTTTTCCCAACCCACTCTGATCTCCAGCTTTTGTTGCAATACCAGCATGGAGTTCATGCAGTAGAAAGTGGCTTCTGCAGGTAGGTCTTTCTGCTTTTTAAACGTCTTGTTTTAATTCAGCGTCACCACCGCTGTGACATGACTTTTTTGATTGAGTCCAAGTTGTCAGAGGAATTCTCTCCTATATATGGTACTGAAAGGTAGAAAGTGGATTGTCTTTGTTTCTAAGATGCAAGGGAAAAGTATTGCTTCAGTTTGTTAATAGTTTGCTTTTCAGTATTCTAGTCCTGCTGTCTAATGGTGTTTTGTATGTGTGTACATTGTGTTTCTGTTCTGCTGCCTGTGTGAAAAGCATGAGATGCCTCTGATCCACCATACAGTAGCTTCTTTTGACTAATAGTATTCATTATAAATTTGAAGATGAAGCCAGTCAGAATCTCTTCTCCCCTGGACATTTGACACAGCTGAAAGGGATGCTGGCAGTTCGTTTCCTATCCTTGTTCCTTTACAGTGTAACTATTACCTAGTCAGCAGCTCTTGGGACTAGTTTTTTGGTAATCCAGATGCAGTTTTGCTTCCCTCTACTTGTTGAATTCTGTGTTAGAAAGTTGATAGTGACAGGAGGTATTAAATATATGTAGAGTTTTTTATTATTTTAGTGTGTTGATTTGTGAAAGTCAGCTTGCTTTGGCTGGTTTCCTGATTCCCTGCCTTCTGAAAAGTGTCTTGTTTCCAAAATAAATACTAATTATTCTTTGACTTTTGGAAGTCTACTACTACTGTTCCATACTTCTCACTGCTTCAGCTTAGCATGAAGTACATATTTGTTTAAATTTGTAGATTTGAAAAACAAACAAGCAAACCCCACAAACTATTTTCATACATTTGGTGATAGTCAGCAGAGGTTTTAATTCCACAAAACAATACATCCGGTTCTAGAGTTTGTCACCAGAGGGAAGGAATAATCTATGTATCATTTCCACTGCTCACGATCCAGTATAATAAACACATTCTGCCTGTTCAAATGCATTCCAAATTTTTTTGGAAGGAATAACCTCTTTGTAATCCCAGTGTGCTTTAGGCTGCCAGAGAGACTGATCGTAGTCTGCCAAGGCAGGGTCCAGCTGATCCCACCTGGAAGATGGAGTCCCACTCTCCTTGCCCTGGCTATAACTTCTTGCTCAGTTGATTCAGGTCACTAAACCAGTAGGAAATAAAACAAGCCTTTCTCCTCCTCTCTTCCCATCGCCCCGAAAGTGCTAATTTCGTGAGCTGAATTTGCTTCAGTGAGCCAAAGGGCAGAGGTGTTGACTGCCTGTCCCAGAGCACTGGGGTGGAGAGAGGGGAGTGCCCTCTCCCCTGCTCTGGTGGCAGTGAGATTTTGGGTTCATTTGATCATATAAAATGGTGATTCTCAGACAATGCCCATCTGAGGTGATAGGTCCTTCTGCTAGTACATTGTTGTTGGTGGGAGTTAGAGAAGCGTTAGGCTGGCTTGTTTGTTTGTTTTAAACTGGCAGTTCAAGAAACCTCTTGCTTTCCTTTAACAGACAAGAATTGCGGTGGACGGAGGACTTCATGTGTTTTCTGAAGTTGTTCATTTATAAAGTAGTTACATCTATAGGTTACAGCAGTAATCTCAGAGTTGTAGGTGTCTTAAAAACCCAAACAGGCTGATCCTGGGTTAGAGAGTTCCCTGGCTGAGGCCAGAGAAACATGAAAACCAGCCAGAGGGGCAAAGGAAGCAGACTGTGGTGGCTGTCACGATGAACAATGGTTTTGGCACACCTGATGGCTTGCTGCTGAGCTTCTCTGTGCTTGGCAGGAAAGGAGTGATTTGGAGGATAACCAGATAGTTTGTAGATGTTTTTGGTATGTTTCCATCTTCTCTGAGGGAGAGAAAACAGAAGCACTTGCTTTTATAATGTAACAAATGGCTGGTGGAGGCTGCCACCACCAACTTCTGGGGCAGGATTTAATAATGCACAAGAGGAAAGTCAATATTATGCCAGACCCGAGAGCCCTTAGAAGTGATTGCAGGGAGACTGACATGCCAGAGGAAGGGGGAATACTCGGGTATAATTAAAGCAGTGTGTTAGAGAAAATTATGCTGATACTACCCTTCTGAATAGATAGAGGTGCATACTTTTATTCAAGACAGAGTTTTTCTAGTAGTCAAGAAGCAAAATGGAGAGCTGGAACAAATGCATTTGTAGGAAGGTTTTGCAGTACGTCAGTGTTTGACTCCCCCAAGAGCCAAGCGATGTTAATCAGTTGCGTTTTCTCCTGTGAGCTGTCATGGATGTAAGCTGTGAAATAAGATTATTTCTTCCAAAGAATAGTGTGTCACAGCTGTGTCGCTTCATCCATTTTCCAGTTGCGTTTTTCAGGTTCTGATGGTTTGGATCATAAGAATAGTCTTTTTAACTGATGTATTAATACGTATGAAATTCCACAAGTTGTCTGTCTCTATATTTCTCATGTACTTGATTCCACAAGAGGATGCGTGTTACTGTTGCTGTCCTAATTGATGAGTACCTGGGTCACTAGGGTATGTTGGAATTGGAGAACTTGTGGGGGAACGGGGAAATAATGAGTGCTAAAAAGCTAGGAAAACCTCTTTCTAGTCTAGCAAAGAAAATAAATCTAACACCGCACATTTTGGCTGAAGTTCAGAGCAGTTTGGCTTCAAATGGAGTGACTTCAGCCCCAATGGAGCAGAAACGTAAGATTTTTCCAGGTCAGCCACTCGGTTGCACATGTGCCCACAGACACATGTGTGATTTACTTTATTTTCTTAATCACAGAGGAAGGATGCATAGACTCTTAATCTGGACAGAATATTCTTATTTTTTCCTGTCTCCCTTACAGGTGTGAATAAGGAAGTGTTATGTGTCATAATACTGGTTAAGCAGTGGGTAATAATAGTAACAGTGCATCTGAATGCTTTCTTCTAGCATTGAAGGAAAATTTTGTAATTGATTTCTCAACAAAGCATTTGTTGTGGTGTAATAAGGTGACTGAAAATACCATTGTGGTGTGGTAACCCTTCTTGATAAGGCTAGCTTTTACAGATGTTGCTTTCCCAGATGTCAGGTGATCATTCCTTGAAGGCTGATTATTCTGAGGGAGAGAACTTTTAAACAGGATAAGGTTTGATTTTGCCCTTTTATTGCCTTGCTGGTGTTCTGGATCCTGCATCTGTTTCTTTAACAAGTTGCTAATCTTTCTTAGACCTTCTGTCAAACACAAGAGGTATGTTGCTTCAGCAGCTTTTTATGTTGCCAGTGCATTGTGTAGGGAATTCTGGGGAAAACAAGTTATATTGTACAGCGTTACAATGCTCAGGAGACACGAGTCTGGAATAGTATCAACAGGTCTTGCCCTTACAGGATTTGGCAAGAGGAGTTGTGGGCAGCGAGTGGTATGTGACTGCTGTGCAACTGGAAGGTGAAGGCTCTGTCCTGTGACCAGCTCCAGGTGCTGCTGGTGTGGGGGTGGCTGTGTAGTCTGTACTGTGGGAAGAAGTGAGCCTGAGACCATCTTGGATTGCCATGGCAGGATATGGAGTCCTCCACAGGTTTGAGGTGGACGGGTCTAACCCTTCTCCTGTGGTGAGCTCCTAAAAGACTGGAAGCATCTTAAAAAAAGAAAAGCTGAATTGTATTTAAATAAATATTAGAAGTGTTTCTTTTTTATAAAAAGAAAATTCCAAAGAATTAGGGAAAACAAAACAGAAATAAGCTTGCATGTAACTTCCGTGTTGCCCACTGTGTCTCTGCCTCCCAGCCTGTCAGTTGCTGAGTGCTCCTAGATGTCTGTCGGCCATACCCTGCAGTCCCTGGAGCCCTCTCCTTTGAACACCCTTGATACCTACCCAAAGGGGACAAGGCAGGGTAGGGCTGTACCCCTGCTCCCAGCGGTGCTACCTGGCACAGCCACACTCAAAGGATCACACACATAATTGAAAGCCAGAAACCAAATAATTACATAAACAATATCATCCTGAGACCCAGTTACATCCCCCTCCCTTGACGCCCACAATGGAGTGGAAGAGCCCCTACAGCCACTGTCGTCTCTTGCCCGAGACCTTTCCCCAAAGCTTCTCTGTGCTCCATCCCCAGCCCCGTTCCCTGAGGCACTCTGCTTGATGGGATGAGACACATCAATTTAGGCTGGGTACTTCTCTCTATATGGGAAGAAAAACAGATGAACCAACGACACAGAATAGAACATACCAGTTGAGGATGCTGTGCTTCCTAAATTTCATGTGTTCTAGGCTGGACTCAGCCACAAGCTGTATAGCTGTATAATCATTTGTGCTTAACCTTGCAGCACTCGTGTGAGTCACTGTTGGAAGGGTATGTGGTTTCTGCCAGACGCACGTTGTCTTTAGTTTCACAAGTGGTTTCAGCCATTGGTGCAGGATCAGATTTGGGAGACTAACAGAAGTAGCTGCTTGGTTTTCAGCAGAGCTCAGACCCACAGCAGCATTGAAACAGTTGAACCACTGCTGAAAGAAATTAAACTAAATCTTTGAAGTAACCATCTTTTTATTTACAGTCGAGGCTGAAATCCCATTGTCCAAAGTTGAGCAAGGCTGCTGTTTTCTCTAGCTACTCTTTCAGTGTTGAACTTGGTGGCTCTAACGTTTGTTGCTGGCTGGGTACTTCGCAGTGCTGTCAGGCCAGGCCTCGTTTTTGTATTTGGGTGCATGTTTACATACCCTCAAACTTTCTCTTTTCCGTTCTGTTCTAAAATAACAACAAGTTTCATTAAGGGTGTTTTCCTCTCCATGTCTACCAGGCCACCCACAGAATTATGTTTTAATTCCTTATTTCCAGTTGCAAAGACAGGAACTCTTGTGATGACCTCTTCATGCTCTTTTTCTGCCAATGAACAACCTGCAGATAATGTGGAAAGGCTCCTTTTGTGGTATATACCTCCTCTTGAGCACCTTCTGTTTTTTTTTTTGTTTTGTTTTGTTTGTTTGTTTGGGGTTTTTTGTGTAGGGAGCTGCTGGTGGCACTCAGTAATGTCATTTCATCGCCAGGCGGAGAAAAAATAAATCAAAGCTGTTGACATCATTCTTCTTTTTCTTACCCCAACACCCAACTGGTCTGTTCAGCTTGTATTATACTGCATTTGCACAGCTTCTGCTTCTGTGACCCATTAGGACAGAGCCTGCTTGTACTTAACAAGAGTCTCTTTCATGAGTTGTGGATCTCTCCAGGCCACAGCAGGACACAAAATAATCCCTTTTGCATTTGGTAGTTTCACAGTACTTTTCTGGTGAAGATGTTATTGTTTTCATTCAGAAAGGTTATTTCATCATCTACATAAGCCTGGGTTTGATACAAGGTATTTGTAACATTGTTTCTGCATTTTATAGAATGAGCAGCAGCTTTTTTTTTCCCCAGCAGATGCCAAGAATTTAAGATATTAAAATCTCTAAGAAGAGTTGTATGAATTTTTAAAATCAGTATGGAAGTAGTTCCTTATGGTAGCATCTGGTAGGACATAAACAATCTCTTTGAATCATGACTTAGAAATTTGAGTTCAGATTTTGAATTCAAAGAGGCCAGAGTTTTGTGAAAGTTCATATGCAAGTCTTAGAGGTTCACTTTTAATTCTAACATAAAACGAAAGATCTGTATTTCAGGAGACTTGTTTATAGGATACAATCTGCTTTGCACACATGAAACTTCCATCTGTGTATACCATGCGTATTCTGTAATGTTTCAGTTTCTGAAATGTATTTCTGATAAATATACAGCATATGAAAACCAAAGAAAGTATCTTTTGCCTGTGTTAGCCATCTACTCCAAATTTCACAGTGAAATGGGTTGAACTGGGGTTGAAGGCATTTTTTGCAACCGCTTGATAAAAAGGTATCTAGGGTTTATTGTTCTCCAAAATATTTATTCTAGTGTGTCTTTCAAAATGGCTTATACCAGAAGAATTTAAGCAGACTGAATTCTCTATTTGTAAATGGATTCTCACTGAAAGCAAATTTTCAGGTAACGGAGTTAGCTGCACGACCTGTTGTACGAGGGCTCCTTTCCTGTGCTTGCAGGAATTGTTATGTCACCTTGACTGTATTTAATGTTTAGCTGCGAGTTCAGGACTGTTATGCATTCAGTTGTCATTCTTCTCTTCTTGAAAACACGCAGAGCCCTGTAAAATGGCCACTTACTTTATGAGGTGGTATGATGGATCGAGGCTGCAACTGAGGAGAGGCACACTGTGTCCACAGTTGTCAGCTCAGCCAGCAATGGCCCAGCCGGCCAGGTCTGGTCTTGGGCTGCAGGAGGCACAGGCAAGCTGCACCATGTGCAAGTTTGGGATGTGAAGTTTTGAGGTTTGTAGAAAAAAAGGAAAAAAACCCCAAAACCAGCTTCATCAACTTGCACAGAGAGTCTTTTCCTCTGTAATTTCCCTAAGTGCATCCATCACATGTTTTCCTCTGCTGGTCTCCTAGTTGTATATCAAACAAGAAACCAGGCTTTGAGTTCTCCTCCCCCTGCTTGTCTGTTCCAGGTTGTTGGTGAGGTGTGGGGTGCCATGGTGTGTTTCCCCCAGCCTGTCTGTTTTACTCTTCCCATATGCCATTAACTGCTGTTGGATACGGGATGTTTGGATTCAGTAGGCTTTTTCTTGTGGTATGTGCAAGTGTTTTTCCTACTCTGGCTCTGAAGTCTTCAGTGGTTTTTGTGGGAAAATGCTTTTGTTTACAAAGCCAAATGAAGCAAAAATGAGTTTCCCTTTTGGTTAGTTATGCTTATTAATCTCAACTTGGGTTTAAGATCATTACTATTTAGTTTTAGAGGAAGTGCCTTATGCATGTGTGTGCACACTCGTGATTCTGCTGAAGTGTTATTTATAACTATACAGCACAGATGACTGCGGGAAAAAAGAGGAATAATCAGCATGTTGTGGATGCTGGGTGCAAGGTTTATGTATTTTTTAATGTAGAAGTATTAATCTATATAATGTTCTGTGGTGAAGCAGCAGTCGTTCTGCGGTGAAGCTGCAGTTGTTCTGCTTGTCAGTTTTAGCAAGGCAGGACAAGTGATGTAAGCATTTAATACTGGGACCTCGCACAGGCACCTTAAACTGCTGCTTGCTCTTTCGTTACTGTCTCTGCCTGCGCTTTGTTTGCGCGAGTTCCTCTGTATTGCTTTGGTTTTGCACCTTGGTATGTTAGTAGCTGGACAAGAGTGTTATAAGCCAACTTGCTACATGGTTATGGTGGTCTAGATAAAACGCAAAATACAGTGAATTAATAGTCTGAGAACAAGCTGTAAGTATTATTTTAATACCAAATGCTATCCTGAGCTGAGAGAAAAGGGAGAGGGAGTGAATGCTTTGATGGTACTAACAAATATACTGTCTGGCCCCAGGTGTTGCTCATGAGGGAGGTGGGAATTGTGTCAGCCCACCCTGTGTGGAGGTTTTCGATAGTCGGTGATATCAAAAAGTCCGTTATGTGCCTGTGTTAAGGAAACTGATTTCTGCCTTGGGTCCTGTCTTTCCCCTTGAGCGCTATCTGTAGAGAACAGTGCATTGCAACGTTTGAGGTTCTTTAACACATCACCGGAAAGACCTATTTTTCCACCCAAAGGCTGTCCATCGGTTTGGTCAAAGTCTATTGCTACTCTCAATGTGTTGCTGCCTTTGTTTAGCCTGCCTTGTCTTTCATTTGAAATTGAAGTACTAATGGTGCTGGAGTTCTTCTGTTTGCCTGTTTTCCTGCAAAATCTATTTCTTGCTTACCTGTGGTTTTTATTCTGTGTGGATGTGTGTGTAGTAAAACATTCAGTTGTTTCAAATGTTACTGAAATCAAGGTATAATGGAATAATGTTTAACGAAACAGGGATTTGTGGTGCTGTAATGTGAACAGCCTGTGTTTTGGGAGTTGATAGCTGCTGACTTCTGTTTTAGGGAAGGAAAGGGGTGTGAATATTGATGGGAGAACTCAGTCGTAACAAGGTAGCTGTTACAGAAGAGGAAGAATTTTCTGATTTTTGGATGCTGTTCAGCAGTGAAAGTCTGCAAGGTCAGGAAAAGAATGGTAGCAAGCTTTTAGGATTTAAAAAGTTGGCAGTCATCAAGCCTTATGTTGCTGAATACTATGACTACTTCTGAAAGCTAGGAACTCTTCAGTCACGGCTGGGCTGGAATTTGAAAGCCAAAGTAGATAACTTTTATTTCCTTGGGTCAGTGGTATTATTGGAAGAGAGATGAGATAATTTTCTTGTGAATAAGATGACCAAGGAAAAAGGGCTTTGAAATCCTATCAGCAATAGCTGATGGATGTAAAATACAGAATTTTGCAATGAAAATGATTGTTTATATTTGGAGGTTGAATCAAATACTGAATTTATCTTGAGGCTTCCTTTTGGAGAGCAAAGGTGAAGATTTGGAAGGGCAGTAACTTGCAGCAGGAGGTTCGCTAAAATCAAACCAAAGCCTTCCATTTCACCATATGGTTGACAGCTGCCCTGTTCCTATTTGTTGTGATTTTGTGTTACAGAGGACTGATTGGTGATGTTCAACTGCTTTTGAGCTCTTGCATAACGTTTGAAACTGACGTGTTTTCCCTGTTTATCCTAACTCTCCAAGTTCCATATGGAGTGAGATGACAAGCTGGTTTCACCCCACCCTTCCTCCTTGTGAAATGTCCAGCACCAAGCTTAGGGGTATGTAGGGTGTTTTCTAAATATAGGCTTGGGAGAGTGAGCTTTCTAGATGAAATCTGAGTAATACAAGACTTCAGGATAAGCACTTCAGAAATGCAGGTGTGTTAAGATGCAGGCTTTTATTATCATGGCCAGCAGTCTTAGAACGGGGCAACTGTGAAGGGGAAATCTGAAGAGAGTGCAAATTATTTTGAAATGGTTTGAATTTACTTCAGGCTGGGCAGACTTTCTTAATTTTACATATATATATATATATTTATATATATTCTTTCCCTCTTCAACTGTCAGAGAAGTTGAGATAAGAGATCCTTTGGACTGTGTAACAGAAAGGGGAGCAGCTGCTTCTGAAGGGTTTCGGAAGTAGGACACAAGGCTGTGGGCTCGTCTGCCTCCGTTCCCAGTAACCTCCACAGCAAAATGCATGTGCTGGAAGTACTGTGATGCATGAGATCAGTGGTTATTAATACCATGTTTTTTGATATGAGTAAAGGTTTTATCTAGGGAGTGAAGTGTGTTTTGGCAGTAAGCCCACACAAGGTAAATAATGTGGCCTTTGCCTCTCTGGTTCTGACCTCATCTCTCCTATTGTTTGTCTTTGAACAGAGGCCCTTTATTATTAGATTATCTCACATTATGCCTTTATAAATTGCAGTCTCTAACAAGAGATGTTTTCTTCCAGAAACTTCTAAATCATCTTGCAGATGAAGCTCTTTTTGATCGGGAAGGCTGTGATGCTGGCTTTAGATATTCAGAGCTGTGTGTTTGGATTTTTAATTTTTTTAATTGCAATTTGCCTTCGAATGGTTGTCATGTTGTATTAGAGCTCTCTGCTGGATGGGTTTTAATAGCTTTTCTGATTATTTGAGAGCCTGCAGGATACTTCAGGTCCTTCTAACATCTTTATGAAAGTCTGGACATGGCTACCCTCCTCTCTGGGTAGCTCTATGGGATAAATGATGTACTTTTCCCACTACTTTGAACAGAAGTCTGTGGTTGTAAGTTTGCACAGAAGACAAGGTGTTTGCCAGCCGGTGCCCTTCTTTTGGGAAGGGCTGCAGACATGAGTGCAAAGACTTTGTAACCCTGGAGAAGCATCTGTAGACAGTTGGGAAGAAGCAGAGAGGTTCCCTTCAAGCTTGTGTAGGTGGAAGTTTCCAGCTCTTCAGAATCACTGAACCTTCTGCAGTTCAAAGCCAATGGCTTTCTGCTGCTTTTTTACTGTGAGAGATGCTCTTTAAATAGATTGGGCTGTCAGGCTTAAAATCAAATGATTCAGATTAGGTAAGTGTTCACAAGATTTCATTACACTGTTGAAGAGACGGTCCACTATAGTTTTCTAAAACTAGCAAGCATTTTGGTTGACGAAGGTGGAGAACTGTTTACTGTAAAGAAAATCGTCATGCAGTACAAAGCTATACTTGACCCCAGCAGCCTGCAGTCTCACTTGGTGTGTTTTTGCAGAACATGGTCTCTCCACTCCCCTTGTTGGTCTGAGCAGTTAACAGGAACACAGAGTGGGTTTGGTTTTGGTTTTTTTCATGGGTTATTTGTTGGTTTGAAAGGCTGGTTATAAGAACATATTCTTCATAAAAAATGCGCTCAGTTTTCTTTCTCCGATCACTATAGAAGCATTAAGTTGTCTACCAATTCAGAAATGCCAGTGTTCCTTACCCCTTCAGGGAGCTGTATTCCCAAGAAGCAGTTTGGCCTGTCAGTATCCTGCCTACAGTTTCTTCTAGTGGCTGTACAGATGGAGTGGTAGTGACCGAAACAACTGCAGTTTTAGTCAAGGATGAGTGTTATCCTAGTTTGCTCTCTGTTCTGTCTAGTCCCTTCAGTTTTGGTTTCCATGATCTTGAGGTGGTCTGTCAGAGATGGCCTTCACTGTGTCTTCTGGGAAACCTGTAGTGTTTGTCACAGGCTTGCCATGCCCTTAGTCTCTAAAGAACTACATCTGTGGATTTGGGGAAGCTTTTGTTTTAAATTTTCACTCCAAGATCATTTTGATGGTCTTTTACTGGTACCTGTGAGACTAATGGTTGGATAATTACTTTTGTATCAGGTAAGTGTTCCCTGGTATCTGAAATATCATAACCTTTCACAGACTCTGAGTATACTTCCTCACATGGTTCTGGGGATGAGTTAGCCTGAGGTCATTGATACTCACAGCTTGGTCATATCTTTACAACACTTCACAGACTAGGAATTATGTAATAGTGGAACGAAAAATGAGAAAGACTAGTATGAGTCTGTCGTGGGCATCAGTGGTGCTGTCAGTTCCTGGTTCCACCTGATACAAGTAGCACAAACCCGGGTTAACTTAATCCTTGAAGAGGAGGACTGACAAATGGACTTAGGCTTGACAGCAAAAGCTTCACAGGCTTTTTCCCCCACTTTCTCCCAGCATAGCAAGAAAGACTGAGAAAATGCATACATAAAGCAGAAAGGGTTTTGTTTTTTTCCTTTCCCCTCTATTGTCCCATTTGCACTATCAAAAACATTCTTGGAGATAGACATGAATGGAAGTAACTGTACCTTTTATTCTGCCGTGTACCTGGCATGGTTTATCAGGCTATAGCCTAAAATGTTTGGAGACACATGAGACTGCAGTAACAGAGGAGTGTTACAATTTTTTTTCCTTAAAATGGACAGTGGTAGCGCGACCTCGCCATAGAGCGAAGGATGCAACTTGAGATGTTACGTGTCTGTGATTGATTCGGCAAAGGAATATGAGAATGAACAGGGGTTTGAACTCTTCTGTGGTACATGTTTTGTAGAGTGCTGTGCTCTGCTGTCCTGAGGACAGACTTGGGCTTCTTCAGGCCAGAAGTACGTGCTGAACCGTGGCCAGCTTTGCTCTGGGGTTGCATTGCTGGGGATGCAATGGGAGTGGTGCTCCATGCCCTTCTCTTGTCAGTTGCGTCTGTGGCTGGAAGCCCTCCCTCTTTCCCTAAGACAGCTGTTGCCAAACAGCATGAGTTCAAGAGAAGGTGCAGAATGTTGGATTTCCCTTTTTATTGTTTTCTTTATATATTTTTAAAATACACTATTTACTCTTCATGATAACATTTGTATAACATTATTATAGGGCTGTGAAACTTTTCAGGGATATAGTTAGGTTTTTTTAATCATGCTGGCTAGGTTAGTTTTGTACCTTGTTCTAGTGAATAGTGTTCTTAATACAATAAGCAAAATTCAAGTACCTTAAAAGTTTTTAGGCTTTCTGCCTCAGTTGGTTGTGTCTTGAAGATAATGTTTTGAGTAATGAACCAAGAGCATTGCTTATGTTTTTGCATCTGGCACTACTCCAGTTTTGGTCATATTTCTATATTATTAGTTTTCAGCAATAAGAATCCTGCCTCTTTTCTGTAAGAACATTTTTCTCAGGTCTGATGATAGCTTTCTCTTTTACTTAAGACCCAGTTTTCTTGAGTCACAACAAGATGCCAATGAGACATACAGTATCTACGGCTTTTGTATCTGTCTTCTGGTTGTTTTTTTGGTGGGGTTTATGGTGGTGGGTTTTTTGTTTGTTTGGAGATTTTTGTTTGGTTTGTGTGTATTGTGAGGATTTTTTTTGGTGGTTTTTTTTTGTTTGCTTGTTTTGTTTTGTTAATGCAAGTTATGTGGAGCTGCAGTTGTCACCTAACATGAAAATGCTACAGAAGGCTGGGAAACTCTGTTGACAATTGAATTGTAGGGATTTTTCTTGTACTATTAAAAAGCTGTTGGCTTGTATGTGTTCTTAATATGGGAGAAGTGTTTCTCAAATACTTCTTTTAATGAGAAACGGTTATATGAAAATGTTTTCATCTCACTTATCTACGTAATTCTCTGAAGCTTGTGGCCTATATCATCAAAGTCTTACCGTGATGTAATTTCTGAAAGTAGATTTTAGTTTTCTTTAGTTTTGTGGTTGAGACCACTTACAAGCTAACACACTACTTGGGAGAAGTGACATGTTTGGAGAACACCTACATCTGCTGACAGGCTTGTGCAGCATTAGCCTTCCTCTTCTCTTACAGATCACTGCTGTTTTCTTAGCAATTACATGCTGGGTGTTTAAAGCATGAGAGGGTTAGCTTTTTTCTACTGATGGCTAGTTAGGGGTGGTGAAAACAAAAGAGGATATTTTAATACTGATGGTTGGTTTTTTTCAAAAATTTTTCTTTCCTGTATGCTTTTGGTTACCCTTTTTATGGTAGAGTAGATGCTAGAAGGGTCTGTAAATCCATATGGGTAGTTCAGATTAATTAGGATTCCGTTTTGCAGCTGTTAGATAATGGTGGTAAGTTTTTAGAGGTTGGCAAAGTGCGGAGCTTCTCTTTATCTCCAGAGATCTGGTTTTGTCATAACTGGGTGGTTACCAGCTTAAGTGTTTTCTGCTTGTTCTTAGCTTTGTAAAGGCCACAGAGCCAAATGAGCAAACTGAACTTGCTCCTTTGAATGATCATAGCAGATGTGGTTAAGAAGTAAATTCTGCTAAGCCTGTGGAAATGCAGTGCAGGTGGCAAGCTTGCACAGTTACTGCGAGAGTCCTGGCCAGCTTGCAGTAGTCTTGTAAGCTCAGGGTTTTTGTGAGTTAGCACAGAGCCTGCTTGCCTCAGCTCATTCCACCCTGCGTTCAGCTCTTTCTGCAGCGCAGGCGTAGTTAGTCGGTGCACCTATTGCAAGTGGGGTTGGTTTACAGAGGTCCTTAACCTGTTGCTTGAAGCTGCATTACCTCACACAGTATGAGCTCACGGTTCATTAAGCGATTGGGCAAAGAAAGGAGTCTGAGGTTGAAATTGCTTTGAAATGAATCCTGGATATGTATTCAGCGCTCAGGAATGTTGTGCGACGAGGTGGTAATGGTCTGTGTCTGCAGGCTTGCAAGCACATCTGAAAATTTTGCATGGCACGCTGGTAACCAAGAAGAATATTCATTTGTGTACAGGTATTTGCCTGCCTCACAGCAATGCTGAGACTTCATTAATAGTCGTAGAATGAGTTTAGTAGGAGTACAAACAAAATATTACTCAAAGGGAATGGGTTAGAGCGTTGTAACACATTCGCAGATGTTGAGGAAGCTCTTTCTGTGTTTTGACAGGAGATGAAGAATTTATAATTGTGTGGAAGGTGAAAAACATGCCTTCACAGGTACCCAGGGTATCTTTGTAAGGAATTATTCTCTTTGTTCATTTTTGCTGATGCACAAACATCTATTTTGTGTGTCTATTTTGTAGTGACTTCATGCTGCAGTAACTGCTTCCACATCTTGCCTATACCAGCCATAACAGATACATTAATTGTTACGTGTATCAAACATGGGATGATCCTAAATGTCCTTGGGAATGTCCCTGGAAAATACAATGCAGTTGCCTATAAAGTAAATACAGATGGGCTACACTTGTGAGAACTTAAAAAAATGTTTTGCCATGAGTCTTGTAGTTCCTGTTTCTAGGAATTTCTTAGATCAAGTTCTTTTTTACATTTCCTGTGAAATGAAGGCAAAAGAGAACTTTGAGTGGGAACAGCAGTTTCTGTTGAATGAATTGTGTTTCTTCAGAAGCATCAGTGTTATTTGGAAGACGTTGTATATCCCATGTACATAAATGAAGTCACTTTTTCTAGAGATACCATAGTTTCTGATGAGGAAAGTTTGGAAACTTGTTGTGGAGAGAGCTGTGGGCTGCTGAGTCAGGGGAGAGCCTTGTACCTTTACCTTGGTGGTCTTCCAAGTTCAGTGCAAAATCCCAGTTCTAGGGTGGAGAACCACAGATCCTCTTACTGCTGAGTGACTAAGGTATCTTCAAGAAATGTAACACTTCAAGATTCTGCAGGTTATGTATGCAAACTGCCATGGGGTTCACAGGAATGTTAAGGATTTTTTTTTTCTTAATCTGGGTTCCTTCTTTAACGCTTCCAACATACTCCAGCCCTCTTGGTATTACGTAGTTTTCTTGGAATTCTCTGTTCTTTTCCATGTTATTTTATTTTCTGGGTGGAGGAAGGTTTGTGTTTTTTGCTTTGTCTCGGAAGATTCAGTGTATTGTGGGAGGTGAGGCAACGCTGGTCTTGGCAGAACACCACAAAACCAAGAGAGTAATTAAATAACGCAAGCCTTTGATTATTTTTCTCTCTCAAGCTTTCTGGCACGACTGGGCATTCCAATTGCAAAAGGAGGATCAGGAGAAGAAACTTTTAAGGATCGCTCGCAGAATTAGAAGAACTGTGTTAGAGACCTTTTGCTGCTTTAAAGCTCTTCGCTCTCAAGTCCTGGAGTTGCTTCTTTTTCCCCTGTGAAGATAATGTCTTCTTCGTCACCCAAGACAGACGTCACTGAAAGGGAGCTGCCAAGTTTTTATTTTGGTTTTGATTTCTCTGCTCCCTTACTAATTGGATTTTTCCCATTTTCTGCAGGAGGATTATAAAAGGATTAGAGACGCTGGGGTTTTTGGGCTGTGTGAGGTAGATGTTGTTTTTCTCCTCTTGGTTCTGGGACCTCCTTAATTTGGCATTTGTTCCTTGAAGTCACTGCCTGTCTGGGAGAGGGAGAAGCAGCATAACAGATGAACTTGCACGACCATGGATTCCTTCGTTTTGCAAACTTTGTATGTGGCTGCTCATAAAAGAGGTTTTTGCATACATAAGCATCAAACGAAGAATAACATCCAGGGCTGGATTTAAAAGAAGCACGCTGCTTACATTCTGTGAAAGGACAAATTCTGTTTAAACTATAATTTAAAGAAGATTGGATGTTGTTCCACTTTTGAATTTTGGTGGGAGAAAGGAAGGGTCAGATCAAGTCAAATACTCTGCCAGCCTAAACTTGCATATTCTACAGCTAAAACAGGAACATGTCTTGGAAAAGAAATTACTTTTCTGTGGGTCGAGGGAATGTACAGGGCATGTTTACTCCACGAAATACAACCTCAATAGCACCCAGTAAAGGTCTCAGCAATGAACCAGGACAGAACAGTTGCTTCCTGAATAGTGCGCTACAGGTAAGAGCACATAATAAAAAAATGTTTCTACCTATTGCAGTATTTTCTTAGGCTCAACTGTGCAACAGATTGACTGCATAATTGTTTCTGGGCCTAGAAAGATTAAAGGTATGTTTGGAAATGCAGATTGAGTTCTAGAAGAGCTTTTTTTAAATTTTCAGGTTGTCCTGGTGAAATCTACAGCATTTACATAATCATCACCTCATGTACTTGAATCTTTTCTTTGTGTAAACTTGTAATATGTCAACCAAAGCTGAAAAAATATGTAGAAAATTTATTTTAAATTAATAGAATATTGCACAGTTTGCAGTTTGTCTACTCCTTAAAAGTAAATCTAACTGTTTTGTTGAACTGGTCAAGTTCAAGGGTTGATAATACCGATACAAGATCCTTTTTATGTAGTCCAGTTTTCTTTCTAACTGCTGATTTGTAGCTTAGTTTAGATCACTGAGTCTTCACCTTTTGATTTAGGAAAAAAACCCTTTTCCTGAGTCAAAATTTAGTGTAGTGGTATGGCTGCTATGCTAGTATTGTCACCATTTAGGTGTTTTGAATGTCTGATGTTTGAGATTCAGTCCTCCTGCCTGCAGGTTTTAAAACCCTTTCTCCACATCAGTTTCCTTCCCTTCATATGACTTGTCTGTAGCAAAGACTGTGTCACTGTTTTTGTTGGGGTGGGTGGTTCTGTTTTGGATTTTTTCCCATGGGTACGATTAAGTTTTTGGTTAACTTCAGGCTTCAACACCCATGATGCAAATAATACAAATAGAAACACACGTGACCCTTAATATGCCATGAAATACAGGACCTGGGTACAAAGGAAACATAATAAGAAAAGTGGAGTTTCTGGTTAAGTTGTAAGGTGTAATCACTGGCTGCCCCCTGGTACCGAGTTACTGAACCCAGGTCAGAACTACTAAGTAAAGCCTAACATTGGCTGACGCCATACATGAAGATGAATGCCTGCAACCTGGCCTTTAGTCTTCTACATAAACTGTTTTGGCTCTAAAGCTCAAGAGAGGGAGGATGCCAAAAATATTTACAGTCAAAGCTGAACTAAAAAAAGGTAATAATTTCATAAAAAATATACCTACGGGTTTTTTATCTTAATTTTTTAACATTCACTGTTAGTCTGTGAGGCTCTTGAATGTTTGTTGCTCTTTAATAGTAAGTATTTCTATAAACATTCAAGATAAACTCCAAAGGCAATTACATCAAAAAATTGGACTCATTCCTAAATGTATTTTTTCTTTGTCCTTTTGTGAAGTCTGCAGTAGTTCTTCAGGAATGTTGTGTGTAATCAGTTCCAAGGCTTAGGTTGCCTCGCAGGCCCTTAAGTATAGGGAGAGTTTGAATATAAACATAACCATCACAATTCTGAAGTTTTGGGAAGCTTTATAGATTGCATATTCAATAAATGTGGTTTTAAATGTAATTGTAGGTAATGTTTGTGTGCAGTGGTTTAGTGAACACATTGTTCCAGCTGGAAACACTTATGGAAACCAGTACAACATTTTTCAAAGTGCTGATTTTTTTTTTTTCTAGCCAGTTGCTCTGGACAGATTAATCAGAAATAAGAAGTTTGGCCTCTCTGTTTATGCTAACGAAGCATTTAGACAATCAGATGCCAGCCTGGACCTTGCTGCGCTGTCCAGAACCTGGCAGGACACGATTTAGGTCAGGGCTTCTTTCAGTGCAAGCTTCTGCCTCCTGAAAGGCTGATGGCTCTCAGGCTTGCAATAAAGTCCAGTTATTGTTAGTTGAAACTGAAATAGCCAGCACTGACCACATTTATATATGAAAGACCTGACTGTAAAACACCTCAGAGATTGGTATTGTTGCTGTTTTACAGATAAACAAATAATTGCCCAAGATTGCAGAGGTTTAGTGCTAAAACTTAAGAATAAAACTTGATGCTGTTACAGCAAATGTTACCTCTCACTGTTGCTAGCAGAACATGTAAAAGCCGGCTTGCTTTATATGCTGTGACCATACCTGGTCACATACCTGGTAATACCACCGTACGAGTCCTGAGAGAAAACTGCCCACACAGGTTAGGGTTAGAAATCTGCCAGTAGTCATGGCATGTCAATACACTTACTAATGATAATGTTGGGCATAACGGCTTTTAGTAATTTATCGTTTTGACTCGCGAGAACTTGTTAATGTATATGCTGGTGACGCTCCATTTTTCCAGCGTTTGGGCTTTCTGCTCAAAACAAGGAGACTGCTTAGGAGGTGGAAGAACGGATGCATTTTGGCCCCAGCAGTCGGTGGGGCATCCTTGGCAAGCTTTGTCCAGCCTCGTGTCGCAGCTGCACAATGGCCGGCCATGGTGCCAGCATGTGGGAACAGTCAGGGCACTGCAACAGGGACAAAGAATGTAGCTTTTTAAATCTAAAAGCACATAGCAAGAATTTCAGAGGGATGGCCTACTGTAAATTAACGTATGTGAAAGCTACAGATGAGGAAGAAAGATGAAAATGTCAACTTGCAGTTAGATAAAAGTCATCCTGTTTTAGAAGTGACATTCACTGACATTACTGTACTGCTGGGATTATATAGCCTCTGCAATGTTAGCTTTATGCACTGTTTTACTTTATGTATTTATAAAACTAGTTGTGTCCCTTTTGTGTTACAGGTTCTCTGGCACCTGGACATTTTTCGCCGCAGTTTCCGACAAATCACAACGCACAAATGTATGGGCGATTCTTGCATCTTCTGTGCTCTTAAGGTAAAACTTGGAAATAAATTAAAAATTCTTTTTTAAAAAAATGAACAGAAATATTTCTGATATTTGATTAGTAAGTGTAATCAAACTTGCATCTGGCAGTTTGCAAGAGCAAAGTAAATCTGATAGATAGTGGCCCAGGACATGCATAGTACTGTTTTTAAAATATGTTTAAGCCAATAAACTGTGAAAATGCAGTAAGTAAAGTTTCGGATACAAGGATTCTTATCAATGGAATGCCAATCATTGTGAGCCTCCATATTGTTTGAAAGTTTAGTTCAGGCAGTAAACCACCAGTTTGCTTTGGTTGTTCTGTTTTATCATTTGGTTTATAAAGGTGGTACTGTATATGGTTTGTATGCTCTTCAGAAGGTACCTTTCCTTCAGAGCTACTTCAAATATCAATATACATTTAGCTTTTTAGCTTTAATCCTTTCTACTCAAAACTGTTGATTACGTAAGACTAAAACGTATTTTGTACTGTCAGTATTGATGTCTGCATTAAATGGCTCAGCACTGTGTGGTCTCTGTTTTAAAAAACATCAGTTCTGTTTGTAGATACAGATACAGTAACTGACTGTCATAGATACTGCCTGGACAGTAAGAGCTAGATGCTACGTCTGATTCCCAGTACTGTTGTGTACTTGATTAAATTGTGCAATCGTACATCTCCATTTGTCTCTACCCATTAATTTTTAGCGTTTGTTTTTTTCTGCCCTACTTTCTAAGTTCTGCTACCTCAAACCAATGGCTTCCTCTAACCTTGTGGGAGAAATGGACGTGATGCAAACAAAATGAAAATACCAGCTTTAATCTTCCTGAGCACTGATTTTTCTTTCTGAAATTGAGATTGAGATTTTCTTTGATCAAATGGGTTGTAAAATCCGACTAAATATATTTAATTCATTGTGGGGGAATTTATTGTGTCATGAATTCTGTGTGCAATAATGAAAAGGACAGACAGCATGTTTTATAAATATGACAAAATAGAGAGTGCAGGGTTTAAATTAAGAACAGTTGAAGTTCACAGGCAATATTTATAGTATAAGAGCTGTTTTGCTCCTGTTAAGTGACTTTACAGGTGCTTTAGTAGAGACAGGCTTGAAATGAGTTATCTAGTGAGTTTTTGGACTGTTGTTGCAGGGTTTTCCCTTGCAACAGAACAGCAGAGAGAAGACTATTAAGGCATGAAAGAGGGGAAGTAATTTACCTCTGAAGCGAAATTTCAACAGACGTATCTGTTGAAATGATGAGACAGGATAATATTTACAGCAGTATCATCACAAGAGGATATAACAGTGGGTTAGTAGCAAGATAGCACATCCAAAGTGAGAAATGTAGCTAATCCAGACAGAAAAGATAGAGTATTAAATATATCGCCTGCCTTAGAGGGCAGTGGCAAGACCTGGGCATGATCAGGTTTGAGTTCATTAACTTCAGTGGGATAAATAATTTGAAGCTAATTCTTGGGTCATGCCCTCAAGTATTGTTAAGTGATTTTTGGCATTCTTTGGTAGCTGTGATGAGGATAGAAAGAAAAGGATTTAGGAAATTATCACGGATATATGCTTTTGCTGGTTTTGGGTTTAATCTAACAGCAAGATATGGCAGGGAATACCAGAAGATCAGACAGGTAGACAGAATGAAACCAGGCTGGAATCTGAAGCAGAGTTGAGAGGTTTTAGTATAAAGATAATAATTAAAAGTCTTTTTCTGAATGAGGGTACTGAAAAAGAAGGGGCGAGGGGGGAAATGATGTTATAGGAAAAGGGAGAGGATGAACCTTTGTGGAACTAGTATTGAAAGATTAACTTTGGACGAAGATGCATCTTGATTAGCAGTACAGGATAGATGACAGGATCTGTGGAATATGCGTATTAAAAGAAGGCATTGGGTCAAAGAGTGCTTAATTTTGTTGATAAGATCCTTGGTTTTGATGTCTTGCTGGAGTGTGTGGTATGCTATTATAAAGTTGGAAGTGACAGGTAGAATGGCAGAATTCACAAATTGTATGCCTGCAGCCATATGCTTATTTTTTAAATTAAGCAGCCTTTGAAAAAAAAGAAAATGCTGCTCTCTCTTCTTGCTCCCAGATACCTGCAAGGATTTTTCTGGTTTGTTTCCTGTCTGAAGTTCTTACACTGCCATGCTTAGCCAGAAGGCATTACAGACCTTTTTCCAACAAATCACCAAGTTGCACCAAATTCTGTAGTACCTTTGCACATTTTAGAAAACTTGCATCTATCTGTGTGCAGGATTCTGACAGCTCACAAAACTCAATGTACAGTGGACAACTCTGAAGACGTGCATAAACAAGTAAAGAATTATCTGGACAAATACTGCCCACTGGAGTGTGGGCAGTAACCAATACTTAACAAAGTAAATAAGTTAATTCCAACTGGCTTTAATCCAAACCAAGCTGTTGGCATTTTCTCTGTCTACAGTCTGTTCTTCATGGGAAATTTCACTGTGTTCTACCCAAGCCTATTCTAGAACCTTCAGAAAGTTATAGACATCTATTGTAAAACTATACCCGGGGGGGGGGGGGGGGGGGGGGGAGGGGGAAGGAGAAATTTGTTTGTTAGAACTTATGAAATTGTTTTACTCCTGGTTTCCTTAAGTTCATAAAGTAATTCACAATCTTTTTATGTTTTTAGCTAAGTGATATTACAAGTTTCCGCCTTTCATTCACTCATGTAAAATGTTGATGTGTGTACATAAATGTTTGAACATTTCTCCCCATCTTTACGTTGTTATCAAGTCAAATAATATTATAAAGGTGCATAATAAAGGGTGTCACTTAATTTTTAAGTGAAATTGGGGATGCAAACCTCCCCTCACCCCAAAAAAAAACCCCCAAACATCAGAAACATGGCTTGTCTGGCTTGTGTGCAACTGAAAAGGTAGGGATACAAAATGATAAAGTTATACAGATGGGGTAGCCCCAAACCGTGGAGATGATCTTTCATCTTCATAAACTCCTTAAGCAGACAGTAGAGGGGGAGGAAGAGGCTGTTTGAGGTGTTTACTTGTTCTCTGCTACCCTCTGGATGAGTGTTCTCCAACTGCTCTTTTTCTGTTTTCCTCCTGTAAAAGTCTGGCTGTCTGGCACATACTGTGTGTAAACTTGGGTAAGACCAATGCGATAATGTGCTTAATATGCACCTAATGCTGCAAGCATCGCCAAGGGCCTGTTTTGTGTCCCAGTGCAGCAGGATCATCCCTTCCCTTCCATGCTCATCTCTTCCCCTGCCCTAGCCCTCCTATCTGCTCTGGGAGCCTCTAACTGTTGTCCTGCCAGGGTGATGCCAGCTTAGCCTCCGGGTCTTTGACATCCTCTTTCTCTTGAATCTCACCTTAGGCTTTGCTAAGATGAGGGAGAAGATGTGGCTGGATCCAGTGGGAACACAAGAATTTGGAGCTCTATACCATGCGAAAAATCTCCCATTAGGGTCTGGGGAGAGGTAATTAGCCTTGCATGCTGTCAGGTGGATCTGCCCGAAATACTTGTCCAGAGCAAGTAAGGAAGAGGCAGGACATGTTTACTCTTCTCCAAAGCATGCTGGCATGTTTAGATTCCAGCCTGGCCTGGGAAAGGGGTGATACTTGATGGGAAGTGTCTACATCATGTCCCCACCTCAGCTTCAGGTTCCCTTCACTGAACACCTCTGGTCTTGTGCAGAGGGGGTTCACACTCTTCCCCTACTTTGAACCGGTGCTCTGAAGGTGACGTTGTCTTCCCTTTGACTTTAGACGGAGATAGTCTTCAGTAAGCTAAATTTAGCCTTTGAATAATACCAAAGAAGTTGTATTTTTTTCCACACTTTCTTGGCTTGCTGCAGCTGTTTCTAGGGATTCTAATGCCATGCACTGTATTTACTGTAATGCGCAGCCAGCTTTATAAATATTATTTGTAATTTTAAATTACCTTTATTTATAAAATGAGGGATCACAGGACAGTGATGTTGTACCTGATATCAAACCACATGTTTTGTACTGCAAGGAAGACATTGGTTGCACACATTCTTCAAGTGATTTTAAAACTTGCTGTGCTACCTGGCTGTGTTTATATGGCTGCAAAATGAACCTTAAAATCATTTCAGGCGTACATTCATTGGTTATTTTGAAGGAATCTTGCTTCAACAGATATAAAAAGACAAGGCAGAGCTACAGGCTCTGTGGTGGAATCCCAAACACTGTTCCTTAAGATCTGGCACTATTTAAGTCATTTTTTTCAGTACACAAGCTGTCCTTACGGCCCTGCGGTTTGCCTGCCATAACACTTGAACAGCTTTTTGATTTATTATTAATGTTGAAGTCTACTGTGTTCTATTTTATTTTCCTTTTTCGAGAGCATGACTTTGCTTTGGTGTTTGTTTATCACAGCTGGAAGAGGGCAGGAAGGGGGAAATCCGTCCACTGTACTGAGCATGCCACAGAGAGTTTGTTCTCCTTCCAGGGATTGTACTGGGAACTCCATAGTGCCAGGATAGCGGACAGAGTGTGTTTTGTAGTTTGCAAAGAAGAATGCTCTATTGATTGATAAATTCCAGTAGGGCTGGTCTTTTCTGTAATTTCGTCATGTGCAACAAAAGCAGGAAGAATGTGACTTTTTTGTGTAAAATGTTGTTTTCTAAGGTGAAAACTGAGAACAATAGGGTATTGGGGTGCTTTAAAGAAATGGAATGGCTATACTTTGTGGTTCTGATTAGCCACTTAGTTGAAATTGAGTGATTTGTTATGAGATAGTAATGAGTTGGTTGCAAAGGTTTCATCCTCTTGTTTCGTGTTTTTTCTATAAATTAAGATAGTATTTCAGGGTAAAACAGTAGTAAAAATATAGAAAATAATTACTTTCATTGTGTAAACAATTCTGGGTTTTTTTCAGTTGGCACTGCCTGACAAACCAGCAGCAAGCACAGTTTCCTGTGTTAATAAACTGGCAATTAAAGCTTCCAAATAATGATTGCCTTTTTTAATCTTGATCAAGCAGTTAATAAATTGCCACCTAATTGTTGTGGAAACTCTCTGATTTGGGTTTCTTTTCCTGACACCCTCCTAAACAAAACTCACAGAGAGTGCATTTTTATTTGATTTTGGTAGTAGCCAGGGGTGCCTGGCTTTGCAGTCCACACTGGGCACCGTATGTTAATGTTTAGGGCATAGTGCGAGTGACCATGGGAGACTGTAAAAGAAAGGAATAATGAAAATCTAGGCTGTTATCAGACTTGGAGGTTTGGAAAGAGATCTAAAGGCACAAAACAAAATAGAGCTAGAATTATTTGCACCCTTGAAGGCAAATATAACACGAGGACATGTGGGGAAGAAATGCGAGCAAGAAATGTGAGCTAGTGGAAATAGTGTGGGTGGAGGCTGATGTGGTTGGATGGGTGAAAAGTGATTTTAGCAGCCAGAATTTTTATTGAAATGTTGTACTCAATAAGATGCTGCATCAGGAGAAGGCATGATGCTGTGGATGAGAGATTAGGCACTGTAGACAAAAGTCCAATGAATTGTGTGGAGTAAGAAAAGCATGCTATTGAAATGGAGAGAAAGTTTGTTTGGGGGGGGTTGTTTGTGGGTTTTTTTTTTGAGAGAAAAAATACTGTCATGATATTGGCATGTTGAACAGTGAGTAAAGAATGAGGATTGGCCATGTTCGTATTTGTAGCTTTTACTAAGGCAGAAACAGTTAATGTAGGGAATACTAAAGCATCTCAAGGAAACACGTTGTTCTTAGAAATACCACAGTACTAGAGCTGCAGCAATATCCCTATCCAGGAGGACCTTCTGCACAATGCTGGAAGAGAATAATTAGTTCTCAGAAAGCTGCCAAGGACAGAACTCAAACTTCCAGTGCATGGACACTGATCTGATTTCAGTAGCTGTTGCCTGTTGTCCACAGCCATCAATTTCTTCCTAATGGCAGCCTGCTTCTGCATGCTTGATTAAGAAGTCATATGTGCATGTATATCAAGTCTGGGGTTTGTTTCATCAGTATGGTTAGGTACACATTGCAGATGTCAATTTACCCCAAATAAATGGAATACTTCTTTCCTAGGGAGAAAATGGTTTCCAGACACTATTAGAGTTAATTCCAAGCAGATCTTGTAAACTATGAGGGATACACATTTAAAAATGAACTCTAACATTACCTCAAAGAATAATTACTTTCTTTATTCTCTAACCAAATGAACAGCAACTCTGTTTATGATCGTGCATGAAACTTTAGCATTCTGAAATAGAAACCAGGTTTTAACTTCAAGAGTTGTATGATAAGGGTTCCTTCTCTCAAACCTTAGGTCATTTTCCTTTGAAATTTTAGAAAGTTTATGTTGATTCCCCACGCTTCCCAAACCGGAGATTATTTTGGTAGACTGCTGACTCTGCAAGCCCTTGTTCTGATGCAACTCAGAAGCCCAGACCTGTAGCAGGAAGAACACGAAGCTTCCAGTTAGAACACTAGGAAAAAGGCTTCTGAGTAGTAATAAGCCGAGTGAGGCCCTCCAAAAGGTTGCCTGGGATGATGAAGGCATTTCCAGATTTGGATGTCTCTGAGAGCAAGCTGGCGAAAGATCAACTATGTAATCATAGTTGGTCTTGACTTAGCACTTGGGGAAGGACTAGATGGACTTTGGCAACTTATTCCTCTTAAAGAAAGCTTGTGCTTCTTAATTCTGATGTCTCTGCTACCCTTTCTGAACCTTTGAAGATTTGTAGGAAAGGGCATATAGAGGGAGATGGGCTTCTTTCCTATATAGACCTCAGGAATGCAGTATAACCAGAAGGCATACTTGCTGTCTGAAAAATCCCTTGTTCATGCTGTTCTTTGTCTTGACTTGTAGACCTACCAACATACCAAGAACAGGTCATCAGTGTAGAAATCAAAGTACTGTTTTAAACACAGTATTTGTAATTGTTCATATTTTGTTAACCTATTTTCTTAATCCTTGATTTTGGTTACTGAGAACTGGTAAAATAAGAGAGACTTCCTTTGTTCATGAAGCTTTTAGCAGTGTCTTTCCATATTGTTGCTGCTGTTAGGGATACACTCATTTGTTTTGGAAAGTAGCCTCTGATCATTAGTGTGGTGATCCCTATATACTAATGGGGTTTTCACACTAATAGGATTTTCATTATCTTCAAATTCAGGTGAAGAAGATTTTGAAAGAGGACAGGGTTTGAGTGTTTCATATATAAAGTTCTCATTAAGTTCCAGAAGCACTTGGTAAAAAGGTGTCATGAGAACTCCTGGGGCAGAATCAGCAGTACTTTCCTGGTCTGCACCCAGCTGGCTTTCAGACCTGTGTATGGAACAAATGTGTTAGTGATTAACAGTGTCACTCAAGGGCAAGACCTGAAATTAAGGACAGAGATCTGACTTAGATAACTTAAAGTGATGAAACTGCAGGAAATGCCACACCTGCCCATCTAAGCCTGAGAGACAAGAAAGACCTGTTCTGAAGGTGAGCAAAGAACCTGTCTTGAAAAATAAGGAAAAGGGGAAACACCCACCCACCCCCACCCCCCAAAAAAAACCCCAAACCATTGACCACCCTGAAAAACCCTGACCAAAACCAAATGAAAACCAACCTCCCTGTGTTCAAATTGCTTTTGACTCCATTTGAAGTGCTTTTGGGATTTTGTAAATGCACTGTGTTCCAGCGTGCTCTAAACTGTACTGCGCAATGACATGGTAAGATTTGATCTTTATTAGATTAAAAAGCACAATTGCTCACTGGTTTTAAGACTTTTTCTTTTTTTCTGTCTTGTGATCTAAATAAGACTATACCGCTGTGTGCTACTTCATTACAAATTTTAGGAGGCATTCTTCTGTATAATATTGGGACCTTTCACTTCCTGATTTTTACATATTAGAATTCTTTGTTATTGAATTACTTTGGTTCTGTGGTTGTGGTAACAGATTTCACAGTTTTCTGCTGTTTCTATTTAATGAAAGTTTCTTAGCTTTAACTGTGAAGACTGTAATTATTTTGTGATAAAAAAAACAACCTTAAAATGCAGGATCTTGTGAAAATAATTGCTTATCATCAGGATCACTTTTTTTACTAGATCTGTCTGTGTTAACTACTAGGTATGTTATGAGTAGAAGTAGAGTATACTATTCTTTAAGGATGCACATTTAAAGTAGGAGTCTCTGCTTGCTTGCTTGCTTATCCTTTTACCTATTTTGGAGCCTGCATTGATTTTCTCCTCCCCCCACCCAAGAGTGCAGAGCCTTTTTAGAGCTCTCCTTGAAGCAAACCGGGTCCTGTCCATCAGGTCCCTGCAGTGAGGTTGCGTGCCAGTCGCTTGGCGAGTGTCTCAGTTTCCAGATCTATGAAGTGAGATTGATGCTAACCAGAATAAACACATTTCTAAAGCACAGTCATGAATATTTTCAAGTGCTCTTAAATTATTTAATGTGAAGTGCTGAAGCAGGATGGAATTATGTTTCACTGCTTTTTATTTTTTGAGGTCCACTGAAATCGGAAAATTTACTCATGAAACATGAAGCTTGTCTGTTATCAGTGACAGAAACAGGGATCAAGGTAGTTAAAAAAGGGAAGAATGACAAGGTCTCTGTACTTATGTATGTGTATATAAACGGTAACTACCTTTATATAGGAGAGGTATTGGCTGTAATTCATCTAGTGTGAAACTTAACTGCCTCGCAGCCTTCTCTTCATTACCGCTTTCCTCATCATTATTTGATACTCGAATAAAGGCAAGTTAGAGGAGCTATGGGCTTCAGCACAGTGGGCCCTCATCCATGAATGAGCACCATAAAGACTACTAAAAAGTAGCTGTAAAGAGAGATGGGCATTCTACATCTATATTAGATAATGTCCCACTATACATTGTACTGTTCCTACAGCTGGAAATGGCAGGGCATGAAGTTTGGTTTGGTAGCTGGGCAGTGACAGCAGTGTCCGGCTGTCCTTCAGCTTCCTGAAAGCACCCAAGACTGGGCAGTTCAGCAAACCTTCTCCCAGCTTACCTGCTCATTTCCTGGTAAGAAACAAGTAAGAATAATTGCAGGAGAGAAAGATTCAGATTATTTATTTGCAATTAATATAGATACTAAGTATGCTGGGGAGAAGCTTTCTGTGATTAAGGGACGAAGTGGTGCGTGAATGAACATCTCTACAGATGCTCAGTGTAGATTTGAAAGAAAACCAAATAGCCAAGCCAGTTTGAGCCAACTTTCTCCTTGTTTGACTGAGTTCAGGAGGCAGAAAAGCCAAGTGGTGCACAATTGAGGATGATCCTTTTTTTCTGTTGCAGTAAGAGTGGAGCTTTTCCACAGTGTTTAGGGAAATTGAGTAAAGTGTTATAGGAGAGGCCAAGCAGAATTTTGAGATTGACACTGATGAAGATGGGTGCTTGTCATATGGAATGAGGTAAAAGTAGAGCAGAGCGGTGATAGAGACAGAATAGTCTTGTATGAAAATAAGGTCTAGAAGGTTTTTAGTTAAACTGAGGATCTTGCATACAGAATTATGTTCCTGGTTTTGTAGGAGGACACAATGAAGGTTCAGTAACTAAGGTTCAGAAGATCTGTTGGCTCTCGTACACACACACACACGCACATACACACACAGAGGATAAAAGTGTGGGTTTAATCCATCGGGAATATGTACTGAACTTCCACGCATACAGCCCACACTTTAGACGACAGTGCGTCTTTATAGAAGTACTTGTTCTTGCAAATGATTATCCAGGTGACCTGTGAGTTCGTTACGAAAATGCAGGTGTATGGCAACAAGTGAACAGCTGGCCATGCATAGGAACGGCTGTTAGTGCTGTGCCTTTTCCCTCCTGCATGCTGACCCTAAAATCATCTGGTTACCCACTTCTCGGACTTACTGGAAGGTAAATTCCCCAAAGAGTGCTAGCAGCAGGTAGTGGTTGTCTAAGGGCTGGACATTTGGAAAGAGTTGCATGAAAGGAAAGAAGGCATGTGTAAGCAGAAAGCTGTTGAAAAAACAAACTGGAGAGGGAGAAATGGAACAAAAAGTGAGGAAGCTTTGATGTCCATTCTGTTAGTTTCAGGAATCAAATTTGGAGGAAGATCCAAGGGGGATTGACACTGCGGGAAATTTACCCCTAAGCTCCCCACCCTCCCTTGGATATGTGAAAGGAAGGAATACATTAAGGTTCATATGATTTCAAGGGTGGAACTTTTAGGACTTTCTCTTGTCATCCCTGTACAATACAAACATCTGTGTGTTATTTCATCAATGTGTGTTAAAGGTTTGCTGTTTGTTTTCAGGTAACTTGAGTCATGTTTTGAAAATACAGTAACTTTATCTTTCTGTTTTCTTACTAGGGTATCTTCAACCAGTTTCAATGTAGCAGTGAGAAGGTACTGCCTTCTGATGCCCTGCGCACTGCGCTTGCAAAGACCTTTCAGGATGAGCAACGCTTCCAGCTGGGTATCATGGATGATGCTGCTGAATGTTTTGTGAGTATAACGGAAAGATGGTTTGACAGGCATGGATGCAGTCCTCTACTACACAATCTCCCCTGCTCCCATTCTTCCTGTCCACAAATTCCAACAGACCTTGCATGTGTGGCCTGGAAATGTTCACAGAGAGATCCCCAAGTTTGGACTGATCCAGTGGGGAGCCAGTGTTTGGTTTGGGGTTCATCACTAATGATTTTGAAATGGAAACATCGGTGTTGCCCATTTCTGCAGTTACTTTTGTGTGTGTACTGCTTGCAGTCTCACGTGTGTCTTGGATAGGAATTGTGTAAAAAAAATCGCAATACAAGAACGATCCAGGATTCTAGTTTTAAAGAAATTTTGTTTGCCAGTTATTCTGAAATCATGTTTTCACAAATTCTAGCTAAGGGAAAGTAAAAATAAATAAACCTAACACAACCCAATGCAGGTTTTTGATAGTAAGTTGATGTAAGCAACAATAAAATGGATCATATCCAAATATTTCTGTTGCAGTATTTGTAAACCATCTGATGTTTTTCTTCGACTGGTTATCTCACCAGTGTGGTTGGGAGATGGCTTTTACACAAACCTTGCATCCCCAGGTTTACCCAACTTCTTTCTTCTTATACTCAAACTCCGCCTTGGCATCCAGTACATTAAGATCTTATTCTTACCCACATTTCCTCCTTTTCCGTTTTGAGTCTGTTAAATTTCTTTAACTTAATTAGGACATATTTTTGTCTTACGTCCTATTGGCTTCTCCTCTTTTTGGAAATGATGATGTGCATAGGGTGGCCCAAGTGTGTTTGTATCCTACTTGGCTGTTAACAAAGATGTGAATTCTTAACCAAAGTACAAGCATACTGGATTTACTACTGCAAGGTAGAACTTCTCTTAGGTAAAGCATCTATCAGAGTGGATTCCTTTCTATATGTTACATCTTTCATTTCCTATGTCTACCTAATTTGACACTTGCACTGGAAGAGATCACAGAAATGGGATAACTGCATGTAGCTGTTGTAGTTCCTCTTAAACTAAGTGGACTGATAATATGCGTGTGATAACCCCAGGTATTCTGTGTTTGTGGAATTCTAATATAGCAAAATAGTATAGTTTAATGAGCTTGCTAAAATGGAAGTAGATCATACCAATAAAGTCTCAGAGTAAAATAACTTACATCAGCCTACACGGGAGCCCCTGGGAGCACAGTAACATCAAATTGCTTTATGCAGTCAAGCACTTGAACGGAGTTCTGCAGTAGTAGAACATGGAAACTTTTGATTTAGTTTCTTCTGCGAGAAAGCTAATCTAAATACCTCATCTGATATTGCTGTGAGAGTCCCCACAAGCAGGTTTGTTAGGTTAACCGTACTGGCACAAGGACAGTTATAATGGGTACAAGTTCCCTTTTGAGGTTAAGCTTTAAGGCAGAGATAATTCCATAGCTTTACAGTTAGTTAACCTTTTCAGCCCTAAAGGTGGAGATTTCGTTTAAATGGCAGAAGGGAGTTTAGATTCTAAAGTTTAAGGGAAATTGTATGGGGTCAGAGCTTTTTTGCATAATAATTAATCTTGACCTGCTTATTGCAGGCCTATAAACGATCGAGGCAGCTCAGAGTGATAGTGAAATGTGTGCTGCTGGAAGAGTTGTGAGTAGACTCCTGGAACACCCAGATGAATGCTGGCAACAGTGGGATGAGAGGAGGTCTTAGGCCAAGAACAGGAACTTGAAAATAGATGGAGTTGTCTGAAATATCTAGAAAATACTCAGTACTTTTGCTGCATGCAGTATTTAATCTGCCTCTTCATTTATTAGTTTGCCCCCTTTTCTGATAGAATATAGATTATTTGCCATATTTCAAAGTCCTTGTGGAATATAGAAATTGTTTCGGAATACTTTGTGTTGATGAGAAGTTAGTGGCAACCCAGTGACTCTAAAGAAACTTCCAAAACTTTGCAGGAGTCTTCTGTCTCCATACATAACGCTTATAACATACGGCATCTGACATGCTTTTGTGATTTATGTGTTAACTTCTCTCTACATTTGCAAACATCTAATGCTTTTTTTGCCTTTTCTTCTCTCTGGCTAGGAAAACCTGTTAATGCGAATTCACTTCCACATTGCAGATGAGACAAAGGAAGATATTTGCACTGCACCACATTGTGTTTCCCATCAGAAGTTTGCAATGACCTTGTTTGAACAGGTGAGGTAATCATACAGGCCTTATACAAATCACCAGTTCTTAAGTTTCAAATTTTCGTTCTAAGCAAGGAATTGCCATGTTAAAAAAACACAAGCAAAATTGTTGATGTGGAAATACTTGTTTAATCTTGTCTATGTATTGTGTTTTCTTTCTCTTTAGTGTGTTTGTACCAGCTGTGGTGCCACCTCTGACCCATTACCTTTCATCCAGATGGTACATTATATTTCCACAACCTCACTCTGGTGAGTTGAGACTTTTACCCAGAAAAGACCTTCTCTCTCTCTCCCTTTTTTTTTTTTTTTTTTTTTTAAAATATACTGCTATTGCAGTTTGATCTTTACCTTCACAAGGTTAAATGTCCAGAACAATATTGGTTCAAAGTTGGTAGAGCTTTGGTAACTGTAATGAAAAACATGAGGATTTAGTGGAGCATAGATCAGTTTAGGCATGGATCAGAGCGTCTACTTGTTTATGGTTCTGACTCTGAGAACTGTAGTGACAAGGACTCATGTACATTTTAAAGAACTTAATATGGGAGTAGGTGAGTTAAGAAGCAAGATAAGGAAAATAAAAAATAATTTCTACTGCAAACAACCTTTGGACATCTACTCCATCCTCCTGCTTGAAGCAGGGCTAACTGCAAAGCTAGATCAGGCTGCTTGGGGGTTTGTGCAGTTGAGTCTTGAAAGTGTTCAAGGACAGAAATTCCATGACTTCTCACTGGGCGCCTGTTCCAGTGCTTAGTGACTCTGTGTGAAATTCTTTTTCCTTGTATCCAGTCAGAATTTTCCTTTCTGCATCTTTTGCCTCTTGTCCTTTCTCTGTTGGCCTATGCAAACAGTCTGGCTTATGTTCATCTTGTCTGCCAGCTTTCTTCGATCTTGCTTCTTAGCTGTGCCCAGCCTGTACTGCTGCACTGAGAGTGCTCTGGCCGAGTTGCAAGACTCTTCTTTTACTGAACTTCATGATGTTCCTGTCAGCTCGTTCCTCCAACCTGTCAATATTTTTCTAGATGTCAGCACTCCCTTTCTGTATACTGACTGCTCCATTCAGTTTGCTGTCATCTGTAAATGTTGTGCGTATTCTGATTCATCATCCAGGTTGTTAATGAAGATGATAAATAATGTCAGCCCCAGTATTAACCCTGGAGGAGCACAACTCTTAACTAACTGCTGGTTATGTTTTGATCCTCTGAGCCTGAAGGTCCAGCTAGTTTTTTGTCCTCATTGCATTCCACCCATGCAGTCCACACCTTCCAGTCTGCCCACAAGAATGCTGTAGATGACTTGGAGACCTTACTAGAGACCAAATGGTATTAACTGTTCTTGCTTCCTCAGCTAAACCCATCATTTTAAGATAGGAGATAATCAAATATGTCACACACAGTTTGCTCTTGATAAATCCATGCTGACTGCTCTGACACACCTTCTTGTCCTTCCTATACCTGGAGATGATTTCCAAGGGGATTTGGTCTGGCACTGCCCCAGATACTAGAGCAAGACTGACCAGCCTGTAGTTCTTCAGATCCTCTTTCTTGGATGGATATATAGCTCTTACTTTTTCTAGTTATTGGGGAATGCCCCTGGTTGCCATGACCTTTCACTAAAGAAGGTGGTGCAGGGAGCAATAGCTCTAGCTCTGTAGTAGTTCATTTGAGTGAATGTTAGAGAAGTTGTCTTTTAGTAGGTGGCTACTCAGTTAAAAGCTGCTTATAGCTGTTTATTCTGTCTTAAAAGTTTGATTGGGATGAAAACTTCTCTTTGTTTCTTGTTCTGCATGTGAAAGATTTAGTTACAGAGCCCCAAAAAAGTGTCTTGAAAACTGCTAGATGCTGTTCTCATGCAGATCTCTGTTAAAAGCTTCCACTTTACCGGTGTATCAGGAGCTTGAGCATTCTCGTGTACTCATTGACATCTTTCTTTAAACCTGGAAATCACTTGTGTACTGTGCTATTTTTTTGTGTATAGTTTTATTATCAAGGATGTGCTTTACTGTGCTACTTTACGAGGGTTGTGATTACTGAAAGGAAGCCCTTTGCAGCAAGTATTTATTTTTGAAATCAAATACTTATCAAAATGGTAAAGCTTGCTTTTAAGATGTAAATTTTAAGCCAAACCAGCAACTGTTTGTATTTGTGCGGTATTATCATGGAAGTTGTAGTAATTCACTCTTAATTATGTGATTTTTCTGTACAACAATATTAGTGTTGTGTATTTTAAGGTTCTTAATTTTTATGAAAAGTTAAGTGAAACATATACCTACTTAATGTGGGTTTATCTTTTTATTGTATCATTAAACTTTTGTTTTCCACGCTTTCTCTATACTGAAGCAATCAAGCTATTTGTATGCTGGAGAGAAGAGAGAAACCCACTCCAGATATGTTTGGAGAGCTACTACAGAATGCCAGCACTATGGGAGACCTGCGAAACTGTCCAGTTAGTATCCTTAGTTTTCCTTTTGTGGGGCGGGATGGACAGGACAGAAGGGCTTTAGTAGATTGCACTGATGTATACCTTTTAACTCATGAGCATTTTTAAGGTTTAGGTCATCATAATGATAAAAAGGATAGGTAAGAGTTTTCTTTGGGTTTGAATTCAGTACTTCTCAGTTACTCAATGAAGGAAGAGAAAAACGACTGATGTTGAGTAACTTCTTTGACTAGATACAAGTAGAGAAAACAGGAATGGCCGTGATTTTTGAATGGAAATTAAATTGAATGTTTCAGAGAGTTAAAAACCACAAAAAAGGAGATGTGGAGGAATAAATTGGAAATGCTTATGCTCCCAGGGAATGGCCACACAATCCATTCCAGTTCAAGCCTGTGTTGCTGCTACGAGTACCTATATGTTGGCTGTTCAACCTCACTGAGAGTTGGTGAGGCCTCCAACACTGGCACTACATGAAGCTGCTTTCATCTTACGATGAAAGTTCTGGGATCTTACCTGAAGAAATGGAAATGATGAAGAATTTGGAGGCTGTATCTTTTTATAGGAGATTTCTGTATATTGACAGTGTTTTTGATTAGCTAGGCTTTTTAGAACAGTGTTCCCACAGTTCATCCAGTTTCTCTGGTGATTATTTCTGTTGAGGGTAGTGTGCTTCATCTGTAGAAGTAGAAAGAGAAAAGAGTAATTATTTCTTCTACAGTCTTTTCAGCAACACCATGCTACAGCACAGATAGCAGAACGTCTGTACTCGTCACTGTTGCCATGTGTACAAAATTGGTTGTTTTGCCCAGATCAGCTTCTGTTCAGCTTCATTACTACCTTTCAGTTGGAATAAATTGAACTATTGACCGAACTGCTATAGTGTACTGTATATATGACCTGCAGCATACAGCCACAATGTTGGTTGGAGGGAAAGCGAGAAGAACTGCTGCTTCCCACTACCAGAGAATATCCCAACAATTAAGGGCTTATAGGCTACACAGTGTATCTGCAAGAGCTACACCAAAGGCAGGAATCATCACAGAAAATTTGGGGGAGTGTTGACTTGTTTTTCTGAGTGAGGTTTGCTCTTCAGAGTGCAGGAGATGCCGACCAGAAAGCGTAGGTTGTAGTTGGGGGTGATGACTGACATTTAACCACTTTAGAACAATTACTGTATATGTCCATTTGATAGTCAGTCTGCTATTCTTAAAAATATTCTCTTCTGCTATGCAGTAAAAGTCTGACAAAATTCAACCAAATCGTCATGTGTATCAGTTGGGTTAAGAAAAATAAATATTTTTCATGCAAATATAAAATGATTATTTTTTTTTTAATCATAAGGATTTGATTTGTAAAGTGAAAGTTTGATATCTTGTTCTACATTTTAATTTGAGTATGTCCAGATCCAGGGCTCTGGGTAAGTATGCAAGAAGAGTTATCATAAAACTTTTTTACATATTGATCGATTGGGCAGGAAACAACTGCATAATTTCTGCTTTGTGTAATGCCACTGTTGGATGCCTCACTAGTCCTCATTAAAGCGGTACAGGCTCTGACAGGAATGACCTGTGTGCCTGTTCCCTGGGGACAGTGTAAATGTTTCTGTTTTACCCCCCAACTTTCTGTAGCTTCTGACTCTGAAACATTCACTTCTCATCTTCATTGAAACATTATTTTCTTTTTTTTTTTTTGGAATATTGGCAAATAGTGGCTCACCTAAGTAAAAGAAATAAAGGTATTGTATTGTTGTTTGAAGATCTGTATGAGTCTAGTTGTTTAACAGCCAAAGTATGGAAAATATAATAGACTTTTTTTCTCAGGGTGAACTGCTATTTAAGTGTGAAATAATTGGTTGGATAAAAATACTTACCAGTACTTGCTGTCTCTTTCTCTATTTGGAGATTTTTCTGTTGAGGCTCAGCTAAGGGTGGCCTGAAAGTCATGCAAGGGAAGCTTTTTATCAGGATGCCATATTCCTCCTGTCTTGCAGAAAATGCTGATGTTAGCTAGCTGAAGCAAAGATGACAGTTTGAGAGTAAGAGAGATTTGCTGTGAGGTAGTCCACAGAAATGCTTGTACTTTGAATGACCCTTACAAAATATGTGCGAATATAGTCATCTTAATATTATAACCTCTTAGCTACATTTCAACATCAGTCTTCTAACTGTAAAATAAAATAATCTTATCTTCATTGCCTTGTTGTTCAGTTATCTCTGGTGGGGGTTTTTGTGTGGGGTTTTTTTTTTGTTTTGTTTTGTTTCTCATTGATAATTGGGGCTGAAACTCTGGCTAATTTTCTAGATTGCCATGGGGAAGAAATGCTTTCTGATCTCTTCCCTGGTTGTAGTGTCAAGAATGATTACATCCAATTGTGAAACTGGCGTCTGTAGAGATGGGAAGCTATTCTCAATATCAAAATGCTTTGTTTTCTGGAATCTTGCAGAGGTACCTTTGTGACCTACTACAGGGGGAAAGTGAGTGTTGCAAAGGGACTTTGTCATAGTTGTGTGTCCCTTCTCCTCCTAAAAAAAGATGCAATGTATGCTAAAATTACAATGATAATCTCTTAAGTGAGACGGTGAACTTTTTTTATGATGCTTTAAAGATGCCCACAGTTCCAACAGGTGATGGATTGGAAGTACTACTGAGAAAGACACCTCCCACCTAGCAGGGGGGGTTGGATCTAGGTTGTCTTTAAGGTCCCTTCCAACCCAAACCGTTCTACGATTCTGTGAAATGTCTTAGCATCACAAGCAAGCTGATCTGAGGATCAGTACTCTGGCTAGAGAGTGAGGGGAGACCTGCCAGTCAATAAGCACTGGGAGTTATTAAAAAAAGAAAAGTGGGATGGGGGAAGGAAAACAGGAAATATGAGATGAAGAATTGCTATAGGTTAGCAAAGCACCTCTTCATCTCCTGATCTTCCAGCCGCTGCTCTCATATGTCTATGAATACTGACCTAACTGTCCTGCTAAAGTGAGATGCTTGAGGTACCTTGTAGAACAACCATCCAGTTTTAACAGCAAAACAGCACCTTGAAGGTCTTTCTGACACTGTCATATAAAGGATCAGTCTCTGTAAATACAATTTTTAATGGGATGTTCTGAACAAAAGAAAGTGAGCCTATGCTCCAATTCCTAAGAATGTTTTGGGGATCTTTCATGTATGTTTCCTTATCTTTTTTAAAAGCCTGTTTTAAAAAGTAGGCTTAAAAAGAAAAAAAAAAAAAAAGCTTTTTTTAAGCCTACTTTTGCACTGTACCTTTGAATCATTATCAGTAGTATGAGGAAGAATCAGTAGCATTCACTTTAAAACTTGCGAATACCGGATAGTCTTGATAATGCTCCTCATCGGTGACAAGAAGCTCATGTCTTGACACTGAGCATATTATATCTGCAGTGTTTTTCCAACACCTCTTTGCAAGCTGTACTTTTGAAACTTGGACTTGTTAGTGCCTTGCCCCAACATTTATAGTAAGAGAAGGATTATATTCAATGTTTTGTTTTATTTAACTCCTCAGAGTAACTGCGGGGAAAAGATCCGTATTCGTCGTGTGCTGATGAACTCTCCACAGATCATCACCATTGGCTTGGTTTGGGACTCGGACCACTCTGATCTGGCTGAGGATGTGATTCACAGCCTGGGCACTTGCCTTAAGCTGGGAGATGTAAGTTCTCTGTGTTTTGGCACTACCCTCAAGCACAGTCTTTTCTCAAGGCACTCTCTAATAGTGGATTGAGAAAAATAAGAGGTTGCTATCTTTAACTTTTGGTGTCCATAAATAGAGGAATAGAGGGCAGATGCAAGGATCTGACCTGTTTCTGAACCTGTGAAAGTACTAGTGTGATTGCATGTTCTTGAATTTCTGAAATGACTGAAAATCAAAAATTACTTCAGGAAAAGAAAAAGTTTGTCTGAATCAAGAAATATTTTCAAGTGCAAGGAGATTTTGCACTGGGGTTTGTGCTGTTTCTGTGAAAATACATATGTAGTCTTTCATTTTGAAGCACAGAAGTTTGTTTCTCTCGAAGACAAAATGTACTTTGGGGTTGTGTTTTGGGTTTTTTTGTTTGTTCTTTTAAATCCTCTTATCTGAAGTGTATGGTTGTAACATTTAAGAGTTAGTTGTAACTGAGCAGTCTCTGAGAGATTGTGGCTGGCACTCTGTAATTGAACGATAGATTAAGTTATGTTTGGGATCCAGAAGTTTGTCCCCTAGAGGATTCACTTACTGTATGTTAGCTGATGCTTTAGAGCTGAATTATTGCTGGACCAAATTCTGTCTGTGTCTTACTGTAGTGTTGAGGTATTACATTAATAATATAAATACTTATTTTAAAAAAAATGTATTGGCCAGTGCATAGTGCACCAAAATCAGTGAAAGTGAATGGACATGTGGTTATGAAACAGTGTGGTCCTTGCGTAGTAATGCACTAAAGAGTCCTGTGCATTTTTAAATAGAATGTGGTCAATTAAATAGTCAGAAAACAATTTTTTTTTGAGCGCTGAATTCTTTTGACCTACTAATGTCTTCAGTTCATCTTTTATGTGGTGGTGTTGTAAATTTGTCTTTGTTTCAGTCAGAATAAATGCAAGCTGTTCACTGTCAGAACCACTTTGTTTCTACAAAGCAGAGAGGAATGAGTGTGTTAAGCACTGTTCGATATAATCAGAGAGCATGACACAGACAATACAAATTTTCAGAATGGAATCACACTTCAAATTCTGAAAAGGTATTATTATTGTTGTTGCAAATGTTTTCCTTAAAGTACAGCCACAGTCTCCAAGATTGACTTGGTTCCTGAGCTTGCGGTGAGTTGGTAGGAGTCAATTGCTGGTCTGTGTCACTGAGTTTGCATAAACATTGGTTAATTGCTTCAGTATTTATTGCCTTGTTTTCTCTGTCTCTTGAAGTAAAAACCTGACACCTCCGTGTGGTACTTTGATGTCTTCAAACATGAAGCAGTATGTAAAATTCTGGGCATTTTATTAATTTCTCCTGAATTTTTCTTACTTCCCTTCTTAAAGCTCTTCTTCAGAGTAACTGATGACAGAGCAAAACACTCAGAGCTGTATTTGGTTGGAATGATCTGTTACTATGGAAAACACTATTCTACCTTCTTCTTCCAAACTAAAATACGCAAGTGGATGTACTTTGATGATGCTCATGTCAAAGAGGTGAGAAAATAATGTTTAGAACAATAATCCATTAGAAATTTGTTAGCTACTTTTATGTAGATCCATACTGTTTTCTACAGATTTCAAGAAATTTTGGCTATTTTCCCACTCAAGATCTGTAACTCTGTTGCTCCTTTTTATCAGTACAGTAAAGTTTTCTCAGAAAAGCATACCAGGAACCTCAGAAGCCCTATTCTTAGTTCTGTTCTGTTGGCTGCAAGTCTTGCTTTTATGCTGTTGTTTGAAAACCTACGGTTTGCTTGTGGACACAGCTAACCTATAGCTCTATCCCTTGCTGACAAGCAGTACAGCTATTTAGTACCTGCTTTTTGGGTTCTTTTTTGCAGTATCTAGATGCCAGTCTTCCCTAGTGGTTTCTGCCAACAACAGATTTTCTGCTGCTTCTGTTAGTGCTTTAGATTTTTTCCCCCTTTCAAACAAGCATGAGGTCCTTGATGTTAAAGACACCAGTGCTGGGATCTTGGCACACTGTTTTACATCCCATTAGTTTGTTTGGCAAAAGGGCATGAACCTGTTGGAACCAGTTCAGAGGAGGGCTGTGAAGATGATCAGATGGCTGGAGCACCTCTCCTACAAACACAGGCTGCAAGAGTTGGGCTTGCCCAGCCTGGAGAAGAGAAGGCTCCGGGGAGACCTTAGAGCACCTTCCAGTACCTGAAGGGGCCTACAAGGATGCTGGAGGGGGACTTTGTACAAGGGCCTGTAGTGGTAGGACAAGGGATAATAGCTTTAAGCTGAAAGAGGGCAGATTTAGGTTAGCTGTAATGAAGAAATTCTTCATGGAGAGGATGGTGAGGCACTGGAACAGGTTGCCCAGAGAAGCTGTGGGTGCCCCATCCCTGGAAGTGTTCAAGGCCAGGCTGGATGAGGCTTTGAGCACCCTGGTCCAGTGGAAGGTGTCCCTGCCCATGGCAGAGGGGTTGGAACTAGGTGATCTTTAAGGCCTTTTCCAACCCAAACCAATCTGTTATTGTTTCACACCACTTCTCTTTTATTCCTTCTAGTCATGGAAGCAGAGAGGTGAGGCAAGTTTTCTTCTGTATTCATGCCAAGTACAGTCAGAGGGAAAACTCTAATCCTTCCATTTGTTCACAGTCACATTTATCTGCTGCAAAACTTTGTCAAGGATAGGTACTGCAGTGCTTTAGTGGAATACTCCTGTATGAAGCAACTTTGTCGGAATAGATGGTCAGTGGATTAGGTGAAACCTGTATCAGTACATGCTGCAGATTTTTGAGAGGAATATAACTGTGAATTATTGCCTGGCCTTTCAAAATGCTTGCAGGGGTTCTGTAACAGCAGAAATATTCACACCCCAAAATGGTTAGCTTTGACTTGCATGCTGTCATGCTGTTGACCTCTTTTATTCTTCATTTTGTTTATGCTGATGGATGGATTAAGAAATTTTTGATCTTTTTGACTGATGCAAATTTAGAACATTTCTGAGGATTATAAGATTTTTATGGAAAAAAAGTCTGAAAAGGAAGGATTATTTTTGTAGTTGTATTTTTGCAGGAATTGTAATTTGTTCAGCCAGAAGATGTTGAATACCTTGATTTCAGTTGGGTTGGTGCCAGTGTTCCAAGGCTGTGTATTCTTGACCAGCTGGAGTCACAAGTGGTACCTTTTTTCTCAAATAAGGCGAATCTCAGGAAGAGGAGGGGAAATGCCAATTTTAAGAGACAGTTTACTTTCAGTTACATTTTAGAAGTAATATGCCTTTTCGATGTGTTTTCCAATACACTGCCATGACCAGCAGTCAGAGTTTTCTTGGCGGGTCCAGTTCATAGCTGGATATAGGAGTTAAAAATGTCAGTGGAAAAATCAGACTCCAGTTAGTACAGTGGAAAGAAGAGAACTTATTATAGAGAACGATGGCAGAAAACCTTTCCTGTACATTCTTTTGTTGTTGTTCTTGTTAATTCAGATTGGTCCAAAGTGGAAAGATGTTGTGACTAAGTGCATTAAGGGTCATTATCAGCCTTTGCTGCTGCTGTATGCAGATCCAAGAGGAACTCCAGTGTCAACACAAGACTTGCCCCCTCAAGTGGATTTACAGCAATATAGCAGGACTTGCTATGATAGTGAAGACTCGGGTAAGCAGCCATAGACCTTTAAGCTGTAATGCTTCATATGAGTTCTTTTTTCTGCTGTTTTGGGTGTGTTTGGGCAGTAATCTTTTCAAAAACGTTCAGAGAAAGAAAATGAGTCGGGAAAAAAAAAAGAAAGGAAAAATTGAAGCCACTGTTATGGCATGGACTTAGAGAGGAGCAGTAACTGATGACTTCAGTGGCTGAATTCATAAATCCATCAGTAGTTTTAACAGGAAGAGAACGAGAGCAGAGATGCACGAACACATCAGAATTAAAGGAAGCTGCAGAATTAAACTCAGGAGGGAAGTTAAGGAAAAGAAACGTTAAGGAAGTTAGTCCTTTTCTAGGATGGGGAAGGGATGTGGGGGGAAGGGGAAGAACAGTTTTTATTAAAACTGGAAAATGAGAGGCATAATCAGTGGCTTGTCGTTTACTCAGATAAAGCAGTGCAAGAGATATGGACTGATTTGTGTGAGACTGAAGGGGAAGGGATTGGCAGAGGTTCATGCCCACAGATCATGTTTACTTCTCCATTTTTCATCGTTGGTTTTGCATCAAATAAGATCTACAGCTCTAGATTTGTAGCACTTTACATCTCCAAGGCCTTCAATACACTGCTACTACCTGAATGCTTTGTGTTAAGGGTAGTCCATTGAATTAGACAGCTGTGTCCAAATAAGGTGCTTCAGAGCTTAGAACTTTTCTGCTCAAGGTATCAGCTGTGGTCTGAACAGGCTGTTGGTTTATTGAAGTGCTGGATAATTTCAGACATTTAGTCACACGATTGGAGGGGTTGAGGCCGCGTTTAAAGAGGAACAGATAAATTCTGAGGAAGATAAGCCATTAAAATCCACATGGGGTGAACATAAAAACTGGATGTAAGTTTATATTGTAATGGCTTTGCAAAAGAAGATTGTTTCTATTTTTGGATGTTTGCAGAGAATACCCTGAATTGGAGACAGGTTTATAAGTTGCCAAGAACAGCAAATCAAGACTGAACCCAGAAATACCACCTTTCTTCCAGGATTTTAGCCTATTTATACAGCTGAAATTCCAAGAATATTTTATGATTTTCCTGGCCAATAGCTAACTTTATGCTTCCTGGTCAGTGAATCAGTAGAGAACATCTGCTGCCTCCTTATTTATGTGTTGACAATCTACCAGTAATGAAATAAATCTCCAGCTCCTCTTAAAATAAATGCAAATAAAAACAGTGGTAAGATGACCTTCACTTCTCAAGATGCCTTGCAATTTATAAACCTGTCTTCCTGTTCTAAAAAAAAAAAAAAGGGAAGTCCAGAAGAGGGTCTTCAGTTCTGTGGGCACTTCTACAAGCTTTAGGTCAACATATGCTGTAAATTTGCCTTGTTGTTCTGCTGGTTGATCTTCAGGAAATACATAGATAACCTTTCTGCTCATTGTCTCTGTGGTATCTAATATTATTATATTTTAAAATTACTTCAGGAAGCTGAATACAAAAATATATATATATAAAAAGCTGCTTCCTTTCAGATAAAATTCGGAAGGCTATAGTGAATAATCTGCTCTTTCATTTCAAAACACTTGGTGAGTCCTCAAGGCTTACTGCTGTAGTCTGCAGTGTTCAACGTTGATATCAAGCTCTTGGGAGACTTTGAGAGATACTATAGGTTGAAGTGCCAGGAGAACTCATACCCTTCACATTTTCCTGTCAAATAGAAGTGAATTATTTGCTAGTCTTGTTGGAATCCAGAGCTTTGTACACTAATATACTTTTCTCAGAATGGCCTTTCTGTCTCTCACTAAGTGTAACTACAGCTTCTTCCGGATTCCTCAGCGTTATCAGATATCCACAGCTCATCATTCAGAAATGAATAGGAATTTCTTATTCTTAAGTTGTTAATCACAATGTTATACCTGAAATTTTGTCAAGGGATCTGATAAACGCATCTAATCACATCAGATACTACAAATTATGGAGGAAAGATTTTCGAGGGTGCTGGTACAAAATGTTGTGACACGAAGTGCAAACAACTCCTCTTCATATTTTTGATTGTCTGTTGAATAAAGATTTAGGTTTACAAGTTACTGTCTAGTACTCGCTTCCACAGCACTGATTCCTGTTGCCTATATTCACCTTTCTGTGACTGTCATCCCTGTTAACAGCTGTATTTTTTATTTCTTTAGACCAATAAGACTTCTAATGAGTAGGGAGGTATGTGGGGGGTGAAACTTCTGACTTCAGAAGTTGTTAGGCATCCTTAAATAGAACATCAAGTACAAGACTCTCACCAAAAATGTGAAGTGCCCTCGGGCTAGGTGTTTGCAATTAAACCTAAGAATTACTTTCATCTTTTAATTTCTTTTTTTCTTCATTAATTTCTCCACTGAGGAACAAGCATGAAATTAATATCCTGTATATTCAGGAGTTTATACATCATATATATAAAATGGCCAACAGTCCTCGAACTGTTCAGCTATTTTTTACTTTTTATGTTCCCAAAGTGGTGGGAGGAGATTCTTTCTTCCTCCTCTTCTAATGAGTTTAGGAATTACTGTACTGAAGTTGAATCATGATGCTTCATCCTTTTTAAGTATCCCAGTTGTTCAGTGAACCAATGCTAGCTTCTTTAGAAGGGGCAGGTTACTTTGCTTTAGATATTATAATTTCAGTACAAAGTTTTACTAGATTAGCTTTTGATTCATAATAGATGAAATGTGTTAATTATTATAACCCATGATGTTCTTGTTACCTTATTAATATTTTGTACTTGACTAATTTTTTAACTTCAACTTCCCCTGAAGCAGTGTATTTCATACTTTAATTACACTTGCCAGTGTTGAAACTTAATGAAGAAAGATTTCAGTGTGGTACTAATGTGTACTTTCCATCCAATGGATGGAATTTAATTTTGCATAATAAAAGGATTTGATAAATCTGGGGTTATCAGAAGGAAAAAAAGGTTTGCAGAAGGGATGACACTGTCTTTCCCCCTTCCAAAGGAACCTTTCCCATAAGTTCTAGTGTCCTTGAAACTGAGTTTGCATGTTTGGTACTCAGTTTTTCTGTTAACTGCAGTGTAGTTTCCTCTGTTCCATTCCTGGGGTTTTGGTTATTTATTTCTTAGCCTCTTCTGATTTTTATAATAGCTCAAAAAGATTGAAATTTGACATTGCTTTCTTGACATTGCTTCCTTCCCTTAGGGAGAGAACCTTCCATCTCGAGTGATACTAGGACAGATTCCTCCACAGAGAGCTATCCTTATAAACAGGCGCACCACGAGTCTGTGGTCAGTCACTTCTCCTCTGACTCGCAGGGGACAGTCATCTACAATGTGGAAAATGATGCAGCTTCACAAAGCAGCAGGGACACAGGTAGCAGATACCATTATATATATCCGTGTCATCATTGTTGTTAAATAAAAACAAGGAACAGTGTTTAGTATCCTAAATGTTTTGGTTTGTAATGAACCACTGGCATTCACAAAAAGTGAATGTTACTTTTAATGTCTTGCTGGCTTTTGTAGACTTGTATTTGGTCAGACAAATATTTGCAGACATGTATTCTGTCATCCACAATCCCACCTGCTCTCTCTGTTACATAATTCTGTAAGTTAGAGTCTGTTGTGTAGTGCCATTGCACGGTTTGGTAAGTGTTCCACATGCTACTTACTCATCTGCGGGCAGTTACTTCATTTCAGGAGTTGTAGCTGTCTGGGAAAGACACTTTCATCACCAGGATCTCCCATATTTGAGCACTAAAGACTTTGTATGTAAGTGGGTGTTAGTAGTATTTACTGCACCAGGGAGGAGCATAAGATGATTTTGCCCTGGAAGCAAGTGAAGTGAGAGTCTGCAATGAGACAACTACATATATATATGTGTTCCTTAGGGCAGCTGAACAGTCTGCCTGAGCACTCTTTAGTTGAAAAGAGGGTAACTGGAAGTCTGAAGACTTAGATCTCCTCTTAATAGAGAGGAGACCAGTGACCCTAGTCAGCCTGTTTCTGCATACAGTACTAACTTCTAACATCACTTCTGAAAAAGGAGTGCATGAGTTAAGGTCAGACATCTCGAGCATCAGAAACATGATCTGCTAAGTCTGAAAAACATTATTGTGCTATAAATAGACTATCTAAGAAGACATGACAGTTGAATCAGCAACTGTTTGTCGCACCAGTGTCAACAGCTATCATACCAGTTTCCACTTTCAGTTGCAAGATCGTTGCGCTCTTGTATTGTGATAATGTGTGCTTATTAGTTTTATTTGAAACAATCTATGGTCGAGTATTTTTCACATCAAAATCTGGAAAAAAATTTTACAAAACTGTTTCCTTCAGTACTCTTTCATTCTTCATGAGAGCTCCAAATAACTGTAATACATGTTGTTAGGTAGTCCAGTGGTCAAGTTTTAGCAAACACTTAACACTGCAGGTTCCAGTCATAGCCCTAGGTAGAGTGTGAGGTTAAAGGGAAAGTTAAACCAGACTGAGGAAACAAAATTTATGTTGATCTTCAGAGTACGAGGAAGACAAAATTAAAAATGCTAGTGGAATATTGTCTACGTAGTCTGCAAAAGTGGCACAGAGTTTATTGGGTTAGGTTCCTCCCTGCAAAACTTGCCATGAGAAGTCAGCAGAAAAGGGAGGGTAAGGGAATGGTTGCAAACATGTAGGCATGAAGTTCAGCATGTAACCTTTTGTTCTGTCATTTTTTAGTGACTTTCTCCTTTTCTTTTTCTTTCTTCTCCTACTGATTTTATCCTATGTTATTCCCTTCAGCTTAACCTGTCTCACTACCTAAATTCAGTTGTCCTCATCTTCCCTGATTCAGCCTTAGCTCTAGTCAGTCCATCCCCTTAGGTAGCCACCTGTCTGGTCATTGCCCCTTTTTTTTTCCTACCCAAAATCTTTCCTAAAAAGTCAGTCTGCCAACTCATACAACTCCTCAGTCATCAAATGCTGATCCGTGGGGCTATAAAGAAGCCATCCACATTGACCTGTCAACTGAATCGTTCTGGGCAAGAGCAGGATTCTTCATTTAATGGCCATTTACAAACTACTCCAGCCCAGAAAATTATGGACCCTATCCCACATCGTCCTCCGGGGAAGGACCACCATTGGGTCGTATGACCTCAGGCACCGGGTACTTCAGAATGGGGGCAGGAAGAGTGGCTGCATAAGCCCTCTCTAGCTCCTACCAACCTGTGCTGCTGAGAAAAATGTGCGTATTCTGGCCGCCCTATTCATGCAACTGAGATTTCAGTGGGAGGGAGCAGAGGGCGTTCTGTCTTAACCTGTCTGATTTCATTCTCTGACGTATTCTTAGGCATGCACACAATCCCTACAAAACCAAACTTTTCCTTTGAATATCACTGTTTGCTTATGAAGCCATCCCACCTCTTGAGGATGAGGTATTTTAAGCGATGTATTCAGCAAGGAACACCTTGTAAGCATATGATTGGGCAGTCAGACAGAAATCCTGGCTTGTTTTAGTGGTTAAAAAGAAAGAGTGGAATGTTAGCTAATATTCTTGGGATCGTAATTCCTATATTCATGCATTATGTTGGATTTAGTCTTTGTTCCAGCGGGCCTGGATAGAAACAACAAAGACTGTGTCCTGCTGATTCTTGGCATGTCCTCTGTGGCTATTAAGTGTCCAGTGACAGTGGGACAAAACTTGCAGTTTATGAAGGGAAGAGAAAATATTTATGCGAAGCTAGCAGCCTTCAGTCTACAAGGCTGTTGGGCTGTAATTAGTCTATGCAGATCCTAAGCTAATTCGAGCAGCACTAAATATCTTTAAATATATTCTGTTACAGTACTTGAAGGATGCTAACCAAGCAGTCCCTATCAGGTTGAAAGAACTTTCTGGGGGAAAATGTTTTAGCTAGAGAAGTTGTACAGTGAAGTGAAACCTAAGCCTCTTCCATCTTCAGGGGAGCCACAACAGCATATAAGATAGTGCTGTTCTTTCAGTCCTTAACAGATGTGTGACAGTCCATGCTGTGAAGGAAAAAAAAAAAAGATCCCAAAGCACCGACTCATGCTCAGTCACCTAAATGCTGCACATCATCTATCTTCACTGCCAACATTTCTCTTTTACTTGCTTAATTTCTTTATATAATCTTCGTGTCTCTAAAGAATTTGGCTACAAAATCACTCCACTTTGCAAATGAATAGAAGTGTGAGTGATGTGGCTTGTCTTTTGCGGTTTGGATTCCTTCCCACTTGTTTATACTGTCTTTGTAGCAATTGTAGTTGAAGTGAATTATTTTGAATTTTTGTTGAAGGTACAATTTTATGTGTGAAATCTGCTTTTAACATTGACTTTTATGTTAATTTCTAGAGAATGGGGAAGGCTCAGAACAGCCAGCTATGTAGTCTGGGGGCTGTTAATCCATTATTGGGTATTAGGGGATTTTCCTTTCCTATCATCCTATGCAAGGTGAAAGTTGGTGATATAAAGGCTACAGAAAAGTCTTTGTAGTTTATTCATAAATTCCCTTCTTATCCTGCATCTCTGCTTGGGACTACTCACGTGAGTAAAGCCATGCGTGTGTTTGTGCTTGCAGGTTTAGGACTGTGAACGTGTGAGACCCATAACATTAAGAAAAGGCAATACAGAAAACTTGTGATGTCAAATACTCTTAACCCACATTTGATGTGATGAAATGGGGAATAAATTGTGTGCAAGAGACAATATTAGCACTCGGACATGAGCCGTAGTAAGGGAATGTTGTTGTGTGTCAGCTGATCCATGTCGATGGTTCGTGTGTATGCTCTTAGCTTGTGGCAGATGTGCATTAGCTGGCTTAGCCCTTGAGAACCAACTGAGGCCTCTTCGTTGTAGACTAAGCTAACTCAGATTATTTAGTATTTGCTACAGGCAAGGAGAGTGCAGATGGGTAGTTAGGGCAGAGCAGCTGACAATGTGCAGTATTATTACATGGTAACTCATTCATGTGTTTGAGTCTTCATTCAACAGAGTAATGTCATGCAAGCTGTCCTCAGGAGTTTTGTGTTCATGGCTGCTAAAACTGAAAACGTATTCAGACAGCAAGAAAGTCGTGTTCTTAGACTGTTAGAAGCCAAGGCAGAGTCAACTTTTTCCTCTCCCTGTGGATGAGCTCTCGTTAACTAGAGTCCTTGGAGGGGCTGTATTGCTCTTCCATGACCTTAAAAATGGAACACCCTCCCCAGGACAAAACAAAAAAAACTTCGGGATACAAGAACTTACCCAAACCTGCTAGTTAGTATTGGAGCAGCTCCTAAGAGCAAGAGAGTCCTGCTGCTCTTAGCACACAGAGCACTTGGTCCGAAGGCTGTTGTCATCTCTACTGTCTTCTTATGTCCTTCCAGGGCACCTGACTGACAGTGAGTGCAATCAGAGGCATGTTTCCAAGAAGGGCTCACTGGCAGATCGCAAGAGGAGTTCTAGCCGGTCTCGGCGAAAAGGAGATGAGGCGCAGTCATCAGGATACCATAGTGAAGGCAAGAGATGTTACTTAATTTGAAATATCAGTATTTCTTTCTACATGTTTTTAAGATCCTTAATCTGTACATGCATTTCTTTCCTTGTTTCTTACATCTTTGTATTTTGCACTGTATATTTGTCACTGCCTTTTTTTATTTGTTTGGGGAGTGTTGGTTGGCTTTTTTAAAATTTTTGTTGGAGGTTTTTTGTTTGTTTTGTTTTTCACTTTTCAAAGTCTGCATGAAGATGCTGCCAGTTTAATCTGAAGTTATTTTTGTGGCTTTTGCTCTCTCTGTAAACTGCAGGAGAAACCTTGAAGGAGAAACAAGCCCCCAGAACTGCCCCCAAACCATCCAGCAGCACCAGCAGGCTGAGGGAATTTAAAGAGACAGTGAGCAATATGATCCACAGCAGACCACAGCAGATTTCTCAAACCATCCAGAATTCCCCTCGTGGAGGGAGTAGCGTGGATCAGGCAGAAACACGACCCTCAAAAAGCTTGTCTGTACACTCTCGAGACTGGGAAGTGGAGAGTACCAGTAGTGAGTCTAAATCCAGTTCGTCCAGCAGGTACCGGCCAACCTGGAGACCCAAAAGAGAGTCTCTGAATATAGACAGCATCTTCAGTAAAGACAAGAGGAAACATTGTGGCTACACTCAGCTTAGCCCCTTTTCTGAAGAGACAGGTAAGAGTTTGAGAAGAAAGATGTATTTTGACATGTGTGGAATTTATAATCCTCTGCTCTCCAGTTCTGTTTTGTAGTCAAGTGAAATTTTGAAGATGACATTTAGGTCAGTGGTGATTTGTGTCCTTGAAGGCTAGTTTCTGTGTGCGTATTCGTGTTGCCTGTATGATAGTACTGTTTGCTTTCTGTGTGCTAAATTTCACATGTAAGGAAATAAGGGAAACATTATCATCGGTGCTGGTTAAGTGGACACAGGGCTAGACTGTTAAATATGTGGAAATTCATCCCTTGGAATGGTCTTTTGTATTGGTCTTTTTTTTTTTTTTCTCTGGCTCATCATGGTATTTTTGCATGATGGCTCAGACTATGGTGTGGTAAGTACCTTGTGTGTCAGTGTTGAGTTCTTCTTGTGAGGGTAAAAAGCCTGGCAGCCAGTGATGATTTTTCTGGGACCGTTTTACATCATAGCAGCTCTGCAACTTGTATGTGGAGACTTTCCCCTCAGCTTTGCTGGTTTTGAAGATATTGAAATCTGTTGTGAAACAACTCTGGGTATCTTTTGTTGCCCTTGCCCCTGTCCCCAAGCTTCCATTTCACCAGTCTGTGAATGAATATAACAGCTACTTTGCTTCCTATTAAGAGGAGGGTACTCCTGAAACTGTGAGGAGTGTGGAGGGCAGTTGACTGGTTCCTGGGTTTTATGCTGTTACGCTACTGGAGCTGCTGCGCTCCACTCTGAGTGCTTGAAGGACAGAGGTTTGTGTGACTGGCAGTAGAGTTGTGGTAGTGAGGATGCTGTTGCAGAAATCTGGGGGCCTGGAGAGAAGGGGAGGGACAGACGATACTGACTAGAAGGAGCTATAAGTTGAAAGGAATTGGGAATCATAACGAAATACATACGGGGGAAGGTGAAGGGAGAAGAAAGCACGGCTCCAGGGCAAGAAGCAAGAGGAGCAAATAAGAGGGAAGTGGGAATACACAGTGAAATCAGTAAGGAAAGATTAGGAAAAAAAAGTTTAAAAAGGTTTCCTGTCCTCAATGAACTAATGATATATAAGCCTCATCAAATCCTAAGTGGCACAATAATCTAAAAAGAAGTGCAGTGTCTGAAGTAGATCTGACAGATTACAATAACAACCATGAACTGGAAATACAGTTGGGTGTAATGTAAAATGATCATGTACAAATGATCTTGTTAGGGGGAAGGAAGGGATTTTTAATTCCAGACTTGATTGTTATTTGGGGGAGGAATATGGTAAGTTATACTATAGGGGAGAGATTACAAAATAGATTTGTTGAATAGATTATTGCTTAATATTAATAGGGATGCTGTGAAAATATTGGGTGTTTTTTTCTGCTTAATATTGCTAGTTTTATGCTACATTGAAGGCAGCGCTTCTGGCTTAAGCATGAAACTAACATGTACAGATGATTTGATGGTATTGATACTTGAATCTTCTACCAAGCTCTATTCTTTTGTCTTGACAGGTAAAGAGCTTAGTGAGAATGAGGTGAAGGAACACGCTGTTCAAGAAACAAGGTCAAGCCAGTCAAACGTCAGGTACAAGCGTTGTGTGCTAGGCCGGGGCACCCAGCATCATATGGTGGATCAACATCCTCATCTGATACAGAGGATGGAGTCTGGCTATGAAAGCAGTGAACGCAACAGCAACAGCCCCGTCAGTCTGGACATGCCCTTGTCTGAAAGCTCAAGCACCCATAGGTAGATTTCAACCAACTCCATTTTTTGAGTGATTGAAGTCTTGATTTCTTTTTTGTGGTTACATAATGGTGTAGAGCATTTTTTTTTAAATGCTAAACAGCGCTTCTAACTTCTAGTACATGTTTATTGAGGCAGTGGAGAAATAGAAGGGAAATAGGAATCTGAGTTTGATTCCTTTTTCTTGTCGGTATATTGATAGCTTATACTGCTAGTGAGAAGGAAAAGCAGTGGGGTTCAGTTGAATGAGAAATGTTGACTAACATGAGGCATTTGAAATAGCCATACCCTTAGTCTGTAATTTTAAAACCACAAATAAATATCAAACTTCGTGCTTGTCCTTGGAACAGCTCATAGGCTCTTTTGTTTCAGTTAAGCCATAGATTGATAGAAGGCTTGTACAAAATGAGAAATCAATAGAAATCTTAGACATTTTCAGTTTGAGAGGCTCATTGAAGTCCTGCAAGACACTTGCAATATTTATACGCAGAAATAAATAGGCAGCACAACGTGTTTCTCTGCTTGGCTTAGGAAGCTTCAGACAATCACAGACTGAGACTTTTAATAGCCAGAATATTAGATTTTCAGCTGTAAAAATCTGTTGAGAACAGCTATCAGACCATGGTTTTAATAGACGTTACATACTCTTATGGTAGAGATAGGAATTATGTCTTCCCCTATTTCTCCCAAGATTTTCCTATGGTAGGCTTCTTTTTTGAAGTAAATATTTACGTGATGACAGAAAAAAAGGTAGATATAATTTCTCCTGGAGCAATTAGTACGATGGTAAACTGTAATTACACTGTTCTTGGAGTAACATGGTAAACTATAATTACTCTCTTCTTGGAGGGATGCTCATATGAAACGAGCAGGTGGATTGGTTCCTGCCTGGCGTAACATCCCAAAGTCTCACAGTAGCAGCATCTTGGAAGTGGAGTCTACTTCATCAGCTGGGAGCTGGGCAAACAGCCCACACACCATTGGAAATGGTAAGATACGCTTCCTCAGCAGCGGTGGTTTTGCAAGGTAAATTGTATTGGAGTTGGTCTTTTATTTCTGCATGTTTATCTTCACAGTGAAATTGAGGAACGCGAAAGGAGACATTGGGGAACATAACACAGTTTTATAAGATATAAGATTTGCCAAAGGAGGTTGCAAAAAACCTGTTGGAATATTCTTTTGATCGTATTTCTCTGGCATCTTTTTAAAGTATTGGCTGAACTGATAAACTAAGGCTCATTTTCCTGTTCTTTCCCATAACTCAATATTCTGCTGTCATTGAAAAATACTTTCCCAAGCATAACTCATAACTTAGTAGGATTGATGAGTCGTGAAAAACTGCTCATAATGCTGTACAAAATTCAGATTGTCAGACACGAGAATATAGATAGTTACAAGATGTTTGGGCTAAGGCTGAGTGTTTCTGCAGATAGGCATTGCGATTGTGTAATCCTTGATTCCAGAGCACGTCTGGGGAAGGAAAAGGGAGGAGAGGAGAAACTTTTTGAATACAGGTCATAGTTGAAGTGGGAATGATGACTGATTTCTGCTGTGTGGACTAGGATATTGATATGCTTTATTTTCCTCCCATTTCCATCTTCTTATGCAGTTAAATGGAAAGCATCTCAGTTGGAATCCGTTTTACTTACTAAAGCTAATGATCTGGCTAATTTGACCTAGCATTATTTACAAATAATGCTATTGTAAATATTATTATTTTACAATAAGAAGCCTCAAGATTGCAGCATCACCTTAGGGTTGTCTCTTCCAGTGATTCTCTTGGTTCTGCTTGCTGTTTCTTGGGCCAGTGAATCCAGGGATGGGCTGTGCTGCAGGGGGGCTCAAGGCAATACTGCAGCATTTTTGCCAGTCACTGACACAGAGAAGGCAATTGGAAACCGAATGGCTTGGGCAGATTTAAAAAATAAAACTGTTACCAAAGCAAAATTTGTGATCTGAAACTATGTGCTCGTTGCTTAGTCAGCCTATTTGCTAATGTTCATTGTGTCCTCCATTAATATTTGTTGTCTTTTAAGGGATACTTTAAGAGATTTTTACCATCGAAAAAACAGTTTTTCTTTTTTTTGGAAGGTGGGGAGATGTTTGTCACTTTAAAGAGTGAACTGGATGAATTGCAAGAGGAGGTGGCAAGGAGAGCACGTGAACAAGAACTACGAAGAAAAAGAGAAAAGGAAATGGAGGCAGCAATGGGTTTTAATCCCCGTCCCAGCAGGTTCATGGATCTAGATGAACTGCAGAATCAGGGTAACTTTTTGAATACAGTGTATTTTGCAAGATAATAGTGCTGAAGTTTTTCTGAACCTTTGAACTTGATTTCCTTTTGTAAATCTCTCTTTCCCCACCTCCATTACAACTTTGCACCTTCAGTCAGTGAAAGACCATCGATTTCAAACCTGTAGAATGCAAAAAAGTGCTGTTTGGTATTTTGACCAAATTCTTTATTGAGAGACAACAAAGAAACACAGAGGTGTTTTTAATATATCTTCACTTTTCCATTTTATGTGGTGATATGCACCGTTATTAGTACTGATGTCTAGAAGCTACAAGGCTTCAGCCAACGTCTTGGAATGAGCAGGGCTGTTTGCGCCTTGCAGACACCTCAGGCCCACCTGCAGCATAGCTTGTCCATTTAGGCTGTTGTTTTGTTTCTGGTAGTGTCACTGCCCTCAGCACTTCTGATTGTTCCTGCCCTTGTACTCTTCACTTTGTCCCTACCCAGCTGTGCAGCGGTGGGAACAACTACTGTGGCAGGCTTAAGCTGGATCTAGTGTTGAAAATCTGAGCTGGGTTTAGCTTACCTATCTTTTCTAAGGAAAAAGAATTGGAAAAAAAAATTTCAAAGCCAAATACTAAGTTTGAGTGTCTCTTCCCTGACTCTTCATGTTTCTGGCAGGGGATGGCAGCGGGAAAGGTTTAATTGAAAGGATAGGGCTGCAGCAGAGGGAACTTGGTGACAGGTTTCACATGTAACACCTCTGTTTCAGCCCTCAACCTCCATCAGCCAGTGAGGGGAGTCAGAGATGGGGTGAAGTGCACTGATCCAGTCGAGAGTGAAGCCTGAAGCCTGGTAGAGCATTTAGCTGGGGGGGTTATTGGTAGGTGAGCAGGACCAAGGCAGGTGTAGTGAACACCGTGGCCTTCTGTGTCCCCACGCTGCTTGCTCAAACCTGTTTTAGGTGAGAGTTGAGGTGCTGGTTTACTGCTACAGGACAGAGAGGAAGGAGAGGGGCACCCCACAGCAATGCCAGTTCTGGGCAACGTACAGCCAGCGCTCTGCAGCCAACAGCCATGCCATCTGCTTGGCAGCCAGAACGTCGCTGTGCCAATGGCAACTGAAAAAATACAATCTCTGTGAGAATGTCTGACTGGAGGACTGGTTTTATAATTTTCACTGACCATCAGTGAGCCGCTTAGTTATCCTTTACAATCCTGCTGCAACCTGCCAGTAACCAAGGAAAAATTCTGATGTACCAGAGTAGATGGATATCTTTTTAAATAGTATTAGTGTTTACTTTTGTAACATGAATGCTGTTGATGTAAAAGTTGAAAAACAAACCCTCTTGTAGAGCATGAGGATGTTGTCTTCTCTGCTTCTCCTACCCAAAAGAAAATACCACCTTTCAAGACATTAACATCTCTTCAATCTCTCGTTGTATTAGTTGGTAAAAGTAAAAATTGCTTAGCTTTTCCGTGTTAAAAAGGAAGTAAACTAGAATAATGCTTAATCAAAAAAGACTTCAGTAGATTGTCTGAGGAATTTACAGTCATTGACTTGGGATCTGGGAAAGTTTTTGTTTATTCCTTTATCCTTTCCCCACCCCAGTCAGAGATGTAATAGCTTAACGTTAGCAGACTGCTTGGCTGCCTGGAAGGATTGCTGGGATGCAGAGCTCCAGAGCACTTGTGACTCATTTTCCCTCAAGTAAACTGCTACATTCTTGCGAAGAAAGCTAACTTTAGTATACTGGCCTTGCTTACAAGCCTCAGTAGCCTTGATTTTGAAACTGAATGTGCTGCTTGATTAACTCACTGCTCTAACAACTCTTACTTTTCTCTTCAGTACTTGCTTTTCACGCAAGCTCTTGGGGGTTTACGGTAAAAGAGAGTTGGTGTTTGCATCTGTGCACGAGGGTGTTGGCAAGCAGGCCAGGCTATGACGTATGTTCTGCAAGTTCAGAAAACGTCATTTATTGTTGGCTGATAAAGATACTCATGTTCTGTACCACAATGGCAGAGACATTCCATTAAAAAACTCCACCCCTAAACAAAACAAAATGTCAGGTTTTATTTCCTGTTTTCCTCTGCCCCATTTGAAAGCACTAAACCGTACGCATAAGTTGTGTAATTCTTAATAGGTGACACCGGATTGTCGGGGCATTTTTTCCTCTCAGAACTGTGTCTTCTGATGCCAGGACACTGTTTCATCTTCCTCCTTTTTGTCCAAGAATGGTTCATCCTTCTGTCCAACACTGTTTTCTGAATTATTGCAAAAAGAATTCCTGACAGTTGTCCCTTTCGTCTCAGCTCCTTACACGCTTCGTCCTAAAGCTGCAAGACTGTTGGGTTTTCATATTCTGTCTGTCTCTTTCAGCAGTTGAGTGTATGCACTGAGCGCACGTTTGTACAAGTATTTCATGCAGGCACTTACACTCGCACTCAAGTGTAAGTTTTTTGTTCCCCAGACATCTCACTTGTCTCAGTTTGTTTCCATATTGTATGGAAATAATTGAGTAGCTGAAGAAGAGACACATGATTTTTGGCAGAGGACTTAAGGCCATGTACAAAGAAAGCCCTGACCTGCTATATTTTACTGATACATTTTTGTTTATATTTAATTCTAAATTTAGATTAATTCCTACTTAACAGAAGTCATTTGAACTGGCTCTGTGTTATATCTATGCCATTTTTTTGTACTGATTTAGACTGTTGAAAATGATACAATAGACCAGGACAACTCTCTCAAGTGAACAAAATTTGAGGAAAAAATCCGGTTTACATCATTTCACTGTGTGGATGTCAAGCATATCAGGGTGCTCAAGTTGCACTTCTACTTAGGGAAGGCTAGGTGGTGCAGTCTGGGATGTGTGCAGCCTCTGCGGGACTCCATGTGTGGAAGAATTTGGCAATCATGAATGGGATGAGGGTAAGTGAGGGTTCTGCAATGAATAAAACCAAAATGAAGGGTGCTGCCCGTTGCAGGAAGGAGTGATGGCTTTGAGAAGTCGATGCAGGAGGCAGACTCAATCTTTGAAGAGTCGCTGAATCAGGAGCAGAAGGGGGATTGTGCTGCAGCTTTGGCTCTCTGTAACGAAGCTATATGTAAGTAACTCTAACCGCCTGAGCTATTGCGCTTTTGACATTTTACTAATATCATAGGAAAAAGTCTGAAACGTTGAATCATGCTAAATGGTCAGGTAGTAATATGGGGATCCAGCTGGTCTTTAGGTACGTGCAGGGAGCCGGTATCTTTGCATTTTTCAAGCATTCCCTTTTGGGTGTTTTAGTCCTATTCCTCTTCATCTGTTTTGTTCATGTTTGCATCTGTTTTGGTGTTCTCTCCAGTGCTATGGCAGTAACAGCACTGGGGTGCTGATGTGCCCTTTTTGGTGCTAAATGGTACGTTTCAACAAGCGCCTGGTAGGTAACTCTCCCTGCCACTCCGTCCTCAATTAACAAATTTTCCCAATCTTGAGAGCAAATAATTACCAGGGGCCTTAAGCTCCCCTGTTTCTCCTGGAGGGTGTAGCATAGGAAGAAAATGGCAGCCCACTCCTGAGTCCTCTGGATTAACAGAAATGAGCTGTGCTGTACCTGACTTACATGAAGAAAAAAGCGTAGGACATTGAAGTGCTTAAATGCATTGTGACCTTTGAGAATGTGTGCTATGTGATTTCATTTTATTTTTGGTCTTTTCCATTATGACTGGCTGGCTGTCTCACCCCGTGCTCCTCTCTGTCTGTATAGAATGGCTGCAGACAGAGTGGGTAGCTCCTGCGCATTTGCATTTAGAAAAATTGGCTCTTATGGACCGCGGAAGGGCGCAGCGTACAGCTGTTGTGATGGCTCTCAGCTTCCCTTCCAGCAAGGGGCACACTGAATCTCAAATCCCAGCTGGGTATTCCTGCACGTAAAAGGAGTCCCAGGTATGGAGGATACAGGAGGAGGGTAGATGACAGAATGAAGCATCAGTGTGGTAGGGTTGGAAAGAGCCTGTGTGAAGGGGATGAGAAATTGGGCAAAAACATGGATAACCTTTTTTTTTTTTTTTTTTTACTTTATTTTGGTTTAGTTTCAATTAACGTGTTTGGACACCTGGCTAAGCTGAATGTGCATTAATGGAAACAGTAGCATCCTCGTGAACTCTTGTGGCAGTATTTGCATGGTCCATGTTTTATGTTCTTGCTGCATCCTTTTTTTTCTTTTCAATTTTATTCCTTTTTTCTGTTTGTTTTCTGCTATGTTTTCTTTTGCATTTTAGCTAAACTAAGACTTGCCATGCATGATGCCAGCGCTAGCACTCACAGCAGAGCCCTAGTCGATAAGAAGCTGCAAATCAGTATCCGAAAAGCCCGGAGCCTCCAGGATCGCATGCAGCACCAACAGCCATCGCAGCCGCTGCCGCCGCCAGCCTGCCACCCACCACAGGGCGGCACCAGGGCCCAGGCCTCAAGGTAGTCCAAGTATATCACCTAGACCCAGGTCTGAGCTGCAGCTATGAGCAGCGCAGTCTGGAAAGAAATAGCAAACTGTATATATTCCCCCGGATAGTCCAAATCATACAGTGTTACTTCCTGTTCCTTTCTTCTTCAGGTTAAATCCTATTATAAGATAGTCAATGACCCTTTTGGTTTTTTTCCCCATTCCTTATAGAATAGTTCAGTGTGCACGTGTTCAAAATGTGATCTGTGACAGAGAATTGTAGCAGTCAGTGCCTGGCAGCATCAATATTTTATGCACCAAGGGAAGGAATACAATAGACAATAACCTGGCTAAAAAGGGAGGGGGTGGCTCTTAGGATGAAATGTGCAACTGTTCACAATCAGGAGCAGTTTCAGGATTCGGTCAGTAAAAGAGTGCACTACAGTAAAAACCTTACTATAATTGCTTTTATGTTGGGAACAGCAACCAGCGTGTGTTAGTGCTCTGTGGTTTGAAAAGTATCAAGTACACTGATCTTTTCTAGTCCACTTCTCTAGTGGTGCACTGGTACAACTCTTGGATCCAGATCCTGATCCTGTCACCTTGACTACTCTTCCTGATGCTGTACCATTCTTCATTTTCTTTCTGTGCTTCCCAGCATCCTGTAGCCTGGCTTAGCAGCCTCTTCAGCATCTTTTCATGACTTTTTCTTCCATACTGACTTTAACTATAGCATAATTAACTCTCTGCTGTAACTGATCCTTTCTTCCTACCCTCTTCAGCATGCAGCTTAATCCTTATTTCTTCCCATGCCATTCCCTCCTAGCACTAGACCATCCTTATCCAATTTCTAGGCTGTTTCTTGAAGTGTTACTTTTCTTCCCTCTCCCCTTTCTTACATGTTATATTATCAGAAGCTTAGATGAAATCTCAGATGAGAATCCTTTTTTTTTTCCTTTTTTAAAGTGCTGCATACAGCTATATACTAAAACTCAGTTAATTTGCACACCTGCCAGGCTGTAGTTCCTAATGTTCTTTTCTTTTCCTGCAGTAGCTGAATTGTATGTAATGAGGGCTGATCTTTTTGTCAGTCAGGAGTGTGTTATATACTCTTTCACAGGAGAAACATAGAGCCCAAATTATGTATTTTGGCAGATGCTAGTAAAACGAAAGAAACTTTCTAAACTAATTTTGTTAATGCTGAACTTGTTCACTGCTGCTCTGTGAAAAGAACATTACTTTTGCAAAAAGTTATATCCAACCAAATGTTAATATTGCAGCCAATGAAAAGAATCTATGCGTAACCAGAGTTCTGTACTCTTGCTTTGATATAAATAATGTTGTAGACAGTGCAAAGTTTGTGATTGCTCACAGACAAGGTCATTCTGCTGCACATATCAGCTAGGTCTTCATGATAACTTTCCTTCTATGAATCTCAAGGAGGAAACAAAGCAATGAAGTTACAGTTTCCTTAAGTGCTCTGTTGGTAGCCTGTCATTTTTCTCACAGGCACATGGACTTGGTACTGCTTTTTCCGTCTGCATATTAAAATGTTAACTAAGTGCAGAAAAATGCCAAGGACGTGTATGACCCAAGGATATAATTTTCTTGCATTGGTACATAAAATAATACAAATCAGTTTTTAGAAGTATACTTAGAAACAAATTATTAAAAAATAGTAGTTATATCTTTAGCTTGAAATTTATTTAATGTGTTGGAGAAATATCTCCAAGATCAGAATACAAAGATGGTATGAGAGAAATTTCAACATGTTCCTTCCATTCGTCAAGTCATTCTTCATGAAGTTACCTGGAGAGAGGGGACCTTACAGAAAAATTGTCAGTTCATGTTCAGATCATGAACATGTCCAAAGTATTTTCAAAAATATCTAAGATGTTCATGTCGGAAACAATTGTTTTATTTTATATAAATGCTAATTTTACTATTCTTATAGTTATCCCTACCCATGTGCGCAGTCTGCTGATTAAAGTGCCTAGGCTACTGTACAAGAATACTTTATATAGAGCCTAACTGTAGCAAAATACTCTTAAAAGTATGAAATGGATTCAGTAGATCGGTTATAGTAGGAAATCAGGGCTAGAAGCAAAGAACTAACATGTATGTATCTGCTGAGTTAATGCTAAGTTTTCATCAGAATACAGTTAACAGAGAGGTGTGTGGAGGTATATGTCACCTAGTGTAAGTTCTGCACCCTAGGGATAAACGTAAGCAATGACTACTGCTAATCATGTACCCTTCTGTGTGTTTTAGTGAACAGACTGGCCCGCTCCAAGTACTGCTGAGCCAGGAGGTACCACTGGAACCCAACAAAGAAGTGGAATTTGGGTCCAGTTCTTTCTTCCACCCACCTGCTTCCTGCCATGAATTGCACTCATCATTATATCCAGAGTCTTCCTCCTTGCCCCCTTCTGAAAGCAATCCATCCAACAGGATCTCTCCAAACTTCCAGTCTGCTTCTGCTGATTTTCATGACCAAGTTCCCTCTTTTCCCTATAGGCAAGGGTTGGCAGAGAGGTCTGCAAGAACTGAGAATGATGCCCACCATAGTGTGGAATTTGCTGACACCACAGCCACAGGGCCAAAAGACTATAGGGAATGCCGCAGTAGCGGCAAGTTAGAAGAGGTTCATAACACAATGCCTATTCTCACACCTCAGTGCAAATCCAAGGCTAACACAGTAAACTTTGGGTCTTTGCCTACACTGTTTCCCTGTCCACATCCACCACAAGCAGCATCTCCTGTAAAGGACAGCCAGCGCAGTCCTTGTTCCAAACTTCCAAGCTCTCCAGTGCAGCCCAGCATTGATCATTTAGGGGCCTATCATGCAGTGACCCCTGCAACTTCATCCCCTACACGGCAGTGCTCCTTGGATCCTTTGCATAAAACAAATAAGTACTCCAGAGCAAACAGCCATGAGATTTTATTGCCCTCCCAGGATGAATATGGCACAGCAGAAGGTTGCAAATCTGAGGCTCTTAGTACAAAGGGACATGTCCGTTCCTTGGCAGAGCAGTTTCAGAGAATGCATGCAGTCTCCCAGAGAAAAGGTACTCATGAAAAAGGCTGGATTGCTGCAGTGTGTCAGGATGAGAAGTCTCCAGAGTTAACAGAGAAATCTTTCATCAATCCTTCATCCTCTGGTTACAGACAGCTAATCCATCAAAACCAAGAGAACAAAAACCAGTCTTCTGAAAAATTGCACTCAACTGTGGATATTAGGGATGGGGTAGTTTCTTTGGAGGGTTTTAGTGCCCAACATGTTGCTTCTAAGAATATTGGTTCTCACAGTGAAGAGCTGTGTAGAAGAGGTGGACAGAATATAGCAGACCCTGCACCCTACCTGGAAAGGCACTGTCATGATGGAGGAATCAAACAGGTGGATGATGGAGCTACTAGTAGTATGGTTGCCTCTATGCCTGTGGACCGTTGGGTGGATAATGTTACTAGGTATTACAGTTCTCAGAAGGCTAATAAGAATACTGAATGGCTTCCTGTACCTGGAAGGAGTCCACCCCTTTCTGATCAGAGAGCAGTTGGAGATGACTTGAGCAGGATCCCAGTACATCTGCATCCGCAGTGGAATCAAGACACAGAACAGGAGCTCTCAGAACTGGAATCCCTCTATCACACTAGTCTGCAGGCATCTCAGGCCACTAGGCCTTTCTTGGGAAGACAGGACAGTGCTAGGTATCCATTTGACCAATCAGGTAAGAATGATGCAGCTGTTTTTCTTGGTTGACCTGCCTGTGTACTCCAATATAGGTGAAGGTAGGTTTTCCAGTCGATTTAGTTAAATGGGCATGAATTTGTGCACGGATGCAGAAAGATGCAGGTTGTGCACTCTGAGAACATTCTAACTATATAGGTAGAGAAGCGGTGTGATAGCACTGCCTGGGGAGGCTGCAGAGCAGCTGTTGATCTTGGCAAGTGGAGAGCAACATCTGTTAAGGCTAACATAGAAATAATTGGTCCTGTTTTCAAGCGTGGAGCTAGCTGCTTAGGTCAGACTGCTGAATTTTGATGTTTGAAAGTCCTTCATCACCTCTGGAATTTATTAAACTGTTTCTCTGCCTGAAGTTCATGTTCTCCACATTTGTGAATTGTAACTGATTGTATTGTACATGAGAATTTAGTCTGTACCTGGTTGAGGGGAATAACTTTTAACAGTGTTTGCAGATCTGTGAGAGTTGACCTTGTGTTTTGCTAAGGACTACCTGCTTTAAGTTCTGGAAAATTACTTGTGAGAGCAGCACTGGGGATGCGCAATCTGCACTAAGATCCTGGAGACCTTATGGATTAGTTGGTGCTGAAAGAAAAAGAGCAGATTCTGTTGCTGGTGGTGAGAATGTCCAGCTGTTGCTAGAGACATTCAGTTAGAATCTGATGATAGCAGTCTAGTTCCACTTAAGCTGACCTAATCTGCTGGCTGAGATAGGGCAACCTTGATTCTCTGCTTAGCATAAGTGAAGCAGATTTCTTTATAATCCATGTCATAGCATTACAGCTATGAATTTTCTGGTAAAATACAAAGCAACCTGGAATATATACGTGGTGCGTATATTACAATACATACACCGGATAGGTTTTTCCTTCCCTTGCACCCGTGGAGGTGGAGCCTCCATTGTTCCTGACAAATCAAGCCTGGCTGTGACCAGAGTGAATACTGCAGTAAGATCTTGGACAGGTTTTTATTCAACAGCTTGAGTTTTCTATGAAACTCTCTTGTCTTGCAATCTACTGGCAGACCAGGTAACACATCCAAAGGTGACCGTTGCCATTTTCAGTACTGTGGTTTTCTTTCAGAGTTAGGCAAGATCTGACCTCACAACCTTGCAGATGCTGTCTTGCATGGGCTTCAATCAAGTGGTCTTATGTGTTCCTACCTACCTTACTGATTTTGGAAGCTCTTTCTGGAAATCTAACAGGATAAAACCTGGTTGCTTTAGTGTTAGCTGGAGCTTCAGAGTTCTGTCATCAGATGCCCTGTTTCTTATGCTGACACTTTCCTTGCCTGTTTTCCCACTACATATATGAGGGATATGAATATTCTTTTAAAGTGAAGCTTGTGTTTGAGATCTTTACTTCTGGTTTGCTGTGACTTTCCGATGTTTCTTCCAAAGTTCTGCATGTTCTGTATGAAACCAAAAAGGTTGAACCAGTGCATCTACTGTGATGAACTGGATGAAAATCACCTGAGTGGGTCTAGGACAGCTCTTTCTCACTTATAACTTGGATTACCTATTCATTTGCAAATGCACATTAAGCTTTCTGCCCCATATCAACAGGTTTTGTCAGACCTTTAATCTCAGAATCAGGGTGAAAATGCCTCTGTTCGATTACTGGAGCTTTACAGCAGAGATTAAAGCAAAGACCTGACCCTCCAAAGGCCACCTCAATGCAGAAAATGTCGCTACCAGCACATCACCTTTCTTCCCTTATAGACATGCCCTGTGACCATTTTTATTAGGCCATTGATCTGCCTTTCTATTCCATGAGAAATTTTAGGGTTATAACTGGTTGGGCATTGCACTGAAGTGAAGTAACTGTGGCATCCTAGTTAAAAATAACACTTTCATCTATTTAACCAGCACAGCAAATCGTTGGCAAACTGTAGCATTGGTTATATATGTGGGGAACTTAAAGCTGATAGGTCTGTTTATCCCAATTAACTTTCGGTAACTTGCTTCTGGTAGCTGATTATGGGTCCCTTTAGGCTCCCTAAACGATCTCACCTCTGTATCAAACAAGTGGTGATGTGCAGTTAAATCATTTAGTTCTTAAATGGTTCAATTAATTGCTCCCCAGAAGCCTGCAAAAGGGCAAGGGAAGGGTGGTGTGAGTATCCCGATAGTCTGTCTCTCCTTGAAACATTGAGAATTAGCTCGTTTATTAATGCTCAAAGGATCTCCGATTTCTCGTTCTGTGTGTGTAGCCTGTCTTTGCCAGTCAGGCCTAAGATAGTCAGAAATGTGCTGTAACGTGCAGTCAGGTGTTGAATTTAACCCCAGCGTTTTCCTTCCCAGCCTCTGCGAACCTGAATGTGAGGAAGCTGCATGCTGCAGCTGGCATGGGTCTCTCGAAAACCCCAACAGCAGAGATCGAGCGCAGTCTGTGTGGATCCACTGTCTCTTCTGTCTCCAAGGTGACATGTTGTTGTTTAAGGTGTGCTAGAGGGGGAAGGGCTTGGCCTGTGCAAGTGAAACCGTTTACAGTGGGAGAAGTGGAATATATTATGAAAAAGTACTGTGGGGTTATTGATACTAACGTTAGAGAAAATTCTCAAGTGCCGTCTAGCTCAGGATTAACTATCTGAAAAATGGGTGACCCATGCTACCTGCAGCCTGCAGATTGATTATCTCAATTCGGACTCTGAGGAACATATCCCTGAAAAATTTAAGGTCTGGTCTCTTTGAACATGTTGACAGGAACTGCCTTGCATCACAGCTTCCAATAACTGCTTCTTGATGTTACTACTTGTGGGGCACAGTCTTTTTTACTCTGTCGCTACTTATTTTGAAAGTGGGGAATAATTTGGTGTTTGCTACAGCTCGTACATGGTCCCCTCAGAATGGGAGAAGGTGCTTTTTCTTTTTTTTTCTGGGGAGAAACCCATTTAAATAGATGGCAGTTACATGTGTAACTGGCCTGTACATGAAAACATGCAAGTATTTTCAAGAGGTAATGTCATTTTCTATAATATTTCCATATTTATTAAAGGGAGCTGAAATGATCTTGCTTATACAGGACAGAGGAAAAGAAAGAAGGAATAAACATTTCCTTTGCTAACATAAGATTAACAAGCTTCCAGCACTCATCAAATAATCCTAGATTTTTTTGGACATGGGAAGACTGTAGTACTTTATCATGGAGTGGCTGTCAATTGCAGCCACAATTACCTCTACAGGGGCAGCGATGCCTGTAGCAGCAGTCAGTCCTTTAGGTAGATTCGTCCCAGTAGAGACTTTTTGTCCTGGATTTATAAAAGAATAAATCTCACTCTGACAGATCCATCAGTGCATATTTACTAAAGAAAGACAGGCTATAAGGAATAACATTTTTAATCATCAGATCCAAACAGACCCGTTTGCTTTATGTTTTCAAAGTAGTACCTGAATAAAGGATTTCAAAAAGAAAAACCCATGGAGTTGCATTGAAGTATAGTCTGTTAGATTTATATTCATCTCTTCCCTACAATTTTTATACAAAATTGATATTTTGGAGAGCCTTTTCTGAAATGTGTGATATCGTCTGCAGGTCACGTATACCAGAGAACATAGCAGGGACCCAGAAGAGGAGGAAATGTACAGTGCAGAGAATTTCCGTCGCATTGCTCGCAGTCTCAGTGGGACAGTCGTCTCAAACAGAGAAGAGGCCATGGTCTCTTCTCACAGTTTTGTAAGTAGAATGATGTGCAGCTTTCCAAAAGCCATCATCTGTGTGTGGGGTTGCTGTTTTCTCTCTCCGCGTCTAGTAGTTAAACTAGACAGCAGACAACTGAATAATGAGCCACTGTGAAAACCTGTCTTTGAATTTTTGTTCTCTTTTTGGAAGAATAATGAGCTTTATTTAAGTAACAATGACTCCTCCTTCAGGAGTCGTTGCAGAGTAGTACCTGCTGCAGCTGGTAAGCATGTGAGCTAATATTACTTGCCAATATACAAACTCATCCAGTATAAACATCTTTTTTCAGTTGACTTAAGAGTATTTTCAAGAAAGCTTCCAATACACCTATAATTTTTAAAAGACACCACAAACCATATGGAAGTTTCTTCTCTCTTGTGGGTAAATTTAGCAAGTAGCATTTTCAGAGAGTAAAAGTAAGTGTAAAGGGGGGACAGTTCGTAACATGCAGCCAAGCTACATACAGGAAATAATTAAAAATAGGGAGATTGTTATTTTCTTTATTTTCTCTAAGTAGTTTTAGGTGCAAGTTAAAACTGCCAGTGAGAAAACAGCAACAGGTTATTGTTGGTGTTTAGCAGCATAGCCAGATATGATTTGACAGTTTGGATGGGATTGAATTTTTTTACGAACTGTGCTTAAGTTTCGATTTGAAACCAACTGCATAAGTGTAGAAGAGTCTCAGTTGCAAAATCAGTTACGCAGACTGGTCGGTCTGATTCTGTCTTTCTGCTCTATACCATAAGCTAAAGAATATGTCAGCTTCTGAATGTTTGCTCCTCAGCATGCTATATATAAACCTATGCTTTAATGCATACCTGGAGGTGCTGACAGAAGCAATTAAAGACCTGTAGCTATTCAAGACCCCTCTCTCTGCTGAAGGTTTTTATTGCCACAACAGAAACAGCCACTAGGATGTCTGTCCATCACCACTCTTCAAGTTAGTCACTGGGCTCAACTTTGTGATGGCTTGTTATCGTGCTGTTCAGCCATCCCTGCTTTGGGATAGGTCCCCCCTAATAGAGCAAAGTGGTACAGCACTGATAAATACCTTAGATGCAACAGGTGAATCTGTTCATAGTCTGGAGTCAGAGCTTTCAGTAAAGGCTGGTTTGTGTAGCATGGCAGTTCTACTGCTGACTGGCCTGCCATTGTTCTCTGGATTTGGTTTGTGAACCAGACCTCCATGAGTGGGTTGTGTTTGTTTTGGCTTTTTCTCCTTGATGTATTTCCAGTCAAATGATCCTCCCAAGTACCCCACCACTGCAGTAAGAGCCTTACTGTATTGATGCAGTTTTTATTTGTATTTCTTTTTCACATACAGATGCATGGTTTTGTTCCAGTGACTCATCCTTTTCCTTGGATCAACACCATCTTGGCTTGATTCAACCCAACTCTGTGTTTACTCATCATTTTATGTTCTTTTCTTCTCCTTTCTCATTTTATAAAAGGAAGCACCAAACACGAGGAAAATGCCAGTGGACACCAGCCACCGTTCTTCCAGCTCCACTTCCCTTCCTTTCCCCCATGATCCTCCTGTGTTTCCCTTTGATCCCCAGCACAACCCAAACCAGGTGCAGCACCTACCCCATGATGTACTGATGCCCAGCATGGTGGGCAAGGCACGTAAACCGTCAGGTAATCACAGGACTTTTCATCCTCCTTCGTGGTCAAAAATATTGCTGAAATACAACTCTTCATCTTGTCTTTCATAATGATGTTTCACCATCTGCCCCAATTCCTCCAGAGATATGGAAGGATGAATCAACGTTCCTTTTCTTCTCTGCCCTTTTGAGTTGCTCTGTGATTCTGTGCTAAATGGACAGAACAAAAGGGAATAATCTTTATGGAAGCATTATGATCACTTTATATAAATCATATTCACATTTTTGTGAGGCATTGTCTTAGTGTAAAAGTATCAGTAAGACCCAGCACCTTGTTCTCATGTATGAGAGTATTTCCACAAGCTACTCATTCCAGCAAATCACACATGTAATTGTGCCAATAGAAATAACGAATTCCTGCATGAGAATTATATTCCCTGTGACAGCTATCAAAACCAGTTTGATCCACCAGCCGTGAAATACTTTGTGGGGCGGCTCCTTGATGATATGAGGGCTGTTAAAGAAATCTGAGGTCTGTGACAGCAGCTGTGGTAGGATAAGGAGGAAATGCAGTGAGGAAAGTGAGTGCTAGAAAGGGTACAGCTAGCTTTGATTCAGAATTGCATGCCAACCGGTAACTGGATGTACTAGTGATTTTGTTTTTCTTCTGTCACCTGTTGGCCACAGCTGTAAGTTCTGAGAGGATGAAACAAAAAATATAACTAAGCAAATATTTTTTGTTTGTTTTTTAAATTTCCCCAGGAGATCAGAAGAATATCATCCAGAAACTTTTGGTTGTGCCTGACAGGGGTGAAGCTTTCCAAGGTGGAGACTACCCAGGTGTGGCACTGAGCTATGGGAGTCTCCCTTGTGCGCCCAAAGGCACCCTCTCCCAGGGGCAAAAGCCTCTCGTTAATCTGCATTTTGGAGGTGGAGCATCAAGTGTCTCTGGCCGTTGGCTGAACACGAGCCACCCTGCCAGGCAAACAGCCACGTTACCAGATAAGCGAACAACGCTCTGGGGGAAACATGCTGGCCAGCCAGGCAAGAGTTTACAGGAAGGCTTCCTCTGGCAGCCTTCACAACATCAAACGTGTGAATCTTACGCCACTGGTTGCAGGCTACCAGCCAGCACAGACTACAGCACTTTAAGAATACCACACGAGCCTTCTTGGGATCCCGGTGCCTCTCAAGGTTGCCCTGTGCCCCCTTCTTGTGTCAAGGCCCCGGGTCCAAGGAGAGTTGATATGCCCCCAGAAGAAGACTGGCGACAGAACAGCTACACCCCTCAGCCTGGCAGACGGCGAATGCTGCCAATGCATGTGATGGATGGGACTTTTTCTTCTGCTTCGGAGGCGCACAGAAATATGCTGGCTCGAGCAGCAGCAGCTACTGGCACCATGCAAAATAATGGCTGGTGAGATCCCGTCCGCTCCTCCGTGTGCCCTAACAAACCGCTCTGTGAACAGACTGTAGGTGTTGCCAGAGCATGGATTACATGGAGACAGCAAACTCTTTCAAGCAGTATCTGTGCCAGTTTTGTCTTAAAATGTAGCTATACAGTATGTGGAAATTTAATTGCACTGTATTTCATTTCTGACACTACTGAACTGCTGTCTGGATGGGGAATCTTAGCTATTCTAGTCCTGGCCTCTCCTAGCAAGAAAGTGCTATGGGAATGGTAAGCTTCAGGGGCATTGGTTTACGGGTAAGTTCAGCAGTATGTGCATGTTTTGAAGGAAGACGGCCACTAACAGAAGGACTTTTTTAAGGACTATTTCATGAAAAATGTAGCTTTGGTAAATTCTTCACATAAAACCACCAATCCTTTCGTTTTCCTCTCCTTCCTCTCTCCTGTTCCTTCCTAGGGGAAAAAGACTGACCCACTTCCAGGTTCCAGTAAATCTGCACTTGGCAGGCTGGCAGTTAGTAAAGCGAAGCCAGTTTTCAGTGTGCCGAGATCTCTGGCAGAGATCACGGCCGTAGTTGCTGCTGAGGAAGTGGCAGGGAGACATTGTTCATCAGTAAAACAGAATTGTCCCCACTTCCTTAAGGCAAACTAACAATGCTTCAAACAGAAAAGACTGTTATTGCTGCACGCTTAATTACACCAATGTAAACACAGAATAAGTTTAACTATTTTAGTGTCAGACATACTTGCTTTTGTAAGTATTTTTCAAATAAATCTATGAAAATAGTTCTATTTACCTGTGTATGAACTTTCTTTGCTGTTTGGCTTTACTCATCAGTTGGCCTGAAACTGCTGACTTATTTTCTTGCACACTAACATACATGAGTAAATTGTTCATTCTAGTTCATTAGCAAAGTTTATGTAATAAGTACTTAGTTAGATTGGAGGACGTGTCTAACTTTATCCTTGGATTTGATGTGTTTCATCACTAATCTGTGCTTAACTTTCCCTTCATAATGGACCGTAATTAACAGTGTATTTGAAAAGTATTTTGGAACTTCTTTGTTGGAGGGGGAAGTGCAGGATCTGTGCGAGATGTAGTGTGTGCAGGTGGGACTCATACAGAAAAAAGTCATTAGAAATTACTGGTGTGGTGAGAAGTGCCATTTATTAAGAGTTGCGCTCCTGCTCTTGCAAATGCGTTCAGGTGTGGTTACCTGTTGTTTAAAACCGGGGGAGGGATTGTGTTACACGCTCATGCAGGGAGGGGGCCTGCAGCCAGGGGAAGGGAAGGTCTAGGCTGCCCTCTAGTGCCTTGTATTCCTTGGGAACTGGCTCTGGCTCTTGCTCTAGGTGAGGGTCTTCGTTTTAATGTCATGGTTTGCACCTCAGTGCTTGATAGATTTTCTTCGGTTTGTGCTGTTCAGTCTGAGATCGAGTCTCATTCAGTTTAATAAATGTCTCTTCTTGGTTTATGGTTTCTAAATTATTGCTATTGTGTCTGTTCTGTTACAGTCTCATGTACCTACATCATGCTAAATTGTGGTTTACATTTGGGATTATGATGCACGCTACTTTGTACTTAACTACCCTCACTAGCTGAGGTTACCGGAACACAGCACTTCCTTCTTCCACCCCTCCATTCCAAAAAAGCCCTGCTGACTTGACTCTTTGATGTAATGGCTTTGCCAATCTAATAACATGAAACTTTCAACAGTGCTAATTTTTTACTAATTTTCTACTAACTTCCTAAACATAAAACCATGGAGTATCATTTTACTCAAACAACTATTTGGTTAAGGTTTCCCAACAGATACGGAATTATAAGTCTCTGGCTGCAGATGGACACGCCATAGCCAACGGCTGAGTTTCGAGCCACAGAAATCGGGATTTTAGGAAGAGCCTGCAAGCAGAGGTAGATATTTGGACAGAAATGTTCCTGTTGCAGTTCCCTGTCTCGCGCTGGTAGAACAATACTATTAGAGTAGAGGTAATCTGGGCAGAAGCAGCCTCTGCTTTTAGCTTTTTGTTACTTTCAGCAGTTAGAGAAAGTTACAGTAGCCCCAGGATGCAAATGAGGTATGGATAAGTATTTGACACTTTGAATGACTACAGCTCTAGAAAAGTTCAGGTTGCAGAGTGAGGCTTAAGTAGTCTTGAACTCAATTATCTAAAACAATCTGCCAAAATAAACTACGAACTCACCTCTTTAAGAATCAGTGGGGAGTATGAAACGTTTTCAAATAAAGAAAATGTGCATATGCTTGGATTTATTTTTTATTTATTTAAATCCTAGCTACAGGGAAAGAGGAAATAGATGTCCATAAAGCTCTGCAGTATAATCCTGAGTTGATGCAACTCATTTTAACCATCGGTGGTATCCAGTTTTTCTTTATGAAGGGAACTGTTGAGTTTATTCCATCATCATACTTCTATGTACCAGACTTCAAAACCACTTTGCAAATGCCCTGTGAGTATTAATTGCTTAATATGAAATTAAATCAACCAGGGACCTGAAAAGGAGAAGCTTGGGAATATAACCTCTGAAGTACTTCCATATCAACCAGTGTGCTACTATATCAGAAAATGTAAAGCTGGAAAAATGCCTTTTCTTCATCTGTAGCTTGTGCCTGCATGTGTTAGTAAGGTCAGTGAGTTAGTATCTGCCTTGTAATTCATTTGACTAACTGCTAACTTGTAAGTCTTTTCAATGCTATTTATTGGCTGTTTAAACCCTAGAAAAATCAATTGTACATTAGTTTAATAGCTTATTAAAGTTCACTGTTGCCTATAAGAAGGGTGAGGAGGGAGCTTCCGCTAGGAATTCAGCAGCTACTTTAGAATAGTCTTTCTTCTTAGAGTTTCTAAAACTTGTAAGCTTTGATTCAACATACCCAGGGCTGCTTTTGTAAAATATCTGTCACTGGCTGCAGAGTGGGTTGATGGATGGAACTGAGTGACATGAACCACACACACACACTCAGATTTTACATTTTAAAATACTTAAATTTGTTCTCTTAAAAATAAAATTCTTATTCCCTATATTTCTACGATCTCTCCTTGTGTTTGTAATACGTGTTTAGATCCAGCTGTGTAGGGGGCAAAGAAGAGCAATAATAAAATGAAGAGTGATGTGGTGTTGTAGCAGTAGCAAATAGTGTAACTACAATCCTGTATGTAGAGAAGGAACTATGTAGCACAGTTCCTTCCCTTGAAAGCAACAGAGGTTGTGCACAGTGTCTATGAACATTGCACTCAGACCTGCTGAGCAGCAGATTTGTTCAGATGGAGTATGTGCTGGAGCCTCCGGCACTAGTGAATCAACCAAAACGCACTCTGCTTTAGAGAAAGGAGCTACACAAGTGCAAGGTAAGGGCCTTGTCCTTCCTAAACAAAGGCTGCTGCAGCCATGTTAAAACGTGGGGAATTTGGGAGGAGGGAGGGAGAGAACTGTCTAACCGGTATTTTCTGTGGTTGCTGACATTGGCTCACCAGTGGTGGTTGGGCAGCATGTATAACGTGTAGGCAGTCATGTAGGTTTTGTATCCATTGTTATTTGGGGAGGGGGCCAGGGTTAGTGGTATGGAGGGAACAGAAGGAAAGACAAGAGGGAGTGTGGATTGCAATAGGAGGGAACAGATGAGTAGGTGAAGATGACAGATTGAAAGGAAATGTGTATGCGTTCTCTCTCTTCACTCAGATGTGCCTGTCTTTCCAAAGAACTCACGGTAATTGGTCTGTCTGAATTTTCTTTCCTTCTTTTAATGGGTAGCTTTCGTGTGCAGAGAGGATCCTTGGCACCAGTCTGACACAAGCTTTTGAGAAGGGAAGATTGACCGATCTAGGGAGCAGGCCATGTTCTTCATAGGAGCCTTTAATAACATCCATGCCACGGTAAATGAAGCTGTGCAGAGACACTCACGTGCCACTGCTGTATGTGTCAACAGACAGACACTGGGACAACAGTGTAGGCTGTTAGTGTGTATGCCAGCTGGGGTGAAGATAACGTGCTGGGGTTTTACAGATGCCTCGCTTAGGTTAGGTGTGTTCTGGAGTCTCCTACCCCTGTGCTGTCTCCTGTTCAGCACTGTGGGTGGCAAAAAGCAAAGTATGAGATTTTCATCTGTCTGTGCTTGTAGTCTTTGGTATTTTATCGCTGCATAGTCCAGAACCTTTTCAAGCCTAGTTAAATATCTGTAATGCTCCTTTTACGCTAGTTCTTCCACTGTTATTATTTATCACTGATGGAGTTAGCATTAAAGCTTCAGAAAATGTTTTAGACAAAACATGTTAGGTTTTTTTTTTTTAATCCTCTTGCACTACTGCTGAAATTATTTTCTATTTGTATCATTCTATTTCATTGAAAGGTTCAGGTGGGTTTTTTTATCCTTAAAAACAAACAAACAAAACCCTTGGAAATGTTTTTAGGACTGCTATTTGATTAATGGAAAACACAAACTATGACCAGCTATGCAGTCACTTCAGAACACCAAATGTGTTTGCTAGCAGGTGCAAATGGATTAATTCAGCAGAAAAAAACTGAACTTACTTATTGGCATCAATAGAAGTGTTTCAGTATCCATTCTTGAGTAAGTACTGAATATACTTGTGAATAAGAAGATCAAGTGTCTATTTGTAAACTCACTTATATTAGGCTTATTGAAGGAGGGTGAGAAAGCCCACATCGCTCCAGTGGTTTTATAATTTTCTAGTTGCATATAAAGTTATTGCGACAAAATGCACAGTAGAGAAGCTTGTAAATCCTTCTGTGGGATTATTTTGGGATATCCCTTTCTGCCTTCATCTAATTATTAGTCATGGCCTCAGGTTTGCCCAGTTATGAGGGTCACTTTTTGTTCAATCTTTTCTTAGGCTACTCAGTCCCAATGTAACAGTTCAGGAACAGAGTTGACATGTCTATGCCTTTTGTGTGTTTGTTCCCCCCACCCAGTTTCCTCTGATCTGTAGGATATCATGATCATGGACCAACATGCTTCATCAAAGTTAAAAAAAATAACAACCCTCACTGTTTTACATCATAGTTCCTGTTACGGACCAACAAGATTGTTGGTTTTTAATAAGGTCCTAAATGTAGACCTGCTTACCTTGGATATAGTGTCAGTTAAGTGGCTTGCTTGTGGAGGCTCAGAAAACTAGAGAGAACACAAAGGAGGGCAGCAAAAAGCAGAGTGAACTCAATTTTTAGAGTGAGTAGAGGTGACTGGATCATAGTCTATTAATATCATCAAGGTAGTAAGATAAATGAAGAGAGGGAATTGCTTGGTCTCAGATGGTAGGAGAAAGCAATCACTTAAGGCTAAGGCAGGAAAAGTTTGAACTAGATAATAAGGGCGGGGAAAGGAATGCTTTAAGCAGAGCAAGCGAGTGATGTTTTGGGGAACCTAAGGAAGAATTTGAGGTACCATCACTTAAGAGGTGTGAGATTTAAATTAGAGATGTGGCTGATAGGTTTTGGGATGAAAAGAATCATCAAAAATTCTAGAGTCAGGCTGAGTGGCACAGGCAGGGTCGGCTTAGCCTATGTTTTGCAGCTGTGGTACGATGCAAGGAATGACTGGCCTTGGCTAGCTTTTTGAATGTAGTCTGTAATTCCACAGCCTGTTCATAGACATTATCAGGGATTGGAAGGAAATGTGTGCAGGAAGGGAGTGTAACAGAATGCAACTGTAATAGTCAAGTGGCTTGTAATTTATACCAGCAACTATCTGATAATTTGGCGAGGGGTTTTTCTGAAGTCAGCGCAGCTTCTCAGTATCGGATGACGTTGGCAAGGGGAGTATTTCAGTGATAATAATTTTGTGATGCTGGAGGAAATGGCTTAAGACTATGCTTTCAACCTGACTGATGCCTTTGTGTTACGGATGATAAGCTTTGCCGTAAAAGCTGGCTTGGGGCAGCAGAGAAATCTTGTGTCCTCTTCAAGCTTTCAAGTATTCATATTGAAACTCAGTACAGCAGTATGTAAAATGTATTTAAAATAAAATGTGGCTTGTTCTGAGGCAGTGTCACAGGTCATACCAACCGCAACACTGTTTCTGGCAATTCAGAAAGGGTGGTTTCAAGAAGTCACTAGTGAGAGTCAATGAAATGGAACAACCTCTTAAAAGTTTTGTCTTCCTCGTCTTGTTCTCCTGCTTACAGCATGTCTTCCCCGCTCAGACCTGGTTTATCTCTGCATGATTTGCTCTATGCATCTTTCTCTTGGGGTCTGGAATATATCTCTCTCTCTCTCCTGTGATTCAATTTCCTTCTTACAGTTTTCAGAAAGTCCTTGTTGGGTAATTAGATGATTCTGGGACATTGCATTGTGCCAGTTTTAAAGCTATGTCGCCGCTAGAGTCAGAAGGGACTGTTCGATCATCTGACCTCCTGCGTAAGATGGTTACAGAATTTCAGTCATTTTTATGTCTAACTTCTGTCTGAACTTCAGTAAATGGCACTTGTTGTCTGAGGCGGTGATATACTAAAATATAGTTGCTACTACACCTTGCAGTGCTCAGGGGAGGCGTCAGAAAAATCTGGGGTTTAAGATAACACCTTTTTGTTTGAACATCTTTTTTGTGCAGCTTTGGCGTGTACTGCTTTACGATGGAGCAGGAGGAAAACAGGGTTCCTCTGCATCCCAAATGGCTCCGTTCCCCACGGTACAGAGTAAGACAGATTGGCTTGATTATTCCATGTGCTTCTCTTGCTGCAGTGTTTCTCCGTTACGAAAGCAGTTGTTCAGAAAGTGGTCCAGTGCTAGCTAATGGTTTGGAATAGCCAGTCAGGTCAGGAATCGGGCTTTTTTTAATTAGATATTAAAATATGTAGACTGGAACAGCCACTTGGTGGCAAAGCTGAACAGGAAGTAAAATGTGACTCTGCTTTTCAGAAAGACCTTCATTTGGCTGGCGTTTGTGAGAGATCTGTGTGAAAATGTCAGGATTATAAAGGGACACTGACTTCTGCTTGCAAGGCCACGTTTCTCTTTGTAATTGCGTTCCTAAGTTCCTACAATCGTAACACTACTTGTGGGGCTAGTAGAAATTGATTCCTTGAACATAAGATGTACCCAGTCGATCAGCTTTGCTATCCCCATGAGGTGAGTTGGGGCAATGTGACTGCCCCTTCCAGAGTCTCTAGCAGATTGAGAGACAATAGTACATGAAAAAGCTTCAGTAACAAGCTGAAGACCTTAGGTAGAGTCCTGTAGTTCTCTTACTCCCTAATGTAGGTTTTAGTATTGTCCTAAAATGACAAAGGCACATGCTCGGTGTTTTAATGAGGCAAGATGGTATATGTTAGAAAAATGACATACCCCAAGGGTAACTGCTAGCTAACTTCTCTTTCTAGCTGTTGTTGTTAAGAACAATTAAAAAAAGGTCATTTAAATTATTTTTAATGTTCTATAGAGGTGTGGTTTGTAGGGAGACGCAATACCATTTCAGATCAACTTAATGTGTTGGAGGGGGAGGGGAGTGGAAGCCGGCAGGTTTTCATCTGTATGAGCCTCTTCTTTAGGTGATGTCTGGATATGACTGGAAGTGCCCTGGATATGCCCTTCAGCTTGCAGGGCACTAGGTGTGCTGCCTAGAAGCTGATAATGTCTCCTTCTGGCACAGCATCATAACAATAAAATTATGCTATGCTTTTTCCTCAACCAGAGTTCTGACTGCGTCAGCCCCTTTTACTTCATACCCCAGGAGACAAGAGGCATGTCGGCTGCGGGATCATGAGGGAAGTGAGCAATTGAAAGAAGTAAGAGGCATCTCTCTTGCAATTGCACTTCAGGTGAGGTGAAGAGGTGATTCCTGACAACACTCAGCAAGGTGTCAGGCTCCCTGTGTGTTTGGAAATGTATGGACAAATGAATTTCTTTTATAACTTGAGTGTGCATCTGCTGTTTCACGCTGTCAGACATTCAAACTGCATTTATTACCAAGCTTCTCTTGATTCAAAGTCAGTGACTGAATTCATTCCCCCCTCCTCCTTATTCTAGCAAACCTACTTTAAGCTAATGCTAAATCAGTAGCAGCAACATTTACTTACTGCCCTTCCTATCCCATGCTCTTGCTGCATATTCTGCGTGGATAGACCTGCATGCTACTGAAGCAAATGAGCTTTTGTTCTATTTAAAACCCAGGCCCTTTGCATCGGTTATACAATGACAGACATTTGCAGAACATGTCATGTAAAGTTGTAATTCCTGCTACTGGAAAGCTTAGCGATAAATCCAAAATAGTCATCCAGGATTTCTTCCATGATACTCTCATGTATCCCAGCCTTCTTTTTCCATGCACATGCACATTTTACTTGTGGACATAGAATTAGTAGAATTCTGTATTTCCAAAATTTTGGAGTCTTCCAAATGTTATTAATAAATAACCCAAGGATTTATCATTCTGATTCCCTTAAAATTTTCAGTTGCTTCCTTGAATGTCTTTACAGTGATATTTCATTCAAAGTTCCCTGCTTGAACTTTGTGGGCCATGCAATAAAAAAGGAAGGTCACACCGAGCTCTTGTGTAACCCATCAATTTAAATCTGTTTTTGCTTGAGCCATACAACTTGTCATGCTCAAGATGGCAGATACTCGCCTCCAATGTCATCCTTTTCCCTTGGAGCTCAATGAGGCAGAAACCGGGTCCTCTGAGTGGCTTTTCTTCCTTGAATTCCTGATTTATTGTGTGAAATAGTTTGCACAGCACGGTACAAGTAGTGCACAAGAGCTGTATTATTAGCTGAGATGCAAAGCAGCAACTCTAGATACAGCCATATTTAATGAAATGCAGTACATGTATATACTTAGATGTTTGCTAGATCTGACTGGCTTCATTGGCAGATATTTCAGTGGTGCCAAACTCGGAGATTTTGGGTGTGGGATTTTGGGGGCTGGTTTTTGTTTTGTTTTTTTTAAACCCAGCTAATTTCTGTGATCTCAACTCTACAGTGCAGCCAACCTGCACTGGTACAACTGAGGTTACACGAAATTGGAGGAAAGCTGTTGAAATTAACAGCTGGAGAGCAGGAGCTACTTAGTTTTTTTCATCAGTAAACTTAATGTGGAATAGCCATGAAGAATGACCAGATTAGTTTAGATTTAGTACCGTTGTACCAACTCTTCTGCTGAGGCGTAAAGCCCTGCCGGTTGGACCTTTTGCTGTACACAGAACGTGTGCGGTTTGTATATACTGGAAGGGCTGTGGCCTGCTGCATTTGCCGGGATGAGGCCAGCGCTGCAGTGCAGCTGCCTCCCCATGCAGCTCCGAGGGTGTCAGGGAGGGGACAGCTCGTGCTGCGGTACCCAGGGCCATCAGTCCTCCGGGCTGCCTCCTCTGCCCACTCTTGCTCAGCTCCAGCGGTGGAGCAGATGTTGGCCCGAACTATCTGGTGGTAGGAGCCTGCGGTAACCTGTGCCCAGGGTTTTCCTTGGGGGAAACTTGTGTCTCCCCTCCACCTGCTGTCCCGGGGGATGCACCCAACGTTGCTCGCGAGGCGAGGCCGCCGGCCTCTCCCAAGGGTGCTGCAGGCGCCAGGCACCCCGGTGCGGGCGCGGGCGCCCAGAGGTGGTGCCGGGGAGGACGGAGGATCCCCGTTCAGCCCGGGGAGCCCCCGCTCGGCTCGGCCGCCTGACAACGTGGCTCCCCTAGCCGGACAGCCGCCGGGGGGGGCGGCTCTCCCTGCCCCGGGGGCGGGGGGCGGCCCCGCGGAGCTCTCCATGGTGGCCGCCGGCCCTCGCCCGCCCGCCGAGGGGCCGCTGGGGGCCGGGCCGCCCGCCGCGCCGCCCCTACCCGGGGCCGAGGAGGGCGAGCCCGGAGGCGCCGGGGCTCAGCCTCCGCCCCTCCCCGCGCCCCGCGGCGGAGGCGCCGCCCCGGGGAGAGCGGAGTTTCGCCACGCTCCCTAACGGCCGCGCTGGCGGCGCGGCGGAGCCGGGAGTTTCGCCACGCTCCCGTAGTCCCCTCGTGGGGCGGCGGCGCGGTGCATGCCGGGCCCGAGGCGGACTGTCCCTTCGCTGCGCGAGGAGCTGGGAGCCGCGCCTGCCGCCATGTTCCGCCGGGCCGCCGCCGCCGCCCGCGGCCTCTAGCCGCCCCCGCCCCGCCTCGCCCCCGGCCGCCGCGGGCCCCTCTCGCCGCCAGCCTGCCGGCGGAGGAGGCGGACGAAGGCGCCGCCGCGCCCAGCAGCCGCCGCCGCCGCCGGAGCCCGGCAGCGCCCAGCGATGTCCGCCAAGGAGGGGAGCAAGGTGCTGCTGCTGCCGCCCCACGCCGCCAGCGAGCGCGCCGTCAAGGGTGAGCGTCCCCCTGACCCGCGGCCCGCGGGGGGGGCGGGCGGGGAACACGGCCGGGGGGCGGAGGCCGCGACCCCCCGGCGGGGCGAGGAAATACCCGCGGCCGGCTCGGTCCGTAGGCGGGGAGGCCGAGCCGGGAAGGCGGCGGGGCTGTCCCCGCTTGCGGCGAGCCCCGGGGCTGCTATGTGGGGCGGGGGGGGCTGCCCGCCGCGGGTGGAAGCGGAGCCCGAGGCCTGCGGCCCTGGCGCATCCCGCCCAGGCGCGCTGCTGCTCGGCCGTCGTGGGCGCGAGCGTGCGTGTGCTCTGCTGGCCGGGGGCCACCGGCTCCCCCGCGGGGTCTGGCCCCTTCGCGCCTCGTTCCCTGCGGGGGTTTTCCTCTGCCCGCGCGGCGGAGATCCTTGTGACTGCAGAAGCTGACAGCGCCGAGGAAGAGGGAATGGGAAGGTGCTGCCGCCCTTGCTGTTGGCTTCTGCTCCCGGCTTCCCAGTTCTGATGGAAACCATCACCTTGAGCTGTTTCTTCGCGGCCTTTCTTGGTAGCGGGCTCCTGGGAAGCCTTCACCAGTCGAACGTTACACTTCTCGGAAGAGAATTAAACCGTTTTGCAGTAGATACAGCTGTATAAAACTGAGATAGTCTGAGAGCCGGAACGCTGTAAAATACCGACATCCTTCCTCCGGAGCACATCAAGAGTGTCATTTTAGCGTTCGCGCGGAGAATAATCCTTCACAACTGAAGGTATCCTAAAATATCTTCGTTAGATCCAAGTTTCCCATTAAGAGCATGGCATAGGTAACAGTTCAGCGTTCTGTTCTAGCGTTTATTTACTCAAATTGTGGGTAATTTTATTTTAATCTTGAAGCTTTCGACGTTGAACTGGTTTTGACTACAACAGTGTGGACGTTTGTGATCGCAGACTGGGCTGTCAGAATTCATGGCTGTACACAAAGTGGTCTGCTGTTAAGATTGCAGTTCCTAGGAACACAGGGGCAGAGATCCCTTTAACGTTTTATAAAATAAGGGTCTTGAGAAATGAGAAGGATGGCTTTGTATTCAGCAGGTCTTAATTAAAGCCTTGGAATCCCGTAGTATGTTTTGGGAATCAGCATGTTTTCCAGTAAGCTGGAAAGCTTTGCTCACAGTAAGTTGTTACTCATTTTGGATTGCTTAACCTGTTGATTTGTTTGAACAAATTGCAAGAGTAAAAGTAGAAAATGCTAAAACTAGTCTATTGGAAACTTGTACTCATTAGTGCTACTTTAACACACAGTGTTTAGGCTGATTTTTTGTACCTTTACCGCAATTTGTTGTAACAAATTAAGTTCTTCAAACAATGCAAGAGAACTAATGGTAAGTGATTAGATACTTTAGAGCACGCTGGAAAACCTGCTGGTTTCCAATCACTTCATAATTCAGCTTGTTAAATGTGACCCATGCATCTCGTCGTTTAAAAGTACAGTTAAGACTTGCTTCATTCGAACAGGACTACAGCCTGGGGTTACAGTATTTCTTTGAACGCGGGTGTGTAGGATGCAGAACTACTGCAACGGTAATCAGGCTCTGACAGCTTCGTCTGACATAATTACAGCCAGTTAAATGTTCACATAGTGGCGTTGTTCTGCTCCGTCTGTCGACCTGTCCTGTCCATACCTATCGTGCTGAATCACTGGCTTCTGGAGAAAGCCCGGACAGCTGTGCCAAGCTGGCTGTGTTCTTGATATGAAGGGCAGGGTGGTTTGGTGTTCCCCGCCCCCCCCGTTAGGTGCAGTGCAGTTGGTCACTGTTTAAAGACAGTGACCCCAGGGGTGCGAGGCTGCAGGTTGTGTCAGTGCCGAGTGGCAGCATCTGTGCAACATAAATACATTTGTTGAAACCATGTTACAGGGTGACAGCGATGTCACATCCCTGTTCACAGACAGGTGTGTTGCCACTCTCATGCCTCTTGGACCATACAGGTGTGGCGATGCTCTCTTCAGGTGGACCCTCTGCGTTTGTCAAGGCAGCAGTGTGGGCCAGGGGACCCATGGGTGTTAATCCTTTATACTGGAATGGCGTGGACCAAACGTGCTGGTGAAGCTGCCAAGACAGCAGTTCAAATGGTTGCATGATGGAGTATACTTCCAATTTCTGTAATGCTTACGAGTCATTGGAGAAATTGCCTCTTTTTTATTAAATATTGACTTATGTATTGATAATTATTAGTGAATTTGTTCATTGGAATAAGCTTTGGGATTCTTTCTGAGGCAGTAATTTTTCACATTTATTCTGTTTAATGTGATCTGCTATAGGAGGAAAAAAACGTGTTAAAATGTTCTGAAAACGTTACTTTTCTTGTCTGCCAGCTCTGTTCCCAAGAAAAACCGTCCTTGGGGCACCCAGGCTTTCTGTTTCTCCTTGCTGAGACATTTCATTTGGAATGTCTCAGGTCCTTGAGAACAGCCACAGAGAAAAATGTAGTAATGTTTTCTGGTGTATTGGTCCGTATTTCAGCTTTCATGCTCTCCATATGCTAGGTCTTTTGGGAGGAAACGTGAATTCAGGACTCAGTGCTAGCTGCTATTTTCATTGCTTCATATCTTGCTTTTATTTTAGCTTTATTTTTTTCCTCTATATTATTGGAAGAGGGGAAAAATAACAAAACATTTTAGAGGCCATGAGAAATCCTTTACCACTAGGAATATATGTTGGCAGAAGGGGGCAAGTGATGCTCACCCAAGAAAAAGGGTTAAATTATTGTATCATCAGTAAGTAATCTTTTCTAATAAGGTAGGATAATAATTAGTATGTGTCCCCCTTTATATTTTAACCTGTATATCTAGCAATTAGTGGCAAGTGCATATATCTAGAACAATATCTGAAAGGTTATCAGGTGTAATGGTCATATGAGATGTGTATGTAATAAACATAACAATGGCTTTACCTATGCAGTCTATCCAGTCTAGCAGTGTTGGTCTGGCATACCTTCCCAAGTATAAATTGTATCGTCAAAGATCATTGGTTGCTTTTAAAATATATGAAAAGCTCCAATTTTCTCTTTTCATGGCTTAGTTACATTGTCTAAGTAATTCGTACTTACAGAACTTGCTATAAATTAATGGTTAGCTATGGAATCGAAACCCCTAAAGTCAGGTTCTGGCATTTGGTTCCCGAAAGGTGCATTGTGGCAAGGCTTTTGTTACTGCTTTTTTTAAGAGAGATGAGAAAATGTGCCTGTCGTCTCGCTTCGCCGTTTGCTAAGGCACCTTCTTCGTCTGTGGAGAACGATACTTAGCGTTTTACCCTCTTGTGGAAGACAGCTTTTTCCTCTATTACATTCTGTCAGAATCACAGGGAGGGGAAATACTCTTTCTTTAAGCTGCCATTATTTAACTGCTGTAGCTGGTTCTTTTGGGTTTGCGTTTGCCTTTTTTTTTTTTTTATGATAGTTGACTGATGTCAGTCAGTGCACTTGACCTTTCAGTGCATGTGACTTTCATATTTTAGATTTGTTCTTGTGTGTATCTCTCCTAGTGATACAACTGTTTCACTACCTTGTAGTAAAGTGGTTTTCACCCATAGGGAGGAAGAAGTGCTTGTAAGCTCAGGCAATTTGATAGAGTGGTGCTGGGCATGGCAGGGATGAACCTTCATTGGCATTCACAGAGTGGTAGGGGTTGGAAGGGACCTCTAGAGATCGTCCAGTGCAACCCCTTTCCTTTGAGGGACAAGCACCAGCTTCTCTGACCCACCTGTGAGTAGCTACACCTCAAAGGTCTACTTGGAAGAACCCCGTCCTCCCTGGCATTGCACTTTGCCTGCTACTGATGCTGCTAGCCTTTGGGAAGCAATCCACAGGACCTTGTCATGTTGAGCTAATGGATATTTTTTGTAAAATTTGGACATTATGTCTGTTCTGTGGAAATGGGAGGGTTCAGTATTCCTTTGTTTTGGATAAAAGTCACGATACACTCTGTCTGATGGGCAAATGGTAGCTCATTGAAACAACTCTTGAGAAAATCCCCAAGAGAAGTAACTCATAGCCTTGAGCAGGATCCTAAATTAAGACACTAATAGCTACTTTTTACAATGATTTCCATGTTGGAGAAAAAGAAATCATTGCAGTATTCAACTTCAAAATTCAGAGTCTGTTTTAAAAAAAAAAAAATTATAACAAACAAGTAAAAAGACAAATGCTTACAGGCAGCACAAAGGCTCTTTAAAAAATATTATAGGGCACCTAGCATGCCTTATGCTGCTGGTCTGAAATGGATCTAAAATGATTCAGAAACGTAGCAGAGTAGGGAGAGTATTAAAAGGTCTTGCTAAAAAATAAAATAAAAAAATCACAGTTTTGTTTTGGGAGAGATAATGGAACGGGGCTGAATTCTGACAAGTCACTGTTTGATTGGCTTTTTACTTTTTTAGGGAGGATGATTTGAGTGAGTGAATCTTAAAAATAACAACAAAACCCCTCACCCAAAAATGGAAGCCTGCCTTAATTTCAGTAGGGCCAATTGGCAGTTGAGGCTTGGGAAAGTAAGGCCAAGGCAGAAAAATCTGGCACGGAGTTACACGTGTGTTTATTGCCTGAGGAACTAAGGGCTCTGTCGCACATGCATCAATACCTGCTGCTGAATGGGACCAAGGAATTGTCCTGCTGAAGCAGAAGTGGTTTCAGAACATATCAATAAAACAAATGTTAAAAAAATAATAATCCCAGGACGGGAAGATATTTGTCTGGTGGCTCTAAAGGAATTCTTAGAGGGGTTTGGGTGCAAAGTTATGGATTTACTTTTCTGTAACCTGTGGTATAACTCATCTTCTGAGTCTGAGAAATGGAGCACAGCAGCATTTTCTGAAAAGCTCTAGGTTCATCTAGAGAGCTGTAGATCAGTAAGTTTAATTTAAGTCGACTCTTAGCACTTGTAAGAAATACTGGCCTAACTGTGTGTCCCTGGGGAAATAGGTGTTGGTACAGTTTTTGTAGGTGGAAATCAAGAGAAATTGTTAGAATATTTTGGAGGAGCCAGTGAGCTGGTTGATACAGGCAAAACGATTTATTAGGTTCCTTCATTGGAGCCTTTAAAGTAAGCAAAGAGGAAATATCCTCTTTTGGGTCAAAGTTAGGGAAGAGGGGATGTTAGCAGGTAATAAACTTACATGGCTGAGCCAGGTTAACATCTGTCATTCATTTGTGTTCTTTAAATGTATTCAGAAGTTATTTAGGAAACAGAGTAAATAGCAAATAATAACGCTTATTCAGGTTAGTAAACCTCCAGAGATATTTCAGGAAGCCCTTGCTAGACTGAGTGCCTGGGCAAAAAAGTTACAGGAGACGCTGTTCTGATAAAGGCAGAGTAGACTTTACTAGTGAAGGAACAATTCTTGCTTAAATGTAGAGGGTGGTGAACTTGGGAAAGAAACAGTATGGCTAATATTCTGAAAATGTCAGCACAGTGGTAGTCAAACAGGCTGGTAGGAATTTAGGGATTATTAGAAGATCAGTTTAGAAAGAGAAGAATGCACCATCATGCCATTATGTGCATCTTGTGTTATGTGTGCATCTTGTGTTATGTGTGCATCTTGAAAAGCAGCATGTAATTTTGTCCCCCTTGCTGATTTTCTTCTTTATCTAAAGGTAAGTTCAGAGGCACAGAGTGGCTTTTGTGCAAGGTGAAGCAACAAAGATGAGAAATGTGACTTGGAAAAGGGATAGCAGAGTAGGGCATACAGTTAGATACTGCTTACATCATGGATGGCGTTGAAAGGAGAAGTTGAATGGGAAACAATTGTAATTCTTACCTCCCTGTGAAAAGGGGAAAAGCAGTACTAAACACAATTTTCCAGTAGTGAATATAACGGAAAGATGAAATTCTTTTTCATATAATACGTAATTAAAACTGTGGAATTTATAGCATTAAGGTACAGATGACACAAAAATTCTAAAAGCGTCTGTTCAGGAGTTGGACAAAATAGTGAAAAATGGTTCTGTCAGTGATCATAAACATTGATGAAACTCTGGAGGTAATCCTTAAACCACCTGTTTGGAGAACCGAGAGTATGGGGAGGGAAAGACCTGTGAATCCATCGTTGCCAGAAGCACATTTAAGCACTAAATAATCTTTTGGCGTAACACACTGGCCATTTTAATGGGAGGAGCATCTTTAAATATTTTTCAAAGAAAAAGTTACATTTTTTTCTGAGAAACTTCCAAAAGCATGAACCAATTTAATTGAAAAATTACACTGACAGTATAAAAGATGAATGTGCCATGGCATACTAGGTACAGCAATAGTTTCATTTGAGATTTAAAATTCTATGAAACTTTTAAGACTGCAAGTACATGTTAAGTAAGGATAAAATAAATAGTGCCTGCAGTGCTTTTGTGGGGTTTCAAGGTTTACGCGGTCATTTTTCCTTGCTTCTAGAATGCTTGTTAATATAGCAGGCAGCATGCATTCAAAGAAACTGAAGTAAAGGGGTAGTTTTTGTGACGTTTAGGAAGAATACCATAAATTGCAACAAACTGACTTTGCTGAATCTGTGCTTTCTTGTTTGGGATGAATAGGGTAACTCGTAGCTTTTGACAAGTATTGATTCTAGCTTTCTGATTCAAGTAGACACTGCTGTGTATTTGTGCTTAACTAATATTTTCAAGGTTGCTGGTCCATAGACCATCTGTGATGTCTTTATGCTATTTCTTTTCAAATCTGTTCTGCCAAATGGAGAAGGATAATTGGATGTATTCTGTCCTCATAGCAGTCATGGGTGCTACATCTCTTTCTTCTGTATAGATGTTGTCAGAGGCATGAAAACTCCAGGGACAGAGTGAAATATGTGCTAGGTGTTAGGCTTTGTGATTCTTCTGAGTGACAGTACACAGACAGCAATGCATTTATAAAACCAAAATTCCACAAAACTTGACTGAATGTCTGAAAAAACGCAGGCAACTATGCTGTGCTGGTAATAAACCTGCTGGCAAAATGAAGGATACTGGCCTGGCTTTTCACAGAACACCATGGTTGTATTGATAAATGGTATCACTTAGTGGAGACAAACGTTGTATACTGTTTCATGCGTACCTACCAGCCAAAGCAACAAGTCCTTTACAAAGGCAATGTCTGTGTTTAGTAACCTTAGTAATGTGAGTCGAGATGTTATCTGTGAAATCAAAACCACTCTTAAAACAGAGAATGAAATCTGGGATGTTGAGCATGCTTTTACAGCCAAAGCTGAGTTCATGGAACCTGTCATGGGCTCCTGGTTACAGAGGAAAAATGGCTAATTTTCTTTCACTGTCAGAGGAAAAGAAAAAGAAATATATCAGTTTTAAGAGCAGCGAATACTTTATTTGTGGAAGTACAGTGCCTTGTAGCGTTGATCCCTGATACTTTTTCCTACCATTAGTCTAGAGGCTTTGATCTCATCTTGTACCTTTTCCAACAGTGTCTCTGATAGAAGCCAGGTTTAACCAAGGTTATTAAAAATGTGCATATACATCAGCGTGGGTTAAATTTACAGTATCTACGTGTAAGATTTTATTAGCAGCCACTGTTGTACTCAGTTACTAGGCACTGTGAGATCTGCTTTGGGTCTGGAAGTAGTGTGTTTGTGTTAGTTGCCATACTGCACCTCTCAGCAGGGATTATTATATTGGGTGAAGTGCTGTGCTAATGTAGTTTTTCTACCTTCGAACCTCTTTACGTTGTACTGTGAATTTATCCTCTCAGACTGGTGCTACCTTTTGGATTTCTGTAGCATGCTTTATTGTAAGGTACAAATGTACCCAGAGGCTTGCAGAAAGTCTCTGTAGAACTAGCTTTAGAGGTTTTGCTTTTGATATCTCTATTTTAAGTAGTACTGCAGCATGAAAGGTGGTTTTTTTTTCCTTTTTGTAAATGCATACACAAATAGTAATAAAAACCCTCAAAACCTTTTTGTTAACACATCCCAAAAGCTATTCTGATTTTTTTTCCCAGAATTACTGTTTGCAATTTTGAAGCAATATAGTTAAAATTGTATCATCCATATGTATTTTAAAAGTGAAACTGATTAATTTTGACTAGTAAGCAACACTTGTTTTAGAAAATCTTGTATGTTGTTCTAAATCATGATGTATTACCTTTGTTACTAAGATCTGTACTTTTGCTAATAGGATATAGTCTGTTATTTTGTACTGCCGCGTGTATTGCTTTAGAGATTCATCTCTGAATGCTTTTCTGTTGCTTAGCTTTGCTGGGAATGGAAGAAGGGAATCCTTTAATGACCAACACCGTGTTATTTCCTTAGGGTAATTCCTCTTAATTACCATTCCGTTACAGTCCTGAGAGTGCAGGTTATGCACAAAGACTTTGAAACATGGATTATATTTCTGTCTTGGAACAACAGATCATGCTGCAATTCTTTTTCCTTAGGCTATAACATTCTATTACTACTTCATCAAAGGTTTAATTAAACCCATTAGTTTGCAGAAATTGTCTACATGCTTCAAAAATTATCATACTTAACCTATTAAAAGATGTTATTTGTAAGATTTTTCAAAGCTACGAGCTCTCATATAGTGTTAACTATTGTTGAGACAAAAAATAAAGTGTAAAATGGAAAGAAACAGGTTTTCTGGTACGTGTTACTCTTTTATTCATCTGGATGATGCAGGTAAAATCTTCAGCTATGTTTTATTCTGCCTTCTCTGAAGTTTATAAAAAAATCCTTCTTGAGCAATAGGAAAATAGATGTATTGTGTAAAACTAGTTCATCACTCTTTTTAAGACTGTTTTTTCATGAGGCAAATATAACTGTACAGGTGCTTAACTACTTCTGATACTAACATTTGTGATTTGGGGGCATTATGGATAACTCCTGGATATACAGAGTTTTAAATTGAATCTTCATAAGTATGTTAATTCAGATAATTTGAGACAGTTCTTTCCAGACACTGGACAGGAACATCTGGTTTTATAGCTTCACAAAAGTAACTTGCTAGATTAACTCAAAGCAGTAGTCTGTTAAAATGCACAGAATTAATTTTTGTGCAAATCCAAGCTACAGTATATTACATGGACATAAGAACTTCATTGAGAGAAAAAAAAAATCATCTGCCATGGTGCTTAGAACCCCTGAAATATATCTGAACTGTCTTAAGAGGTCAGTGCCACCTTTCTGAATTCTACAGCCGTTGGTAGTCATAGCCAGCTGGTCACCTCAACAGACCACTCACTCTCTACCACACTCTGCATCTACCCAAAAGAAAAAAGGTCATCTTCCCCTTATGCAGATCGTTATCTAGGAATAATACTAGAACTATTGAAGCACAGTTCCTACAAAACTGTGCCTTGGAGGTGATTAACTTCAGTTCTGGGAAAGTGTGATCTCTAACGCTTTTGCAGCAGTTAAAGCGGGAGAAAGTTACTTTGTGAATTGTCTGGTCTCTCATAAAAGGATAAGCTCAGCTTTGCATTGCTGAAAGCAGTTGTGGGGCCACAAATAATGTGTTGGAAAAAAGGGGGGGAAGAAATGACCTAAAACTTATTTATGTACAGATTAATATAAACTACCAAATAATGCAAAATTATCATTAAGAGAATATGAAGGTTGGAAAGTTAAGTTCAAAAAAACCAGTGAGTGCTAGAATTGATAGTTGCATGATCATAATTAAGTGCTTCTAAAAATTAGTTAAATTTATGTTGTTGGAACAATAGATTTCTCTTTTCAGAGACAGATTTATGTTTTTAAACAATTGTTGTGCATGGAACAGAAGTGGTTGTCTTTTGATTTCCTAAATACATTAAGTTTATTAACATTTGGGCTACGTGGAATTTTAACACTTCCAAATGCAACTTGAAACTAGAGGAGACTGGAAGGAAAGGCATGCCATTTCTTTTCTGTTAATCAAATGCTTCATGTCCAAAAATAAAGTGCCAAATTTGTTCTACACTGTGTAATATCAAGACACATTTTTCAGCTTCTTCCTACTTAGAAACTTTCATAAGAGGAAGAACAGACAATTCTCGGGTTTATTTTCTAGGATAATTTAACTTCAGTGCATATATGTATGATTTATGCATCGGTTGTTTTATCAATAGATTTTTTGTTATTGGATAAAACAGAAGGGTAGCGATGTGTTGCTAGTAATCTAGAATTCAATTTAAATCAAGTCAGTGAATATTTTAGTATTGATTGTTGGCATGTAAAGAAAGTAACATATAAATAATCTATCTACAGGTGTATTCATAATACTAGTTATTCCTATCTTGGAACAGGTGCGTTTCTCTAATTTTTCTTCTTAAACATATTTGAAATTATATTTCAATAGAATTGGAATGGGTTTGCTTCTTTATTTCATTCTTCAGATAATGATATGTATTTTTTTTTAGATTAGTTTTATTACCTGTAATCCTGATGATACCCTGATGCACTGCCATCAAAGTAGCAATTTTGATGAATCCTCTTCTCCCGTGTCCCACATCCACATTTCCTTTGGGCAGAAACTGAACTGCTGTTGTTGGAATTGGTGTAAGCTGTGGGCTGTCAGATGTGCTGTCTGGGCAGTTGCTGAGCCTGGTTTGGTCCCCAGCCTCAGACCTCTCACCTGGTCCGCTGCTTTTGGCCCGCGAGCCAGGACCCAGGCACTTCTGATACTTCCAGTAATTTCTAAAGTTGTGTCTAGTATATGGACAGCCTCTACTCTTAATCTTTGTAGAGACAGCATGACAGGAAAATAATGAAAACAAGCTCAAAGAAGGAATTTCAACCCGCAGTGGCAATGTTGTAGGCTCCCTAATTTACTCTTTTTTCTGATACTTTCCAAACTTGTTCTGCTGCTTAGTCAGTGGTTTGACAGAACCTCAGACTGGCACAGTCCATGCTGCCCCTTCATGTCATTCATGGGCCGAGAGCGTGCGAGTGCTGCTCTTCATCTTCTCCATTAGTGCAGTCATAGACCTCTGTTAGCAGAGTTCCCCTTCGTTATCATAGGTTTAGGCTCAAGAATCCTAGTCTACTTAGTTATTCTGTAGCAAAAATAATGTTAACTTTCTGATTTCCATTATTGTTCCTTGAATATATTTTAAATCATTTTCTTCTTTATAAGGTGGGCAAACAGAGTTGCATGTAGATTTATCAGTAGCATAATTGCATCTTCTTTTGTTTTCTATTCTTTTGCTGATAATTCTTAACATTCACTTTTCTGGGTTTCTTTGACTTGTCAGCATCAAATAGTTTCCTAGGACTATAGGAAAGACTTTGACTCTGAACAGTAATCATGATTTTATAGTCAATGATATTTTTATATAAAATTGTGATTTATTTCCTTCATTAATTTGTATTTATTGATACATAACGTGTCATATTTTGCTGAGTCACTCAATAGCATGGACAGCTTGTGTAGTTCTTCATAGCCTGCCCTATTCTTCATTGCCCAGAATACTCCCTGTCAGCTGAAGGCTGCATCGCTCCATGACTTACCTTCTTTTCAGTGTAATTTATGAATTTGTTAAATAGTACAGATTCTACTGGGGCTTCTCCAGCGATCTTCTTTCTTTCCAGGTGCTGGCTATTATATCCTTTTATTCCACAATACTTGTGGAGTCCTTCAGAAAATGCCAGTCTATTTGAGAGAGATTATGTCCCTTGGCAAAAGCAGTTTGGCTCTTCCAAATGCCGTACATACTATTGTGCCTTCTAACTCTAGTTTACATTTTCTACGAACTTACACTTTATAGATGTTGATTTTTAAAATACATGTGCCGATAGCACTATTCCATCCCGTTTTTAATCATGTCATCAAGTTGGTTCTTTGAAAGACAGATTCGCCACCTCTTGTAGCAGCTATTCCATGATAGATCCAGTCCTAGATGGAATATATTTTTAAAATAGCTTTGTTGGGACAGCTGTTTCTTCTTTTTACATTTTAGCTGTCCCTTTTCCACCAACGCATCGGTTGACATCTGAAGAAGTGTTTGACACGGATGGAAGACCAAGGGTTGACATTTTGAAGAACCATTTGATAAAAGAAGGTCGAGTGGATGAAGAAATTGCACTTAGAATCATCAATGAGGGTGCTGCAATATTAAGGAGGGAAAAAACTATGATAGAAGTCGAAGCTCCAATTACAGGTAATATTTCTAGGTAATTTCACTCATAATTAAATTTGAAAAAAATCCAGATTTTTTCAGTTGTAGAGTTTATCTTAAAAATTGCTAAAACGAAATTTCTGTATAATCTTACTGTATTATCCCTCACAACTGCACTTCCTTTACAGTACTCAAATGGTCTGAAAAAATATGCTGTGCATAATTTTGCAAAATGAAGGCATTAAACCTATTGGAAAAAACCAGTATGATTGGTATTAAAATGACAGAATGGAAAGTAGTTAAATGCTGTTAAATGCTGGAAAGTGTTGTTTTAGTATCTTTAACTCACTAGGACCGGGTCCACTGTAATGCAAAACTGACTTTTAGGGTTTGCTGGAGTATTTTCATTGTTAGACTAATTCTATATCTGTTTGACCTGGAGAAAGGTGGAATTGCTGTCCTTTACTGCTTTTATTTATAAACAATCCAGACTTCCTAAAAATCGTTTACGTTTCATATCTGTGACTTAGGATAATGAAAGTAGATTTGATTTTTGTGTTCAAATCAGATTTTCTTTCATTTGAATATGTTTTCTCCTAAGTGGATTTATATAAAATCAGTGTCTGAAAAGCTTCTCTTAGGGCATCAACTTCCTTTAGTTTGTTAGTATCGGGTAAATGAAAACGTTTAAACAGTACATCGTTATTATTGACATTTGAAAAAAATAATGATTGAAATAGCGGAAACCACTAACTGACGGTCTGAACTCAGAGTCTTGCTGAAGCTCCAGATAAAGCTCCAAACTACAGTGTTGTCTGTATGTTTAGAATTTTTGTATTTCCATTTATTCAGGTAGTTACCCAGAGCTGCTGGAATACTGGCAGCTGAAAAAGAAGGAAAGTTCTTGCAGTGCTTGAGCAGAAATCTTAGGATAAGTGACATAAAAGAGGACATACTCGATTTAGTCTAATATTTTGTAGATCGTGTTGACAAATGATCTGCTCAAAGGGAATAAAAACCTTTCAAGTTTTGTGTGCCATCTCCAATCTTTCTTTCCAAAATTAGAAGAACTTTTTTTCCCCAAAACCAATTTACTGATAAACTAGCATCGGAAGATGCTGTTCATCAGTCAGTGAGTGACATTTTGCATCAATGGAAGGCATAGTCCCTCAAATTCCTGTTAATTGTTATCAGCAATACCTCATGCAGAAGTGAGAAGGCAGCTCCTGACTTCCATTGAGCTGGGAACTCCTGTGGGTATGAGGAGTTAGGAGCAGCTGTCTCTTCCATACATTCTTTTTAATGGTTTTTTAAAATGGTGAGATGACCTGGCTTTTCTGTATGCTCTTCAGAGTCTTCCCATCTGCTATCCTTGGCACTTCTGCCTTAGGGTGCTGACCACTGGTCTTGTCCTGTCTCATGTTCTAAAAACACAAGAAAAATCCACTGTTAAAGTAACTGAGCAAAGAGAAGATATGATGATATTAAAAGGTATGTTAGCCTGACTCAGAAACAAAAGCATACTCCCTGCTTTTTTCAGTCCCACATGGACACAGCAAATTGTTGCAAAGCAGCAGGCGTTTTCAAAACACACATGCCAAGGAGAATTTGCAGAGATACGGAAGGGGTTGGGAAGTGAAGAGCTGCTGACAACTTTCAAGGTCTCAATGCTCAGTGCATTAACTATGTTTGGAAAATATTCCACAGTCTGCTAGACTCAAACAGGGCTGTCATCAGTGTTGTCACAGGTAGTGAGGACAGCATCTCAATGAAAAGCAAGGGAAGAAGCTTCAAAACCATCTGTTATTCCTGCTTTATACCTGCCTTTCCTCTTTATTAGAACTACTTTGTGGCTGTTTACTTAACTATAACTTAGTAACTTTTCTGTTAGATGTTTTTAAATTAATTTGAACAAAATTTTTGCTTGCAGTGTGTGGTGATATTCATGGCCAGTTCTTTGATCTAATGAAGCTGTTTGAAGTGGGAGGATCACCTGCTAACACAAGATACCTCTTCCTCGGTGACTATGTAGACAGAGGTTATTTTAGTATAGAGGTAACTGAACATATTAATCTGTTTTGTCCTGAATTTTTCTAAAAGCACACTTTCATGGAGGTTTTCAAATGAAATTTTAGGTCTGCTTTAACGTGTGAATGTGCTCGTCCTTGCTGTGCTTTCTCCTCTTTGGCCTGTTTACAGGAGGATATTGACCAGCTGTTTGGACTGTCCTGTCGAAATCACCACACTTACTCATTTTTCCTCCTCTTTATTTAGTTAGTTTTTAAAAAGTTGAATTCTGTAGCGTTGTTATACATAATTCTTCTTCTCTGGTAAAATGCAGGAAGGTGTGTTTGTATGGTTTTGGAGAACAGGTGAGTCATGACTGCAAGGTCTTTTTATTTATTCTAGCTGTTTATCTGTATAAAGTAGATCGTTTTACTTACATAATAAAATGTTTCTTAATAATGATTAATGTTTTTCTTTACTAAAATTCTGAGGGCGATTACAGATATTCCGTAAGGATGACCTGTGTTTCTGCCATTAATTTTTCAGGTATTTTGAGTTCAAATAATTTTTAATTTTCAGCGTGTTTATTAAGTATGCTGCATTCCAAAAATACCCATTTATTCATATCAGTTAGTTTCAGAGCTATGATTTTTAAGTTAATTATTCTTCTGGAGCCAGCTAGGGAAGTGCCGCAGCTTGGGATCTTTTCATAGATCTCACTCTAATAGCGTGGCACACTATTTGAAATAGTGTTTTGCAAGTCATGGTGTACGATACTTCATTTCTCTATTAGCGTTATGCTGTTCTAATAACATGTGTGAGTATGTGCTGTGATGGGCATGCACAATGCCTTTTGGGGTTGTTAGGGGTGGTAGACAAAGAGGAGATGCAGCAAGAGTGATTGCCTCGAAGTCATTTATAAGGAAAAATTTCAGTAGACATTTTCTATTTAATAATTCGGTCGTCATGGCCTGTTCTTGATGATTACAAATAATGTACTTGTCCTTGAAAAGCACATTTACGTAGCAGCGATGCATGTTACTATATCAAAACATGGTATGAAAGCTTTTCAACCATTGCACTTAGAAAAACTTTTGAGCAATAGATGTTCTTGAATATATTAATAAGAACAGGCTCTTTTTTTTTCTCATATGGTTTCAATTTTAATATAATATTTGGCATGCTAAATATACTTGCTGAATATATAAAGATATGCTAAATATACTCTTGAAAACCACTTCAGGGTTCTTAAAAGGCTTGTCTTTCTTCATTGAGATAATCTGCTCTCTTCTGCTCTGAGTGGCTGTTGGAACATCAGTGAAGTACATGGCAGATTATCTGAATGAAGCTGAATTGCTGCAAGTGCATGGAGGTGGGGCTGTACTTTGTGGTCCTGTTGGGAAAGGAAAGTAGTAGTACATGAAAATCAGCCACTTGTTCTCAACATTAACATTAAAAAAAATTCCTACTTAAGCTTTGCCTTTATTAACATTTAGGATGTTTAAGTTGACCTCCAGGAGTTTTCATATATGGGTACTTTAAAATCTTTCATACTGATCCCAAATGTAATATACTCTTGGAAAAATATTTGACTTTTCTCAAAAACATGAAATTTTCTGAAAATGTACAGTGATTGTCTGTATCAAACAGCTGGGAATCAACATGGAGTCCTTCACAAAGTGTGTGCAAATTCTTCTTTTCTGTACTAGAAGTAGGAGGACATAGAGAGCTCTGACATTAGTCTGTCTGTAATTAGTAGTAAGAAATAAATACACTAGTACAGGAAAGGTTAAAAGAGAAAGCCCAAACATTCTTTCTGTACTTAATAGGTAACATGCGTGAGAATGTGTAAATCTCAGCAGTTCCATCAAACGTAGTGTCCATTTACTGAAAGGAGAGGCATTGTTTTGCCCCTTTTCTGTTACCTGTCTTTAAGGTTGTCAGCTTTCATAAGTTTTTCATACAAACTGACTTAACTAAAACCATTCACAATTGTAGGATTTGCCAAATTAGTTCATGTATTCGTTTGGTGCTAGGCAGTTGTTTAGTCAGAAACTGATTGTGCTCTCTGCTGGGAAATAGTTTTAAAGAGTCTGGGGACTTTGCAATATACCAGGATATTTCAGAGTTACAGAAACATTGGAAAGCAAGTGGTATCATTAGAAAAATGATTTTTCATATTTTTACTAAGAATTAAGAAAAAGTCAGTAATTAGTATACACACAACAGAAGTCTTTGATGCATTTCTCCATGTTTGCTGTGTGTCTTAAAAAGTTCCTTTGTTTTCTTTCTTCCTTCATGTACTTGCTGTTCTACACAAATGGCTTAGAAGAATGATACCTTCAGGGTACTCGTATTGATTAAGAACAATAAGCATAATAATAACAACTTGCAGGTGACTTCAGTGTAGTCCAAAACTTCTGGGGTTTTGAGATTTCTGTGATCAGTTAAAAATACAAGAATCAGATTTGAAATTTAAGAAATACATTTTGGACACTCAAGACTGCTGGGTGGTCCACTCTGAAGTGAAATAATTCTGCATGTTCTGGAGCTCTGTCCTTGACTCTGTTCACTGCTGATGTAGCAATAATGATACATGGAAACTTAGTACAACTCTTCGAATTTGCTGCTTGAACACTGAATAAACAACCAGCTTTTGAGAGAGGGGAAATGGTTTACTCTGTCCATGCTTAGTTTTAAAAGTCTCCAAGTGATATAGCTGACTTTCATGTAAATAGTTATGTGATTTTTTTTTAAAATCTCTTAATAAATGTCTGCTTTCCTTTTTATGCCAATGTTTAGACCATACTGTAAAATCAGGTTTTAGGCACAAACACATTCATTATTTGTCTCAATGAAAATGTTCTGCAGTATAATTCTGCTGATAGTATTTTATTAACTGTCCAGTAAATACAAATATTTTTTCAGCATTTTGTGGCTGCTCTTAAGAAAAACAATAAGCAATTTGCATACCTCATGTCAAGAACTGGACTTGGGGAAGTAGTGCTGTATTGTAAAGTTGCACATTAAGCTGTAGTGCTTTTGAAGCTGTTAACATTCTTACTCAGTGTTTCTCATTAATAATTTTTAAAGTTCTAATGAACTAGTGTATTTTACTGGATGTCTTTGTTTTTCAACAGTGTGTACTGTACTTATGGGTCCTGAAAATCCTCTACCCAAGCACATTATTTCTTTTGAGAGGCAACCATGAATGCAGACACCTAACAGAGTATTTTACCTTTAAGCAAGAATGTAAGTACTGTCTAGTAATGTAAAATTAGCTTGCTTCCAGCCTGCTGATCTATGGTCTGTCATTTCGGTTGAGAGATGTTTGTCTGTTAGTTTAATTAAGGTCATGCAAACATTTGGAGGCCCCATTGACTTCTGTAGAATTGCTTGCAGTTAAGTGTGCATTAGAATACAGAATGCTATCTGTAAAGGTAGTATATGGGATAAATTTTGATCTATGAATCCTGATTTTAAAATTCTGGGGAGAGGAGGGTTATTTTGCTGTCTTGGCTGTAATCGGGAATGCAAAGTAACTTGCTGAGCAGTATTGTGAAGCTAGTAAAAAAACCCTACTGCTGAGTAATTTTTCCATTTCCATTTGTGGGGAATTGATTTCAACTATACTAGTATTTTGGTGATGTAAGCTGCTCTGCCATTTGCAGGCTTGTGCAAGTATTGATCCAGTGATAAATGGATCATTTGCCCTGGTAAAACCCTCTTTGATGTAGGTAAAAGTGATCTAAATGTAATCTATAAGCAGTTCTTAGCTTTTCGCTGTGAATGAGAAATCAGAAGCGTTTCAGTGGTATTTTACGCTGAAGCATGCTGTATAATTGTAGAACAGAAAATAATGCTGTGATTTTAAAAAAAAACAACACCCAAACCCCAAGAATAGTTTCTCTACACTTGAGATAACAGAAGAACAAATGAAAGAAGCTTATAGTTCTGGAAGAGAATATGTCTTAGAAATGTGCTTGCTTTTGTGGTGTTTGGAAATGCTTGTTTAAACCCAAACCCATTCATTGCACTTTGAGATTGGATCTTATGGTTATGATCCACTAGATTACTACTTAATCTTTTATATTTTCGTTCTTGCAGGTAAAATAAAGTACTCGGAAAGAGTCTATGATGCTTGTATGGAAGCTTTTGATTGTCTCCCTCTTGCTGCTCTTTTAAATCAACAGTTTCTTTGTGTTCATGGTGGACTTTCACCAGAAATTAATACACTAGATGACATTAGGAGAGTGAGTATTTTGTGTACTTGAAAATAAGTGGAAATACAGATGCTGTATGCTATGATGCTATACAAAGTGATGTTTGTGAAATTGTCAGTAAATTGTTTTCTGTTCTTGTCTCTTTGGGAAGTGTGAATCAGGAACTGAAATGTAGGCTATGCAGTATCATAATTTAAAAAATCTTGGATTATCTAGTGATTTTCAATTAGTAGACCTCATTGGGACAGCTGGGACTATTACAAAACATACACAAAAACCCCCCTAAAAATGCCACATGGTTTCCAGAGACAGGTAGTACATAGTAGAGCTTCACATCCAGTCAAAATAGTGCTTTGTATTTCTTTCTAGATAAAAGCTAGAATATTATCATGGCTTTCAGGGCAGAACTCTCAGAAGTTAATCGTAGTCTTAAAATCATTTGGTATATCAAACATCACATTTCAGTTATTCTTATTTCTTCAAAAACTGGGGAGGGTTAACTCTCCATGATGGGGATTTTGATTTTGAAAGAGTGTGAAATTGCAGTATTTAACAGAAATTCAGATTGCTATTTAGAATGGCAGATCTGTTAGGCATTTGAATAACAGCTGTGGAGTGCCTCTCACTGTGGTAAATGTGCCGAGTATTTTGGAAAGAAGAATGAAAACAAGTTTTAAATAGTATACAATGGGAACACTAAATAGTCATGTGCAATTTAAAGGGAAGATTGTGATGACATGAGGTGTCTGTTTGTAATAACTTGTTTTCAACTTGCATGGACTGCTGATGTCAGGTGAAGATTGTATCAGATGAGAATTTTCAAACTCAGTTACTTTCCTTTTTTGTGTAGTCCTTTTTCACTTGTTTTAGTTAACTGAGCTTGACTGCTTCATTTGGAAATCAAAACCATTCGTTTTATGATTATTAAGAGCTAAAGTGTAGTTGATTTTACCTTTAAATATAAATAGATAGTTCTAAGAAAGCTTTGGTATTATAGGTAAGGATGGAAGAAAAGAATGTTTGTCCACATATGAAGAAGGGTATGTGGGGACCTATTTCAAAAAAGATCTTATGCTGGTTTTTCAGATCTAAGTATCGGAGAGAAGGAAAAAGTATGTTCCTAATTCGGTTTTATATTATATAAATATTGATGGCCCATTTTGTCTTTTATTTTCATTTATTGTTTCTCATTTTCTTGGAATTTTCTCCATTACTTGTGTTCCATTTTTCTTTTCTACCTCTCCCTCTCCTCAGATTTATAGGTTGCTGACCAGTTGAATCTCATTTCTCAATTCACCAGGGTTTTTTGGTAGTGACTGGACCATTTCAGAGGCTGGAATGTCAGCTTATTTCACTTACAGATATTACGCTGCTAAGCAGTATGATGTGAGAGGAGAAGAAAATGGTAGAAACAGAGAGGAGGCGTATTTACAAGCTCAGTATTGTAAGTGGGAAAATGTACTGAGGCACATTACATTTTCGGAGCAGATACTAATGTGTGCAAAAATGTATGCACCGTGCAGAGAGGAGAAGTAAGAAAGCAAAGCAAGTAAATGGTGCCGTTCTCCCAAGGCCTTAACAGTTCTCACGTCACAGATGAAAAGAAACATGGTCAGAGCTTTTTAGAAAGTAGTGTAAAGGAAACACAGTCTGGAAAAACATTTTGGAAAGCCACTGTCGTAATAAGATTGTGATTCATTTTTCTTTTAGTCTCAGTCTTGCAGCTAGTCAGGTCTCAAAGTGTCAAGTCAATTTAATTAAAAGGTAATCTTGTCGTCTTGGCCTGTATTTTGTTTTGTGCTTCTGTAATACTCAAGGCTATGTTAGGATGAAATACAAGCTTTTATGTTTATGTATATAAAAATCTGCATTGTGTATTGCTTCTGATGAAAGCCACATTTATAAATATAAGGCAGTGTTATTAGAGCTGGTTTTTGGGCCTTTTTTGTTTTTTAAAGAATTATATGATAACTTGGAAAAGGCACTTTTCATGGGTTGGCAGCAGCTTCAATAGCTACATTAGAACTTGGCATGCACTGAGATTGTAAATGTATTTAAATTAAATGGGTGATGTGAAATGCTCTTTCTAAAAACAGCATATACTTGTACAAGTGTGGTGTGCGAAATGACTTCTGTAAACAGTCGAGACAATTGTATAATATTGCAAGCCTTCTGGTTTGTTAGCAGAAGTTCTCAGTAAGGAGAGGCCTTCTCTGCAAACGTGTAGGCATAATCATCTGGTGTAGGAAGGGATATCACAGGTCTATAAACGGTGTAACGATCACCAAAGAAAAATTCTGTGCAGATGCAATTCCTTCTGTATGAAGTCTTGTCGGTATTATTGGCATTCAGGAAGGTGATTAAACTACACAAATTAAATAGTTGTTTTTGCTGGCATAAACTTATTTCCAGTAGAGGACAGCTATGACAGTAAAGCTAACCGGAAATATTGCTGCAAGTGCTTCTTACTTTTGGGAAAATGGAAGTTTGTGAAAATCGCATTAATCCAAGTTCTATTCTCTGAGCTTCGTTTACACAAATACTCTGATTGTGTTGGTAAAAGCAGCTGTTTCAGACACATGTCCATCAATTTAGAGATGCTGTTTAGTCGACTTGATTTGCACTGCCAAGACTTTCGCTGAAACAAAAATCCAGGAATGTGATTTATAAAGAGGGAGGTGTCCAAGTAAGATTATGGGGACTCTTAAGAAGACAGAATTTTCTTCCTCATTTACAACAGGTGGTCATTCTTTTATTTAGTTCTTGCCGATACTGAGGCTTGATCAGCAAAGTGCCTTGAAATCTATGGGGGCACTACTGGGAATAATACTTTGCTCCTTTCTGTGGTCTTTACATTACATTTTCTTTAGTAATATGTAAGGTGACTGATAACTCTTCACTGGCCTTCATATTGTTTTTAGGGATTTACTACATGGTAGTTCTCAGGAAAATTAGGACAGATTAAATAAAACTGGTGTCTGTGTATTCAAGTATGTGAAACTCTGTGAGGGTCTTTTGCTACAAATGTAAAGTAGTTTTAATTTGCTGTACCTTAATCCACCTTCAAGGTTTTGCTTCTCCTGAATTTGAACAGCCACGTGGAGGTATGATGCACTTCAGTTTAGTAGCCCTGACTGCATAATACCTAGAAATTAATGTTGATTTAAATACCTTATGGTATGTATTGAAAAATATACTACCTATTTCTGTTTTAATGCCAGGTGTAGTGATTCTTATTCTTGAATAAAGTTCTCTTTATCGGTTACCTTACTCATATTTAGAAATATGTTAAGCTAATTTATATTGAGATTCTGTTTTGCCATAGTAGCAACATATTCAGAAATAGTTAATCAGTAACAAGTGTTTTGACTCGGCTCATGTCCTTTGTTAACACTTGCTGTCCCTGTGTAGAGAAACCCTTCAGTTGATTTTTCTGATTTGAAACGTGCAGTCTGAGCTGAGTAGCTTACAGTGACATTCCCTTAAATTTTGAGGTGTCTTGAGAACCATGCCAGTTGGTAGGCTGTCTAGTGAAGGAAACACTGGTTTGGTGTGTATGTAAGTATATTTATTTTTTCACAAACTGACCTCCTTACTTCAAGAAATGGCTATGTTATCGTTCCAGTGCTATGAGAAAATAATCTGGGAGAGAGGTGTGTTGCTTGCAGCAACCAAAAATTTTTATTTATCACATTTCCTTATGACTTTGGCCAATGGGATAGAAAATCCTTGAAGAATAACTCAAGAAAATTTCATAGAAATGCTTTCTGGACTTTCAGCCTTCTGTGTTGCAGGAAACATCAATCGGCAAACAGTTGAATCTTCCTTGTGTGAATGCCTCTGTTAGCTTCTGGACCCAAATTTATTGCTGGAGGTTTAGAAACTTGATGGTTTAATCTACAGAAATTCAGGTACTTGCAGAAGTTGATGGACTGACTTCTTCAATCTGGAAGAAATATTCCATATCGGGGTTATCATCCAGTGTGGGAAATGTTAAACCACTGGATTTTTAATATTGATTAAATTCCAACAACAAGTTCAGTTAATACCTGCCTTGCCATTATCTGGCAGGAATTTGTAAAGATCTGGACCTCTCCACTTATGTTACAGGTGGCAGCCTCGGGAGCTCTGATTTTCCAGGGCATGAGAGAGCTTGGCACTACTGCTGGTTCCATATTTGAATGGATTCCTATGGACCGTTAGACTCAAATTCACCAGGTGCTCACCAAACCTCCCTTCGAACCTGTCATGAAGAGTTAAGTGTTCTCTAGTACCATCAAACTCATCTTCTTTGGTATGGGAGGTAAAGTGAGATAAATGCACTGTCCATCAAAGAACTGTTCCTACATTTCTTGGATAAAATCATCTTGTGAACAAACTCCAGCTACACAGAGATCAAATAAACTTTACGTTGAAACTGGGATATCTAATTTAATTTCTGGGACATCAGAGATTGATTGTCTGTTACTTACCTAAGCAGGGCGTTTTCCTTTTAAGTTAACAAACGTGCTGTCCTTCTTGCCTCTGCCCCTTTTCACCGTGGTTACTAGGAAAGTTGCAGGCTGCTAAAGCAGGTTGTGTCCAAGTGAAAATCTGTAAAGAAGCAGCTAGAGAAAAGAAGAAAAAGACAGACATCTCCCAGAATGCTTATGGCCCGTTACACCAGGGCTATAGCTGAGAAATAAAGCCTGTATGAAAGAAGTCTAAGCTGACTAAGCAGTCACCTCTTCATTACATTGTTAAACAATCCATTATGGGGATGGGTGTTTCAGGGCTTTTTTCGGTTGGGTGGGTTTTTTTTTTCTTTTATTGAATGATATATTCAGTCTCTTTTAGTCTGTGCTAATTATTCATGCTTTTCTTTTATCATTCCTGTTTTCTGTACTGTTTCTCTTTGCTAATTCCTGGTAGTGTCTCCAGATTGGTAGATATGGCATGTGCATGAAAAAGGACCATTTTGTTCCTTGTCTGTATCTTGACCTTGTATTACACATATATATCCATCAGTCTGGAATTTCTCTCTCTTCTTTTTACAACTAATAAACCTTATTGCTCTTAACAGGTTTGGTTCTTTTGGCATGCCTCTGCCTTATTTCATGAGGAGGAGAGGAAAAAATACACAGAAACTACTTCTCTTTGATATGGTTGGGATTTATTCTCAAAACGCTTGGTATTGATGGATATGTAGTTTAACAAATGTGTAAAACTTACTGATTTTAATATTCAACGAGTCTTTGTGCTGTTGCCTTTTCTCAAACAGTTAGATAGATTCAAAGAGCCCCCAGCATTTGGACCAATGTGTGACTTATTGTGGTCAGATCCTTCAGAAGATTTTGGAAATGAAAATTCCCAAGAGCATTTTAGTCACAATACAGTCAGAGGATGCTCGTACTTTTATAGGTGAGAGTGTGCTGTGAACTATTTGATGTGTTAATGCTGACTCTTGCTGCCTATTTTAAGATAATTACTTTTACTCATAGTTGTTTTCGTTTCACAGCTATCCAGCAGTTTGTGAATTTTTGCAAAATAATAATTTGTTGTCAATCATTAGAGCACATGAAGCACAAGATGCAGGGTAAGTACTTTGTGTCCTTCAAGAAATTATTCACAGTGTAAAATAAAAATTAATAGCTTATTGCTGTAAGATGTAAAATAATCTGTTTGGTTTTGCAGTTATAGAATGTACAGGAAAAGTCAAACTACAGGGTTCCCATCATTAATAACAATTTTTTCAGCACCTAATTACCTGGATGTCTACAATAATAAAGGTAAGAACTTGTTATTAATAACTGTATATAGTAATCAAATAAAAATGTCTTACTAGATAAGTATCTAACATCAACAGTTTTTTTGCCAGGTAAGAAATTAAAGGACAAAAGAAATCTATTAATAAAAGTTATATTATGAAGAAGGGCACATGACATAAATGACGATCTCCTATAAGAGTACCTTGAAGCACAGGTGTGGGAAACGTTGGCCTTCTAAAAGTTGTTGCTGTTTAGTGCTTATGAATGTATCGCCTGGTGTTTTCCCGTCGGGCAAGGCTTTCCTGTGCTGTGAGTTTCCACTCCTCTGTTGTTTGTGAACTAAGTAAGGAAGCATTGATCAGCAGCCTGTGCGTAAGGTAGTTTGTGTTGTGTCATGGCACCTGAGAGTCTAATTCTGGACAGAAGGAATTATGTGTGGATGCACTGCAGGAATGTGTGTTGCAGTAGGTACCTTTGTGAAGAAAACCAAAACCCACCGTGCTTATAAATAGGTGGTCACTGGGAATCAAGTAAGACATGGAAGGTGTGTGTTTTGTGATGGTACAGGCTGTGTTGGCCGTGTGTGGGGAATCAAGAAAGGGCAGGTACTGATCACCATTGGAAATGTTACTAGGGAGGTGTGAAACAGAAGGAATGCTTTTTTGTCCATCCTCTGCTTAAGATGAAGTTGCACAGGAGAAACATGCTTAATAGCGTGGAGAAAGATTCACAAGCCAGAGTGACGGAGAAGAGCTTAGCTGTCAATTAATGGAGTTCACAGATGAGAACAAAGTTCAGCAACAAATTATTAAAAATACAGCCTGCTGATATTCAAGTGTGACATTAAAGGATGGCAAGTCAAGTATGTGATGAATGAATGATCTCCAAATGTTCAAATAGTGTTCCTTTGAAACCAAGACCTCTCTTCTATAAAATACAATGCATTTTTTCCCAACAACCTCCAAAGAACCACTTATGTAGGGTGATTAACCGTATAAAGGAAAAGATGAGCTGTTGTTACTTGCACTGATTGTAAACTAAAGGAGAAATAAAAATAGCTTCAACTGGCATTTTACATTTTTTTCACCATCTCTGTGGATATTGCTTTTTGAGAATGCTTTTTCACATCAGCTGTTCGCAGTGTAATGCAAGCTTAAGTATGGAAAAGCACAATCAATGCTTATTTAGCTTTAGAATGCTTCGTTTCTCTGTTGTTTCTCTGTGCTTCCCCTTCTCCCTCTTCTAGATTTCTGTGGTTTTACTCCAGGCTTACAATGAGGGAAGACACGTGAATAAAACCTGAATCTGGATATAGCGCTGTCCTTTTCACGGCTTCTTAAATCTTTGTTCATTATAACAGAGATCTAGAATAGACCTAGAGACCTATCATAGGGTAGTACAGAATGATATTGACATGTAACAGTTCCTTAAACTGCAACATAGGCAATGAAAATCCAACGTTCTCCATTAGAAATCTGTCCTGTAAATACTGTGAAAGTGAATGGAGTATCTGGGATTATTTTGTCCAAAGTATAAAATAGAGCTAAACCAAACCTGTGACTGTACATTTGTGGTGCTCACAAGTTTTAAGTGTAGTTTTCAAAATTCTGAATTTTATTTTAGCTGCTGTATTAAAATATGAAAACAATGTGATGAATATTCGTCAGTTCAATTGTTCTCCTCATCCTTACTGGCTACCAAATTTTATGGACGTTTTCACATGGTCTTTGCCATTTGTTGGAGAAAAAGGTAGGCAAAAGTTACATATCAATGAATTTCTTTCCTGTTTCTCCCAAATCGGTGTTAGAATGTTTTTTTTTTTTAAAAAAAAATCTATTTACCAATAAGAGATTAATTGCATATTTTTTGTTAAAATGGGTATCTGTATTTGCCTTTATCAGGTAGAATATTTGGTAAAGTTGTTTTACTGATTTGCAGGGTTTTTTTGGCATGTAAAAGTGCCATTTCTGAGAAAGGATAGACTGAAATACAACTTGTTCTACAGGTTTTGTTTGTTTTCTTCGCCTGTTTCAGTCAAGATAGTTAAAACTGCATCTAATTAAGCAGAGTTTTTAACAGAAAATAATTTCCATTGAGGATCTATATCTGCATTGTTAAGCAGTACAGCTGAACTGCATTTGAAATTAATATGAAAATTGCTCATGTTCTACAAAATGCTGGGTTATGTACATTATTAATCCTGTATATTTATAGGTATAAAGTATGTTCAGATGTTCACGTAACATTTTAACCTTTCTATATAGATAAAACACATTGACCTTCATTAAGGTTAACTTTGTCAGTTATAATTTTTCTTGTAAAGAAAAAGAGAAGATAATTTAGCACAGATTTCCCCCCCCCTGCACCCTAGAGTTGATAACTCTGAAACTAGGACACTGGGGCTCCACATAGTCTTCAGTTAAAAAGCAATGAGGTTAAAGGCTATTTGGGTCTGCTGAAAATCTTTCCATTTTATAAAAGAAATCTGGAAAGCTCTTTAAAGTTCTTTGTAAAGTATTCTTGAGATGATATATTTACAGTCATATAAACCTCGGTTTCTAGATTTGTTTATATTTTCTTTATTGAGCAGTTAAAAGCAAATAAGTTGGACACTTTTTAGTGTGGTTAACCCACTCAGCTACTTTGTTATTCTTAAATGGAGGGACCTGACATTTGAAAGGAGATTTTTCTTTGTATCTCTTACGTAATGATGCAGTAGATAACCCTTCACTGTTGAGAATGTTAATATTGTTGTATTTTACTTTTGTTATGATGCTGGTAATGAGACAGCAAGTACTGTTAAATAAATTGCTCACTGACCCGCTCTATGCTTAAGCCTGCTTTAATCATGGCTGTTGTAATGTGTCTTGCCTTTGGACACATAATGCTTCCATTTTTGATGAAGGATAAATTGTCAGTATTGTCTGGTAGCATTGAACAGATCAAAATCAGAATAATTTGGGGTTTTTTTTCATGGAAGTAGAGTGTAACTCCTTCCCAAGAATGGAGAAGAATAGCACAGGGATTGTATGGTTTAGTCATGAATATATACAGCAATTTGCAGGGTTTTTAACCATCTGGCTGCACTTCTGGAATAGGTTTCTGAACACTCGAGGAGGAGGAGGCAGGGTTTAAGTGTTTTAAGGAAGAATCTGATATATGTGGGCAAGATTGAGTAGCAGAATAGGGAGATTCTTGGAAATAGAAAATACAAACTTTTTGAGACAAGTTTATGTATTCACTATGTTGATATTTTTAAGGGGAGTTTGAAAAGAGATGTAATAGGCACCACATTTATACCATAGTATTTTTCTGCATCAGTGCTTCTGCTACATGCCTACAGGTGCCAGGAATGCAATAGCTTTCTCATTTTAAACCTAAATTTGAGCAGTCAAAATGTTTTCATATTTAAGTAAATTTTTACATAAAGTCTAATTCAAATACTTATGCTAATGTAAAAATACTCATATACAAGAAGAGAATTCTTATCTGAAAGAACTTCTTGTAAGATAGGAGAGAAAGCTCCACTGTGTTCTTTGATTGTTAGGTGGTATAATTTTTAGCTGCTTGTTTTTCTGAGCTTTTTAAATTCTGTGACAGCACACATCAAGAAAACCACATAGTTTTGAAACCAGGTTACTGAGCAGTGGCTGTGATCCGGGAAGTTCATTCACTGTAGTTGCTGGTGACTAGTTATATCTTGTCTGCATGGAAATGTATAAATTCTACAGGGGACGAATTCAGATTTATTTTTTCTTGTACAGTAACAGAAATGTTGGTGAACGTTTTGAGCATTTGCTCTGATGATGAACTGATGACAGAGGGAGAAGATCAGTTTGACGGTAGGGGTTACTTTAAGATACATTCATATTTTTAATAGTAATAACTTGTGAAACAGTAATTAACTTGGGTGTAATACTACCTGGAATTTGAAGATGAGTTTTTGTTTGGACAATGACACTTTGGGAGGGGCGAGAAGGGAACTTTGGTTTTGTTTTTATTATCAAGCAGTAATGGTATCCTTTGCAAATATTCTTATCTGATTTCTATTTAAAACTGCAACTTTTTGCAGAAAATTCTCAGAATTTCTTGGCATTTTAAGTTTGAAACATACTAAACATAATTTATTCTAAATATTAGCGAAGTAAAAGTTCTTAAATTTCTTAATGATTGCTCTTCAGTAAAGGGGTTTGATATAGGTGAAAGTCAGAATATTTCTTAAGGCGAAGTACTATACAGAAAGTATGAAATACAAGTTTAGGTCTTGGTGTCTGAGTTTAAAGCATAAAAGTTAGGACAACTTTTATATGTACGTTGTATAATATATATTTATGTTATGAGTTACAACATCTTTTTGTCTTGTAAACTGAGATGCAGTAGATTAAGGAGATGTTTGTAGCGTGATGATTAAGAAGCGACATTAACATGAAGACCTAGCATGTCACACCTTGGTTTGTTGTTTTTTTACAGTAGTATTTAATTTCACACCTAAAAGTTTCTCAGACTTGCTTCATTTTATCCGGTAACAACTGGTTTGGTGGATTGTTTGATGATGGGGGCGGAGGAGAGAAATTTCAGCAGCATTTGAGGAGCACTAAAGATCATTTATGAAGAGGGTAGAGACATGACCCTAGTCTTAATGTTTGATAACTCCTGTGTTCAAATTCAGTGGCAGAATAGTGTTGTGCTAAGCAGCTGTGTGTTTTAGGTTGGGATACGCTGGTTATGTTATTAGCCACTTGAACTTTGCTGACAGTTAGATTTCACAGAAATGTGAAAACTTAGTCTCAGACGTGATCCTGCAAACAGTTAACGTGTGTTTTCCATTTATGTAATTCTACTAAACTGAGCATAAAGCATTTACACTGAGCGTTTGTAGGGTAGGGCATGGTGGTATTCCGAGACCCTAGGATTTAGGTTGTCCAGCAGAAGTGCAGTCATCAGTTGAGTGCTTATGCCCTGTCTTTAGCACAATAGTTGCAGTTTCCTAATTTGAATTATTTTATTCTTCTGTCTCCTTTAACAATTTCTTTGCTTGATGCGTCTCTTAATGCCTCCTAGGTACTGTCTACGCTTTATCTTTCTATGTGAATGGATTTTTTTTTAACTGTTGACTTTCAAGCTTTCACTTGTTTGTCATCAAATTTTAAAATACACTCAACAATTCCACTTCTTGTTCGATGAATGTATTTTTAAATGTTGCAGTTTTCCATTTTATTTTTTCACATTTCTTCTCCATTCCTTCTTTATTACCACTGCCAAGTTAAAGATCTTTATTTTATTTGTCTCCCTCACCTTTTTCTCCATCGTTCACTTCCTTTTTTTCTGGACTCTCCATCTGAAGAGCGACTCATATATGGCAATAAAAAAGGTACAGACCAGACAGGGTAGGAATGTTTTGAAATATGACTTCACAGAACCTGGCACTATACGTACTAACGCAGAAGTCACCTTTCTGTTGAGAGACATATGTAGCATTTTATTATTATTACCCATTTTAATGGGATGTTTATAAAGGCTTATGTGTTTTGTTATCAGAAGTCATATTCCAGGACATCTGTCTTTCTGTGCATGATTTTTTTTCCTCCTTTCTTCCATTCCTTTTTTGTAGAATTTCATTCTTTACCTATTTCTAAAATTTTATCTTTGGTCCTGCATGTGTAGGGAGCCTTCAGTTGTCTGTCTTGCTCTTTAATAATTGTGAGATTTTTTTGGGATTGTGCATGGATTGTGTTTATACAGTGTTCCAAAACCTGGTTTGTATAGTACTTTTAGTTTCCTTCAACTGAGATGTCAAAAAGATACTTCTTGAAGATGGCTAGATACAAGACGTAAAAAGTAGCGTACTAATTCATGGCCTATTGGCTGTTTTTCAGAAATACCAGAGTAGATAATTCTGTGCAGAAAAATTCTTCTGGCCATTACTTGCCTAATAATCAATTTGCTCTCTGTATGAACTGGTCACTTCCAGCGAATTTCTAATACTGGGGAATGCATTAGATTATAGTGATGTTTCCAAAGGTTATGTGAATTCTTTGGAAGTTGGTGGTATGAGCGTTTCAGAATTTGTTTTCTCTTCAGGCATTGGGAATGGAGAATGTGAGAGTTCTTTGTCACATCTGCTATAATTTAGGGTGTAATCAAGATATTCTTCTGCAGGCAGGTGCCACCTTACTGTCTCTTCCTCAGCTAACCAGGATTCAGTGGCCACATCAGTGCAGTGCTGCAGCCTGGAGTAACGTGTTTGGCCTTGTGGCTTGGCTGCAGTGCTTGTCGAGGGCTGAGGCAGTGAAAGATCATGGCAGAAAAAAGAACCAAACACACCCAAAACCAACCAAGCAAACAAACAAAAAGCCTAACAAACACAAAAACTATCCCAAAATCAGCCTTTCTCGTTTTGAGGCGCAGGGACCTACCCAGCACTGCCCAAAATCTTTTCAGCCTGCATGTTAGAGCTCTGCAGCAGTGTGGCTCCCAAATAGGTGTGGGTAGGAGGAAAATTAAGGGACTTGTAGGGAAAGATTGATGGTCCCTCGTGTAGCCCTAAACTTTTCAAAAGCTCTGAAAGAGTAGTCTTCTCATTCCAGGTCCCAAGCTGTTCTTTAATAGTGTTCAAAGAGAAAAAGTAAAAAATTCTAGAACTTTAAACATTAAAACTTTAAGAAAAATTATTTTCAGGAAAAATTGTATGTTTCAACCTATCAGATTCAAAATTTTTCCTGAGCTTTCTGGGGTTTTTTTGTTTTGGTGATTTTTTCAGTTTGGCGTCTGCAGTTCATTAAAGTTGTTCCTTTATCTAAAAAAGCTTTACTCTGCAATTGCTGGGGTTTAAATTTCATTTAAATGGATTGACAGATATTTCTCATGCCCCGAGATACTTTCTTTGTGTTCATAGGAAGGTTGTCTCCTGCTCCCTTTTTTCTTTGTCGCTACTGTACATTTTCCTCCTTGTGTTTTTGTTGCTGTTGTTTGCCCCTGTGTGCCTTATCTTTTGGATTTTACTTGGTTTGGTGTTCCGGGTGGGAGTCTACCTACTCAGTACGGCAGAAGGTCTGGAAAGGGTGACTGTTGTGCTGGAGTGTATGTACTCTCTTGTGGACACTCAATACTAGTGAGCAGGGATGGAAAAAGGCTTCTTCCACAGCTGCCTTTTGAACACGGGTAGACAAATCTGTAGATACGCGACTTCCCTCTGCCCACTTCTGTGATTCTGTTCTGCACTCTGGCAAATCAGTTGGGCAGCTTTTTAATGAGCACATGTCTCCCAGGGTTGAAGAACAATGATACTCTGGAATACCTGACAGAACTTGTTCGCTTCTGGTCCCCCGTGGCTGAATTCAGTGTGACTGAATTAGTCTCATGCTGGTGTGATTAATACTCTCCTTCCACCATGGCTGAGGAGAACTAAGGATTTTAGTTTTGATTCCTCTGCCTTTACTGCTTTAGTGGAACTGAGGAGTCAGCCCAAGGAAAGGAAGATGAGGGGAAGGATGACTTTTACTTTTATGCATTAAAACAAACCAGCCGCAGTGTTGGAGAAAGGAGCTGCTGTTTTTGTAATGCCAAGGCAGGCAAAGGTGGATCTCCTTCCCAACCACAAGCCTCCTTTCAGAGCTTTGTCTTCGCTCTCTTCTGTCACAAACAGTATCTCTGCTCTGTGGAACATGTAGAATTTACTCCAGCTCTTTGGTGTTTGTAATTTCTGCAAACGATGCAAACCTAAGATGATACAGAACATAGAATTAGGTGGTTCTTTGGCATTTTATTTACTGGGGTTTTTTGTGGGTGTGTGTTTTGGGGAATCGACATAAAACCAAGCAAACTACTGTTTTCTCTAGCACAGCTGTGTAAGATTTAGCAACAAATCTTTATTTTTTGTGGCTTTAATATCTCTTCAGCTTCATTACTGGGCTGCGTGCCTACAACCCGATATACACAGGTGTCAGTGAAGAATTTCAAGTGTACAGTTTAGTCAAGTGAGTTATGATAGTTCCTACACCGTAGTGGCAGGAATTTAGATACTTGCTAGCTTTTGCCAATCGCTGTGGACATCCTAAACTTTTTTGTGTGTGTTTTGTGGGCGCAGAGGTGACGATGGTTTTGATGGCATTCTGAAGCCATGATTTTATAACTTCGTGCCCTTAAGCGTTTGGCTGCTGGCCGCCTGTGAAGAGTACTGAAATTAAACACTTGTGTTGAATTCGATGCGCGTTGAAACGGTGGCCCTGTAACTACTCGTGAGCTTGAGACTCTCTCTTATTCCGTTGAAAGTAGGTACAGCTGCCGCACGGAAAGAAATAATCAGAAACAAAATTCGTGCGATTGGCAAGATGGCAAGAGTCTTCTCTGTTCTCAGGTACTTGCATGTCTTCTGCATTCCTAAAACCCTTCTTACTATGTATATTAGGAAAAAGAGTTCTCTGTTCCAGGATAATGGCTGCCAAGCGGTTTTCAGGGAGATCTTTATGCATCAGAATCTTGTTTGACATACTGATGCACCCCATTGATGTTGGCATTTTTGGTTAAAGAATATTTTTAAGTTATTTTTGAGACGTGTTTCAGGGAATCAGAGAACATGATCTTCAGTTTACAAGGGATCTGTTAAGCCGCTAACTGCAAGAATTAGGAAGAGAACAGCAAAGTAGAGGCGTTGAAATCAAGGGTGTAATGGACGAGGTCAGGACTGGCTTGGGAAATTTCTGTCATACCAGAAAGTTGAGGACTAGTGTTTTTTTGTTTTGGGTTCTTGTTTGTTTTCAGCTTTAAAAAAATACCATTTTTTGTACCTGTCTAGATTTAGAGGTTTCGTTATCGCATTTACCAAAAATGTATAGTTTTACACAGACCATAATTCTTCGAATAAGGATAGTTTTTTCAAGTTGGTATTTCCTGAAGCACTCTGAACAAAATTGTAGATTGTTTTATGGCACTAAGATATGTTCAGTACCTCATGAGACATTCAGTGCTAATTTCAAAGCTAATGAGCCTGCATGTGAATAATTACTCAGAATTTGGTTCAGAAGTAATTAGTGTTTATAACTCCTAAGCAGAGACTGGTGTGGAATATAAATATTTTCCCCTTTTTAGTTGTTTGAATTTGAATTTACATTCAGTCTTGACATGCATAAAGCACGGCACAAATAGGCTCTCCCTCTCCCCATCCCTTATTTTACCTTAGGACCAGTTACCATGAGCGGATATTTAAGGCTTTGTTGTTTCTTCTCACACCAGGGAGGAGAGTGAAAGTGTGCTGACACTCAAGGGTTTGACTCCCACTGGAATGTTACCTAGTGGAGTGTTGGCCGGAGGACGACAGACCCTGCAAAGTGGTAATGATGTTATGCAACTTGCTGTGCCTCAGATGGACTGGGGCACATCTCACTCTTTTGCTAACACTACGCATAATGCATGCAGGGAATTTCTTATGCTTTTCAGTTCTTGTCTTAGCGGCTGATACAAGCATAGTGTTATGTGTTAATCAGGCAATGTGAAATGGATACTTAACCAGGGTATAAAACTAAAAGCAAACATGTTGAGCGGTGTCAGGCCACATTTTTCAGACTTAGAGCTTCCTTAGTTTACAATTTTTCAGGTGGCGCAGATGCCTGAAGTGGGGTGACCTTATAGACCTGCTGTTGAGGCATTTGACCGTTACAGATACAAAAAATGTCAATGTAATTTTGCATCATGACTCGTCTGCTTTCCATTAAAATGGTTTTTTTTGTAGATGTGTTAGTATTTTCATTGACAGTGTCAAATACCTGTTGATATTAATATTAACAAACAGCTACAGGCTGCAGAGTTCCATATTACATTCCATTGATAGAGTGAAATGTGCTGCGTTTTGTACCCTGGTAATTAATGCCAAAGTTTGTTCTCTATGTTGTTTGTCAAATGTTCTATGTATAATTGACCTCCCTGAATTGTCCTTGTAACATGCTGTTTCCTTCCTCTGCAGATGTAGCTGCTTTCTTAGATCTGTCTGTCTCTCTCTAGGTATAGATGTATGTCTGTATAAGTGTTAAAATTAAACCACTATCCCAGACACTTGTCTGCCTCTTGATGTAGAAGCAATGTTGTAGCACCTTGTTTTTGAGGTTTGCTGCATTTGCTGCTGCACATTGTCTGTGCATTTTGAACAATAATGTACTTGAAAAATATTCAGTAATTGTTATAAAATCAGTTGAGAATAAAGGGATTGAATTTAAAACTTGTAAATAAATCAAAAATAAAAGGGTGTTATTAAGTGTGCATATATTTTTTGCATGAAAATAAAAAGAACTCTATACAAAATATACCTGTAATCTGGCTCATTGAATATTTTGTAAAAAGTTTTTCTTCTTTTTTTAGTTTGTTGGATCATTGGATCATATTTTTCACAAGGCCCATAAGTGATTAATTGTACCAAATGTATTTGAAAGAATGAAGTCCGGGTTTCTGTTCACAGTGGTGGATAACTAAAATATACCAGTCTGAAACTGGACTTCGTATCAGCAGCACTCATAACATAAATTATTCAACCACTTTCTATTGGCCATCTTCAGGCTTTAATAGAAAGTACAAAACTGTAGTATGGGACCACTGAATTTTATAACTATTGAAAGATTGTGATATGTGAATACCACTTTTTACACAATCTGTTTTCCAGGAGTAGCTGCTTTTCTCGTTTTGTGATTTAGGCTGCTTATTTGATTTTTTTATTATTATTATTTTTTAAAAAAACTCTGTATAGTTTTTAAAGCCATTCACTACATTTTCTATTAAACTGTCAAAGCTGTTTTTTAATAGCTTTGAAACATGAATGTCACATTTTAAGTCATTTTTCAGTGGACATATAATGTCTACAAGTAAGTTTATATGTCCAGTGTGTGTGTGTGTGGTTGTTTTGTGAATGTCTGTAACCAGAAATGGTGTATGTTTCCTAATCCATCCAACTATCCCAAAAGCATATGTTCTAGTTTTAATCTTCGTTGTTTAATAAGATACTTTATTATGCTTAAAAAAATGAGTCTGCATTCCTCTCACTCATTTGACAGATTTTTATCCATGTTGCATTACAAATATCAGAGAGGATCAAACTGACTAGAAAATTTTTTTAACATAAAACATACTGCTTTCTACCATTGCTGAAAATGTGGGACATTTGGAAAGTATGCAAAATGCGTTTTGGATTTTTGTGGGTGTGTTTTTTCCTTGACTAGAACTTTTGATGGCAATATTCCTTGATGCACTACATTAATATACCTCATTTGTTTTAGTCATGTTGATTGTTCAGAAGAACTCATGCCAACTGTTAGTTCTCCTTACGTTGCAATAATTTTTTACTGAATAGGGATTTTATTGTTTCAGTCTTCAAAAAGTGGAAGTTTTCAAATGATTATGCTCAACTGCAAAGCTAGAAGTAAACCAAAAATAAAATAAAACTTTGCTGAAGTGTCGTAATACCAGTGCATTCATATTCCTGGCAAAAATATGGCCACTGGTGGTATGTTAGGTTTTCTTACTCCACATACATAAGTACTTTTTGAGGTGTATTGTACGATGTTGATCAATACACCGTCAAAAATTGAAACTAGTCTAGATTTGAGAAGATAAAAGGACGTAATAATAATTGTAGGGTTTTTTTTTCTTTTATTTGCTTGAAAATTGACAAAATTGGCCAATATGTCATGGGTTTTCCAGGTTTCAGTCTTACAAATGCTCATTTTTCAATGGCACATTGAGAAAAGGTCTGGCTGTGCTGGTTGCTGTTAAATCTATCGGAAGCTCTGAAAGCTCTAAGAGAGCAGAGTGTGTATCTACATTACTCTGGAGGGCTGGGCTGAATTTGTTTTATCAGGGTGAATATATATATATAGAGATATATATATCTAAGTCACCACTGAGGCAAAGGATATGCAATCTTTGCCGATATGCCTAATTCTTAACGTCAGTAACACATTCTGTGCTTGATCTTAGCCCATACCACTGCTGCTTCAGGAATTCGTTCAGCCACACCTGCTGTCTTTTGTGAGATACTGCCCATCCTCAGGGAAGGGACGCTTGGTGGCGTTGACATAATGCAGAGTAGGACACCAGGCACGCCGGTCAGTCTGATAGAGCTGCTTTATGGGCAACGCTTGAACGGATTCTTACTGCGAAACAGAGCAGTCTGAGGGTTAGATACAAATTCCGGCCGTAGTGAAAGGGTTAAACAAAGAAAGTCAGTCAAAAAAGATAATTTTGGAAAAAAGAGCCAAACTACATCTTATGGAAGAAGTCAAGATACGATTTTTCTTTTTCCCCAGAAATACAAAGATATATTTTTGAAAAATGAATCATGGGTTAGTTTTAGGCATTTTTAACGTACTAGGATAAAAACAGACTTTGGGAAATCATGGCTTTTGTATGTTTCTAAATTTTTTTTTACTGTAGATTTACAGCTTTTATTATTTGTTACTTGCATTATAGTAGCTGAAATACTAAAGGAGCACGTTAACTACTGTTCTGTAAAGTAGCATTTCCTAGTGATTTATTCTCTGAGCTGAATATTCTGTGAATCGAATCCAACAGAATTATTTTCCAAATTGAGTCAACATCTGTTTAAAAAACCCAAACACCTAAAGCCTTATTCAGCATCATACCGAACACAAGCCTAAATTAAAAACTGTAAGTGCTTCCATGGAAGTCAGTTGAACTGGCCAAATACTTCTCGTCTTTCGTGGCTGTCCTCACGATTAGTCAGAGGGGCAGTAGGGTAGTGCTTGTGTTCCAAGTTGGCAAGGATTTTGTAGCACATCTGTCCCCTAAGTAAAGCAGGAGGAGAGCTGGAGCTGAGGATGGAAATGCCGTTCAGCCCCATGTTTCAAATCTGCTCTCAAGTTGAGTTTTCTGAGCAAAGGCTTGAGGATTACCTGTTACGTCAGTATGATACAGTGTTTATTTGAGGTTTGTCAGGGTTTGCAAAGAATACAGCTTTAATTTAGATGTACCTGCAAAAGAGAATCCAACGAAATTCTTTCCAAATTGAATCTTTACAATGTGTTTTTCTTTAAGTGCTTGTATTTTCCAGTCAGTTTGTTCTTTTATGTCAAGTTGAAAATGCTCCTTTTTCCTTAACTGTGATGTATATTCCAAGATCTGTTTGGAATAATAGTACTGCAAGTAGAATGAAGTAGGAGTAAATTTTGAAATTTGTATTTATGACCAAGCTACATAATTTACAGAGATAAATCAGTATTCATGATCTTTTCAGGAAAAGATTGAAACCAAAGACTTCACAGGTAACAGGAAATGGTGGAAAGAGGTGGTTTTTTTATGTAGTTTTGTATTTGTATGGCAAATTGATTATAGTATGGAAGTATGTATTTGGTGACTTTCTGAAGTAATTCTAAAACATTTAATTTTACGATTTGAAAAAGTTTCTTTCCCTTAACATAAGCATAATAATGATCCATTCAAGTGGCTTTTTAATATAAAAAAGATTGCCCTTGTCTCTGTAGATTTAAGTGCAGGATATTATCTTTTTATGTACTATGGAATGTGCAGTATGTACAAGTTAAAATGCTGCACTACCCTTAAATATTCCACATTATTTTAATAGCACCTAATGCAAGTATCTAATATTATTTATTTTTTTTAGAGTATCTCAGTGGAAATGGTGATTTTATGCAACAGTGAGGTTAAGGCATAGTGTAGGCAACTGACACATAACATAGCGTAGGCAACTGACGTGTCTGGGTTTTGTTGGCTAGAAAATGAGAAGTACAGAAACGTAATTCACTTTAAAGAATTCTATTTTGATCTAATGCCATCTTCTCTTACATAGCTAGTTTCCCCAATATTTGCTTGAATACTGTGTTAGCTTTTTTGTTGTTAACAGTATACGTCAAGCACTACACAAGTAGGTTTACCACTATGTATGCTATTTTTTGTTAATATTTCTGAAATTATGGCATTAGAGACATGGCACGTAGCAGGGGAGGCCAAAAGTTGCTGAAACTCGGCTACATTTTACGTCGTAGTGTCAAAGCGGTTTCTTCAGCAAGTCTGCCCTAATAGAAAGTGATTGTGATTTTGATATCCTAATGACCTGATGTTAAAGCTTTGACTTCTAGAGCTACAACAACTGGGGAAGGTCTTACAGCTGAGAAACTACAGCAGATGTCATGGTTATTTAGTTTGAAAAACAACTAGTAAGCTAGCGCTTTTTCATATTCACATTAATTCACCCACCAAGACTGTGTTAAATCCAGTCCTCCTCCTGCTGTAGACTTTGGTGTTCATTCAACTGAACAGTTTACAAAACTGTGTAAATATGACTTGCTAGGTTTGTCTCTAAGGGTTTAAATTTCACAATTTGGTTCTCAGAGATACCCGTTTTAGCTTAAAATATGATGAGAAATTGAAGTACTAGTTGAACTTCAGGGAGCTAAACACAGACAAATCATTTCTTCTTACTGTAACACTGCTAGTGTTGCTTTTATAGCCTCCTTCCTGGTATTTAATGGAGCTCACTAATGCGTTTTAATCTTTAGAAAGAGTGAAAGAAGTGTTTAGGTGTTTTTTTTTAAACCAGACCACAACTTTAACATCAGTTGAAATTTTCTGTTGCTGTCTTAAAACCCAAAAACCTTATAGAAATGTGCAGTTCAAAACATGGGTTAGTGTTGCGTTGATAAATTGTATTAGTTAAATCTAGAAGTTTCACTTAAACTTAAAACCAACCCCCCAAAACCTTAGTTATCACTAATTGTAATCTAATCTGGCGTAGCATACTATATTAAATTGATCATTGCCTTTTCTGCTGTGCGATATTACACTCTTCATCTTTCTCATTCATTTTGCATGCATCTGCTCACTTCTGTACAGCCACTGTAGAGGCAATTGAGGCTGAAAAAGGTATGATCAGAGTCTTTGCCGCTGGCAGAGATCTGTGGTGTCTGGGAGGGAATTCAAAAGTACTCTGTGTGGGTGTGTTTTACTTTCAACTTGCACAAGCAGAGATGAATCAACTGCATTGATTCATCCCTTTTACATGTAACATTCATTGCTGCCTTTAGGATGACGATGATGATCTTCAATATTTTAGGGAAATTCTTGGGGTTTCTTGGTCTTTCTGTTTGTTTGTTTTTACAAACTACGCAGTAGGTTTTTGTATAATGGCATGTCGTGGTATGTGGTGTTGTCTTGAAGTCTTTAAAATTGGTAGTGTTTAGTGTTTTTTTTCTGCATTCAACTGCAAGGTTTTGTTTGATTGCGGGGGGGTCATGTGGAAGGAGGGTTGTTTATGCATGCTTTTTCTCATCAAATCGATTTCAATGGCTTTGAACATATTTTTTTAAAAACTTTCCGTCACACATCTGGTAGTGCAAGATGTAGAAATGTAATGGTTTTTTCTATGAATCTTGAACATAATTTGTTGACCAAATTCATTTCCAGTATATATGCCAGCCTGCCGGAATGGGGCATATTCAGTTCCATGGCTTATCAGTGCTTCTGTGCTCAATAAGTTGTACATACGTCCTTTGCTAGTGGTATCGAGCCAAATGCCATCAAATTACTTGGTGTTCAGAGTATTCAGCGTCAGGTGGTTGTCCTTCCGGAGACACGTTACTTTCCTCTGGCTCAGTGTTCAGTGAAGGGGATGACAAACCGCATAGCAGCTGAGAGCGCTGCCTTCGGGGCTTGTCCCGTTCGGTCGCAAAGCGCCACTTACTGACTGTGCTCTTTGGGTTTTAACTAAGGAAGTCAGATCTCCAAAAGAATTAAAACCTGCCACATTCCGTTCTCACACACACGTGCAAGAGGTCCCGTTGTTGTGAGTGGGAAGCTGCACTTAAATCTCCAAAGAATTATTTCATCCCAGAGACTTCAGTCTTGGTACGCGGTCAACCATTTTCAGGTCTAAATTCACCTGCAGACCCCATTCATTCAGATAATCGGTAGCAAAATAATCCCTGTGTTCTCTACTTCCTTTGAACACGTTTGCATTCCAACGGTGCCGTGTTGAACCACAGCGCTAACTCAGTGCCTGTGGTCGTGTCCGTTTCCATCATCCACGTGACTAGCGCAGAACGTGACCCGCATCCCGCAGTTTTGCCTGCGGGAAAACTGCAGGACGGGGCCACCGGTGCGCCTGCAGGGTGCAAATCTACCGTTACTTTTGTAACCCTGGGCCGCTTTGCCTCCGCTGCGCTCGCTGTGCTGCTTAGATCTCGCTGACCTTCCGCCGAGAGAAGGGGGAGGGTTAGGCTGAGCCCGGCGCGCTGGGCGGCGGGAGCAGCTGGCGTGGGTAGCTGGCCACCCCAGGGACACGCGGGAGCGATCAAGTGGGTTTAAACCCCCTGGTTCCTCCTCGCGGAATATTTGCCATGCCCTGTTGTTATCAACCGAAACCGTGAGTGCCCCTGGCGTTTCAGGAAAGCGGGGTAGGGAAGCTTTTACTAATACAGATGCAGAGCCATAAGTTTCTCTGGCTGATTTCTTACCTGTTTTTAAACAGCATTTGTTAGAAAAAGTATATGCTTCCAACTTCTTTTTCCGTTACTGACATATCAAATTTGCATTTTGTTAAGCAATACGAGGATTCTCTCCGCAACATAAAATCTGCAGTTTTGAAGAAGCAAAAGGTTTGGATAGGATCAATGAGAGAATGCCACCAAGAAAAGATGCTCTTCAGCAAGATGGTATTAATACTATAAACACAACAAATGCCAATGGAAACAATGGAACTGGCAACAACAATGCACAGTGACCACGTCCGCTTCTGGTTTACTCACTCGTGTCTTGCCTGAGAATTCCTAGATTTCTGCTTTTTGATGTGACGACAGCCGAAATAGCCAGGGGGATTGCTTGAAGTGGCTACTTAACATGAGGTGGAAACCCGTCCGACTCGATCCCGCTGAGGAAAGACCATCCTGCTTTTGAGACAACAGCCCCTCTCTTGACGGGGCGAGCCGACCTGCTGGGAGCGTGCCTCGCCTGTTCGCGCAGTCCGTCGCTGGCTGCTGGAGCTTCGGAAGAGATCCGGCGGGAGAACCGGGCTGTTATCGCTAAAGCACGCCTAGACTAGCATCTTACGCTTATCCTTGTCAACACTTTTAAGTTTACAAATGGGATTTTTCTTTCGGTAGAGGTAGTTTGTTTGTTCGTTTGTTTGGTTTTTTAAATCAGACTTTCAAATACAACCCTACGAGCTAACTATTTATTAATGGACATCGGTTTCATGAAACGTCTGTAAAACGATAGATTAGAATGGTCTTAAAATATCTGAGGCTGCAAAAAACTTGTGTTTTAAATAGACAGAAAAAATGCCCCCCCCCCCTCCCCTCCAAACAATCTCGGTTGGTCATTCTGAAAAACGCTGACCTCAGGTTTACTCCTTAGATGTTGCTAATTCTGTATTGTATTCACTGTGTTTTTTAGTTACAGCTTATCAGAAGATTTCTATGTAGGAATGTTTATTACTTGAACACAGATTTAAAAAAAAAAATTATTTAATTTAGAAACCTTTTTGCCCAGCTTTTTCAAGACTCTTCCCCACCTTGAATTTTAAAAAGAAAAAAACTATTATATATACTAATTTTAAAAGTAAGAAAAATATGGGAGTGTTAATTTTAAGGTACTTTTAATTGAACTTTGTACATTGTTTAAGTAAATTTTGATTCATATCAAGTCTGTAAAGCTTGGCATTGTATTTTGTGTATGCATGTTTTCATTTTGCAAATATTTAATATATAGACCTATGATGTACATCTATAGGTTACCTAGATGCTATGGGTACTTTTAGTTTCTCGTGAGTATTACGGTTGCATAAATAGCTAATAATCACTGGGCTGAATAGCTGCAAGCTTTTTATGATTTTTAAATCTGTAAAGGAAGCCGAAACTGTATCGGACATACTTTTTGTTTAGGCAAAGCAGCGCGTAAGCAATTGCTCTGTTCAACTGCTAAGGCATTAGTGAAAGTGTAAACTTGAGACTGCATGTATTTTGGTATCTACAGGACTGCTTGGATAAATAAAAATTGAAGCCCTGTGCTAATTTGTTCACAAATAATGGACTGTACTGATTGCCACTGTACTCTGTTACACATTTTGACATTTGCTACATGTCCTTCTCATCCCCTGGATCACAACTTGAAGCTTCTGTCACTAGAGTTCATCTCCCTTTTCTCTTTTTTCCCCCCTTTTTTTTTGTTTGTTTGCCATAACGTACAATCTGTACATACCCCTAAGTTGGAAATTTTATGCATGTTCTGAACTATTCAAGTATTTTATAAACAGTAGCACACAATAAATTTTGTGCATGGGCTGCGGCTCCTATCATTGTGTATTGGTTTTATTTGGCTTACACAGCTCTGACCTTGGAAATTGCTGAGAAAGGCCTCAAAATTTCAGCTATTGGAAAATTAAAAAAGCCTAAAAGGTCAGATTTAACCTGCAGAGAGCTAGTTTAATGTAAATGCTATTTAATTTGCCTGTTATTGCTGCTGCTTTTTTTGCCTTTGAGTTCTCTCTCATAAATAAAATACCGAGATGCTTTCTGCCCGCTGAACTGGACATCCATCGCTGGGGCGTACAGGCTTTGTAGGAGCAGGGCCGGCTGAGTCTGGAGAGGCGGGGTGGCGTAGCTGCCTCCTGTCTGCTGGTGGGAACTCGACGGTTCACACGCTAGTGCGTGCTGGGGCCGCTCCTGGGGCAGAGTGGGGGGACCGAGACAGTCAGCCCAGATACCTGGTGTAGTCTTCCTGGTATATTCTTTGTGAAGTGAGGACAAGCTGCTGAGCAGGATGAGAATTAAGATAATGAGTGACACACTGTTGCTAACGGAGTTTTAACGTTTGGTTTTTCTTCATTGCAGATGCTTTCTAATGGGAAACTCTGCTCAGAGTTTGAGGGCGGAAGATCAAGTTTTAAAAAGGTAAGGGTTTGGGGTTTTAGGAAGCGCCCCCACAGCTGCGAGAGCTGTACGGTCTGCGCGTGGTGGTGTGTTGGAGCGGAACAAACGCGTGTTGCTGGAGTACAGCTGCGCTTGTGCACTGTGAGCTCCTGCAGAGCGCTGCTGGAAGATCTCTCAAGCTCAGGAGGCAGTGATTTTTCGGTATTCGATACGGGGATCTTAGATGGGATTAGCATTCTGACTAGCTGGAGTTGTGTCGGGGGAGAAGATACAGATTCCATCCTTGGCTGGAAAGGCCTCGGTGTAATTGGAGAGAACCCGATACCTGTATCGGTACGTGCCTCTGCCTTGGGGCAGCGGCCCTTGTCTGTAGTCTCTGCCAGGGAGAAGGCAGATCTGCAGTGAAGGGGAATTTCTCGGGTGGTCGGTGACCCGATTTCTCGTGCCGTGTCTCTCCCGTCAGCCTTTAAGCAAGGGGTCGGTAACAGTGGCGTGTCTGGGGTTTTCTTTCGCTGCCGAGTAGGAACTGACTTGTTACTCCTGTGTTTCTGAAAGGTGGAGTCTGGAGCTGCCTCTCATTCTTGCATTGCTGGGGAGAAGAAATGACGCCCTCCCTCCCCCAAACTGTAAGTGGTGTGCATTGCTCGTTCTCCGCTTTCAGTGTTTTAAAAGGGGGGGAAAGGTCTGCGTGTGCTTAGTCTGTTCGTGGCTGGGGAAGGGGGATGCTGGGGAACTGCCCTGTCGAAAGCCGTGCGAGGCGCGGCTGTTCCCAGGGTAAGTAGGAGCAGTCGGTGCTGCCCTGCCCTGCCCTGCCCTGCCCTGCCCTGCCCTGCCCTGCCCTGCCCTGGGAAGAGGCCACCGCTCCGCTGCCCTGCTGGATGCAGCCGGGGAGCGGGGCTCTCGGCTGCCGGCACCGGCGGGGCGGAGCGCTCGGGGACGGCCCGGGGGCGGCTGCTCCGAGCAGTGGAACTCCCTGTAGGCAGCGGGGGCTTGTTTGGGAGCAGGGACTCGGGCTGTCGGGGAGCCTGCTGCGCCCTGGTGAGCCAACAGGGGGAGCAGCCTCGCTCGCAGTCCGCCGCCCAACAGGGCCTTTCCCGAGGCAGCACAGACGGCGTCTTTCCTGGCCCGTTGTTGTGTTGTCCCTCGGTTCCTGTAACCCCTGGAACGGTTCTGCGTTACTCGCACGGCATGAGAACCACCTTTGCCGTAGGACAGGCGAATGTCGGTAGGACACGGAGCCCTGCTCACCTCGTAGTATGGCCGAGCCAGACGTCATTGACACCGCGGTGAGCGGCCGGTGGAGGTTGTTGCGGTCACGCAGACAGGCGCTAATAGGCTGTAACCGTGACGTGCTCAGCTGCTTCGCTTGTAAGGAGGTTGGCTGGAGAGCAGAGCCAGAGCTCGCGAGGGTCTTGGTGGAGCTTGGAAAGCTGCTGACGGACACAGATGTGCCAGTGGCCACTGGTGTGTGTGGGTCTACCAGTGCACCAGCCCCCGGGATCACCAGGGTGAAGCAGAGTCTTTTAGTCGCCCCAAATCAACTTCCATCTGTTGCTGTATTTGAAATAATTAACCTGACCCAGGAATCTGAAACTGAACTGTATTTCTGAGTTTGATACCAGAAAAAGTCTATAGTCTGAAGTCAGATTTAGGCTGCCGAACGCTGATGTAAGTGAAATACTTAAGCTTTTTTGGCGTGGCAAACTGGTACCTATGGCTGTTTTGCCAAAACCCTTACGTACGTGCTGTGTAAGAGCGAAGGGTTTGCTCTGAGGGTCAGCTCCGCCAGCCCCAGCTGTTGGTGTGACGGGGAACAGAAACGGCGTTTTTGGGAGGGTGCCCTACAGTACAGTTATCTGTTAAAGCACTGGTTAGGAACCTCAGAAAACACACTGGCAGCTGCTGGACTTGAAGCTCCTGTTAAATTTACCCCTGGGGACAGATTCACTGTGGCTTTTTGAAAACCCGAATGTGCTACTCAAAGCTGTTCTTTTGAAATCCTTTGAAAACACTCACGCGGTCATTTACATTGTCTGGGTCACAATCGCTTTCAGTTCGGACGTACTCGTGTTCTGCAGCGTTAGCGTTTAGACACCGCGCAGTCGTTTGCTGCACGGCCCGCTCCTGTACAAGGAGGGACTTCGACATGGGATGGGAGAGCATTTCTCCTTTCCCTTGGTGCTTTAAGCCTGATGGTAACTAACGACTGATGGGAACCAGCCCGAGGTTGAACAGGGGGCACAGTCACATTCCGCCAGGGTCCCTGAGCTGCCAGTGTACCGTCACTTAAGCATGGCACGGGCATGGTTTTCAGGACGGGGTGGGAAGGCACCGACGGGGGGTGCACAGCGCTTTACGTGCCAGCCCCAGGCTCTTGTTGCCATCCGCCGTTACGTCGGGGTGCTGTGGGAAACTTGCCGAGCGCTGGCGATTGGGCTGAGAGCAACGGTTTGATCGCGCGCGAGCCCCGCAGAGGGGAGGCGGTGTCGTCGGGGTCAAAAGGAGTCAGGCGTAGGGCTAACAGACGAGAGATCTTTTATTATACAACAAGGGCTATTACGTGCTGTAAATTAAGGCAGATGCGAGTGCAACAAGCTTATGGAATCATCAGGAAGGCAAAGTTGATTATACCAAGTTTAAAACTATTCTGTTACACACGAGCATAGTCAGTGTCTGCGTAAAGCACGATATGCGGCCTTCAGTTTGTTCTAAAAGGAAACAAACCCCAGATCATCCTCTTCTATTGACCAACGATTGCCAGCAGCAAACGCCTGTAGTCGCCGCTTGTATCGCTCGCTATCATGGTGGCCAGAGTCTTCTGATACATTTGTGTGAACATCTGCTTAATTTGCACAAGGTCGATCTGTGCAAAGGAAACACAGGAAGCATGGAACTCAATCACAGGGGATGACTTGAAGGCCTGGGCAGCCACCCGCATCTCCTCCCTCACGGACCGCGGGCTGACTAACTGCCCGCCGTACGAGCCGGCTGGTCCCGCTGGGGACAGAGGAGCCGCTCCCAAAGCGGGGAGCCCAGCAGCTGTTCCCTGCTCTGTCCTACCCCCGCCCGACCTTGGAAGCGGAGGTGCTCATCTGCCACAGGCACAGGCAGCCGCAGTTAGCGGGAAGGCAGGCAGTGCTGCTGGTGGAAGGGCTGGGAAAGGCTGGCTTTGAACCAAGTTACGGCGCTCGTCTGAACCTGCACCCCAGGACGGGTTCGCTGCAGCACACGGTGTCTGCAGCTGGGAGAGAAGGGCCAGGGCAGAAAGTTTCTTACCTCACTGCGAGTGACTATAATTCTGATCAGGGTAGAATCATCTGTGCCCGCTCCTTTCATGGAATAATAGAGTCTTTCTGCAAAAAAGGCTGGGCGATTTAAAGCACATTGCACTGCAATAAAGGACATTTTTAGGATTAGTTCTAGTAGGGTGGGCTGCGTGGTGATAGCGGCAGGATCAATTCAGGATTTTTGCTGTAGCCAGCTAGAGGTGGGTGTTGAAGGTCAGATACTCTGGGTTACGGGACCTGTTTTACAGAGCTAAGCCTGTTTTTAAGCTGACCGAATGAGTTATTCCTTCACGTGAAAACTTAGGCTTACTAGCAGTTAACTTCTCTGGAAGCGCTTTTCAAAGCTGGCTGAAACCCTAATTCCCAAATAGGTAATTTAAAACCAGTTGTTGTCCTTGGATAGCTGGTACTGGGATACAGGGGTGTTCCACTCGTGTTCCACTGCTAGAATCTCACCAAGTACAACGGTGAGAAGCTCTTACTGCTTACAGTGGTTACAGAACAGGTCCCCTTTCAGTTAGGTTGTTCCCTCCAGAGACGAGCCTTTACTCTTTCACAGGGTTCTCAGAGCTGAATTTTTCCCCCTAAAACTCTTGAGCAGAATATAATCTGGGAAGTTTTTGCTTATCCGCTATGGCTACAGAAACGGTGTCATTTTGGTAAGCACTGGTAGGACTGATGTCTGCAGATTTGTTGGTAAGCCCGACTGACGCTCACTCTCAGCAAAGCGTGCTGGATCTGAACTGCCTCTCTGTACCAAGTCAGCGGGAGGTGCACTCGAGATGGCTGAAGCCTGCCCTGGCAAATGCTGAGCTTTCCCGGGGGGGTAGGCGATGGTGGGGAAGAGGGGTGGAAAGGGACCTGTGCATAAGTAGGTTCACATTGGTCCTGAGGTGATGTGTGGGGGCGGCTCAGCTGTCTGTGCTGGGGTGCCGCACAGCCAGAGCCACGGCTCTGCTACGCTGGTACAAGCATCATTTTGCGGCGCTCTGGAAGTTACAGGCACTAACCAGTGACCCTTGTTGCTGTGCAGTCACCTGCGTTCTCAGAGAAGTGACAAGTAGCTTCTGTGTAGCCTTTTCTTGTTTCAAACTGACTGATTTCATGGCAGGTGCTTATTTCCTCCACTTAAGTGTAAAGTGAGTAGTTTGAGTAACTGAAGTTACTTCCGTGCTAGCAGAGTCTGAGATTGTGTGTTCGTTGGGTGTTTAGGTTAGATGTCAGGAAAAAGTTCTCCCCAGAGAGGGTGGTGAGGCACTGGGACAGGTTGCCCAGAGAAGCCGTGGATGCCCCATCCCTGGAAGTGTTCAAGGCCAGGCTGGATGAGGCTTGGAGCAACCTGGTCTAGTGGAGGGTGTCCCTGCCCATGGCAGGGGGGTTGGAACTGGGTGATCTTTAAGGTCCCTTCCAACCCAAACCATTCTGTGATTCTGTGATCTGCCACATGGGCAGTGTTGAACCGGATTCCATTTCTTCAATTACATTTACAAGGTTTAGTTGCTAAGGGATAAGGGGAGGGAAGAACATGTCACTTACAAATAGTCTTCAAACCACGTTCCACGTTTCCAGAAAATTCTCGGTCAATGCTGCTTAATAAATCACGGTTAGCGATCTACAAATGAATGAGATTAATACGTTGATAATGCAGTGCAGTAACAACCCGAACCTTACTTTGACATACGCTGACCAAGCTCATTTGAAATCAGTGAAGAACTCCTACCCTGGAGTATGCCTCAACTGTGGCTTTCAGTTGGGGAAAACTTCTGCTTGCCAGAACCATATTAAAGCAAGATTCATCAGTCCCGAGTTTTCCTTCACCTGCTTGGTACAGACGCTGAGCATCTTCTTGAGCTTTCTGATAATCCACAGTTTGGGTCTCATCCCGATTACCCTAAAAGCAAAGACAACAGACAACATTTCACGGGGAAGGCTGGAGGCTTTAATCGCTTCCGCTGCGGACCCCTAGCAGGTATCCTCAAAGCTTGAAGCAGAAAGAGTGATACCAGTTTGAAATACAATCACGTTGCTTTAAAGCTACTCAGTGGTTCAGTATTTCTTAGAGGCAACAAGAACAAAAGTGGCCCGGAACCTCAGAATCTGTAGGGCATGCTTGAATCTGTAGCTGTGCTGCCTCAGTTAATTACAGCCCTACATACCATCTCCTAGTTCTGACTACGCACTGTACTTCATTCTCCGTTCTACTTAATAACGTGCTTTCTCTTGGTCTGTTTGTTTCTAGGCTTCAAGTTGCAAAGAAACTTCCCAAACTAATGAATTATCTTACTGAGTATGCACACCTGAAACATCTCAGGTCTTCCTCTGTAGTTAGAACTTGCTCACTTCAAGTAAGAATGTCTCCAGGCAGCGCTTACTGGCGTTGTGATGTGTCAGTAGGGTTATATGCCATTGTCTGTGCTTTGCTGGCTCTGCTTTGCTGCCCAGTGCATGGATGGATACTGCTGACTATACCGGCTGAGTAGGCTGGATGCATGCCCTCAAATCCTGCCGTATCTACAGCAGCTAATACAGTAGTGAAATGATGTGGTTGTCAATGACTGTAAAGTACTGGATGTATCAAAATAAAAAGTAGCAGCATGAGCTTCTCGAGGTTTGCTTTCTTGTGGATTTTGACTCTTTAATCCGAATGCCTAGTGCATGGCCAAACTCTCACAAAGGTAGAGGCAAATGAGGTAGAGAAGTGGCACAGGAACCCTAACAGCAGATGGGCAGACGGACCTGAGAGACGTGGGAAGATGCATTAGTACGTATTTCTTCCTAAAAATGGGTAACTGCAGCGCAAGCTCCTCAACGCAAAAAGAGCCCTGGTCAAGGATCTGGGAGAAGCAAGCTCCAGTGATCCCCTGAGTTCAACAGCAGCACCTCCCTAATTCTGGTGACGTGACGGGAGTACGGTGTAGGTTGGGGGTGTAAGTTTTGCCCTCTGGTGGCTCTTAGCTTGTTCTCACAGGCATTCCACACGCCATAAAGGCTACCCTAGCAGAGTCACCCACGGCATTCTGTTAACGCGTGCAGAATGCAGAATGCATCTTGCTCTAGCAGCAGTGCGGAGCCCTGCGTCACAGCGGCGTCACAGCGGCGTCACAGCGCCACTTGATCCCACTGCGCAGCGAAGTGTTTGCACATCACTTCTGTGAGATGACGGCAGGTGCCGAGTTGGGTCACACAGTTCAGCACGGGTTTGTAGATACGAGGTATCTCCTCTTTGAGGGGGAGTGAAGTGTCGTGTCAGTAGGGGATACGTTAATGGGGCTAGTTTCTTAAAAACCTGGCTCTTGCTAAGCATACACAGGAAGTCATTCACGGAGCCACTGTGACTATGTGCATCAGCGTCAAACTGTACAGCGCTGTCTTACAGGAAAAGAAGATGAAGCTCACTTGGCACATAGATATAAGTAACCGTTCAAAGTGTCCTGACGTGTCTGCTCTGATGTCTTGTTCGATGTCCCTTCCAAATTCTGATTTGTAGCAGTTCACTATTTCCCGTATTTCCTGGTTTGTCCTTGTGCAGAGGATCTCAATCAGCACTCTCTCCTGCGTGCCTGCTCCCTGTGGGCAGAGGAAAAGAGGGCATAACTACAAAGCACCGCTGTTCGGTTTTCTTCAACGGTGTATTTTGCAGTCATCTGTTACGTCAAACCTTAATACAGCCTACGTTGCAAGGGCAGCATCCTTGCCGTGTGAAAGCACCAAGTCTTTGCACACTTAAAATGGAATTAAAGGTCCTCAAGCATTCACTTCTGCAGCAGCTCAAAAAATACCCCAGAACACCCACAGCAGTCACATCAGCCAAAGCCAACAGCAAAATGGTTCAGGAAGGAAATTCTTTGGCACTTTACTCCGGAAACCTAATGGAGGAAGGTGGGGCCTTATGATAGTCATTAAAGCCAGACACACATGTAGATTCTGTTTTGGTCCGTATACAACTATGGTCCCTCTTCCACGTGTGGCCGCTTCCTCAACACGGAGCACCATCATGAACTTCTTACAGATGCTTCCCTCTCCCCAGAATGAAAATTACCTGTGAGCTCTGTGTAGGAGACCTTACTGGCATGGTGATCGCTATTCAGGCAAGGAGCAGGTAGGAGTGGATCTGTCAGGCTTGTCAGTAATGTTGTCCTATTTTTTTTTTAAACTGGTGAAGGGTGGCTGTTGCCTCTACTAAAGCCGGATCTTCATTTAAGCTCCACCTTCTTTAGGGCTGCATCCATACATGAGTTCGGTTACTAGTTACTGGGGGTACCAGTTCACTCAGGTGAACTACCTCACTGCCTCACCTAATCCTTAATGCAGGCTTAATACCCAAACAGATACATGCATCATCTGGCCTTAAGGAAGTATTTTTTCACTGTTACCCTTTTGGATAATCCAAAAATATCCTCCAGAACCAATGGTTTGTTCCTAGTATGGAGAGGTACGACCTCCAGTTTAAACGGCACTTACAGTTTTAGTGGCACCCTGGCCCTTTCTAGGTTCTAGCAAAATTATGACCGAGTGGCAGAGAGCCGTCCTGCAGCGTTTCATCCTCTGCCGGGCCGACAGCTGCTCTGAACTGGAACTGGGGGACCCAGCAGAAAAGTATTTTAAGCCCCACAGTTCCAATATTTGTTTGCCACTACGGGATTTTTCAACAACGCAGGGATTGGGTTTTCTCTTTTCTTAGCCGAGCATTTTAAGATGGGTTTTAAACCCTCCCGTTCACAGGAAACCCGTACCTTCATTGCGTGACGTAAACTCCAGGCATCGTAGTAGGTTCTAGGCATGAAGAGTGCTAGGATCAATTCTTCCACGTTTCCACTTAACTCAGACTTCAGATCTTTAATTAAATCCTGTTCAATTATAAACACAAAAAGGGCTTTGGAGAGTGTTAGCCATGTAGATTATATGCTGAAAAAAGACCAAACTAGAACTTACTTTTGGGACTGATTTCTACCTTTGTGCTGTTTTTCCTGCAAAGCTTTGTTTTGTTTCTTATAAAGAACTTGACTCTGTCCAAAACTTAGAGAGCTCAGCTCTTCTCCATTATTTCCTCACTAATTAGGACCTGGGCGGGTCCTGAAAAATGCCACAACTATAAAATTTCTCTTTTAGTTGCAGAAACGTCAGAGGGAAGAAATTATGTCGGCCTTGTATTGATTAACCAGTCCTCGACCAGTTTCTCAGTTTCTTTCTTGGGGAAAAACAAAATTCAGTGATGGTTTGTGTGCATAAAACCCTCAGTAGTTTCAGACACTACTACAAGGCCACTTTAAGCTTGATTTCTTCTATCAAGCGTTACAAAAGCAGAGAAGTGACTTGTTCAGTCAGGGACGGAACCAGCCCCCAGCCTTCCCCCAACCCCGCTTCTGCCAGGTGTCAGGACACCACCACGTTAAATACCAGGTGCTACACAAGGAATATAACCCAAAGCAGTGCATTTTACAATGCCCAGACCACTCCCCAGGCCTGAAGCGCAGCCTGACAGTTAAAGCAGCAGCTGAAAGTTTGGGTTTGTTTACTGACTGCAAGAACTGGTGAACATACCTTGCCATACATAGTCTTGAAAGCTGCCTTGATTTTTTGCCTTTGATCGTTGGAGCGGTTAGCAACAACACTGATGATAGCCTGCTCGTCAGTTCCTTGGAAACAGAAGGGCAATTTCATGGAAGAACCACACTAATCCCTCCCAGACTCTGCATTTTGTAGTCGTGCGCTTGGGCACAGTTACACAGTAAAGCACTACCCTTTAAGTCTACCGAATTTTCTGTGTAACTTCGACTACTACATTGCTCAAGTCATTTTGGAAGTGTGACTTCTGAAAAGTTGGAGGAGAAACAATGTATGGCTAAACAAAACCCGAAGAAAAGGACAAAATGGCATCAAGAAGTCAGCTCAATAGAAATTTAAGCTTCTGTTGCTTCCTTACCAAACCCCTTCATAGCTTTGCGTAGAATTTCTGCGTCCTTTCCAGCATCAAAGTTGGGAGCGGCTTGAATCGTGCCCTGGGTACACTGAACCACTGCTGCAGGCTGAAAGGAAGAGTCACGTGTAACTAGCTATCCTGCACCATCTAAATTCCCGTTAAAATCACAGCGTTGGAATCAGCACTTCAGGAGCTGTCCTTTCGTTCCCCATTTTTTCTCTAAAGCTGAATCAGGGTGACATCTAGTCGTGCCGAAAAGCCTCGGCCCGCCAGTGCCAAAGCGATGCTTCTACCCAGCTGTACGGATGAAGAGCTACTCGATGAGTGAGTGTACACAGAGACAGGGTTATGAGTTTGCTGGGGTTGGACTCTGAGTGTAGCTGGGAACTCCTGATGCAGAACACGCTGTAAGTGGTTGGAACCGGTTGTAAAAACAGTAAAACCACAGGAGCCACATAAGATTGATTATAGAAGAGGATACAGCACATACCGGGCCAGGCATTGGTGATGGCGCTTGTCCACCAGGATATCCTACTGAAAATAAAGAACAAGATAAAAGGAATTAATTAGGTCTCCTCTTACTATGCAAATGCTATCTAATCTGAAAATAAAACCATTTACAGACCTACCACTGCACGAAACCTGTTTCCTAAGTTATGATACCTATTGCGATTAGTAACTGAACTTGCCCTTGGGAACGATGGGAGGAAGGAATCCCAGACGCATTCTGGAACATGCACTGCAAGGTGATTCTCCAAACATTTGCTGGGGCTGTGGGAACTGGAAGGCTCTCTCCTTATTAAATATTGCTGTCTTTGACAAAGGTAAGACAGCCCATGCAGATGAAGAATGCGTGTCCCATGCTCTCTTTTAAAGTCCTATCATACACTTTAAAATGACCAGCATATAAATGGTAATATTAAGAAATCATTGGTGCAAAAAGAATTGGAAGAAATCTCATTTTGTGATCAAAAGCACTGTGAATACAAAGCTACAACTTCATCTTTTTGTACTGGAATTTTATTTTTATGCATAAAACATGTGTACAATTGTAATTTTAACAGCGGCTTAGTTCTTATTAGAGTTAACAATCGTTAAAAATTTTGCTGCTCTGAATTTCTTGCAAACACAGCTGACGCATTCCAGGACAAAAATCGTCTTGATAGTAACTGACCCCTCCAAGCATTCAAAGCACTGCACTGTTGCAAAGCCATTGCGTGCATTCTCCTTTCCACTTTTCCCACTACGCCAGGGATCACCATGAACACACCGATCTGAAAAATGCATCCATTTCTTTGAGATTAACAGAACAGCTAGATACTCATGGAGTGTAAACTCTGGCTTTCACAGCTCTCATCAGGTATTTGCAGTCTGAAGGATAAGCACCTAAACCACGACATCATGACCACGAATCAGTGACAGCCATCCCTTCAGGATGCAGCACACACAGAGATGGTTCTCATCAGTGTCTTGGCAAGAAAGGTGGTAGGAGGCGTACAGCATACGAATCTCAGCAGCTCAGAGTAACGAAGGTAAGGGCCTCGTGTTACTGCCTGTCCTGGGATCTCGGTTTAAACTTGGATGCTTAAAGTTCTATCTTATATCTGACATACCTGGAATTTGTGCTGGTCCACCTCCAGCATAGCTTTGGGTGGGAGGCTGCGGATAGCCACCGAAGCCAGGGCCAGTGGGAGGCACGCCATACCCAGGGCCCGTGGGAGCTAGGGGAGGAAGAAAGACTTTAGCACGCTTAATGTTTCGTACTTGACTTCTGACACAATATGAGCCAGGTTATTGAGCAGAGCTGTGCAAGAGACTGATTCCTCTGTGCCTCTGCAGTGCCCACAGGCATCAAGGCCCTGCCACCAGCTGGCAGGTATTTACTGCTAGAGTCCTACATGCTGCTACCTAAATCAATCCCGACCAAAGGACCTTTTCTTTGCTACTTGTACCAGGCAAAGGGGATAGTAACACCAGAAATCGCTCCCGAGGGGTACTCCAACAAAGGACCTTACCTCCAGGATAAGGTGGCATTCCTCCAGCCTGGGGAGCTCCAGGGTAGGCCCCCGGGGCAGGGTAGCCCCCTGGGGCAGGATATCCTGCTGCTGCTGGGTACCCAGCGCTTGGTGGTGCTGCAGGATAGGCCCCTCCTCCTGCTGGAGGGTATCCTCCCGGAACGGTGGGATAGGGGTACTGACCGGCTGGCGGATAGACAGACTCTTGTCCTGTCGGCTGAAACACAAAAATGGGATGTCTGTGCACCTGCTAACAGGGCATCAGAGCAACAACGCTCAAGCTACCAAAACGTCCATGTGTATAATAATGTGAATTATATGATTAGATTCAGCACTTGAAGTGGCAGCAGCAGAATTCCTGAAGCCTGGATGGGGGCCTCCTGGTTGGGTTTTCTGATGCATCTCCCACATTGACACAGAACTGGGAAGTGCTGCAGGGTGGAAGGCACCTCTGGACGGCTTCTGATCCCCATCCACCTTCAAAGCAGGGCCAGCTTCGGTGTTAGATGAAGTCATGTAAGACCTTTCCCGGTTTTCAGTATCTCCAAGGAACAGTGAATCCACAGCCTCTCTGGGCCCCTGTTGCAGTGTTGGACCACTCCTGGTGAAAAATGTTTTCCTCAAGTGAAAATGCAATTACAGCCTGTGCTTGTTGCCAGCTGCACTTTCACTGTGTAGCTCTGAGAAGAGTCTGGCTCCACTGTCTCTATCACTCATTCTTACATAGCAGAAGACTGAATAGATCTCTGCTTAGCCTTCTCTTCTCCAGGTGAGCAGCCCTCCCTGGACATGCTCCTGTTTGTCTGTTGGACTGGGAGGTCACAACTGTATGTGGTATTCCAGATGTGGCCTCGTGAGCAATGAGCACAGAGGAATAATCACTTCCCTTGACCTGTTGACTTCGCTCTGGCTACAGCCTGGTATGTCGTCAGCCTTCCTCCCCGCGGGGACACTCTGCTGAGCCACATTCCACTTGTGGACCACCAGGAGCCCTGGTCCTTTTCCAGGGGTGAAAGGTGCTACTTCTAGCCCGCGTAAGTAAGAGGTGAGCTCAGCCAGGCTTGCTCTCCGTGAACCATTAGGAGCCTCACCTCATGTTTTTATAGGACTTTAAAGGGCTTAGTGTCTTTGAAACTTCTGCCTCTCTTGCGCAACCAGTATTTTCATATGTTGTATCGTAAGAACTTACAAGAGGTGTTTGGGTTTGAATTTTTTTTCCCCCATTTCCTTTGGAATCCAGCAAAGGGTTATACAGCATGGACATTCAATGACTAAATCTGGACCCCTGAGTCAGGCTGAACACCTATTACAGGCTTTAAATAAAAACCAAGTCAAACATCTATATGCCTTTGCTTTGCTACATGTATGACTTGCAAGTCACACCACAAAGGTTGCTATTAGCATTAACGTACCTTAGAAATACCTACTTGAATGACCAGGATCTCTAAGGGAAAACCCTATAAAAGTCATATGCTTGATCTTAAAAATCAGGTCTTTAATCAGCTTCATAATGAAGCATAATGTATGAACTCATTACTCACTTGCTGGGAATCATCTTTACCGACTTGCTTGAGAAATATGGGTCACACGTTACACGCACATTCTTGAGCCCAGAAAACCAAAAAAAACCCGCAAAGCAGTGAAGTCTAGCTCAAACGGTCTCCTCGGGTTGGTTACCCCAAGATTTCTACCCCAGATTACTGTGCCCAGGCTTTATAATATTCTCTTCCCCAGCAGTCCAGTCTAACCTTCATCTGCCAGGCTAAAGAAAAAGATTTTAATGGAATTCAGATTCACAAATCCAGAATTAGGATCCTCAAAAGCCCTGCTCAGATAACTATCACTACTGCAGAAGAAAATAATTTCACCATCAGTGAGACCAGGAAACCTAAAAACATTGATACTGAAGCTGAAGAGTCTTTTAAATCCATCCATTGAAGTTAGCTATATTTTAGATGCTAGCTAAGAAAAAAATTGTTTCAGATGTAGTTAAATTACAGCTACAATCATGAGGGTTCTGCAGAACCTTGAGTGGGGAAAAAGAAATCCCAGAGCTAAGTCTGGTTTCTAACATGTTTGCCTTTAGCTTGACTGACTTCGGTGTTTCAGTAAGGGTAACTTGCAAAGCAAAATTGGAGAATTTATTGCATGTATTTATATATGCTGCATGTATTCATAGCTTTTCTGTAGGTTAGTGGAATCCAGGCTGAGGTCCATGCTTAAGTCTCGTTCTGTACGGCATAAAATACAGACCATAAAAAATTCCCAACATTACCGTATGACCAGTGCTACCCTAATAAAAGCACACAGTTGCATCTAGCTTTGAAAAATGATACCAAAAAGACAGCAGTATCAGCCACACCTGATACATTCCAGCCTTCCATTAAGTTTCACTGGAGTTTTTAGTCCATTCAGTCATGAGCTGAAGGTGGAACAAAGTCCTGCGGCCGAAGGATAGGGGGTCAAAGTCAAGATACGGTGTCCTTTATCCTCAGAAAAATATTTACTTGGTGTGGCATGAAAGCTGGGCTACTTGAGTAAAGCATTCCAGGCTCTTTCTGAGGGTAATGGCCACTGAAATTTGTTCAGCATCTCTGTCAATCCTGGGATACGGGTACGAGAAATACTTGGTAAGGGTTCTGGTAGAGACTGGTTCAGAGATTACCTCTGACCGTGTATGTAAACACCTTCATATTTATGTAAGAACTACTGTTACTTTAAAAAAAGAGAGATTTGCTGAAGTAGTTAATTATATTTAAAAGAAACAAACTCGCAAGACAAAGACCAAACAATCAAAAACCTTTCTGAAACAATAGGCGATGATTTAAAACAAAACCAAACCAAAACAAAAACTAAAACAAACAAAACACCACAAACACCAAACTTAAACTTTCTTCTTGGAATCCTTAGGTGACAACTGTAAAGTCATCCTCAGGGATATACAGATGAAAACATAGACCATAATCTCTAGAGAACATGGTATGTGAACTGACAACTGCTATTTACACACACAGACAGATAGTAAGAAGGGGTATTCACAAAATATAAATACATTAGGAATGCAACACATTCCAGAGCCAAACTTACAGGGTAACCAGGGAAAGCAGGGTAGCCACCAGAAGGAGGATAACCGGGGTATGACATTCTGGGGGAAAAAAAAATATATATTTTCACTGTAAAGGCACTATATATGAGTTTGTAGTAGGTATTTGCTTGCTAATTACCTGTTAAATTACTTCAACAGTATGTTTAATACATTTAGAATTGCTCAGGAGTACTTGTCAGCTGTTAAACCCACAAACCCTTTCCTTTTTGTCAGACACCTGACCATAGCAAGCACATTCAGAAGGGAAGCATCTTCAGCTGTGTAATTAAGTACCACTCATTTAGGGTCAGGTAGACACTGAAGCATGGTAAGAGGCCTGAACCTCCACAGAGAACCCTGAAATACAGGGCACACCACGAGGCGCCAGCAGGAGGGGGCTGAGCCCTTCGCCAGAACAGAATCAGAAGGGTCAGGCTAGAGCAGGGCCCCCCCAGTCCTGCACCACGCACCCGTCTCCCATCACCCCGCACTCCTTCACTCACAGGGGTGGTTCCTGCGCGAAGAGCAGTACCAAAACGTGTAATCCCTCCGCATTACCTCATTTGTGGTAACATTTCTGCTTCCTGCCAGTAACCGTGTATTTCTGTCCCATTTTTAATAGTGGGGCTTGGGGAGTAGGAACAGAATGGGACAGAAATCATCCCCCGTGATGCCGACCAGTTGGACGGAGAGTTTCAAAACTATTAGCCGGGTTACGAAACATTTAGCAGCAGGGAAAAAAAGCGTCATGTTAATGCTAACCAGCCAGATTCCCTGACCAGGGCCTGGGAGTCACTCGTGGCATGTTTCTAAGACAGGATGCACCTCAGCTGCACAAATCAAAGGACACGGACAATACAAAACTGAATGCAGTACAGCAAATGATTATTCACATTTCTAGGCATTCGCTGGCCAACCCAAATATATTTGAAAGTGGAATTCTTACAGTGTTGGACCATTAAGGCAATAGATGGTCACAGAATTAAACCTCTGAGACATAATGCGGAAAACATTAAAACTTTGAGTAGGTTAGTTCAAATAAGAGCCAAAAACAACTTGCAGAGAAGCACAGCTATGCAGTCTCACATTGATAAACTTGGATCATCGCTTCCAAATAAATAAAGGGGGAAGAACAACATGAGGTGTATTTGTAAACCTATGCTTTAATCATAAATACTGCTCATGGCTATTCATTTCCCTAAGAAACACCTTAAACCAGTACCTGTACGGTATTCAGTACTGACAGCTGCTTGAATGGACTTTAAATTTGACTTTCAACAGCAGTTTGGGTGTTTCTGACTTTAACACAATTGTAACTCCTTTCAGGAACAAGAGGACCAGCAACACTTCCTTCTAATTTCAGCTTCACTCCTTCCACTTACAGGAAAATACTGTGTCAGCAAAACTGAATATTAAAAAACCAAACAAAAACTTCTTCAGCTTTTCAGCTTCATTTAATTCAACTGAAGTTACACCATTAAGAAGACAGCATTGTAAAGCCTGCAAAATTTCTTGAGGCTTACTGTGTTTTTCATGATGCAAAATCAACAGCTGGTGATGGCAACTCATCTCTTTCAACAGCTGCAAAAAGTTTGATTTGTACAATAAATGGGACCAAATAATCTTTTAACCATACTAAAATACACCAAATTTTAGGCTTATTTGTAAAATAATTTAGAGTTTATTTCAGTTTTCAGCTGATTTACTAGCAAAGCATTCTAAGGCATGAGTTCCCAACGTCTCATTTTCATGGCAACAAGCCATCAAGACTATGTTGTATTTTTGATTAGCAAATTAACCACCCGTGTAAACCTGTGACCTTCAGCGCACTGGTAAGTAAGTTGTTTAACACTTCCCTTACTTCTGTTGTATCGGTTCCTTTTCTAGGATTCAGTTTGTGATGCAAGTTCTTTTGGGCCAGGCACTGGGAATTGTGGTATTTGATTTAATTATCGCCCTCTTAATGAGACCTGGATTCCTATCTGTCTTTCTGAATTACAAAAAAAAAAAAAAAAACAACAAAATAAAAGTGTTTTCTTTGCATTTGCTTGATCTAGCGGAATTTTTTCTTTTTTATTTGAAAAAAATATGGGTAATAAAAAGGTCAGGTAAGGGCTGCCACTTCAATTATTTCAGGCCTTTTATAACGAGGTGGCATTGGGATTCCAGACTTGTTTCTGACACCAGGTACAAGAGTCCCTTCAAAACTTCGGATGACCAGACAGCAGTACTTACTGAAACAGCGTTCGGCATGCGGGTATGTTTGCCAGGAGATAAATTAACTCACTTACACAACATTAAGTACTTCGCAAGCACCGGCCTGGCGCTGCTGTAGCGCATGGCCTCGCGTGCCGCAGCGTAAAGCATCCCCAGAAGCTCCGACAGAACCGTTTTTGTAACCAAAACAGCAACAGATCTGCCCATCGGCTTTGAATTTCCACTCGGTGTCCCCGGCCGGTGGCGGGTTAAGCCGCGGGCCGGGCGCTGTCACGGCGCGCCCGGGGCTGAGTCAGCGGCCGCACCCGCCGGGTCTCTGCGGGCTGCCAGCACGATCCGACGCGGGGGGTCTGGTTTTTCCGGGGGCAGCTGCGGCCCTGACGGTGTGAGCATGAGGGGACGCGCTAAGCTGGGCGTGCCGGGCAGGAGTTCAGCAGGTGACAGAGCAGCCCCCCCGCCACAGGCCGGGGCAGAGGAGGCCCCGCCCGGGCCCGCCCCGCCCCGCGCACACCTGCGCCCCCCGCCAGCACCGCACCCGGCGCCTGGAAAGGGCCCCGGGGGAGCCGTCACCGCCCGTCCCGCCCGGAGCTGGCCCTGCCCCGCTTCGGGGCGGCCAGGACGGTCACGTATGGCCCAGGCTCTCCCCGGTCCCTCAGCCGCCAGCCCCGCAGGCAAGTATGGCTCTGCCGCTCTGAGGCGACCTGACCTCGTCCTCGCTGCGCCCCAGGAGGGCAGTGCCCGGCCTGGAGGCTGCGGCGCTCTGGCGCGGGCCGGACACCTGCTGAGCCCCGAGCGGCCGCGGGAGCCCTTGCCCCGGGCAGCCGCTCGGGTCGGCCCGGGCCCCCGCACGCCCGTGCCGCAGGGCCCAGCGGGCCGGGGCCGAGCCCCTCCCGGAGGCGGGTGTGTGAGGGAGCCGCCGCCGGGCGGGGCCGGGCCGAGGCCTGAGGCGAGGGGCGCGCGACCCACGGCCGGCCGCCACCCCCCCACTCCCCGGCCGCCTCACCTGAGGGAAAACCTGCGGAGCCTCCGGCCTCTCTCCCGCAGCTGCACCGCAAAATGGAGGCTGTGGGGCCGAGTGGCACCCGCCCCGCCCCCGGCACCGAGCCCGCCCCGGCCCGGCCCACGGCTCTGGCTCCCCGCGGGTAGGGGCGCCGCGTCCCGGGCAGGGCTGAGGCGGGCCGGCAGCGGCTCCCGGTGGCCATCGCCCAGCTAACCCCGGACCCCTTCTCTGTCCGTGCAGGTTTGCCTCGCCGTGCTGAAGGAAAGCTGCAGTGTGCCCAGCGCTCCTTCCAAACGGCCGAGAGGTAAGCTCACAGACACGAGTGGCACAGAAACGCAGGGCGGCCTGCGAGGGGGAGCGCCATGCGATGCCATCCCACGGGTGTCCCGAACCGCCTGCCTAGGGAAGGGAGGGAGAGGTCCCCCGCGCGGTTTCCTACAGCACCACTGCAGTGGGGCTCAGCCCTGACGCTCGGGCTCGAGCCTGTTACCCAGTCGCACAAGTCTTTAGATCAAGATCATCGTTCAGCAGCTGGCAGGTAGCCAGACGGGTCATCCAGGCCACCAGAACAAGGTGTCACAGGCAAAGTATGTAAAGGACACAGGCAGAGCTGGAGCAGTTGCTCCTTTGTGTAGTTACTCAAGATTAGGTCCCAAGGGGGTGTAGAGGTAAGATTGCCCTGACTACTGTGTACCTTTCTCTAGAAAGAAATCTTTCTTTGTATGCAATTGTGGGAAGTGCGCATAGCGTTTTGTTTTCGTCTGTTGTCATGTTTATTCATATTAGAACAGGTGCTACGTACACACAGTCCTTCCTTTTACCTGATGGTTAATTGTTCGTAAGAGAGTCAGACCAGCAAGGTATAATTTATGAAGGATTCACCTGTGATATTATGCACCAGTTACTTGAGATTATGCAAAATAACTTCCTACTTTTAATGATGAAGCTGTTAGCAGTCCAGAGACCATTAAAATGCAAACAATATTTTCCTGCAAGCTGGTGCAGCAGTCGAGCTCTAGATGAAACAACAGCCACTGCTGTATGTGTCTGTAAAACAGCATTAAGTGCAGGCAGCAGAAAATAGGTGGGTAATAATTTACCATGCTCGCCTGCGTCAAATGAAAGGCACCTAAAGCCCCATAAAGAATCTAATAAATGACCTATCTTCAGCAAACTTGGGTTTGTTCTCTAGTGTTTGCCCAGAACACATCAGGAGCAGCTCTGAGAATTTAATCCTCAGTGTTCTTCAGCTGACACTCCCAGTGTATGTCTGCTCTACTTCACCTCTGTTCAGCACATTTCTTTCAGGACAGGTATATATTTAAATCCCTGTTTCCATGGAAGCCAAGTACATTTATAAAATACACGATGCTTTATCTCTTCCATTTAGTGCACTGTTTGGATGTGAGCTATTCAGGGAAGGAACAATCTGGTTTCACAAACAAATGGGAAAAGAATAAGAGAAAACATTTAAATAAAATGGCGTATGTCTGAAGAATCTACATTGAATGCTTATCTGTTAACAAGAGTATCTGGAATTACTTGTTTTTAAAGCACGGAATGGAACCATTGTGGTCATCTATTTCCACTGCCAGTATCTAAGGAAATCCCTTGGCTTGTTGCTGTAGCTAGAGCCAGCACGTTTAGGAAAGCTTCTAAAACCTCATGTAGAGTCAAGGCAACTTCTCACTGTTAGAAAATTCAGCTTTAGTGAAGCTGGCAGACAAACTCTTGCGCACTTCTTTTGCAATACCCTTCCACCTTCTGCTGAGACATGATACCGGACAGAATCCTGGTCTGGAGGGACTTGGCTGTAGTAGTCGGCTCTGGTACTCAGCTGTGTAGTCATGCTAACAGAGTGCTACCAATAGAGGGTGGGTTTTTTTCAGAGTAATTTATTGCTGGTGATATAGGTCACTAAAGCATTGCTGCTTCTCTGTGCTAAGTATCTGGGTTGGAACGTTGTTTCCCAGTTAATATGAAGCATTACTTTTGATGTTCTATTTCAGCCAATACAGTTAAATAATAAAAATTTTAAAAGAAAGCTTTCCCACAGTTTGTCGTAAGCAACAAGATCTGCTCAGCTTTGAACCACAGGTCAAAGTATAACAAACCAACAGGATACTGCAGTGATCCAAGGCTAAATTATGTACTAAAAATACTTTCCCTGTTACACTACCTTGTGACTGCAGTAATTAAAACGCAGCTACTCAAAGTTAGCTGTTGAGTTAACCTTCCATGGGAGCAGAGCAGGTTTGGCTCACTGCAGGGAGAGCCTTGTGTTTGGTGAGCTGCTCAAGTGAGAGTCACTGCCCTGTGAGTCATGGTAGGGACCCACCCACCACAATCCAAACGTCAGGATGTCACACGGACCTTACAACTGCGTGTCCACCACGGTCTCTAGTTCTGTTGTGTGGAACCACACACAAAATAGAAGCTTCACCCTGCCTCGAAGAGCAGGAGAACAGCAGGTGGTTCTAGACTACTGATAAGAGCAGCATGTCTGACGTTTTTCACCAACTCATTGATCCTTAGGATCAAGATTAGTTACTAAGAGATGGCATGTGTCCGCAGGGTCACAAAATCACACACCAAAACACCACTTCCTCCTTGCAGCGCTTCAGTATTCTGACGAGAAACTTAAATGACTCAACTAAGGCGGTGAATTTAGTGACCTTCAGCCCAGTATACGGAAATAATCAGCAAATGAAATTGTAATTCTGGCAGCAAGGTGGTTGGGGTTGTTTTGGATTTTTTTAAGTATCAAATTGCAGATAGCAAAATAAGGCTTTTATTCTCAACAATACAGAACAATTAGTCTTATTTCCACTTTCCAAGGCTTACAACCAAACGCGTGGTTTGTCGAAGATCAGTTGCAGGACATACTGGCTCAGTTTGACAAGATGTACCATCTGAATGAGGAATTCAGTATAAACCACTTGGATATTCTCAGAAGGCTTGACAGGAGCCCATAATTAGTTAAACTGCAGAAGACAGGAATTAGCATGAGCAAGGGTAAACAGCTTGCAAGAAACAATGAAGTCTGTGTTGAAAAGGGAATTTGTAGAACTCTGAGTTGGTCTGGGATCAATTCCAAGTTCTTAACTGAGTAGGGCACAAAAGTAAGGAATAAGCTAATGATAGCCACTGACAAAACTGTGAGGTGTCACCAATACTGAGAATAATCCAAACCAGGAGAAGTATGTGGATCTAGATTTTTTAAAATTAAAAGGTGTCATAATGTTAGGTCATGCATTTACATTAGTAATTTTCCTAGCACATTGGAGTTCAGCTGCAAATGGCAGCAGGGGCAAGAGGCTGGAGTGCTCAATCACACTACGTGACAGTCACCAAGAGGCAAACAAGGAATTTATAACAGGAAAGAATTACTGTATTCTTATATTAATTGATTTATGTCCCGATACGGATATGGTCTTTACAGCTCAAGTTCAAGAAAGTCTGAAGTCAAGTTTAAAGTGGGCGGCTAAGTGATCAAAGCATAAACAAAAGCTTAATATGTTTAGTAAAATGAAGGCTACAGCTACCAGCAAACTAACAGTAACACAATACTTAGCAGGAAATCATGCACGTTGCCAGAAATAAGCATGTAGTACAGTAACGGCCAGTAAAGTTGTATACATTCAGAGGAGCCATCTAAGAAAAGAAGGCTGAACGTGTCACAGTGGATAGAAGAGGTTTTTTATTATTTTAGTGATGGCACTAATGTGACTGAATATAATATACAGTGTATACAGAAACATACCCAGAGAACTAACTTGACTATTTAAAGCTAGACTTTGTCAGTTATTTGGATGAATGCATCCTAAACAAACAAACAAAAAGATAAGAAGTCCCCTAATAATTCCAGAAAGTCTGTGGTTTACAAATCAATAGCAAGTTCAAGCTCGAAATCCTTGCTGATGTTTCTTGGCTCCCAAGTTTTTCCCACCAGAATTTTTGTTGAACTTCATGTTTTTAGATTTCTGTAAAGTGGAACAATTTGAATAAAATACCTTTTGGAATTTCTATCTAGCTTTTCAAGCTTTAGAGGAGGAATGCCACCATCTCCTAGGCAGTAATAAAGCCCAGGCTTTACAGTGAAGCAAAATGATGCATTACATTTGTGTTTGCCATATTGTCCTTCACAAGTGGCCACTGAAATTTGAAAACCGGCATTCAGAATTCCAGAGTCGAAGTAAGGTTCATGATGTGTCGCTCACCAAGTAAAAAGGGACAGAATGGATGGGATCAGAGTTTTTAATACAGCAACCTTTTTTTCCCCCACTCCAATTCTAAGCACTCTCTGGCATACAACCAAATCTGTGGATTGTGGGCTCTTCTGACGCCTCTACACTTTGCAGTGAATCCTTCTACCTAGGAAGGTGTAACCTCATTCCCTTATTACATCTCATCATTAGTCATCAGGTACTTCTAAGGACTGGCAAATTCCACAATCCTCCGTCTCAAAACTTTGCATTCTGTGCATAGCAACTCATTAAATAGCACAGCTGTTAGGCTTGTAGAGCATTTAAAATCTTTATTCTTACATTTTATCAGGTCTTCTAACAGGCAATGGCACGAGTTTACTGCAGAGGAGAGATTATGGAAAGAATATTATGCTTTTGTCCCCTGAAACTTCTTTTGCAGTATGAGACACCCCCAATTTTGCTGCTTGCTCTTTCCCTCTGCCTATTTCAAGGCTTATTTTAAAAAACACCTTGACTTGAAAATTTGTGAAATAGCTAAATGGCTGAAGTTACGAATATTAAGTTTAAGGAAGAGATGGGAAACCAAAACATTGTTATTCAGACTAAAGAAACACAAGAGCAGAGTTTTAACACCTAAAGCTCACAAATAACTATACCTGCAGTTTTCACGTACCTTCTCCTTGCAATTAGAATTTAGCATTTAGTCACTGGAGGAATTCTCCAGATTGGAACAACTAGTACACAATCTACAGCTTTGTAACCTCAGTCCCATTATTGGATTTATCTGGCAAATGAGCACTAAAACTATTTTGGGGAACACTGGCTTTGCAGGCTTCTCTAACATTCATTTCCCAACACAGGTGTGAGGCACCAGAAATAGTCATTAGTAATTAGGTGGGGACAGTTATATTGTAGGAAAGGAACTCACTTATTCTATTAGGCAAAACCTCCTCAGTACAGCTGAACAGACTTCTAAAGGCAATATTATTAGCTGAGACTGTAAAAAGGTACAGCTCAGATTGTTACTGGCTTGCTTTCAGGTAGAACTCATTTAACATGAAACAAGTTTTGGGGGGAAGAACAGGAAGTTTCTGTTCAGATAACTGTAGCAGTATAGGGTCACAAAACAGAAAATGAGTATTATTTGATGGCACCCAACTTCTAACCTCAAAACTTCATTAAGTGTAGCTTTACTGTGCTTTTCTGCTTTTGCAAAGACAGCAGTTACACTTGTCCAACCACAAATGCTCTTCAAGCCCTTTTAAACACAAACTCAGTTGCTAGTTTAATTCTCTGACCCCTCACTTTATGAGGGGCTAATGCTATTGATTTCCTTTTGGAAAGGATCAGATATGCATAGAAATGCCGTAATGTAAACTGGATTCATGGTCTCAGACTCTGCCGGGCCCCTGCAGCAGAAGGGCACATACGCAGCACCACTAATAAGCCATAGCTTTTGGTGTGCTTCAACAGCTGGCAAAGAAACCTGTGGTCATCTGCAGAACTGGAGTTGATTTGCATCCACTCTGGTTTTCTTTCCTGACGCAATGTTATCCCTACTTTCTTTCAAAAGGGGATTCATTATACAATAAATGAGAAAGTTGTTCTCTGGACAGAAGCCATTCTCGCCATTGCCACAGAACTTTTATTTCAAATACATTCTTACAATAAAGCTGTATTTTGTTATACAAGTAGATAAACCCAGGAGATAAAAATTCACATATTCCGTTTTAAAATACTGGGCTCAGCTAAACCACAGCTGTTCCAATTCATTTCCCACACCATGTTAGGGATTTTTCAGGGCAATGGAAATGAAGATGTAAACCAAGTCATCTAGGTAATTAAATTACGGTCCAAGGAACTTTGTAACATCACCACAGAAAAGTGTATCTGCTCGTTCTTCAGGTTCTTTGCAGTGTAGCATGGCAGAAGTTTCTTTATAAACTCAGAAGTTTTTCGTTGAGAGCAATCTGTGACTGTGTGAGGTTTGCCAAGTAGGTTACCATCAGTAGGTCCTGAGAGGGGAAGAAAAAAAAAACAGTGATCAGAAATATTATCCAAGATGGTAGCCTGTTAGTGGGTTGAATTTTTAACACTTGTAAAGCAGTTTACAATCAGCTACTAGAAATGCTGGTAGTCCTCGAAGTCCTACCCTGAGGAATGCTTCCCTCACAGGAAGATCTTGGTATTCCCAGAATATGAAACACTGCTTGTGAAATTTTAACTCTGAGTTCACCCAAGTTAACCAGGCAAGTCAAAGGGTATAAGCAAAATTAAAAATTAGTTCTGGTCTTGCAGAATGTGGGTGAACAACACATTCAGAAACTTAGCTTTTGCTTTCTAAAAACCTGTTACAGAAATAAGGTAGCACACTAAAACCTTGTTCATGTCCCAAGTGTTACGTAAGGAGACAGAACTTCGGCTCAGACAAAGAAAGCTGGCAAGTCACTGTTATCCTTGAAATCCATGCTGCTTGATTATTCATATTGTCCAATCACTCCAGAAGAAGAACTGGTGCTGGCTTTCAGAGTCCTTGCATAATTCCCAAGTACTTTAAAACTTATTCCCTCCCTTGCTGTTATCATGGTGAGCTCCTTTTTGCACCTTCAGCTCTTAAAACATCAAACTACTGACAAGAAAGGGCTGTATTTTCTAGTAACATGTTTGAAAAGACAGATTGCTTTGATCACAGACAAATTCGGGTCTCTATGACAAATTTTCAAAGTTGCTGGCAATACACTGAAAAAACCCTAGATTATGAACTTACATTGATATTGCTGTTCAACATTGTCTCAAAGTCCTCTGGTGAAATCTTTGGCACCTGGTTAATAAGATCCATCAGGAAACGCCCAACAGTGTTGTCAGCAGCCACTTTGCCAGACTAAGCATAAGAAACATACACAATGCGAGTAAAACTCAGTCAGCTGATGGCCCAGAAAGAATATATAAACAGAAAAACCAGATGCACAAGCTTACATCAGACTTGTTTGCTGGCTCGTAAAGAGCTGGCCTTACCAATACATCCTCTGCATACTGCAGCACCATGGTCAGGGTGTCCTGAATCCTGGCTGACGCTGACCCCACCTGCTGTAAGTCACTGGACAAGCCGATCACTCTATTAGGGCTGAAACAAGTCTTCATGATAAGATCCACTGAAAGCAAAAGGAGAATGAGTGAAAAAACCCACCACAACTGCCACAGAAACCAGTTTAAATCTTTAACCCGTTCAAGATTTTTAGGATAGCTTCGGCAAGACAGCCTAATTCCCAGTAGAATTTCCAGAATGGCAATTTTACCAGGTTAAAAAAGTATTTGAACAGTGTCACAACAATGGTTATAACCAAAACAGGAAGAAAACATTCACCTCCTATCCGCTCTGTATCATAATAAACATATTTCACTGTCAGAGGTGTAAACATCACGCCCATAGTTTTGCCAGGGACTCCCATTGGGGCACTACAAAACAAACCACAAACAACAAAAGAACATTTTCAGCATGGACATATTTAAGGGAGGAAGTAATAGATTTCCATCTCAATGATCCCTGTCAGCACTGAAGTGTGAACATGAGCAGGTTACTTATTCTCACCAAAATCAGCCCTATTAAGACCATGGATAACTGAGGACAGGAAATCAGTCCTGGCATACTATTTATTAAGTGCTCATTTTCATCCAAGAATATTCCTATTTCTATTATTCAAAGTATTTGAAGTTCATTTATGCCTTCAGTATGATGTCATGCACCAGCTTCCTTTCTGAAGATGCACAATCAAGAAGCACTAGACTTCTGCTACAAAGAAAGGCTGGGGTTTTTACCCTTAAAAAGGAGAGCTCTTCAGCCAGTAGTGGGAAGAACAGTGAGGTAGAATAGTTCCATTTCTCAGTGTTTAATCCCCATTATTAATAGATTAAAATGGAAGGGGCTAAGGGGAAGAAAGACTGATCAAGAAGATGCTGTTTCAATTATGTTTTAACTGCACTAATCCTCCAGTCGTACAAATAAACTGCCAACCATAAAGCCCAGTGACGACGGGCTAGCATTCAGTGTGATGAGGTCAGTGACAGTAAGGATAGCTACACCAGTCCTATGAACTGTCACCAACGCGTTCACAACGTGGTTAAAGTTACTTAAGCCACAGTTCCCCACCCCAAGGTACCAGCTTATGAAGGGTTAGGTCTTTCAACTACACACAAGAGTCATGACATTCCGACAATCCCTGTCTCACTGCCACGCTTTAGCTACTGCACAGTAACGAGACGCTACGGCCCACTATGCTTCTTGTTACCCTGATGTGGTCTCTCTCAGTAACTCAGACAGCTCCCCTCCCAGAAACAGCCTCCCAGAAACAGCCTCCCAGAGTACCTGACGTAGGCTTTAATGCTCATGCGTGAGTTCTGGAGACTCGTGTCCACAGTGAGGTGGATTGGATTGTGTGCTTCCCGGCTGTAATACTCATGGATCAGGACGGAGTGTTCCGTGATGTCGTGACCTGTTGCATACCTTCAAAAAGAGTACATGTTGAGGAGCCGTTCTTCCAACACTCAAGTGCTCAGTGTTTGTTATTGTTGGTATTTAACACGTTGGTATCCCAAAACGCTGCTTTCCCAACGCTGAGCTGTAGAAGCATACTAAATACAAGTGTTTTAGCTAGGGAACTTGTAGTTTTATGGCCAGCTGCCCTACAACTGTCGGAATCACAGGCTGAGCACGCACATGCCTAGAATACGCACAGAGCCAGCGTTGTAGAAACAGCCGTAAAGAGCTGGTACAGTTGCCATCAGACACTCAAGATTCAGTTATCTGTCACTGCACTCCGGACCAACTCTTCATTTCTGTGTAAGCCAAAGCATGCCAACAAATTTGGACCAACTAAGTAGATCTTCCACAAATCACACATCTCTCTGCAGGAAGTAGAGCTTGTTAAGCTGGCTCCTTCAGCTGCCCTGCAATTAGCTTCTCGTGCATGCAGGAAAACGCCTGTCATTAGAACTGCACTCTGCTGTGCCAGTAGAAGGTTGTTGAAGCAGTTTGTTCCAGAGGAGCAGAACTGAGCTATTTTGTAGGGTCAGAGAGGCATGGAAAGATTAACAACTTTATCTACCCACACACTCAGACACGGACTGTTCCCATAACACCCTACTGGTCTCGCTTGGCATCCCACACAAGCACTTCCACCTTCTATCAGCAGAGAATTTCTGCATGCTCAGGCTGCTATCACCGATTCCTCCTGAGGAATTCCTCGTCCTCCTGTACTTTAAACGACTCTTTTGCGTCCTCCCTTCTTTCCAGCCAGTTACAGCCTGTGGGGCGGGTTGTATTACAGGTAGCTCGGTTCTTCTAGCAAAGCTGTGCAAACGTGCTCTAACTCATCGCTCCCCTGTGACACCTTGGCTAGACAGAAACAAAACCAAACGCTGCAAGTCCCCAACACCGGCTCTTCCCGTCAGGAGCTGCAGAGGCTTTACTGCTGACGCTGTTACTGGCACAGGCATTCATGCTTCTGCTTCTCTAACAAGGGGGATGATGGAGCTCAAGGGACCAACACAGCTGCCTGATGTTCTTGCAGAACTTACCAGCCCAGGATGATCTCGCTAGGGGACACCTTCTTGTGCAACTCATACATGTTTTTGGCAAATTCCATATCGACCGCCACCTGAGGAAGGGGACAGGGCGAGGTCAGCTGGTCACCGGGATGCTTGACCCTTAGCACAAGGCAACAGGGGCACAAGCCTCAAGGCCTCAATCAGAGGGAGCGCAGGGGCCGCACCCCTCGGGGACCCAGGGTGCGGCGAGCTGCCGCGCCGGCCCCCTCCGCCTGCGGGGGGCGGCGAGCGGCCCCGCGCTCCGTACCTCATCCTCAGACTCGTTGTGCGGGACGGAGAAGCAGTTGGTGACCTCCACCGAGTGCTTGTCCACGGTCCCTGCGGGGGTGGGCAGCGCGGTTAAGGGGGCGCCGTGGGGGCGGCGGGCTGCTCGCCCCCAGGCTGGCGGCGGGCGGGGCGGGGCAGGGCAGGGCGGCGGCTCTTACCCAGCAGAGTCCCGATGACCCGCGCCGCGCCCTCGTTGCGCCGCTCGAAGCTGTCCACGATGGAGGCGAGCACGACCGGGTGCAGCCGCACCACGCGGCCGCCGGGGAAGGGGCCCGAGAGCGCGGCCGACAGCGGCGGTGGCGGTGCCGGGGTGGCTGTAGGAGGCGGCGCGGCAGCGGGGGGAACGTTTCCCGCCGGCGTGGCGGGCGCCGCCGTTGGGGTCTGCGCTGGGGCGGCCGTGGGGGGAGCCGGAGCCGGCGCCGGCGCGGGAGCTGTCGCCGCCATTTTGAAAGAGAGAGAGAGGTGGGGTTCCGCGCCGACAACAATTGGCTGATCGGAACGCCTGTCACGCAGTTCTACCTTTCTATTGGGGAAAGGGGTGTGCTACGGCCCTCCCGCCACCTGTTAACCAATCTGAGGAGAACGGTGAGGGAAGACGCTCCGATTGGAGGAAGAGCACACTGTCTGTGGCTGAAACTTACGCTGGTTCCCACCCTCTTGGGCCGGAAAGCTTTTTGATTGGACTCTCCTGTACTCCGCCTCCGTGCCTACCAGCTCTCTCATTGGCTTGCACCTCCCTTCCTCGCCGTCTGTCAGGGTGGGAAGGCCTATTTATTGGCTGTAGCGCTGTCGTTCATATTGCTGGGGGAAGGCAGCTTCGCCTGGCCTGCGCCGCGCCAAGCCCTTACCCGGCCTGTCTGGCAGGGGGAGCTCTGGTAGTGCCTGGGGCCGAGTGCTCTGCTGGAGGTAGGCTGCGCGGGGCTGGGTGACCAAGAGCTTCCCCGTGTACGTTATTATTTGCTACAATAACTTACTTATTGCCTGAAGTGCCCCATGTGCTCGCTCTCGAGCAACAGACCTGTGTGGGTGGGGCAGGCGTGGCTGTAGAATGCAGCCTGTACGCTGTTGGTAAGGGGTAAGGAGGCCGGATTCTGTCAGAGCTTCCTTTCTCTTCTCTCGGCCCTATGCTTGTAGCAACGCAGGAACAGATTTACCTCTAGGTCTCTTGGTTCAAAACCTGTCCACGTGGTTTTTCATACGAGTTTGACAGGCTTCAAGGAAGAACTTCAGGTGTCATTGGGGTTTTTTGGTCGCAAGCTGTTCTTTTCCCACAAGTAGGCTGTGTGTGTACATACAGGCACTGAAAGCTCCAGAAGTCCCATCTCCTGATAAAAGGCTTGGTCTGGTGAAACTATGCCAGTCAAAAGCTGCATTGGTTCCCTGGCACCCCTTTGTCTGGAAGGCAATCGAGAGCATGTCCAGGTAGTTGTTTCCCAGGTGTAGCAGGGAGAAAAGTGCAGTCGGTGGATACTACCTCAGTGCAATCGGCTTTACTCTTTCACGGATCCACTTTGGGCTCCTGACACATTCCTTGCCATAGGTGAGTTATCCGTTTAAGTGATTTTAACAAAAAATGACTGCTGGGCTTTGGATTTTTCTTTGCCTCATTAGCTGAGGGGTGAACATCATCAGTTGATGAGCAGCTTCCACTCCATCATTGAAGACACTCCTGAGTATGAAAGCAGCAGCTTAATATAACAATAATACATTCTGCCCATGTGCTAGCAATTTGCTTCTTTTACATAAATGAGGAACACCTGTCAAAGCTACAAAGGACAGCTAATGCATGGGAATATGAACAGATTTTATCTCTTCATAAAAGCACTTCCTAGTCTGTGTACCTGTAAAAACTGTATCTCCTATTCTTAGGCTTTCACTGTGCAGCCTACGGTTCTTGTAGGTATGCCTGGAACAAATTACATAAAGCTTTAAAACGTTTCTGTTCCTGAAGCTTTGATGTGTCATTGAGAAGTCTAATGCGTGAGGTGTTCTTGTTAGAGAGCAGCTGTTTGATCTCATTCTTGTTTGCATCAAAATACCCGTGGTGCTTAATTTGACATAGTCAGCTGCAGATTCAGGTGAGGCAAGCACGGCTCTTTAAGACCTGCCCATTATGCTTTTATACTGCCACCTTAAAAATTGGGCAGCTTAATATAGAGCCACAGTTGTGCTTCAAAACTGGTGACTGTGATTCTTTTAAGATGCTGACGTCAAGCTGCTGGATAGAATGCCGGAGAGCATATGTAGTGAGTAACGATGGATAGCCTGTATCTCAGTAGTCAAAGATCAGTGGTTGGCTAGCACAAAGCCCACTTAATACAAGGATTGTATGAATCTAATAATGATAAAATCAGTCATATGACAGTGCTTGGAGCAGATGCTTCCCAGCTACAAAACTGGTTTTCTGTGCTGAAAGACTACGGAAAACCAGAAACCTTCATGATTAATACTGCTTCACAAAGTATCAGTTTACTTTTAGAGGAGGGTAGTTACCAGAGACACATATTAATGCTGCCGTTGTTGAAAACGTAGCGTCCATCTAGTGAGATGATTAAGATGTTTAGGTACTACCTCATTACAGTAAAATCTATCTGCCCAGAGGAGAAACAGAAGACAGGTTTGCACATGAACATGCATCAGAGTGGTAACTCAGGGCCTTCTGATGTAACATTTTTCCTTGCTTGGTTTCCCTGCATCTGATTTTGGTGGTGAATATAACAATTAATCTCCTAGCTCTGCTCACGTATGACTTATCTTTATAGTCCTTACGTGTGACCGAGTCATTATTTTTGTACTTGATGTCATGTCAGCTGCACTTTCACAGATGATGTATAATTTCTTTATCAGTAGCTATCCTCTCATCTTGCTTGTATTACTGGAAGCAACGTCAGCTCTTGCTCTAAGGAAAAATATTTCTTCCCTTGCATTACTGGTAAAATAATATATTTACAGTTTATGTGATTCCTCATTTCAGGACGTAGTTTTATCTGGCTAGTTTCATGGGATTGAACCCAGCGTTTTTATTCCGTTATAAGAACGGTTTTCTGTTGTGCATTCTGCCTAAGCAGTTACTAGGCTCTTTCGGTTATTTTTGCCAAGAGAAAGATCCACCTCTGACCTTAACGTTTATTTTACATGCTTACCTAGGAAAACATTAATATCGGGTCTCGTTTTCCAAATAATTTTGAGATCAAAGGACGGAAGTCCATTTCCCTGCCTGGAATTTCAAGTCTGTGTCTCCAGCCTTCGTTTTGCTCTCGGAGGGGGCACCCGAGCGGGCCCGCTCGGTAGCGGTGCCCGGGCCGGTCCCCGCGGGGCTGCCGCGGCCGGCTCCCCGCGAGATGGCAGCAGGCACACGCGGTCCCACTCGCCTACGAGCGCTCCTCGTACCGGCTAATGAGCTCCAGCCCTCCCTCCCGCCGGTTGAAATCATTGGCTTTCACGCTTAATTGGATTTACTGATTATTGCTAAGAGATGCAATTTTATTTTCCTCTGATACTAAAGCAATTAGATAGTCATGAATATAAACCACATCCTTTGTAATCACTTAATGCTAATTAATTAGTGACTTAACTCTGCCTGGGTTGAAGTAAGTAGCATAAATGGGAATTTGTGAATAGTACTTTTCCTACCAGTATTTATTGCATGTATTTGACTTGCTGGTTTCCTTCTTCAGTTAATAAAATTAAATTAGTATCAATGAGGTAGAATTAATTAATTTTAACTTAATTCTACCCCAACTCTTCTGTGCCATTGCACATAAGAGTGTCACAAAGAGCTTTGCTTACAGGTGTTAAGGCAGTGCAATCCTAAGATGCCCTGTACAACCCTGAATTCTACTGAAATATGTGGTAATGAAAAGTATTTTGTATCTTTGATAAAAGCATAAACTGTCCAACCTCTCAGGACATTCCTGCTTGAGGATTGTGATAATTTTCTGCTTCTGACTCAAATAATGTTCAGAGTCAGCTTTCAAGTGAGAGGCATTTTATATACTACTCATACTTTAAAACTAAGAAAGAATGTGTTACCACTGGCCTAGCAAAGCAGTTTGGTTCCCTACCTTGCAAGATCAACCCTTGTGTCATTATATTACATTACATTCTTCCTGCCTACCCCATGCAGTGAGAAATGAGGAAAACCTAGATATGACCCCTGGCTTTTCTTTTTCTTCCTGGGGAGTACAGGGCAGAAGTGTGGCAGCGCTACTGTCGTTTCTGTGTAATCAACTTGAATAAGTGATCTCTGGCAGGCAGCCTTTAACACAGCGTCCCTTTGTCTGGTAACTTGCTGCTACTGTGCTTGACTTAAAGGCATTTGTAACAGAACAGTGCTGTGTCCTTGGATACCTACTGACATCCAAATAAAATGAAGTGTGATGTCACTACTAGTAGATAAGCATGAAAGTTCTTGTGCAGGCAGATTTCAGATATTAAAAATTGTTAACACTTGTAACAGCTAATGTATCAGTGTGCTATTTGTTGGGAAAATAATCTCTTCTCCTACTCCCTTGTCCTTATAAAGTCTCTTTACAGCTTCTCTTATCAGTAAGCATGTCCTTTCCTTCGAATCCTTTACAACATGGGTCAAAGTCACTACTTCCCAAACGTTTGAGCCCAGGCCAAAACTGCACATGTCCCCAGAAGCATTGAGTTAGACCTTTGCAACAGGTACTGGTAGCTGTGTCACTCAGCACAAACCTTTTCTTTGGTGTCTTGAGATGGAATCTGCATGCAGAAGTGAAGTAAGTGGACTGGAAAATACCTATTTCATTTGATGGTGTAGGGAAGCCCGCCGAGAGATAGAATGGCTAAAATGTGGTTATTTTGTGAACTTCAAGGTTTGTATGATTTTTATGTCACCAGAGTCTTAGTGTTGTCTGTCCTTTCACAGCTCTCCGCTTTTTTTCTAGGATGAGGCAACTGCATCATGATGTGTTGGATGAATAAGTGCGCAGTGAGGGAGAAGGTAAGAAGATAATCATTTACATACAGAAATGGGAGCTGAAAAGGGACAGCAGCAATAAAATCTAGGTGACAGTTTCTGTGTAGGAGCCTGGGAGACCCGAGGGGCCATTGCATTTCTATTACTAGCATCTTGGGTGGTGTTAAGGCAAGTCATCCACATAACTGAAGTAATGACAGAGACATGCTTTGGGTAGCACTTTAGCTCTTCCAGTGTTTGATAACAACTAGATAGTATTATTCTCCTCCTATCTGTAACCCTGGTTTTGGGGAAGACATTTGACATTTAGATCTGTTTTACACGTCTGCAAAATATGACTAACGATATTGTAGTGGCTAGCTTTGTATATAGAACATGCACAGAGAGTCTACTGAGGAAAGGCAGGGAAGACCTTACCCTTTGAGGAAACAGCTTTGAGAGGAAGCTGAAGAGTGCATTTCCTGACCAAGAGACTGTGCACTTTGGAGAGGGAGGAAGTATTCAACTAACCTAAGCAAGAGGAGAACAGTAACTGTCTCTGTACTGCTTTCCAATAATAAATGGAAATAATTCTTTAGCTGGGGGGTGTCCATGCTGCTGAGGTGTAGCAGCAAAATTTGATTGCATTTTATATCAAACTGGTTCATCATGAAAGCTTGGACTATGCTATAGTATTTGCAAGGGCTGCTTTTGCTAAATGCTGCCCTAACCAATCTGTCTACTGATCTGAACTACCCCAAGCACTGACAAATAAATTCACCTTCTGTATTCTGTTTACCAATTTATCTTTCTGCATCAGAAAGCATGATACAGCATTGGCTGAGTGAACTGTGTAGGGCTAGTTGGACTGGTCTGCACAGATAAAGAATTGATTCCACCCAATATTCCAGCTGAATCACCATCCTTTACAGCTCTGCTCAACTTGAGTTACTGTGGCAGATAGGGAAGTACACAAACACAACTAATTAGACTGTTCAGGTGAGATTGCCAGCCCTGTTCTGAAAAGTGAAATTTCTTTTTGCAGCTAAACTTCACAGCTAATTTCTTTCAACCAGTGTAATTTGACTGGTTGAGTTGTTTTTAAATGTTCCATCACTGAAATATCCTCCCAGCTATTTGTTCCTATAGCTGCCAGCAAGGCTGCCTTCTACCAATGGCAGAATTCATGGGAGATATCCTTCACCGTGCCCGGTCATCTTCCCTTAGCTAGCTCTGTCTAGAAATCTTTCTTCTTCATTCTTTGCCCTCTGAGGCCTACAGTGGATTCTGTCCCTCTGAAAATACTGTACAACTTCTCTCCCAGATCCTTTTGTTGTTAGGATTTTTTCTTACCAAGTAGGAATAATTTTCTTCATTTCTAAATGTGCCCATATCTTACACTTCATATGTATACGCCTTGGGATATTCTGTAGAGTTCATTAACAGAACGGTGAGGTTTAGTATGTCTTATCTTAAAGACAGTGAAGTCACAACTTCTTGTATTTTTATGTCTTGTCCCAGTTTAATAAATATGAGAAGCAAATCTCTTCCTCATTTCTGAAAGAAAAGCTTTTTGAATGGTAAGAGAAACCTGTCCAGAAAAAGACATTTCTTTGACTTCCTAGTAAGAAGTCTTCCAATGGCTTTACAAGATAAGAATATGCAGGTGTTGAAGCCTTTAAGAGTGCTATTCAGTTTTCATTCCTCTTATACCCCATTTGATCTTTTAAAAATTAGGTAGCCAAAAAGTTACTGGGTGATACATGTCTCATAACTTCTGGCCAAGAGACATAAGCATGGGTGGTCTACCGTCTGTGTTCGGTGATTGCCCATGTTTGGAGCCTGGACTCTATGTTCTCAATGGGAAGAGAAGTACCCCCAGAAGGCAGCTCAACAGCTCACCTTGCTGAAGTCTAATATAGGTGCTCTTAGTTGCCCTCTTAAGGTAACTGTCACTCCGAGTATTGATTTTATGGAGAGTCTACAGAGCCTAGATGTCTAACGTAAGCATTTAATTTACCTGTGTAATGCAAACCATCTGAACAGAGCCCTAACCTCTGAAAACAAGATTACAGTGTGCAACAAAGAACTGAGGTGGCAACAGCTTGCGGTAGTGCTGGCCAGCAGTGGGGTGGCTGAATTCTGGGCAGCTGGGAATGAAAGGCAGCCTGGGCTAGCAGCTTGCTTTTCTGTTCTTTTTGCTGCACTCTAATCACTGTACATTAATGCATTCTATCTCATTCTGAGCATGCCTGCCCGTATGGCTTCAAATATCTCTTGTCTGTATAGCTAAAAAAAATATTCTCTATCAAAGATCTATTTTTTGGTGAAGGGTTTTGTTTGTTTCTGTAGTTTTTTAAATTTTAAAAAATATTTTTACTTTTAAGAATTGAAGAAGTGATTAGAAACAGAAGGACAGAAGCTAAAGACTAGTTTTGGGGTAGCACTTCATGTCTCCAGCAAAATGAAGTCTAGAGCATTGGACTTAGACACAGATACTGAGTGGTAGGGGTTAGATATACATTGCACACACTGGAATGAGACAAATTTTACCTCAGTCCCTGCACTGAGTCCTGTGTTGTCTGATGTGGCCTTCAAAGGTACCTGGCCTGTAGGAAACACTAAACATAAGGGCATGGATGAAATATTGGTCATCTGAATATAGCCTAGAGGCTTTCTGCATCAGAGTTATGGATAATAATGCCACCTTGCTTTGCAGGAGAGTTATGGAGACAATTACTTGAGTTTGTTAGAAGCTCGGATATTCTGTCCTGGGAGGTGTACTGTAGATAAGCAGAGGTAGTGGAAACACTTCTCTCTATTTCTTCTGTAAAGCATTTCTGAGACTGGCAGAGTGCAACCTCTCAGCAGTGTTTAAATTCACTAAATTGAAAAGAAAAACATCTCGCTCTCTGTGGTACTCTTTGCTGTTCCTCAGTTTGAAATCAACTAGTAGAACCCCAGAGGGTTTCTCAAACAGCTGACCATTAAGCAGTCAGGAACAAAGATCAATTGAAAACACATTTAGATTTCAGCTTCCTGGCTTGCTTTTAATTTCTTCGAATCGGCATTGGGAGTTATTACTGTGGTCAGTCTGGCCTTTTATTTGCTCTTTGGCTTATTGATATAAACAATCAACTTCGGGGATGCCCAACTGCTTTCTGGAGTTTTAAAGTGGGTCTTTTTTTAATACTTTCCAAATATTCCTAAAGTTATCAAAGGATTATGGTTTTAAATACAGAAAACATGTTAAATAGAAGCACATTATTGGAAACAGAACTATATTTTTGAGTCTAGAGGGAGTTTGCAAGAAACTCACTTTGAAAGCAGAATTTGAGTTATAGCACCTTAAAGCTTCAGTAGCTTTCCTGAGTCTGGGATCTGGATTTGTGGCAGCATGGATTATTATTTCTGTTCAGGTGGACCTATGTAGGCACAAAAGGATATGTAGCTCCAAAGAGTTTGCAGTCCAAATAGGAATCAGGAATAATCAATGGTTTGGCTTAGCTTACTTATGCCTTTAGGAGACAGAAGGGGAGTCCTAAATGTAGTTTGTCGCAACCTCGGCATTAAAATGATTGAAGCACATGTCGTTTTGTCCATGGCTGTTCTGAGCACTGAACTCTCTCTTGTGTAAGGTGGCATGCTGCTGTATTGCCACCAGAAGTGTGATGCCAAACGCATCGTTTTGTTGGGCATCTTGCAATAACTGCTGAATTGGCTTTTGGGTTTGGTTGTTTTTTTTTTTTTTGAGACAAGCTACTGGAGTCCTAAAGTGGTAATATCAGTTTTTAGAGTTTGTGTTGTTTTTAATTCTCAGTGTTACAAGAGAAAATTATGACTATGACTATAGGAATGAAGTGTCAAGCAGATATTGTTTTTGTTTCACCCACTTCAGATTTTAAAACTACTTTCACAGATTTGAGGATTGTTACATAGGATATTTGAGGGTTGAAAGCTGATGGCAATATAACGTCAGTGTCAAGAATAAAATAACAATTGAAACACCTACATGGATTTGTGTTATATATATTAGACTGTAATTCAGGCACACTCAAAACAATTTGGGCACAAGAAGCCCTAAGGCCATGTTAAAACAGCAGTCTCCCTGGATTAATAGACCCTTCTCAGTGGGGCCACCAAATTTCTGTGCTCAGGTACCTGTATTATTTCCCATACCCAAGCTCATTTGCCCAGGTACCACAGCTATCACTGTATGGTGGTGTTTGTAATGCAGGCATGTAACTTCAGAGAGGGGACAAGCACATGGAAATGGAAAACATTCCCAGCAAAGATCCCAGGCTCTGAGACAGTATGTTAAATCCTTTTAAGGGAATAGCATAACAATAACTTCAGTATACAACAGGGTATTCCTTATGAATAATGGTAGCCTAGAGCCAACTAATTGTATTTGCAGGGTGGTTTCCCTAAAAAGCAGATGTTGGACAGATGACAGTCAAATGATCAGTCATGCCACCATCTACAGCAAGTCTGAGGGCTGTGGGGGAAATAGTTGTGTGTGAAACATACTTCTTATTTCTGTGGGAGCCTTGTACTTATTTACAGGTATAAAGAGGCTCTCAGAAATATAGAAGTTGTTGGTTAAGAATTGTAGAGCTGCTGATGGTTGGCTCCAGCAAGTTAGCAAAGCTTCACCTTGATGTGCTTGTTACCCTTGGGTCACCATTAATCCTATAACAACTCTTTAAAGGTGATGAGACTGCAAGCTAGCCAGAGCTTTGCAGAAGCCTTTTTTTAGGCTAGAACTCTTCTTCCTTCTCTTTTTATTCCTTTTTGTTGAAATCCTTTATTTTTGTGTGTTCTCTTTCAGTCTGCTTTCTCACGGAAGCTCTGTGTGCTCTTATGTTTCATGTCAATAGCACTGGCAGGGTATCCCTTCAACTGAAAACTGTAGTTCAGTATTCTGTTGCAACTGAGGTACTCAAAGCCTGCGTAGATAGTGCCTCGTAGCATAGTCCAGTATTTAACAGGGTTTACATAACGTAGTGTTCAGTCTTTATCATCTTTGTTCAGCATGGGAACGAGAATTGTATTTCCTGTGTAATAGCAAGCATAATTCTAATCATGGATTCATAACTACTTATTTTAGTGTATCTTAATTGTTGCTAAATGCATTTATTTTGTCAGCTGAAAGCAAATTACAGGACACGTACTATGCAAATAGAACATGGTACTTAATTGTTTTAAGTGGTATGTCCAGTTTGTGTCACCGCAAGAGAAGTTCTTCTTGGTTTTGGGTAGAATTCTGCAAAGGCTCAAGACTGCTCCATTAAAATTAAATCTTTGGTTTCCATTGCCCTTTAATCAAATGCAAACCAGAGCTTCCAGGGATTGTAAAGGATTGTAATAATGTCTCAAGTTGAATTTGGCTGTTTTGCAGCCCATCAAAAGAAGTTGACCTTGACAAAAACAATATTTTAAATATCTGCTCACAAGCGTTGGAGCCAAAAGGTTGCTGTTTCATTTGGCAAAATACCTTCCCAAGAACAAGACTGAGACCTGAAGCTGAGCCAAAATAAGCTCTAACAGATGCTTAGCCTAGAAAGCACTAGATTGAATGGCTAAAATTATTGAAAGAGTATACAGGAAAAGGGAAGGGCAGCTAGCTAGTTCTGCTTCTGACTTGCTGTGTGGGCAAGTATCCCTTCCGTATCCCTTCTGTCCTAGCGCTGTGCCAACTAGAGGACCTGTCTCGTCTGTCTGCCATTGCATTTCAGCTTCTGGGGCTTAATCCATTTCTTGCTGTGAGTGCTGCTGTAGTCAACAATAGACCTTCTTGTGTTCATAATAGTTGGTGAGTCTAATCTTGTCCTTTCCTAATAGACTCTGTTTAGCTTTAACAGTGAAAACGCTGTGGATCAAGAGACTCTGCTGTGGCCTTCCATTCACACTTTCCATACCACATCTAGTTCTTGGGCAAAAAATAAAGTGTTTTAGATGTTAGTGAGATTTGAGAATTGCAAAAGCTGTGCTCCTATGATGACTGAGGTTGATCTAATTGGCTACACAGTCCTTCTTTCCTTCCCTTTTGCTGGTTTTGGCCTTTTTCTGTCCCCATATAGCACTGTCTTTGCTCTCAGATCTGGTGAGAAAGTTAAGAACTTTCTCTACGTCTTTTCTGTTAATGCAAAGAAGTTGTGTGAGACTCTGAGGCAAGGCCAGAGCAGAACTGTGATGACCACAGAAGTTGGATTGTTTCAGGTTGTCATGAAGTACAGCCTGATGATGCTGTTCTATGACAGTTTCTGTGAAACTGCAGCTTAAGTGCTTGGTCATTCTCCAGATCCTGGCAGAGAGAGGTGGTGAGGACAAACAAGCTGAACAGCTTTCCTGGGGTACCAAGATGGCTAATCCGTAACCAGAACTGAAGTCTTGGGTTCTTAAGTCAGACTGTAATCACAGATATCACCAGGATATAAGCAGGTAATTGCTGTTCTTCTGGAAACAGTCAGTTAGTCTAGATAGCTTTGTTCAACTTAAGAAATAGCAAGCATCTGTGCTCAAGGGTTGAATTCTGGTTGTGCTACATGCTGCAGTAGGGTTTGGGACAGATTCTTATCTCATTGACTTTGATGCATGCCTGGAGTAGGCCTTCTCTCTGGTGTAATTGATACCAGGGTGTCTTGTGAAATTAAAATTTTCTAAAGCTTGAGGCAGAGAGTAGAGGAGAAAAAATGGTAAGTGTACCAATCCTGTTCATACACCTCTACAGTCAAAGGAGCTGGTGTTTGTTTGTGTATGTGGCTTTATTTATTCACATTGGCTTTGACGCTGTGTTTCTTCCCTAGGCACAATTCAGAAAGAGCTTTGTCTTAACTGCTCTTGTGAAGACTGTGCCCGGGGAAGTAACACAGTATGACTGATGCTCCTTTGCATGAAGTCCAGCATGGCTGAATACAAGGAGCAGGTAATCTGATTCCATGACTGTAACTAACATCTGAAATTCAGGATCACAGTGGACAATAGTGCAGGGAGAAAGACTGGCTACTTAAAAAAAAAGACATTTGCACTTAAAATAGCCAGCAGATGCTTTCTCAGAAGCATGCTGTTCTGTGCTATAACAAACTAAGACAACATGAGTGGCCAACAGGTACTCATAATGAACAGGAGATATCTTTGGAAGGTGTTGGCTCACACTGATTTCAGTATGTTTTATTGGACAAAGAGGGTTCCCAAAGCACTGAGTTGGGCTCCTCACATGCCTGGTAAATTATTATCCTGGTATTACTCTAATGAGGTGTTATGAGCATGGTGATAGCAGGCAACGCTTTTGGGAAGTTAGGACCCAGGGGAATCCATTGAAAATCTCAGCTTGACGAAGAGCGTCTGACTCTCCCTAGAAGTCTAACTTTGTGCTAAATATGTGGCAGCACTGTGTTATGAGGAATGCATCCTGGGAAAGAGCACTGCTAGAAAAATATCTTTCCTAGTATTTCCTAGGAGTCAGTTTGGCCACGTCTTGAACGAGATAGTCGAACTGCAGACTGCTTTGTTTGTATGGCTTGGCTAGAGCTGCTTTTAGGGGACGTTTGAGCTTGATTTGCTCACAACGTCCAGACCTTGTGAAATCTGGTGGAAGACGACACTTTTGCCTATATTTAAAGAAGCCTTAGTGGGTTGCTGTAAAGAACTGGGGTATTGGCTTCATCTTAATGAAACCATAGCAACATGCTGTGGGATGCAGCATTTAACAGGCTATATATTAAGAATTGTTCAGTCTGCGGAAGTGGGAGTAAACCTCCAATACTTGATTTTAAAGAACTACAAGTTTGGCTAAGACTCTGCATTTAACAGTGGACATAAATAAGACATTCAGGTTCCATCTAGCAGAAGCTAGGTGTGCTTGCTTTAATGTAAGAATAAGGAACTGTATCTTCACAGAGAAACTAAGCATAATCCGAAACCAGCTGCCTCTCTATAAGCATAGACAAAGTCACAAGAAAGACATGTTGATCATTGCATAGAAAATGCCATGACAAATTTTGGTGGCTCAAGTTGCAGGCATGTTATTCTCTGTAATGGGAGGATTATTGTTTTTCAGTCTGGTTTGACCCTAGATTATATTGTTCATTCTGTCATCAGAACTAATGATCTGTAAGCCCAGGACGCCATCTTTTAAATGATGCCTGTGTTATTTATCACATTTTTTCTCTCCAGTTTTTCTCTGACATTGTGAAACACTTCAATAAAACCTAAATTGCTGAGGTTAACTTCCTTGGTGTGTTTGTGGGTTTTTTGAGTGTTACCCTTAAGAAGCAATTTGTAATGCTCCAAGCATTTACTGATGACCTACAAAATCAAATTACAAGCAGTGTTTATTCTTGAGCATTGTTAACTTGCAGTATTTCTGGCTCATAGGAAATCTTAGCTCAAGTTTATCCCGACTCAGAGTAAAACCACTGCTTGCAGCAATCTGCAAATCAGAAATTTTTACATTCCCCCTTGGAAATGGCAGTTACTGATTGCTTACTGCACAATGAAATGTTGAGCAAGGCAGAACAGCTGATTAGACTCTGGAAGCTTTGAGGTTTCTAGCCCAGAGCTTCTGCTTTAGGAGGAGGAGTACTGGAAGCTTAGAAAGTCTATGCTTTGCCTTGAGTTCTTTGGGTTCTATCTTACCTTGGAGAAGAAGCCTAAAAGCTCTCACTGTCTGTAGTTCTGGTTAGTGTACTACTACTAGACTAGTCAGACTAGAGTAGAAATCAGAGTAGGTAAGGCGTGAATGAATTTGATTTCTTTTTGAATTTTGACCAGATCTACCACTGAGGTCCTACCTGCTGTGTGGTACTCTACCAGCTGGCGAAACAGAAGCATTGTGTGTACCCAGAACTACAACAGGATGTGTTGTGCTGTGCAAAAAGATAACAATAATCTGTTGTGCTATTTTTTCCCTGCCAAATCCAGAGATTTCAGACATTTGAGGTTCCTTTTATAGATCGGATCTGTACTTCAGCTCTACGGGTACTTCCTGTGTCCTGTATCTTTTTTATTTGAAGAGGCGCTTGGATTTCTTCGTCCTGAGTTTGGGTTGAAATTTAGCACAGACAAGTGCACTGGCAACTGGAGAAGAATTAAATACAGCAACGCCCCTGACTTGGGATGCAGGCTTGTACTGGGGATCTGTGATCCTGTTCTACTCTCTGTTTTTGGTGTGTGGGTTGGCGGTGAGGACACTGATGCATAAACAAATATAAGGGTTGCTTTGCTATTGCAGCTCATAGCAAGGCAGCTTACAAAGTCTACTATGACACAAATTAAACCAATTTGTTTCTCAGTTAAGGAGTAGCTAATAGCAAATGTGCCTGTAAGCATTTTTTCTGATTATCTTCATGCAATTTATGGTTGTAAGTAGAAGATACATAAGGTTAGCTATTGTGTTGTGAACAGGACATGGTTTAGGGTAGCGAAGACCTTAGTGCACTACCAGTAGATCTTGATCTAACCGATAACAGAGTTTCAACTGCTTTTGGTTGATCTAAGACCTGTCCCTTGTATGAAAACTAGTTGTGCTTGGAAGTCTCCAAAACCTTACTTCTGGAGTATCCTGTTTCAACGTAAGAATTTTTTGAAGTCCTTGGCTTACTCATCTGAATCTTCTAAAGCATTCGTTAGGCTCTTCAACATGTTCCTTGTTCATTTAACTTAGTCAAAAGTGTACAAGTGTTCCCTATGTAAAATTGCAGGTGTGTGTCCATTAAAAGCTATCATACCTGGGTCTGTGAATACATCAGGGAAAGTCAGCTGGTGGCACTGCGTTGAATAAAAAAAGCTGTTTCTTACTTAGGAAGAGCTAATCTTGAGGGGTTTGTCACTTTTTTTTTTTTATGGCATTGTTTATGTTGCATCCCTTGTATCAGGTGATGTTTTCTGTTTTTGGATTTGCTGATGGACTTCAGTGGTATTTCTGCCTTGTAGGGATCAGTTAAGGAGTTCACCTTCCTTTATGTACTAACTATATAACCTAATGTGGTGGGACTTTAAGTCATTTTTAGTTGCAGCAGGAAAATAATGAGGGTTGTATCAGCTCTCTGTCTGTTCATATGACTGAATTAGATGAAATTAGATTGCATTAAAGTAATTTTGAGAACTTTATTTGGGCAAGTGACCTTCTTTAGTGGGATTCCTTGCATCTGACAACTGTACACAGAGCAAGCAAGTGAATAGGAACTGCCACGTTCAGTTGGTGTGGGTTTACAGGCCAGCACTCTTGTATCCAGCAATACATATTTGCAATTCCTTCTTGGCCGTTGCAAGGGATGGGAAAATATTCTGCACCATGAAAGTGTCTTCCCAAAGGTATATAAAAAACCAAATTATTTAAAGCACCAAAACTAATAGGAAATAAGGTCGTCTGTCATCTGTTGCCTTGTCAAACTGAGGGATGCAGCTTGAGGACTGGCTCCATTAACATCTGAATAATTGATAGATACACCCTCAATCCAAACATCCCTGGGTGGTTCTCCTGTGCTCAGAGGGAGGGAACCGATTCCAGGAGCACACTCCCCAGTCTGTTATGCAGCCTGAGCATGCAGGCATTCAAAGCATTTCCCATAGGTGATCATGATGTTTTCAGCTCCTAACAAGGCCAACCTTTTTGCCTCCATTTTGATGAACTCTGGCTGCCTTCTGTATGTGTCAGGGAGGGCAATGGGACTGGCTTCTAATCTCCTCTGCAAAGCACTGTGGAACACCATAGTGTGTGCACTGTTGAGGTCCCACAAGAAGGGATACTTGCTGCAGACAGTGGCAGGGCAGAGCTGGCAGATGTAATAACGAGCCAGAGGCGCTGAGAGGCTCAGTCTGCAGCATATGAAGAACCTTGAATTGTACTCTAGGTGTGTGAGGCTAAGCTGTTTATCCACATTTTGGAGGGGTAGTTTTTAGTTACAGCAGGCACCATTAGAAACGTTTAGACCAGCATCACCAGGTATTTGAGACCGACAGTCAGCTCAGCGGGCCTCAGTTTTGTTTGATACTAATAAAAATCAATACATGAGGGCATTTACAGCAGAGAACACAGGTGCAACAGTAAAAAGGTAGGAAGTTGCAGTCTGTCAACTTCGTATGTACAATGCCATTGATTTGAAGATGTGTACTGTAATTTTGCTTCTCTCAGGCCATCTCTTTTCTTAGGATGGAGAATAGACACAAGGGTTTCCTGGAGAGCTGGGGGTTAGGAGCAAGCTGGGAATTGGAGGAAGTGTGTCCAGTCTAATGGATAACTGAGGTAGCAGTGGTGGTACTAGTGTTAAGATGTCAAAATGAAGCATTCTGGGCATTTGTCTGTGAAAGGACTGAATATATCTGGTGGGAAAGCTTTCTTCTTGGGTTGACTGGAGACCCAGGCAATGAGGAAAAAGCAAAAGAGTAAGAGAAGAGATGAAAGAACTTGTAACCAAGATTGCTTGTGTTGGATTCTGGATGCACAGCAAGTTCCAGTTTCCATTGCTGTTGGGAATCCTTTAACAGCAAGAAGATGAATCTGTGAGAAGGTAACATACAAAGCTAGAAGATGGAGGTATGCAAGAATCCTTGACATACACTAAGACCAACTTAGCTTTCTTAGATCTCTATTCCTAAATCCTTTATCAGAATTCTTGCTGCTCCTCAGACAATTCTGTCAAACCATTTCTGTATGCAGGAAAACATTGTGTTTACATCTCTGTGGAGAATTATCTTGGGTTTCCTGCAGACTGGTAAACCAGCTGTTTATTTCTTTCAGCCTTAATCTTATGCTTGTAAGAAAAGTGTTTGAAAGTGTGAAGTTAGGCTGAACTGTCTTCCCATTCCTTCAAATCGTGTTCACAGAAGCTGGTTCTGATGCTTATTACTAGTTAGCCATGGTATCCTAACTGAGGAGTTTGTCTTGTAATCTATAGACAGGCTGCTCTGTTACTAGGTGCTGTTGGATTGGAGAAGGGAAGGGTATGGCAAAATAATTTGAACAATTGTGTTGGTTTAAATATTTGGATCTAACCACCAACTTCTTGTGATTGTGTTGTAACCGTGTGGTTTTATTTCCTGCCTATAAAATGTGACAAATACTTTCTGCTTCCCATCATATATACAATTATAAGCTCTTTAGGACAGTGACTTTTCAGTTCATGCAGCTCAGAGGACCTCCCATGACCCTTACACACACACCAGTGCTGTCGCCAATAAAATGATCTGAAGTCTTCAGCTATCAGCTCAGTATCCAAGCCAACCAGCACAGTCAGACTGAACAGTTGCAGGGACCATATCCTAAATGAGCTCTTAGTGTAAAGCAAAGCACTATTTCATGCTATTCTTGACATCAGCTAAATGCTATTAGGGTGTTTTGGACTTGCTTTTTTTCACCCAATCTTATTTTGGAGGGTAGGAAGAAGGATGTTTTCTTTATTGTGTGCTTCTTCATTGAATACTCTGTTGCATTAGTCAGTAAAAATAAAATAAAATAGGAGCCTGTCTGATCTAGCTCATATGCTGTTCTGGGAATGTAATTTCTACTGGCATGAATTAACAGGCTTCCAAAAAATAACTATTATGTGGAATATACAGTTCTGTTTTGATATTGTATATATCTAGCATTATATATTTATCTAACAGATAACTGATGAAATTAAAGTAGCTTAATACCATCTCCAGCTGAAAAAACACAGCTTTTATACAGCATAGCCCTTGGGAAGCTTGGATTTGTGTCTTTTGGATCAAATTACTTTTCAAAGTTGGAGACCGCTTTGGAATTTTGGATCCCTGTTGATTAATATATTATAAAAAGGGCAAATCTGGCATGTAGGTTCCTGGTGCCTACTAGTTCAGAATTTGTTGGTAGTTCTTCTAAGAATCTGTTCAGTATAGTTTTTGGAAAATAATCTGAGGTGAATAGAATAGTATGTACTGAGTATGTACAGGGATGATTCTGTACAAGGCCCCTGTGTGTCCCCAGAGATTAATTTCTGGGCAATTATCTGTGTGCTAAAAGAACTGCCTGGAGAAGAAATGGGGTGTTTTCTGTCAAGATACCTGTCTGAAGGAGGTCTGAGTCAGTTTTGGTGGGATGTGGAATATCTTCAGTATAAATACCAGTAGTCAGTGCAAAGCTGGTGTGGCATGCTGACAGGAACTGCACAGGTGGGTGTGTCCTGCTGAGCACAGAATTCTTCAGAAAACCAAAACAATGGAAAACTACTAAATAAGTGGACTGTAGAAGACACAAGGGTATAAACTTAGTATCTAGTCTTTCCCGTCATTCCTCATTTCATCTTCCCTTAGGGTGAGTACCAGTGAAGTTCAGTTTGTCACGAGTCCTAAATTTGTCAAAACTACTTGAATATTTGATCAGTAAATATAGGTCACCTGGAAGATAGAGAAGATGGTTGGTGATGGGCAAGTGAGAGATCAAATAGTGTAATACTGTAATGCAGTTTGTGGTATTTGAGGTTGACCTTTCTCTTTTGGCAGTGCAGAATATTTTCCAAACTAGGCACAAGCCAGTAGGTTCCAACTCGAGAGCTCTCTGAGCTCTGAATCCATTCCTAGCAAGGGCTGAGGTTTAAAGCATCCAGCTTGTCTTGCAAGCAACTCCTTATTCTTTCCATGTAAGGAGTAGTGTTGTTCTCTTGTAGGGAATTAAAACGACCTGGAAAGAATGCTTCTGAAAATATTTTCATTTTTAAGCATTCTGAAGTTTATTGCTAAGTTGATAAATTGTCTTTTTCATTCCTGCCCAATTACCATCTCATTTTTCCCCACACAGATATTCAGGTTTTATTTTAGGCATTATTTGCCTAAAACCTATCTAGCTATGACTCAGGGAATACTAAATATAACTGATTACTTTACACTGCCAAATTCTGTAATAATTTTGTGTCCCTTCCCACTTAAGATTAAAACATGCAATGCAGTGGCAATGGGGAATGTCTTGCATGTTTGACAATTACAAGAACGGCATTTTGGTACACTGGCTTACAGCAGGACCAGGAGTTAACTTTGTTGGAATAACTGACAACCAGCGGGGCCAGAGATCCACTTGGTGGCAATCTCTCTGTTTCTCATGAAGGTTATAAGGTTTTTGCGTGCTGCACTTACAGAAAAGGTAATGATGTGTCCAGATAGGCAGCAGTTTGATGCTTCCTACCACGTGGAAGACCTGTGCACAGCCTACTTCCAGAAGATAACACACAAGCAGAAGGAAGAGGGTTTTCATTTTTTGTTCACCTTTTAAAAGCATCCACTACCTTGTAGCTCAAGGGAGCTGTTTGTGATGAATTTGAGGAAACAAGGAAAGCTTTGTTGTCTGTAGAAGAAATTGAAGGAAAATAGATATGAGAACTCTCCTGTTAGCTAAGTTCAGTCTATTTCTGACTATTCCCTGCATGCGTTTAGTCTTTGTCTTTTTTGCCCCACAGTTGCAGGGGACAGCATGAGATAAATGCCAGTCTGCATATATAGCTCACAGCCTAATGTTCTTGTAAACCGGGTGTTCGTTAACTACTGTATAATGGGAGTTTTGATCCAGGGCTGAAGACTGTGGCTGGTTGGAAAAAAAGAAAGATTTTTTTCTTTCGATGGCTGGTAGTTAATATTAAATGGTGGCAAAGGTACTCACCTGCTTGTCAGAAAGAATTAATCTGTGCTATGGACTCCTACCAGATGTAAATGGAGAATGTCTGGTTTGATTCATATGATCCACATTTGCTGTATAAACTTGAAGACTGCTTGTTGTTAGAGGAGTGATGGGTATAGCAATTTCACTCAACCATACTCTGTTAAACAACAGTTTTCTCCCAAAAAGGCACTTAATGAGCAAATAAAAATGAGCAAGTCTGAAGTTACAGGACCACTTTACCATTTACAGCAAATATTTCTGAGCAGCAGAAGGAAGATCCTACAGTGGTATCAAATTTTGTTGCTGATGTTAGGAATGATGTCAGTAAACAGGCCGTAACAAGGAAAACCTCAGTAGGCAACATGCTCTGTGAGCTTGTGCTCATGCCAGTGTCACTCTAGCATGCACATTATGCAATAGACAGTGTAGAAAACTGCCCACGGTCAGCAGAACCTCATGTTCCTCATGCGGCCCCATCTCTGGTATTTGCTTCTCTATGTCGCTAACTGGTTTGTGCTAGTAGCACAGTGCATTACAGGGCACAAAGCCAGAAGGTTCTCTGCTGCTTCCTGGAAACCTGATAGCCTGTACTATTAACTTTCTAGGTTTTCATCCTTTCTTTTCTACACAGAATTTTCTAAACCGTTAGCTCATTTGCGTTATGCCAGAAGATGATATGCCCCTTCAGGCAGTTGAGAGAATAATCTCTAAGTGTTGTGGTTTTGGCTGGTGTATCAGGAAAGCTGGGTCAGACCAGGGTCCTCAGATGGGCTTTCCTGGGACTGCAGAGCAGTCCCAGGGGCATATTAAAAGCAGTTGTTATAACAAAAGTCAAAGGGCAGTAGCTAGAGATCTAGAAATGTCTCCCCTCCATGGACTTTTAAGGTAGTGCCAATGCAGAGAATAAGAGATTCCAGTTTCTGGTGAGCTGATTTTTGTTTTGGAATAAATAGTGACTGTGTGTTGGAGGAAGCTTTCCTTATGGAAATGGATGAAGAAAGGCTTTTACAGAAGATTTCAGGATGCATCATAGCAAACCCAGAGTAGTACACCGAGTAAGTCATCATCAGATTTTCCTGAGGTCTTCCTGGAAGACTTTTCAGTGATCTCCATGTACTGCCTGAAAGGAGCTGGAACCCAGTCTAGCAGCAGTCGTATCTGCACTGCCCTTCTGCACGCCCAGTGTGAAGGAGAAGCTTATCTAGGGAAGTTGGTAGTGACCGCAGTTAAGAAAGATCTTGAGTTGCCCAAACTGACCATGTGAGTGAAAGACGTAGCACAGAAGTAGCTTAAGTGGTAATTTGTTCTTGCTTTCCTTTCTGATTTCTTTTACCTTTTAGCTTCCCCTCACCAAACTTATCCCAAGAGGGTAGCTGGAAAGGAAGGAGAAGGAAATGTAGAAATAAAGTCTAAGCACTGAATGCTGAATAGTGTTGCCTTACTGACATCTATGCTTGCTTAGCATAGTGTGAAATTTGGGAGGGTGCCGTGTTCTTTGTAGGTTTTTTTTTATGTCACACCTTACTTAACGTTGTACATAATACTAACATTATTCATGTACTGCAGTTTAGGGAAACTCTCGATGGCTCTGCTTATGCAGGGATCCTGCAAGTTTGTTTTTTAACTATTTAACACTTTCTAGAAATCTGTTTAATTCTATTAGAAAAGCTCATACCACTTGCAGATTTTTCACCCCTCTCCATTTTCAGAGGGGAAAAAGGAGCTGGGATTATCAAGGATGCTTCGTACAGCTAGTTACTGATATTCAAAATCTCCTCCCATTCTCAGAAATGATACTGCCAAACTTGTCATGCAGCATGCACTCCAACTTGCTGGTTTGCGTAAAATTGCCTGGTTCCCCTAAACCAGAGACGACCTTCTGTTTAGTGATTTCTACTGTTACTAGACTCTCAAGTATTTTTTACTGATTGAGGAGAGACTCTACAGAGCCCCAAACTGCCAGCTTTCTTTTTCATTCAAGGATCAAACACTTGTCTTCAATGGGTAGTTGTATGTGGGGAAGAAAACTGAGGGGGAGAGGAGGGGGGAATATCAGCTGAAAATATTTATTGTGAATTAAATGTCCGAAATTTAAATGTCCTAAGTAATCTACTGTCCATTTTAAATTATCAGAGCTGTTATTTTTCTAATGCAATTGATCAGGTGGTGAAGCATTGTCTTGCTAAGTTTGCTGACAACTACAGAATAATATCACAGTATACAGGCACAGATTAGTGGTCGGCACAACAAAATTGATTTGCAAATTGTATAGCTGTGTTGAAAAGCTATATGAGGAATCTTTCTTCCCACCCCCACTTCGTTCTGCAGAACATTTTTTCCATTTCTGCAGTGTGATTTAAGTTCTTTGGTTTTGGTATTTAAAGGAATGATGCTGTGAGCACAGAAATGTTGCTTTTGGAAGGATATTGTAGTTGAAATTGGAGAGGTGCTGCACTAAAAGAGCTATGGCAGACTAGGAAGGAACAAAAGTACTGAACCTTGGATTTGTTAATGTAGTTTCCACTCCATGAAAATAGAGCTGTCCCAGAAACTTAACTACTGTTCTGAACAGACTTCACAATGGATCCCCACAGCTTTAAGCTGGCCTGCATGAAAAGCCCTGTATTTTAAGGGATACCTCTTATTCATATGCTAAATGAATGACTTAGCTGTTCAGTAGCTTGAACTCTGCAGAAAAACACTAAGAAATGTTACTGAACACTCTCTTCTTAGAGTGGATTTCCGCCTGAAAAAGCCTTACGTTTGATCTTAACAAAACTAACTGTACTAGGTTCAAGTATTCCTCTTATGTTGTCTGAAGGCTACACTCAATGTAGAAGAAACTGGGGGGTGTGGGGGAAGGTAGAGACATTGACACATTGCCAGTGAAATTACAGGTCCGGGTAATATCACGTTTTGTACTTGTGACCCGGACAAAGAAATGGCATAGTGTGTACCAACTCCTGCAGAGGCTCTTTAATGAGTTTGTAAACAGCAGGTAGACACTGATATGTCTCAAACCTTTCAACTGATAGTAGGTCCAGGATAGGGCTTGTTGGAGGTATGGTTTTGCAATAAGTCATCTGACTGGGCCAGAGTGTTTAGGTAGAGGCCTTCAGGAAATCCTTGTCTGGGTACAGAGACTATCACAGAGGAAAGCTTTACCTCTGGTGGAGGTAATATCGATAAGCATTGGTATGATGCTGATAATAAATGTGGCCTGAGGAAAAAGTTCAGGGTTAAGTGTTAGATCTGGAAATTTAAATAGCTGCCTCCAGAAGTGAGCTGAGCTGAGAATCAAAGGACATTCAGAGAAACAGGCTATATAGAAGTTTTGGAAAGATGAAAGTACCAAATGCTTAATACCCCAAATAATTTGTGAATGATGGAGCCTCTCTGAAGGCACTTGCCTCTGATCTCAAGTTATATTTCATTTTGCAGGCTTTGAACGTCTGGAAATAATATGCATGTGTTGTCTTCATCCCCCCATTTCCCTCGCACCCATGGGAATCTCTGGAAACCGCAGCTGAAGGGATTTTGGGTGTTTTCCACTGGTTAGAAACGGTCTTGTTCGTTGTATAAGAATGCTGTATTTGCAGCTAAGCTCTTTAAGGATTGCTAAAATGATAGGCAACAATAATTATACTACAAATACTAATTATTGGAAAAATGGGACAAGTTCTAATTTTAAGACTGCTAAATATTCAAAATCACTAAATATTGTTTGTTTCAAGACTGAGCTTCAAATCAACTTCACATTTAATTTATCAGTCTTATGACATTGACTACAATATTTTGGAATGCTGTAACTGGTGAGCTTTAATACTTTAATTCATAGTTGCAAGCTGGTAAAGACATTTGAATGGGGAGAAATAACCAGAATTCCTTAAAGGGAGTACACTTGCTATAAGATATCTTTTAAAAAACATGTGTCACCTTTTATTTTTAAAGGAACATGCTTGTACTAGAATAACTGATAGTGACTGACCTGGGTCTGGAGCCAGGCAGCCGTGAGCCCTGTGCGTCCTTTGCTCTTCCATCGTCTGTCACATGCTACTATAACCCATGACATGGCTAGCAGTTAGCTGGAGCTTCAGCAGGTTGTGGTGAGGTGCAGACAAGTCCTGCCCACTGATGCCTACACGAAAAGGAGTGGGGAAAGTGAAAAACAACAGGATACTCTAGGCACTCAGTATCACAAATAGTGAAACTGTTTGCTTCTTTTAAATTGTACTTTAAGGCATTACTAAAGTTCTGTTTAAAATTTGGTTTTCATCTTTGTAATTAAAAGAAGCAGTGTGTGAAAATACAAAAGCCATGTAATCCCTGCATCCCAGCAAGTGGCACTTTATATCCCCAAACAAGGAATCAATTAGCTGTAAATTGATAGCTTATGAGGTTTGTCAAACGTGATCTGTAGCATGAATTGTAATATAAACCATGTGGATTAACAATTCAGTTGCCATAGAAACTCCTTCTGAATTTGGAACTGAAACTTGCTGAAGAATACAGTCAGTGACGTTTTGTTAGCTCAAAGCCTTTCTATGTAATATTAGCTGTAACAATAGCTATGTGTTACATTCCATTAACACTGCAAATGGGTTGTTATTGTTAACTCTGCAGTTGCTCTCCTTGTTCTAGCTGCCAGGGATTGCTCCAAGCCCCGATGTTGCAGGTATTAGGTAGGCAATAATTGGCTGCAATTATGTATCTAGTACTCCTATCTGAATGGCTTTGGCAGTCACAGGCCAACTTCAAGAATGTGCATGTACCTCGCAGTTATGATCTTATATATGCTGTTCATACTTTAAAAGCTGTATATAGCTGAATTCACCAGTTTCCACAACTCGGCTCCTACACTGGATCTAGAGTGACCCTCTATGCAGTCACAATTAGCTGACTCAAATGGTGGATGGCAGCATGTGCACCTTCCATTTCTAGGACAATATTTTAAGTCCTGCTCTCACCCTTGGGTTTGTTTAGCTCAGGGCATCTGCAAATTGGACATCTGCAGCTTTTGAGGGAGACTACCATTATAGTATGCAGAGAGACACGTTGCTGAAGCTGATGTCTGCATTTATATCCACTAGCTGGATTGTGGTTAGAGGGATGAAAGACTGCTCTACTACTCTCCTGTGGTGTGTGCTGTCTGTAGTCTTTTGTCTTCAGAGCTGTTTGTCCAATACTTCTTGTGTTAAAGTCACTTGAAGTAGAGATCTTATTGAGCTGCTAGGATATAAAACTAAAGTAACTTTGAAATTACTTACTGAAACAGAGAATGCCAAATCTTTGTTCAACCGTAAGTGAAATAATGTAAGACCGGAGTTTTGATCCAGCCTTGAAGTGGGCTTGAAGTCAAGCAACAAACATCCATAGCCATAACTTTGTTCAAAGTTTCTATTTTCAGCAGTTTTGTCCTGGAGTAATCTGAGACTTGGCAAGAAAAGAGACAGAAAAATCTTTAAATGATGGCTAGACAGGCAGGCCTGGCTAATCCAGATAGCTTTTAAAGTCCTTATTAGATGAACAGAAAAGCCTATGCTGTTGAACTATTGGTTTGCTTACACTTTAAGCCTTTGCATACCTAGACTTCTGGAAGAGGCATCCATGGATTGTTGAGGTCTCTGTAGTAATAGCTAACTGAATCCCTCTTTAACCTTTAGCCTTCTGTTTAACACTTATTTGCAAGCGCTCAGTGTTTTGTGCTTGACCAAAGTATAATACGTAGCTGAAGTCATTGCTATTAGTGCAGAATCGTATTTGAAACTTTGCTGTCTTGTGCACCCTGATTCCTCAGTCAAACTAAGTTTGATTATTTTCAGCATTTTTACAAGTTGTAAGGTCTAGCCTCTTGCTGCCATTTCTTTCAATCTGTTCTTCTTTTGGGACTGTTGTTTAGTTTTTAACTATTTATAGGGGCCCTGTGATGTGCATTTTGGCTGTTCTTACCTCTTACTGGAAACTGAGACTGGAGTATTATAAAAACATAACTGGTGCATGCAGTCTTGGGCTGTGTGCCAAAATAAAGAAGGGACTGGGGGACAGGGAGAGGTAGGAATAATAGGAATGAAAAAGGTCATGTTCTCAGAATAAGTGGCTGCAATTTGGCATAAGCCTGGAAATTACATCTGTTTATGCTAGTGAAGGATTTGCCATAAAGTAGTTGCCAGTTCTTTTCAATCTAGAGTTTAGTTCTGTAGCCCGCCTGAATATCATGTGGAACTCTAATCTTGGCCCTGTGAGTCTTGTTTCCTTTATTTCTGTGAAGCTGATGGATAAATAAGGTTGGCTGGCTGGGTCAGAAGACTTGGAAAATTATTTGTGCATTTAAAGGGGCTGAAATCCTAAAGACTTCTAAAGTGAATGCAGTTATAGCAAGACCCTTTAATAAAGATTTTGTAATATAATAATAATTTTTACAAAATTGTTAAGGTTGTAGTTAATGCATATGGTGAATGGAGATATCACTCTCTTTTGAGGCCACAGTTCTACCTTGGACATGAATCCCGGGGAAAAAATGGGCTCTTTATGGAGCCTTGCAGAAGATGTGTAGTTTGCAGGGGTTGGACATTGACTTCTTAGTATATGAAATGGTTGGGGTAAATATCCTTTTGCCGTATAGCAACTTACTAATTTCATGGGTCCTTTAATTTGCATAGCAATAACAGTGAGCACTTATGCTACTGGAGTTAGCAAGGCTGGACCAGTTTCAATTGTTGTGACATAGTGCTACTGTATCAACAGGAGAAGATTCAAGAACCTTTATTTATTTGCAGTTGGGTTTCTCTTCTTTCTGTTGTTTTAATTGTTCAATTGACACAGCTAGTTACCATGCAATAGAAGGGAATATAATTCCTTAGTGCCTTGAAGCTAGAGAATTATTTCTAGACTTTCCAGAGTTTGTTTATACTTGAATTTTTAGCAGAAGTGGAGTCAAGGGTGGGGGAGGGTGTAGGGAATTATATAACTGTTAAAACAAATATAATTGGAGTGACATTTCATAAAATTATGAACTAGACCAATGGAAAACTATGAATAAAGAATGGCAGGAAATGTACACAAAACCTGATTCTGTGGGAATCACTTTCCACAGCATGTAAAGGGCCAGATCCTCAGTTGGTGTTCGTTGTCCCTCGGCTGAGTCAAAAGAGCTGCAATGATTACCAACTCCAGATGACTTCCAGCTTGCACTTGAGCATCTGATAATACTTTTATTGGTTTAGGCTATAAACACATGCATGGCAGAAACAGGAAGATGTCACGGCTTTTTTTCTGCAAGAATAAATGTTGGCAAACACCTGCAAATCCCGCCCCCCCCCGCCCCAAACAAGCAAACAAATTCTCGTCCACCCTCACCCACTCACCCCAACAACCCTTGATTCTTTCATTACGTATTTATTAGTATTTATCCATGCAAACTTTTGCTTACAAGAACTTGCCTAGAAAGGGAAGACTAAAATATTTGCAAAAAAAAAAAGCTTGTGTGAGTTCTTGTGCATGATTTTGTGTAATCACTGTGATCTGAGTCATGCAGTCAGGCACAAATTGATACCATATAGCACAGGGCAATGAACATGAATGGTGGGTGATTGATATAAAACAGCCTCCAGTTGGCTGGCATAAAACTATCAATTTACTCATGCTATTAGGAGTCCAAACAATGAATAAGGAGCATACTTCAATTATCTTCATACTTCAATAATTCAGTCTGGTCAAATGCTTTTCTACAAAAAAATAGAGTAAATGTTTGCTGAAGATTTCTGTTGTCATGACCAATTATTTACATCAGTTTTCATGTATGTTTTGCAAAATTTATTAGAACCATGACTTCATAGAAGAGCACAATGTACTGTGTATGTGTGGTGGGTTTTGATAGCGGGGAGGAAGGCTACAGGGGGTGGCTCCTGTGAGAAGCTGCTGGAAGCTTCCCTGTCTCCAAGAGGGACCCTTGCTGAGTCCCTCTGTGGGAAGCCTGTGCTGGTTCAGTCTGTTCCTGAAGGCCTGCACGCTGTGGAAGAAGGCCCACGCTGGAGCGGTTCATGAAGAACTGCAGCCCATGGGAAGGATTCACAATGGAGAAGTTGGTGGAGGACTGTCTCCCACAGAGGGACCCCACGCTGGAGCAGGGACAGAGTGTGAGGAGTCATCCCCTGAGGAAGAAGGAGCAGCAGAGACAATGTGTGATGGACTGACCACATCCCCCATTCCCCTGCACTGCTGGTGGGGAGGATGTAGAAAAATGGGGGGGAAAGCTGAGCCCAGGAAAGTTGTTCTTAAGATCTAGTTTCATCTCTCATTGTCCTACTCTAATTTGATTAGTAACAAATTAAATCGATTTTTTTTTCCCCCCCCAAGTCAAGTCTGTTTTGCCCCTGACCATAACTGGTGAGTGATCCCTTCCTGTCCTGGTCTCGATCCACGAGCCTTTCCTGATACCTTCTTCTCCCCCTCCCACTGGGGCAAAGAGTGAACAAGCAGCTGCCTGGGGTTCAGTTGGGTCTAAACCAGTTGGGTCTAAAGCACAATATGCACTTAAAAATCTGAATCAAAACAACTTTTGCAAATACGTTTATATTCTATTATCTGTTCCCAGTACAGCTGACCACTTTTCAGGAGCGCTTCCACTGAGTTCAACCAGATCATTTATTGAGTAATGAAAATACAGTCTAATGCTGAGACCAGCTAAGAAAAAGTTTCAAATACTGTAGCTAAACCCAGGTGTGCAACATCGGGTTGAGGCAAGTGTTGCAGACATAAGGGGGTGTGCATCTGGTGTGATCATTGCATCCTCTGTACTTACTGCAATTTCTTGGAAACTCTTCTGGTTCTGTCCCTGCTTTCACATAAAGCACCTTGTAACAGTAATGTTACAGCTACTGTATTACAAGATGTTGCTTCTCAACATAAGGATTGACTTCACGTTCTCTAAAGCTGGATCATAGGGACCACAGATGTTTGTCTTTACCTGGTCATAAAATATCTGTGCCCAAGAATGATGCAAAAGTTCCAGAAAAAATATTTCTTACCTACTTCATTGAGATTCCCTGAATCTTGTTTGCTACCACCTTTTTTTGCAGCTATAAATAGGAAACCTAGAAAGAGGGTTATGTTGTACTCAACGGCAGAGACAAAAATGATTTCACAAGAGGCAGCCTGTGAAAAATCAGTCTTTTCTTGTACAGGCAGGTGTAAGTTTACTAGAAAAAAAGTATGTGGGAGACTAAAAAGATCATAGGCTTCCTACAGTACCGTCTAATGCACAGAAACAAGCTCCAGTGTCTTCAAAGTGTCTTGATCCAATTCTGCTTATGGTTTTGCAGTGTTGTCCTTCCTTGCATGATCTTGAGCAAGTATGGCCAACTGTGTAAGATGATATGAATGCTGCCTAGTTACATTGATGCATGGAATAACGATCAGAATATTCTCTACAGGTAATACTTTCCTAAGACTTACTAGACTCAGGGACCTAAAATGCATATTTTAAAAATATGTGACTATGTTAATATGCTTATTCGTTCCATAACTTCTAATGTGAGGTAACACTGAGATGCTGATAACATTGAGATTGGCCTCATTATCTACAGTGTGCCACTCAGACTGGCTCAGGGCGAACAGTCACTATATTATCATCTGGGCAAAGAGTAAAATGACGACTCTTGGTTTTAATTTTTCCTTTTATTTGAAAAAGATGTTCAGACAGCGCTATTGACATGAATGTTTGTTCCACGACTGTCTTGTAAAATTTGCACAATGCAATAGATGAAAACTTTTTTCTTGTCTTTTGTAATGTATCAAGTGGCGATGCCTTTGCCTGTAAAATATATTTCTGAGTATTTGAAACACTGAAAAAAGATTGAAGAGTAAAATCCTAAATACAAAACACCTTAGATCATCAGATTCCTTCTGTCTAGTAAGCCATGATAATTGCCATCTACTCCAGGATTATCTCTCAAGAAGAAAATTGAGTTAAAACGTTTTGCCTTTGCTGAGTTGTTAAGATCTGTTGTCATAGTTTAGGCCCAGCCAGCAACTGAGCACCATGTGGCCAGTCATTCACTCTTTGCCCCGGTGGGATGGGGAGGAGAAAATGAAGCTGGGGAAGCTTCTAGCAGCTTCTCACCGGAGCCCCCGCTGTAGCAAAACCTGGCAAGTGATGTGTAATTCTGTTAAACTACATTTTTGAGCTTTAAGATGACCTTTGTGACTAGTTTAATTTTTGAAAGAGTGTTAAACCAACTGAAAGCCTCTTACTGGTCTGATGAAGACACAACTGAGGATTCAAAAGCCTAAGGAGAAAGTTTGAAAGGCAAGTAATGACTACACAAGATTGCTGTATTAAAAAAAAAACTGAAAAGCATAACTGTGATACTACTCTGTGTATGGAGATATGCAGTCAGTAACGTTTTGTAATCTAATGCTGTTATCAGGCACTGAATTTGTCCTGTTTGTAGCCATTCCATATCCTGCTGGGGAAATATGGAGGTGGAGTTTCTGAAATAAGCCAAAACCTAGTTTCTATCTTGCTCATGCAGCAGAATTTACAGTTGCTCTTAAGCTATCTGTTGAGGTTTCTGGTAACTGCTATTAAAAACGTAATGTCTTTCTCAGTAAGGCTCTGAAATTTTCTCCATTAGAAACAAATCTGATACAACTTGAATAATGAAATATGCTTGGGGTCCATGATCTTAGCTGAGGCTGACAGAGTGAAATATCTCACAAAGGGAAAGCAATCTAGGTAGCTCAGACTTAAAGCACAGATAGATAGTTGTGGTAAGTGGAAGTCAGCAGTTTTAAGCTAGAAATTCTAGCTAAACTGTTAATACTGTGGATAAACAAACAAATTAAAAATGTGCCTAGAGTGCAGTGGACTTTACATAGTTTGACAACTTTATATGCTTTGTAAGACTCCCGCTCACTCTGAAGTTTTCAAATAGTTGAATTATTGTCTTCCCCCTTCTTAACAGGGAGTACATGGTATTCTTGTGTTGCAGTCATGGAACACCAAACCCCTGGAAAACAGTGTCACTATCAGCATTAAGGGGATCCTTAATGAATCCATGAAAGATTAAATATTGGATCATGGTATACCAAAGCAGTGTTGTGGCTTGGCTCAGGTAATTTTTGTTTGCCTAACTTGATGCCAGCCATGGGAAACCATGCATTAGTCTTCTCATTCAGCTTCATGATTTGTCTCTGACCTCTTGCACATATAGATGTTTGGCAGTTTAAAGCACAGGAACTTAGCACACCTTTTGGAGACTGCTTAGTGGTTTTGTGTGACTTAATGCACACCGGGAATCTTGGCTGCCAGCTGTGAATAGTGATCTGTAGCAAAACATAGACCAGAGAGGTCAGAGACCTAAAATAAGGAATGCCATGGCCTGATGCGAGTCCTCACATGGTAGGGAAGCTGTCTAGGCAAGGCCAACTCAGTGCCTACCTCAGGCTGCACTGTAGTTGGCTTTAGACATGCATTGTGGAGAGGATGATGCAGTATGTTATAGTGATAGGTTTCATTTTTCTGGCTCCAGTGGGAACAGGCTGAACCCTCTGAAAAGGATGATGAGCTGGCTTTTAGCCTTCTCATGCATTGGATTCTGACTCTCACCCTCATTCAGATCCCCTGGACAAGTTCAGCCTGTTAGGAGTTTATATATAAGCTACTGGAAGTGAGGCCTTTGGCTGCTATCGCTATGTTTTGCCCACAATGAACAGCAGTCCTGCACAGAACACAAAGGCATTTTTGTCTTGCCTTCTCTGAAACAAGGTTGCCTTTGTTTCATCCTAGAGTGAAGAACCTGGCCTTTTTAAATACCTGATGGTAACACAGACTGTTTTCCTTACCAGTGCTTTCAGCATCTTTAGCACTGCATGCCATTTTCCAAATGCCATGCACATGGATTTATTAATGTACCAAAGATGATAAATTTACTTGGGGAACTATTTTCTGCCCAGATAACAGTGCTGCTTTTATTTGCTGATGGGTCTCTGTATTTCTTTGCCAACATTCCTGCATGTTTCTGGTTCTTATTTATTTATTTTTCTAATGCCAGTTTCTTTCTCATTAATCACTCTAAGCCTATACAAAAGGGATTTTCTCATATTACAAGAAATCTCTTACAGGGGATGGATCTTATGTATTTTCTAAATATATTATAATAACTTAATTATGCTACATATTAAATAGCAAAATACTTGTTTAGATCACTTAGTATTTCTGTCTGTGGCAAACTAGTATCTGCAAGCTTAACCCTAGAGACTGATTCGGTCTAATCATACAGCACATAACTCATGAGTGGCCTCAATGTAAGCAGCTTTGTAATACTTCCGTCTCTCAGCCCTGATAGGACTCCTCCCTAGAGGACAATTGAACACCTGGTTATTAAGTATGAAAAGACAGAAGTATGTAAGGTAGACACATTTTTCACCTTCTTACTGAGCATAAAATGAGATGGCTAGCTCTGATTTTTGGGAAACCTGTTCTGGGACTAAGATAAGATTGGCTTTTTCTAGCATTAGGTGACTGAAATACATAAATCAATCCCTACAGCAGAAATATGTGTCACTTATAATTAAGCATCATCTATGTACTTGGGGGGGAGAGGACTGAAATGGGTGATTTAAGAGCAAGTTCCTCCCACACTGCATTGCCTAGTGAGAATGGGGGTGTGCCATGGTGCACTGTGGTGGTTTTTACATCTCCTCTGTTTCTGAGGACCCAAAAAGTGGTCAGGAAACAAGTGAATGCCTAAAGGGAGGGGGATTATAGGGAAAGAATCTAAGGCGTACTTATCCCACTCAGTAAATCTATGTCAGTCTGTAAGGTTTGTGACAACTGTGTATTGGGAGGATAATCACTGGAATTTCAGGAACCAGCCCTTGTTGAAGAGAAAAGGGATTTCTTATGCCAGATTGCACTTTCTGGTTATTACTCATTCATCCCTGTTTGAGGTTCATGCAAGCAATTTTGGGGAATAAAACTACATTACTTTAAAAAATGCATCCTCTTATAACTGGAAGAGAAGGTATTTTGGAAGGAGGAGTGGGGAATATTGAGGGAAGAATCAATCTCATTCCCTGCACAAAGCCTTCAGCACTGCTTTGGGTTGTACCTGCTGAGCTCTGTGCACAGCTATCGAGTATGCTCAGTACAGTTTTCAGGAGCAGAGAATAAACACTTTCAGCAAATTTACCCAGGAGGAGCCTGTCTGCCAAGTGGAGCCACCTCCCTCTGTGGTTGTGTTTGTGAAAACATTGTTTAAATGGGGAAAACAAGAGAAGAGCAAACAGATTCCTCGACCCACCCAACACTTCTCTCTGCAGCACAGCCACTCCTGCTGTGTGGGATACATCACATGATGGGGAAATGCTTCTGGGAGCTGTTATTTTAAAATATTGGCAGCATATCATTGGGTGGGACTGCTCTATCTCGTATCTCTTACATTCTCCTACGAGCTACTTTTCCTGTTTTATACATCTTAGTCCTCTGACTCTATTATCTATACCAACATGACAAACATCTTGTTTGTCCTCTCTGTGACTTTTTTCTTATGCTTTGAATGAGGGTTGCTCTGTGGATGATGGGCAAAAACCAGTCACCAAATCTGGCACTTGTAAGTCTCTGGAAGCCCAGTGAGGAAACAGTCCTCTTTGATGGGCACGGATGGCTTTTGACACTGTATTAATGCACCTGCATGGGCCAGAGTGTGTCTGTGCCCAGATGCATAAAGAGGCAGTGTTACTCCAACGCAGATCATCTGTGCAAGGTGTGATAAATGTCACTGCGTGTCCTTGCTCCCTGTTACAGTAGTGTAGCCAGAACTTCAGTCTAACTGCAGGTTCCTGCTGTGCATTTTATAGCAGCTTGCACTTAACTCTGAGCCTGGCTCCAGGGGTTCCTGCCTTACAATATCCTGTTCCATTCACTAGACATTAGCCTCCTTCCCTTTTATTGTTTGGGACAGTGGTTGTGTGTAGGGAGAGGGAATGACAGAGAAATGATAAAGCATATGTAAGTCCTTGCATTGTGTTGTTTTCACTGTCTTGCTGTTTTGAATAGTAGCTAATGATATTTGCAAAGCTTCTTGCTGTTATACAGTGTTGTTCCAGTGAGAGAGACCCTTTACTTCTTGCTGGGCGTTCAGAAACAATGGACTAGTCACAAAAGGATTTTGCTTTAGCATTTGTTTCTGTTGGCCGGCCTGCTCCTGATAACATCTCCTCCTGCTGTGTACAAAGCGTGCTTGAGCTAAGAACTGTAATATCTTGCATGGTCAAGGTTTTGTTTTAAAGGGTGTAGTAATTTATTTTTGGAAGGAACTGAGGAGTGGCCACATAGCATTGAACTCTCCTATCCTGTTTATCACCTCTAAGCCTAGCCCTTCTCCCAAAATGGGTTTTCAAGATGCAGCACTGCGCTTAAGGACAAAATAAGATTTGGCAGTCAGTTTCCAACTTTTGGCAAAGTATTAGTTGGCACAGGAGTTTGAAAATGGAAATTGCTTGGTGATAAACTACTTAGACTAGTTCACACCTAGAGTAATATCAGAAACTAGTGGAGTTCCTTTACAAGGGAATTAGTTATCTTTTCCCCGTGTGTTGTCTCAAATCTGATGGAGTGTGACTCCCATGGCCACCATGGAAACCTGATTAAGGCAAAGAAGGGCTAATCCACACCTTAGTGGAAAACGCTTTTTAAAAAGTCAAATGCTTGAATTTTCTTATGTATCTTGTCCTGTTTAGTGTTTTACTTGTGCTCTTGGCAGAATCCTGCACAGTTTTTTCTGCGTTGCAGGTAATGTAAGAGAAGAAAGTAGAGGGAAAACTACTACTTAAGAGAGCTGTCTAAGATAGACGGATGGATAGCAGCAACCCTAATTTGCAGAGTCTTGGAGTTTTGAATAATCTAATTTAGCTGTCCGAGAAGTATAATTTTGCTGGACTTCCAGCTGTGTGCTCCAGGAGCATGACTAGAATGCTGCACCAGGAACTCTGGTGTGCCTAAATGCATCGCTTTGTAGTTTCTTGAATGAATGCTGATAAGGAAAGTTGCAACAGCCTGGGTGCTTAGATCTGTTAACTTTAATGAGATTTAAGCCCCTTCTTCCCAAGTGCTGTTCTCGAACTGGTGTCTGACTACTCTAGTACTTCATAGGCAGTTGGATCCAAGTCAAGAGAACTAAGAAAACTCAAATTAAGCAAAGCCCCACAACCTGTCTCAGCTAAGGGCAGGTGTTGAATATTCATACTGGAGTGATGATTAGGAGATAAGGAGTACAGAAGACTATAGTGTGTTCCCTCGGGCTGTAAATGCATCTTTAAAAACATTACTAAAATCCCCTGCCTATCACTTTGGCTAACTGATAGAAACAGGGCAAGCTTTTTTGTTCTCTCATCCAGCATAAGGTAACAGGGCTCCTCTTTGTACAGGCATATCTACAAATGCTTATCTATGGGGTTTGAAATGGGTTTTCCAATTTTAGAAAAAAAATTCATGAGAGTTTTAATCATGTTCTGCTTCCCTTCTGCAGAAGATCTTGGCATACGCATTTGAAATGGTAGTTGAGCATAGACCTCTGTGCCAGCCACTGTAACAGTGAACAGATGTTATCAAGTGAGGGTCTGAATTAATTGGAAACACCCGCTCCCTGAAAGACTGCCATCCTACAGGACTGTTCTCTCAAATGTAATTGAGTGCAGAATGCAGATGGAAATAGGTTTGGGGACAAGGTTAGTGGTGAAGGGAACACAGAAGTTTCCCAGTTTTATGGCAAACTGTGCTAAACTTGTCCCAGCAAAACCTGTCAGTTTGTACCTTGCTCTGAAAGTTATACAAATGGTTGCTGACTGTTGTTCCAGGAGGTGAGAACAGAGGAATTGTTGCTGTCCAGGCCTTGCTAACTTTCCCAGCTGCATTTCCTAAAGCAGGAGCTGAGGAAGGAACAGCTGCAATTGTCTTAGGCTACAAAAGGATTCCCTCTTACAGAAGAAATCCCCTGCTGAATGGATTCACGAGGTTTTAAGCCTGCTTAGTGCAGTTTCAGACATAGGGCAGCCGTAACAGCTACAGAATTGGGTCTTTCAAAGATAACACTAGATATAGAACAGCTGATTTCTGAGAAGTGGTGTTAGGATACCTTTTCTGCTATTTCTCTCTCAGGGAGTTCAGTGCATAACTCTTAAGTGTCTTGTTGGGCGCTATGTACGTGGCTTGCAGTTCTCTCTGGTTAGCACAGTTAATCCATAACTGTGAGGTTTCTAGGCCTTGTGAGTAATACCATCTCTGACAGTAATGTTCTACTGTCCCCCTGGATTTACCCTCCTGAGTACTGTATGAAACTATACCTCTTCCTGAAACTGTTCATCTAACTGTAAACAGTCTCTTTCAATAACTTAATGTATTGCCTTTGCCTTCTCTGGATCCTGGGTGACTGTCTTATTCCTAAAAGTGACATAAGTACCTATACATGTGCACTGCATAGGTATTTCACCTTAGTCTTTCCTTCCATCAATCCCAGTGATCTCTTCTTTATTAAAAATAAATAATATTGATTGGGTCTGTTTCACAAAGAATTAGAGAGCTTAGTGCCAGAAACCAAATGCAGAAGCAGTTGCCGTTTCTTCAAGAGGTCAATTTGTCTTGTTGGAAGTGAGAAGCCTCTAGCAGTACCCCTACATCCGTGCTCTGTAGGTAGAGATCTTTGGACTTAGAAATGCTTAGCAGAGGCTTGGTACCAGGTTAACAACAACTGTAATGAAAACATCATTTATGCATATTAGAAAATGTTTTAGCAAGTCCACAGATTCTAGAAGACTGGTCAGAGCAACTGAAATGGATTATGCTAAGTGTTGCAATTTTATTGTGTGTTTTGAACAACTAACATTTTAATGAGTGTTTGCATACAGACCACATGGGTAAAAATTATTGCCATATTTCTATTCCTTTTAGTAAAATAAAATACTGTGGCATCTGACCCAGCCAATACTGTAGTAGTTCCTTTTCCTGCTGGAGGTTGTGTTATTCCTTGAACAGTATTTACTTAAGTATAGAAAATTCCTTCATGTTTCCTGATAGTTTGCTTGGAAAGCAGTAGTAAAACCTCAGTGCAAGCCACACAATTAATGTGGTAGTAAATTGCAATATGATGCCCATGCATTTTCTGGTATTTAATTCCTGTAAGCTTTTGTTATGAAACACTTTGTAATGCAGATCAACACATGTTAGATCAAAGGTTTCCAAACAGACTTTTGCTGTGACAGCACATGTGGCTGCAGAACGTACACAGTGGATGGAGTCCTGACAACAGTACTAGCAGTTACTTGACTCTGTGCTGGCCTTGCACAATGTTTCTGGTGGCTTCGTTTGAGAGATGCTGTGCCAGGCCTGGTCCAACTTGAAGGTCATTAGGACAGTAATTTTCATCCCATCTTTTGTATTGTGACCTATGGAAGAGAAATGGGCATGGAACAAAGAGCCTTGCCTAAAACCAGACGGCAAGCCAGTGACATCAGGGAAATACAATACACGATGGTGGGAGGACTGCAGTGAATCACCTCTCCAGCTAGCTTATCTGTAAGATCCTGCGTGACTGGGAGGGAGCAGATGGGATTGTTCCAAAACACTGACTGCCCCATTACCCAAGCCAGACAGCTTAAACAGAATGAGGCAATGTTCAGCTAACGCTGTTGCAGAAGCACATAGGAACAGTATAGGCAAGCTCCCAGCACACCCATTTGAAAGAAAGGTAAGTATTGTTGCTGAAGGCTTTATTTGGGCTGCATCTGTGCAAGCAAAATAGAAAACCATGTTTCTCTGTTTAAATAGCCCAGCCAGGACTCCAGGTGTTCTTATCACCATAGTATCTAACATTATTGTGGTATCAGTGTTGCTAAAGGCAACACAGGAATGATTGCCCGTGGTTTGAACTCTTATCATCGTTAAGCAGATACAGGGTCACCTTTGCTGGGGAAAGCCATTCTCAACAGCCCCCTGGGACATGCTGCAGTAGGAAGGGATTTGGTCTCTGGAATTCCCATAAAGGAGACTTGGCTGACACCTCTTTGTCAATTCTGGCATTCTCATGCTGCAGTGATTTACTGCTTTCAAAGCATCAGATTATTTTTAAGCTGAGATTGGACATGTTCAGTGGCAAAATTATATAAATGTTGTGTCAAAGTTCATGCTATCTATGCTATGAATTTCATTACTGCTGAAGCTGCTTGTGTGTAGACAAGATTCCTAAAGGATCTATAAATAGCACAGCTTTCAATTGGATACAGCTTCATTTATACTCCCTAAGGTTTTGGTTCTTTTTGTCTGTAAGACACTGGGCTATGTTACTGTCAGGAGGGAGTCTCTGCCTGTGGCAGCTGTGTTGGCTGGAGCACTAGAAGGTAAACCATCACCTAATAGGCTCTTAAACAGCTGCAAGAAACATTCCCTAAAAGGAAACCCCTGAATTTGCCCGATCAGTACCATCCACTTTGATGCACTCTACCCTTCTCTGTGCAGGCTTCCCTCCAGAGCTGGGCTACAGCATCAGCATCACACCAGTGATGCCCTCACTTGGGAGACAAGGTTCTTTCCTCTGCCGGTTCTGAAACAGATCACTGGAGTTCATTTAAGTACTGCTGCCTCATTCCAGTTGTGAAATTCATGGAAACTCATAGCAAATGCAAGCTTGCAAAGTGTTCCAGAAGTTAAGAACAAGTTTTCTTGCTAGGTGCCGCACTAAGCATGGACCAGCACAAAGCAAACAGGTTGGTCCTTGATCTGCTCTTCATTGCAATTACCTTTAAAGGCAGTTTGTGCTTATTGTGAGAAGCCACATGTGAGATATGACAGCTAAAACCACTTGCTCTTTCATTTGTACAGTCCAGTCCTTAGATGGTGTTTGGACCATAAAAACACATGTGTAACAACCCCCCTCAAACAAGACTCTATTTTAGATACTTCTCTTCCCCACTCCTATTCTATTTGAGAGACTTAGAGTCTTTATGTAGCAATTATCTGAGTAAAAACAAGGTGTGTATCTGGGAGATAGTAATATGCTACTCGATGACTTTACCTTTGATATATAACTTTAAAATTAATTTAAAATGTGAGTAGATGAAAATAGGTTAGCACTGGAGTTTTCTAGCTTTTTCTCAGCACTCACCATAAATTAAGAGATTGTTTTTGAGTCTCATAATCTGCTTTGCGATCAAATGGCATTTCTGAGGAAACGTCAATATTCTCCTTATGCTACAGCTTTGTATGATGTGACCTGAAAGCTGTGACAAAAAGACCCTGCACTTTGGCACCACCAGCCAGTGCTCTTGATGTTGTCTTCAGTAAAAATGCAAACAGAAATTATTTCCTGAAGTATGTTTTAGCAGATGCCTTGAAACAGAAGAACATGTGAACAGAATACTGTGTGAGATCTAGCTCTATCCCTAGAGGGGTGTGTGTGGGGGGAAATATGTGTCTGCCCAAGCATTACAAAGGAGTAATAAATCTTAGCCAGTGCAATGCAGAGGCAGAAGCTGAGTTAGGGAAGGGCCTTTTCCATTGTCACCGAAAAGGCAGTGGCAGATCAGCTTCATTTCCCTGTTCCACGTTAGCTGTGATGAACCCGCCCTTGCTTTAAGTGTTTAGTTATATAGTCAGGGAGACCAAAATGTAGTTGAGCTCCAACTAACTCCTTTTTGTCAGAGGGACTAATTAACTAAATAAGAGAAATTGCTAAAGATGGCTCCACAGATGTTAGGGTTGGGAAAAAACCAGAACATTTGAAGGAATCCTCAGCCCTGATCTATTTAAATTGAAATCCATAATTTAAAAGCTGTTTTCAAAAATGCTGCATACTGCAGACTCTCAGCCCTTGTAAAGAAAAAAAGTGCAGGCCCAAGAAAATTCAAATTAGGTTCCTGCAATCAGCAGTCACTCAAAACAATTTTTACTCTTTGCCGCTATTCTCTCTAGTCTTATTGCTTTCCCTTACATAGGACAGCTCTGTCCTTAACTTCCATGCTACTGCATTCCTAATGTCATGTACATAATGCTACAGGACATGTTTCTACCTCACCACGTTTAATTTATTTGACAGTTATGTCACTGAGATACTTGATTTGTGCATTCAGAGTGTCAGCTTTAAATAAACATCTCTCATTTTAATACTTTCTAGAAAACTGTGTTATAAAAAAACCCCACTCACCAGTACTGATTTCTGGAAACTACAGCCATTGAATTATCCTGATTCGCAGTCATTGAAGAAGGAAGCCCACTATGCGTAATGCTTTTTGGAAAACAGAACTATAATCACATTTAGTTACAGTTTACACTTTGCCTGCATACCCTGACCTGCAGCTCAGGCTAACCAGAGCCTGAGTATTTTTGAGGTTCATGACTACAGGCTAGGAGATACTTGCCACTTACTGACTGGCTTTGAACAAGTTTCGCCTGTCTCTTTGAGAGCTTTCTTGTTTGTCAACAAGAATAATTAACAGAATCTTACCTTATCTGTGATTACAAGAAAACATTTGAAAGTTGAAATGCTGCAGAGGCTTTGAGGTGCAGAAGTAAGTAGCCCTGCATTTATATTTTGGCAACAGCGATCTACAGCATTGGCAACTTCTGAAAGAGATAGATCTGATACCAGAACATAAAGAGGCCTACATGTGACAGATCACTCACTTCATGTGCGCTTGACCTTGCACTGTGTGAAACTCATTACCCTTTAAAGCAGAAAGACCTCTCTATTGATGTAAAAAAGAAAAACCTCTTGGCAAGTGGCAAAGCTATCCCTCTGTGCTGAGTGCTTCACTGATGCCCTGATGCAATTGCAAGAGCATGTAGAAATGTTTGTCGGAAATGGGAATGCAGCTATATTGCATAGATCTCATTTTTACAGAAATAACCAGATGGAGCAGAGAGCAAGAGTATTTAATTTAGGAGAGTTTGCAGGTAGATACAAAATTGTTTCTGTCAGAATAAAGGAAGTGCTGTTATGTAGAGGAACACCATGAAAACACCGATCTAAGGAGACCAGGCAGTGGAGGAAAGCAAACATGCCTTTTGGTATAGAAGGAAACAGGACAAAAGACGGAGTCAGAACATGTCACTTATATAAAAGCAGTTAAGACCCTATCCATTATTTGGCAATTATACAGCTGGGTTTACTGTAGGGAAGGAAAAGCAAGCATTCACTGTTTGAACTTTTCTCTTGGGATTCTTGAGGTCATTGTTACTTAGGTTCACGAAAACTATGAGTACTGAGAAATAGAAGCAGGGAAGATAGACGGACTTATACTTTTGGGCCCCAAGGACCTACAGGATCTTCCCTTACTGGAGCAGGAGGGAGCAAACAGTGTATGTGCCCCCAGGTTCCAAAAATATTTTAGTTATTCTGATTACTACACAAGTGCTGACTAGACAGAGTCCCAACAGAACCTCAGTAGTCCCTTATTTCCACCCCAATAAAGTCTTTTAATCAATGTCTCCCCTGTAGCAGTAGATCAAGTAGTAAGGAAAAAAGGTAATATGACACAGGAAACCAAGACATTCCTCAAAGAGAAATGGCATCAGCTTCTCTTAAACAAGCAAACCAAGATCGCCACAGTCTGATCGCCATGTGGCATAAAATCCAAAGCAAACCCCACAGCATGTGGCAGACAGAGCAGAGGGAAATTGGAGAATAGGAAGGGCTTACAGGGCTTTGAAGGAAAGCATCCATTCTACCTGGCTTCTAGTCTCTTAAAGATTTTCCTTGACAGGGCTCTACTAGACATAGCTATTTTTGTACTGTACCATTGGTCCACGACATGAAGTTTGGTACAGAAGTTGAAGCCAAGGCACATGTTTCAGATTTTGAAAAGAAGACATTGATGCTGGGAGATTTCAGTTATACGATAGCCTGTTCACAAACACTGTTAAGTAACATAGCTTTCAGCTGACAGTACTTTTGGTTATGTTAAACTTAACAAGTTGACAAAAAGAAGAATACACACCAGAACTCAACTATTGTCAGAGTTGACGAAAACTGCATGAACTGTCCCAGCATCTTTGAACTTTCTTGCTAGATAATTTTTATGTCGTTACAGAAACACCATCATTCATGGAAAAGAGGAGACTGAATAATTTTGATTTGATTTCAGGCTACTGATACATCATTTGGGGTACTGATTTGGATGCACAGAAAGACAAACTTACTGAGCCAGAAGGTAAAGCACATTTAACATTCAAATTCAAAAGACCTACAATTTGTCTTCATACACAATTATTTTGTTACTGGACAATTCAATTTTATTTAACTTTTTAATTGAATAATAACTGTAGTGTATAAATATGGTGAAGTACAGAGAATTTGGTTTAAAAATAAGCATGTTGGGAAATAAAGCAGAAATACTTTCCAAATTAATGATAATATTCTGATTTACTGATGAGCATTAACAGAATAGGAGACAGCAGAATAATAAATTGTGTCGTCTTATCTGTTGTTAGAAACATTAAGTAGGACACAAACGATACTGTCATCATGCTGCGTAACATTTCCCACTAAATGTAGTTCTGCTAGTGACAGCCCCACCTTTTCATGGCCTAGCAGCTTTGGATAAACACATGCTCCACAGCTATGTCCTGACCTTTTCACGAAGTAGCAGAACTGGTTTGCCAAGACTCTTCATGCTGGTTTAGATGGTTTTAGTTTCATCTGTCAGGGATAGACCAAAAAAGTGGCATTTGAATTTTGTAAGCTTTCAGCAAGATTTAGCTCAGGATTTTGTAGACTTTATGAACTTAACTATAGCCGCTTTTTGGTCCCAGTAACAGAAACAGACCCTCAAATGATTCCTGGATTTTGTAGTCTACAATTGGAAAAACTGTTAGCCACATCTAAACTCCTGTTTGACAAAAACTAAAAATAGCTGAGGGAGGGGAAATAGTAGCTAGTGTTTAGATGTACTCCATGGATGCATGGATTGCATCAGGTGTTTTGGCCTTCTCCAGCTTGTGTATGAACCTTGCACAACATCTGGACACACCGAATGGAACAAGGACCTCCTGCATTCCCTCGCTTTGCTGGGGGAACCACACCACCTGCCTTCCTGCTCTGTCCCCTGAATATGTGAGAGGAGCCTGTGGTTCGGCACCCTCCTGAGGAACTCCTGCTTCCTCCTCCTCTCAACAGACCCATACAGTGATCTACAACTCATCTCCCACAATAAAAGTGCTGAAGTTAGGGTTGGTCATTATGTAACACCACCAGACACCTGCTAGTGGAAGAATCCATCTTACCAAGTCACTAATGGTTAGGCTCTCCTTCTCTGATTTCGTTGTTTGTATTGGAGGGTTTTTTGGCTTTTTTTTTAGGTAACGTGTACAGTGTATATATTTCAAGCACAGTGAGCTTGTTTGAAGTTTCTCTTTGAACAGGAATGGTCTACTCTGCCTCAAAAACAGTCACTTTTCTGAAGTCAGATACATGCACAGAAGCAGAATCTTTGTCTTGCAACAGAGAGCTGGTTCTGTAGATTAGCATAATACTGAGACAAGTGAGTGAACCAGTGAATGGCTCCTAAAACTGTAGTGTTTTATGCTTGGATACTTGCTCTTAATACATGGCAGTAAGGAAGGTGTGAAATTTCTCTCTGTCTTCCTAGAAATCTAAGGAAACAAATGGATAGGTTTTTGGGGGGGTGGGGGGGTGTCTTCCCCCCCCCCGTCTTTCTCTGACAAGATATACAGAAATTGAGTAATGGTTTGCTAGACCTTCCATAATACTTAAATGATCTTTGCATGTGTTTCCTCCTCTTGATCATTCCCAGATGCAAATGAAATTCATGGTCTCTGTCAGGATCTAAATACTCTGGGATCCAGGCTTGCAAATTTGTCCTAGAATGATGCTTATTTGGAACATTGTATTTAGGATCCTCAGACAGTAGGTCCTTGGGAACAAGTTTTTTCAGTGAACAGCTCCTGGCAAGAACAAATTTGATACAGAAGTAAAGTAAGTAGTCTGAACATGTCTGTGTTTCACCCAAGACTCTGTTATTCTCTATAATTATGTTACTATTAAGTTAAATGGCACATTCAAAGGTTTATGTCAGAGTGTCAGAGAAAGTAAATCCACTGGGAATGATGGAGTGTTTCTGAAAGGACTTGGGGAGCAGACATCACCAGAACTTTCTATGCTTTTTTTCTCAACTCTATGTTTATTTAGGAAGAGATATTACCTTTGCTTACAAAACTTGCCCCAGAGGATTTTACTAGTAACACAGCTGCTAGCTAGGATTCAGTAAGAACTACCTGGACATGGTATTAGTGAAAGATATTATTAGTTTAAGCAGAGGTATGAAGTATTAAATTCTGTTGTATCAGACTGACCTCCTGTGCACCTTGTTTGTTAACAATATGCTAATAATCTCAGCCTTTCACCGCTCTTACAGTCAAAGTTCTTAATGTTTTCAGAATGTGGATGTTCATTATTTCTCAAAGTGAAAAAAACCCCAAGCTTGTTAAGGCAAGCTGGACACTTAAAACCAAAAAGTCATGTTTCATTAGAAAAAATACCAGATATGGTACTTACAACAAAGCCAAAGGATCATGGGGGTTTTTTATATCTAAGACTTCATCCACTGTTTAATGCAATACCTACTTTCCTGCGCTGCTGCTTTATTTCACCAATATTTATCTCCATTATTGCTCTGCATTTTTCCACTCAGGCACCTTCTCTTGTAAATGGGAGGAACTCCTCTGCCAAACTTCAACTACCCCCTAACTGTCCTCCAAAGGCCTCTTCAAGGCCTCTTCAAGGCCTCTCTCCCCTGCACTGCCTACAAATCACTGCCGTCTGGCAGTCTTGAAGCTGGAGGCCATCTGTGACCATGGTGACTGATGATTTATGTGAGCACACCCATCTTCATTGTTATTCATACCACCTTCTTTCACACATTTTTTCCTTAGTCACTCAATTTCTTCTCCTGGGAACATGGAGTGCAAAGAGTCTGGGATGGGAACTGCCTAAAATAATGCATATAAGATGCAAAATAGATATAGAGCTTTGTGAAAAATATTTTGAGAAATATTAATGTTTGGAGCACATATTTGTCAAAACAAGATTGCATCAAATGTAATTACAGAGGAGGACATCTCTATCAAAATACGTAAGCCAGAATCACTGATCCAGCCAAAGACTGGAAGGACTTTGGTGACTTAAATCACAAACTTCAAATCTAGACAAGCCTCCAGCTAACTCAGGGTACCCTGGAAGTGTTTCTGAATTTTCTTCTCTTTCACAGCTCTCAGGGTGCACCAGAGCTTTGACGTTTTTGGGACATAGCCTCTTTCATATGGCTAAACCCCCAGCACTGGTGGGTGAGAATGGGGCATGGTGTGGTGAAGCTTTTTCTGGTAGATCTGTGCTGTGTGCGATCCCTATGTCCCAGAGACTTCTCAAGGGATACATTAGGAAAGCTTTATGGCTGCCATGTGTCTATGGAAAATATAAAACTATCTTAGGGCAAGATAGAATAATGTATCAGTGGGAAACACATACATCTGTGTAAAGAAAACTTGTTATTTAAATCAGAAAATACATTGTTTGGGAAAGCCTGTGTCTAGTAAGCATAACATCAAGTAGTAGTAGATCAAACATTTTAGAGGAACTTGCTGTACTCAACAACAGGGGCCCAATCCTGCCAGCACTGAAGCAATGCTAGTGCTGACCTAGCTAGGAAAGAATTCCCAAGCTGTTAAATGAAGATAATTTCTTTTTTGTAGCCATAGATGGCACATAATCTCTACATTGCCCCTATCCTGCCTTTCTGCATTTTCACATGCCATAGCAGCAATCTGAGATGACTTTGGAGAAAGCTGGTTTATCTGTACACAGAGCTGTGCTGCAGAATCAGCCTAGTCTTTTTGATTTATTTTTCAAAGCTCTTCTGCATGGTTTCTGTCTTGATTTTCTTGTCAACATGATTTAGTGCAAATCTCTAGGGATGCCTTGTGCATTATATGAAAGTGGTGTTATTGTTGTCAGAGCAGACTCTAGCAAAGAGCTTCTGTTTGTGGAACTGTTTTATGTTACATGCATTAATAATGTCAAACTTCTGAAAGGAAAATCTCCAGGAACAATCTAAAGCTGCCTTTGCAGGGCAATCTCTTCACTCTACCCTGTAGTCTTAATTTTTCTCTATTCCTTGCTTTCTCTGATGAACTGGTTGTGGTTTGAGACTTGGCTGAGTAAGAGCTTCACATCAGTGTTCTTAATTTGAACCTGATTTGCTAGCAAGGTGCTGAGCACATTGAGGGATTCAGTGGGAGTGGCTGGTATTCAGCACTTGTGCAAACCAGAATGCTTACTTCAATACCTCAGTAAGGGTTCAGGAGCTTGATTTAGGCTCCTATTTTTATAAACCAGAGTCCTGACGTCCAAATGTATTAACTGATGTGTTCTTTGAATAATTACAGCTAGTATTTTTAAAGAAGATGAAGTCACTTAGCCAATTTTTAATGGGATTTGGGGGTCCAGAGCCCTGACCTTCTCTGAAAATCCTGTCCTGTCCATTTTGTTCAGCATAACTCTGTGCCAGGAGAAAATTCTGTCTTCTATGTATCAGCTTTGCTGAATACGGGTTTGGTTCTTCTGCTTGCTTCAAACTGCCATACCAGTGTAACTGGGACGTGGTGAGCGCCTTAAAATGCAGGGACAGTCAAGAAGCATAGATTACTGTAACTCTGATTTCAGTACATGAGTGTACTGAATGTGTTTGTACCTGTAAAGGGCAAACAAGAAGGTAACAAATAAGAGTTTCCATGTTAAGCATTTCTCCAAAAGGTCCTGTGAATCTTTGGTCCGGCTGAATCTGTCTTGTTGCATAAATCGACCCAATGAACGTGTCAGATCCTGAAACTTAGTAAGCTTTTGCAGGTGGTGTCTGAAGTGAGCTGCAAAACAAGACCGTCTTTGATAGTTGTATTAATTTGTGTAAGTGTATGAGGAATTGCTCGTATAAATCCCTATGCTGCCACGGTGATTTATTAAATGTTCAAGCCTCAGAACATCAAAATAGAACTGTAGCTGTGCTGGCTAACAGCTGGACCTGGGTTGAATTAATACAATGTCATAATTCACTAAAGGAGCTCTGCTCATGTCACAGAACCAGAGATCAGTGTATGAGTGAGTTATCACCCTAACAGTGACCTGAGGGCATATAAACAAATATTGCTGTTCTATCCATTGTCCTATGCAATAAGACATTATTGCTGTGGCATCATACTCAGATTTAACTAATAAATGCAATCCAGGTGGTACTTGGATGAGAGATATCTGGTAGTACTAATTCATGCTTTATCGGGATAATTCTTCCAAATAATGTATGTGAATTTTTAAAATGACCCCTCCAGAGCTCTGTGCAATGGGCAAGTCAGTAAATACAACTATTTCCACTGGGCTGCAGCTTCTGACAGTGCTTTTTGCCCTGTCACCAAGAGCTTCCCAATTTTCTTCTCTGTCACTCAGACCACTCCCTTGTCAAATTAGACCAAACCTGCAGTGTGCCCCTGAAGCCGATGTGCATCAGTTCCGCTGATAACTAGGGAGACTGATGGATCTCAGCCTGGGAGTCTCCTTTCCAAGAATACCCTGTCCCACGTTTACACCTGGGCACTGCCCTCCTGAGCCATTTCAGTCAGTGTGAAAGCAGTGTTGCCACACAGAGAACAAGGTAGTACTCAAACTAATGAAAATACCACTCCCACGCAGCACCGCTCTCTATTAACTACAGTTTCAGAGTAGTCTTTCACTAGAGTGTATTTCATTAGAGTGATTGCATTCTATCCTTGCTGAGAGGTTGTGAATAATGTCTAACTGGAAAAGGAGCAGCTTTTACCTCTTACCCCCCAAAATGGTAAATGAAATACCATTGCCTACCGCAACTGTTTGAATGTGTTGAAGGAGTCAGAGAGCTCAGATGTTAGTAGAAAACAAGTTAGAAAGCAGGTATTACTTCTGCCATTCCTCTGACTGTTTTTTTCCTAATATCCTGTCATCTTCCTTATCTGGACTGACCAAAGCACATGGCCAGATGAATCAAAGCCTCTTTCTCAGCTAAGCATTAGGAAAGCTGCACAAGGTGCATGAAATACAAACTCAGGAACTGAATGCCTCAAACTCTGGGACTGGATAATCTCATCCTCTTATCACAGCCACTGGCAGAGACAGTGAAGTGGTGTAGGCTGTGATGGTTTGAGCAGCTTACCTATAATATATATTACTTATACATGTTGCTGTGATCTGTAGAGATTCTTCAGGCAGAAGAAAGTGGAAACCCAAGTTGTGTGAAAGCTTGCTTATTTCAGGGTAGTCGTAGTTTTGCTCCTTAAGAAGGCAGTCTGCTTCAGAAAGGTTTATGACTCCATCTCTCCTGAGACCCATCTGTGCACTGGACAAGATGAGTGACTGAATGGTGCCTTGTGCCCCCATCCCAGAGACAATCATGGAATCAACAGGAAATTACCCAGTGATTTGTACTTGGTCTGATCAGACATAAGAAAGGAGAGAGATTTCAAGAACATCTGCTTCTGTTTTGAGGGAGCCCAGAGATTGGTCAGCAGCATTTAATGGTCCCTGGAGTAAAGGCCATAGGACTGGTTGCTGCTTTCCAGTTCCCAGTTTTCTGCAGACTGAGGTGGATGGGTGGATGGCAGTGCTGCAGGGCAGAGCTGTGCTGCACTGCACCACACTGTTAGTAGCATGGCAAGCAACTCAGCAGATGGGAAAACTCATCTTGTCTGCTATCTGTACACACAGAGAAACCTAACACTTGCCAATAAACGGAAAAGGACATTGCTGGTGGAAAAGACCATGGTCAAGATAACTTGAAGACCTCTGATCCTCAGCCTTTTGGCCTAGGCTGATATATTCTCTTTTCCTATATTTTCCTCGTAAGGCTCCTGGCATCTTGAGCAATTTCAGAGTCTAACCCTGGAGAAAGGGCCAGTTCTCAAGTATTAACATAAAAGTGAATCTGAATCCTACTTATCTTGTCAGCTCTGATGTTCATATCACTGTGCACACTCTGTTCTTGTACATATATCTCACATACAATTTGTAGATATGTGTATGTGAAAGATGCAATCTGCAAAGCAACATGACAGAGCTCTGTGGGTTAACATGAGGGATACTGTTTTTCTTATTCTCCCCTTATTTCTTTACCAACTGATGTTAGAAGTGCTCTCTGACAGTCGAGTACCCCTGCTGCCAGTTTGAGAACTGCCAGGAAGCTCATGCTTTTATTATCTTTCCAGATACGATATTCTTCATTTTTATTGCGTTATAAATCCTGGTCATAATGTGTTTGTCTAATTTGTTTTCTCTTGCTTCTAGGAGTAGGTGCTATCTCTTAATGTACTTTTACTGTTAGTTGTGAATGCATTATCAACCTCCAGGGATGCTTTGTTCTCCTCCATTCTGTGCCCCCTTTCAAAGCTTCCCCCACAACTTGGGCAGTTCATTTACTTCTCAGCCCCCATTAATCATTGCCATGTGCTTCATTTTTCGGCCGATACTCTGGGCCGCTCATGGCTGTTAAGCAAATGTGGTAGACACATACAAGTCGCTGGTCATACGTTACAGAGTGAACAGACCACACACCGACACAACCTCTGAAGGCTGAGAAGTCAAAGGGGCCTGCTTTTAATATGGAACAGCTTTTTACAGTCAGAGGGAGAGGGGGAGAACACTGACTTTTGGGTTTTGCACAGAAACTGATTACATGGTGACTTATTTTAAAGGGAGATGAGGTCAGATCTCTGTTGATAATGCATCCCTAGGAATCTATTTTAATATGTATCCAGCTTGAGGTTAACCTCATTAGTTTAATTGGAGTTTCACAAGACAGGGATTTGGTCTATTGTTCTTTAAATAAAATATGCTTCCCATAGGTGATATAAATCTATTTGCACGTTCCAGGTCGTGTATAAATAATGTGTAGCTGCTTTGAGCTGTTCACTTGGTTCCAACATCCAAGTTGCTTAACTGTATGGTTCTTCTAGGTTCGTAAAGCGTGTGGCTGTTGCCGCAAAGATGGAAGAACAGAACACAAATGAATGTGATGTAGTAATAAAGGAAATATTTTTTCACACAGCATGTAATTAAGAAGGACAACTTAATGATGATGGATGTCATTGAGGCCAAGAGTTTAGCAAGATTCAAAGTGACACAGTTTTCCCAGTACTGGCTATTCATCCTGTTAATACATTCCAGTTACTTTTTATTTTCGTATGCTTATATTCCAGGGTTCCTAGAAGCTAAAGCAATGAATTGCAGTAGATTATATTTATTATAAAATACTAGCATTAACATGTCGTGTGGCATGTCACCAGTACAATTTTGCTACATAATGAAAACTTGAATTTTCTTTCTCTTTGCTAATGGTAGTAACCCAGATTGGTGTATGCGTAAGAAGACATTATTGTGTTTAAGGAATATACACAGATTAGAAATGCTAGAAAAATAAATTTACGGAAGTGTGTAGCATAAAATGAATAAGGTAGCAATAAAATCTTTCCCAACCTTCAGTGCATGCTTTGCATTGCAGATTGGGGCCCCCAGGGAAGTGCAGTTCAGTGTTGCCAAACACTTACTTTTGGAAAGGCCTTTCCCAGTGTGCTCTCAATCCACCTGTGAAACTCAGGTGCCAATATCACATCTATAAACCCATCAGGGCCCTGTCCAGCATGTAGCCTGTGTAATGTGTCAGGCCAGAGCTGTTGCTAGTTTGATGCTACTAGATTTTCCAAACCTTTTGACTCCCTCTCTTTTCCTGTTTCTAGCCTGAGTCTTGAGACTTTTGGCAGCACAAACAGCTCAGCCTACAATCCTGCTGCTGTGACTCAAAGGTATGACAAAACATTTCAGAGCATAATCATTAAGTGTGTTGCTAGCATCAGGTTTCAACCTGTTCACAAATATTGCTCCATCAAAAATGCTGGCATCAATGGTAGGAGTTGTACGTGGAGGTTGAAAGTTACTCTCCAGAGCAGTCATCAGATCACCATCCCTTTTGCCAAGGTGATCCTTTTGCATCACATTTTCTTCTATGAACCTTTGAAGGTTAATCTCATAAACCCCAGTGTAGCAGGGTTTGTGTCACTGACAATAGGACTTTTAAAATGTCTTTCTCTAGGCCATTACCACCTAGTCTAGTAATTTCTATTAACGTGAAAAGTGCATTCAAATTAAGTTAACATCTGACATTTTCTGCAAGCCATATGCAATATGACCTCTTTTTGATTCGACTGCAGTGGTCTCTATTGCACTGTTGTCACTGTTGTCCTCCTGCCAAAGACTGTATTTCCCTAGTCACTGAAGGCATGGGATGACTGTTGATGTACCCAACTCATGAAAGGATGTGTCTTTTTTTTTTTTTTTTTAGCACTAGGAAGCTAGTGATAGTCTTTCTTTGCTATATGCAGTTAATTTTCCACAGCCACCAAACACTTTTTACAGATTCAAACTACAACGAAATAACAGAGAAATGGATTAAATTTTCCAAAACCACATTCATTAAAATATCTTTAACACAACAGCTAATATTTAGGCAAATTAAATGCTCAGTGGAGGGCAGAGCAATTTCTTTAATCTGTGTAGCTTCAAGCATCACAAAGTATAACGATTTTCACATAATGTGTTGTGTGGCCTTGGAACGAGAATACACGTGTACATGCATATGTGGTTTTGTAAACAAGAATGTATCTGGTAGGCTTATATTTGTCCCTACCTTGGGCTCTGACTGTGTCTGACTATCAAAATTGCTAGTGAATGTATCCTTATATCAATCACAGTAAAGTTCTTGTTGGAATAAAAACAGAGCACGGTCCTTGTATGTAGTGCGATAAAATGGCACACGGCAATGTTCTTATAATGTTTGCTACAGCCAGTGAAGCAGGAGTGGTCCTGATGCCATATCTGAATGTATTTATTGAGTCAAGCTGTATGACTGATAGTTCTAATGCTTATTACATGTGCATATATTCCCTTAGTTAATATGCAGAGGACAAAAATCTGTCCCCAAGCTTCTGGGTAATAGTGGCAATCAGACTGATTTCACACAGGAGATTGATCATTGTAGTCCAACCTCTAAATCAGTACCCCCAGGCTTTGCCCAGTGGTCCCCAATGTTGTTATCCTCTCATCACTTCTGGAGTGTGTGTGCTAAATAATACTCAGCCTCTTTTCATTTGTCCATCCCATCAGGGTCTGTCAAGCAAGACGCTGGCTAAATAAGGAAGCGGTTTATTTGTTAGGAGTGGTCTCTAAACAGTCTGAGCAGAAGGACAGTATTCCAAACACACCACTGAAATACCCCAGCAGTAGCAATCTGTGTCACTATTTAACCCAATGGGGTTTCATATTCATAATCCATAGGTGGAAGCTCTGTATCTCCCTCTTTCAGTTGCACCATGTTACCTGTTTTAAAGGTTTATTGATTTATTTGCCATAGATATAGTTTCTATAGATAAACATTCTCAGACAAAGGTTTTTGTACAGATAGGTTTCCTAAAGCACTGTGCAACCCCAAAGGAAGGCACTAGTTTCACAGCTAATGGAAGGGCTGGGATTGCAGAACAAACTTGATTATTTTAATGGCTTGGAGATAATGAAGGGAGTTTTCAGGGTAATTCATAGGTATGAAAGGACAGATTTATATTCTGGAATACAAAAAATGTCTTAATTTCTGTTAAGAGAAATGATTACACCTTGCAGTTAGTGTCCCCTGATGAAGTGTTTGGTGCATGGAACCTCAGACTGGGAGTCAGAACAGCGGGATTTCTGTCCTGGATCCATGATTCAGTGTTAGACTGTGTGCCAGTCTGATTTTCTGAGTCTTAGAAATAATGAGCTTTGCTTGCCACCTGAAGCTGCTTTGAAAGCTACAGAGGAAAGTTGACTCCCAGCTTAGTCATTAGGGGTATCCCAAATTAAATAGCAGAAGTATTTCTGTATGCTTATAAAGTATATGTCATAAAGATCTGTCTCTTTGATGCTTCATGTTTACAATATAAAGCATTGACACTCCCAGACTGGAGCAGTTTATTCACTAAACAAATAACAGTGAAAGCCCAGTGATTCAGGGTATGTCTTTGAGTAACCCTCTCTAATTTGTATTTGTTTGTTACAAACAAATGCTAGCACAATGGCTTGATATTATCTAAACATTTCAGAACATTAGGGATTCCATATACACAGCTTACTTCTCACTCATCAGTTTTAAACCTCAGCCTGAGACACACTGTGTATAGAACACAAATGGGAGGGCTCAGGAGTTCTGGTTGACCCGTTTTGATAACTTTTAAAATGGTCCTGCCCCCAGTTTTCCTTTTTGCCCCTTAATTTGAATTAAACATCCTGTCAAAGGGGTGGCAGAACAGGATGTGTGTTCTGCCCTAGGACTTCAATACTGGTATCTGCTTAAGCCACTTGGTAGAGCCGCTGTTGGGAAGCAAGTCCATGTCGAAGGTTTGTGAACAGTACTTAATTTACCTCAGTGGGATGGTGGCTTAGAAGACTAGAAAATCCTGATTTTCAGAGTGCAGATTGCATTGATGGTTTTGGGAACTTAATGAGAAAGGGTGTGAGTCAAAAAGGCATTACGCTTAAATCTTTTATGAAGAATACAGAGGCCTAAAACTAAGCTGGGTACTGTAGCAGGGACTGGGACTCAGCAGGAGTTGACATGCCCAGCTTCAAGTAGATTAGACAAAGGACAAATACATGGAGTTACTGCTTTACTCTCTCCCTAGCATTTTACAGATTTACTGTTAAATGTCCACCCATTAGGGTAAGAGGCTGCCCTGGTGGGAAATGGAGTATTTTGGGAGCTTGGGAATGGAGAAGGACTCTGCAGCTCTAAACAAGTCCCATAGAGAATGTTTTGACTTGGGTTTTCGAGTTAATCGTTCCAGGTTAGTTCAGCTTAAATTTTAAGGTGGAGAGGGGGAGTATTCACACCGTGTTACTTTCTCCTGTGATGAAAAAGAAATTTGAAAAAAATCTGTCTGTGCAATAGCTGGACTGTGAAAATTAGTTCAATGATGATCCCAAAATGCCTTTAGGGTCTTTAATGGAAAGCAGGACTATGATGATGATCACTATTATCATTTCAAAATTTAAGTGTTAAGTTTACTACTATTTATTATGGTTCTTAATTCAAGATAGAACTTAGATCTAATATCCTCTATAAGCTTGAATCTCCATGATGAAGGAGAGATGAAGGAATCTGATTTTTCTAACACCATTTTTTTCTCAACCTTAGTTTTCTTTCTGGTTTTGTTTGTGTCTCTTTGTTTCTGTTTAATGTTGCTGGGCTCAGTACCTTCACTCTGCAAATGTTTTAGGCTTGCTGGGGAAAGATAAAGATTCCTTTGTGGGTGACAGAAATACAGACAGAAAGCAGATTAAATCCCAGCAGAGAATAAGTGCTTTGTTACTCTCCCAAATTACTTTCAAGATTTCAGTTTTACAAGTGAAAATAGTGAGAAACAAACCTGGCTCCCAGTGGTGCTGAGTAAGAATCCACAGATCAGAGATGTGGTGATGGGCCTTGGTCTGAAGTAGTACAAGCTTAGGTTCTCTTGCTTTATTATTTTCAAAATAGATTTAGCACATCTTTCAGGTTGTTTCTTTACCTGTCTTTTGATTAAACCCAGGCATAAATAAATACAAAGAAGGCGGAAGAAATCCTAACAAAAAAAAAAAAAAAAAAAATTAGGCTACAGAGGCTGAATTGGTACTTCATCCAAAACAATCAGCCTTGAATAGTTTTGAATTAAGGAAAAAATCTATCATCACCTGTAATCTTGCTCTTCCATTTGTTCCATTTGTTCCATTTGTTTATGTTACCAGTTAAATCTGTCTCTAAAACTACATTCTTTCAGAATTTTCGCTTTTAAAATCTGCCCCCAGCAACACAGCTCACCTTCTCCTACAGCTTTTTAAAGTTTTTTTGTTTCTTCACTCTCCTTTTCGAGGTTGGATGGGGCACGAATGGGTAGAAGTGCCCTCTTGATTCTTCAGTGAGTGAAAATGGAATTGTCCTGAGCCACAGATGATTTTGGTTCTTTTAAGGTAGGAATAATATCAAATCTTGGAAAGGGGGATCACAGGAAAGGCAGTCAATCTGAGGAATATAGTGTTACAGCTAGTCATGGGCATTGCATTGTTTTACCGCTTGCTTAGCATTTTCCTCACTATTTACTTTTGAGATCTGTCATACTTTATGCATTCCTCCGGCTTAAGTTTCCAGCTAGATAAAGGTATTTTGCTACCTGTAGAGATAGACAGGAAAAGTCTGCCTACTGATGAAGCTTGCTGTTCCCTAGGTCAGATCTGATCCCTCTTTACGATGGGATGCACCTATGAATTCTGATTAGAGATGAGAACATATCAGTGAAAGAAAAAAATTCATTTAGAATTGCTCAAACCAACACCTGAAATGCACTTGGACTCTGTTCATACCCCTTTGATGTTGTTACTAGTATTAGTATTTGCTCATAAACATTCTAGTCTGTTGTCAGAACTATTCTTCACAACAAAAAGTTGAAGTAGCTAGTATAATGCATTTTTGGAAAGGGTTTCAGGTTCATACATTATTACTATTTGTCTGGAAAACCTTATTATCAGCATTAGCTATATCTTACCAGGGAATACAATGTTACCTGTTAAAGTGATGAGCTGTGTTTAACTAACAGAGATTGCTTTATGTTCTCTGAGTGTACACGTGTATATGTGCATGTATATGTTACTAGATATGAATGACCCTGTATTGCCTGCCAAAGAACTGGTTGTTGAAATGGTTTAATGATTAATTAGGCCAGGCAGAAGCATATGCCCACACACCCTGTCACAACTGCACAGCAAGACACTCCCTTTGAGGAAGCAAGCATTTCTAGCATACATGGCCTGCAATAGTCTCAGACAAATAAAAACTTGCTTGACTTTCTGCATGAGGAACAGGAAACATGTCTGTGCACACTGGTATGTGTGGCAGCCCTTACTTGAATTGAAGGTGCTGGAAATATGGGATAGAGTGGACAAGTGTTTTGTACAGGGCTGCATGCAGTAGTGGCAAAGCAGGAAACAGAGCGAGGTCTCTGAATGATTACGTCTATTCATCCTCCTCTGTATCACCCTGTCTACCAGACAGAGAAGGAATAGGCTGTGATGGTGTCAAAGCAGAAAAGGAAAAGTTAAACTATCTCTGCTCAGAAGAAAACTGTCTTGGTTTGCAGAGCCTGCTTCTTCCCTTTACGTGTTTCCCAGCAAGAGAAGTGTTAACCTAGCATTCAGAGCACTCATTCCTTCTGGGATTTGGAACATAACAACAGATGCCAAGGTTATCTTGGTCCTGTGTCTCCAGTGATGCTCTAGAGCAAGCACAAACAGAATGCTGCTTTCTTCCCTTTTTACTATCGATACCAACAAGAGGCATAGTTCTTTACAGTGATACCATTTACATTATAAAGAATAAAGGTAGTGGGACTCTCTAGAGATTCTCAAAAAGGTTTAAAAGTAACTCAGAGTCTTTTGAGGGCAAATAAAGGCTGCTCATTGAACGAGTGCAAATCTTTTTTTCTCAGGATTTCCAAAAGATAATGCTGTCTTGACCTCTCCCACATCAGCTGGGAGCCTGCAGCTTTTACCACAGCCAAGGCTGAAAACCATGACACAGAATCCCCAATCTGTTCAAGATCACCTTATAGCTGAACCTTTCCACAGTGTAGTTTCTCTGCTTCCCTTGTTTGTCGGGGCAAAGCTGGTATACATCACCATAATCCTGGTTTAATAGTTTGTAATGATTCTGTTGCAAAGCCAAGGCAGTGCTGCCTACTTGGGTACATGAAGAAATGAGGATTAAGAAAGCCTGAGAGCTCCGCTCTGCCACTGGTTTGTGGGGTGACCACGGTCATATTGCCATTCTCTGCCTCGGTTTCTCCATTTCTGAAATGAAGGCAATTTGTTCACTTCGCGTTTGCTCACCATGGGTATCAGTGGTGGTCTGTGATGCAAATAAGGTGGATTCCGGCTTTCAAATATTTTTCTGTATTTTTGGCCCTCATCCTTGGCAGCTTTGTACTTCATGCCATCACGTCCACTCTGCACTTTTCATACAAGACTAAATGGGAGAGGACAACTTCCTTGATGGTAGCCCATGTGCATTAGCCAAGATGCAATGTCGACAGAAAAAGCAGGGCGGTGAAGATCCAGGCCATTCATCCTGACAGCAGAAACAAATGTGTCTCACTTTTGCCCTATTATTTAGCGAAGCAGAAAACAAAACAATAGAGATGGGAAAAGATCTGAAAGAGCTGTCACAGACCAAGTGCACCATGCCAATAATTTGAAGGATTAAGAACCCCAAGCTGTGTGTACTGACACAATAGCTGCGGCCATCCTGTTCGCTGGGTCCGTGGATTAGAGGGATGTTTCATATGATTCTGGTTTTCTTTTCAACTCTGGTTGAACAAACATAGCCTGTGTGCTTGCAAATCCCTTGTTAGCAATGCAAAAAGTCAATACAATTTCTCTTTGACTACACTCTGATTTTGCCTTTGGAAAATGTTGCAGTTGCTCTGTCTGGATGCCTTCACAGAATCAGCATGACTTTGTGTCTGGTTTAAATAGTGCAGTGGTGAATGGCAGGAGCCAAGAAGAGGGGCCTGGAGTCAGTATACCTGCATTGAGGCTGTCACACTGAGAGTTACACCTGAGTTACACCACTTGATTTATGTGTCTAAACTGCTGTCTTACAAAGTGGGGTACTTCACCCTCGAAGTGCCCTTTTACTCAGGCTACAGCTACGTCAGGGTTTGGGATCAGTGGTGTCATAGATTTTATTTTAAAAATGTCTTTATTTTAAAAATGTCTTTATTTTACAAATAAATGATGGTGTTGCTTTAGTGCTGTGGAAAGTTTATCTGGGTTTGAGTCAAGCAGGGATTTTTCTTCCTCTCACATCACTGCCAGCATGCTGGCTCTGTCCCATCCTGTTCCTGTGCCACCTCCCACAGGGGATCCCCACTGCAGCACTAAATGGCAGCAGTGGGCTTGTTTGTGCAAAGACCTAACGTGTGCCTCCTCCGACATCATCTAGAGGCACAGTTTGGGAATTTCATCGTCAATGTGATAATCTTTTGTCATCATGAAAAATGATCACAGAAGTCCCACAAAATTCAGTAAGTTGGGAGTATTTGTGCCTATATGTTTATTACATATGAACATTTGTCATGAGGAAATAACCAAGTTACATGGTTTGTGGGAGCACAGAAAAGTTTCAAGGGAGGTAATCACAGCTCGTGGAACCAGCATGTGGACTCAAATGCTAGCTGTCAAATGAGGGGTCCTTTTTTTTTTTTTTTAACCTCACCGTTCAAAATTTCAGTCAAAAGTGAGAGGAAAAGCAAATGTCTGGTGTAGCCAAAGTCTTCCTCATAAGAAGGGTCCTGATGCACCTTTGAGTGCTTTTTGTCTGTGTTGCACTGTAATCTGTTTATCTCTGTTTTCTCATACCAGTTATTTGGCCGTTACATTTATCTGGTTTCAGTGAGGGTATTTAGATTGACATTAAAATTCCAAAGCACCTGGGTAATGTCTCAGGGTTGTAAGTGTGGTGCAGCCTTTGTATCTGCACACAGGACAAAGCCTTTAAAGAGAGGGATGCCTGTCAATTGGTATTTCTGTGAAGGCTATTAGTCAGTTGCTCTTACAGGCCTCTACCCAAAGTATTGGCAGTGTTGGTTTCCTCCTTGTGCTTTGTCCTGGAGAGACACACAGTTCAAGACAAAAATGTTCAGTCCTTGCTCTCTGGGGCAGTTTGCTGAGGATTCAGTTGCAGTGGGGACCATTCATTCATTCAGACTGAGTTGCCTCTTCAAACCAGTAATGGTGATGAAAGATTTGCTCCCTCTGGTAGCTTAGCTCCTTGCAGTGAGGTCTGAGTTCGCTTCCTAACAAAACGGTTGGCCCTGCCACACACTCGTGTTCATGCTCTCATGTTCATGTCATCTTAGACTGGATTGGCTGCTGGTAACATAACAGTCAATTACATCCCTATTTTTAATACAGCAGGGGCACAAGCAGGAAGGCAGGCTTCCTGCTTTTGAGTGGAGCAGGAAGATGGGGCATTTTAGGAGACAAATGTTTGCTATTTACAAAGCTTAGCAGATGGGCATCTGTGAAGTCACCTGCTGACAGCAGTAAGGTACAAAGCCCTCTCCTGTTACAGGGGAAATGCTGGCTTCTCACAGATAGCCTGGGTATGGTTTGATGAGGTTTTTATCTGTATGAACTAAATGGTGCAGACTTGGTTTTTGAGCATTTTTGGAAAGGTATCTGCTCTTATTTAGGCATTCAGAAAAGCCCAACAGGTTTTGAAAACTGGGTCATGTATGGAAGCATGCTTTCACTTAAAGCTATAGTTTCTCAATGATTTGACTTGCAGTTGCCTGCTGCTGTGGGTGGAACTAGTTTGGTGGCCGTGTCAATGCTGGGCTTATATTGTAACAGTCCTGACTCCTCTATTGCAAGCAGGAAAGATCTTCATTCAGGCATTCCCTGTGATCCCGTTACCTCATTTGTAGCGCTGCACAAGGCCCATAAGCAACCGTATAATCTAAGGATAGCATGAGTGGTACTTTAACAGTGCAGATAAAAAACACAGGCCAGGACTTCTTGCACTGAGAGGAACTAATGTGGTAGAAGGGCACAGGCAGCTTTGGTTTGTGCTGCTGGTGGAGCTGCCTGATCGATGAACCTATCCTGCTAAGCACCTGTTGGCCTTTCCCACGCAAGAGCCTTGAAGAGAATAACTGTTCTAGATTGCTGGACTGCCATTCCTGGGTCAACAAGCAAGTTCCCAACCTACTTAAATTAAAGGCAGTTGAGCTGATCCTTAGAAGCACTGTTTCAAGAGCAGACACGGATAAACAACCCTTACAGACACTGAGCACGTCAGGAGAGATGAAGGCTACAGTGATTAACTGCTGCCTACCTACACGGATCCCAGGCTCTGGCTCTTTTGCATGGAGATGGGTTTACACACTGGCACACATTTTGCACTTCAGTAAGTCTCTAAATTGAAAATGAGCATTCAGCTATTAGGTCAAGCCCAGGCCTTGCTTTCAGTGTTTCTCAGACTGCTATTCTTCTGATGCAGGGAGTTGTCTTCTTTTTGGAGGGGTGAGAATATCAGTGAACAGAATCTCAACCTTTTTTTTTTAATCCTTGGTGATAGCCTGGGTAATATGAAGTTGCCTAAGTGGGTTTAATGGTTTTGGCAGGATGCACAAAGTTTATCACTCTTCTTTCTGTCAGATGAAAGAAAAACAGACAGGTGTGGCAAAAGCCACACCATTTATTTACTCCCCAAGCTGGATTTCAGATTTGAGGTTTCCCGGCTGTCCGTTCTGCTCTGCGATGACGGTCACGCTCCTCTCTCCTGGGGATTGCAAGAAGCGGAGGGCTGCTCGGGATCATCGCCGCCAACTTCCGGTCCCCATCTGGAAGGCAGCTAGCCTGCCTTTTGTATGCATTCATCTCTGAAATGAAAGAGGTTTTTCCAGCTGCTAGTCTGCTTTCAGTGGGAATAAAGTTTGGTGCTAAACTTCCTTTGAGTCTTCTGGCAATTGTAGCCAAAATAGGTTAGATATTTTCTCATACTAATTTACAGATTGGGATCTAATTAATTTCTTTTGGCAACTGGTTTGAATTATTTGGTGATATTTCTGATTCGTGGGTAGTATTCAAGCAAAGACACATAAGCTAGATTCCTGTGGCTGTCAGTATATTAAAGACAGAACTTCAAAGGTGAAAAAGAAAAAGAACTGCAACAGCTGAAGACAGAAAAAGAACACAAGGTACATGGCAGCCGGGGAAGGATGAAATTCCCTCTATGTCCACTCCTTTTCCTTTTCACACAGAAGCAGCACAGTCAGGCCTTGTGCGGGTTGGTACCTTTATGTGTTTTGTGCACATGCTCTTCAGCGTGGGATGACCTTCCCTCGCTTGAGCGGAGCACCTAAGCCGATCCAGGAGTGCCCTAAGCATTAATGACACCGAAACGGTGGTATTCATCCCCTGCAACACTGGGCGAATGATACAGGGATTTGGCCGGGATTTCCCCTCTCCTCTATTGGATCTTTTTCCCCAGATAAAGCATTCAGTGATTTATCAGTCAGTCATCTCTCCCCCTTTCCTTCCTTCATCTCTTCCTCCTTATCTTTCTGCGATTTGTATCACATACCATCGATACAACGGTGGCTGCACTGAAAATCCCTCCGTTTACCGCTCGGTGAGCCTTGTACCTATCCGCACGGAGGAACGGCGTTCCCAACCCTCAACCCCCGGCAAATGTCACCGCCCCGGCAGCCAACAGCGACCGACACACGCAACAGGTCGGGCGAGGGGCTGCCGCATCCCCCGGCGCTCCGCTCGCGCCTCCTCAGGGTTGGGTTTGGGCTCTTTCTCCTCCGATCGGGCAGCGCAGGCCCTCGTTTCCCCTCGTTTTCCGCCGCGCCGGTGAGAAGGGCTCGCTCGGAGCCGGCGCCGAGCGGGTGGTGGCCGCGCCGCTGCCGGGCGGGCGGGCGGGGGGCGGCGCCCATCGAGGGCCGCCGCCTGCCGGGGGAGCCGCGGCGGCACGGCTGGGCCGAGCGGGGCTGCGCGGCTGTGGCGTCCCGGCCCGGCGGGCACGGAGGCTGCCGCGCCTCTGCCAGGTAAGCTCCTCTGCGCGTTTAACTTTCCGGGGCAGCTGCTCCGTCCCCCCATCCCTGCGGTGAAAATCGCCTTGGCTCCATTTTATTCCTGAGATTATTTATACCCATAAGGACTAGGTGTTCTTTAAAGGGCCATTATGCTGAGCGGTTTAGCGGCTCGCTCGCTCTTTTTTCTGTCAGTGGTCGGTGTTACGCCACAGTTTTTGCAAGCCTTTATTCCAGCCGTGTTATTTGCAGGTAAAATAGATTGCAGATGCGGCGAATTAGATTTGGAAACGAGTTTCTCGTGCTTGTAGATAGAAATGTTATTTTTCTGTCAGTGGGAAGGGGGGGCAAAATACAACGTTGCTTTTAAATTGAGAGGGAAGGCACGCGGGCATTTTCTGTGTCTCTTCGACACAGCAAACTGTGTGAATCTGTCATCTCCTCGTCCCGAGAGAGCTAAACCTAGTATGTATGCATTACAGTTGTTCATTCATCAGCAGCTGCAGATAATGTAATTACCAAGTCAGCGGCGCACGGATGCTGCCCTGCGTGTGACAGGCTGAGGATACTGTACTTCAGGAAGCCGACACTTGCTGTAGTTCGGATAAAACAGAAGCTGGGAATGGCAGGGTATGAAACCGTTGTGTCTCTAAGTGGAGAAGAGACTAGTCGTTAGTCTTGATCACCCCATCGTTTCTGAGGACTTGTATTTTGTGTACTTCTATGCAAAAGTGTAGGTACCTTTTGCAATCTGTTCATAAGAAATTCAGGAGTGAAGAATAATTGGCAGCAGCTTCAGGTATCACCAGTGCCTGATGAATTAGATGGTTTAAATGCCTGAGAATTCACAGTAATTTTAATTAAATCCTGTCACAGAAAAGGCTTCATTTAGGTCTCCTTTTTTAAATTTACATATCAGATTCTGCAGCCCTGGTATGGCTACCTCTTTCATAAGGTGTATTGGAAAGGAAGGGAAAAAAAATCACCAGTGTGATTACCATGGACACAACTATCCCTTATTTATTTATTAGGCTATTAGGGTAATGAAGGAAAGCCATGCCTGCCCTGCTGTGCAGATCTCATTTCAGCAAAACTGCCTGTGCTCCTGCTGTTACCCATGTTTGATTTTTAACCAGTAAGTGCCCTGTGCTCGTGTCAGTGCCATGGTTGCTACACCTCCATGTATGGTATTCATCGTAGCCCCCCGTATCAAAGAGATCAGACTGGAGCCCAGATGATTGTTAGTGGGATTTGTGCTAAGCAGAATGTGTTCTTCACCCAAGGATCAGTGTTTTCTTACTTGTAGTTGATGCTGCTTTATTCTGCCTGGTACTGCTGTACCTGCTGCAGTTCTGGGGCAATATTTGGTACATTGGTATTTCATTTTTATGGGTTATGCTACTGACAGGTTCTCTCTTGTATTTGTTGCTACCATGTCATAAAAAGAAAAAAACGTCTGTCCCAGACAGCTTCTCTGCCTAGAAGGTATGGGAAGGCAAGGGAGGGGTTAGCTTGCTCAAGGTTACTAGCAGAGGTAGTATCTCTTGACTTCTAAAGGCTGGACCACGTTGGTTCTGCTGCACATGTACACATACAGAAAATATGAATATGTCACATTAGTGTCTAATGACTAGGCAGTCAGAACACAGCAAGCGTGCCTTCTTTGGAACACATCCGATTTTTTGTAAACATAAGCAGAAGCACACACATGCACACAAGCTCATGCCTAAGCTGTCTACAAGAAGAAAGGAACAGTGCCCAATGAATTTCACATGCCCAGAAGGCTAACCTGAAAGTCAGGAAGGTAAGAATTGTGTGCTCCATGTGGATATTATTTGCAGCTTCCTTTTTTTTCAATACATAATTGATTCAGAGAGTACAAATGTAAGGATTCCTCCAACTGAAAGTCATGTGATAAACAGGTCTCTTCTTGTGTTTTCTGTTTGTAGGGGAGGGAAAATATTTGGAGTGGGGGGAAAAGGAGAGCTCAGAGAATCTTAGAAGCACTCTGCAAATGTTGAATTACGAGTTTACTGTTTTTGCAAAGGTTGAATCTGGGGAAGAAACAGGAATGTTAAACCTTCGTGCAAATTACATGTCCTATTTTAAAGAATGTGCTCTCTGTATGTGTACTTGGGTGCATGCATGTGTGTGCAGACACTCAGGTCGCTATTAAGAGATGGCAGCAGATGTTGGTCACAGAATTTATTTATTCTGATGTGTTACTGTATACGGTGTGCTAATTAATTGATGAAACTACTACAGAATGCTTTGTCTCAATGGTATCTTGCAGCAGAGAGCTACACTGGTTAAGTATCTGATTCTCTATTGTTATTTTGATGTGTTTTCAGTTTTCTGGTCCTTAACTTCACTAAATGCCTCTTTGGTCTGTTACAGAACAGGGCAGATGGGGATACCAAAGCAGTGCTGTTGATTTTTTTGTTTGTCTTCTTTTGAGCGAAGTCTACAGTATGTATCTCCTAAGATGGATGAACAGTCAGCCTGTTTTCTCTCTTTGCTGAGTCCTTTGCAATGAGCCGGAGAGGTTCTGTTGGTCTGATCCTGAAGCCTCCAGTCCCTTCCATAATCCCATTAACTTCTGTGGAGCTATATATGTGAATGAGCATTATGGAATTAGCTTGTACAATGTGTGTTGTTTGTGGTGCGAGTGTTAGGCAGGGTCAGCACTTTCATTGCTTAGCGTAATTTATATCAGAGCAGAGGCTACCTATGGGATTATGGAAACTGTCCCTTTAAAAGTGGACAAGAAGTTTTCAACAGTGAAGCTTTTTTTTTTTTGTGAGATTCTTGCTTTGGATTTATTCAGTGTTGGGAAATGCACTGGCAGCAAGGATAATGTTCAGTGTTCTCTGAAAATTGTTTTTAATTCAGACCTTTGAAGTTCTCAGTCATGGGTAGGTTGTTTTATTCTTTGTTCTTATTGTGTAAAGGAATATGCTAGGGCTTTTACTTGCTGCTTGAGATTTCTGAAGTAGGAGCCTAACAAAAGCCTGGGTTTTCAACGATGCTGGGTACCCAGATGCTTCCCTTCACTTTTTCCTTTTGCTTGGGGGATTGGCACTGAGTTTGTATCTCTAAATAGGGGGTTATGAACCTGACGTTCGACTTCAGTATGATTTCAGCCTCTGTTTCTGTGCACACTATACTGTGACCCTTTATACATGCCACAATATAAGCAGATTTTGGACTGACTTGATATTTGGATTAGTTAGAGCGGAGGGTTTGGGAAGCAACGATGTCGTGTCTGCATGCTCGGCTAAGACTGTGCTTATCTAAGTATGGCTGTAAAGGCAAATGTGCCGCTGGGGTGTCTTTCAAAGAAGGTGTCATACTGATGCCATGCATGCTTGTGTTTTTCAGCAATCCACAGTTCTTTCTGCATGAAAACTGATCCATGCCAAACTGCAGCTTGGATGGTGATGGTCGGCCACGCTATAATAAGTCTAATGACATACACTTATGCCTCCCTCTTCTTGTTACGTGTAGTTGCTGAGTGTTGGTAAAACAGACACTAGGTGCCATCCCTTCATACATGCCTTCTCATGGTCTCACTAAGATATCGTGAAGTACGATTAAGTAATTTTGGATCCCTGCATCATACATGCTGTTCTTTGGAATGTGTTTAGAAAAACAAATACTGTTAGATGAGAATAATTAGGTAGAAAACTGGTTTGTGATGTGCTTCTTGGATCATACACTTCATATCTGAATTTGGGTGTGTGAATGACTGTTTGTCAGTTGGTATTTTATCCTCTTTCTTCCTTTACTTTTACACCTGTCTTGTGTACAATGTAAACGTGGGTGTTTGGGTTTCCTTCTCATTCACAGTAAGAGGAGATGATCTGGATTGATTTTTAGGCAAGTTTGTTCCATATCCTTTGTGAAGTCTCTCTAGCATCAGAATTATAGTGTAGCACTAAATCTGTTTCTTATCTACAGATGCCAGCATAGGCAGGCAACTCTGCCATCACTTTACAGCTGAAGGAAATGAGATGTGGAGAGGTAAAGCAATTTCTCCAAGAAATTATCTTTTGTATCCATAGCCAATCTTGTAACAGTTTATTGATGTTTGCCCCCTTCATAAACAGCAAAAGCTTTGAAGTGAGTGGCCTTATCTTAGAAAGCAAACTGTTGCTAAAATTATTCTTTGTTAGGAAGACTTCTGAAATAATTCCACTTCCTCTTATCCTGAGAACCAAGAGAAGATTACTTAGTACTGTAACGGCTGGGGGCTTTCAATGCCTCCATCAAAATGGGAAAACAGGAAACAGCAGCATGCATGGAAACGTAGTTGGCCTACAGGTTTGATTTATAGCTATTCTGGTCTTTCAAAGAATCAGTTATTTATATAATATGAATGAAATATGCCCCAAGACCAGAAGGCTATTCTGGTTTTGAATAAACACTGCAACACTCATTCACATAAGGAGCAGAAGTTCTATTTTTCCTAGAGCAGAATGAACAAATTAGGATGAAGATGACTGTGTGGAAAGGGAGGCTGGTAACAGAATATTGAGACCATTTTTCTTTGTTTCTATGTCTGTATTGATCCCAGCATTTAAAGGTCAAAAGTAGCGCTGGTTCAGTTATTTTTATGAGTTTTGTGAGTTTCAGCCCACTTTCCAGGGCCTGCAGCATTGCCCTTGCAGGAAGGCCACGCCTAATCAGCCTCGCAATCATATGCCTTTTGTAATCATAAGCATGGTTCTTCCACATCAAGCAGGGCCAGCTAGTCATGTGAGGCTCTAAGAGAGAAAGGCCAGATTTAGGGACTGTGCACTTGAAATTTTGCCCAGCTACATCAATAGCAGTAATAACGTGAGGTAGGGTTAGCCCTCGCTTAGCTCAAGCCCACTGTTTAGAGGAGCTAAGAAAAAGCAATGAGCCCTGTGTTGGAACAGAATTTTATTTGATGTAGTGTGGAATTACAGCTGTCATGCTCTCAAAAATATTCAGATCAATCCATCTGACAGTTTATACAACATTTATGGTAGGTAATAATTTATTTACAAAACTGTCCTAGCCTAGGTGAATTTATGGGTATTTATAATTGGTGTTATTTAAACAAGGGATAGTACTAGCTCTGTTTCCTACTCTCCATGTTCTCTGTTGTGGTGTGCTCCCTCTGAACTCTCAGGTACTGTGGAAAACTATTTGCAAGCAGTTGTTCAAATAAGACATGTCTTTGCAGTGGTAGTACTTGTAACTCCCTTTTATTGGCTAATTTTGTAGAATTTTATGGAATAAAGTGTTGCTTTTACAAATGGTTATTTTTCTGGAAACTTGGGTGAAATTCATTTGCAGGTGAAGTACCTCTCATCCTCATGGAAAGCCATTGTTGTGTTCTGGGGATGAGCCAGTCACAAAAGCTCTACTGAGAGAGTGGCCAGTCATGCAGCACTGAGCTCCACAAACACTTGGTGGATAATGAAGTCTGGTTGGCAGTCTTTTTGCTGAACTCCAAGAGATTTGAGATGGTTGAGATTTGTATGGTCATGATAGCAGACAGTGTAGCCAGTGCTTGGTAGGGGGGAAAAGTCAGGAAGACTAATATGATCTGTTGGTGTCTGCACTGTGCCGTGGAGGATGACCCAGATCCTAGAGGCTGGGTGTTACTTACACACTGGCACCTGGGGTCCCACCATGCTGTCCTTAGCAAAGAGTTTGAATTGAAGATGAGTTCAGGCTGCCTAAAAATGCTGCAAATCCTTGCATAAGGTAATGTGAGGCTGTGGGGTATTTTACATGACTCATTGTGTCCACCTGAAATCATCACTGAGAGGGTAGATGGCATGACTGGAGGCTGTACCATGTGGTGTCTCCTCGCAGTGCTGGCTGTGTCTAAGTTTTTCTCTGGGAATACCAGCAGGGTCACTGAACATCCATCCTGAGGTTGCTTCCAGGAAGTAAGTGGATTCACTGCTCTGGACAACTGTGAGGATACAACTTCTGTCTTCAGAAGCTTTAGAGCAGATGTTTGTGTTAATTACAAATGGAGTCCCCTCTGTCATGTAGTGTGAGAGATACTACATGCAGTATTCTGTATATCATCTCAGAGTTACTAGTCAAAGCTTGTGGTGCAAAGAAAATGGTGATGAATTACTGCTTAACACCCTGTGCCAGTATAACGTGTGTCTCAAGAAATCTTCTCAGAAACCTGTTGGGTGCAAGTCTGCAAAACTGGGAAAGAATATATCACATACACGAACATATTGGGTGACAGTTGAAAGCTATGTATGCCCAGAGTTACAGCTTCAGGAAAAAAATGATGAGGTATCGCAGTTTCTCCTGATGCAGTGTGACATTCAGAGGGCTAGAAATAGCACTCTGATAACACATTTTAATAGGTGACTAGATATTAGTTTTGTTTCTTCTCTTGAAAGATCTGGCTGGGCTGTCTGTACAGCTACACTGCAAGCTCTTAGGCTGATTAATTATTAAAAGAACCCACTAAATATTTTACACCTTTTTATTTTTTATCTTTTTATCTTATCTATTGATACTTCTTCGAAGAGTTTACAACAGCAGTGGAAAAACTAATCACAATATATGCTAAGAACTTACATGGCTTCCTATAAAAGATTAAAAAGAACAAAGGTTGCATTAATATTTGTTTTCTCACTATATCTTTGCTTCAGTTTCTTCTCACTTTCTCTACAGTAGCTCTCTGAATCTGTTTTGTTGGGTAAGTAACCAAAGATTTTTTATTATTATTATGTTGTACATTTATATGTCCAGCAAATTTGTGCTTCCCTTATGCAAGATGTGTGAATGTAGCATAAATACAAATCTATATGGCAGAGAATGTACTTTTTAGAAGGTGAGATGTACCAAGTAAGGCTGGCGTGGTACTGTACGACTAGGGTAGACACACATTCTCTCTTTCGATCATAAGTGATAGACCATAGAAAAAATGCCTGAAAGTACTTAAAAAGAAAAAAACTAACAACAGCTTCACAGAGAGATGGCTATCTTACCGGCTGTAAGACTGACACTCATGGTAGAACAGATCTTCAAGCCTGGGTATACTTATTGGCAGTGTTTTTAATAAAAGTGTTCTTAATCTAGTTATTATTTATCACTTCAGTTTGCTAGGTAGTTTCTGGAACACTGTTTTAAAACCAGTGTCAGTATTTTAATTACAAGGCTGTGCTTGTTTTCTTTAAAGTTATTTATACTTAGAAATATTTAGAAAAATGAAACTAAGTCCCTAAAGACTGTTTCCTATTACAATTCCTGGGTCACTATGCCTCATTGTATGACAGGATGTGAATGGGGCAAATGACTGGCCATCAGTCTTTGTGCTTATGATACTGAATGAGTGATTATTAGACTTGAATGATGTTGCTTATGTTTTATTTCTAATTAGCTGAGAAATGTGATGCATGCATCTTTGCAGGATGGTTGTGAAGTTCTGTGAGAATGCTAGTCTGTGTCTTGGTGCTAAAACCAAACAGTAAGAACTCTAAGAGAAAGGGTTTATCAAGCAAATAAATTAGCTGGGGATTCCGGGGTTAGAAGCTATGGAGGGACAGAAGGGAATCCTGTTATTTAGCTCTGAGGGATGGAAAGTGGGATAGAGTTAGCAGTCAGACATTCCACATAAAATAGTTCTGTTCGGTGCAGGAAATGAATGAGGCAGAGGTGTTCCTTCTCCCTGCAGCTGGCTTTGACTTGTAGCACTCCTGCCAGTAAGTCTTTTTCCTCAACCTACATATTTTGTATGGCTGTTTCTTTTTGGGTGGAATTTTGATTGAAAAGAACCCAAGTCTCTTGTTTTGCAATCAGATTGCTTGCAGGACTAGAAACACTTTGACATCTCCCCTTGTCTCCTCCATCTCCTCCCATGTAGGAGGGATTATACTATTAGTGTCTAATCTGTGCATTCATAAAGTTGGGAGATGGCCTTTGGAGGAGCACCTGCTATGTTGTGAGGCCTCATTAAAGCAGAGGACAACAACCCTTTGCCATCTCACAGCCTTCACTTTTGTTCTTTCTTGCTGTCTTGCTTTGTTTTTTACTAAAACAAACGAGCTATGAGTCCACTCAGATGTGCGTATTTGTGCTCACTGAAAACCATAGTGCCAGGCATGCGCTCATTGTGTTGACCCAAACAAATGTTCTGCTGCTGATACTGCACTCACTAGAGCTCAGACACAGTGTGAGCTGTGGTATTTTGTGACTCATGCTTCATCAGACTATAACTGTTAGCTATGTTCCAGCCTTTGCCAGCACAAGGGACCCAAGATCTGATCCAATTTACTGGATTTAATGGAAACAATCTCGTTGGCTTCAGTGAACTAGATTAATCCAGAAAGGTTTTGGGCTGAGCTATCAGGACAGGATGTTAAATGATTTCTCCCTTTTGGTTTTTAAATTTAAATAAGTTGGCCTGGCATTAATAGGGAATGAGAGAGAAGGTGGAAATACTGCAATGGCTTTTTCGTTCGTTGTTACTTTTGAGCAATGCTTTAGGCTCAGTGGATGGAATAGCCCCTTACTGCCGTACCACAGTTGGCATGATTCACAGCAGATGCAGAAGCTCCTGTTGAACACCATGCTGTTTGCCCTGTGGTTCTCCCCAGTGCTGCAGAGATTCACTGCTGTGAAGAGCTGGTGTCGGCAACTTCCAGAGGCTGGCTTGCGGGGAAGGCCCAGTTGCGAGTGATTCAATGTTTCCTGGTGATCTAGGGCTTGTACAGATTCCTCAAAAAGAGTTGATATAGGAACTCTGGAGAGGGCCTAGGGTATTACCTGCTCACGGTCCAGCAAGAGAATACAATGTGGGTATCTCCACCTCTCCCTCCCAAAACAGAGCTGTTGGAAATTCCCCCAATCTTAACGTGCTTACATGAACATTGTAGTTTACTTTTTGTCATTGGAACTGGATGGGTTTTCTGTTTTTAAATGTGACGTTTCTTCTCTTTTTTTGTGAAACATTGTCCTGCAGCCTTCTTAGGTGAAGTACTGTGTTATGTGTTTGGGTTTGGTTTTTTTTTTTTTCATATAATCTAATTTACAGAGTCTGGTATTCATAAAGGCTTGTAGTTCAGCTCTGTGAAATCCTGTGACTAATTCATGATATGCCCTTGTTCTCTTATAAAAGCTTATAAGCCCTTGGCCAAGAGATATGATGGATGTTTCTACATAAATAGTTTCTTTTCTTTTACAGGAAGACTAAAATTTTATGATAAATGATTTCATGCCTGTCTCTCATAGGTTTTATCCCTCTACTAGTATTCTGCAGTACTGTAGCAGTACTAAGCCACCAGATCTCCCACCTTTGTGATAAAGACAGGGGAAATCTCTAGGAATTTCAGGCTGATTACAGGCTTTAATTAAGACCCATGTACTCTAGTATGTTCCCTGCTATGTGAGCTAAGGCAGTATCACTGTGGATAGTGGCTCTCTGCTCAGCAATTGGGTCCCATTCAGGTTATATACTCACGTAAGTCAGTTCCAGTGAAATCTAGCTGTTGAATTAAAAGCAAAACCAAAAAATCAACCGTAATAGTTATATACAGACTCACGACTTTCAAAAATACTGTGCTGCTTCTCAGGCACATAAGCTAAGACAATAATTCAGTCAACTGGCAACAGAAGTCCTTCATGAGTCCTGAGTACAAGGACACCCCAGAGCCTCTGTTCGCCTCCTAGCAATGACTGGCAGGAAATCCTTGCTGCTTGAGCTTCTGGATGTCACAAACCTCCTTATCTTCAGTGACTCCTTGGTGCTGAACTAGCCTCTGGTTGATGGTTAGCTTCTCAGACAAAGCTTAATCCTGTGAAAAGTCTGCTTTACTTGGCATCTTGCCAAACCATGGTCTGTCCTTCTATTAATTCAGCATTAATTAATTAATTCTGTTTCTAATGGCTTAGTAAACTAAGCCCAAGTCTGAGAATGCAATTAATTTTGTATTTGGGAAGGCCTCCATTGAAATGAGGTGCATTTTGCTTGAGTAAGGAGCCCTGGGATCACTGCCTTTCATTATTAAGGCTCTATTAGAAGCAAGTCACTGTTATGTTACCTCCTGTTGTCATCAGGTAGTTGCAGACAGAACGCTAACAATCTCCTGCAAGCTGCTGACTGCATACAAGGTAGATGTAGGGGAAAGCATTCACCAGCAAGCTTAACTGAGCCTGTCTCAGCACCCGTCCTTGCCTCCCTGTGACGTTATGCCCACATTCTAGTTTACACATGCTTTGGAACAGGGCTCTGTGAAGCACCTGTCACGCCTCTTGATGTGGTGCCTAATACGGGAGGTTTCTATTTCCAGCTGTGTTACTGATACAGAGCAGGGTGACGGGTAAATTGCACAACAGTCTTTTATGTTTCCACCCTCCTGTCTATGATGGGGCTGCAGGAGTTTTGCCGGGCAGCCACAGTTGCCTTGTACTGTGCAGTAAAAATCTCGGTTTATTTGTGCTCATGCTCAAGGTGATTTTTGGGCAGCAGAGCAGTGTTCTGTCCACACAGAATATTTTAATCTACATGCAAACATAAATGATGCAGGAAGTAATGTTGATGGCTCAGTGCAAGGCACTCCCTCTAGGTGCGTGCTGATTGTGATACCATCCATGGCAAGCAGCTAATGAACTAGTAAGAGCAAATGTGACCAAGAGGTCTGACCGTCTCTGCCTGGCACTTCGCAAGTGTGCAGCGATGTTAACTCTAGTGATATCCCCTCGTTTTGGATGTGCCATAGAGGCATAGTTCCAAGCATCTGCTGTAATTTACCCCAGAAATGTCAGTGTTCCCTGCAGTGAGTGCAGGAACTTTCACAGCCTGCGTTTTATGGGAGTGACTTTGAGTCATTCTCAGTGGAAAGTACAATAGATGTGTGTGTCGCTATCTTTGTGGGAAAAAAAAATTATCACTGGAGTTGACTTAATCATCTTGATTACCATAAGCTTCCACTCTAAATATTGGAGCTTTCTATATTTTCTTTTGTTTGGCCAGTGTTTTGTGCAAGTGTGCTAGTCACAAGATTTTCAGAAGCAGTGTATGTTATCTTTCAATTCTATTTTGCTTTCCCCTCCATGAAATGTTGAGATAAACACTTTTATAGCCACTGAATGGTTGCGCACCATATGTTCTTGTAAAAAGCTATAATTTCCCGCTGAAGGCTTCTGTTTCCATTAAGCCAGTCTGGATGTGTGCTACATGCTATAATACCCACTGACTTGGAGGGCTGCATTGTAACCCCAGCTGAGTACAGTGCTGATGCGGAGACCTAAACCCAAAAGCGTAGCTGAAGTATTTGGAACCTAACCTGAGGCCAGATCTGAGTCTGAGTGACAAAAACAACTTCTTTAGTTGTATGCAACTGAGAACATGTGCAAAAACTGTCCTGGCATGATCAAGGGTTGAAGACTATTGTTCATACTCCCAAAACAAAGATAGCACAGGTGGACTGTGAGGCAGATACACAGTGTAATAGAGGAGCTGCTATTCAATCACTAATAATTCAGTAATCACACAATTCACTGGATACCCTGACCATTAAAAGGCCTAAAATAAGACTGTCCCTTTCCCCAAGCTATTTTATACCCCAGACTCTCACATGTCGTATAAAGTTAACAAGTCCCATAGATCTTCCCAAGGTCCCTAATGGTTCCTATAGAAGAGCCAATGTTTCCTGAGTTTCAGACGGGATGATGCTGGGTTCACTCAGTATGGACACAGCATTCACAGCCTTGGGTGTGAATTGCATGCTTGAGCCCTTTTGAAGTACCCATGTAAGTTTGCTCCATTTTTATTAGCATTGTTAGGGATATGACTTAAAGGGTATTTATTTGGGTCTATCAGTTTGCATCTGGCGCTTTTTTTTTTTTTTTAAGGGCCAACTCTGTATCCAGCAGCGCTGTGGAGGTGGCAGAATTAACTATTTTTTGTTGCGGCAGGTGCTGGTGTAGCTTGTGTCACAGAGGCGTGCTTATGTTTAGAGAAGGGCTCTACACAAATTTCACTGCGACTGTTAAGATGAGGTGGGCAGTCACCCTTCTGGGAGTTGGGATCTTGTGTTTGGGAGCCCCAGGTGTGGACCAGGAGACTCCTGCACTCAGTGCTGTCCCAAGCAGAGTAAGAGGGCAACCTTAAGAACAGGCCATGGACAAGGAACAGCGGAATGATAAAATGTGTGGGTTTCTTTTCTTTTGCTGTAGCCTTCCCTGGTTACTCCGAACAGTGAGTTCAACTCCATTTATTACAGAAGGCATCTACACGGTGAGTCCTTGGTTAACTTTTGGATGCCCGAACCAGGAAAGCTGGAACCACAAAAGCAAAGGAGCACAAGGAAACAGAAAACAAATACAGTTAGCTGAAGGAATAAAAGGTTCAGCACACATACTTTTGTCAGCTGGAATCTTATGCAGCAAATGTTTTCCTTCCTTAATCTAAAAAAAATTTTCTAAATTTCAAAATGTGTTTTAATCCATAGAAATTTAGTTTGTTATGCAAATCTTATGATTCCCTTCCTGTCACTTTAATGTTTCGTAAGAAAATTTAATTTTGAATCTAAAAGTTAAGATATCATTGCAGAGCAGTTAACTGCCTGCTAGACTGTTGTCCTCAAGCAGAGTGTTTTTAATTTCTGTAACCCCCCCATATTTAGTGGATGGACTAAATGAATGAAATATTTCATGTCATTCTGGGGACTTTTGCAAACTGTCATTAAGTAATCTGTGAAAGATAAAAGTACACTTGTGATCTGTTGTGGGTTTATTTTTTTCCTGTGCTATTTAAAGAAAGCCCAAAGGGTCCCTCTGCTTTCTACTTCTGGTTTTCTTCTATATGAGAAAAGCACGTCTTGTTTCCTTCCTTCTTTTTTTTTTTTCTTTCCCATTTTAAAAAATAATTTCTTCCAGAGTGTAAGCATAATTGATGAACTGATAGAATTATCTCAGGGATATTATGAGAATGAAAGCTGAATAACTGTCCAGGGAAGTGTTGTTTTGGTTTTGGTGGCTTAAAAGTTTAAAACAAACAAACAAAACCCTCAAGCTTTTGAACACCTGAGTAAATATTTGGGACAAAAGTTGTTGCTTGCCAGAATGTAATAGCTTGCTCCGATAGATGGCTGAAGGAGCTTCAAGTCTACATCTAAGGAAATCACAGAATAAGACAAGTGATATTTTAAATTAAAAGAACAAATAGCAATAAAGTCTCAGACACTTCCCTTCCTTATTTTAAACGGTTTTCAGGCATTTAAGAATTAGAAAAATTCCACAGAATTGGAGAAGTCATCCTTTATGTATTTTACCATGGAAGTTGATCATATATAAATTAGACTGGTAAGGAAGATATTATTTATGGTAGTAAATATTGGCTAAATATGTTGAAGATCTTTTTGTATGAAATTAGCCAGGCTGCTGCTGTTTGTAAGTCAAAGAATCTGAATTGCAATTTTTTTTCCTCACCAGCAATACAGACAGCGTCCTGCTTTCTGTGCCACTGAATATGGAGGAGTTTAGAAAACACCCCTTTTTTGCTACTCTTGATGATTAGCAATTACTCTGGCTTCAGCAAATCATTCCATTTCTTTGTGCAGGAGGGTTGTTTTGTTCATTTTATCAGGTCCTAATCGTGTCACTGTGTCTTGCTTTATAAAAGGCGACTTTGATAAAGGGTTGGCGTTCATGTGAGTGTGTGACGGGGACAAGGCCGATACACAGGGCCGAGGTGGAAGTCAGGGCCGGGAAGGCTGCTAGGCAGAGTCTGTCTGGCATTACAGACCAGGGTTGCTCTCCCTCCCTAGGAAACAAGATAAGTCATAAAGTCACACCCTGTCCTTCAGTTCCAGACAGAAAACAAGCTCCTGCTTCTCTCTTACTTAACTCTGTGGATCTTGTTAATACTGTGTGTGTCTGTCTTCTGGGAAATGTTTTTCAATTGCCTGAACATAACTAGCCAATTTAATTGATTTGATTCCTTGAGAAGCTTGAGAGGTATAAAAAGCTAGATCTTTTTTTCTTAAACTAATTTATATATCCAAAAGTTCTTCCCATTACATGTTGTTTGGGATTATGAAGTGTTCTACTAGTGCTTTGTGATGGGCTGGTTTTGTGCTTGATTTGTATGTCTGTATACTCAGTTCTCCGCAGGATAAATGGTAACTGTTTTAACTGTGTGTTGTAAGTCCTCTGCTGCCTTTGGAGTATCTATTGGAGGGTATTGGAGAGCATTATCTCCCTGCTTGGGGATTTGTGCTCTTGGAAAAAGAACATGTGCTTTCTGTCCTCACTGAGGAACTGCAGATGACACGAGTACTGTGTCATCAGTGAAGCCACAGGTAGCTCACATTGTTTCTACTTGAAAAGGCTGCGTGGCCTTACAGCAGTATGGTGCTCCTCCCTTGCACAAGCTGTTGGTTTCTAAATACCATGGGGAACGTGTGTCTCAGTGGTTCTCTGTGGGAGAGAACACCCACGAGAAGACATTGAGGAGAATGCAAAATGCAAGAGGAGAATCCTGAGTCTTTACAGCCTCAGCTCTTCCCCACATTGTTGCTGTTTTGTTTTAGGAAATGGATGAGGCAGTGATACTTTTTTCTGTACTGATTTACTTTGAATTCAGGCTTAAGAAAGAAATAGTTTTGACCTGGATTTGAGCAAACTGCTGTCACTAGAGCTGTGTTTGATTACTCCAGTGCAACCTTTCAGGTCTGGGGTTTTGGTGGGCACCGACACTAAACTGAGTAAGGCAACCTTGCAAAGTTAATGTAAAGGGACAGTGATGCCTTCTCTGTGTGAAATACATCATACCAGCATACCTATTTGTAAAATCTCTATTGCAAAGAGGAATGGAAAATATTTGAAATGGAAAGCAGTGTTCTGAAGGAAGCCCTGCTGAGTGTACCATGTTGCTGGGATTCTGTCAAGGCTGGTAACTAGGAAGTCTGTCCTTCCTTATGCCACCCTGTCTTTCTAGGTACTCCAAGATGGGCAGGAATTCCAGCTCCTCCTTGTCAAGAAGCATAGGAACAGCAGAACAGTACTGTGGGTTTAGTTCAGTTGGTCTTTCTTGGCCTTAAGAGGCATCATCATCATCATGAGTTTGGAATGATCACTAATGTGTATTTTCCACAAAGTACAGTGGCTGTCCATTTTCTCTGATGGAAAATGGCTTCACTTATTTTTAGGTCCTGCTTCAAGGAACTGAAGTATTCTACATAGAAGTTAAATCTAGTTCACTCTTTTTTTCTGCGCCAACTCAGGGCAACGAAAGCCCCTGTCCTTGTCCCGGAGCAGAGCTCACGTTGAGGTCTTTGTCACTGATTTTCTAGAGCGGGTTCAGGTGAGGCTGTGTGAGGCTCCTGTGAAAGGCCTGCCTGGACTATGGACAGGCTCAGTTGCAATAATTTCATCCCAGTAGCAGTGCTGCTGTAATTGTAATTGCAGTATGTAATTAAGGTAATGTGGAGCTGTGTTACTCACATGTGCCATTTTTTCATTAGAAATGTATGATGGTATTTGAATTCTCGGGTGACATAATCCAATATAGACACTGACGCCTGCAACTGAAGCAAAAATGCCAATGTAGTCATAAAGACCTTTACACTTCGTGCACTGAACCTGACATCCTTTCACTCTAACTTGTCTTTCAATCTAATCAGTCTGTACTAGAATTTAAATTCAGCATTTTGTTTATATATTGTCATGGTTTCTGTCTGGAACATCAGACTGGTCTTTTTATTTCCCCTCTGGAGGCAGTATTATGGTAAGCAGTAAAGAACTCAGTGGCAATAAGGGATTGTTGAATGCTTGAGAAAAGCATCTACAAAAATTCTGTGACTTTCATATGCAGGTATCTCCGCAGCTGATCCACCCCCCCCAACCAGTATCTGAGCAATGGGATTGCCCTCAGAATTCCTTTTTATCTTCCTCTTCTTTCACTAATAAGGTCTGAACCAGAATTCCTTATCTGATCATCTTTTAAGTTTGTGTATATGTGGTATTTTGAAACTGAGGTAAAAATTGGATGGCTCGGGCTCAGATGTTCAGATTTAAATCAGTTTATTAGTTATTGAAGTGTTTCAGGCATTTAAAATGATTTATTAAGTACTTTGGATGATTAAATATGGTATTTTTCTCCTTTCCAACCTCCTCCTTAATCTGCTCAGAAGAGGAAAAATGAATCATTTTCGTGTCAGTATGGAGGTGTCCTAGACTAGCATTATTATTTTTTCTAGAAAGCAACAGAAGAAATTTTCAGAGGAAAGCACCAAAATGTGATTTCTAAAAGCTCGGAACAAAACCAACCCAAACAAACAAACAAAAATTGCAAAACATATAATATATTAGGTTATCTGAAAACCAAAGCAAAACCTTATGATTAAAACAAAATTCTTGAGTTGATAGAGCCAGCTCTCCTGATTTCTGAATATAGCCCTGGTTTCTAGGTGGTCATCTTCTAAGATAGCCAAATTCTGCAATTTGAAGCCTAGAATTACTCATCCCACAAAAATCTCAATTCAGAGCTTATTGTTGTAACACTTGTAACTCTGATGAGCTGTAGAGCAACTCCTAACAGCGAATAGTGCTCCGAATAGCTGTTGTGAGGTGCAAAAATCACCCATTGAGGTTCTCCAATGATAAAATGTGTGTCAGACCCGGCCTGGCCAGGACCTGTGATTGCAATTTCTGTCTCCCAGTGTGCTGCATGAAATTTGTCCTCTAAACTATTACAGTTGTGTTTTCTTATCCACAGACTTAAAATTCACTGCTTCTGTAATTCTTTGCTGGCATGAATATTCTTGTGTGTGCTTGCTGCTATTCTGAAATTTAATCTAAAGTAATATTTAGCAACAATTTCTTGCTGCTTTTTGCTATTGTCCTGGCTAAACATAGGCATTCCTTTTTTCCTAAGTGCTTGTCTATCCTGTTTTAGCATATAACCATCTGCTTATTTCTCTCTTTTGTCACTCTTGCTCTGATTTTATTTTCAGACAGGCTTTTCAGTCTCAACCATTATTGTGATGCATCTGAGACACAGATTATTGATACACAGATCCTGCCAGCCATTTCAGGCACGCAAGGGTTTTCGCATAAAATATCCCCACACGTCTTACCAGCCGTGTTCGGGTGTGCTCTGCCATGTTGTACCGTGTACTGTCACGTGTATTTCATAGGTGCATGAGAAGCGCTGTGACAGGCAGGCGACGCAGGCAGTGATGGCTAGTCACAGTAAGGCACCGCGTTTGCACGCCGTTGTTCTGCCCGGATAGCGTCTCCCCAGCTTGCCCAGGCTGCCTCGCACCCCTTGTTAACCCATGTTCCCATTGATGTCCGCCCACTGTGTTGCACCTTCATTAATTCATGTGTGAAATCGGGAGGAATGCTATTTCTCTCACCAAATCCACCCCCACACGTGTAACATGAGTTGAAACATGTTTCGATAAATGTTTGTGGTGTGCTGTGATGTCTTCAGCTACAAGATGCTGTGCCAGGACACCATGAGGAGCGAGATGTGCCTGGGTTCTGGAGAAGGGAGTTGGATGTCGGGAACACTGCTGAGCGCTATGTTTCAGGTAGCTTTACAACACTTTCCATCAGTTAATTTTAGCCCTTCCATTTCTGCTTAAATCCACACAGTTCTTCTAGCAGTTTCGGTAGACTTTATTTTCAGACATTCAGAAAAACCTGTGAAGTAGAACTAAAAGACAAAAACATTATTTACAATGGGTCATTGTGCTGTGTGCTGCTGATCAAACTTCTTCTCTTGTTTCTCCCCTCTGCTCCCAGGTAAAAAGAGAATTGCTGTATGTAGTGCACCAGGAAGTCGTGAGGGTTAATGACTCCTCGCTCAGTGCTCTGAACATTACAGAGTTCTTGAAAGGGCTTTTATCTCTAAATACAGATTCTGCATTGCTGATCTAAGCTGAAGGATGGAAGCAATTATTTTGAAAAGTATGTTTGCATCTAAGTCATGCACCTCAGGAGTTTTATGTGACCTATTACAGTTTTTTTGTAAAAGCAGTGGGAGGACTTCCGCCCCCAGTTACGTTGCTTCAGCAGTAGAACGGGCAAAGCTTGCACTGCTTTCAAATGAGTAGGGCCAAAGTTCTGCCCACTTTGCTTGGGCTTGCTATTTTTTGGTGAAATTGAAAATAGATTATGAAAGTGTTTGTAGTGAAAGATAAATTTGTAGGAATTGTTGCATTTGGTACTTTTCCTTTTTAAGCAGAAACAATATAAAGCAATTAATTCAGCACAGAATAAATCTCAGTTTTGTTGCATTGAGTGTATAAAACCAGGCTGATCTGCTCTACGTTTGCCTTTAAACTGTTTATAATACCTAAAATGTCATTCCAGTGGAGAGTTTGGCTTAGGACTGCAGTGAAAGTAATTTTATTCCATGTATGGACCTGGTCTCCCAAAGCTATTTTAGTGAGTAGCTAGAAAATATTTTTTAGTGAGCCGTAATTTCAGTTGTGTTTATGCGCATTGGCCAGTTTAATGACTGAGCTATGCTGTTCTGCAATTCTGCTCTGCATTGTTTGAGGGAAAAGACAGGAATTTTCAGGTGCAGGCTGGGGCTGTGTTTTTTTAAGCACCTTATTTAAAACCACATCTTGAAATCAGTGTTCTCAGTTTAGCTACTGGAGAATGAAACCCTTCTGTGCCTAGAAGAGGCTCTGTTTAAAAAAAAACTACATTCCTTGTTGGTGTTAATCAACATTGCCTTTAACAGAACCAAGCCATTTTTAAACCGTTGCAGGTGCTGGTTCCAGCTTTCACATCACAACCTTCAGAAACTCATTATTTTCTCTTGTTAGAACACAGTGATAAGTGAGTGAAGATCTGCTGTTTCAGCAGTGGAATCAAAAGTCTTTGTTTAAGCTTTTATCCCTGGGACTAGTTGTGGTAGTTCTGCAGAAGCCCTGTGCAAGGATATGGTATAGAACCATGCTGCTCTGGGAACGGCAGCTGGGTGTTTGCTTCCAGGACAGCTTCCCTTAGGGTGGATCTCCAAAGGGTGGTAAGGAGAGTGTATTTGTTTGACTGTATTTTTAATTTGGCATTATGCCATGCTAAAGAAATAAATGAGTCTTTTTATGTTTGAGACACCATTTGGTGCTGGTTCAGAATACTCCCTGGTAATAATTGATATGATGTGATCTTTAAACGTGGAGGAGATGTTATCAAAGTGGTGTATATATGTATAATACTAGATATAATTAGAAATAGTAGTTTTTATGCCACTGAAGATTCCTTTGAAAGGGCAAAACCAATATCTTCTGCTGTGAGTAGCAAACAGTCATTCTAACATGGCTGCCCAGCTTCCTCCTTGTATATTCTAGAAAGTCCTTTATTCCTCTTCTAGGGGATTTATCTCTGGAATTAAAGGGCAAATTGCACCTCTGAGAAGGCATGCAGCCTTTGTGTTGAGAGTACCAACTGCTGTCATCCATTGTGATAATCTTTAAGTGACCTAGAGCTAGACTTTCAAAGGTATTTATTTGCTTAAGAGTCATTAGAGTCTAAATGGGATTTCAGAATTGCCTAAGTAAATGAGACTCCTAATTCACACTGTAGATCTGATTAAGAGGCTTCATGTACCTCTAGGTGCTTTAGTACCTTTGTATAACTGCCTGCTGGATACTAGGAACTAGCCTGAAATCATCCCTGAAGACCACAAAACAGCAGCCAGAGCACAATAGTTTTTGATAGGTTTTTTGAAATTTGTAGTATTCAGGTTACTGAAGAAGAGGTGAAAGGCTCTGAATTTGTTATTGATCTTTGTCTTCCCAAGTGCTACCAGTCACCAGCTTGAGCACGCCCATATTGTAGGGCTGAGCTGGAGTGGATGCGGGGCTGATAGGACACATATGTAGCCTGTGCCACTTCCAGCATCAGCTGGCCTACAGTCTGGAGCCATTTCATGCTTCTTCTATTGATATGAATAAAGACCTACAAGAGACATTAGCAACTGTCAGGAGAAATCCATGGTAGATATCTCATCGGCTTGAACCTCTGTGTCTCCACAGAATATTGCCATTCCTTGGAATGCTTTCATTCAGCTTTGAGTTCTTGCAAAAGTAACTTTGTCTTTCAGGCACACGTTTAGTAGGGAGTCCTTTAGGAACTTCTGTTTGTTTCCAAAGAAATGTATTGAAAATGGCTTAAACATATCCTTTGAACTTAGTGCTTACCTTGATCTTTCTCCTAGCAGAGAAATGAGAAAACATTCAAAAATTTCAGAAGGTACAGGACTGGGTCCTGTAAAGCCTTCAAAAATTCAGGTAATCGAAAATTCAGTTGTGCAACAGTCTGATTTTTAGATATTTGGAGTTAATACGATCATAATTGATTTCATATGTCTCAGAATTGTTACTCAGTTCTTTACAGTCAATTGAGAAGGTTCTTACAGAAGAGAAAAGTTTCTTTTCAAGCGTGTGGCTACATTCAGCTAAAATAACTTGATTCAGCTCATCTGTCCTTGACTTTGGTGTTATGCCCGCTTATATCAGAGTTAAAACTCATAGAATATGTAGGTTGAGAATCTTACGACCTACCTGGAATATTCCTTTGGGCTATGTTCAAATGCCAGTGATAGGTATGCAATGCAGACGTTAAGTTTACTCTCATCCACTGGATGCCTACGAGTCAGGCTTTTCTTGAATTTTAGGTAGTCTAAAGTGCTTATTTCTGTGTTGAACTAAAATGGCATAGTATTCGCAACACCAAAGCTGGGCACGTGTAATGGTCAGTCTGAATAATGCCATCTGTCTCAAGGCCACTGAACAAGTTTGAGAGAGAGTGATCTATCTAGATTTGTGTGTGCCCATTCAAAAACATTATTTAAGGTGAGCAGTGAATTCCAAGGGGAAGATTTTGAGGGGTCTGTCTAGGTCTTATGTCTTCTAGCATCATGCTGTGGCCATGTTTTTTCATTCTCTGTTAAGGCTTCCTTGAAGATGAATGCAAAACTATTCCTGAGAAACACAGTCGAGAGGTATTTTTCTTTGTTTACTTTTAAACGTCAAATATTTGGTTTTCCTCTGTAACCCTTGGAAATTATTTAATTGTCAAATACACCTGGAATTTACTGGATCCCGAAGACCACTGTTAACATTAAAAGGAGTAAAGTTAAAGAAGCCAGTGAAACCTTTACCAACATACAGCAGTGCCATGCTAGAGTAGCTCTCAGTAATAAAAGGTGGCTCTTCATACCCCAGAGCTGGACCACATTGTAGAGCTTTGTGTATTTGCTGCTTCCTCTGAGCTGATGGACAAAGTCTTTTAATCTGAAGCAGCAGAGGTTCATACTTCCAAGTCAGTGCTCCAGCTTTGTTTTCTATGTACTGGGACAAAGGAGGATAATTGGTAGCAAAATGCTAAGAGTTGTTAGTTAGGCACAGTGATGTTGAAAGAAGCATACCGTGACATAAAATTTAAGCCCCAAATTTCAAAGAGCTTTTTTGTCTCAAAAACTAACTTTGCAAAGTCAAGACACATTCCCTGGTTTCTTTGACTGGGAATTTCACAGGTGCTAAAAGGCACGAGATTCTTAATAACAGCTGAGTTCCCAAATACCTTGGGCTTCTCTGGATATCCTGAGTAGAAAAAGTCAATTAACACTCTTCTGAGAACTTACCATGTGGAGAGAACAAAACACCTGGTTTTGAGCAGTGGCTTGCAAAAGGCTGTAAATACAGCTGGGACAATATCACTGTATTCGTAGTTGTTATGGCGTACTGCTGTCATTTGAAAATGCTGAAACTCTGTAGTAAGCTGTTAAATGGAAGTCCATTAATATACCTTTAAAGTTTTCCACTGCAGGTTCTTGAATGCATCTACCTCCTTTTTTGCTACAATTGGCAGTTTTGATTTGTGCTGGCTTGCATACCAAGTACAGTTAGTTAATATTTAATTGCCATTAATGCAGAGACTCTTGTTACATAGGAAAATATATTGCACAAGAAGACCCCCAGATCCATCCTCACACTAGAAATGGAAGTCTGAATATTTATTGTAAATCCACTTTTGGAAAGTTTGCTAGTTCACTCTCGTTTAAGTTATCTTTGAAACGGCTTATTGTGGAAGCTCCATGTTTATCGGGGTTTTGTTGTGATTGTTATGGGGCAAAGTGGTGCTAGATTATTGAGCATGCAAAATGGGGAAGGATTAAATAGAATGAAAAGGATTGTGATGTCTGATATCTAGGGTGTAAGTTTTTGAGACAGCACATGTTCTGTATTTGCTCAGTTTTATGTGCTGTGATAATACAAACAATGCATAATTCATTCCAGCGTTCATTACTGTCTAGAGACATCAGGAAGCAGGAGAGGAACCAAGTGTTAAAGGCTTAGAAATAAACGAGCAGAAGTTTTGATTGTGCAGTATCTGAGACAAGTACAGGCAGATGAGGGGTGAACAAACTCAAACTGTTGGAAATTTGGGTGCGTATCTTTGCTGCCTAAATACTCATATGAATGTGTCCATCAAGGTAGTCTTTCTCTTCTGTGTGCAACAAAAAGTTGTGCTGTGATCTAACTGGTCTGGTTCACTACTTAACAGGCATCAGGTTGCTTGTGGGTAGAATCTTGGATTAGTCCAAAGTCCTCACAAATAGGATATTCAATGCTCAGACAAACCAAGTATTTTGGTAAATGACATTGCAGCTTGAGAACAGAGTAACCTCTGTGTGTGCCTGCTGGGTGAGGTGATCTGTACAGTGTAACAATCTGTCCATTTGATAGCATGCTTAAAGTCTTAAATACTATGTTTATTTGTTTGGCAGGCATTATGTTGTTCTACTGAGAGTTCGTGTGGTTCATAGACAGTGGCAATTAATCTATAATAATATACCTTGAACACCTTTTTTTTCACTAAACATGAACTAAAATGATTTGTTGGGGAATCAGAATGAAAAGCCATTTATATTTAAAACACTTAAAGCAAAATGGCTTTTCACACAAGTTCCTTTGTAATGTCTTTCTCCTTTCAGTGATTTTTGTCCCACTATTCCCAGAGAGATGAACTCACTAAAAAGAGACAGGACCTGTAAGATAAACAAGAGTCTAAAGCTTGATCAGATACCTCAGTGTGAGCTGTGGGAAATCTGCGTATCATGGGAAAAAATCAGCTTTTAAGAAAAATCACCACCAACAAAAAAAAGCCCTGTTGTTGTGAAGATCTGTGGATATTACTCTTTGCGTAGCGCCAAGAACAAGATCCAGACTCAGGAAGTAGTATTTAACTTTATTTGTTATCTTGTAGTTTAAAGTCCATGATCTCTTCTCTGTAGAGACAGAGTCAAAGGAGAAGAGGCTAATTTTCTCAGTAGCTTACAGGCTTCTTCAAGACCTGTTTTTTCCCCAGGTCTTTTAATTTAACTGCTCCTTGACTATTAAATGCAAAATGATAAACTATCTTTTACTGCAGCCTGGATGTCTACAAAGGGTCATAAGCAGGAAAGGATGTTGTGTCTCCTGTTTCCATATACCTACATTTGATGGATGTAACACCTCATAGTTAGGAAGAAAAACTGGAGCTATGTTTTAACTACTCTTACAAACAAAGAAGAAGACCTGTTTGTATCACTGGTCTGTCAGCCTTTTTACTAGGTCTGTGTAATATATATGGATTTTCTGTGGCACGGCAAAAGATCATAGAATCCTAGAATGGTTTGAGTTGGAAGGGACCTTAAAGATCATCTAATTCCAACCCCCTGCCATGGGCAGGGACACCCTCCACTAGACCAGGTTGCTCAAAGCCCCATCCAGCCTGGCCTTGAAGACAGCCAGGGATGGGGCATCCACAGCTTCTCTGGGGAGAATTTCTTCCTTATGTGTAATTTTAATCTATGCTATTGCAGTTTAAACCCATTACCCCTTGTCCTGTCACTACAGGCCCTTGTAAGAAGTCCCCTCAGCTTTCTTGTAGACCCCTTCAGGTTGCAATAAGGTCTCCCCAGAGCCTTCTCCAGGCTGAACAAGCCCAGTTCTCTCAGCCTGTCCCCATAGCAGAGGTGGTCCAGCCCTCTGAGCACCTTCGTGGTCTCCTCTGGACTCGCTCCAACCAGTCAATATCTTTCTTATGTTGAGGGCCCTAGAGCTGGATGCAGTACTCCAGGTGGGGTCTCACGAGAGCTGACTAGAGGGGGAGAATCCCCTCCCTCGACCTACTGGCTTTTTTTTATTCAAAGATTGTAAGGTCAAATTCAGATCTCCTGGAAGAGCTGTTCCTGCAAGTAGCCTCCCTAGTTTTTGGATCTGATTCCATGGAGTTGAAGAGGCAGGCAGGTTTAATAAGGCAAAGTGTTCAGTCATCCCGTCTCCTTGTAAAAAGCACCACCTATATGCATTTCAAGTTGCCATCATTAATTGAAGTCTCAGCCAAAGTTAACATAGACAGAATTTTGTCTCTGTGGGATCAGGAACTGTATTTTATGAACTAGTCAGGGCATCAGTATATTGGAACATTTCTGCCCTCAGCACTCCATCCTGTTGTATCTCGGCAGTCTGTAGCAAGGTTGCTTCCAGTGTACAATGGGCTGAATATGCCTATAAGGGATCATTTCTACAAATTAAGAGTAAATAAACTAAAAGAGCACTAATAAAGATACTGGGCTGGCATCTCAGCTAGAGTAAATCTACCCAGTGCTGTGTGTGAGGAAGTTTCTATGAAAATATTGGTGTCTTCTTCTTTGATATAGGTATAGATATATCAAGCTGGTTCGTACTATAGTTGGTCTTTGGTTATGCATTGTTCTTCCAGTTTCTCTGGAACCAGTCATTCATGTTTTGATCAGTAACTGTCAATGAGTAGTGTGTTATTTTACGACTTTCAAGCAATGAACAACTTTCAGTATGTAGCCTAAGAGGTTTTAATATGTAGGCAGCTGTGACTCAATTGCAATTGAACAGTTTTGTATTATTTGTATTGCAGTACTGCTAGTAGGGCACAGTTAGGACTACAGACTCTGTTTCTAAGGGTCTAAACAAAAGTAAATTTAGTTCTTGCCCCAAAAAGCTTGAAGTTCAACCAGATGTAGTGCAAACACATTTTATCTGTGGTCAAATGTAAGTATCTTTGTCTGCCTGGCAGAAGAATCGTATAAAGTGTAAGCTTGAGAAGAACTGGAAAGCAATTTTCACTTTGCCTTAAACAATACTGTGTAATTCTTATGACATTATTGAGCAGTTTCTCACACTCTTAAACTGTAGAAATGGTTGCTACTGACCCTCAGTTTATCTGGGTTTGGCTCAGACCATTTCCACTTCATTTATTCTCCCTTTACTTGACATCTGCATCCCAAATCTATCTATCTACCTGTCAACCATCATCAGCAAAGTTGTTCTTAAAGTAAAATGTTTTTATCAGTTCAGTGGTACTAAGGCAGCGATGGAAGCTGGATGTATTGCGCGTTTGAAAAGAAAAAAAGAACAAAAACCTTGTTCAAGAACTTATTTAGAAGTCTTTCCTTGTCTTGTTATCTTGGTTCAATTTGCAGTATATTTTGAGCATACATGTTACAGTGTGTGCAGGGCCACAGAACAGATAAAATGATGGGTTGAAATATGGTTGTGTTATTAGAATTAATTTTGCACGGCATTTTTCGGTGTCTTGTTATTGGAAGAAGATTTAATTCCAGTCATGTATCAGATCTGTTTGACTTACACATACCACAAAGTATGCATGAGTGACACACAATGACTGCAGGCACTGGGGGCTTTGATAACTTTCTGAGCAAGTGTAAGGTTCCAGGTACTTGGTGCAACTGTATACATTGAAACAAATATTGTCAGGAGATACACAGGGGAGGTATTTTTGTATACATTAAATTCAAGCAGCAAACCACATTGACTTCAGCAGGTTTCTTGGCAAATCATCAAACCTCCGTGATGATTTAAATAAAGAGGAAAAATATTTTGTTAGTGACAGAATTGTAATGTCCTAAGGGGCCAGGAAGAGCATATAAATGCTGTTTAATGCTGTGTTTCGTTGTACTGTTACAGTAGCTTCTTCATTGTCATTAAAATTTGGTGATGTCTATCTAGCAAAATGCTAAACATGTTTCCATAGGGACCGTGTTGTCCTCCTAACATTGAAGAAGCTTGTTTGGACTTTTTTTGTGTTTGGGTTTTTTTTTTTTTTTTAATGGCATAGCTGAGTCACTTGTGGTTTACATCCTGTGAAAGGGCTGAAACCTTTTATTGAGTAATATTGAGAATGGTAGATGCTTCTTTTATTCCGATTGTACCAGAGCGAAACACAGGAAGATTCTAGCTCTGATGGACTCCTGCCAAGCAAGAGATAAAATAGCAGCTTAAAAAAACCTCAAAACCAAATTACCCAAATTTTACCCTAGTTTGGGTAAACCTCGAATATCATTCATCAGACTGAGCATTCTCAGCTAGTACATGCAACCAAGAAGTATTCTGATCATCAGAGCTCTTCATGTTAAACTTGCAAGTACTGTCTGAAACTTAGATCATGTTGAAGCACATTAAAGCACATCATAGTTTGGTTCCAATAACTACAAGGTGTTGGAAGAATTGTGGTGCAATATTTTTAGCAAGTCACAAATTGTCTGAAATTGAAATGTTCTTCAGAGTTAGCTCAACTTTGGCAAAACGCTGACAGCATCCTAACTGCCAAACAGTTAGGATGTTTTCTGTCTGGGTGCCTCTCTGGTGCCTTGGTTATCCATTTGCTGGGATATTTTGTTCCAGAGTCATTGGGAAGATGCTGGATGACTTGCTTCTGGGCTGCAGGTTCCAGGTTCCAAGGCTCCACAGCTTGCCCTGGACAAGTGCTCTGCAGCCTTTTGCAAGGAACGGACAAAGACTCGGTACTCCTTCATTCTAAGAAAGGAAAAAATAATTCAAGATGGACTATTTCCCCACACTTAAGAATTGCCTTTTTTGCGCACAGTTCTAGAGTGCTGGCAAGTAGATGGACAACTTAAATTGTTCTGTTGATGTACATTTAAGTTGCTGTCACTTTGCAGAATCAGATAGTGTATTGCTGTAAGGTAGAAGATTAATGCTAGCCTTAAATTTTACATGGCTCTAGATTAAATGTCTTGTCCAAATGATTCAGAATGCTTTCTTCCAAGGAAGCTGAACTCAGCTCTTCAGCCTTCACCACAGGGTCTGCACGCTTTCCCTTATGAAACAAAACCAGCCTGATCTTTGGCACTGCAACCTTCTGCTGTCTTGCTGCCAGGAGTCTCCATGTATTTGACGGTCTATTCAGTTGTAATGGAATCGATCATGTTGCAAAAAGGAACCACCTTCTTTATACTTGAGGGCTGGATCCAGGTGCCTGTGTGGGTGTGATGATACAATTTTGGGTTATGGTATGAGCTGTAACTAAATTAGAAGCTCTGTTCCTGTGTTCTTCAGCTATAAAAATAGGGAACTTGTTATAGGCCTTGGTTCAGGCACAGAATACTTGAGAGGAGCATGTGGGTGCAGTTGGGGCAGACACTTATTTTCTTAGCTTTTAAACTAAAAAATGGTAAGCTTTAATCACCTTTTTCTTTATTAGTATATTTCTTACTTAGCTTTAACATAGTGTGGCAAAATCACAAAACATCCATGGAAGTTGCTGGCCTTATCTACAGTAGCATTTCCCTTCCCTCAGCTGCACTAGTGCTCACAGTGATGATAGCTATGGGTATTTTAATTGGTGCCTAGTGTCCTTTCACTGTCAGCATGCCTGGATTATTTGGTGGTCCCAGCTGGTGGCCTTGGGCCACTAGGGTTAATAGGAATGCAGGCACAGCTGGGCTGGGTCAAATCCCTGCATGCTTGGGTTTCTGAAAATTTCCGATGGCCTCCAGTATGTGGTAGAAAGGATATAGCAGTTAAAAGGTATCTTTCATTATCATAGACTAATTAGTGATGTCCTAACTTCCTGAGGGATTATGTAGTAATACCCAGTAGTTACAAAAGATTGAAACCAGGCAGGAGTTATTAGGCTGTGGAGGAGAAAATGTATTTGTTTTTGCTTCTCTGTCCTTTAGCTCCTTCTTAAATCTTAATGAAATGTAACTTGGATGAAAAACAAAGCTGGGAAACATTCTCCATTCTTTGGGGTTTGTACACTTAGCCCCTAAAGGAGGCTAGGAGTGTTTTTTTCTGGCTGTGGAAGTGTGATTACATGGCAGCCTTGCTTTTTAAAATGCGGAGATGTTTTTCCTCCTTTTCTCCCTCATTTTTTATTTTATTTCTCGCTTGCATCGCTGAGGCCGGTGCTATTTTGCCTGCATCTCTAGAGTGAAAACAGGCTTTGTGTTCGTGAGCTTCTAATCGGAAGTGATGACAAGCCCTTGAACGGAGCATTGTTGCCCTTGTCCTCATGAAATATTTTATCCTTTCTGATATTGTTGGACATGCAGCTGTAATAAAGGCCAGTTTCTGCCAGTGGGTATGTGTAGAAGTTGATCCCTGTTACCACCTCCGTGACATCTGTGGCTGTGCTGAATGTGATTTCCTCTGTTTCATGGGAATAAGATGATGCTTGTGCATTATTAAAAGGGGCTAACAAGTTTCCTGGGGAGAGACTGAAGTGCAGTGTATAACAGTATTTATGTAATTAACTCCTTGGGATTTTAATGAAAAATACTGCTATTTGGCACCATAATTTTCATCTTCTGGCAGCCTCAGAGTAACAAGGAAACTGAATTGCACAGAGTCCCTAAGCTGTTGCCTCTGGTAAGAAAGGTGGACAATTTTGCTGTCTTGAAGTGATGATTAGCTGGGATGTAATTGTGATATTAGCATATAATCACAAGCATTCAGTATAATGTCATCGAAATGTCACTCCAACGGTGAGGTGTAGTAAGAAACTTAATTTTTTTTTCCCCCTGAAGCTCTTATTTGGGAGGAGATGAACAAGATTCAGAAAACAAGTAGCAAGAGGTGAAACAAAGTATGTGTATTGCCTCTGACTTCCCACTGTGCCCCCTCCCCTGTGGAGTTAGGTCAGATGCCAGGTCAGGTACTACGCACTCTGTGCGGACTAGCTTCTCGAGCTTTCACTCTGCCTTTTCAGCCTGGACTGCTGGCTTTCTCTGAGCTGTTTGTGGCTGCGGCCACACTGCTGTCCACACCTGACTGCTCTGTGCAGTTCAGTACAGGGTATTTTTCCTTCAGACCAAGTTTTAAAGGGGGTCACATGCCATGTGGTGACAACGGACAGCCCAAGTCCTTTTGGTCCCAAGAGAATTTCTGGGAGAGTTTCTCAAGTGAGTGATTTACCGTCTCTCTTGCCCTGTTCCTTCTCCAACATAGCAGAAATATTCTGGTGACCTCAAAGCTAATGCACTCCAGTGTCTCTGGATGAGACAGCGACATTTTTATCAATGTCGTTTTGGAGCATTATTCTGCCTTTCATTTCCAACATTTTTGGTGATGCTTCTGGTAGAAATCATGACCTTAGAAGCATCTGCTGGAAACTACTGCCTCCAGACACACTGGGGAGATGAATTTTGCTCTTCATGCCATGGTACCCCCTGTGAAGTTGAAGCAGTTTCCTGTGTGTACGTAAAGGGAAAGCATGTAATCTTCCGGCTAATTATGAACCTTTATCCGTATTGTCTTAATCAGACCACTAAAGTTGTTTTATTTATTGAACAGTCTCATAGTCTGTGTCTACCATTAAATGTCAGAAGGTTTAGGAAAAGTTTCACGGTGTCATTTCACATCTGAAACTTTCAAAAATTCTTCTATAGTGAAAAAAAAATTACTTATTTCCTTACATTATTGTAGTATTTTCTTCCCAAATCTCTTCCTAATACAAATATAAGCTTTCTCAGCTGAACAGCCTAGTATTGTGAATATAAGGAGTCCACATTATCATGGCATATAATTCATGAGACTTGTTGATGCAACAAATAATTCACTCTGCACTGAGGTGGTCAAAGAAAGGTGTCAGTTCTCTGCATCAGTGCATTTCCACTGTGTGAAGAATCAAATTCACAAATTTAAGATATGGATTGTGTGGGCTGTACAGTAACCCTGTGCTGTGTTTGTATTGCAGATTGTTTAACCTGCAACAATTTAAAGAATTGGACTAGTTACAATGCCTCAGGTATTAAAGATAGTGCATCTCATTCTTAATTAGACTACTGAAAGTTTAGAATAATACTTTTTAGAGGGGAGGTATTGGATCCAGTGTAAAGAAGATCAGAAGCTTATGTAGGATCTATAGCTAGGAGAAACAGGTATTTGAAGGTTTGAAATTCAGATGTTGGCAAACAAAAGCAGAAAGAGGAGAAGTAAAATGATTAGTGTTAGTATTGCTATTATTGTATTACACTGTAAACTGATGTAACACCATTGACTTCATACTGTGACTATACTTGTTGAGGATCTGGTCTTTTAAGCCTATCTGTAGTCCAATTAATGCTGTTAATATCATAATAAGTTATCTTAATTATTTCTAAAAATGTTCTCTTCATTTTCCAGATGGTACCCTGGATATGATGGGAACTTGCCCAGTCAATTTTGCGTTCCATGGGCTGATAACAGTCTGTTTATAAAAGGTTTAAAATCCTCTCTTCTTATATTCGTTTTCTGCTTTGGCCTTGTTTATTCACAACTGAATGCCTCTGATTATTTTAGCTGTCATGTGCTCAGTATTTGATACTTTGCATAGCAGAACTGGAATAAACTGGCTGTGCTGTAAGATGTTCAGTGTATACGTAAGACAATGACCATTTAGCTATCTCACTTCCTTAGTAACATTTTAAAGATTAATCGCAGAGGGTGGTGTGAGCCAAGAAAAAGATAGTTGAAATAGATCAGAAATTAAGTGTTTTTCATTGTGGTGTTTTGTTTGCACTCAATACTTTGATAACTTGGTGCAGAATTCACAACCACAATGGCTTGTTTGTGTGCCTGAAATTTGGGTGAGCAGTGACAGAGCAATTCCCAAACAGGCAAGGCTAAATGTGCTGAGCCCATTTCTCAGTCTTCGATGAGACTGCAGTAAGCAGTTAGATGCTTAATGCTGGTGGCAGAAGTGGGGTTGGAAGGGTGGCCACTCATTTGATAAACCCCAGACAGGGACCGAGTCACTGTTGTATAGACTTCCAAGAGGCTAAAAGCAATGGCCTCCTTCATGTTGGGGAGATAGCTGTTGAGGTCTGCATGTGAGAAAGAGTTACTGGTTTTTCAGTTTAGCAGGACGGGGGAGAGAGGGAAGGCTTTAAAATGACTAGGGGAAGTCTTTTGTTTTAAAGTACAAATGTATTCTTAAAAATGTTTGCCACTGGGATTTGGTTTTTAACTGTTTTGATTGTCTTATTACCAGTTTTATGAGAATAATTTTGTAGCCTGATTTTTATATTAAAAAATCAAGGAGTGGCCTAATAGCAACACATTACTGTGTTAAAAAAAAAAAAAAAAGGCAAATATAGAACCAAACCAAACCAAAAATATCCAAACAAAAAAGCCCCAAAAAAGACCTCACCAAAAAACCAAACACCTCCCAAAACAACCTCCCCCACCAACCTTATTGTTTGTATCAAAAGGACATTATGTGGTCCCTCTTTCCTTCCTTCAGAGAAACAGGTACAGGCACTGCTGCGGGATTCCTCCTAATGAGTCATGATTCACTCTTGCAGGTGATTTACTAATTCCACCATAGGCGTGGGAGTTGGGAATGGCTTCTGCTCTCTTTCTCTCTGAAATCATAGATTGGTGTGTTTTGTTTTGGTTTGTTTTTCCTGACAGGCAACCAATCAGTCTTATGACCTGAGTAGCTCTGAGTGGATGAATTATGGGATCAACTCAACTCGACGACACGGGTTTAGAATCTAGTTTATGCAGTTTGTTTAACTGCTCAGTAATACAACAGGGAAGGACTGGGGAGATTTTGACCTTACCTGGTAGGGATTTGAATGTATTTTGGGGAGAGGCAGCATGTCACATGCATGCTGGCTGCTTGTAATGTGAACACTGTGCATTTAAACCCTGAGTGGAAGAGATGTCTGGGAGGACTTTGAAGCTCATTGAGGCCAGTATTGCCTGTATGCAGCTTAAGACAAATCCTTAGGAACGGTTACCTAGTCACTACGTAGGGGCACAGACCTTTGCCAGGCCATGTTTCTCAACCTTGGCTGAGCAAATACTGAGCAAGTACCAGATTTGACAACTGAAATAGTGTTTCTCATGCTCAAACTCAAGCCCTCAAACTTTTAATAAGATGATGTCAGCAATCAGTCTTACTGCCCAAAAGAATAGGTTTTGTGTTCTGTGCTGTTGTAGCTCTTCAAGTATTCTCTATACCTCCTTGGTTCCATGTGCTTTTTTAGTTATTTTCTTAGACCGTTTTCTTATTGCTTGGTCCTTTATACATCATCATGAAGAGAATATTAAATTCTGCCACTCTGATGGGGTGTAATTTTCATCTTTAATTGCATAAACTCTTTCTGTATGATTATTCAATTATTTGTATTGTGATAGAGTCAAGACTTGTCTCAGTCATGAGTCAAGGTCTCCTACTTCCAGGATTTTCACAAATGCAAAACGAAGAGGCTGTAATGTCCATAAGAAAGACCTACTGTGACCTCTCCTGCTTTTCCTGTAAAACTAGTATGAATTTACTGTAAGGTACAGTTCCATTAGTTTTGAAAGTGGAATACAGTGCTAGCACCTGAGAGTCGGAGAAGGCATAAAGTGTGTCTGCTTCACCACTTAGTTATTCAATATTGCAGCTGGAGATGGGGAGGCCTCATGCCACGTGCTGTCCCCGGGTGACACAAAAGATTTCATTTGGCTGCGGCCACCTCAAGCTGTCACAGGTGGTGTTCTTTCATTTACAATAGCTCCCTTAAAATATAAATGACTGCATTTATTACATCAGCTCTTTTTCCTTCTTTGGAATACCCCAGCTAAAGTTACATTACACATAGCAAATGTTCTTGCTCCCTTGAGAATTAGTTTAATTACTGATGTAGGTGGGTAAAGGATCTATCGTGTCTGAGATGTTAATTTTACCATGCTTTAATTAAGAGGTCAAGTGTGAAAGGCTGCTGAATACCTCCCACTTAAAGATGCTGAATAGAATGGTGGGGGGTAGAAGGCACTGATATGATGAGGTTTTTACTGTCTGTAGGAGTATCGACTTTCCTTCTGCAGCTCATTACAATGAGGCTGACATCTGGAAATATATACCAACTTTTATTTGCTCATTGTGTTTTCTAGCATTAAAGGCTTTTTCTGTCCAGAGTCTTTGAAGCACCAAAACAGCATGGATCCCCTTTCAAAGGTGATGGTCACTCCTCGGTACCACTGATTTCCATTAGAAATGTCAGGACCGCATCTTCTTGCCCAGTGTGTTTGAAGAACAGGGGTGCAACTATCCTGTGCTCTGGCATGGGGAAGGATGTGGGGCACATGTTCAGCAGAGGACAATAGGTGCTACCATCTCTAAACATCCAGTTGTTTCATCCTTATGTCTCACTGTGAACATGGGCAGGTTCCTTTGAGCATTTAATTTGAAAGTCTTTTTTTCTAGCTAATTCAAAAAACAAGGATGTGGACTTGGAAATCTTGGGAAGAAAGCAGCAAAAAATGGGCAGACAAGAGGAAGGTGTGTCTCATAACAAGATTAGAGAAAACTAGGCAGTAAGAATGCCTTGTAGTAGGGTTGCTGGACCATCCCCAGCTGAGCTTGTTTGCCCTGGCAGCTGGAGCAGCAATGCTGTAGATAGGAGCCGGTGTTCACTGGCCAAGGATTGAAGGTTGTCTTGAGACTGATCTGTTGCACTTTTAGAAATACTAAGTGACCAAGTAAAGTAGTACTGTTGCTCTCCAAACAGGTGTGAGGAGGATAGTTGATGATCTTTATTAATGTCTCTTTCAGCACTTATTGTCTATGTGAATTGCTGATTCATTAAGATGTGCTTGTGATGTGTGTTACAGAAAGTTTGTTTTCAGAAACCTTTCTCCTTTTTATTGTATCTTCTGTTGCTGTTTTCTCTTTTCTCTGGTGGTCACTTATCTTGCTTTTAAAGGAGAGTAACAGTTCAGCTGTGCCACTGCTTTCCTCTGGATATCTGGAGGAAGACTGGTATAATACTGGAAAAACACAGAGTTAAATATTAATGTGTTCTAGTGAATGATCCAGTGAAAAAATCAGGAACATTTCCAAGTAGTGAAAGAAGACTTTTCTTTGCTGGAGTTTTGTTGGTTAGCTTTTAAAACTACAATTTGCTTGGTTATTTTAACGTGGTTGATAGTTAGAAATTGGGGGTCCTCTACTTCTTTAGTGCTCTTAAGGCTGCTTCTTCTTACCAGGTGATAGACTTAGGGGAAGAATTTCATGTGATAAGTATATATAATCAGTTTTTTCAAGGTAAAAGGTTGTTGTTTTCCCTCGTGTTGTGTCATCCTGTCCCATCTTCCTCTCCCCCACCCCTCCTTTGGCTTGGAAATGAAAGTTTCGTTGCTTGCTTTTTTTTGTCAGAAAGGCACTATTAATAAATGTTGTGATTTGATATTCATGCTGCAGTAATTCTGTAAGACATACTCAGAACTGGGGTTCCTCTTGAAGACACATAGCCATCCCCATTTGTATTAGCTGAGGACGTGATTAGCTAAGGTTGCAAATATGGTATATTTTCTTCTGTTGACTTGAAATGTCACCACCAGTATCTGCTGGGATAAAAGTTACACAAAGGAAATGTTTGTGATGAGGAGGAGTCTTTCACTCTTAACAGTTTGATCTATTCAGAGCACGTATTTATTCTGTCTTGCTGGTTGTCTCAGGTGTTGAGACTTCTGTCTCAGTGCACCGGGAATCCCTGCTCGAGGTGTTAAAGCTCTAATCTTTGCGGGGCAGCTCAGATATCAGCTGTGGTGAAGCTGGAGCAGTAAAGCTGATGACCCTGAACTGGAAGGTCTGGATCAGTTAATGTAATGTTTGTGGGGTGATATTGCTAAAGATTCTCTCTGTATAAGTAAAAACTATGCGTGATGATACAGAATTAATCCTTCAGAAATCAAAGGGTGTTTTTTGTTTTAATTCCAATTACTTGCACTTGTGCAACAGCATCCCAAAGCAAGAGAGGTCTTGGCGTTTGCATGAGGCACGTACTTCTGCCCACAAACAGCCAGTAAGATTAAGTCAATAAAAACAAGCCATGCAAGGCATGCATTGCTTAGAGGTGGAAGAGACCTATTAGGCTATCTAGCCCACCCGCGTGCCAGTGAGGAGTTGCTTCAACTGGATTTGCTTTAGAGGACAGATGAATAGCTGAGTAAAACACAGGATCACGTTTTCTGTATGATATGGTGGAAGGACTTCTATGCTTCAGCTTTTACATGTGCATCTAGCTCTGAACCTTATAAGAAGCAGTATCGCAGAGAAATTTTTTCCAGGCACTTTGATTTAAAGGGTAACAACGGTCTGAACAGAAGCTGTTCTGATTGCACAGATGTGTGGTTTTGCTTTGTGGGGTGATTTTTATCTCATCAAAGGAGAACGAGAAGAAAAGGCAAAAATCTGTGAGTATGGCTGTCTATGAGAGCATAAGGGAGTGTGTGTGTTTGTGCGTTTGACAGTGCCAGAGGTCTGTCCGTGTTATATCAATTGTGAGAATAAAATGGCTACTCTGCCTGCCTGTAGGGAGGGAGTTTTACATAGGCAACACATTGCAAAGAGAACAAAGGCCTCGCTGCATTATGGCTGCGTGTGACACTGTTGACGCTAAAGCAAACTACCATTTCCTATTAAAGTAGTCTCTCGCATGCTCATGAAACAGAGGCTGTAATGCAAAGTGATTTCGCTTATTGGAAGCTGATGTATCTAGTTCTGGCACAGACATACAAGATCTCTGTGGTCAAAAAGGCAGAAAAACATGTTGGTGTTGGTGTTTTAAGCAGCTTCATCTGGTGACTGGACAGGGAATTGCAGGCACATTTGTTTCGTTGCATTAATTGCTTACATTATTCATTCCCCTTTTGTCTGTTACTGTTTCCTTACCAGTACTTGTGTTTGAATAGGTCTGTGGTAAATTATATGCATGCCCCATTTCTTTCCAGGCCTGACATGTTTATATGTATGAAGAATTATGGAGGAATTAAAGAGAGGACCAAAGAAGCTCAGGAATTCTTTGGAAGAGCTTGTCAGATTTTTAATTAATGGGCATATAGCAGAGGGAGTGAAATCTGTTGCTCAGTACCATAATAGGCAGTGCAGTGCTTCTGCCTCTCTCTGTCGTCCTTAACAGATGGATTTATTTTTGGTAATGAGACATTTATCTCCTTTGCATCTATTAAAAGCCAGTTCCAGTGTCAAAAATCAGTTGGAAATAAGATGAAAAAGTTTAGTGGTGAAGTGTGTTTCTTTGGGATGCTTGTCCATCAAATCCTGGGGATCCTTTTTCACTTTATTTTGGTGTATTTTTGCCTTGCTGCAGCTTGCATTTCCAGATGATTTAGGTTTTGTTCTTATAGCACCAAATAATGGTGTGAAATATTTAGATTGTGTAACGAGGCTTAATGGAATTAGTTTCAGGTCAATAATTAATATACCATCAGTGTAAATAATTGTTTTTCAACATTTTTCTGTATGTGGACCCTTTAGGACTTTTTGTTAGCTGCAGATCCCTGCCTACATGCCTTAAGCCTATTGAAAGCAGACAGTCTTTTCTTCATGAGCATCCTTGAAGCAGTCCACAGAAAACCATGGGTAAGTGGCAGCCTGGCTTAACTCACCTGGTGCCAGAGAGGAGGAGTCCACACAGGAGTAGTTGTGGTAGAAGAATGCCATTAGTCAAAAAATATGGGCTCTGCATGTATTTCTGGTCCTGACACAATTCAGTTAGGAAAGTGTTTTCACGCTTGTGGACTGAGTAATTAATGTCATACCTAAGCAGGTCAACAAGCAGACCACTTTCCTTAATCTGTCCATAGAGAAGCTTGTGTGGGGTTGTGCTCTAGATGAGTGCAGTGGGTTTTTTTGCAGGCATTTGTTTGAAATCCTGTGGGATTTATTAGATGCCTTTTAATAGGTTTCCAAACTTTTCTATAGCATTCTGCAGGTGGGATGTAATTTTCCTGGTGACATTTGAAGTGCTTGACAACTGGTGAAAAAAATACTGCCTTCTTTTAGGTCTGTACATAAGATTTCTTTAAAGAAGCTGTCTGGTGCCTCTGCGCACCTCCATTTTGTTACCTATAGAAGAGGGGAAATGGCCAGGCTGTCAGAAAAGCTTACTGATACAAAGTGACCCAGGAGCTTATTCCAGGAAGTTTATTTTCAGAAAGCGTTGAGGTTTCATACTTGGAGAACCCTTTAAGGTATTTATGATTCACACCAGACATACCTTGCAGTCTTGGTTGATATCCATCTCATAAAGGTGTCATAAGAATACATAGGTTGATAAAAGGAATGGTTTGACTTTTTAGCTGATTAAGTGCTAATAATAAGAACCACAACCCATCTAGTAACAGAACCACAGATAACAAACATTGAAAGGTTACTATTCCGGAGGAGTTATGTCATCCAGCTCCAGGATGAAACATCTTTTCCATGGAAGAACTTGCATTCTACATGGCAAAGGCTTCTCTTCTGTACTGTACAAATACTACAATTGTCCTTACCTACCCATTTCCTTTCACTCTTCCGTTCATAGCCAGAAGTAATTTTCTTCATTTGGTTCCTGCTGCAGTCTCTGTACTATAAACAATGCTACCCTTTCTTCCCCTATCCTCCTGCACGTGCTTTTGAACAACTCTGGCTGCTAGAACTACAGTCCTCCTAAGGCGACACAGGGAGGAAAAAGTGTCCATCATCAGCTTCCTTTTGCGATCTGTTCGTCTTTCCATTAGTTAAGTCATTTTTTCAATAGGCATCTTCGTTGTAAGAGCTTTCAACAGCAACACTGCTGCTGTGCTGCTTGATTCTCTTTCTGGATTTTTGTTTAAAAAAGCATGGCAAGTCAGTGACTTAAGTTGGGGGAAATGATTTATTTTTATGATTTGCTGTGAGTTAAACCTTCAGTACATTGCACAGCGTACTTTCATTTGTGCTGAAAGGGACAAGTGCTCCCCAATGGCAGAGGCAGTGACACTGTTTATTCCTCTTTCTTCCCCCCTCGTCCCCTGCACTCAGGTCTTACAGCCATGAATGCTGACTCGGTGATGCATCACGTACACTGTAGAACTGGGCATGGTTTTCCATCACAGGAGTTGTGTGGAAAATGACAGCCTTCGCATTATTTTGAGTGGCACAGCAACGATCCTTTGAACAGTGATTAAGAAGTACTGCACAGGGTGGTTTGGGAGGAGAAAATGAAGTGGAATAGTTATGAATGAATTTCTACATGAGATGCAGGAAGGTTGCCCAGAATATCTCCTTCTACCTCCCTCCAGGTCCAGTGTCGCAGCATCTTTATTGAAGGTATCTAGGATATGTACTTTTGCTGCTTCTACCCGAATATCCAAACGTTTCACACTTGCAAAAAATTTTGAAAATTTTCTTGAGCCCTAAAATAGTGCCTCAGTCAGAACATATGTTCTTTACATTTTGCATACTACTTAATTAAAAAAGTCAATAATTCAGATTCTGGACCTTCATCTTGCTCAAGCTGTTTGGAAGCGGCGTGGCTGCCACCCAAGCAAAAGTTAGACCATGGTGCTTGCCAGAAAGGAAATCTGTGCATATTTTGCCCTCACCAGACGATTTTGCGGGGCGCGGGTGGCATCCTGGATACTGTTTCTTCAAGCTGTAAATCAGCAGTTTAAAAGCAGAATTTCATTTTGCTGTTAATGCCTTTCTAGCTGTTAGGAATGTAGTTGCAATGTGTGTCTGATCCTCGGGGATATCCGTAGGAAGCATGTGTTAGTGGTTGAACTTAACTAGACTCTCAAAGAATTTCTCCTCCATTGCAAACCAATGGCAACAACAGTCCTTTGGTGCTCTGAATTAACATAAGTTTAGAATGGCTCATGTTCGAGTTACTTAACTAATGGCAACATGGACTATCACTGCTATCCATAATAAAGTTTGCTCCAGTATAGTTACGCATTTTGCTGTATTGTGGTGTATGGGAAGTCCATGATCCTTGAGCAATGTTGCTGGAATCAGGGTATATGTCTCTCACCCACTGTCCTCAGTGTTTGACTCTACATTCTAGCCAGAAATATCTAGGAGTCTTTTTTTTTTTTTTTGAGGTCTGACTTTTTGTTGTTTCTATTTTCCAAGGATTTATTTTTGAAGTGCGGCTGAGGGTAGGGCACAATTTGAGTCAAAAAGCTGTTGCACAGGTAAACAGTCTGAGTTTGACACATTACAGGCAACCTGTAGTCAGCATTTGCCCCTCATAAATTAACAAAGGGGGAAAAATAGTAAGCTCTCTGTTTTCCATAACAACATCAGCATTAGAGCATGAGGAAGTCAGATTATGACTTGAGTGGCTTTGGTTGGTCCCATGGCAAAAAGAGAGGTGTTGAATAGGGGATTTGATCCAGAGTAAGTATAGGATAGAAAGGGAAGATACAGCTGTGCCATTGCTAGTGTGCCTCACTTTTTTCCTTTATTGGAGTTCCGCTATGGGAATGTCAGCACATCATAGCGCTCAGATTGGATAAGTAGAGTTACTTTTCCCACTTCACAGACAATAAGTGAGAGATTAAGAGCTGAATGAAACAGAGAATGAATTTCTCTGTCCAGCTGTGGAGCCCTCAACATAAGAAGGATATAGACCAGTTGGAACCAGTCCAGGGGAGAGCCACGAAGATGCTCAGAGGACTGGAGCACCTACCCTACAAAGAAAGACTTGGAGAACTGGGCTTGTTCAGCCTGGAGAAGAGAAGGCTCCAGGAAGACCTTATAGCACCTTCCAGTACCTGAAGGGGCCTACAAGGAAGCTGGGGGGAGGCTTTTTACCAGGGCCTGTAGTGACAGGACAAGGGGTAATGGGTTTAAATTGAAAGCAGGGAGATTTAGATTGGATATCAGGAAGAAGCTCTTCACAGAGAGGGTGGTGAGGCACTGGAACAGGTTTCCCAGAGAAACTGTGGATGCCCCATCCCTGGCTGTCTTCAAGGCCAGACTGAATGAGGCTTTGAGCAACCTGACCCAGTGGAGGGTGTCCCTGCCCATGGCAGGGGGTTGGAACTAGATGATCTTTAAGGTCCCTTCCAACCCAAATCATTCTATGATTTTGTGAATTTCCCAGCTGCTAGCACGTGCTCTTGAAAACATGTAGAGAAGTGCCTGTTGCAGGTGAGGAGATTGGCAGGTGAGTTCCCACTATTACAGCCTTAATGAGGTGAGAAAAACCTGGATTTAACCTTGAGCAGAGATCCTGAAACCAGATCTTCTACAGGGCTTAGATCTCATTGAAATCCTCGCAATAGCTTTTGCAGATCTGTCAGTCTGGGAAGCTCTGCTTCCAATTGATTCTTTGGGACACCTGCAGGAAGAGACAGGCAAAGGCCAACCTCTTCAGGCAGGAGGAGGCATTTCCCTGAGAGACTGGAAGATGGAGAAGCAGCAGCATGATGTCCACAGGAGGGAACTGGCTCTGTGGCACAGCCGCTGTGTCCCTACACGAAGGTATCCACAGGCTGTGTCCTTGGCAAGTAGGAAATCACCTGACTGAATAGTGATGGCCAAGGTTATAAAGCAGATTGCTCTGTACGTTAGATGTTTTATCCTAGTCCTGACTCACATGTATCTGTATTCAACATAACATAGTAAGAGCAGTGTTAGAACATTGGTATACATCAATCAACCTGTCATTTATGTGACAAGCTAAGATAATTCAACTATATACCAACCTCTATGGTATTTTTGGAATGTTTAGAACACCCTTGAAAAACTTCAAAGGTGATGAGTAGCAGTTATTCTGTATGAGTTCCGTACAGTGTTTTCATATTTGGCTCTATTTTAAGTTGTTGTGGAATCCAGTACTTTCTTGTCACCAAGCAAGCCTGTGTCTGATGTATTAGATCAAAACATATTCCTGTCTCCAAATGCTAACAGCAGCACATTCAGTTCTCTGGATTTTAGCAGCTAAAGTGGGTGTTGCAGGAAGTTTGGCACTGTTTCCCTTTGCAGAATAATAAACACAGATGATGTTGCCTTGGATTTCATATAGACATAGAGGCTCTTGCCTCATGAAAGCTGATTCATGGACAAATGGTGACTCGTAGCTTTAAAATATAACAACGCTAGTTGAAATAGATGGGCTACAAATAATTGTCACGTTTTCTAGCAGACCCCAGGATGGTGGTTTCTTTTATTTTAGACTGAGGGAACAATGTATAGTTCATTTTTTCTAACAGCTACGTTAGATTATTGTATTCTATAACACTTACTGGGCTTTTTTTCTTTTCCAGGAGGAGGTCAGAGCATACCTGTAGAGCTGTGGCTTCTCTTTCTTCAAGGTCTGCCAAAGGTATGTACTTTACATACTCTGATTATCCCTGGTATTGATCTCAAATGCAGTATGGAAACACTCAGAAAAGTGAGTTTCAAAGCTGTTGGCAGAAGACAACTACTTCCTTGAGTTTTGAATGCAATATTTTAGGCACTTTACAAAGGTCTTCCCTAGAAAGCTGGATTGACTCAGAACTAAGCTTCAGAATTCAGGTTAACGTGTACAACAAGGGCCATCCTGCTTGTACGGACTGTTGCCGTTGATGCTCAAGACGGAGCTGCCTGGTAATGGATAAACACTAGGTTTCAGAGCCTGCAGAACATGAACACAGCTGTTTAATAGCAGATCTACACTGACTTCAAAATCATGGTCAGTGTCAGTTAATTAACATGATTCCCCAAGGTTGCAGCCTAACTCAGTAATCACTCCTGGGCAAATAACGTGGCATGATGTGTAAGGGAACCACTGTGTCCTTCCCTTGCCAAGTCTGAGAGTCTTCCTAGCTCTCTGTAAGAAGGTCTTGTTTTCTAATTAAGTACTGAATCAAGGCTGTACTGCTTCTCCTCAGCAACTTGGTACCTGAAGCAGTTCTACCAGGAGAATTGCCTGATTTAAAGGAAGTGCTTTCAGCAGTTGTGTAAAATTTTGACCTAAAAATAGGATAATGATGTAAATAAGAACCTGATGTTCAAAGCTGTCCCTGCTGTCTAGTTTGTTGTATAACTTGGAAGAACTGAAATAGCTTTTGTGGCGATAATTGTTAACATATGATTGCAGAGTTAAGAATAAAGAAGAGCGGTTTTCTATAAATGTTACTGTAAAAACTCATAATATAGCATGATATTTCTGTGTTTTTCCTGAACTAATGAAAAGAACTGTGTACCCTAGTGATTAATTTCTACATAGTTCTATAGGATGTTGCACAATTACTGAGTAAAATTCTGTGTTTTCTAATGAACTTTACATGGCAGCTTGACAGTGTCTGCCTGGTAGTAGAGAAAGCAATGTGTGATGAGGAACAGTGGGTCTCTTTTTGTTGTTGCTCTTTTTTTTTTTTTTTCTTTTCTTTTCTTTTTGAGCAGAGGGTGGGAAGTGGTTCCTTTGAACTATCACACCACATAAGCTTTGACTGCTGCAATTTGTATTCCCTGAAGTATCTTTTAAATGTACCCCCACGCCCTTGTATCTGGAGCTGAGGTACTCCAGGTTCTCAATGAGCCATGGGCAGGGAAGGTGCTGGTCCTCTCTCTTTCAGCACTGCAAGAACCGTGAACATTTCTAGCTCTGCGTTTAGAAAGCCAGATGTTCCCTGACCCTGTGTGAACTCACCAGTGCTTTTCTCCCTTCATAGTCCCCTCTTTTCAATGTAGTAGAAAGAACGGAGAATGATTCAGAATTAATTTATGCAAAGTTTTCCCAAGTAATTCTCAGCCACCCATGGGTTTTCCTGGAAGAGCAGTGTACAATAGGCCTTTGTCTCCAAATGGATTTTTTTTTTTATAAATCTAAATGCCTAGCTTGACCCCAGTCTTAAAGAGCTTTTTAGTCCCTGAGGCTTAGCAGTTCATCCTTGAAACCTTTTGAAGATGTGACTCTTCTCTGAATATACAGGGTATCATAAATCTGGTCAGTACTAGAATGAATCCAAATTATTTTAATTATAACTGAGTCAGAGCTTTTTACATTTTAAAGGAACTACAGACAAAGCAAAATGGCTATGAAAGAAGTTTTACGGTTTCTACAGGAGTATGTTTTTGTGAATTACATCTGGATTCCATGACAAAACCAGTGTATGGGGTGGGGGGCACATACTGTCAGCAACAGGTTTGAAATTTCTACAAGCTGTGAGCTCTGAACTGGTTGTGTAAGATTAGTTGCTCAGTTAACTATTCTTTCGAGGATTTGTTTGGATAGTTGAAACCGTGTTCTTTAGTGGCAGAAATGTCAACAAACGGATATCCATCTTCTCCTCTTTGCTTCAAATTAGTTTGTGTTAAGCATGAAGGCATTGTACCGCTTGTTCAGCTCATGATACAACAGTTGTTTTAATTTTACGTTGATTCTGCTAAGTAGTATGGCCTTGTGGAACACTGCTTTCATGTGAAAATCCTCTCACATGTGAGCCCTGGTATTTGATGAGCTGAAAAGTTCATGAAAATTGTTACATCTTCAGGGGAAGTGTTCTTGACAGCAGTTACAATAAGTAGAGAGCTGTGGCCAGGTTTTGGTGTGTGTTTTGGTGTTTTTGTTTTTTTTTCTCTCAGGAGCTGAACACTTGCTACTGAGTGGGAATTTCTGTAAAGGCTTCAGCTTCCTGTCATATGGGAGCAGATTTTCTGAAGTGCTTCTATTCTGATCTTTCTGAAAGTCTTTGTCCCTAACTTGTTTGCACTCAATAGCCTTGCCCCCTCCCTGCTCCTGCTTCAGAACTGTAATACTTCTCACTTGATAAATGCTGCACACCTTTCCTCACAGACAGATATTAATTTACACCAAATCTGAACTCTGAAAATAGTGTTGGTTGCAGGTAAATAAATTTTGGCTAGTACTGCAGTCTTGTCATTCATGATCCTGAAAATGAGAGAAAAGAGTTATTAGCTCATCTGTTTTACTGTCGTACTGATATAGCTGTGTTCCCAGCAATATATTTCTATACTGCTTGGTCCAACCTGCTTTTAAATGACTGAAGTGGTGGACTAACTCTTTATGCCACTGAAACATCTGTATAAAGTCCAATAGATTTCACTGTTGCAGGAATTTTTCCTACTAGATTTGTCTTTTTCTTAATTTTAGACTTGCTTCCATCAGACACAGCCCCTTTTGTTTCCCAGTTCACACTGTCATTTGTGAAAACCTTCTCAATCCATCACTTAGTCAAATTTCTTTCAAGGCTAAAATATCAGGAGTGCTGTTAGTGAAACTATTCAAATTAACAGGAAAGAGATCCTGACCCTATGATGCAGTATTGGAGGTAGATGGCTGGATGGGCGCCGTCCAGCACTCCTTGTTTCAGAGACCTTATGAACATGCCACAACAGTCATTCTTTATATCTCTGGATTTCATGTCAACAGTGACATGAAATCAAATTGTTGAGATTATGGGATAAGACTTGTCATCACCACCTTCACCATTAGGAGCAACCTGATATAGAGAGAACAAGCCCCAAAGATTTCTGTGTGTACAGGTTGTGGAAATTTGTGATGTGGTTGGTTTGTGCCCATGAGTGTTAACCTGAGGCTAGATGACTTGAAGGCCTGACACTCCTGCTGCCCACTTGGATTTTCCCCACTAGCATCACCATATTTTATTCATTGGCCCTGAGGCAAAGACATCATATATTCCCTGTTTGCTTGAGCATTCACTGCTTGTGTGGTGTCAGTGATGAATTGTTCAGCTCCTGTTTGGTCCCTGAAATAAAAACTATGCATTCAAACTGCCACTGGGTTTTCTATTTCATGATTAATTCTACACAAGATATGATGCACTAAAACCCAGAGAAAAAATCATGCCAAGAGTGCTGTGAAACATGGACAGGACCATTCTAGACTCTTCAGCCAATATTAAGGAGAAAGCTGAAGTTTTGAAATATTTGTTTAAAGTTCTGTTAACATGGAAGTCTGGAGGTCGATAACGTAAAGGAACTAAGGTGCAGTTGTTGGCCCTGTGTCCCTAGTGCTGAGCTCCCACACTCTGTCCTGATTCAAACATGGAAGAAATAGATAGGGCTATTCTGCTACGATGTTTCATTAGACCACTTCAACTGTTGCATCCTTTAACTTTGAAACTGCAGTGTCACCAAACAACTTTGTTTTTTTTCAATTCCAGAAGCTTCTGACAGTCAGCAAGGATTGTATCCAAACAGTCTCACTGTTAGCACACAGCTTGTTCCAGCAAATGCATTAGTCCCTATTAAACATTTATACAGCAGCATAAAGTTAGACAAGGATTCACAAACATAAATAAGACCTGTTCTTTGCACTGTAGAGCCTCCAGTCTCAACCATGCCTAGATGATGACATACAGCATGGTTGCTGATAGAAGGAATGGTGAGAAATGTTGGAAGAGTGATTTCCGAGAACACAGTGGCCAGAGAAGGGGAGTTGCTGGTCTATGAACTAGCAAATCAGAAAGTATAAAAAGAGTGAAAATAACAATTGAAGCAGTATAACAAGTTTAGGAGGCAGTAAAGAATGGAAAAGAAGTTGTTAGCTATGAGATAAACTTGAATATGAAGTGGCCAGGAATGGTTAGGAGAATTCTCTTTGCCACTTTTTAACATTCAAGCAGAGATGGCTTCAGTATCCAGATGTGATTGAAAGTGTCTTGCAGATTTTGAGGATGGGATACTTTGGGTGGCTTTCTACCAGCGTTCTCTGTGTACCAGCAGAATGGAATAAAGTCTGCAGAAGTGTCTGTCTTGAAAAGCAGTGTATAGTTTCTTTAGTCTGCCCTGATCAAAATGCAGATTTTGATTGAATGATGGTTCAACCTGATGGAATGCAGGTTCCTTCATTACTTATTGGTCTTTGGAGCTCTGCACTTCGGTTTTTTTGGTGCTTCCAGAACTGAATTTCATTTCTCTGGGTTAATACTGAATCCTTGAGATTTCTCACAGTTTTCCCCTTTTTTTTACAGCCATATCAAGTAATTGAAAAACAAAGGGTGGTACAAATGTTTTTATCTGTTGCCTGGAATGTGTCCTGTATGGGAGCTACAGGAAATGCTGTATAATGAGCTTCCAGCCAAATGGAATCTTAGTAAATCTGTAGGTCCAGTGGACTCTATACAAAGAGAGAAATAGTGAGAAGGTTATTTAGGGCTGTCTCTGAGCTGTCTGGGGTACTGGATAACCCTGAAAAAAAACCCCACAACCCAACAAAAAACCCCAAAAGGCAAGGTCCTCTCTGGTCTGGAAAATCAAAACTGTCCAAGAGAAAGAGTACATGAAACAGTGAGAGAGTTGTGGGGAGCTTTTCACCCATTATAACTAAGAGTGCAAGTTTCTTGGCAATTTGTAAAAATAATTTCATGGCAGTGCTACAAAATTATGCAGGTTTCTGTGAATTTTGTTTTTTGGTGCTTTGAGGTTTTGTCTGAGGTCTGGACATAGAGTGAGTATAGTGAAAGGCTCTGGGTATACAACTTTGACATATGTAGCATTAGTGTAAACTTTTGCCTGTTTGTGACACCAGAAGATGAAATGACTCCACTCAAATCCTGGAGAGAGCCTCTGGGTAAGGCTGGAAATGAGACAAAGGTCTTTGCCTAAGGCTTTTCAGTGCCTGCACACCATTTTGTCCCTTCAGCAAGTCTGCATGTGGCGTTTGGAAAGCAAAAGGTTTCTTTGCCCAGCACCGCACTTAACGTTCTTCCTCTTTGCTTTCCCTCACCCCTACAGTCATTTTTAATACACAGATATCAGGGGAGTTAATAAACATTTGGCTGAATGCAGCAATTTTTATCGGAGCGCTTGTGGAATGTGGGAAATCACACACTGGATTGCTACTTGCACAGAGACAGCAAATTCAGGAGTAATGCTGTCGGAAAAGGGATGTCCTGTCACCAGCTTTTGGTCTCAGACACAGTTGCCAGCGAAGCAAGGCAGCTGGTCACGCTGTCCGTCCTGCCTGCGGACTCTGCTAGCTCAAGTCCGTCTGTGGGCGATTCTGCAGCGTGACAAGTGCCGCGGCTGTGGGACACAGAAACAGTACAGTTATGGGGGTACTCCCTTGCTCCTGACTGAGACCAGAGTCAGGACTTTAAAGAATGAAATCCCTGTGGACAGGTACTTTGTGGACTGTCTCAGTGTAAGCCTCCATCCAGAAGGGCTTTGACCCTGTGTTGGACAAAATCTCCATGACTAGTTTCTGGATGCTTGGGTTCTCCTGCTGATCTGATCTATTGGCAGCTGCTAGCACTTCATAGTCTGATGCTCACCCGCTCCTTGGGACAGGGCTGGCCAGCCGGCCTATGGAGTGTGGTTTCGTGCTGCTTTTGTAGACTGATGATAATGTTCAGGACTTGGTCTAGAGTGAGTAGGCCTGCTCACAGAAACATACTGTTGCACCCATCCGTCTCCCTACAAAACCTATCTCTACACACACACAAGTGAGCGGAAGCTGTAATACCCTAAAACTGGGGTTACAGTACCAGTCCAGCTGGAGTGTGTTTCTTTTAGGTTTCATCTACGGTTAACATAAGCTTGTGAAATTGGTTTGCATTGGCCTGATGCTGTAATCAGCTTCGGAAACATGAAGCAGAGCAAAGGTAATTTGTACAAAAGTCTACTGCCACTGCAGGCACTGGTGCCAAGGAAAGACAGCTGGAGAGAGGGAAATGTCACAGAGAAGGGGGATGGGACCTGTGAAGTATCTATAATTGTGAGGTTTTTATCTGTAAATAAGACTTCAGTGGCAGCTAGAAAACAGGGGGATGAGGTAGAAGAAAAAGTGACAAATGATGCAGATATTAATCCTGCTTAACAAAATATTTCCAAGAAATAAAATTTAATCCCTGGAAACAGACCAAAAAAATACCAAAGCTAGAGCTGATAGTCTGAAGGTTAAATGGGAACCAAAGGCTGTGACAAGATTAAACCTTTTTTTCTCCTCCCCATGTATTATCATAGGGGAAAAGGCAGAGACCGCTGTTCGTTGCCTGCCCCAGCACCAAGCAGGGCAGGTTGGTTAAGGGATGCTTGCACTATTTTAGGATTGGATCTGGAAGGCCAAGGAGATAAATTGTTACTTGCATTGAAACAAGTGGGGGTGGGTAAGAAAATAAAGGGTGAAACACATGGGAAACATCTGCTCCAAGGAGGCATTTTAGAAATAAGCATCAGCAAGAAGGAAGGAGAAGCAGAAGTGCTGCGTGTAGGGGACCACCAGGATTGCAGTGGGAGACTGAAGAGGAGGCAGAGCTGTGATAAGGCTTCAGCCAAATACAAGAAAGAGACAGAGGGAAGACACAGACTGCAACTTTGTGGCTGAGATACCTCTCTAGTCTAGTCTGAAAGTGAAAATTCAGGGTGTCTCTGGATAGTACACTGCCTTTAAGCTAGGCCCAGCTTAGGGAAAGTAACATGGTGCTTTGGAGTTGTGCTGGCAGCAGGGTAGGTGGTAAACATAGAGAATGACTTGTCAGAAATGATGTGTCCTTCATGGGGGGGCGAGATACCACACTGTAATCAGGAGGGAAATGAGCCACCTGGAGAACATCAAGCCAGCCAGAGAGGGAAGGTGCTAGGTTAGGGCTTCCAGACTTTGCTTCTTACTGTGCCACAGGTTCTTGAGGTGACCTTGAGCAGACCACTAAAGAGTAAATTCAGATACTTGGTTCTGGGTCCTCAGAAGTGGCAAGAGTATTGCTTTGCAAGTAGTCAGTCATAGTTGTTCCCAAATACCTGGTTATCTGAATCTGATTTGTTCTCTTGGCTTTTACTTTGTTGCACTGAACTGTAAGAGAACTTTAAGTTCTCCTATGGAGCTGTGGTTTCATGAGTGGTGTAAACTGATCCAAGTGCCACTGAGAGAATATGCCCTGTTCCACTCCTACCCCAGCTTCACCTTTACCTTGTGTTAGATCTAGTGTCGATGGGATGTGGTCAGGTAAACTGAGAACAAGTCCAACCAAAAACTTACCCAGCAAAGACAAAATGATGTCTCACTGGCCTGAGGAAGCTGCTTTGTGCCTTCTCAGACAGGAGGGATACACGGGCTGCAGCTTTCCCAGAACTGCCGATGGGTTTCTTATATGTGGCCCTGAGACTTCTGGTACTGAAAAGGCTTTTGGATTATGTAGATCATTATGTGATCTGATCAACTGTGGCATCTCCCAGGTCCTTTTTTTCTGGAAAGTAAATTTTTCCCCCTACATTGCTGAAATTACACTGTCCTTGTTTCTCTAGTTGTCTGATTTCATATCCTTTTCATGTTGCTCATGGGAGACTGATCCAAAACCCATCGAAAGCAGTAACAGGATTCATGTTACCGATAGCAGACTTTGCATCAGAAATAAATTCATTTATTATGCCTGTGGGTTGTACTGCTTATACTCCACAGCTCAGTTTCTATATCCCATGGTGTATCATTAAAGACAAGTTGGAATAAAATCCATCATAGGTATCCAATTGTCTCTATTACCCTTTGAATTTATGGTAAGTCCTTCCTATACTTAGAGACCACAATTGCCCTAGAACTGATCTAATCCCTGTTTTCATAAAACCTTTTTTTGGATGAAAGCATCTCAAAGTGCTCTGCAATAACTATGCTCAAACCATTCCAGTACAACTCCTTCTGTGGTTGTGCTGTACCACCATTCCCATAATAAGCCACAAGAAATTGCAGTTGTGGCGTTGCTTCCTTGCAAGTTGAAAAGAACTGTCCACAGATGGGCAGGGTTATTATACTGGGTTTTGGCTGGGACTAATATTTTTTTTCAGCCTAGGTGGGCTAGAGAAAGAAAACCAACAAAACTTTCCATGAACCACATTAAAAGAAAGTTTCGCTTCCCTGGTGAGAAAAGCCACTCCCAAAACCAGAGTGCTTTCAGGGTAGGTGGGGAAGTTAGCTGGAAGGGAGAGGCTTCACAATTCAAAGCTTGAGACTGTTGGAGTTCTGCTCAGCATCTCTGATGCTTGATCAGAATTCCAGTATTGATCAGCCTACCAGATTTCCAAGTTAGATCAGTCTTGGTTTGGTTTCATAATTGATCATGAGAAATTTGAACCTTCTGTGCTCAGGATGGATATTCAAATATCCCATGGGACTTCAGTGTAAGCGAGGCAGTGTGTGGTGACCTCAGTCAAAATGAACCTTATCTTCCATGGTCATGAAAAATGCTGGTCTCTGCTGAGAAAAAGCTTATTTTTTTTTAAATACAGCACTGCTGAGGAATTCATTAGTATGCGTTAGACTGAAAGTGGGAATTGAGAGCTTGTCTAAAAGTACTGTACTTAGAAATCAGACACAACCCTACATTTTGAGGCCCACTGATTTGCTTGCAGATGCTGGTTAAGGAGCAGTAGCCCTTTATTGCCTTTTAGGGTTTTGTGATGAGACAACAGTCAGGATAGATGTTGTCCACTGACAGCTTTTCAGCAATCTTTCGTAAAATCTTTTCAGTAAAGCTGGTTTTCAAGGTAGGCTGTAGAAATGGTGTGAAAAAATTAAATGTGGCAGAATTTGTGAAAGATCCTATGATTATGTCATAGAAACAATGGTCTAAAGCCAGCTAATAATCTGGGTATTAACAAAATGACTGTGAATTTTCCAAAGATAATAGCGTCTCTAGTAATACCGTGCATGCCCTTTCAGAACCAAAAGCTGAAAGTTTGTCGTTCCGATATATTTAACCATGCAATCCACTTATACTGCAACTCCCCTCTCCCTCTCAATATTGAATTTTAAGTAATTATGAATGTTTCCAGAAAGAAACAGTTGCTGATTAAAACTGTGAAACAGAATGTGGCAAAAGAAGATCTTAAGTTTTAATGGCAGGATTACCTGCATCATGTTTTCAGAATGGGACAGAAGGTTTTTCACTTTTCAGATTTGAAATCTCTTCCTTTTGTTGAAGAATTGTTCTCCCATTCTTTCTCTTTCTCCTTTCCTAACCTGAATACCTTTGCTTTTCTTTCCCTTTCATCTCTTTCCTCCATCCAATGGAAAAGAGAGTAAGGAGGAAACAGAATTGGGAGACACTGATATCCCAAACCTGATTTGTTACTTAATGTTATTTTTTAAAACGAGACACGATGGAAAGTCCGAGGAACTGCACAGAAAATCTTGTTCGATTGCAATTGCTGCAATAAATTATTACGCGCTTTCAGCTCATAGTGCAGCTCTCATCGACTGGGTCTGCTGAAGGCTAACCAGCTGCACCTTCAAACACTATGACTTTCCTGATCTGTAACAACACTTGTGTTTGAGGGCTTTGTGCTAAGGCACTTGTTGAGAGGAAAATGTTACTTACTCAACCACTGTCTCCCTGTCTGACATCTAAGGGGCTTCCTATCCAGCTATTGAATTGTCACAAGGCTGCTTATTTTAGGAGATTGTTGTAGAGTTGCTGTACAAGGAGGAATGCCTGTGGACACAGAAGCACCCCAGAACATTTCCCATCCATGTATTGATCTTTCATTCATCTACTGAACAGAGTATCTGATTGCACCTTGGCTGTTGTTTCGATAACCAGCATTCCACCGTGTTGCACCTACCGAAGTTACTCCATCAGTAACTTCCTTAGTGTCTTCTGACATAAGAGCTCTAGCTGCAACTAAATGAAGATAATGAGATTTCCTCTAAGCCCCTCTAATTAAAAGAGGAAAAAGAAGGAGTGAGGAAAAGATACTCCTCAAGCTGGGTGAAGTGAGAGAGGGGACAGGAGTAAGAAGCGAAGCCTTGTTTACATTTGTATCTTTGCCATTTTTCAACCTGTTAGTACTGAAATAGTTTTTCCACAAGGCTATTTCAATGTAGGTGTGAAACCTTGCACGGGAAACATGCATTTTCTCAGGTAGACCAAAAAGTCTGCGATTTGCTAGTTGCTGGTGACCACGCTTCTTGTACAAGCATAGAGTCTTGACCAAGATTTAAAAACCAGCTTTCTCTTTGCGAGGCTCTTCTGCAGCTCCAAGGAACTATCTGGCAAAGATGGCATCAGAACTTTCTTTTTAATAGGAAGAAAAATTCTGACAAAGAGAACAGTGCCAGACCTTAACCTGGATTACATAGACAAGAAGTAACCAAAAATGGACAGCATCTGTATTCTACAGTGTGGACCAAAACCAGTAAATATTTATCTGTCCTTTCCTTCCCTTTGGAATAAACACTTAAGACTCTGCTGTCATTCAGACAATCTCTGCTTCTATACTAACACATCTCTTTAAGGGAGACATCTATTTCCTATTACAACCATATAGAGGCCCTGAACTAAAATATTTTGCATGCCTTTGCAGGCCTCCAGGAAACATTAAACACACAAAGAAAGACAAACAGCTATGAAGCCCCTGTTTAAAATTAGGAGCAGAGAAGGGAAGCAGAGTTTGTGGCTGCTTTTCTCAGACCTGATCTGAAAAGGATCTTGAATCAGTTCGCTTATTTTGCAAAAAAGGTATCTTGTTTCTCAGTATTAATTAAGACCAGCTGCTGAACCAGCAGGGCCAGTGGGCAATTACACCTTTTACCACACAGTGAATGCTTGGCCACTACAAAGGTGTTTTTAAAGCATGTGTCTTATTAAAAAAACACCCCACAACCTTGATTGCTCATACTGTTTGCTAGTTGCTGCTATAAGAACAGCCATTACCCGGTGGTTGTCTGCTTGCCTTACTTTGAAAAATGTTATTTGACAATATATAAAAAGCATGCATGTATTTAAAATAGCTTTGCTACAATAGGATTTAACTATCAGAATACATTAGTTTTTGTAACTGTAGGCAAAGGGAGAGAAAGCAGAAAATGGGAGTAATAGCTGCTGAAATGGTTATGGAAAAATCCCTGTTGTTGAATATCATTGCTCATGGAAGTAGTTATACTGGAGGGAACAGGGAAGAATCACAAGTGCAGGGGTTTGAAAGGCAGACCACCCCAGGTGCTGCTCCTGAGAAACACTTCAGGATGACTATTAAGGGTAGTACCTGTCAAATTGTGGTCAATACTGGTCAAAATTTCCAAAGAGCTGTGCTGCTTTGAACCTTAATGTACATAGTTAATTCCTGGTCTGTGAAATGGACCTAATAGTACAGACAGTTTGTCATTAAGGACTGTTGTGAAAGTTATGCAGATAGGAGTATAAGAACAGGCACAATTGTGGCTCAGAGATCTTTCTAATGCAATCTGCTGTTCTAGCAGTAGTCAGTGTCACAGGTCTAAGGGAAGTGTTAATGTAGAGGGGAAATGCAAATTGCTACTTCACCTGAGATATCTGTACCTTCTAGTAACTTGTGGTTAATAACTTCCCAAGCTAAGAGATTCACAAGATCTTGGGGCAATGAGCTCTGCAATCCAATTATGTATGATGTGAAAAAGTACTTCCTTTGTTTTAAAACTTCCGCCTAAAGATTTCTTTCAGTGCCCCTTCATTCTTGTGTTACCAGAAGGACTGAGGCACCATTCCCAGATTAGTGGGTTTGGTGCCTTTCAAGATTTCATAGAACTCTCTCATCTCCTCTCTGCTAACACTTTCTCAGACTGAAGAATCCTCATTTATTCAGTGTGTCTATGTCAAGAAACAGTTGAGGAGCTTTCATTGTTCTTACCACCCTCCTCTGTTCCTTATCTAGTTTTAACTTGAGGTGATAATCTGTAAGAGGCATGCTATCAATTCTAAATGCTGCTATTTGTGAGCTAGTATTTGTGGTTTGCCTGGGACTTGCGGTGGGCAGACATTCAAGATGACTTGGGTGTTACATTACGTGAAGATTTAAGCGTTATAAAGCACACATGTACACGTACTAGTCCTTGCAGGGAGGAGATGGAAGCTCTTTTAGAGATCTGTTTTCCCCTAGTGAGATGTAATGATTTTGAAAACGGAGAGCTGACAATCCACTATGTTATACTTATTTCTGAGCTGAGTTTGAGCCAGTTTCTTTAAGAGCAATGCAGAGTGAGAATGATATTCAGAAGAAAAACTGTTTTTCTTATGGAGATGCCAGAACAAAACCATTTTATATCTAAGAAACTTAATCAAAAACTGCCTGGACATCCTCTTCCTTTCTATGGCAGCTGTTTCCACTCTGTATTTTAATGAGTGGGCAGAACTAAAACCTTTGGGGAAGGGCTTTCCCCTCCCTCCCCTTCCTTGGCATCCTTACGTAAAAGGCTACACTACAGTATCATGCTCTGTGCTTCTGGTGAATGAGTAAATGCCTGTGGCTGGACGGTGCAAAGGAAAGGCTACATCATGTTCTCAGCTAGTTAAGCTCCTTACTGCAAGCTTTTTAAAACTTTCCTGGATATTTAACTGATGTGATTTTGGCTGCAAGAAGTAAGTATTTAAAACCTTGGAATAATTAAGACCTTTCCAATTGCTTCTAAATTTTCTGCTAAAAATAACTTGTGGAGTATCTGTTGGTTTTGGAGGTAAATTCTGTTTGAATTACTCCATTTTATATTTCCTGTTAACTGTTTCTATCTCTTCTGAATGACTTATAAAATCCTTAAACCTGCATACTTAGATTCTTGGAGGAAAATAACTCCAGTGGTGTTGTGTATGATGTGCACTGGAAAGTATTGATTCCTTTTTATTGTATAACAAAATGAGACTTACTTGTTGCTACAGATATTGTTTCCAAACTACTTCTTAAGTCCCCTGTTTCTTGATTTATCTCTGCCTGCTGAATTACTTTTCTTTTTTTTCATCCTGGCTGTATAGTTTTATTCAGCGTCTAATCAGCTCCTCTTATGTGTACTGAGAACATCTGCTTTGCAAGTTTCTGTCTGCTTTCACAGCAATACAATAATTTCTCTGTCTTTTGTACGCTTTCTCATACAGAGCAGAACTGAGAAAATGGTGAAAGCAGCGGCACTTTTTTTTTTCTGGTTTTCCTTCGGCACTAGATTACATTCACTAAACTCAGCAAATAGCAGAATTCCCTCTGGAGTACTGGGAAACAGCCCAAGCTTACTACAGTTGCATTTTGCTGTACTATTCTTGTAGCAGGGTTTTCTTTTTTTCCTCTTTTTCTCTTTTATGGTTTGCTGAAATTCTTTCTGTTGTAACTGCATTCCTGATTGATTCCATTCTCAGAGAGGCATCTCTTGCCTGTTAAATTTCCCCAAATGAACATCCTGACACAAAACTAAAAGAGAGGCCATGTGTCTAACTGCAAATTCAAGTTGAGAAACTTTTTACTAGACTGGGAGTCATATGGGCTCAACTTCAAGCCTTCTTAATGAATTAATTAATTTGGGGCTGAAATTATTGTCTTAATTGAATAGGAAATCCGAGCTGACATAAAGCCTTAGAAATGTAAAGTTTGGGTTTGGTTCTAGATTTCTCTGCTGCAGCTGGAACCATTTAGGGCCAGACTCAAACTTGATGATTTGACTGAATAATTAGCAGCACATTTAAAATAAGACCTAGGGTTAAGTCTGTCTTGGTTATGCTGGCATAAATCTGGGAGAATTCCTTTCATTTTAAAAGTTCCAGTCTCCATGAGCATGCAAATGCTCAGACTTTAAGACAAGCACTGTGGTTGATATCTGGGCTGGGTCTTCAGTCTTGTTTTCCAGTTTTATTCTACTCCAGTAATCACCTGCATCTGTCCTTGCAATAATTCACCTCGCCTGATATTTGCAGCTCAGCAACTGCTCTTGGGTACCAGAGTTCTTCTATGGGCTTTGGTTTGAGAAATTAAAACTGAAGCTAATCTGCGTTTCATTCTGATATAGCTCCAGGCTATGAGCCTGTCCTGGTTGGGAAAAAATAGGTTAAATTGCGCAGATGAAAGTTATAGTAACCTCAGGATCATTAAAAAAAAAAAAAATATTTAGGTAGATTTGGGTGATAGCTGAAGATAGTAACCCTGCCTCATTCTCATGATGGAGTTCCAACTTTTAATATTTCCTTTAGGAATTCATCTTCTTGCTTAGTAATTTCTGGTCATTCTGAAGGTCTGGAGCTATGTTATATATTGTTGCAAATAAAAGTCTACCTGCTGCTGCTGTTCCCAAGTGGAGTCCCACCCTGCAGGGCCTTCCCAGTTCTCCCATCAGTGACTGGAGATGGCTGAACAGTACTGAAATACCATGCCTCAGTTTCCTGTTAAGACTTTCTGCATTGTTTCCTTGAAGTTTAAGTGACAAAATTTGTTATTCCGCATGTTCCTGAGTAAACAGTTCAATAGATGCCGTCATTTGGAGGAAGAGCCAGAACACAGAGTGTCGTTAATAGTTTTTAAAGCACCTTATAGAGAGCTTCCTGCCAGCTCTGCAGGAGAGACTTCTCTTGTAAGGCTCCAGTGAGGTGACTGAATGGTCTCCCATTATACAAAACATCCTCTCTATGTGACCATCATATGGTATTGCACAACATAGTCCATAGCCAACGAGAGAGAGAAATAACTCGGTGCAGGCATAGGTGGGCACAGCAGCCTTATCCAGCCTGCCTTGTGGCAGCTGAAAATGAGCTTTGGCAGTGAACTGGGGCTCACTGAGAGACGTAAGTTTAGTATCTAACTTTGTGACATGCACTGTGTGAACTCTAGCATGTTAGTTGATGTCTGCGTTGTCTCCATACCTGTGAATGTAATAATGCTTCATTTGTCTGTATTGGCTATGAACTAGTCTGATAAGGACTACAGTGTTATACACACCTAGCACATGGGATAGGATTTGGTGAGACCTTTAGATAATGGTGTAAAAAAAAAAAAATACTGAATATGAAAACCGATTGTTTCAGGTAACGGCATCATCTGTATGTAGCCATACAGAAGGCATATGCTCAATTAAAGATCTGCTGAAAGCTTTATTCGAAAAGAATCACATCTAGCACGTGGAGCGTGTTTGTTTTATTTCACTTTACTCGAATCCACAGAAATGAGATCTTTGTCTCTTGTTTTTTACTATAAGTTCTGGTAATATCTGAATGGAGGGAAGCAGAGATTTATGTGTTGATGTCTCCTACTAGGCAAGCTGAAGTAATGCTTAGCACATGAATATGTTTTAGTGTAACTTTCCAAATTATTTTGAAAGTCCATTAAAATCTGATGGCTCTGTATGTGGTAGATTCTCCAGGGCCACGGCTGCATATTTCGGGGTGTCCTGTTGTACAAGAAATGCCATCCAGTCCCTGACCTGATCAGTTTCTGAATTCCCACAGTTTTATGTTCTGAGCTCGCAGGACTCAGAAGACCCACTGCATTTTCACAGAGAATAAACTCTGAATCTTTTTTTTTTTTTTTTTCCTACCTCCAGTCATTTTTCCAGGTTATGAGAAGCTTTTGGCACTCAAATCTCTGCTAACCTTTTTTGCAGCTCACTTTCAGATAACTCTTCAGTCTTCATCATTACTCAATGTCCTGATATCTTCTGTGTCACAGATTTTCGACTCTGCTGATTCTGATGTTGTAGTAAAAAAAAAAAAAAAGTTGTTGAAAAATGGGTAAACAGCAAATTTGGGTCCTCATTAATGAGTAAGGGCAAGCAGGTAAAATCTGAAAGCATTCCAGGAGCATGCAGCAAATAAATGTCAGCATCACTGACAATATCATAGTTGTTTTGGAGTGGACAGACTGAGTATTTAACATGGTGATAAAAGTGCAAAACTTTTAATAGAGTATGTATCAATTTTTTTAAGTGTTTGCAAAGGAGACTTGTGGTTTTAGTTCTGTCTTTTAATTGAGAAAATGAGACACTGCTCTGTAGTGCAGTGATTGCGGAAGGCTGGGAATAAAGCTCAGATTTCCAGAATCCACAGTTCCTCAATGAGCTCTTTGAGAATCTGAGTCCTGCTGAATTATAGTCAGAGGAAACTTATGCTGACTTGTGATTACTTAGCAACACTCTGAATGGGAACATCCTAAAAGGTTTGAAAGTTAAGTGTCATCAGAAAAATCTGGTTTTCATAAAGGCAAATCTGGTAGATGTGTTGATAGAGGTCTTCTAAAAATAGGGAGGGGGAGGAAAAAAACCCCCTATCCATTAACTCTGTTTGCATCTTATGGTATTACTAGGGACAGGATACTGTCCCTGGTGAATCCCACATGCATACGGATAATGTCTTATCATTGTATAAGCTTCCACACAACATTTCCTGTATCCTGGATCTTTCCTCAAAGTCATTTTTTGGATGGTTTTTGTTTGTTTTTTTTCTTCCTGAAATATCTGTTTCTTATAGGGAAGAGGAAGACTGCTGCTATGTTCTGCCCAACAAGTCATGTGCTGTAAGAGGAGATTGTAACTTTGCACTGTGTTAGAGCTTTTCATGTGATCAGCCACTCCTAAAAGTGGCAAAACATCACTGTTTCATGCACACTGACGGATTGTAAATAAGAAACTATCCAAAAATACCATAGTTTTTGGCAGGGACAGAATATTTTGGCAGGAAGGTTGTCTGCAGATAACACACAAGACTACTACTACTTTAAATGTTGATTTCTTCTTTTTGTTTAAGAATATCAAAAGGTTTCCCACAGTTTTTGACGCGATCATTTGTATTTGAACTGTTTCTGGGGCACATTATGTGTAATTACATTTATAGACTTGTGCAAAACCTCAAATTGTCAGCTCCTACACATAAGTGGCAACTCATCTATCACATCTTCAGTAGCAAGGGAGAGCAGGCTGTCTCAGAGCCATTTAAAATACTCTGCTCTCATATTTGCCAAGTTCTTTTATTCTCTGTAGGTTTTAATGACTCAGACCTCTGAAATCTCTTCCATACATGGTTAAAGTGTAACCACTGGTTGGGGGTGGAGGGGGAGGATGGAGGGAACAACTTACTGAACTGATAGAGTTTTAAACAAACTTGGGTGGTTTTCTTGAAACAGCTTTTCAGTCCTAAGTCATACATAGATACTCACACACAGGGCATCTCTCAGTCTGAATCATGCTGGAAGCGAGTGGAAATAAGCATCCGTACACAGTGAATGCAGTGCATTTGCATCCAGTAAGGATAGCTAGCCTCAGTCCTCTATCCAGGCTCGTTTTCTTAGCCAGGATCCTTTTCCGGGGCTTTATTTCTACAAGATTCCTGCAGCCTTTCTGCCTTTGTCCGTCTTCCACACACCTGTTAATGAAATAACTTGGTTAGCATCACTTTCTTTCAACCGCGGACACCCATTGCAGACCTCTCTTGTTCTCCCCTTAAAGTAGCTTAGCACAGACAGCCCTTACATTTGAGCAGGTTAGTAATGGATGGTCAACAGAATTATCAGATCAAATGTTTTGCACCCATTTCTATTTTTAAAATATCCTCTAAAATAATTCAGTTTTCTGTGTGACTGAGCTGTCTTCCATGCAAGAAACATATTCATAGGGGCTAATTTGGTGTGGTGCTCACTAATGTCAGACAAACTGAGTTGGCGCACTGTCTCTGTCACAAACCTGTTGTGTCATATTGGTCAAATCATGTAGCTGTAGTGGGTAGGATTTTCAAAAGCACACAGCACTTGTGTAAACCCATTCCCATTCAAGCTGATGGAGGCCTAATTCTTATTTCCACTAGGGCTTCATTACACTGGCTGGTCAGGCTCTTTACAACTAGACTTTTTGCCCTGCCAGAGGGGCATAAAAGGACCCCATGCAAATGCAAATCTGGCTCTGGCAATTTTTCCATGAACTTCAGTGGAAGCAAAGTTAAACACAACAGCTTTTAAAAAACTTCATTTTATGCTGCTTCCTTTCTCCTTTGTTAAAAGAAGCCTAATAACATGTACCTACCTCATGCAAATGCAGTAAAGTTACTTGAATGTTTGCAGAGCCGTCTTAAGATGTCCAGTGCTATGTAAGGGTCAACTTGCACCATTAGCTTGACCAAACTTGTCTGCTGATCAGTGAATGATTTGTATGGTGTTTTAGATCTCTCTGAGGAACATCCCCAAATCCAAGTGATTTAGTTTTATGAAGAGAAACAACACATTGGTTGTGAATTTCAGAACCCCCAACTGTGCTGTGGACCTTCTGATGTACATCGTTGTGGGAGGGTGTTCGGTCCTGTGTTAACCATGCTGTAGGTCACAAGACTGTTGATGGGAGCCAATTTCTTTCTGTCTGGACACTGCAACAATCTGTCAGTTGCTCATGGCATTTTGTAACAGATCCTTGCAAAAGTTCACAAGGATATGAGGATCACTGCCTTCTAAATGCCACGTGTATTTTGCAGATTGATAATGGAGCGTTTTGTTACTGCAATGAACTGCCTTTTCTTCTCCTGTTGACATTCTAGAGCTCAAATTAATACTGCACCCTGTAGCTCAGGATAACATCACTCAATTTGTATTGAAGTAAAGAAATGAAAATAAAAATATATTTTGTGTTCGTGTTACATAAGCTGAGATGGTTGTTAGATAAATTAATAGACCACAGTAGTGTCAGTTTAAGAGAAACAGAGAAATCCTGGCTTACGTGAGTGACTGCCTTGCTGTCAGTGGACTTGCTTATGAAAATGCTGTTTGTGTATGAAACTGAAAAATCAGATCCTAAGTAAAGAATGCAACATGGTTATTCTGTGGAAGAGGGGGATGTTATCTTGAGGCACAGGGCTTTTGCTCTCTTTAAATAAATGAGCATGGTGCAAAAATCATCATGGTCTAAAATGTTACTTCAAGAAACATTCTATTCCTTAATGTTGTCTCTGGATTTACATGATCAATAATGTACATAAATATTCCATGGACTTAATCTGTATTTCCTTCTCTTGGTGGTGTATTTTAGTCTCTGTCAGCGTGGGAATAAACAGGATCTGCCAGAAGAGATTATTAAATACAGCTGATAATATTGACTGCTTCTGGAATGCAACCTGATTTACAATTAGAAAAGTTAACTGAGGTTTGTTAACACAGGAGCAGTAAAGCAGGGTGGAAATAAGTAAATCAGCACTTTTCCAATAACTGTGGCTAGCTGAGGACGACTCCTTACCATCTCCCATGTCCGGTGCAGCATCTGTTAAGCATCTTGTGTTTAAATGCATTACACCTTATCAGCTACAGTATTTTATAATTAATACAGTTGTCCAGATGCCCCAGTACTCCAAAGAGGTTGTATCCAGAGACCACAAGTGATGAATAACCATCCTTAGGACTATGGCCGCAGGCTTCCTCTGAGGAATCTAGACACACACCCAGCTTTAAAGAAAAGGGCCCTGGCCTCATCTGTGTCAGAGTAGAGAGGGGTGCCAGGATTTTAGTCACATTTGAATGCTCGGCCACACAGTCTCCATGGGAACTTTGGGAAGGTGAAAGTGTGACCATGTTGAGAAATTGCCTTTTTAGTGTTCCAGACCTACCACTTTCACCAAGGAACTTTTCCATCTGGTATTTGATTAGTTCTCTTAATGCCATGGGATCCCTAATATTCCAACATAACCTGGTCTGTATTTTAAATACAGCCACAATTTCCTATCTGGAATTGACACCTTCAGCTGTGGTATCTGCACCAAATGTGGTTGGGTCCGACCAACATCTCTGCCAAAACACAAGCCATGCCTTAAAACCCACAACTTTTTGTCTGTTACAAGCTGACGCTCCCTACTACATATATGCTGTTCTGGTGGGTAGAGAAATCTGCATGGCTGTTGAGTGCAAGTTGTTCCCTTTCCTTTTGTGAAGGAATAAGCATCTCCATGTAGCAGGGAATGAGAGCAAGCAGGAGCTGCTGCCTGTGTGCTGTGATCTAGACCTAGCTAGTTGCTATGATTTCAGCCCTTACCACCTAAGTCTGTGACAGGGTTAAAAAAAAAACCAAAACAACCAACCACAAACAGCACACCACCACAAAAAAACCCCAAAAAACCAAAAACCAAAATAACCCCCAACAATTTACAACACAAAAATTCCTACTCCAAAAATCTCATCAAAAACACTCCTAGGTTTCTAGGGTGTTTCCATAATGAGTAGGGAAAGAAAAGCACTGCTGTGTGGAGATTCATTCCAGCTTATCTGCCTGTCCTAGTGCAGGATGACTTGTCCTCTGAAAGCCCTTGTCACTCACCTTTTGACGGCAGAGGTAACTGTCTAGATGCCTGACATTTGGTTAACTTGCTAGGTGAAGTGGATCCTGTCATTACTATTTACCCCTTGTGTTTGTACATGAGAAATGTCCATGTTTAGAATCCATGGCATCCCTAATTTTATCTTGAGTGAGGTTTAGGTTTTACAGGGTTCATGTATGCGTTATCTGGTGTGCAAGCCACACTTTGGCAATGTATTTCAGGAGATTCTTGCTGCTGGAAAGCACCGGGTAGCTGGTTTTGATGGGAAATAGAAAGTAGAGGGTCATAAAGAGATAATTAAAACTGCAGCAAGATCTCATCAAGATGTAAAACTTCTGAAATATCAAAAATCACTTCAAGAAAGACATTGAGGTGCTGGAGCATGTCCAGAGAAGGGCAACAAAGCTGGTGAGGGATGTAGAGCACAAGTGCTGTGAGGAGCAGCTGAGGGAGCTGGGGGGTGTTCAGTCTGCAGGATGCTCAGCGGGAGACCTGATCGCTCTCTACAACTACCTGAAAGGAGGTTGCAGAGAGGTGGATGTTTGTCTCTTCTCCTAAGTGACAGGACAAGAGGAAATGGCCTCAATTCACATCAAGGGAGGTTTGAATTGGGTATTAGGAAAAATTTCTTCACTGCAAGGGTTGTCAGATATTGGAATGGGCTGCCGTTCCAATGGGATGTGGTTGAGTCACTATCCTGGGAGGTATTTGAGACACGTGGATGTGGTGCTCACGGACATGGTTTAGTGGTGGACTAGGCAGTGCTGGGTTAATGATTGGACTTGATGAAGGCTTAAAGGTCTTTTCCAACCTAAAAGATTCTGTGACATTACAACAGCACTTGAAAGATCTGGTGCTGAACTTATTTTGTAAGATGATGTGCAAACAACACCTTTGCTTAAAACAAACAAACAAACACCACCCCCAAAAGTTGCTATACCTGTTAGTTGGTGGAGTTTTTTCTTTGGTGGTGGGTTGGTTTGGACCTGCTGGTATCTAAGCTGTACTGGGGGTTCCTTAACAAACAGTACGTGGGGAGACCCAGTTTATTGTTCTGGCAGGAGGCCTATTGTTTTGTTTGCATTTATTTTGTTGGGCGTGGGAGGAAGGAGTTGTGGTACGATACTGTTTGCCCTTGGTTTTTTGCATTGGTGGGGTAAGAAAACCTGGTTTGATTGCCAGGCATATTGAATCCCTTCAGTCAGGGGCTTGATGTACTACGGACAGTAGCGATGTCAGATTCCACGCTGCTGTCTGCTGCGCTGCTTCACTGATGCAACCTGAGCCATTTCCTGGTTGGGTCACTTTGGATGGAAGGCGCTTCCATGCGCGTATGACAAATTCCTCTTTGCAAGGTGATGGGTAGCTAGCTTGTTTGCACAGTCCAACAAAGTTATGATATAGAAGTGACTTCTGTTCATTCCTGGGCTGATTTCAAGAGCCTTTTGTCACGGAGTGGTTGTTACGAAGAGAGCGGTTCTCTTCCATGTCATCCAGTTTCTTCATTATGTTGTTTATGTGCTTCTCTAGGCATGCTTGTGGAGTATGTCTGTTGAAGGGTGCCAACGCTTCACTGTATAAGCGTATTAATTAACTATTAATGTCTTGACTGTAGACATGAAGCCTCAAGTCACTGGTTATTTAGAGAAGCAGAGCCTGGAGAAGGCTTGCTGTATTATTAAGGATGCTCTGTCATTTCGTGAGTCTACTGGAAATTGACTACACTGAGGATGCAATTCATCAGGCTGCTTGTGGCTTCCTTTCGGACTTCAGAAAAAAATATCTTGCCTGTGCTTCAGTTTCTCCATTGACAGAGCAGGGACAACTCTCACATAGTAGCAGGAGGGACTTGTTGGCTTAGAGTTGCTGTATAGTTGCTGAGATGACTTGTTATAGAAATGTATCATTTTGTTGTGACTGAAATGTAGCATTACTGTTACCCTCGTAATTCTCTTTAAGAAGAGGGTGCCAGGACTTCAGCACTGATAGCAGTTCTCTTGCTGCATCACCAGGCAAGTTCTTGCTATTTGTAACAGCATATTTTCCATTTGTCATGACAGATTATTTCTAAGCTTTGCTCATTATTTGGGACTGGATTATATCACTTCATTTGTTTCTGTAGATGCTTTCATCAGAAACCAAGTCCAGATGTAGCGGGTTGGCAATAGATCAGGTTGAACTACCCAAGGTTTTGCTGAGACTAAATAAGGCTTAAATATTTTCATTCTGTTTCCTCTTCACCTTACCGATCATGCTGGCATTGACAGAAGCAAGGCTGCTTTCCTGAGTGTTGATCGCCCTTGTGCATAGTCAGTAAGCGCTGTTAGCAGTGTTTAAAATACAAGTGACTTGTTGATGCAAGAGAGAGACAGAAGTTTGAATAGCTAACCTTCCTTGTTTTGGCAAGCCAATTAAGATGTCAAGTGGCTCGTACGGTGGACAGGATTCTGAGACCTGCAGTAGCACAGCCCTGACATTTGGAACTGGCAGCCAGCCCTGAAGGTAACAGTTCACTCAGTCTGTTTTCACAGTGATTCTCCTCAGGTCTATATCTGGTAATAGGCTGCCGCTGGCAATTTACATGGCACTTCGGACTAATTGCCAACAGCGTTGTCATCTGTCACAAACAATTAATAATCAAATACTGCCTTTCTGCAACTCTGGGCAATTATCACATGTGTTACAAGGTGTGGAATAACCTACCATAAACAACAGCATTGTACTGGCTTTTCCCTTCTGCTGCCTGAAGAGTGCTGGTGGAAGCCAACTTAATGCAAGACATGGTTACCTCTGGCCCACAGAAGACATCCTTTGTTTTCTGTGTGCAGGAGTCAAGAATGAGGGAAGGTTTATACTCGGAGTATGTGTGTGACAAAATACTGCTTTAAGGGCACTGATACCCCCTAAAGGGCCTTATGGTGAGGAAGTCAGGCTTTAAGTTATCCTCAGAATAAAAGACAATCTCCAACCCCTCAAACTGAGGTCTTAGAGCAGTATGGGCTTTATGGAAAGTGCTGTTCTGATTTTTAGCAGTTGAGTCAGTAAAACAGCATGACTTGGCATCTAGTTATAGAAGAGGTTGGGGAAGGATATTGCTTGCCAAATATGCAAAGCATTTTTGTGATTTACTTCAGCAAAGGTGTGAAATACATCCTACTCGTCTGGGCTAAGAGGAACCCTGGGGCTAGTAAAATTCAGAGCTTTGAATGGCAAAGGGAGTTTGGAAAAGCTGTGAATGCCCAAGGAGATGCCTTGTCTCCCACCTGCTTGAGGTCAGCCTGTGGTGGCGATAGACCTACCTTTGGATTGAACCCTTAGGACAGTTCTCTATACATAGAGAAGTGGAAGTGATTTGACAGTGATTCTGTCAAATCTCATCCTTCCACAGTGGAAGGATGAGATTTGACAGAAGATGAAAGTGTGTTTAGGCTACTGATTCAGAGGAGCTGCTGTGGTGTTTTGTGGAACGCAGTGTCCTGTTGGAACTTCCTGATGTAGTTAGGGCCAGTGCTGCTTTTCTGCTAATAGGGACATCTCTCATTTGTAACGCAGTTTAGTTATGCATGAAGATATGTCAACTGTTCTGGTCTTTTTTCCTTAACGCTGTCATAGGAAACATCCCAAACACTACAAGCTAATTAACTGCAGATACTGTTTAGATACCAGTATCAAATCTGTTGTATCATCTTCTATATATGGACTTCTGACTTCTGAAAGCTGTAAGCTAGAATTTGTCCTTTTACTTATCTGGGGTTAGGCTTCCTGAATACTTTCCCATGAATTATGCAACGAACAGGAGAATAGAACAGGCCAGTATACCTCCAAATTTGGTTCAGGGAATTACTAAAGTGGAGTTTCTTTGTATTGCAGAATTCTGTCTCCTTCCAGGAAATACATGTACCAGTGACCTCAGTGAATCAGTCAGTCTTCTATGGAAGATCTCATTCTGTACAACTGAGATAACTCACTCTCAGATATGTAATCTAAACTGCATTAAAATATGTTCAGTCACCCCCTCTTCACAGAGTACATGCAGTGTTCCTCTTTCCTTGTTATTACATGTCAATTTTCTGATAGCGAAGAAAGATTACTTTGTACAAGAACATACACTGGTAGACTGAGACAGAAATGTGTGCATACTGTGAATATAAGCTGTGGAAAAACTGCACCTTCTGAACAGAGATCACCCCACCTCCCTCATTCTCTAAAAAGAAACAGCAGGATCCCGGTGCATGGATATAACTGCATTGACACAACCTTGGTAAAGTTAGTCATGGATCATACTTCGTATCAGTACCTCGGCAGATCTCCTTTCCCTTCATCAGCTCCCTCCTTTTTCAAGTGTCCTGGTGTAATTGCTGTTAAACAAAGAGCTGCTTCTTCATTTCTTTTAACATGAGGCTCAAGAATCCACTTACATAAAAATGCCTTGAAATCGATGGATGTTGTGCCATATAGTATACCAGGTTCATCCCCTGAACGTGAGAAGTTCATCATCAAGACCAAGAGGTGTGATAATTGCTAGCTGAAGGGCCTGGCTAAGACATCCTTCCAGTGTGGAGATGACTTGAGGGTGAAGCTAAGGCTCAACAGGCAGAGGCTGTTCATGTAGTTAACTCCATGGCATGCACGTGCCTTGATGGTCTAAGTAGTGCATACTCCTGCTAGAGAGCCTCCTTAGACTATTCTGTTGAGCCCTACATTAAAAAACAAAACAAAACCAAAAACCACAACAAAACCAAAAAACCATAAGAAGTGTCTGGGTCAATAAAATGTGGAAATGAGAACTTTTTTAATAACTACTGTGAAAGTTTACTCAGCTTCTCTTGGCACATAACACAGCTGGGAGCTTCTATACCACATGTGAGCTATGGAGAGTTTAGAATTAAATAGTTCTCCTTCTAAGGTCTGAACATGTTTCAGGAGTAAAATATGTTGGCCATGAGCACACAGTACAAACGGCTGTATAACAGTTAGGCACGGTCACCTTCGGTGCGTACAGGCCTTACAGATTTTAGCAGTCAAGAAACAAAGGACTGAGTCTGTAGTGCTGTATGCCTCTGGATATCAGTCTTTGGAATGGGGGTATCCTCCTAACTCATTCCAGTCCTGTTATGCCAGGAGCATAACAGTTTGCTCCGATTACAGGGAAATGTGGTGGAACAATGCTGGCTTATGCTTGCTGAGAACAGGAGTACAATGCAATGGAAGTTCCCAAGATCTTCCTGGCAGCTTAGCTAATGGATATTGTATGCCTTTGTTAGTGTTTGCACATCTGTTTAGTTAGTAAACCCCAAGACAAGTGAGTACCTAGCTCTTTTTAGGACAAAACTAATAATGTTTGAACAACTTGCTGAAAATGTTTTGGATCAGCATTGTTATAGCTAGCCCAGCTGTGTTATAATAAAGCCAAGCCCTTTATTATCTGGATGGATGGATGGATGGATGGGAAAAAATATTTTTTTTTTGTTATAGCTAAATACAAAGCAGCTGAGTTACTGGTCTTCTGAAACATGGGTCACATTTACTTACCTTTTTTTCAAAAGGTATTTCCAGCTGTTACCATCCAGAGGTATTTGTCTGCTTGAGCCAAAGGATTCTCCACTTCTGAAAGCATGGCCAGGTTCTGCTTAGCAGCCCCTTGGCTAGGACAAGCTTACGTGGGAGTGTCTGCTAAATTCCCCACTTTTGTTAAAATAGTGCAGGTGTGATAGATGATGGATGGGTGAAAGGAATGAGAAGAGAGTTTATCACCTTTCCATCAGTATTTTGTTTCTCCACAGCACTGTTTGGTCTGGCCTGTGAAGTTCCATGAAGCCAAACGAGCCTTTAGGTATAAATTTCAGTCCTTAGGTCTGAAGGGGAAGAGTCTGTGCACAACATCTGGTGCAGGGTTAGTAGAGAATTCATTTAACCAAGATGTGGTCTTGTAAATGGCAGGACTGTCTCAGGTTGAAAGTTTTGACTTGGATTAAACGTATAAACATTTGCAAGACATCAGTTAACAGTAGCTAGAATTTTACGCAGTGCTGAGTTTGATCTGGATGTCTAATGCCAGAAAGCTCATATGCTTCTCTCAGATTTTAATACTTTTTCCTGGTTTTAAAAATGGAAAAATGGAACAGCGTCACCTCAGAACCATTGTACAAATTACAAGAGTACTGGATAATTTTGTCTTGTCAGCCTTACAACAGTATTCTTCCTCCCCTTTGAAATTCTGCGACCATATTTGACTGTTCTGTCTGCACTATCCTAGACATCTTTGCAGTTCTTGTCAAGCACATGGCTTAGTTGTCTCTTGGCACCCGTTTGTAATCTGCCATATCTTTTGTCTCTGACTTTTTTTTTTAATGATAAGTCTGAAGAGTTTATAGTTCATTTGAGTATTTGTGAGGTGTCCTCATCTCTCAGATATTTAATGACCATATTAGGGAAGCTCTGAAAGCCTAGCAAATCTAGTTTATAGGATTAGCTCTAAAAGTTTAGTATGCTTACAGAATTTGAAAAACAACTTGACTTGATGGCTTGCATTTTATGCAAAGCTGTAAACAAGAGGAGAGTAATCAAAGCTTGGCTGGTTCACAGATATGAATACTTTAATAATATTTCATGGGAAGTACAAGAAAAGTCAGTCATTCAGGTTCAGGATAGAAACTGTTCTGGTGAGTGACCTCTTAGAGTAGGTACAAAGGTACATAGGTCATGCTGTTGTACTACGCTTTCACCTTCCTGAGTGACACCTCTGAAATATGAAGGGCCAGCATACCAGTGCAGGACAAGGAAGCATTGATGTTGTCATTAGTGTTCTTCCTGTTGAAGGAGAAATTCTGAGATGTTCTGTGCAACCTGAGCAGTTGCGCTCCATTCTTAACTGTATTTCCACTATATCTCACATCCCATGGGATATTTAGTGACGAAATATATCTGCCTCTTTATTTTGATTGAATCTCAATGAATAGAAGGACTTTCAATGCAATAACAAGGTGGTTGTGATTAATCAGTTATGAGGTACTTGGATTTTATGTAGTACCAGGATCTTTCCATACCATTTTGATTTTTGTTTTCTTCTGAGCCTTTGATATGTTTTTCAAGTTCATCTGCAGTAGAAGTACAGTGCTCACTTCTGTAGAAAGGGCAGATAGTTACTGGCTCTGAAGGATGACGCTATGACAGCCTGGGCCTTCAGAGGTGATAAATAGGGTCTCTAAAGGGAAGTGAGTCTTTAGGAATGTGAGAAGTAAACACTGCTAGGCCTCGTGTATATTTACAGTAGAAATGCTCACATGAACACTTAATTGATCTCACCTGCAGACCTGGAGTAGCCTGCCTTGTGCCCGGGAGCACAGTGCTGACACAGCTAGGTAACAGCTAGCTCAGGGCTTGCTCATGCACCTTGGTATAGCCCTGTGTTGTGCGAAGTAGGCATTCCCAGAACATTATTATTTTCTTTAGTTGAAACCTAAGATTCCTGGTTACTGCCTGAGCTACAGCAGCTCAGACTACACAGAAAACCCCAGCTATCATGGGAATCGCAGTCAAAACACAGGAGCTGGGATGGCTGGGCCTTCTGCATTCAGTCCACATTTTACTTGCAACTGGTTAATGTCCCCTGACTTCACAGGAAGGGAAACCCTCCTGCGAGGCAGGATCAAATTCTGTTTCATGCCTGCTGCAGAGTAAACTGTGAAAGGAGCTGGACCCAAGCAGAGCTACTACTTTGTCTTATGCCTTCTTATTGCTGAGCTCAACACCCCATTCTCAAGTTTCTCCAGTCCTGGCTGACTGAGATATGTCTTCCTGCATCAGGGGAGAGGGATGGAACCCCCTGTCAAATATGTCCATGGAAGAGAGATGGGAAATAAAGTGTTCTCTGTGAGATTCAGCTTTCCCCTCTCTTGAGCTTTCAGGATTACTGGATACATTAGTCTTCAGTGCTAAGAGAGTGAAGAAAACCTGTGATTTTATTCATGTTTGGCTCTTTCCAGCTACGCCTGACACCTGGCAGGATGTAGCAGCAGTCTAAGGCGTTTGCTGCTCTGGTCTCTGTGCGCAGACAGAAGTGACTGAACTCTGCTGGGGGATCCTTAACCAAGCACAGCATCATCCTGCCCCCAGCGCCCAGAGCACTTGTGCAATGATCAAAGGGAAGAGGTGGCTCCTGAGAAATGTTACCAAGTATTCAGAAAATCATGCTGCTTGGCAGCATTTCAGCTTCTTATTTTATGCCTCTCCCCTCCCTTGTCCTTTGATATTGTAGGCCTTTGTGTTAAAATAGGATCTGTGTTTCCCAAGAGAGAATGCCCAGAGAATGGTGTGAAGTCACATGTTGTATGTTCATGGCATTGCCACTTCAAATGTTCTTGAATCACCATGTGCTTCCCCCAGCCCCAAATTAGGTGATTTCATTTACAGAATCATGGGGGAGTGTTTGTTGTGTAAGAATATACATTAGAATGACTGCTGGTTCTTATCCCTTCTGGTTCTTCAAGTTTTTCTCTTCACTGTGAGTGTCAGTAACTCCCTGTTTTCATTTTAGGGGTTGGTTTGTTGTTTTAGATGAAAGAAGAGATTCTCATGCAATCTTCTGTTTCCATCAGGTGAGGCTTTATGAAAACATCACACATTGTAAGAGCTGACAGCACCATACTGGATGTGCACTGCCCAAGGCTGTGTCAAACAGAGGTGGTGCTTTGTGCTGTGCCCATTCTTAACTGACTGGGGGATTTTATATGGTTCAGAGCAGCTCTGTAAGTGATTGTGGGTAGTTCTGGATGGGTTCAAGCTTTGAGGATCCCCCAGGAGATTTTTGGTTAAAGACTGAATGCTGTTACTTGGCTAGTGCTATGTGAGAAGACTTCAATATTTTTGCAGCAACATTTTGGAGCTATTTCAGTTACGGGAGCAGTGGGTGTTAAAAATCTGGGCTGGTATTTTAGCACCAGGGCTTTGTTGAAGACAGGGTGGCTTTTAAAGCCACTTTAGGAGAAATGAATATCCGTGAAAGTTTGTGTATTTTGTGGTGATCTGAGTCTGAAGACCAAAGATGGAGTTTTTTGGTGCTTATCTTCATTCATAGGAGCAGACTGAGTCACAGCTGGGGCAGACTTTAAGGGGAGAAGGACTCTTGAGCTGAAGTAAGCAACTTGCTGCTGGGCTCATTAGCTTTCCAGCATGCTAGAGGAGTAGAAATACCAGTCGTCATACCAGAGAAAAGTAGGGCTGCTTGCTGGCATTGCCACAACCCAAGACTTCTGCAGAGAACTTGTACCAGTGGTCCCCCACGATGTGGGCGCTCATCACACATAAGACCATGTAAGGACAAAGTAGGAATTTTACAGCCTTTTTTATTCCAACAATGACTCGGAAAGGGCAGACCCTGCCTGAAGGCACAAGTACGGGGCTGCAAAAATGGAAGAGACTGACGCCTTTGGGCTGATTAGCCTTGTAACTCTACATGTAGGTCTCCCAGCTGTAGGTATTATTTATGTTAATATAATTGTCTAATTCTTTTTGAAAGCCGGTAAAGCTATTTCCCTACTGTATTCACTCCTTGCCCTGTGGTAATAAATTCCTCAGGCTGATTTTATGCTACCTTTTAAAAATTATTTTTATAAAAGAATATCTATTACATTTACTGCCTTTTTATAGCATGGAGCAAGATAAATCGGCACATCCCAATCTTGCTTCACAATTACTCATTCGTTACTTCACTTGCAGCCTGAAATCAATTGGCTTTTCTTTCCTTCTATCATTTCCAGCTAAATATTCCTCTAATCCTTCCTTGTAACCTCAATGAATGTTTGTCATTTTTAGTCTCTTAAGCATTGATTTGATTCGGTTGTCTAATCTTTCAAGGTTCCTCAGTGTTACTTAATTATATATTGGTTAGCAAGTCAGATTTCCTGGGTTGCTGCTCCAAGAGTCAGCCTGATTCTTCTGTGGCTGTTACCTGGGCTGGGATTTGTAATGCTCCAGGCAATGATGTGGTCTGCAGGACTTCAACAGCTTCTAGCATTTGACACTGTCCCACACAACATCCTTGTTTCTAAATTAGAGAGACATGGATTTGATGGATGGACCACCTGATGGATAAGGAATTGTTTGGATGGTCGCACTCAGAGAGTTGTGGTCAACGTCTCGATGTCTGAGAGGAGAGCAGTGGCGAGTAGCGTTCCTCGGGGGTTGGTATTGGGATCAGTGCTGTTTAACATCTTTGTGAGCAACATGGATGGTGGGATCGAGTGCACCCTAAGCAGGTTTGCTGATTACGCCAAGCTGTGTGGTGCAGTCGACACACTGGAGGGAAGGAATGCCATCCAGAGGGACCTTGCCAAGCTGGAGAGGTGGGCCTGGGCAAACCTCAGGAAGTTAAGCAAGGCCGGATGCAAGGTCCTGCACATGGGTTGGGGCAATCCCAAGCACAAGCACAGGCTGGATGGAGAATGGATCAAAAGCAGCCCTGAGGAGAAGGACTTGGGGGTACTAGTGGATGGAAAACTGAACATGAGCCAGCAGTGTGTTCTGGCAGCCCAGAAAGCCAACCGTATCCTGCACTTTATTCAGAGAAGTGTGGCCAGCAGGTTGAGGGATGGGATTCTCCCCCTCTAGTCAGCTCTTGTGAGACCCCACCTGGAGTACTGCATCCAGCTCTAGGGCCCTCAACATAAGAAGGATATCGACTAGTTGGAGTGAGTCCAGAGGAGGCCATGAAGATGCTCAGAGGGCTGGAGCCCCTCTACTATGAAGAAAGGCTGAGAGAATTGGGCTTGTTCAGCCTGGAGAAGAGAAGGCTCTGGGGAGACCTTATAGCACCTTCCAGTAGCTGAAGGGGCCTACAAGGAAGCTTGGGGGGCACTTTTTACAAGGACCTGTAGTGACAGGACAGGGGGTAATGGGTTTAAATTGAAAGCAGGGAGATTTAGACTGGATATCAGGAAGAAGTTCTTCATGGAGAGGGTGGTGAGGCACTGGAACAGGTTGCCCAGAGAAGCTGTGGATGCCCCATCCCTGGCTGTCTTCAAGGCCAAGCTGGGTGAGGCTTTGAGCAACCTGGTCTAGTGGAGGGTGCCCCTGCTGATGGCAGGGGTGTTGGGACTAGATGGTCCATTCCAACCCAAACCATTCTGTGTTTTGTATACCTGGTCCAGGGTTTCTATTACTCCCTTCCCATGCTTGAGACAAGCAAGAATTACCTTAAATCATGTTTGTGGGGTCCTACCACCCTAGGCAGGGTGCTGCATAGTCCAACAGCAACCATAGTAGCCTTGAAACTGCATTCGGGGTTCCTCCTCAGCATCCCAGAGCAGTGTGTAGTAGCTGTAACTCAGCATGTTCTGACCCAAACACTGATCCTCTGAGAGCTGCTGTTTATTCTGTTTTAGTTTCCTAGAAAGGCCATCTGAGCAGATGTTTCTTAGTGAGATGTTTTTCCCCACTTTAAGGATGCAATCATACTTGATGTAATTTTGCCATCTACTTTGTTGCTTGCAGTGTTCAAGCACAAGATACAGAGTTGGCAGGGAATATCATGAGAATTTTTCTCATAGTGATTACAATTGATTTTCTTCTGTTATGTATAAAGACATCAAACCAACATGAGGTTTAAAGAAATATGCAACATGAATTTGTTCCTTAGGCAGCATTTTTCTCTTCCTGTAGTTCTGATCAAGAGTGTTAGTATTTGCCCTTTGTTTTGCCAAGAACAGATCATGTTTTTCAGGGTCTGAGTCTAATTTCTGAAATAGAAGAGCAACAGAAAGAACTCCATTTATAAAGTCTCAGTGGAAAAATAAATTAGGCACGTATGCAAAAATGGGGTGTGTGTGTGTGCGAGCACATGCACAGACATGGATAGACCAAGCAATGCTACCTGCTTCCATGAGACACGCTTGCAGTTTTCATCACAACATGGAGCTAATGTACAGAGAAAGCAAAGGGGCATTTCACATCAGTTACATAGCTCAGGGACCGTATGCCTGTGTCAGCTTTTCTGTGAGCTGCTAGTGACCCCATGCAGTGCATCATTCCTTTTCTCATTTCCATCTGTTCAGCATTTCACTGTTTCTTAAATCACTGGAAGTCTGCTATTGATTTTTATATGTGTCCTAAGTTTGCCATAAATTTCATACAGTGACCTCATACTGTCACAAAAAAAGATTTCAGGACACCTTCAGCCCAACATCTATGCGTAAATAAATGGAAGATGTTTGCAAATCATTGCAACCTATTTATAAACCCTCTGGGAATGCCTGAGCTGAAAGAGAATCACCACCACCTTAGTGGTTATTGATCTCTGCAGAGCAGAGCTTTCCTTTCATGGGAGAATTCAGCCACTTTACCTTTTGTTCTCTGTATTTTGGTGTATGATCATCTCTCTTTTGGTGTATGCACAGCAGCACCAAATCCTAACAGTTGTGTCTGTCTTTGTCCAGCATGCTGTGATTTCATTCGCAGGCAACGCAGTCTCTGCGTTAGATCAGACAGATTCTGCTCTGGCAACGGTACATCTGCCTGACATGCGCCATTGCTCCTGCAGTCTACAGCCGAACCCTTTTCATGTCATTCCACTGTTTCTTTTCTCATTTCCATCTGTTTGTCATTCCAGAGTTTCTTGAATAATGGAGAGACAGCAATTGATTTTGAGATGTGTCATAAGCTTGTCATAAGCATTTTCTTTCCCTTTAATAGCCCCCTTTGCCAGGCAGTGCAGTTGTAGGATACAGTAAGGGGGGTTGACAACTTATTCCAGCTGTTCTGCTGAAGCAAATGCCAGTGACTCTCCTGCGTGTTTCCCTGCTCACTGTCCGCATTGATTTGCTATTATTCTTGGCAGAAATACTGAGACCTGTTATTGCAGCCACCGAAAATTAAGGGGGCCTCGTCCCTTGAAGTGTAAGAACAAGAGAGATTTTAGCATTAGGGACATGAGGAAAAATAAGTGCTTGTACTTTAAAGGGTTATTGATAGAAAATCTAAGGCAAGAAACTTACTCCTGAAGTTTGCATGCTTCACCCTTTCCATGTTCATTGAGGTAAAATCCATTACCATAGTTGTTAGCTGTGAAAAATTATATTCACTGTGGAGTTAACTATGTGGCTGGATTTAAAGTCCCAGCTTTATTTACAGCCATTTAATGTTTGCCTCAAGCTGTGATGAAGTTCTTATGCCTTAGGGCTCCAAGTGATTTGCAGAGAGGTCAGGTAGAAATAAAATACTGTCTTCCTTGTGTGGTGTTCTTGAGAAGCGAGGGGAGGATGCAGGTGTAAAAGGCACCTGCCCTCCACGGGTGTACCTGGTGCTGGCTATGGCTGGGGTCAGAGCGCAGCGGTGGTGGGATCCCTGCCGCCCCCCTCCCACTGTAGAATACCTCTCTTCTTACTGCCTCACAGTGGGTGGAGAACCACGGTCTGACTGCAGCATTTTCATCCTTGTACAAAGCCCTTTGTGAGTGATACTGCATAGAGTGGGGAAAGCGTCCACTGCCTTCTCTTTCTCTTCCCCTTCCCTGCTGTGGTTTCTTCTTCCTATGCAGTTTTATAGCTCTCAGCCTTTCTGAACCAAATGTGGTGAGCGTGACCTCAGGGAGATTTTGTTGCATTATTTTTCCCCTCTCCCAGGAATGAGGGGCTATTGTTTCTTCCTAGAGAAGTGTAATCAACACAGTGCCCAGAGGCCAAGTCACTATGTGTTTGACCCTTTGCCTTGGTCACTGACCCGCATTTCATTCAAATACGTTGGTAAATAGTGGCACTTCTTGTGTCTTTAAGATTTATGTAACAGACGAGGGGAAGATTAGAATTGGAGGTATCTCCTACTATTTTGGGGCCTGGGCTGCCTGCCAATTTTACATCTTGAGAAGCAAGTGTTTGGTTTTGTGAGCATAAAGCGTGGGACTCGTTCTCCTCCTTGACATGCTTTAATACATGTAGTGAGTGGTGATTTACATGAGGCTGCATTGAGGCTCTGCTTGAGCTGACAGCACTTGGTGCACTTTAATCTCACATGTGGAAAAAGGAAATGAGTTAATCTGTGGTTAAATATAGAGGTGATGAAAGAGGTGGGAAGGGGAGGGGTTGACTCTAATCTCCCTTAGGTTGGGGTCAGTAGAGAGTAACCTCTGTATCTGGATGGTATTACTCTGGAGTAAGTCATATCTCACCTCTGCAGAGCTGACAATATTAGCTAATGGAAAATGGCAACAAAGTTGAGAATGTGCCTTAAGCTCTGGCATCACTGCAGTGTTCTTTCTGTTCACCCTCTGCATGTTGAGTTTTTTTTCCCTCCTTTCAAGAGGTAACCAATGGATTGTAGGGGTAAACAACTGCACATTGCTGAAATTGCATCTTAAGGACCAAATCAGAGAGTGAATCAGTATTAATCTACAAGCTTGGATCTCTGTGACTGTCGTGAAGATGTGCCATGACTTTGTTCCTTTATTTTGCAGTGTATGTTTTCTGTTTATTCCCGTCCTCAGCTTTGAGCTGGGGATGCAGAAGAATTGAGAAACTGGAATAACCCGTCCGTAGATATCCCCTTCTCTTCTCCCTTTGTGTGCAGACGTGTTCTTAAACTCCGTGTTAGACTGAGAGCTGCTAATGACCATTCTCTCCGGCTTCCTGCATGCCTGTGTGGTTTTTTAGGAAGGCTGTGTTACCGTATGCCTTACTGGCATAGTGCTGCTTGTATTCTGCCTGTTGGTATACCCAACCAGCAAGACAGCCACAGCTGAGCAAAGAGAGGTGCTTTACACCAGGCTGGCACTGCAGCCAGACAGGGCATGCTGCCGACACCGTGAAGCCGTTCGTTGCCTGTGCTGTGTTGGAGAAGAGGTGAAATGGATTTTGCTGACTCTCTTGGGCAGGTAAAAACAGACTTCTGGGCATGGCCTGAACAAACCTGAAAGAGGAATTTCAGCAGCAGCAAAGAGTTGCTTCTGAGAAGGCAGCTTGAGCGAATCTGTGATGTGCTAACAGAGTTGAACCCAAGTAGTCCATGTAAGGAAGTTGCGTTTAGAGATCACATACTATGTGGGTCATGTTTGTTGAGCAGTGGGTGAGAAAAGGCACTGGTTTACATAAGGTTGCTAAGATGAAAGGTCTGTCAGTTAGAAGAGTTCATTTATATATTGGAGAAAAATCTAAACCAGTTTTTAGAGATTCAGAACTACCCTGGAAAGTACTTGTGCCTCCTTTGTTGACTTCACTGGGAATCACATACTTTTGCAGGATTTGACCTTGCATGTAAATTAGTAACAGCATCACTGTTGTCTTCACTCTTCCTGTTGACCCAAAGCAATAATCTGTGAGTCATTCCAGTCCATAGACACAGGTTGAACTCTGGCCATCTGTCCCTAAGCAGTTCATATAGATCCACACAAACTGTTTAGTAAAATCTAATAAGCTATCCAAAAGCCAATAACATTAGAGATGGCTTATCAATGACAGACTGATTCTCAGTATTGTTATTAATTATAATACGCAAAAATGTTACCAGAATCTGATCTTTACTGCACTAGCTGAGGATGGCGTTGTAGTTGCCTTTGATACTTACTGAGCTAGAACTCACAAGATGGAGTGGCTTTTTTAAAAAAAGCAATTTTTTAAAAGATCCACTGATAGCTCCTCTTATCAGAATCACAAGTCTTACGACTTCCAGAGTGGAAGAACATAACCAGATCTGAGACCACGGACAAGCATCAACTTAGCAAACGATTGCTCAGGTTGAAGATAGGGACCCTTGCCCTCTCTTCCACACTGCTGCTTGCTGCTGTAGTGACACTGGTGGTTGACTTCACTTAACAGCTTTGCTGGCTGAAGAGTGCGTGTGAGTGCTGTTTGATCAGCAACGAGAAAACAGAAGAGCTTAATTTATCTTCATTGGTTGTTCAGTTTAACGGGATAGATTCTGCCTTCTGTGGATTGTGGAGTGCTCACATGGGCACTTCTGCTACCAGCGCTGCAGGAGTGGTAACCTCCAGCAGGTGGGATGGTGACAGGCATTTTTCAATGGAAACACCCTCAAAAGATGGGTGTCGATTCCCAGCATTATTCCCCATAGTGGCAGCACAGACCAGTGAAAAGATCATTGTGCTAGGAAAGCAGGAGCCACAGCTTGTTGCTGGTACCGATGCTGGTATTATGTGATCAGGTCAAATCACTTCTCATCCATGCATCTGTTTCCCCTTCATCTGTCTTGTCCCTTTGAACTCCTTGGAAACTGCCTGGTTTTATGTGGACAATGGCAAAATAATATTTTTATCCTGCTGGTCTGACAGAGTTGCTTAAAGTTGTTGTTTTTTAAATGGCCTTTAGATCTCGGTATTGTTTGTTGGTCTTTTTTCTTTCCAGCCCTTTTCCATTGCAAAGCTGGCTCCACACTGGTGTGTTTGATTATGTTTTCATTGCCATTGTACTTGCTTTGATTTTGCAGCTCAGTGCCCAAAGCACAGGGCGCTGTACAAACAACATTATGAAGTCAAGCAGGGTCAGTCCCTTTCTCTTTTTACCTTGAAAACAATGTGAAACTCCTGTGTTTCTTATGCTTGGCACCTCCATTCCTTGAGCTTGAGGCTCTGTGTGTGTGTGCTGCCCTCCTGTCGTGTTCAGGTGTGAGATCACTAGGACAGTGTGTGCTGCTGCCTGTAAGGGTACTGGAGGCTGTGCTGTCTGCTTGGCTGTGTGTGAGATCAAGCTGTGAAGTGTGGAAAACTAATGCACGAATAGCAGCATGCTGAGCTGATGTCCACGTCTACAGTGGGTTAGTTGTGACTAGGTGCCATTACCATGGCTCACCAGTGTACGTATAGGATTGTCTTGCTGGATCGTGCCTGGCCACTGCCTGCAACAAGGAATTTTCTCCTGTTTCTCACCTCTCCTTTTTGCTTTTGGCAGCGTTCCTTTCTCCATGGGGATGCGGTTTGAGCATGACCTGTGTCCAACCCTTTTAAGAAGTGCCAAGTTACTGGCTGTTGCTCTGAGAAAGGGAGAAGCTGCGTAGCTTGATTCTGCACTACCGCAGTATTGTCAGCCACTGTATCAGCCTTCAGCATGAGTAGAGCAGCTTCAGAGACACCTGTAAAAACGTGGACCTTGGTACTTTTGTACCTTTTTGTACTTATTCCTGCTGTTCCATTCCCATGTCACTCTGAAAAGCCCTTATGGTTTGGGTACCAGGACAGACTGAGGCTGTAGCTTCATGCATCAGAACTACAGAAACTGCAAAATTTATCCTAAAACTTACAGAAATGTGTCCTAAGCTACGGTGATTTATTTGACTGAGGATCTGAACACTCGAAACTCAAGGAGTGTTTAGAGTTAGGGAAACCTCTACTTAAAACCAACCAAAAAACCCCTATCCCTTTTATCAGCAGTGTGCTGAGGTTGTTTCAGTTTTGTGGTGGTTTTTCGTTTTCTCCTCAGTTTCCTTGATTTCAGCACTCACCTGTTACATTGCTGGATTCATGTTTCCGGGTGGGAGTGCTGGTCCAGTTGTATGCTGCTTTTTGTAGCTCGCTGAGCAATTCAGTCACTGTTGGGGGCCTGGTGTGCTGGCTGCTTCTGCAGGAAGAGTCCAAGTACCTTTTGCATTATTCAGTGAAAATTCTTTCAGCAGACACTTCTGTTACAGTAGAAATCAAACTCTAACAGCAGATAAAGCCAGAACACAGCTGAAGACTAACAAAATTAAAATTAAAAAATGTTGAAAATTTATTGGCAGTGTTCTTCATCGCTGACACCCTCAGCTGCCCTAATTTTGCTGCCACTGACAGGAAGGAAAGTTTTGTCCCTAACAGCAGTGGGCATAAAGTTTGTCCAAACTGAATCCTTTTGTGAATTGTGCATTGATTTTTCACCAAAAGTAGCTTCTTACGGTCCTCCAGGAGCTAATGTGGGGCATGTTTCCAAGGGGAAGGTTCAAATGTTCAGATGTCTTTCTAGACTGGGGCACAGACCAGCCATACCCTGCATCCATATTTCCGTATCTCACTGTGCTTGCTGGCTGTGTGCCAGGTTAGAGCCTGAGTTGTACCAACTCTCGGCACCAGAGGAGTTTCTATCAGTTGCTTTTTGTGCTGTTTGCTCTCTTCTCCCTCTCTCAACCTAGCTCTTAGACCTTGTGATGAGTAACGAGTTCTCTGCTTTGGGCAGCTTTTGGTAGCTGGGACTCTGGCCAGCTTCAGCCTTTTGCCAACTCACAAGGACAGGGCAGGTTGGGAAAGCAAACAAACTGTAGTTAATGCCAGCAGGGCAGCTTCTTGTGTCACAGCAAAACCAGGGCTTGACCTTGCCGCTGGAATATTAACTCTCTCTGTGCATACTCTGGGCAACTTTGTAGGAAATTTTCTTCCCAGTACTAGCAATGAGCCTTTAAAATGTGTGTCCTTTCATTGATCCCTTTCTGCTTGTTGGAGATGGAGAAACTACTTCTGTCCTGGGCAGAAAACTCAAATTTGTTTCAACTTGTGTTTCCCTAGGTCTATTCTAGCTTTACTGAAAAACTCACCTGGTTATTCTAGGCTCATTGTTTGGGGTATTGGCAGGTCTTGAAAGAAGGCTCGAGGCTTGTAAAAACATCATATTGTTGGAGCTCTGTGAACATGTTCTGAGGTGGCTCCCAGGCACAGTCCCTGATATTCTGAGGGTTTTTGCCTCTGACCATCGCCTTCTGTTTTCTCCATGTCATGTTTATGCCCCACCTGCACTGTCATGAGGACATCTGACTGGGGAGGCTTATTGGCTGACAGCCTGATTGTACCAGACCCTTAGAGGTTCAGGTCTTGCATTGCTTGTCAAAAGAAACATGACTCCACTCCCCTCAGATCTTGAATAAATCACGCACGAGGATTTGTTCAGTGATCTAGCACAGGCGTGAAACTGTGATAGTTGGTGTCCTCAAGTTCTTTTTGAAGTTGTTGAATACAGAGAATTATGAAGAAGGCAGTGTGGAGAGAGGGTGGGTTTGCCCTCTGGAAGAACCCCTCTCTCCACTCAGTACAGAGGCAGCTGAGGGTGACTGGCTGACTAGTTCAGCCTGATAAATGACATGATTAAACTTGAGTGGTGTCAATATTTACCTTATAAATCAAACTGGAAAGACATCTCACTAAAGCTAGGCTGCTGTTAATGTTATTGAGTGAAACACTAAAGCTGCACAGCCATCTATCAAACCAATGTCAAATCTAACCGTTTAGACTTAATATTGGACTGGAGCTAAATAGTCACATTTAGTAACCATCAATGCGTGCAAAAAAACCCCAAATCCTCTGTGAATTCTGCCTCTGTGTACCCTAACCCAGGAATTTGTCTGAAGACAACCTGATGTATGTTTCCGAGTATATGAACACTACCTGCCCTTCCTTCTGAGGGTTTTTATTCCCGGCGGTGGGGAATTACATTTCATGGCTGTTGTTACCCCTAGCTCCCAGCTCTGTACCGGTATATTCATGCATTAGCTAGAGCTGCCTAAGATGTGTATTCACTTCTCTTTCTGTGCATTTTGCTGATCAGTATACTAACTTAAGCTGAAATCAGCAGTGATTTACATTAGTAAACAGACTGTAGGTTGTAGGGAGTGTGTGTGCTGTTCAGCTGTCCTTGCTGCTTCTGGGGGGGGGGCGGGGGGAAATCTTTAGCAAAAAGGCAGGAAAACGGATGTGGTTTCAGCCTTCCCTGGAGACAACTGTAAAGTATCGGTTCTCACATAGGGGATGCTAGGATGTGGATCTGGTCAGACTGCTGTTTGTACTAACTCTGCTTCCTGCATGGTAAGCAGAGGGAATTGCTTCATCTAAAAGTAACATTATTTCTGTGAATGGCTGATTGCTTTGGTACAGCCCTCTTGGTAATTGTGTTGGACAGCAGGACTAGTGACACTAATTGCATTTTCTTCTTCTTTGACTTTTTTAGGTATGTGCTGTTACGTAGCAGTTACATGTGAAGAGAAGACGGAGTGGAAGTTGTTGTCAGAGGATCCTGTCCTTCTAAGCTGGGCTTGAAGAGTTCAGCCAGCTGACTGGTGTGAGTACCCTGAAGAGAAGGGGAAGGAACATATCCCTGGGAGACCTTATCCTGACATGGGGCATATCTCTATCACTTGCATTGAAGGAGTTTTTCTCCCTAGTAAGAGCCTGCCTGGTTTGTGCAGCAGAAGGCTACATGTTGGTGGCAGCATCACTGTATTATGTGGGTTTTTTTGGTAGATGAGCCAGTCAAAAAGCTCCAGTTCTTGAAAAAGGACCAAGCTCCAGGTGCTATTTTTATAGTGAATCATGGATGCATTAGATAAAACATAGCAGTCCCAGCAAGGATTAAATTCACCTTTGCCATTATCAGATCTATTCCTTGTTTATTATTGCATTTGTGACATCCTTTTCTGTTTATTTTGATGCTGGTACCAGTAAATATTTTGTGCCTCTAAGTTAGTAACATGGAGGTAGTGGGATTTTGGAATTGGACTGTGTTGGGTTTTTGGGTAAGGACCAAAGTTTAGCAGTTGGCCTTGAACAGACTGCAAATCAAGGTGCTCGCCTTCACGGCAATAGTGAGCTGGATTCATTGCCTCGTCTGTAAGAGGTCATTAGGTTAGGTTTGAGTGGGTGTCGGGATGTGTGACTTGGAGTACGTTTAGAGCAGACAGGAGCTGTTGGACCGGGATCAGGGTTTGGGGTTGATGACATGAGGTCAGATCACCAAGAGGCTACTGTGCTGGATTTAGGGTAGCTGCCGACAGAACAAATACAGGTACTGGTGAAGCTGATTTGTTTTCTTTAGAGGAGATGGTGTGGGATCTTCAGTACTGTTTAGTCTAAGATTAAGTCCTGGGTTGAAAGAAACCTGTCAATTCTGAGATGAAGTTTTATATTCTTACTTGCCTGAGCCAAAAGCATCTCAGCCTTTGAGAATTCTGCATGGAAACAGAAGTCTTAGACATGATCAAGGCTGAGGCTCACACGTTAAGCTCTTGAGGCCATTTTTTTTCCCCTTAGGATGACTCTGATACGGAGTCTGTTTGTGATCAGGAGGGCAAAGGTCAAAGCAGAAGTTACAGAAGACTGAATCTCCGGCATCTCAGAAATGGCAGATAAAACTCTATTTCTTTATTTCTAAAAAGGCTGAGAGCATCAAGGAAGCAGTCTCTTCTGTCTCTTCCCTTCCCTCTCCTCTGCACATGTGCTCTAGTGGTCTCAAATTTCAGATCCATGTGATCCTCTCAATTCCTTTCCCATTGAACACTATACCTGATGTTTGTCTCCATGCCAGAGTTGCATCCATACTGCCATCGTGATTCTCAAGGGTTGCTTTGGTGATACAGAGCCTTTCCAGTAAGGCTGCATCAGTCTTTTGTATGCTGAACATGCAGAGGCTCTTGTCAGCCTGACTGCGCTTTGTCTTATATGAACTAGTCCTCTCTGAGGAGTGAAAGTCCAGGCATTTGAAGAGGAAGCTGGAGAACATTTTGGGATGTAACAAACCAAGTTTTATGTCATTCTCTTCCTGCTGCCTTACAAGCAAAATCACATGGACCCCGCTGTTGAGCTGGCACAATCACTCGGTCCCTTCTAGAGAAGGGCTGTTTTACACCAGGCCTGAATATGATCCTGTGCTTTGGCTGCAAAAGGGAGGGAAGCTCCCTCCCTCAGTTTGGCTGCTTTAGATGGAAGAGAATGCAGTACTTGGTTCTCCTCCAGCCAGAAAGCCAGTCAGGCATCGATCTGGAAGGAGAGCATCTGCAAGAAGCCTTGATTCTCAGAGGCATGGCTGGGAGTCACAATGCTTCATGCTTGCTCTGTGGCTGATCTGTGTTATCAACCAACTGATGACATCTCCTTTCCTTCTTCCCTTATCCCTGATGCTAGCTCAATCCTACTGGCTGTCAAGTGACATCAAGGCATGGCATTTTGCTGCTTCAAGGAGTGCACAGCATGGAGTACCAGGGCCTGAATAGCCTGTATAGGAATTTGGAGGAGAATGGCTTACTCTTTAGCCCCCGCTCTGGGTTAGGTGGAGCTCTAGATGGCTCTTTTTACACTAACTTTTTATATGAGAGAAAATATTTGCTTTTCCGTAGTCTGACTCTTTTCCTTTAGTTGGAGGTTTATGGCAATGCAAGGAAGTGCTTGTATACCATGTTATTTTGCATTTGTTGTTTTTTAAGATCTAATTAAGGCATTGTGTTGGTTTGTAATGTGACCTGAACTGCAGTGCATGCTGCAGAAGAACTATTCGCTTCAGACCTTTAGGCCAGGCATCTGGTACTTAGCTGAGAAAAAACAGTTCCAGGCCTGACAGGCTGGACCAAAGGCCCAACTGGGGGGTGAGGGGGGAATATGTAGCCAGTGCATCAGGAAACAGAGTAAGTCTATGGAAACACAGTGGGGAAATCTTGACTGTATCTTATGCCGTCATAGGTGGGGGAGGCAAAGTGCGGAAAAAGCTATCAAGTAGGTCCAAGGCTCTCTAATTGTTTCTTCCGCAAAGGAGAAAAGCTGCCCTTAGTGCAAGTGGAGAACTGTCACAGAGGTTGCTGTTCTCACTGATGGCAGATTTCCCAGGGCCTGCTGGTCACTAGCTGCTGCCTTATTCAGTTCCCAAATTCATTGTTTCAAGCGAATGCTGAAGGTTCCTGGGACTGCTGTAAGGTGTAACGTGTCCTCCTCTCACTACTTCCCCTGGGGACAGAGCAGGATGCTTTCTAGAGGAAGGCACCGCACAGAATGTCATCTTGGCTCCAGCCAGCTGGTCACGCCAGCTCCACACCGGCTCTGCCCATCTTAGGCTATGAGAGACGTTGAAATGGTGCAGCACCGTGCCAGAAACCAGAGCAGTAACAGTGAGAGTGAGTTTATAGAAACCAGGAAGATGGAGTTTTCATTTTTTCCGTTGAACTTTTGGGAACAGATGGAGAGTCGATGAGGCAGAGATGCTGGAAGGGACAGTGTGTTTCAAATGTTTTCCTTAATGTCTTCCCAGTCTGCTCATAGATTCATAGCTCCTGCCTGTTCAGTACAGGGTGGTGATAGGATGTGAAAAACGTCAGTATCCCCAGGCTTCCAGAGGTGGATGTTCCCCAAGGCCTGTTGAGCTGTGGTTTTTGGGCTACGGAACTTTTGACAGCAAGGGTCGTGGGAGCAGCTCAAGGCCTGATGGACAACGTCTTTGTTTACTTCATTCCAGGTCACCATAGTGAAGGGTCTGGACTTTCTGGATAGAGACAATGACCCAGGAGCATCTTGACTGAGCCCTGATGCTGATAGGCCAGTCCTGCCTCTCTAAATGGCTAATTAATTTTTTTGTTTGTTTTAATCTGTTTAGAAGCCAAGAAGAATCTAATCAGAGCCCAGCAGTGCACTGTGCAGCAGTCATTATCATTACTTAGTCATCCAGTTGCTGTTTCTTTGCTCTGACAAGAAATGTTGGTGTGGTGGGAGGGGGTGGGGAAAGATCAGCTTTTGTCTTTGTCTCCTTGAAGAGGTTTAAGCACATTTCATCTCAACCACCTATACCAAGTGTTACCCTGTACTGAGGTTGTGTGGTGAGGTTTTGGTAGCGGAGCAGAGGATCTGCTGTGATGGCTTCGGTGAGAAGCTGCTGGAAGCTTCCCTGTCTCCAAGAGGCACCCACCTCTGGCCAAGGCTGAGCCAGTCAGTACCTCTGTGATAACATATTTGAGAGGAATAAAAAGCCTGCTGGGGAACCTGCAGCAGAGAGAGGAGTGGGATGTGGGAGAGACAACCAGGAGGACACCCAGGTCAGTGTGGAAGGGCAGGAGGAGGTGCCCGGAGCAGAGGTTCCCCTGCAGTCCGTGGTGAGAGGGCAGGCTGTGCCCCTGCAGACAGGGAGGGTCACAGGGGAGCAAAATAGATGGAAAAGTTTTTAAGATCTGGTTTTATCTCTCATTACCCTACCCTGATTTGATTGGTAATTAATTAATTTTTTTTTTCCCCAAGTCAAGTCTGTTTTGCCCATGACTATAACTGGTGAGTGATCCCTCCCTGTCCTGGTTTCAACCCAGACGCCTTTCCTGATATCTTCTCCTCCCCATTCCACTGCTGGGAGAAGTGAGCAAGCAGCCGCATGGTGGTCAGTTGCTGGCTGGGCCTAAACCATGACATGCCCTTAGAGGACAGATTTAAAGTCAGTGAGGCCTTCAAAACTCTGTGGGTGCCATAGTTTGAGGGAGAGGAATCAGTGAGTAGGGGGAAATTAAACCCTCATCAACTCCCAAAGGCAATGACTTTTGGCTGTGAACTGTGAGATATGATTACTGTCTCATTAACTTTCATAGTTACAAATGTAGCTGCTTAATAATTCTAGTCAGCTGACCAAGTTAGAGGCAAATCTAGATTTCTCCTCAGCCTGGTGTTTTGGGCTGGATCTCTACTTATTAGTGACACACACAGCAAGTACATTGGGCAGAACTGCTGGAACTTAATTTCCATGAATGCCCAGGCTTGTCTACTGGAAGACATGTTGCTTCTTTTGGATCTGTAGTTCTGTTCCTGGAGAACAGAGGATCAGCTGTGGGTAGCCTGATTTTGATATTCACTTGTCTTTAGCAATTAGGGTGCAGGGAAAAGCATTGCAGGAAAATACTGAGGCAGAGAGAGAGCACAGCCTGAATTTTCTTTGCTGCTTCTGCAATTTCTGCTAGTTCCTTTCTTTACTGCACTCCTACCTCTCCTTTATTACCCTTGACAACCTACCAAATCACTGTCATTGGAAGAGGCAGTAAACTTGGGTGCTGGCCCAGAGATTATGCTAAATATCTGCATATTTTGAGCCTAAAGAAAAATTAGACAATTTTACAAAAATCAGCTTCCTTGCGTGTCCTATAGGAGATGATTTGTCCTGACCGTACCTTAAGGTTAATTTAAGCTCTACAGCACAAACTTTAAGAGTACTGCTAAGCAGCTAGTACCATTAAAAAAACTTCTAATATTGATTGGGCTGTATTCTGTTACCTTCACAACCAACAGTACCCTTCATTGAATGAGGTGCTGGTTGGATCAGTAAGGATGGCTCTGGGCTAAACCAAACTTATTATACAAAGTGCCATTGATGGTCTTCTGTAGTAGAGAACAGAGCCTGGGTTCTCCTGCCACACGCAGTACAGTGATCACTGAGCAAAATCCTTGTGTCCCACACCCCAGTTTCACACATAACGCCACAAATCACAGCATACAGTTTTCTTCCGCTTTGCCTGAGTGTAAGTGGCAGTACAGGGTACAGAGGGCTGGAGATGCTTATGTGCAGGTGAGGATGCATGTTTTGTTGATTGCATACTGTAACAGCCATTAATTTCCTTAGGACTAAGGTAAGCATAGCTGAGCCCTAGGTTGTTCCCCTGCAGTGTTGTATTTAGCAGGTCCTGAATTCCATAAAATTGTTTGGACCAGGTTCAACAAGGTAGATGTGCAAGGTTATGCTTTTTTAATGCATGAGAGTTTAAACAGGTCAGCAGATCAGTGGCAGCAACTGCTACTCAGGTGACTACTAAACAGCTGACACTCCCTGCATGTGTTGGTGTGAGGCAGTGCTTTCCAGCTCCTGCCGAGTTCTCCAGTCAGTAGAAGACAGCAGTGGGTGCCATGTCTCTCAGAGAAGTCTCCCTTGAGATGCTGTAGATCCCATATCCTGAAACTGTGATCCTACCAGGTAGTATTTTTTGCTGGTTTAAATGAGGTATCACCAGCCTAGAGCCTTATCTCCAACAGCCAGAAGGGACAGTAGGACAGTTATTCAGCTTTCAGCACGGAAGCCAAATTCTGCATTTGTTTTTCCCAGCCATCTTCCTGCCATGCAGATTCAGCTGCATGTTATGTGGTTGCACTAAGCTGCTTGGCAGGTTGTAGGGATGGCTGGCAGCAGTATTCCGTTCTGTCGTGACACTGCTTGCCATAGCTTTCAGCTGGGGAGGACTGGGCTGCAGAGTTCAGGCTCAGGTCTGAGGCATCCAAGGGGATTTGGAGCTCTGGGGCAAGCTAGGGCTCATCTCTGATAGCAGGGAGGGTGCTGTAAAACTATCCTAACCAGAACCTGGGTGGCTGTTCTGTAACAAAGCAGAAGCTCCAGCCCAGCAGGGTGAAGATGCTGGGTGAATGAGTTTGTGCTCATTCATGATACTGGGTGGAACTCTAGCAGTAGCATGTTATTTTGGCTGAGTTTTGTTTTGTAATTCAAACCCCAGAACTCGGAGGGAACTGAACTAGAAGTATGAGCATGAGGTAAGTTTGATTGCCTTTCTCCTCCATCTGCAGAATCAAGTAAGCTCAACCCCTTCTGCTTAGCATCTCCTCCTTTTCTAAACTGCATGTCACAGCACCTCTTTGACCTCTTCTGGTGGCTGGAAAGCCCAGCCCCACAGCGTACTGGAGTGGTATTAGAGAAGTAGTGTGGTTGTGTGACATATCTCAAAGCACAAAACCTGTACAGATTGTGCAGCAAACCTTCCAGGGTAGCTTAGAACTGGAACAATCCACACCCTCCAGTGAAAGGATTTGTTTGTGACTGGTAGCAAAACAGACATGATGAGGGTAGGCTTGTCCAGTGGCTACCAGAGCAGTGGTCTAGAACATCCTAGAACTGGCATCTGCCCCTCTTATGCCAGAGACTTCCTTTGTTGTGCAAATTGTTTTGTCCCTTTTGCTATTTCCTTCATCCATCTGTCACCTGTTAGGGGATGTTCTTTCGCAAAGATAGGGGTAGTATGGGGGGAAAAATACAGCAGTGATTGTGCAGTAGTAGGTGCCAGGAAAATTGCAGTGCATAGTATGCTATTATTGTGGGTGGATGGTAAAACAGCAACACTTCATAAAGCTTTTTATCCTGCACTCAGACTTGACTTTGGAAACAAGCAAGCTACATAGCAGTACAAAGCTTGCAGCCCAGTTCTCTCTCCCTTCACCCAAAGGGAATAGCAAATTCTGGGAAAATTCAGTTTTCCGCCTAAGTAGTTGTCTGTAGCAGAAACTCCTCCCTCCTTGCCAAGCTGTTTGAAGGTTGTCTAAGCTGGTTCCTGCAAAAACCAAAAGTGTTTCAGACCCAGTCCTTGACCTGAACTTTCGTATCTAAGTTTGGACCCGAGCCAGTCCCTGGGCCGTCCCTAATTTGCCTCTCCCTGGGTGCCATTCTTTCATTCACTAGCTGTTATTTTTACGGTATGGTTTCTCTCAACATTTTGATCACGGTCATTTTTATTACCTGAAGACAAACTATCAGAGGCTTGTTTATAAACCCCTGCTACACAGCAAGCAGGGCTTCCAACTGACACGCTCTCATGTGGTCCAGACTCCACAACAGACCTGAAGGAGATCAAGGAGGTTATCTTCATGTGGTAAGGGAGATCTCCTGCTGTGTACTGTTGTATAAACAAGTACGCTTCAAATAATTGGGGCTGGTGATGACTGCACAACTTACTTTGGACAATATTGTGGTCTCTTTTGGTGGCTTTCCGGGTTTGTTTTTGAGAACAATATGGAGGTTTGGGGTTTTTTTTCTTTTTTTCAGAGAGGACGGTAGGGTCTGATCATTCAAATGATTTTTGATGAGTTTTCCATCATCCTTTATTCTGACTGTTGATATGTCTGAAATTATCCTTTTCCCCCTCCACCCAAACCAAGCACACCTGACTTTTAAAGGAGGTGGACTCTAAACCTAGATCCAGACCTGAATTTTGCACATAGCCTCTGAATACCTGATGCGGTAAATGAAACCAAAACCCCAGGTACAAGCTCCCCAGCATTAGTCTTTTGGGATGTGGTAGTACCTGTGGACTTGGGGCCCTTTGTTTACTCTCATTGGAACTACTAGTGGCAAGTTCACACTGGGGTATGGGATTGGTCCTAAATGAAGTAAGATAGAGCAGCATTTTCCAACCTCTTCTGGCCCCTTAGACAATATACTAAGTCAGAATTGTGCCTGTGTTGGCTAACAACGTGTGCTTCATTTGGTGGGAGGTAAGTATTGGAATGCTAAAAGGGTACTGGGCAGGAAAAAGAAGAACCTGTGTTGAAGGCAGAACCTCAGTCAGCATTTCACAGTGCATCAGTATGTGTTTACCTGTGTAGATATTTGGAAATCTTTGTTCTGTGTCCTTCACTAGCGTTTTAATGAAAGAACCTCAAGTTAGAGTAAGCGTTGACCCATGCAGAACCTTTGCTCTATGCCCTTCTGCAATCAGCAACTCTTGCCATCTGTGTTGCTTTCTAGGTCTTGTTTGAATGCTGAGATGCTCGCCTTGCAATAATTTTCAGTACATTTTTTCAATCTGTGAATTTGGCAGCAGATCAATGCCTGCACATGCATATTTGAGAAATCAAAATCCAGAGACAGGCTGCAGACAGAAATACTCTGGACTGTCAGTCACGAAAGCCAGCAGTGCATGGTGCACTGGTTGCTGTGGTGGGGTGACAGAGGACAGTACCAAGAGTCTTGAGGATCTCCTTCAGATTATTTCCACTATTAAGCTACAACTTGGTCTTGCATGAAACAACCTCCAAGGTCTGATTTCTGGGAGTCTTGGTCCCAGTTGTATGTTCCGTAGACATTCGTGTGGAAGGAAAGGGTGATCCTGTGCTGCTACTTGCCTTCCTTGCCAAGATGCCCAGGCCTGGGGATGTGTGAATATGCCCTCACCTGGCACCACCTTCATACCAGTGTGAGTCTTAGGCTCTCTAAAGGGGAGCCAGGCTGCCTGGAGGTGGGGAAGCTCTACTCTACAGACACCCTAGTACAGCTTGTGTCTTAAAAGCTCCTTTGCTGCCTGTCACGATGCCCATGGAGTGGGCGTATGATATGTAATAGCCATGCAAGCAGTTAGTTTCCCTTTGTGTCATGTCAGGTATTTATGCTACAAATCTCAGCAGCCAAGTGCAGAAACTTTAGCTGCCCCTTCAGCTCCTACCCATTGAAACAGGATCTGCCATGCCCAGTGCTAATGAAAATATTCCTTCCTTGCTGCCTGGTTTAAAAAAAAAAAAACCAAAAAAAAACAGGAGTACTTTTTCAAGTACTTTCCCTGTACTTTAATATTTCTTCAAGGTCTGCCTGTCACTTCCTTTCTGAAGTGCATCCCATACCCTTGCCCTGCTGTGCAGTGTCACCCCCAAGCTTTCTCGCTTTCCTTTCCCTAGCTCCAGAGCTGCAGGACGAGTCAGTGTCTTCTGTGATGACAGTGGCAGGGGAGTGACAGGCAGGCTGGGTGGGGGTGGCTGATGGTGAGCAAGCCTATTGACTGGATGGGGTGACTAAGAACCAGCTGGCTAATTAAAGCACAGCAGTAGGAGGAGCAAAGTATTTAAGGGTGCCAGAGAGAGAGAGAGATGCCTCCACAAATTTCTTGTTACACATCAGCAGTCAAGTGACTGGGCAACACAGTGGAAGGTTTCCTTAACTCTTTCGTGGCTCTTATGAGTGAAATCAAGGGACTGAGAAAATGGCACCATTAACTGAAAAGCCTGAATCAAGGTAAGGACACCAGTATGTTTTTTAGTCACAGTTAGTCAAAGCTAGCCCTCCTAGAGCTCCTGTGAGCTGAGCTCCCAGGACTTTACATGGCACTGGCATATGCTAATGTGCAGAGTGGGTAGGTCTGTAGGGGCAGAACACACCCTGGTTTTCAGATTGATTCTTTCATTTGGATAGGTATTTCTTGTTGCTGCTTGAAAAGAGAGGAGATGTCAAGGTAGTCATTACATGGGTTTGTGTTTTCATTAAGGGAAACGGGCAGGACCTTGCCTCCTTACCCTAATGACTGGATCTTTTACTAGACTATTTTATGGGGAAAAGGGATTGAAATCAGTTCCTGAATGCTGTTTCTGAGGCTGTTGCTAAAATGAAAGTGATGAGAATGGATGTGGAGTTCTCAGCAATACGTGAATTTGGTCACCTGAGGCTGGAGGAGTCAGGGAAGTGAAATGAGGACTGGCTTCTAGCATGTGACTTTCTGCTATTTCTGGAGACACTTTGAATATCAGGCTGTTGCTTAAGCCAGCAGTTTGGGTTTCTCAGAGTGTTTTCAGTACTGAGTAGAGGAGCAGTCACTGTGTTCTTCATTCCAGTGTGTAGGTCACTTCAGAGGCAGCACAGTCCAACAAGGCTAGCAATCCAGCACTCCAACCTGAATTCCCTGGCAGGCACAGGTTTGCTGTCTGGCCTTGGATACGTGACAGTGACCAGCCTTCTGAGTTTTTCCAGGGCCTTTTTGTGCCTAATATTCAGATAGATGAATCGGTTCCCTGGCAATTTTTTCTAGTGTAGCAATGCTTCCAAGCTGGCAAAGGCTAAGGAGAATGACCCTGTCTAATTTTAACTTCCAACACACATTTGACGAGCCTAGGGATGCAAGTGTTGTATGCTTCTCTCCCCATATGCGTTGGCTAGACTTAGCTTTATCTGGCTCCCAGGAGGTCATTGTAGTTGTATGTAAATGAGACCAACTCTCAAACTAGTTTTGCTTATTCTGAAAATATAAAGAGCAGCCTGTAAGACTGATACGTGCACCTTTTTACACTGTGCCAGCTCGGCTGATTTCAGATGTTGCATAGAATAGAGGCCTGAATCTTCCATCTTTGTGTAAAATAGGAGTATCACCTATATACCTTGAACACTGTTAGCTGTTGGTTAGTGTGTGTTCATGCAGAGCTTCAAAACTGCTAGTGCTAGCAGAGCTCATAACTAAAAATTAATGTTTGGTGTGGTTGCCACAGTGAGCACTCATTAACACCTATGCAATTCCTCAGCCTTACACAGCTAGGAATCTTGGGATGTGTCTGATGCAGTATAAGGTGATCTGTAGCATTAAAGTATCTGGTTTATATGTCAGAGGTGCATCAGAATCTTCTCTCTACCCTCATTTCTGTGAAACGTTTGTAATCTGGATTTGAACTTTGTGACAGTCGTCAATCTCTAATTAGTATTTCTACTTAATGCAACTTCCTCTTATTTACTACTTCACTGTTTGAGGGTGTGTGACAGAGGTGAAGACAGCCTTTGTAGTCTTTGTTACACAAAATCATGCAAGAGAAGCTGCTGGATGTTGTTTAGATGATCTGATTGATCATATTTATAGAATGCCATTCACTGTACTAAAAGCAGTGTAGTGTTTGTGTCCCTCAATCCCACTGTCAGCTGAATGGATCCATTGTTACACATAATTAGGGCTTCTGGAATTTGAGTCTGTTTATTTACAGCAATTGTTCTGCAGAGGCACAAGTGGCCTGTATCAGAGGTGTACAGAGAGTTAAGTGCTGTATGCAGAGCACCGCAGCTGCACAGCTTTTAAAAGTAGTCTCACAACAGCTTGAACTCAATGAATCTTCTGTTTCTTCCAGCTGAAGTATAAAGCCAGCATCCTCTTGGCTAGGTGTGGTCATTGCAAATTGTCTGAAACATTTCCCTTTTGCAAAAAGGTAAATCTGGTGTCACTGAATTAATTACCCCATAGCTGTAAACAAAACCCGATTTCGGTAGTTACAAGCTCCCTGCCCAATTCCTGTATGAGTCTCAGTTAAGTGTCCTGAACGGTCCCAGGTTGCAGTGTGCAGTTGAATCATTTACAGCTTTCCCTCCGGAGTTGGCGGCCCGAGAGCTGTGCGCTGTGAGTTCCCGTGTATGGGATGTACATCAGCTTGTTTGTCGAGTGCTTCTATCCGTGAGGTGTTAGCATACGTATCACAATAAATCTGAGCATAAATCTCAGCTTCTGCTGCTCTCAAATGCTGTGCCTTGTGTCTCCTACTGTAAGATGAATACAAGATTTTATTTAAACTATCCTGTAAATTTTTATGTTACTTTCAGAAGTTTGAAATGTACATGTGAGCTGCTTGGGCCTATGAGTGTGGCACAAAGGCATTTGTTTCTTTAGCAGACATGAATGACACATGGGACACAGCTACTGTCACCATCAAATACACAAAACAGAAGGCAGTCATGACAGACTGGGGAGGAAGTCAAAGCCCAGTTACAGTGTATTTAAAAATCTGTTCTCACGAGAAGAAATGTTTTTGACTGTAAGGCTACTGATAAGAGCAGTTAACTTATCCAGAGGGAGCTGGTGATGCACTGCATGTCAAGTTACTCTTCTTTCTGCTCGGTGCCAAACAACCCTCTGGACCACAATTTTCCAAGCCCTGTGTCTGTAGCAGAGCAGGAGGTTGATGGCTCAAGCAGGAGCCACCGTTCATCTCCACAACCCTGCAGGTATAAGTCATTGTCACTTAATGAAGGTTCAGGTGCTGATATGACATTATTCCACTCTATTTCTTTGCAGGGAGGTCCCTGGAGACATCGAATCACTGTGTGAACTAGTGCTGATCGTAGAATTGTTTTTAGTAGACAGTCCAGAATTAGAATGGACCAAAAAAGTGGATTTACCTTTTAAACTTTGCTTTTCAGCTGTTGGGCACGTCAGCTGAATGCTTTGCTCTCTGGTTCTGTGACATTAAGCAGAGTTTAGACTTTGGATTGCCAACCTTTTAAAATCTTTCACTGTTTGCCAGGCTTTAATGAGATGGGGGACAACATGCAGATCAGTTGCTTTGGAAATGCTTGTTTACAGGTTTGCAAAATGAAGACCCATAGGTGCAATCGTTTTCTAAAAGTGTGTGGATGGGGGTGAACGCAAGGAGGAAGGGCTGCTTAAACAGAAAAATTGTGTTGGTGCAAAACAATTTAGCTGTAGCTGTTCATGAATTAAATTTAGGTTGCAAATCAGAAACAGCATTCAAGCCATAAGAGGAATGAGTTCTGGAGCAGGCTTCCAGGAGGAGCAGTGGAGGCAGGAAACCTTACCAGTTTTAAGCAGGAATGTGAAATGTTCTTGCTCAGGATTGTATGACACATTTGCCTGCAATAGCATGGGAGTAGGCCTGATGGCTCAGGAGATCCTCTTCTGCCCTCTGCTCCAAAAATGGTGACCTTGAACAGAGTTAACTCAGGTTGCAGATAAACTTTGTTTACTCTGAAGTTGATGACTGTAAGATGATTTAGTTCAAAAGCATCCCTGGGTTCTTAAAGCCGCATTTCCTAGTTTACATTTCCTATTTGACTTTTATTGTTCAGAGTGGCATGTCCCTCTTAAAGTGCACAAAAGCTGGCATGTATGCCCATGATAACTTAATTTTTCCCATTAGGAAGGAAACAAACATGCATCGTATTTTAAAAAAATAATAATAAAGAAAAAGCAGTGAAACTGCATATGAAATGTGCCATGTTTGTTTATCTTAACTGTTGTAAGTTAAATTATTTATAAGCACACCTCATCCAAGCTCATGTTCTGTGCTGCCATTTATTTCATTTAGTGAGCTTTCATTGCTCCCTTTCTGCAGTCTGAACACTCGCTGAAGAGTGTGCGGAGGCTATTGTCTCCTACGGAATTGGTATGATTCTTCTATAAGCACTGCTTGCTTATTCATAGTCTTTTCATGACATTTATTCTTAGGAGCATAATGTCTTCTGAAAGAATGACAGGATGTTCTTTTAACCCCTAAGATAAAAATGACAGGCAACAGATTTCTCTCTGTATTTCAGGGTAAGAGAATAATGATACTTGGAGAGACCGCTGATTGCCCCCAGAGCTGCCTCCTGTAGGCTAGTTATTTTTCTTGCCACATTTTATGTGATACAAAGAAGTACAGAGGATATGAGCCTTCCTGCAAGTTCCTTTCACCAGAGGAACCTCCTGGTAGGAGGCACTGACTGCAGTGCAGCCCTTTCCCCACTTTCCAGATTTGGGACTCCAGATTGCTGGCAGGGCTGGTTGAGCAGAGCATCTGGGTGAGGGACACTGATGGCAGTGTGAGAAAGGGTCTGAGCCAGGGGTAAACGAATGCATGCTGTCAGTGATGTGTGAGAGACCTGACCAGGTGAAAAGTAAGTTTTGCAATTGCTGTTCATCCCTTAAGTCTGAAAGCTTACCGTTTTTCTAAAAAGCTTCAACTTCAAGATTATACTAATATAACTAAGAATTTTATTTTTAAGTGTAGCCACAAAACACTTGAAGCTCTTGTATATAGGGAGAAAACTTTGAAAATTTAAAAAAACTCAGAACTATGAAGATAAAACAGGAGTCCAAACCTCAGGAACATAAGGGACCTGCCTGATAAATTTTGAATGCTCATTTCATGTTCAGCAGTCGTTTTAAAATCTTATGCGACTCATCAGAGCTGTCAGTAATAACAAGAGAAGAAACAAAAGGAAATTACTTTTCCCCACATGCACATTAGGCCACCAAAAATAACCACTGCCTGCAACTCTTAGCTGAGATACCAGTGACTTAAAAGTGTGTGTCCTTACTCAGAACTATTAATGAGCTGTTTGTTACCCCCTGCCATTGTAGGGGGAGTACTCGAGTGTTTAGAGCATGTGAGATAATCCAGAGATGTGCTGTGCAGAAGTAGTTGCCACTTATCTGCATTCCTCCTAAATAGGCTTCTAAGTGCACAGCTCTCTTTTCCACACCAAGTAGGGAAGGAGCTGCAGCCTTGGAAGAAATGTGCTGGGGTTGAAAGGGAGGAAGGAAGCGTTAAACATTCATCTAGAGGTATGACTGAACTGGCAAGGACTTGGTGGATGTTACGTAGGGACGTTGGCACGTTCAGGGTTACAGCTGCTGGTTTATGCCCCGAGGAATTCATTAGCTTTCATTGTCTTTTGAACGTCTGCAGCTTTGAAGCCTTTGTTGCTATGTCTGTCACATTTCAGGAAAGGCAGAATTCCAGTCTGGGAAGGAGACACTGCTAGGTGGTTGGAGCAGGAAGCTGAGAGGAAACACTGGGGGGTTTTGGAGGTTTTGGTTTGGGATTCTATTTATTTATTTATTTATTTTATTTTGCCTGATCTGACAGTGCCAGTTCCTCTGTTTTTAATATTGACCTGAGGGATCTCCTTTTTGGTTCCCTTTGAGCTGCTCCCTCCTGTGATGCTGTTGTGTGTGTGTCTACAGGAATGGCTTGGCCCTGTCTACAGGAAGTTCTCAAAGGGAACTGGGGACAGCAAATGTTTCCACATTCACCTGCTCCCACAGCCCATGGACAGCCTGTCTGGCCAACCTGGCAGGGTTTGGATGTACCATCCAAATACTCAGGGCACTTGGACTTTCAGCATGCATCTTCCCAAGTGTTATAGAGGGCAACACTTTGCTATACTGGGGCCCTGGATACAGATGTGCTATCTGGCTGGACTATGTATCTGGTCCCAAGAGCAGCCTTAGGACTAAGATAGGCCTAATAAGACTTTGGTATGTGGTTTGGGTTAAGCATATGGGAGACAGGTAGAATAACTCTGTAGCCCTGATGCAAAAAGGCACTGAAGCATGTTTTCAATTCCAAATGTCTCCCATAATTTCCTCAATCTAAACAGCAGTTATTTCTACCTGCATGCAGCAAATCTCTATGCAGATCCTCAACTCTTCAAAATCGACTTTTAAATGGAGTTTCTGGAGTTTCACAAACCCAGTTACATACACACCCACACTACCACCACCACCCTGGCCTTTTTTATCTTGTGTACCAGAGGAAAGAAAGCATGCAATCTTTTGGGGATGCTTGCAGTGGAAGAAACTTTCTGTTGACTTGCATGAAGCCCATGGAGGGTGTCAGTACCGAGTCAAAACTTCTGGGTACCAGCAACTACCTCAGCTTCAGAAAGGCTTTGATGCTAAAGCTGCTTTGAGACTTACTTAAGTACTGCCCCTTCTTGTAGTTTTCTCCCTGCCCTGTGGAGGGGCTTGTATTTATCTGGTGAGTTTAACTCATAACAGTTTTCCATGTGTAGAAGGGTGTTGTATTGCTACAACCCTCCTTAGCCTGGATAGCCTATCATGTTAACCTCTTTCTTTCTGCTGTGCCCAGTTTCCGTAACTGAAACATACGGAGGTCAGAAAAACCATTATTATTATGTACTTTTGTCTAAGTGTACTTAATGACAGGCTGTGCCAGTTTTTGCTGTGTCAGGGTACTTACTGCTGATATAAAGTGGTAGAAACAAAAAGCAGATACTGTACAGGCAGGCAAAGTTGGGCAGCAGACCTTTAAATTGGGCTCAGCTTTTGTTGTTGACTGGTTTTAGACTGTGCCCTCCACTTCACACTGGATCAGTTTGGAGTTAGGCTGCATCCTGCTTGGCCTTCACCAATCCGTGATGTATATCTTATGTGGAAATTTTAATGAAGAAAATACTTAAATAACTAAGTGTTGGCAGCTGTTGCTGGGGTGGCGTGCTAGAGAGCCTGGATATTGGCTGGTTTTAGACTGATGTCCTACTATCTTTGCATGTTGAATTTTCTTTCCCTTGGAGTATCTGTTGAACATGCTCATTATATTCTGGCTGGTATGAAACAAATACTAGTTAAGAATGGGGACGCTTGAGGCAAATAAACAAATTTAATGCCCTGAAGGCAGTTTCCACCTCTTACAGTGTTCCACTGCTGCCTGCAGTTCATGTAACAGGAAAGCAAGGATCTCCAACTCTCTTGTTTAGTTTCTTGTTTCTCTGAGCAATATTTCCCTATACCTCACACATTAGGGTCTTTGTTTAGGCATGATGTTGCAGCTTCAGATACCTGTTTCTATTTGTGTCTCAGGAACCATTAATTGGCTGGAGTTGCACTTGATCTCACTTTCTTTAGTGCTAAGTTTTGGGGGGGGGGGGAGGGGGGGGGGGGGAGATTTAAACACGAAATTAGGGGGTTTGTAATTCATCCTGGGGCCTTCAGAGTTGAAAGATCTTGGCACAGACCTGTTTTGTAGAAATGCTGCTCTTTGACTATTCAAACCAACGCCTGTGGTGTGACATGGAGACCTGTTCATTTGCTGAAGGTATCAAGTCCCCACAGGAGTGGGAACTGGGTATGGATAAGGCCCCACGGTTGTCCTCCATAGACTGCCATGGCTATGAAAAGTGACTTTTTTCTCTTCTGGTCCCCATCTGGTAGTTCTTCTCTTGGCTTGGTAATTTCACTGCCTTTGGTCCCAGGAGGATTAAAGCTTCTGATTTTAAAGTTTCACTGACTGGAGTCTGATCCTGAAAATATCAGCAGCACTGCAGGACTGGAAATGATTGGTGCAGAAGTTAATATGCATTTTGACAAATATATCTTTTTTGTATTATAGCATCTTTTAAAGGAGAGATTGATTTTCATAGATTGTCTTGAAGTCTGGCAGTGGTCTAAATTGAAGGTTTTAGCTTAAAGTTTTTAGTCTCAGTGATGTTGTTGATTCTTTCTTAAAGGTGGTGCACATTTTATATATTGGAAGCTAGCCAGGTTTACACCTTGCCATGTATAGACTCTTAGGCTTTAACCAGAATCTTACAGTTTAATGTTTAGGATTAGTCTTAAAGTCTGAAAGTAGTATCTGTATTGGGTGGAAATACTCTTAAATTTCTGATAATTATCAGAAAAAATTTAACTGGTGGTTGACATAAATCCATTTGGGTTTTCAAACTAAATTTTTTGAAGAAACTGTGACTATTACCTTGATATTGTGATAAATGTTCAGCATCATGTCCAGTGTTGTCTGGGCAGACATGAAACATAACATAACCCTTCTGCCTTTCATTTTAAACAGAGATAAACAAAATCCAGAAGTGAAAAAGGCAAGTCCCTCCGCCACAATGAGCTCTGGTAAGTCTGTGTTGTCTTCTACTTGCCCTCCTTAGCATTCCTTCTTATTATTAGACATACTCATGTCTGTTTCTGATGCAATTTTGACTCTTCTTCTGCCTCCCAGAAGAGTCAAAACCCTTGAAAGCTCAAGGAATCTGACTATTAAGGCAAGAGCAGAGTGTCTTCATGGTAAAAAGTGTCCAGGCTGTGCATTTTTGTTTGAATTTGGCCCATAATGCTCAAAAAAAAAAAAAGAGAGACTAGAAACATCTTGAGCTGGAGTAGGTCACTTTAGCTTCTTTCACTTTGGAATTAAAGAATTCAAAATTATTGATTACCTGAAAAAATTGTCTGAAAGAATTTAATATGTTTGAGTAAGGGTGAAGGCAAGTTTGACATTTGGATAGGAAAAATCATCTGTTCAAAGAAAAATGAGGGACCAGGAGGTGGGGGCTGGTTGGGAAGAAGAGAACTTCTGGGCTCATCTGGGCAACAGGCTAAATCAGAGTGGAAAACAAAGCAGATACCATACTGAAGTGCCATGTGTAAGACCTGTGGAATAATATTCCCACTTGATTTTAGTGCATTATCAAGTCTCAGCTGGAGTATTGTGTCTGGTTTTTAGCACCATATTTTGGGAAAAATGTAAGCCATTTGGAGAAAGTGTGGAGGAAAGCTAGGAGCCTAGTGGGGGTCTGAAAAACATGGCTTAAGCTTTGATAAACTTCCAGGTTGTGAAGCACTGGAACAGGTTGCTTTAGGGTGATGCTGGAAGTTCATAAGAACTTGTTGGGCAATCATTTGTCAGCAGTGATAGTTAGATTTGTCTGCCATGGGTCAGGAATATGGCTTTAGATGACCTTTGGAGGTCGTTTCTAGTACTATCTTCTGTGTTTCTCTGAATTCACAAGAGCCAGTTTTATTCGTGTCGGCTGAGGACGTTGCAGACTTAATCTCTCTTGGAAATCTTGTGACTGAGCTGGATGCTGAATGTACATACAGAGACAGTCCCTGTTTAAATAAGGGTGTGATGTAGGTAGACAAAGGAGAAACAGGGGTGTCATCCAAGGGAGGTTTTTGTTTCCAAGCAACATCTCCTGAGATAGTAGTTCTTCCTATTTCCTGAATCAAATAGTGCTGACCTATGGCATCCCCTCGTAGTCAGAGGTTAAATTCAGTTGCAGAGGTTTTAACCCAGAAGTGATCTGCTTCTTCATTTGTCTTGCAGAACACAAAGAAATTGATGTTGCAGAAACTGTTGTCAATGGGCTGAGCAGCAATGGACAAGAAAAAGGTGGGTTAAGAGCTTTGGAAACATCTCTGCAGCTCCCCCTGCATGTCAGCTGCGTGGTGTGGTTGAGTTCCCTGGCTATTTACTACAGCAGGGGTTTCCAGATTAAGATTGCTTGGCGACGGATACAAGAAGAGCCTTGTGCTGCACCATGCCAGCAGCAGCAGCATTTCTGAACTGAACAAGTGTTCTTTGTCTCTTAAAGGTGGCAGGCTGGATTGGCCTCTTTGTATATTTTTAGTGCTGTTTTGAGGAAAGCTGTATGCTGCTTGTGGTACTTGTGAGCACCTGTGAATCAATATCTTAGTGTGTTTAGACAGCATGGGTTTGTGGGTGCCTGTGTGTGAATCCTGTTAACATCAGTGGGAAGTGAAGGTTTGAGCCCACGATTAAAGGGCAGGAACTAACCATTTAAGTAATAAAAAAAACCCGAAAACTGTTATTAACAACAAATATTTAAAACCTAAACTTAAGTGAACAAACCAATCTTCACATTAACAGGTTTGCAATGTGCTTTATAGCATTCAGTATCACATAGCAATGGTGTATGTTTTGGCAGGGTGAAAGTATGTGGTTGTATGGGTTGGTTTTCTGCTGGTTTCATTTCCTTTCTTTTTCTTTGATGCTTTTTTATAGTGGTTAGTATTGTGACTGCATTGTGGATGGATGAATTCAGTCAGTTACAGAGCAGAACAGAATTAGGGTTGTTTCCTAAACCACAGGCTGTTTGGATTTGGGATCTATTGTATTTACAAGGTCTCCAGTGCCCAGGGAGAAGCATGGAGAACATGGTTTGCTTTGGGTTCGTCTTTTATATTAAAAAAAAAAAAATGTAAACCAACCCCATCAAATTAAAAAATAATGATTTTAGGAAATTGAAAAACTTTCCATCAAGTTCTTCCCTCATCCTTTTGCTTGAGAGCCCTTTTCTCGGTTGGTGAAGTCTGTGCTTTCCAGTTCTGCCAGGCACCAGAAAGATCTGCCACAAGAGGGGGTGTACACACCACCCTGATGTCAATGACTCCTTCAGGCTGGCCCAGTGCTCAGTACTGGTGTGTAAAGCATTAGAAATGGTGTTCCTCTTACTCCTGATTTTACAGGCTGAGAGAGATGGCATGGAATGTGAGGAGGCATCTAGCATTTTCTAGTTAATACGTGCAGAAAACTAATAGGTTTTAAAGGAGAAAATCCTGTCTGCAGAAATCAAGAGTATAACTCAAGTTATTCTGGTGGAGCCATGATTTATGAGATGTTTATCTTGGCAGATCCTGTAGAGCTTCACCTCTGAGTAGTTTTGCCTTTGCCTTTTTTAACTCCACTTCTCCCTCCCCCTTTCGGGTTTTTTAAAGAGAGTTCCACATTAGCTGCAATACAGAGTTGGAGAGAGAAAGTACCAGCTGTTTTGGAATTTTGTAACAACTGCTAGAATTTTGCGCAGTGCTATGTATAGTTTTCCTCTATGTTACTGCATCTGTTATAATTAGTGTGCTATGGAGTTCAGTAGGAATCTGTTCAATTTACTGTTTAAATGGATGGATTTTTACTGAAATGGATATTTTTATGTCCCTTTGGCATGGGACTATTTTGAAGATTGTTTCATATTTCACTTCCTTCTGTTGCTGAACTTGTAAATTATGTGCCTTAAAATCCAGAATTCATGTAATGTGACTAGTTTAACATTCCTCTCTCAACCTTTCAATCCTTGATTTTTCACTTTGTTTTAACTGACCCATATTAATGTTAACATGTTCATTTTTGCATGTAGTGTATCTCAGCTAAATGATTACACTAAATTTTTTTGATGGCTTCTAAAAACTAATGCTTCCAGATTCTTTCTGCCTGCAGCATAATGGCAGTCAGCAGTTAGGCAATTCAGTAAGCAGTTCTGTATGCTGCATAAACCAGACACGTCCTGAATTAGAGCGAACGAAGGGATATTTTTAACGGTTGCATCACTGCTCTCTGGACTGCTTTTGTATTTGAAATTTCCTGCTATTGTGTCTCCAAGTACATTAGAAAATTTTGTGGCATGCTTCCCAAACTCTGTTCTTCCCTTTTTGGATGTGCCATTTACACTTTTGTGTTTGCAGCTGTTGACGTCCCTTTATATACACGCTCTATTTCTGCCGTTAAAATAATCCCTGTGAAGAAAGTGAAAAGTTCTCCTCACCTAGTGCTGCCTACAGGTATCTTCTTCCTTCCTCCCCCAGCCATGCATTAGTTGGCCATCAATTTCTCTTGCGTTCTCTCTCTCTCTCTCTGCTTCACCCACACGCTTTGGCTAGTTTTCAGCTTCATCCTCTTGTCACTGTTTCCAGAGCTGTAGATTTCATCAGTAGGTAATAAAGTTAGTTCTTGATGGCACAATATATTGTTCTCAATTATGCTGCTTCTCTGCAGACATAGTTTTGTCTACTTGAATCTGGGATCATTGTAGGCTACTAATGCTTGATTATGAATAATGCTGTTATTACAGCCTCATTTTGAAGCAAACTCCTAATGAACCAAAGAATGTTTTCCATGTATCTTTAGTCTTTATGAAAGTAAATGGAAGTCAGAGATTGAATTTTACAGGTTCAAGCATAGTTCAACCTTGGTGGGATGATTTTGTTTTTCTGTACATGCACTGACTTTACAGAATCTTTATATGAATAAATAAAGATGTTGTCTGTCACCCCATCCCCAAGCACATGTTTTCCCACTAGAAGTACATGATTATTTTTGTACTTTGCTGGGTTTGGACAGTCAGGCTAGTCTAGCTGATACTGCTTGTCTCTCCTAATCTGTCACACATGGGCTCTGTTGGACTAGTACAGTGCTAATGTCATTTTTATTACCATCTGCTGGATTTCTGTACTGGAAGATTCAAGTCTTTGGGTTTTGTCATTTCACCTAAACTGTGAGGGAATTCAACATGTTACGTATTTACCTTTGTCTCCCAAATTGAAATAGTCTGACAATATTTTATTTTCAAACCTTTTCAAAACATTTTAATTTTGTTAAGTTTAGAACATCCTTTTTCCTGATTCTTATTGTTTTGATTTGGAATGCAGGTTTATTATGTTGTATGAAAATAAAAAACCATACTTTGATTCCTATATTTGATTCTCCTTCAATATGATGGAGACATTTATGGCATGGTGAACTCTATTTCCATTTCTCTCCAGTGCCTGTGAAGGGAGTCTAGGTATAGAAGTGTTGGAGAACAGCTACCGTGCACTCTCTGTGGATGTCTAAATCAGGCCTGGTGACTCCCAACAGTGTGTCCATGTCTCAGAGTTCCAGCGCTCTTGAAAATGGAGTCCCAGGGCTTAAACCTTTGGCCCTGGTTTGAAAGTGGGTCCATAGAGTCCTCAGACTGTGTTGTACTGTGTGGATAGGAATGATAGCCAGAACTGGACTCCTGGGCAAAAGCACCCTGACCCTATCTAGATCATACAAAAATCAGTCAGAGTGGTCACCTTCTATTTCATCAGGCTTGTGGGTCACCTTAAGGCATGATCAGTTGTGTGGTGTAAGTGAAAATGTGGTTATATTTTAAGGATTAAGCAGCCTTTGATATGTCTGTGTGGATAGTCTTTCCTCTCACAGAGGCTGCCTAAATGAACTGAAGGCTAAACTGCAGGAAAGTATCCTCTGATTCCTTGTTTTCTAGTCTGAAGCTATCCTTTTTGTGAAATCCCTAAATCAATGGAAGCCCACATAAAAGCTTGAACTGTAGTAATTCCAGCATAGAGGGCTTTCAGTGTCATCTAGGTATTTGACATTTGTAGAGTCTTTCCCCTCACTGCTCTCGTCCATCTGGCACTATTGATGTGTCCCGATATTGCGGCCACCTTGGCTGTGGCTTGTGTTGTCGTGGTCTATAGGCACTGTACTGCTGTGGATATAATGGGGCATTATCTTACTGGAATCACTAGGGAATATTGATCTGCACAATCTGGCATGTTGTTTGAGCAACAAGCAGCAGGTTTGGCCCCCTCTGTCCAGTCTGAAGGCCTGACTTTCATTATAATAATAGTTCCTAGAGAGGAGCTGCATCCCTCCCCATGCAGAGATAGCATGATCCTCACCCCATAAAAATAAAAGTCATCATGTTGTCATTTGTGTAACACAGCACGTGCTCGGTACCTCTTCAGGGTCCCCATGTGGTGTCATGAAAGGACTGCCACCTCTGTTTAGGTAGGTCAAAGTGAAGTCTGATGGCAGCTGCAGGGTCAGTAGCAGTGCACGAGAAAGGGAGGTGATGTGTTTTCCTGTGGACATAACTTGGATAAGTGAGGGACTCTTCAGGCTTAGTGTTTCTATAGGTATCTTAGAAGAAACAACTCTCTAGAAGGATTTTAAGTAAGGTGAGGAAGATAGCCTTGAAGTACAAGTTTGTTATTACTTAATAGGATGACAGGAGACAAAACCCCAAATCCATGAACTGAAATGCACAGAGGTAAGCCTGCACAGAAACAAGCCTGCATAGAAGCTGTGCCGAATCGGGCCTCAGCAAGGATGCTGGCATGATCTGGTGTACAGTTCACGGGTGAACTGAACTGTTACATGTTAAATCTCCTTCTAGTTTTTGGGATTCTGGTTCCTGTGTCAGAAGGTGAAACACTGGCGTGAAACGGGGAGGTGACAAGGAGGTGGCTTGCAATGCCCTGCCTTTAGATCATATTCACCATAGTTCCAAGATTTTAGCCTCCAGTGGTCATAAGATTTTTTTTTCCCCGTCTTTCAGTTGTGCACAAAAGGCATTTTTAAGACTTCAGCACACAAATTGTATTGCTTTATACTACTGGGACGTCCCTGTAGAAGAGCCACAGGTGTAATGGTAGAATATCCTTGGTAGTACAATATCTCCACACAAGGCAAACCAAATAAAGCAAATGAGACCTGTGGAATTTGGTTCAAACACTCATCCTTTTTTTCCCCTCCTTTCTTAGCTCTGTTACACTGACTCAGAACTTACTTTTACATTCATCAGTTACATGAATATGAAACTGCTTTGATTTCTCAATGCTTTAAATCCAGAGCTAATCTTCATCTGCATAAACATTACTAGATTGATTCACCCAGAGGCAGCCATGCTAAAATTACACCTTAGAGCTCTGATGGCTCCTAATAGCTTTGAATCATCTGTTTCAATATGTCTCCTCTGTGCATGTGCATTTCCAATAGAAACAGATCCCACTAAAGTCTGCAGCGGAAAAGGAGCTGTGACCCTCCGGGCATCTCCAGCCTACGAACAGAATCAGAATATCACTTCGCCATGTCCTCAGGATGTTGAGCAGCCTGAAAGTAAGTGAGTGGAAGGTTAACTGGAATATGTTTCTCATAGTAACCTCAAGTGATGTCAGTCCAGGGTCTTGGGGTGACTTTTTTTTTTTAGCTATGATTTAAAGCCCCAAATCTCGTAGCATAGTCAGAAACCCTCTTGCCAAGAACCAGATCAGTGGAGGGAAACTGACTCCACTTCTCTCCTAGAGCAGGTTTCATGACCACTGACTAATTGGCTTAACTTTGTTTACAGCTCCCTTTTGCTGTCAGGAGCACAAAAACCTATCTTTTTTTTTTTTTTTTTTGTTTGTGGCAGGCCCATGTCATCTCTTATCACAGGCGTGAGGTGGAACAGAAAGAGGCTGAGTGGTGCTACTGCCACTGTAGCATTCACTGGGGTTGTCAACGGAGCGGGGATAGTGTCCCAGACAGACAGTGTCGCCACAATGCTCTACTATCTTTGAATAGCAGACGTGTAATTACTTAATTGTAGGAGACAGGCAAAGCATAACAAACCTGGCCAGTGTCGTGGGTCTGGCAGAGAGGATGAGCTCCCAAAGGCAAGATGCTGTTAAGGGGGAAGGGGGTCAGACTTGCTCTTGAAAGCAAAGCATACATTGTTTCTGACTGTATTGTTGGAGGAAGGGCAATTCCATTAATTCCAGCCCCAATGTTCTGCTTTCTGCTCTGTCTTCTTCTCCCATTATGCTCTACCCATGACCTACTCTCTTTTCATGCTTGCCATTCTCTGTTTCTTCACCCCTACCCCCCACCATTGCCTCTCTCTGTTGATGGCTTCATAAATTTCCAGCAGCCTGAGTGGCAATGAGCCCATTACTATGGAAATCAGCTCATTAATACTTCCTTTGCTTACTCTATCGGTTGCTTTATGAAATGTACTTTGGAGCTGGAAGAGCTTTTTGCATGTAACTTAAACAGCAACATGGGTAGAGGGGTGGGGAGGAGTGCAGCAGGAGGTGGGTAAATAGGTGACGGAGACCAATGAATCTGGCTGCAGGGACTGGGTTGTAAAATGACATCATGTTTTATAACTCTCTTCATGCCCATGCACTTAGTCTGCAAAACCTGATCTATTTGTTGGCAGTCCTTTATGTCAGTTAATCACACATAGTGATGTTGATAAGGATAGGTATGTCTTCATAGCCTGTATCATGACTGAATACAGGGTCCCTGCATTTCCAGTAGTTTGTGGTTTCTGGGTGTCAAGCTGCAGCTTTAGAACGTAGCTAGCTGGTCTGCCTTTTTGCCTCTGAAATAAGAATGTCAGTGAACAATTGTTTCTTCATTGCTCCGAATGAATTGCCTTGTGTTTACAAAGGTCAGAAACAAGGAGGGCATCATGTTTAGTGCTGGTCTCTATGGTAATTAGGCAACCCTGTCAGAAAGCATTTTATATGTGAAATGAAGTAGCTCGACTTTTAACTTCAATTGGTACATGTTTTCTGTAAATGTAACAGTTTATTTTTTTCCCCCTTTCTTTACCTTTATGCCTATCCTCCACCCCCACCTCTTCCATCCCTCTTTTCTGTGAAATGCTTAGGTCTGGAGCCAGAAAACCCAGAAACAGGTACAAACATTGGCTGCTTACGTTGTTGCTTCTGTTGCTTTCCTGTTGCCTGGAAAAAAAGAAAGGAGGGGAAAAAAAAAAAAAAAAGGAAGAAAAGAGTCCCCTCCTTTCGCTCATCCTGTAGCTGGAGGGAATCCTCTGTGATCTGAGTTTTCCTTCCCCTTGTAGATGATTGGAGGTCGTCATCTAACACTGATGCCAATGGGGATGCCCAACCATCTTCTCTGGCTGCCAAGGGTTATAGGAGTGTGCGTCCGAACCTTTCCTCAGACAGCAAGCCACAGGTAAGCCTTTCTTCTGTGACCCTGAGGGTGATCTTCTGGGTTCAAGCACTGGATTCATGGTCAGGAATCCTGGGTTGAACTCCAAACTTTGCTGCAGACTCGGGTAAGTTGCTGTGCCTCGGCTTTTCCTACCTTTAAAGTGGGGGTAACACTGATGTCAGTGGAGTGCTGTGGAGCTTGTGTGTTCGGGCGCTCCACAGTGTTTCTTTGGTGGATGAAGGAGGAGGACACGGCTATTTGCAAGAAAAAAGGTGAAGTAGTCGTCTGTTACTGTTGTGTCCTTCATGTTGGTCTGTTTCCTAGAGGTTGCTGCAGGCTGAAAGCAGAGTTACACCCTACATTAAAAACAAGATATTGGGGAAATGTCTTTCAGTTTTAACACTGTAACTGATACAAGCCAAGAAGTGAAAGGTTGTTTGTACCTGAAGGTACATTGTTGAAGTCAGTCTGTTAAGAGAAGTGTAACTTCATCCTTTTTCTTTTGGGTGGCCGGTCTCCACAGAAGTGGTCTGAAAATTCATAAGGAAACCCTTTATTAGAAACCGCTTTCTTGTGTGAAACACAGACCCTTTAAAGCCTTGTCCCCTGTCAGGGTGACTGTTCCCATCATCAGGGTCTTACGGCAGTGCCCCAGAACAGACTCCAATCCTGAAATTGTAAGTGAACGTGGAAGAAGGCACAACTGGATGAAGACCCATTTAGTGCCTGATACTTACAGCAGTCCTGTAGTCTCTTATTGATCTTGTTGATGAACAGAGAGAGCACTGATGCACATAGTACTTCTTACAGAAGTCTCAAGGACAACTGTCCAAATTAAGCTGAAATGGAAGAAAAATGGGAAACAGCAACTGCAGGTGATGCATTAGTATTTCCTGATAGTACTATGTAGTGATGAAGTGAGGCTTCACCTAGCCTAGGGAAATATTGTGGCACTCTGAAGTCTTCAGACTGAAACTACTGTCCTTAAGGACTCAAAAGGAACGAGCCTGTTCCAGAAGCAGAAGCCCTTTAGAAGGAGCACTTACCAACCCACTTTTCCACTCAGTTACATGTCAGGGAAGGGGAGAAAGAGGGATAGTGTGAGAACAGTAGATCGCAGGACAGCAGCTGTAATTGTATGTAGCTGTTCTAGGTCTATATCCATGTAACAAGAATGGGTGCTGGCCACAACCTGCATGTGGATGAATTTTAAAGGAGGTATCTTTCAGATTTGAATGTTGCAAGATCTTCATTCTCTGCTTTTGGCTGTTTTAGCAGTGGTTTAGCCAGACTCTGCCCATAAATATATGACAACAGGGTTCTGTAAAACCTACTTTCATAGTCTCCAGAGGGTTAATTTGCAAGAATGCTGGGAGCATTGTTCACTGGGTGGGTGTTTTAGTTCTCTGCCTTTCAGTAGTTTATGGTTTTCAGCTACTGGCAGCAAAGCAATAAATAAAATGAAACCTCTCTACTGCTAAGTTATTTTACTTGAAAACAGTTTGGCTTTCTGAAAAAATTTCACTATAATTGGAGTTACAGTCAGCAGGCAGCTGTGGAGCTAGCAACCTATATGTTGCAAAATGCCAAACACAATAAAACTACTATTTTTTGTTTTGTTTTACTAGAATTTCTCTGTTGGTGATCTTGCTACTAGAGGCAAATTCTTACGAACACAGTTCCTCAAGAAACTTTAATTGTTCTGGTCTTCCTGAAATCATTTTAAGGACCGAAAAATCCAGAAGAGAATTCAAAAGCTAGCTTTTAGAAGGAAGAAATGCTAACTTTTTACTTATCCAGCTGTGGTAGGCTATAGTATTCACATGACGTCTGCTTTCGTTAGCACTGGTGAAACTTTTCAGCAGTGAACTTAACACGCAGCAGTGATGGCCTACTGAATCTGGCTTTGCGATTCAAACATCCCCAGTGCTGGGAAGTATTTAGTTACACAGGCATGAGCCTGGGTTTAGTTAGCCAGGATGTTAAATCTTGACTCAGGCTTTCCCAGAAGCATTGTGGGTGTTGCAGGCCTCTCCAAACAACACAGCACTGAGATTTATTTAGCCCAGAGAGAGAAATGTGTAGGCAGGGACGTGAGAGCTGGGTAAAGTTTGCCTGCTGCAATGAGCAGTGCTAAGAAAGAGAGAATGTGTGAGATGATGTATGTGAGTGAGTTCTGCTCTGGCCTTCCAGATACTGTATTTGCTTTTTGTTCTTGCTGTATTAAAACCTGCTTAACACAAGTCTAATGACCAAATTAATTCTTCAAATTTATTTATTTTTTCCTTCCTTTTTCCTTTTATTTGGTGCTGCTTCCTCTCTCCCCCCTCTTCCTTCTTGACTCTGCCTGGGCAGGCCCTTGCTCCTCCCCGTCCTCCTCTGCCCAAAGAGGAAAGCTTTGCATGGCGCCCTCGCACTGACACTAAAGTGACCAACCTGTTGCCCGTACCCATCATGGACTGTGTGTACCTGAATGCACCCAAGCCTTATACGCAACGTGCATCACCAAATGCCAGTGCACGGTGTTATTTCTCATCACCTACCCCCTATGGGGCTGTTCCCCGTGGGAAGCAAGGCTTGCCAGCAGGGTATTCTCCCTCTTCAGGCCCCAAAGATGAGGTGCATGCTGGGCAGCCACTCTTGGAAAGTCGCTCATTGTCTGATGCATCATCCATACAACGTAACCCTGACAGGGCAGGTCCCAGTAGTAAGGCTGGAATGAATTCCAGTCATGAGACGAAGGCGGATAAAAAGGTCACCAAACTATATGTAGCTTGTTTATCTAACATCACTTGCTCAGCCGCATCTGAAAATTCCACTGGCACCGCACATGACCCAGCAGCCAGCACCAGTTTGGGTGCTGAGCTCACTCAGGCACCAGCCACCGACATTGTTTCCTCTGTAACAGATACTGGAAAGTCTCTTCCTGCTCCTCCTCCTCCTCCTATTCCTCCCAGGCCGTACTTTTACATTGTCCTCAGTAAAGACGCAGTTAGTTATGGTGCGGGCCAACCCTCCTGGACTCAGTCATCACCTCCGCAAGCTGTGAGGGACAGAGTGCTAGAGCCCCAGAGCACAGCTGCCACAGAGGACAGGATGAGAAAAGAGCCTTACCTTACTCAGCAGCGACAGCCACCATACAAGGCAGTGGGACGCAGCATGGTACATGTTTTCTCCATAACCTTGTTTTCTTTCAGCCGTGTGAACGGTTCTTTAATTCATTACAATGTTCCCTTAATGCTTTATTCCTCTCCTACCTAATTTCTGAGCACTCGTTGTGCCACCTGAATCTCGTGGTCTTCTACTGGATAATACTTAACACCCCACGCGCGCCCCTCCAACGTCGATCTGTGTGTTTGTGCGTGTGGTGGTTGTAGGGGGTTGGGTTGGGCTGGTGAGGATCTTTCTATTTTAGGAAGGTGTAAAAGAAGCAAACTGTGTAATGTGATGGTTAGTGCTTCTCAAGTGATGGTGAATGCAGAGCTGTTCTGTGGTTTGATTCAGCCTCGCTGCACAGAACTGGAGATGAGGGGTGGTGAGGGGAAGGAAGATTTTTGTGAAAAACTGAGAATGTTCCTAGTGGCCAGGGCTGAAGGACTGAAGAAGTATGTCTCCCTAAGGAAAGAAAAATCTGTCAGGGCTTTGTATCAATTTGGGTGCGTCCTTGCATGACACTATATGGCTGCATTAGACCAAAGGACTAAAGTACCGAACTCCCCCGTTGCATAACAACACCTTGTTTCCTACAGGATGCCACTGCCACCACCACAGCTCAGCCTGGGGTTATAGTAGTCCCCCTCCTCCAGGTTAATCCAGACAGACAGCAAGAAGGCAACTCCAGCACTCCACCACCACCTCTGGTTCCTTTTGGGCAAGGCTCCGTATTCCCTGAGACTGTTTCTCCTGGCTCACCCTTGACTTTTCCGACTCTAGACGATTTCATTCCCCCACATCTCCAGAGGGGTTCCCACCATAACCAAGCACCCTCTGCATCTGGCACGTTACCCTCTGTTTACCCGAAACTGCCATTCTTCTCATCACCACCTTCACTTGTCCCTCCAGTCACGGGGGCTTTGCACAGGGGCTTGAAGCCTGAAATCACTGGAGTCATCTCACATACAGTAAGCTTGCCAAGTACCCTCCTCGCCCTTTTCCTAAATTTGCATTCCCAGATTAAAATTACTTTCTCCTTGCAATACTAAACTTGAGAAAGGAGTGATGACTCACTCCCTGCCAGCAGCATGACAACTGAAACCTTGTTTATGTCCTGTGCTAGTGCATGCGTGTTGCCTGCCTTGTGCAGCTTTGAACTTTCTGTTGACTTCTCGCAACAACATTTGACTGTCTCCCTTTGTGCCCGTTCTGCTAGGTGATGCACACCTAAAGAGTCTTCACAGGATTTGCTCAGAATAATGAGTTCTGCATAAACAGAATAGCTGCAACTAGCTGATCTCTTCAGGCTCTTTTAATAGCATCCTTAATTGTGTTTGAATAACATTTAAAGCAGCAACAGCAGACCAGTTAAAGGTTAGGGATGGCTTTCTGTTCCACTTGGAGCCACAAGACTGTGTAGTCTCTACACAAATCCCTTCTGAAATCAGTGTATGATTGCTGCCAGCATCCAATCACCTACAAGCAATAATACCAGTTGCTGAGTTAAAAGTCTTCCAAGCACGTAGGTGCTATGGGATAGATTAGGGGGAGAGTCTCTCTTCAGTTTGGAATTGCTTGTCTTTGGAAAATTTGGAAAGAATTCAAAGGAATTCTTTGGAAAGAATTCAATCTGTAACAGCTTTAGCTTGGAATTTGCTGTCTCCTTCATGAATTAGGTTTTGTTTCTCTTTAAGCTCACCATGTGTTTTAAAAAGTACTGAGGGGCAAGGAGAAAAAGTAGCTCTCAGTTAAAGTTGCAGGGGATGCAAAAAGTACCTGACCCTCTGGTACCAGAAGTCTTATAACCACCATTTTTTTTATATGGTTGCTTGTACAGACAAGTGTGAAGTTCAGCAGGAACTCCTTCCTCTCATAATGATGCTTTCTCTGCCCTCTGACTTGATAGGGATCTAGCAAACAGGCATGGAGGAGTGGGGGGGAAGAAAAAAATCAACCAAGGATGATATTTTCAGAAGTTCTCAGCATTGCCCTTTCTGCTTCTGTTGAAATTGATGGGGGTTTTTTTAACTGCAAAGAGCATTGAAAGTTTGGTGGGGTTTTTTGTTTGGTTGGTTTTTGTTGTTGTTTTAGTGGAGCCTATCTGGAGGTTCCAGAAAAATTCAGCAGGTATCCAAGTCATAGACAAGTAGTAGAAATTTTGTTGTACCTGATTTTCATCAGGTGAGAGTTTTGAAACATTTTTGCGCATGCTCACTTCTGGCATGTAGTCACGGAGCTGTTTTCCACAAGGATTTAAATGGTCTTTTCTCACCCGCTTTGGTGACTTAGCTGGAGCTGCTGAGCCATTCCTGATCTGACATCTCTCTTCTCTGAGGGGTTCTTTATATTTTAGTTATCAGTGAAGCTCAAACCCAACTCTCTTATACTTCTCGCTGACTCGCACTCCTTTCCCCAAATTGTATTGTTTGGAGTATTTTCACAGCCAGCAAAATGGAGCTGGGTCTCTCTCTTAGGGACATGTATTTCTGAAGATCGTTAATTGTTTTCTGTCCTCATGAAAGGTCTGTGGCGTGATCAGTGCTGCGTGGAGCAAGATTGCATCCATCCAGCAGAACAGGATGGTTCTTCCCCATTTCTCCTCTAGGTTGGAGAGACTGTAGATGCTTGTTCTGTTATGGCCAAATCTCACTATGATGATCTCTGAGCTCTGGTGCCAGCCCTCACTCTGGTCCCTGCTCAGCCCCCCTGCCTGATCCTGCAGGTCCTTTCCCCTGACACTGGTCGGTACGAAGGGTACTGAGTTGCACTTGACCAGGAAGGTCAGGAGTAGGGATTCTTCTGGAGCAATATTCTGTGAATATTCAGGGGTTTTATTAATAGCAATGAAAATCCCCCTGAATGCTCAGCTACATTTTACAGATTGATGACCTGCAACATTTTAGTCTGACAGTGTAATAGCAGGAGTGCAAAAATCTGGCACATGCTCTCTTTGTTTGGATGCTCATTCCCCATTAGTGGTAATTGTGTGTCCGAATTCCTCAAGCCTTGAGAAATCTCAGCCTAAACTGACACACACCTTCTTAGTCATCGCCCCTTCTTTATCTTTTCCCCTTACTACCAACAAAAGCTCATTATCCCTGGACTGAGATTTTTCAAAGATGAACTAGTTTTTAAAGTCTCCCTGCTGACACAGCCTGTGTTTCTGCAGAACAACCAGAGCTGTGGTGATACCAGAGGTGGGTTTGAAGCATACAAATAAATGAGCTTGATGCTTTACTAGGGCAAGAGCAGGTTGCTATCTGTGCTGCAGTGGCAGAGTACCTTCCTTGCTTGAGTTCTCCTTCTTACTCTCTCTGTTTCGTGGGGTCTTTTTTATTTCATTATTTTAACCAGGTAGGTGTCACACTCTCTCCTGAGTTATGGTGCTAACCTTCTTCCTCAGACCTTCCTTACCAAACCAGCTGCAGTAATAATGTTTCACTGCGGAATTGCATGAGTTTCGCATGTCTGACTTCTTGCTATGAAAGGAAAACTTTTAAAACAAATGTTGGTGTGTGTATGTACCAGGGGAAAGACGTCTGAGTCTTTCCCTCCCCCCAACCAGATTTACTCATTTCTGGCACCTTGTGTTTGCTCCCGAGAGTCTGCCAGATGAATTTAGTGCCTCCTTTTGGGGTTGGAGTTGTGAAACCCAACACCAAATAATTATAGTACTGCCTTAGCAAACTAATTGCATTAACAACGAGTCGGGTACGTACAAGGAGCAGGGTAACACTCATGCTTATGCCTTTTTTACTAAATATTGCTATGATTATGCTTTTCATTCAACTTAAAATGTTGGGTTTTTTCCTGGATTTTCCCAGTGTAGCAGCCTTCTGCATGCTGCTAATGGTGTGTTGCTCTTCTTTTCAGGACCCAGGTCCTGTGCTAAATGAAGTCCCCCAGCCGGGCACTGACTATCCAACCTCCTTCACTTCAATCAACAAGTCTTCCTCTGCCTATCCCTCTACCACGATCGTCAATCCCACTATTGTCCTCTTGCAGCACAATCGAGGTAAGGACAGTTGCATGTAGATATTTGTGGCTGAAACTGAGCAACCTGTTATGCTACAAGGAACTGGAGAATGTGTGCGCTGTGGACAATTAAGTCCTGACTACTAAGATCTAACAAAGCTGCCTCCAGAAAGTTGTAGTGACTGGAGCATACAACAGGCAAGTAAGATGTTAGAGGTGTGGGACAATGCCTATTTTTTCTAATTAAAGCCTGTGGATCAGAAGCCACTCTGAGGTTTGGGGAGAGGCTTATAAGAGTTCTGGATATGTGAATAAGCTATTGCAGGATAACAGCTTATCCTCCATCAGGTGTCCTGTCATGGTGGAAAAGGGTGTATGCTCACATCTATCTGTCAGTAGAAGCAAGGAAGCTTGAGGTAGGTTCTCCCTCACTGGAAAAGGGGATATGTTGCTTCCCAGCTACTGCCGTGTGAAAACAAGCCATATTTTCAGTTACTGTGGGAGAGATTTGACCTCTGAATTCTCAGCAGAATTTACCCAATAGTCAGTAGTCTGCTTACCCATAAATTTGAACTTGGCAGTTTGTTCCTCTATCCATAACTGGATCAACTCACACTCATACTGCAGTAGTCCTTGAGCTCTGCGTTTGCATATCAACAAAGCACCTTGTTTGAGCATTCCCATGTTTACTAATCTAAGTCTTTCTCTGCCTCACAGCAGTGCTCTCTGAATGGATAGTTGCATCTCTTTACCTCTGTCATCAGAAGGAAACTTTGCTTCTCTTTTTACTTCTTCTGATGGCTGGCATTACCCCAGCCTCCCAGTTCATTGTGCATCACTAAAGACTGTAGCTTCTAAAGGGCCATGACAATGTGGTCCAATTTGTGTTGGTTTCCACTGGACTTAGAAAACTCCAGGACAGGCAGATTCCAGTCTACGATGCTGTGGCTTACCTTTTGCAAATTAAAAAGAAAAATTAAATCAGAAAATAGGAGCAAGGCCTGCACTTCTCATACTGTCGTTATTCTAATTGCAGGCATGTATTTATTTTTCAGTTCCTTGTTTTAAAACAGACTTCAGTCTCTCATCCTGAGGATAGCGTCCTCACTGTAGCCCAGCTGATTATAGGGGCAACAAGTGGGTTATCTTCCTTTTTGACAGCATCTGAAGCAGCTTTGCTTATGTGCTTCTGAATGAGGGTGTCTGGATTCCTCCACTGCTTCAAGAGGAGAAAATATTATTTGAGGCAGGCTTTTTTTTATCTTATAGCTTTTTGTGGACTTTCTTGAGGTGGGATACTCTTTTGGTTGATTTTCACGTTAAACCTGGAGCATTTCAGTGTGTACCAAACAAGGATATTTTCTCTCTGTAAATTTTAAGAGCATGAGAGACAAATCTGTATAATATAATATGTATATATGATATAATATGATATATCCACACACTGGTTCTGAGACAACTGGTGTCAAAATGTTGTTTACTAATTACCTTCATGGTTAACAATTTGTCCTGTCTGAATATGTCTTGCCTCTGGCCATTAGCACTCATAATATTTTACCCTGATAGACTGAAGAGCCTTCTCTCAATACATTTTTGTTGACTGGGATATAGACCATGGCCTGATAAGCAGCTCGATCAAGTCTGTGAAGTATCTGATTCTAATGCGTGTTTTTCAGACTTAGTCAAACTTGTAATTTGCAAGAATCATATTGACTGGTTTGACAAGGCATCTTAGTCATAAATCTGTATTGACTGACATTGCATGTGTCATACTACATATTTATTAGTAAAATCCCCTTGAAGTCATTACAATACTTTTTTCTGGCATTATTGTCGATTTGACAGGCAGATGTCTCAGCCATCACAATAATGCTTTTTGAAGGTTGTCACATTGGCTTTCTTCCTTGTCCTGTGGAGTTTTCTTTGTATTCCAGGACATACTGAGGATGAATGTTAATGGTCCAATGAGCTGCTTTCTCCATAACTGCTCTCCTTGCAGCAGAAAACTGCTCTCAAACTCTTCAGTACAGTTTATATGATCATGCTAATTTTCAAGCACCTGACCTAAGTTGTCATTCAGCATAGTCCTTATGGTCCTTAGTTACTGTTAAAGTGGAAAGTATTTCTCCATCAAATGGTAAGACATCAGACTGTCTTTTTCTTTTTTTTTTTTTTTTAAATGCAGAATGGAAATAGCAATTGGATGCGTCATCCTTTCTGCCCTCTTATTAACAGTTCCACTGTGCCTGTTTGGTATAAGAACAAGATCATTGCTGGGTTTCTGTTTATTCTTTATCTACCTCAAAACCTACCTTTGAGTTTCTGAGGCATTTTGTTAATTCCTTTTCTTCCATTGTCATTTTCTTTCCCTTGCCAGCATATGTTACCTACTCATAGGTATACATTTTCTTAATTTACCGTCTTTTTATGTGTTGAGGGTTTCTTACAGTTCCTTATGCTTCCATTCCTATCTAGGCTTTATCCCAGTGCAGCATTAAATTTTCTTTTTGCTAACTTAGTGTTTTCAAGTGGTTCTCAGATCTTTGTTATCTATTACATTTTTGTCCTGGCTGACATGATTCATATTTGGTTTAATCTTTATGGACCTTATCTACTCAAAACTGGTTTGGTCTCATGGCATATAACAAATTGTTACTAGGTTATGATCCACCTTCCCTGAATAGTTAATTATGTTTTGTGCTGAAATCAATTCCTTCATGTCAAGCTGAGGTTTAATATAAATTCCTCTTGTGTACTACAAAATACTCTCTGAATTAGAAATTTCAAGGTCATTCTAATGCTGGCAGTCTCAGATCTCCAGTAGTTAGTCTTCCAGATGGATAATGTGGCTTTCTTTCTCCTCAGTGGATTATTGATTGCTTTTTAAGGAGCTGGTTATCTTATTCTCTGGAGTGACTGCTCTAGCAGACATCACCTACTGTCCTATTTTATGCTTCATCTGCTAGTTCATTAATCTGTAAGCACGTAAGACCCTTTTATTTGGAGCTATCAGACACTTAAAAGTAGGTAATGACATTTGAAGCACAGAAACTACACTGTGTCCTTTTTTTCTCTGCTTGATCTCACTCAGTAAGTTGTGATGAGAGACATCAGCATTTTTTCTACTGGATTTCAGTAATACCAACTGAATAAGGTTTATGCTTATAAACAAATCATTTCAGGTCTTCTAACATTCATGGTGTTCATTCCTAGCACCAAGGTAAGAATTTCTTCCCTTGTTATCTGTTGGTGTCTTGATTAAATTTCTTTGTGACACCTTTATTTCACACTAAACGTACTCAAATACTTGTTCCTTCTTCCCCTTTTGTTACTGATTTCAAGTCTTAAGTCTCCTCAAGTGCTCCCTCCTCTGGGAACTCTGAAGACACCTATAATCATTCCTTCACTGTTGCCAGCAGTTATATTCCTCTGCTTGACCCTTTCTCCGAGAAGCCTACATGTTTTTGGCCTTTGCTTAAGTCCCAGAACACAAGATAAGGGTGAAAGCCTCAGTTAGCTGGTGTGTGCCTGGGGCTGCAAGCTGCCTGTGGTCAGGCAGGAGGGTGAAATAGCAGACACCTACTCATTCCACTTCTATCCATCAGCAGCTCTCTTTCCTACTCAGAGACATAAGTAAAAAGAAAACCTCCTCTTCATTTTTGTTCATGAAAGGTCTGTTCATCCATGATACTCTCCCCCTATAGAAGAAGAGATAGGAAAGAGCTCTCAAGCATCGACTCTTTAAACTGCCTGTTTTTGTCAGGACACCTCAGGGACCGAATGCAGTTCTTCCCAGTGAAGGTGATGGCCAAAGCTGAGACCATCTTCCCTTGCATCTTCTCTCCTTTCTCATAATACACCAGTCCACTTCTGGTGGGCGGCTTGGAAGAGTGAACACTGCAGCCAGTGGTTCCCGTCTGCTTCTCAGGTTCAGATTGCTAACCCTTCCTTTTCCGCACTGCATGTAGAGGTTTGCTTCCTATGTTGACAGTTACCATCTGAGCATAATGCACATGAGCAGCTTGCCATCGGTGGTTAGCAGAGCAGAAGTGCTGGGGTTGAATAACAGAGTTCAGAGATATTGATGAGGAAAAATATCAGTCTTCCTTGCTGAGGTGATCCACTTAATACAAGTACCTAGTGAAGGTGGGTTCTGCTAGCGAACAGCATACAACTGGAGGGTTGTTACCTACCGCGGTCTTGCCTGTAAGTGTCCCACACCACCCCAAAGCACAGTTACTTCCTGGGCAGGCATTGCATGGCATGGTTTATTATGAATATATAACAGGAATGATTAATATATTACAGTTTCAAAATCTTTGCATTAATAATATGAGCTTTCCAGAGTGCTTATATGTCAGTAAAACAGCTTATTCTTTTCAGATGGCTTTCATGCTTTAAATGAAAGTGTCAGTTGCTAGAGAGTAGAAAGAGCAGAGAACAGCACACTAAGGATTCTTGGTTTATTCCCAGCCATGACTTGGGCAAGTCACTTGGGCATCCCTTTAGAAAACAGCTGTGAGCATCAACTTCACAGTGATCAAACCTGCTGGAAGATACCACAAATGTCCCAGTCTGGGAACTCGGTAATGAAAAGCCCTAAACCAAGGGGACCATTCTGAGAATCAAAGCCTTACCAAGCTGTGTCTGTGTGCAAATTGCTGAATCTGTGGCTCTGTATTAAGTGATGAGACTTGGCTAGCACGACAGTGACTGGGTCTTTCCCTGTATCCCTTTGAAATGTTACAGAATTATTGTTTCAAAATGTACTCCATGCTAATGGTAACAGAGTTAGTTATCAAGTTGCTCGACTCTGTGAGTCTTTTACTGTTTTTAAAATTGTCTTCTCTCCAACTTTCTTCATTCTCTGATGTTATGGGTGTAAAAAAAGCGCTCTTTGCAAATGTGTTGGTCACTGCATCATGAGATTTATATTATTCCACGAGGCTGCTGTGTGGAGAAGGGACCGTGGGCTGTCACTTTGGCAGGGTATTTGAAAATAGATTCTGTCCAGCAGCTGCTGCTGTTCTGTCTACAGCGTATTTCTTGCCTGTCAGAAATGCAGCACCAGAGCACTTGCTGTTTATGTCTCACCCATTTGTTCTGTATTTTTTTTTTTGTTTTGTTTTGTCTCTTCCTCTACTACAGAACAGCAAAAAAGGCTTAGTAGCCTGGCAGGTATGATGTGAAAGGTCTGCTACCCCCCAGCTGCTGCCTCTAATGGAGCAAAGCTGCTGCTTTGTTAGCTTAGAGTACCTTTAGCAAACACGCTTCCCAGGAACTGCAAAGGAATTGGTATAAATATTTGTCCTGGCTTAGTCCAGGTCACTGAATGTTTGATTTCAGTCTTTTCTCCAAATACTACCTGTGTGGCCACATGTTACTGTACCAAAACCCTAAATTACTTGTCTGTTCCTCATAAGTTACAAGGTTTACATATAGTTCGATTGTTCTAGTTGACTTTTGGGTCTGCCTTTTGAGGCTTTAGGTTTATTCCCTTGGGGAATATTCTCAAGTTTCTCTACCGTCATTAGAGCTGGTCTTGCTTGTGGTGAGGAGGGAGGAAGAGAAATAAAAATTGAGTATTTACATGACTCCAAGAATAGAAGTGTTTGTGCCAAGTGTCAAGAAACAGATGATAAAATTGTAATATGCATGTGTGCTGCCACTCTCCTCTCCTGGGGCAGCTCTCTGCTCTTTCAGCAGGGGTGAGTCTCTCCTTGAAAGAAGAGCAGGTTATTTTCCTGGTCATCTTTCCCTCCCACACCCTAAATAGAAGTAGCCCAGTGTACAGTGGGCATTATGGGAACAGTGCTTTACATGCTGCTACTCATATTATTATGCTTTGATTATGGCCATGGTGGGATAAATGGAGAGGTGGGAAAGAGGAGAGTCACGGAGTGCGCCTAAGCACTTTAAATATCACAACTAGAAACACAGGGAAGCCAATACTGCGTGCACTTGCTCTGCTGCGTGGGCCCTGGACTAGCAGTGCGTGTCCCTTGAGGACAGCATCTGCCCATGAGTCAGCTGCTGACCCGGTCCCACTTCTTCCACCAGGTTCCTTCAGCTGCAACACCAACCTCAGCTCTGCTGAGGTGACAAGCTGCGTCACAGCTTACACTGGTTTCTCTCACCTCCTTCCCTTAGTGCAGGTGTTGTCTCATTGAACATCACTTGGGTGAGTTAACGCTTGCCTGCAAGTCCAGAGGTTTCCTGTTGGTTTTCCCTTTCACAAGGTGTTTCCCTTCATCATCAGGAACTCATTGTTTTCTGAACTAGAGAGAGCCCTAGAGTGGTTTGTTACAGCCCAAATGATCCTCGATCGTTGTGGCACGACTGGGTCTGCACCTGCTCTCAGTGTACCAAAGCAGCCACACAAAGCTGCTGGCTGCCACCACTCCCCCTGCTTTTTATGTCCTACCGGTCACAGCAGTAAAACTCTTGCTGTGCAACCCCATATATTGCTGCTGCTCTTGCAAAACGATGGCTCAGGTGCTGTGAAGAGTGTGCTGACCAGTGCAATGTGGTTGTCTGGGTAATTAGGCATCAGATTTGGTTCTCTGATTTTTAAATACCTCGGAGTCTGGTATATATATATCTCCATAAACTCTTTTGAAATCATTGGAGCTGCATGGCAAATAAGTCAATGTGAAGTTTAGCTGTTATTGTCCATGTTATAGGGTGTTGTAGGAAATCTGTGATGAAAGATGTCTGCTTTAGTTCCTCGCTCTGCAAAGACACCTGAGTAGCGGGTGTCTGGGTTTGCAGTATCAGCTGAGCAGCCAAACTGGACCAGCAGTTAAGCTGGTCTTCTTGGTTGAGTCCTATGGACCTGGGGAGGATTCACCTGGCAGGGTACACAGGGAGGGCTTGCCCTAATATGACTCATGCTATCACATGGGCCTGTCCTGTCTCCAGGGTTGTCAGTCTAGCACCTTCCACCAGTTCTAAATGCACTCCAAAAAATATTTTTGAAGTCTTCAAAATACTTTTAACTGGCTGGTAGATTTTCCCCCTGGCTGTACCATGCTAAATAGCTCCCCAGTCTCATGTTACAATATTATAAGATGTGAATTCGTGGTTGGGAGATGGCTGGCACAGGCCAAACAGTGGGTTTTGGTTTTTCTAAAATAAGGGTTTTTCTTAGATCATGGCTATGGCACTGGGAAATTAGTTTGTGATACACTTACCCTGTTGTTTATGTCTATATTAGGTATTTTGAATATTATCATGATGGTTTCAGATGGGGTCTACCTGGCAAACAACCAACCACTTTCCCAGTGCTGGGAGCTAGGGAATCAAAGAAAAATAATATATATTTACCAGTCCTGTTAGAGAAAGACTTTGTGACCTTCTCTGGCATTGAATTCTTTAGCCTGCAGAAAATGGTCACTTTTCTAGGCCAGAAGCTCAGGACTTGTAACATCAGCAGTGACAATGATAAGTAATGGAGGAAAGTCATGACCTTTGCTAAAGTTTGTATCCATTCCACATCCTCATCCACATACAAAAACCTGCTTCCTTTTGGTCTTCAAGGTCATGGAAGAATGGTCCAATTTCAGTTGCTCTTTCCATACTTTCTGTTCCTGGAGGGTTAGTAAGGAGTTTAGTAGTGGAAGTGGACCACATACTTTCTACAAATGGAGAGGCCTGTACACCAGGGACACAAAAAGACCAAAAGATGGTGCACAAACATTCACAGGGAGGAGAAATTGGATGAAAATGTTAAGCAAGGATTTAATAGATGCTTTGTCCAATTTTGAACATTTATAAACATTATTTCATTTTTTCTTAAAGAGGAGAAAGACTTAAAGTTTGATGGTAATTTCAAACCAACCACTCAAACACAAATCCTTCACGTACTGAGTTTCGCAGGGCAGAATTGTGTTTGCTCAAGGTACCAACAGACTGATGCTTTCTTATGCACGAGCCTTTCCTTTGCTAACTGGCCCGTTCAGATTTCTGCACATTTAATAGCTTTGGGCAGTATGGTGATGTGCATGTGAATAAACACCTCTCTCTCTCTGTCTTCAGTGCATGCAGTGATGTAAAAAGGATAGGACTTGGCAAAGTCTTGATGAGGCAGACTGTAAAATCACAGATGTTTCCTCTCCAGAAAATCCTCACAGAAAAAGTCCTTGGCAGCACCTAAGGGTTGCTGTGCTGCAGCGCTCCAGAGCATAATAGGCCTTCAGAGCAACCTGACCTCCCTTGGTTCCCTGGCTGGTGGTGGTACCTGCTGCTACGTGTGGGTGTCAGTTGGGCAGTGTTGAGGAATTCCAGGTTGGAAGCAAGGCAGTCTGGAGCAATTAGTTTTTTCCCCCCATATTTATGCAGACTCATGTACAAGAGGAATCATATGTATGCGTAAACAACAGTGGAATTTGTTGTTTACAAACTCTGGTTAGGGAACAGAGATGAATCGGAAGCATCATATACTGACTGTAACGAACGGGATTGTCAGGCAGGTGAGTGCAAGCTGTTAAAAATTAGTGCCCCACTACCACGTGGGATGCTCCATTAGGCTGAAATCACCAGCAGAAGATGATGTCTAGAGGACTCTGTCACTGATGCTTTTTGATGAAGAATGATATTGCAGAGTCGTTAATTACCAAAAAGACACCAAAAGCCAGCACCCAAACAGTCCTGAAAGCAAAATTTTTGTTGCCTTCTTGACAGCTGAGACTGTCACGAGTTGTCTGAAGGTAGCTACCTGAGAGATGCTAGCCTGCTTTTGCTGGCATCAGACATTTTCTTGGTAGATTTCCTTCAGTCCAGATGCCAACCACAGCTAGCAGTGACAAAGTCTGTCTCATCAACTACTTGCTAGTATTTTTACCCTAAAAGAGTGGAATATGGTGATGTGGTGAAAAGCTCGGGTGAGATAAGAATCCCCCATTGTTGTTCCTAGATTCAGTTCCAGACAGACTAGTTTCTGATAAAGTTGATTCAGCACTCACACGGGACAAGCCGGTTCAGGAGACAGTGCCAAGTGGGAAGAGGGCAATGGAGGAGAAGAGAAGCATTGTCAAGAGCCCTCAGTACATGGCTGACACCTCCGTGGATGATATTGGCATTCCTCTGAGGGTAAGACAACACTGAACATGTGGCTGATGCACACAAAACCCGTGCCAGGTTCTGCCTACCTTAGGTCTCAGGGAGTTCACTAAATTTCTAGAGACTGCAGATATTTAAGTAGAGATAGAATTCTAGTTCCCAATGTATTTTGTTACGAATGCTTCCGTTTGCTATCAGTGACCTCTTTTGGCTGCCTAGGAGGAAATAAATAAATGGATACCTCTTTTCATCGTATTTGAGAATACTGTTTTCTGCTCTTCTGTTTCATTCACAGATAGCAGCTAAGGGAGAGTTTTGTCGTATTTAAAGGCAGATACCTCTTTTGTTCAACTTGTTTAAGTTCATTCAGTGTTCAGGGGAAATGATCATGGAAAGAATTGTTAACCTATTCTTACAACTAGTGTCTGTAGTGACTTGAACACTGAATGTTTCTGACTGTCCATTGAATACTTAGGAAATCGGTATGTATGACTAAAATAAGCCAGGTGTCTGCTTTTAGATGTCAAATCAGATTCATATGTAAAACATCCCACAAAATCTACCATTCTACACAGGTTACAGCCTACCCCACCAAAGCTTGTACATTATTAGTAACTTGAGTGTGAAGCCTGTAGCTTTCTTACATATGAGATTATATATCTGAGTTAAATCACACATATTTCAAAGTATTAATTTCATACAGTCTTCATATAGCAGAATGTACATGTTTTTCATTGCTGGAAGATTTGGAAGAAGTTTGGAAGACTGGTAGAATTTATGGTTGTGATTATTTATGTGTATATTTATTTTTCCTCTAGAATACAGACAGATCGAAGGACTGGTACAAGACAATGTTCAAACAGATCCACAAGCTAAATAGAGGTACTGTAACACAGACATTTTAAAATTTACTTTAAAAGACCACCTTGATAACATTTTGTTTCATTCACATGAAGAATTGTACTGGATGTTCAATGAAAGTGTTTAACGTTAACTAGTGTTTGCTCTGCACCACAGAACACAACCAATGTCTTTGAAATCTCTGAAGTTAAAGGTGAGAGAACAGTGAAGTCCAAAGAAAGGTCTGAAGTGTTGTGCCCTAATGAAATAGAGTACTACCTGAGATCAGAAAGCTGCTAATAGTTCCATACTTAGAGAAAATAGAAACCTGTACTCCTGTTTTAGCAGCTAACCCCACCCCCCCCCACACACTTTTAAAGGACAGTAGGTTATCACTGAAACTGCTCTGTGCATAAGAGAAAACTTTTTACACTGTAAAGCTTTAGCACCTGAACGACAAAGCTTGATTTGAAGCTCACTGAAACCAATGGAGAGGTTTCCATTGATTTTTGGTGCGCTCAGAACCGGAATCCTGCTTTTTCTTTCAAAACCTCAGATTTTCTCCATTCAGAACCTAAAATTGCGGTGAGCACTTGCAGACTTGGTAGTGGTGCACTCTCAGGGGATCCCCTACTTTGGGGCACGTCTGTTCCTGCTGGCTGATACGTTCCTGTTCATTCTGTGTGAGAAATGGCTGCAGGAGCATTTGCAGACAACCCTCTGAACAGCCTGACATGCAGACAAATGCAATTCAGCACTGCGCTTATGTAATAAAACATAGAGCATGCAAAACTGGAGCTGTATTTGCCACTGCAGGTGCTGTCATGACGAGCTTTATGCATAGATAGACGCTGTGTTGTACTGAATGGAATGAGAAAGAGTTGAACTGTTTCCTAATCCCAGTGCTCCTAACTGAGGTTCTTCAGCTCAGCCAGACCCCATGCTTCAGAAGGAGAACGAGTTCAGTCCCTTCATTTTCCAGGATCTCTCACAGGGCCCAGACATGCAAGGCAGCAATGAGCAAAGAGGCCATCTAGGTTGTGCCATGCTAGAACATCAGCACAAGAGGGACTGTTCTGCAGTCAGCGTGTATGGATTCTTGTCTCGCCCTTCTTCCCCTTTAAATCTGTCCTCTCTGTTCTTTTTTGCAAATCATGTTCCTCTCCTTAGACACTCCTGAAGAAAACCCTTATTGCCCTACCTACATATTTCCTGAACTTCCTGAAATCCAGCAAAAAATTGAAGGTACCAGAAGTTTAGTCAGAGTATCTGTTGTCTTGTGCTTGGAGTTAACTGTACTATAGCACCCTAATAGTAACTAGATTCAGGTCCTAGATTTCCGTTGCCCACGTGTTACGCTGGCTGGAAATTCAGTTATGCCCAGTATACCTTCTTGTATGATGCCTAAAATAACTAAATCTTTGCTAATCCATTAATCTTTTCTTTAAGTATGATGCCATTTACTCTAATATTATTAAAGTAGGCAATAAAATCTTACGGTGATAGGAAATTGGGGAATGAAGCAGAATCTCCACTTCACTGTGGATAGTCTCAAAATCCAGTGCTTTTCTCTGCTGCAGAAGACAATCCTTATTCTCCTACATACCAGTTTCCTGCGTCTACTCCTAGTCCTATCTCTGAAGGTAATAATAAAGGACCATATATATTTTTCTGCACAAATGCTGCCTTCTCCTTTTATTTTCTTCTTGGAGTTTTTCTAGTAGCTGAGCATTATGCTGCCTCATAATGATTTGCTGCACTCTAAGCATTGCCTTGACTGTATGACGCCTTTTTGGCTTTGCAGTGCTCCTCTGGCTTTGTAACTAGTGTTTGACTAATGCTACAGACTTGGGGTTGGCTTGGTTTTATGTGCTTATCGGTTGTATTTAGCCATGTGTGTGCAGTGATTATTTAACATGTCTAGAATGCTGACTTACACGTAAAGATGTGGTTTAACTGAGATTTCCCTCCCTCCCCCTTTCAGACCGATACATTTCTTTAATTATTTACTACTGGTTTTGAATATTAACATATTTTTAGGGCCAGACCCAAAATGCCACTGAAGTCTATTGGTAAAAAGGCTGCTTGCTTCAGTGGGTTTTGGATCAGTCCCTCAATGTAGTCTTTGAAAATAAATATAACTTGGTAACATAGGTTCAGGGCTGGCCTCAGGGGCACTTGGCATATCTAGGCAAGGACAGAGTTTGACAGTCTCATCAGCACATCTTGCAACTTGAAATAACACTGTCTTTATCCCATTTGTGTGCTCAGCAGATTCCTTTAAATTTCACGTACACACTGAAAACTTTTGCAGTCATGTTTCAGGGATGGTGAAATAGCATCTACTGCGGTGATAATCGTGTAACTGTGTGCATATGCATGAAAATGCTTATACGTGAGAAACAATGGAATCCTCTGCATGCATTGGATAGACAGACATCTTCTGATTGGGAAATTGTTGGTGACAGCCTTGTTGACTTGCTTTGGTGTCACTTTAGATCCTGCAGTTCAGGAACTTGCCTACTTAGCCTGTGCCTCAGGCCAACCCTGGTGAGACTATTAATTAACCTTTTCATTCAGTGTTTATGTCAAAGGTCTGGTGGGTACTGTGTAAGAAGAAAGCATAAAATATGGATTCTAGCTGAGATGCTCAAAGGAGATTAGGAGATGTAAGGTGCATTTTACTGTTAAAATGAACGTGGACTAATGTCATACAGGTATCCAAGATACTTGCTCATTTCTTGGTGAAAGAGTTCGGTCTTGCAAGTCATAATGCAGTGTAAATTATTTTCTTTGGCAGAATGGTACGTGAGTATGGGTGAGAGAAGTAAAGAGTCTCAGTAACTAATTGATAAAGGAGTTTTACAGAGATTCAACTTTCTTTTTCATAGTAAAGTTTGAAAATTCATATTGCTTTTGTTCAAACTAAGATAGTTCTTAAAACCAACGATGTTAGTATATTGCATCTGGTTTCCTGTAAACGTCCCCTATGCACTTACAAATGTGCATATGAAAGTTATTTGCTGTTTCAGGTAGTTAAAATTTTATTGGCCCAAACACCTGCTTTTTATTCTCAATACTTTGGGAAATGTTTCTCTAATATTTGCTTGGATTCTTTCCTCGATAAGGAATCCAGAATATCTGATGATATAGATGGGTTGGAGAGCATGTTTCATGTTTAGAAAACATGAAGTTTTATACTCAATGGCAAAGGGTTTATACACTGAGATGGGTTGAAGCCTCAATTTCATATAATCATTGTCAGTTTTTTGCTTTGGATTGATGCATAGGATCTCCTAGAAACATCAAGGTTTGGGATCCCCTCTAAAATACCTTTAGAGTCTCTAGAAACGTAAAGGATGTAGCCAACCCATTAAAAAAAACAACCAACCACGCTGCAGATTCTCTAGGAACTATAGGGGAACATCCTCTTCTTGCTAAAGGAATCAGATTTTGAAACTCCAAACTAGTGACACCCTGCTCCATTAAGGAGAGTCCCACAGGTAGAATGCAGCTCTGAAAGCCAGGAGATCTTGCTTTAATGCTCTTCTCGGATTTATGCTTTAATCTTTATCAAGTCATTTCTGTGTTTCAGTATTCCTTGCTGTAAAAAGGGAAGAAATACAGACACTTTCCTTCATAAGATACTCGAAGAGGCAAAACGTATCTTTCCTCCTTATTATTGTACATACTAGATTATTAGCACCTGGAAAATAGCACTTACCTGAAGAGAATTTTTTATTGTATGTTTTTCCTGTCTGAATGATGAGCTATAATGAATATTGATATTTCTCTTCAAGTAAATAAAATTTTTCATTGATTACCAGCACTGAATAAGACTATGAGAGGTGAGTGGCTGTGAAGGTAATTGTAGATGTTTGTTCATCTATTTGTAGGGACCAAAGTTTTGTGATTTACCAAGTATTTTGCTATCTGAAGAAACCTAACTTTTTTATAGGAATACCCGTCACTTTTGTCAACAGTTCTGTGTAGTAACATTAAATAAAGATTTATTTTCTGTCATTAAGGTTTAAAATATGGGCATTGGCCTGAAAATTGACCTTCGTTATTTTTTAACCTGAAGGTTACGATAAACACTCCAGAGTCAATAACCATCTGTTTGGAACTTAAACCTTCTAATTCATTCACTAAGAGAACTCAGCAGAGAGGCTAAAAGTTAAGATGACTTTGAGCCTTCCTGAAAGGCTAGATTAAGCCTTGAGTGCAATTTCAGGTCAGCTGTGTTAGCCAGATTGGTTTTTGCCAGCAGATGAGATTGGCTGTAGCAGCTGATTGATGTAATCCTTGAGAGAAGAGACGGAAATTGTTTCAGTCTGTTGATCGGCATCACTAAATTCACCTAACACGTTTTTAGTATTTTCTTTTCTGATCTATCTTATTTTACCTCCATGTCTTTTTGGTTTTCTGTCTCTTTCTCTCTGTCACTTCTAGTGGTTTCTTCACAGAAGTACGAGTAATACCTTGGCTCACAGTTCTCTTTGCAGTCACTACATTGTACTTTCCTGCATTTTGCCCTGGAAGTCCTGTAAATGTCTCATGTATACATGCCTCCAAGTTTGAACCCTCAGCAGCGGAGAAAGGTGATGGGCCTCTGAGTCTCATCCAGGTCTGATCCCAACTCCCCCTGCTACTCCCTGCAATTCACTGAGGCTTCATTCCCAAGCCTGTTGAAGATGGTGGAAAGATACCAGTAGGTTTTTGACCAAGTCAAAGTCTCTCTGACAGTCACCTGTAGACTTGGGGCAGGTAATGCTGCCATCCACCAACCTTCTTTTTGGGTGCATCAGATCTGCCTTGCACACTACAGTACCATGTTGCCTTTGAATAAGGCAGCATGTGGTTCCACAGCCCAAGGCAGCAGTTGTGTCCTGGGAATGACATTGCTGTGTTGGTGCAGTGCAACTCTTGCTCTGTCAAAGAGAGAAAGTTGTTCAGCCTGGGGGCCAGACCACACCACTGAGTTACACTGATGTCATTGCTGGCTCTCATAGACGTGCTTGGATATCTCTATTGCATTCTATAGACATGTCTTTCCTGTTTAAAAAGTAAGCTCTTCAGAACAAGGGTGCAGGTATACATGCGTGTCTCGTGCCAGGAACGTTATCTGTGCTTAAAAGATAATCTGAGTCAGTGAACATACTTCAGCTTGGTGTGCAAGTTAATACAAGGAAGATGTCCCAGCGATTATTGTAGGTGATTGGGAGCAGGGCTCCTCAGCTCTATTACTGTGTCTAGCACCTAATGAGTTATTTTAGGCATATACTACAGCTTTTAGGTCCTCAATTTATCTTTCAGCTTTGATAAAGTGGATCTAATAACCCTTGCTGTAGAGGAGTTTTGTGATAAAAAGCGATTGTTTTCTAAAGTGCTCTGAGAGCCTGGAGAAAGGTATTAGTGTAAGTAGTACATTAATATTTATATCTAATCTAGAAATTATTTTTAAATGGAATTTAAACCTCCTTGGGATTTTCTTTTTTAGGATCCTCTCCCTGTGGTAAGTATTGAGCATATCACTCAAATTATGGCCAGTGTATTAGAAGAAAGGAAAAGGGTCTCTGGTGCTGCTTCTTTGGGGCTTTTTCAGCTCACTTGCAAAATGCTTTTGTCTTTCAGATGAAGATTCTGATTCATACTCTCCCCGTTATTCCTATTCAGAGGACAGTAAGTGATTCATGTTTCATGTGTAATCCGTCAGACAGAAAGAGCATGTAAAGCATGTATTTATTTGCCTCCTACCCAGTTCACCAATATTCCTGTATTTGTCTTATCCCACAGGCAGAACTCAGCTTTCAGTTCCCCGCTCCAAGAGTGAGATGGACAATATTGACTCAGAGAAGGTTGTTAAAAGGTCTGCCACTTTGCCACTACCAAACCGTACTTCATCGCTGAAATCAAGCCCAGAAAGGTGACCTGAATGAAGATATGTTTGGATCAGTGCTGGAATAATGTCTGAAAGCTGTGAATGGGAAGGGAACAAAGGTGGTAGCTTTAGGTCCACAACTCCAGTGAAACTTTTTGGTGAAGTGGCGATATAGTTTTGACTCTGACTGTTCTAGTAGGCAGCAGTGAGCTCCTTCATTGTGACAGACCAGTTGCCCATTTTGTCTGTTGCTTTTTACCAGCCATCACACAGTCTGTTGCATAGTTTCCTGCCTGTGGGTGAGGAACGTTTCCCTGGGTATCGTGCCGATACAGTGCCTACCCCAGAGGCACAGTGGGACACTGTAAAGGCACCTAAGAATACAAACAAGTAGCAATAATTGTGGATAAGCAAAATTTGGATTCGTGTTGAGCTTTGGTACAAGTTTTGTTATGTTTTCCATCTCTGATGAGTCTCACCCATATGAGCTTTATTGGAATTAGGTTCTAGTTAGTGATGTCATTTCTGATCTTTAAGATGACTTCCCTCCTTTGTTTATTAACATGTATTTTAAACCTCTTTGTAACAACAATGAATACGTTTACCAAATGAAGGGAAAGCAGAATGAACAATTAATATTTTATGTCCTGCTGAATTCTCCCAGCTCTTGAACTGCTCCTCCCTCCCTCACCGACTTCCACACGTTCTTAATGTTTTTCACTTGCAGCCTTAAATGAGCAAAGTCATAACTTGAGATTGCTCATTCAGTGGACATCTTGGGACACTGGATCAGGAGACAAAGTTTGCTGATAGAACACGTCTTCCTTACGCAGGGATTGAAGACATAGTACATTGGCCCTCTGAGAAAACTCTTGCAAGTGAAAGTGTTACAACAGTTAGTGCTTCCTATTATCTAGTGACAAAACAGCATTCACCAAGTTTCTATGAGGTTGGAATCTTAAGCAATCAAGTTTATCCCAGATAGCCTCGTTGAAATTTGTGCAGTGTAGGCCAGTCATTTTGGCTGTTGTCTTCCATTAAAAAAAAAAATAATAGTTGGATTTAAATTGGTTGTCTCTGTCTCTCTTAAGCCAGTGGAGAGTTTCAGCAAATCAGTGGATTGTTCCTATGCTAAATCAGGTCAGTAGGGTAAGTGGGAGGAAACCTGGAGCAGCAGTTTTTGTTAGATGCCTCACTTATGTTTGGTGAATGCTAGGTGGGATGAATCCACATACAACATTGACCATCAAAGGGAACATACCAAGCGAAATATCAGAATCAGTTTAGAAGCTTAAATGACCTGATTTCTGAGCTTTTTCAGGTGCATTGGTTATTCTGTGTGAGGTGTTTGAATATATTACTCTTCAGAGGAGGTGGACATTGTAGGATATGGACCCTGAATGCTTTGTAACTCCTATCGTCTGAAATGTGCCAGTGTGGACACTACACAAAATTGTAGTGGTTTGAATAATCAATGGACTGTTCTTTGACATCTTTAGGTGTACTAGTCTGAGATAATTGGTTCATGTCTTTAGAAGAGACCCCTTCTCGGATCCCACAGTTCCCCCAGAATCCAGAGCAGTAGCAGTCATGTAAACAGGGTTGTGGCTAAAATGAAGAATAGCAAGAGACTTAACCTGAGTTCTGCACGAAGTTTGGACGTGCTCATATTTATGAGCTTAGTTGAAGCCCATGACTAAGCTATTTCAAACCAGGAAAGATACGGAAGTCTGGGAGTATATTGAAAATACTTGGAGGAAACCCCTTCTGCTCCAGTGGTTTCAGCAGCTGAGCTGTATCAAACTCTGCCTGCTGTAGATAAACAAATATATGCCCAGAGCCCTATCTGAACTGTTCCTCTTGCAGCAGGCATCTTTCCTAGATTAAAAAAAGTACCCTGATTAAACCAGGATTAACAGTGAAAGGCGCCTGTCAAGAGGAAGTGCTTGTCTCCATGGAAACCACAGTGTTTTGAGGTAATTGATCTTTCCTTCCTCAGGACTGACTGGGAGCCTCCAGACAAGAAGGTGGACACCAGAAAATACCGTGCAGAACCCAGGAGCATTTATGACTATCAGCCAGGAAAGTCCTCAGTTCTGAACAATGAAAAGATGGTAATGTTTGTTTTATCCTAGTTTGTGGCTTTATCCTGTGATTGTGAAATACTCCCCAAGTGCTTGTTCAGCTCCATTTCGATAGGACTCCTTATGCTTACATTGCAGTGCTCGTGTGACGTATTTCCTATATATTTTGTTTTGCATAACTTCCTAACATTTTTGTTCTCTATAAAGCAAGATCCAGGGGGATTGAGAGGCTCCTTTCCTTTTGGACGTGTTGTTTTCTGTGTTAAGTATGGATCACTAACCCTAGTTTTTAATCCATGTTTGACACTGTGACCTGTTCAGCAGCTGTTTTGCCAGCTGTACTTTTTCTAGGGCACAGCATTAGTTGATGCAGGAGGGTTGAAGGAATTATGCAACAAAGCAAGCTGGTTCCGTTTCTATGCTCCTCTGATGCTTTAAACACCAAACGACTAATTTTTAGAGTGCCTGTAACGTGCCTCAGGGGGTACCTCTGAGGAGCATGAAGACATGGGCATCTCCCCTGGGTTGCTTTCTTCCTCAGCTGGATCTCACCACTTCTGCAGCAGGGGGGGCCGAACAGAAGGTGAGCTGCCTCCCCAGCTATGTTGGTGTGTAACCTGGAGTATTAAGTGAGCTCTTACCAGTTTCAGTTAGAATTAGGAAGCAATGCCGTGAATTGTGACAGCTAGGGAACATACAAAAATCTCATTCTTCAAGCTTGGGTGAGAACACTTGGCAAGGGGCAGGGCAGAGAGGTGGTGCTAACCTCGTCAAGCAGTCCTGCATAAAGCCCTGCAGTTCGGTTAAGGTGTCCTTCAGTGGTACAAATGTGACACTAAGGGCTGGAAAGTGCTGAATGAGGTTAGTAGTGAGTAACCAGTTTGGTACGTAAAGATATAATTTTTCTATGTAAGCATTAATTTGAAGGATTCAATTAGAAGTGCTAATTGCATGTGAGATGGCAAATGTAAACTTGTGCCTTAACAGTTCAGGCATTAATCCATGCATGGAGCAGGAGGAGGAATGCTCCTGAAAAACCTGCCAAGGATTTGATGCAAGAGTGACAATAGAAATGTAAGAATCAAGTTTGATCTGCGACCTGATGTTTTTCCTTAGTATTTTGGGGTTTTTTTCCTTCTAAGTGCAAACAAGGTCCATCACTTTTTGAAGATTCTGCAACCAACTTCTTTTCACACTCGTGCCCCTTGATTGACTTCAGCAAATTTGCTCCTGATAGAAGCATGACCCTAGTGTCTCTTGAAATGGGCAATGGATGACTTTCTTGATCCTACTGAGCGTTGGCTCAGCTAATTAGAGAACTGCCAGTGAGGAGTAGCTCGAACGTGGTGTTACAATTCCATTCCTCCAGTCTGTCCTGGAGCAAGATTTCTGCTGACTTAAGTGCCAGTTTTGTCTCATGGTAAACAGGCAAGATTTAACCTTGTGGCAAAAGGCCTGCTTCATCTGTGTACTTAAGCCTTTGCAAAAGGTTTGTCATCACCAGTGGCACTGTTTACATATTCAGACTTCATCGGGTACGTAACTCAGCTGTTGAACTGGAGTCTAAAAGCCACAAGCAGGAGCGTCATCAGCATAATTGAGAAAAATTGTACAGAGCTCATCAAGGACAAGAATGTGATAGCTGTGTTACTTCCATTATTATTTTTTGGGATTCAATTTCAAGCCATAGATCACAAAAGAAAAGGCTTGAAATAGTAGCTTTATGGTCTCCATCAGTCTCATTAAATACAATGGTAATACGGTGGTTAGTGACTAGATCTTTCAAGGAGGCTGCAGGAGATTTGTGGACATCTGGTAACCAGACCCAGAGCTGTGACTGTCAGAATCCCAATCCAAAACCATTTCAGCACAATGAAGAGCCTCCTGTTGACATCTGTGGAGTTATTTTTTAATGTAAGGGCAGTTATATATACAAGATGAGTACTTCTAGTTAGTGTGCAGTAAAGAAAAAAATGGAGGCATTGCTTCTATTTTGCCTTTAAGAAATAGCCAAATCTTCCTGCAGGCCATTGAAGATCAAACGTGACGTAACCATTTACCTTTCAGATTGTAGCATTGCCCCTTTTTCACCATCAGTCCTGAGCTCTTGTCCTACAGTGCTCTTTTTTTTTTTTCTTGTGATGCCCAATGGCTGTGGCAGAGTCTGGGACATCTAGCAAAGCCCAGCACCGTCGGGAACTGCCCCGGGCCTCAGTAACCCCATCACAGGATGCATCAGGACATGGTGCTGGCCATTTGTGCATATGTGTGGCTCATCACTTGTTTCGATGGAGGACTTGGGATATCAGCCATAATGTATTGACATTTTTGATCCATTATGTCTAAGACTGAGTGCACTGAAGTGCACGAGTTAGCTGAATGTCTCTGGGGAGTCGCATCTCATAACCTTCAGCAATGGACTTTATTCACTTGTGTCACCAGTAGTGTTTTTAAACAGTTACAACTATTTCAACTGTTTTTTGTTTCATCAAAACAGAATGAACACAAGGGAATTTCCTTTTCAACTGTACTGTTTTCTGTCCTGTCTGATCTTCCTTTGTTACAGTTTTGTCTGATTCTCTAACATTTATTTGTGAAGAAGCAAGTAATATTGTCTCTCTGTCCATCCCTTCAGAGATCTTCCAGGGATGTGCTCTCTCTGACTTGTGTTGTCTTTGATTTAGAAAACCACCTTTCACTCTGTTTGCAGTGTATAGAACAGGGTTTCTCACATATTCATGTGCTGTTAAAGATGCAGTATTTGATTCAGGTCTCACTGAATCTCTCTTTTTTTTAAACAAATGAAGATTTTAAAAAAAGTTTAAAGTACGTGCAGCATTGGACTCAATGGGAAGTGTCTGACAGTAGGACTGAGGGGCTGGTTGAGTCCCAGCTCTTCCATTGGGTCTCCCTGTGACTCTGGACAAGCTGCATAATCTCTCTCTGTGTGGGTCTCCTGATCTGTAAAATGCAATTCATTCATATTCATGTTGCTCACAATGATGCCATTAGGTTTAACTGATGTTTGCAAAGCAGTTGTGGCCTTTGTGAGAAAGGTGCTATACAAGTTCCAAATTATAAGGCTAAGTATCTACATTTTAGAATGGAAACCATGGCATCTGCATCTCTAACAGTCTCTTTCTGTGTATTCTTTGCATAATGTTATCCTTCTCTTTCTTCCATTCCCCTATCACCAACTCCTTTAGACTCGGGATATAAGCCCAGAAGAGATAGATTTAAAGAATGAACCTTGGTATAAATTCTTTTCGGAATTGGAGTTTGGGAAACCGGTAAGTTTGATAGCTGCAATGACCAATGAGGTCAACCTGCCTCCTTTTTTTTTTTCTTTTTTAAATGATTGTCATATCTCGCTGCTAGGCCCTAAACATGGAACAGCTGCCTTACTCCTTTAAAAATGTGATTGTTCATAACATCATCCTGGTACTGATGTACAGCAGCTGTTCTGTGACCCCTTTAAGTATTTTGAGGCCATTTACAAACATTCTCTACCTTTCAGCCGTATGTATCAACAAGGCAATATTTTTTCACACACCATAGTTCAAACCACATTTTTGTCATTAAGGTTACAAGTAGTGCCCTGTTCTCATTATTGAAAGTCCTTACTTAAAGCCCTTATTCTCCCTCTGCCTAACAAGATCTAGGATGGCTGATAGGTAGCTTTAAGTCAAGGAGAATCACCCATTCCTGGCCTTAGCTTGTAACTGTAGGTCAGTAATTTCTAGCTGTCCATAAACAGACCATGACCCTGTTTCCTGCTCATTTCCTTATGCATGTAGCTGCCCATTGCCTAAGTGGTGTGCATCAGTCTGTGTTGAATAGCCCTTGCCATTCCCTGAAACCAAAGGAGTCTGAGAACAGTGTGCTTTGTTTTCAAATGGAGCTATGTTGCTATGTGTGGGGGGAAAAAAAAAGCCTTGATTTCCCACTCTGGAAAAGATGAAGCAAAGCTTAATTATTCAATAGGACAAAGGACATTTTGATAGAGGGAATACATCATTGGTCATGGCTACTGGAAAAAATGTGTCTTTAAAGTATTTTATGGCCTAGTTCTTACTGATTAAACACTATTGACTTCATTATCAAGCACTGTTTAATAAGCTACTCTTACTGCACAAGTGGGTCAGTATCAGCCTCTCACATCTGTTCAAGTATAGTGGTTGTTTCTCCTTGAGGTCAGTTGTCAAATGCCCATGCGCACCATTTTTGAGTGCTGCTGAGATTTCCCTGCATGTACAACAAACCAGAAAAATGTTTTAAGGTTCAGTCCTGGCTTCAAAGGCAACCATGGACACCAGACAGCAGGTTTTCTTTAAATCTAGTCTTTGTTCTTACAAAAGTGACAAAATTCCTCTGTACAGAATGTAGCTGCCTGAGGTTGGGTGCCCATTCTGATCACATCATAGAAATAGTGCAATTTTTACTGAAAAACAAGCATGTATGGTGGCTGGGTAGTTCATTCTCTCATGGTAAACTGTTTTATAGGTATGGACCTTCCATCCTAAACTAAAGAAGGAGCTTCCACAGTGTTTGAGATGAGACCCCCTAACTTTTAGGCAGTGGAAGTCAGATAAATCCCATTTCACTGAGTCTTTTCAGTCATGTAAGTGTAAGGATTTAGCCCTTCACAAGTTGTCATGGTTTAAGATTTCCACAAGGTGAGAAGAAACCTGCCTGTCCTTGCTGCTGTGTAATTAATAGCCTATGCTCTTGCAATCCATGAAGGTTTGTCCACTCTATGGTTTTTGAGTTAGTGTAATTTAATGGAAAATATATCAGAGAAAGGAGAACCTTTACGCCCTTGGGTCTTTCTAGAAGCGAGGGTATATCTGTTCCTTAGATGTGTGCATTTGTGGTTTTAGTCATGCAGCCTTGAGAGTGCACCCCAGGCCACCCCAGCAATCCACCTCCTGCAGCAGAGCATCTGTTCTGGTGACAAGTTCCCCACCTTGCTCAGGGCACTGTTTTAAGGGCTGCTTTCTTACAGCTTGCCTTGAAATGATATCTCATGTCAGCTCACTCTAGCTCCAAAGCCAGGCAACCAGACGCTCTGATCAACTGTGCCAGCCCCTGGCTGTGGTACTCTGTGCAGTGTTTCAGCATCAGGCACTTGAATTGAGGATGCCATCTCAGACTTTTATAGCTAGCAAAGCTCCCTTTGAGCTTCATTACCACAGGCAAAAGAGCAGCTTTTTGTAGCTTTGCTCACTCCGGTCATGAGAGGACCAGGTTTTTGTGACCAGTTAGTGGTGAAGCCTCGTGCCTGGCCAGAGAGTTTCACCTGGTGTTTGCTAGCACCTGGGATTTTCAAAGATTCTCTGTCCCAGCTTTTTTTCCAGTGCTGGAGATAATGTGTACTTCTACAAACATGATTTCCTCTGGATTTCTGACTTTATTTGCTGCTCTGATGTGGGCAGGAAAACACCCTTGGTAAAAGGGAGCACAGGATTCTTGAGAGCCTGTGGGGGGTGTTCTCCAAAGACCAGAATGATCAGGATGGGGCTTTCCCCGTTGAGGAAAACATGTGCACTTCCTAAGGATGCTGAAGTTGCGCCTTGCTGGACCAGCATCCCAGATGCATTTCTGGGCAGCTCTGTGGGCAGGCAGGTAGATCAATCTCTGCAGCATGGATGCATTTTCAGTGTGCTGTTGAGACTGAATCTCCACATGCTCCTTCCTTCCTTCTTCCTGACCCATGGCTCCATGACAGAGCCCACCCACCATGCTTGCCATTCGGTCAGTCTAGAGCTTGGTTGTCTTCTGCTGTTGATTGCAGGGTCACACATCTGGGCACTTTCTCCCAGCCTTTCCTCAGTCAGCACTGAGTAAGCTCTTTGCTATAAATGGAGATGTAGGGGGCTGGAAAAAAGGGGTGCATGTCACTTCCTTCCTTCCAGCTCCTCCCCCCCAGTCTCAAACCTTTACAGCACCATCTACCCACCTGCAGCTGCTGATCTGATGGATAAGCAATAGGTATTTAGTGTTTGCAACCACACAGTGACTGTGCAGATATAAAGTGGGACAGATGGAAACTACGGATCCAGGCAGCCTAGAAAGGACTTTGGACCAAGCCCCAAGTGTTGTAGCTCAGTCTCACCTTTGATAGACTGGCACTGGGAGATTCCCTGTCAGTGGCTTGGAGGTACTTTCATATTCTAGTCACAGAGGTCAGTATGGACACATAGGATGATGCTAAGCTTGCCAGCCAAGAGAAGTTATTTTTGTTTGGAAACAGAGGAAATGTATTTGGATTTCACAAAGTAAGAACAAAGTCTCTTTGAGCATTATCAGTGAGAGGTGCAAATCTGGTGAAATGAGGACACTAGCATGGCATTATTTGGATAGGAGTGTCAGCACAAAGGTCTTTCACTTTGAATAATCCTCTCTGATATTTTATATGCACATCCAAACAGGAGAAATCTATTTTGAAATCAGCGCCTTCGCTTACAGGATGAATTTTAAATAATTAGTTCTCAAACTTCCATGTGTCCCACTGTTTCCACCAAAACTCCCCACAAAAAAGCCCCCAAACCAGTGAAATAATAACAATTCTGCATTCTCATTGCCCCACAATGCCACCACTGGAAATTCAGCCATTTGTTCACATGGTATGTATTCATAGCCTGGTGGGGGCGGGAAAGGTCCTCCTGTTATCAAAGGCCCTTGGTTTACCCTTTCCTTTTGGAAAGAAGAATGAGCAAAACAAATGCTTTTTATGACTGTGTGGTTTTTTTCCCCATTTTGTTTTGGTTTTGTGTTAAGAATGCTTTAACCACCAGCTGTGGGCTCCCTCTAGAGAGCCTAATATCCCTTAGAGCACCTTGCAAAAATAAAAATTTCCTCCAACACTACTGAAAACAGCCCCTCACAGACTGCATGTATGCTCCCTTTTGCCTCCCGTGATCTCTTGGTATTTGTGCTATAGCAGATTTATCCTTCTTTCTATCTCTGTTGTGTTTGGTTTTTTTTAATTTTTCTTTTCAGTGTTGATGCAAATCCCCTATTGTATTCCCGCTCTGTTCTAATCCAGTTTCCATATTCTCTGTGATGTCTTTCCTTACCTTCATTTCCTCATTTCCTTCCTCTGCTTTCCATCAGCCTCCAAAAAAGATTTGGGATTATACTCCTGGAGATTGCTCTATCCTTACTAGAGAGGATAGAAAGGTAATTGTGCCTCACATATGTTGTACTACAGCATCTAGCGCGTATGTATGTGTGATTTTTCTTTTTTTTTTTTTTTTGTAGCATTGCTTGGGTTTTGTGTGCTTGTGAGTGATTTTTTTTAATTGGGCTTGAGCTCATTAGCCTAACAAGTAGCTGGTAAATTGATTTAATAATTCTTAAAGCATAATCAGCCATAATTTAGAGTGGTGGGTTTGCTATCTTGACTTGCAATGATAATTATACTAACAGCATATTGTTACAATATTTTTTTTTTACAGGTGGGTTTAATAACTTTATGGTTTGTAGAATTAGACTTTAGCAGGCCTGTGCATCTCTTAATTTTGAATGTTAAATGCCTAAACCTATTTCCTCTGTAATGATTGAAACATGATTAATTACTAGTGAATTTCTGTGTATTGTCCATGCCATCTTTGTCTTTTTTCAATTAAAAAGGCTCGTCTTTTTTTTTTTTTTTTCGAAATTAACATTCCTTTGGTTTCCCCTAACCCTAAGCATTATTTTCCCATTCTTCTTCTCCTTCTTTAACCAGACTGATCTAGAAAAAGACCTCTACCTCTACCAGACTGAGTTAGAGGCAGATTTAGAAAAAATGGAGAAGCTTTATAAAGCGCCACATAAAAAGCCACAGAAGGTATTTCCTATTCTTTTCATGCTGCCAATCCCTGTTTCCAAACTCTCTGCTCTAATCTATTCACTGCTGGATGATTATTAAATGAGGTTGGGATAAATAATGGTTCTGACCGTTCTGACTGCATGGCTTGCTGTGTCGCTGTCAGAAATAATAGAACGTGATGCTGAGAATCCGGCTTGAAATCCATTTTAGATACAGTAATTCCTTCTCTCCCCCATCCCCTTTCAGCTCCCCCCCCCCGCCCCCTGTCCCCCTTTAGCGTTTTGAGTTCGGTGTCTGCAAAAAAACCCACCCTCTCTATTTTTCACATGAATAGGCAGCAGCAATCAGCTTAAAATTCTTGGTTGGCTTCACGTCATCATCTCGTGCTTTTCAAGCGTGTTGCCATCTACCCTCCCTCCATACCAGCCCTGCTCTCTGCTAGGAGCTCACGCCTACTCAGGAGCTGGATATTCCCAAGAGATTTTACAGAGTTTTCCTTACACTGCACCTTGCTATGGTCTGCTGGGGCAGGTCAGCTGCTGCTGCTCTTTCCAGGGTCTGCAGGGCCCGAACCATGAAATGATAGATTAATTTGGTAACACGCCATTTTTTCTGTTTTTTTTCTGGTTTTTTTCCTGTTGTTGATTTTTTTTTTTTTTTTTTAGTAAGCTGCGGCTTTTCACCAGGACTTGAAAAAGCTCTTTTTTTGAAACCCGAGATTTGCTTTTTCTTCTTTCATAGGAATCCTCAGATAGATAAGGGAACACTAAATAGAGCATTTCTTCTCAAATTGCCTTCAATTTTTTAAATAATGTGCCTAGATAGTGTTAGATGGATTTAAAGCAAGCGGATAAAGGACTGGCTTTTGCTATTGAACCTGTGCAGCTGGCATTGCTTCTCTTGAGTAAGGAAACTGAACTGAAACGTTGCTTTTCTTCTTGGTGCTTTGATATTTGTTTGAACGCTGAGGAATGTATTGTGCTGCAGAAATGTAATATACCTTTAAAGCAAAGGCGGGCAGTGACTGGTTGGGGGAAAAGCTTGGGGAAATAATTATGAGCATGTGTCTCCTGGTCATGGCCCAGCTGGTTATCTCTTCTTGCTTTTGGCTTTATTCACAATGACTCATTTGCAGACAAAAGAATAGGCACTGCAAAAAGGCATCAGCTGTGCTGAAAACCTGTCACTGCCCTGAAGGAATTCAGGAAAATTGTCGCTTTCCTGCAAAGACATTGACAGCTTAAATTGCATTTAGACTTAAACCTCAATGTCTCTTAAAGGCTAATATTCAATCAATAGATGGAAAATTACTTAAGCAAGCCTTTTTCTTTCTCCTCACATGTAAGTGTGTATCAATGACTCCTTTGTTTGGACTTTTGCAGAATACAGCAGGTGTTACTCCTCTGGAAACTTCCACAGACCATTCTTCCTAGTAAGTTTTCCAATTGCTTTTTGATGTCTCTTTTACAATCTGAGGGCACTGGAAATGGAATGGCTTCAGTTTTTGGTGATGGGTGCATGTACCATGAGAATTATACACATGCTTTAGATTAGTCCAGGTACTGTATCTGCTCTTTGATCTTGAATTAATTGTGATTATATGAGTGATTGTATTGACTAGATAAGAATTGCTGATTGTGCTAGGCATTGACTTTAAACAAAAAAACCCAGACCTTTAACTCCATCTTGATGAAGTTTGCAAATTGACTGTAAATTCATGCAAGTAACTACTACATGGAATAAACATGCATGTTTCTGTGAGGCATGTATGATAGCCTGGCTTCTGTTAGATATTCCCAGTTATGTACACCAGATCAAAAGGTTGCTGTTGATGGAAGGCAATAACTTTCCAGCTTCCAGGAATGGATCAGTGGTAGTGGTAATATTTCTCAAAGATCTAATGTGGCACTGCTTTTCCAGGACGATGATGATGATGATAATAATAAGAATAAACAGTATACACTGTCTAAATGAGTTGTACATGAAGCTGGTTTGTTATAAAAGAGGAACACAAAAAAAACCCCCAAAACCCACTCCAGAGCAAGATGCTGAGCTGCGCTGAGTCGTGGAGCCAGCACCTACTGGGTACCTGCTGCTCCTTGTAATTGTCCTGAGTGCTTAACATTGTCCATAAGCAGAGTGATCCCCTCTGCATGGATAGTTTGTTAGGAAAGGCATGTTCTTCTCCAGATGCCCATTGGTATCACGTGTGTTCACCACCCTTCTGGGGCTGCCTTAGAGGTCTGCTGTACTTCTTTCAACACAGTTCCCTTCTGTCTGTGTTCATTCTGCTGGGAAATTCGCACACTGCTGAATTCTGTGGATTGCTCCTATGACTGTTTTGTTTTGGTAGAGAGAGCGATAAAATTAATGGAAATCTCAGAGATGAGCATAAAAGAATAGTTTATATTTGCCAAAGAATGGTAAGGTTTCCACCCACGGCAGGACTATCTGTGTCCTTTCTGACACCACTCAAAGCATGCAGGAGTGCCAGGCTCCGAGCCAGTGGAAGGGAAGCAACCTGGGTGGGCTGGGAATGGAACACAACAGCGAAGTCCAGTGGAATCACACATTCTTCCCTGCCCTGCCTTTAGAGGGCAGGGAGAAAATACATACCTGGAGTTTATTGTCTTTTTTGCAGTGTTGCTCTTCTCTCATTCAACTGATACTGATCTTGCAGACTGCCTTGGCCCTAACAGTACTGCTTTCTGGCTCTAATGAGGGAGCAACCAGCAAAGGAACTCTGCCAAATGCCTCCTCTCCCTCCCCCAGGTGTATTCCCAAAGGAGGACCATTTTAACCCTTTGGTTTTTAACAGCTAGACTAAAATGCTTTTACCTCCCGGGTGAGGAACCTCAGGACAGTCATTATTCCCTGCAGCAACTGGCAGGGCTTCCTTAGGAACCTGACAAAGAGAGGCACTGGGATAAACCCCGTAAGAGACAATGGCTCTGTAGCTATGGGTCTGTTTGAGCATTGTCTAGATTGAAAAAGTGACAGTGTTCCCTTTCTCTTTTGTGGTGCTTTTCACAAGCTATTACCCCCGAAAGTAATTTATGGGATGGCATATGACCTGCTTTTCCTTGTCCGGAAATGAAAATCTTCTTTGTGATCCAGACATTGTGTAATTCCATCTCCATAGCCAGTCCTCTGGTGTGTTTGAAAGCTTTATCTTTACCCCATAAGTACAGTGTCTATCCAAAATAAACAGACTCATGACCAAATTTGTCCACAACAAGCAGGCGTAACCACATGCATTTCCACACTCACATAAATTTGAATCAGTCCTGGACATCAGGATGTAAAACAGCTTTCAAAATGTTGTGATAAATTGGAAAATGGCCTATTTTTTTATATTTTTTCAAACTTTCCAGCAGTCATGCTTTGGCCCCAGAATAGCTTTGTGTGAGACTGCATCTTATTCTGAAGAGCCTGGTTGAACGCAAGAACGGGTATCAGATGAGCTTAGCTTTGAGGAAGACACTGTCTGCCTGATTGCTCAGCAAGTTTTTGTACCTGGAAAGGCCATTTATACCATGGCATTGTCATTTATTTTTTTTAGAGAAAAAACAGTGAAATCTAGAAATCAGATGTGGGCCCATACTGTGCTTAGATTCATGACTGAGGAAAGGGATTTGTAATAAATGTCCAGTCTTTAAAAACATAAAAAATTGAATTTGTACTCATTTTAACAGCATTTTGTTGATATATCTGCATGGTAGACCTGGAGTCCAGGATTTTTCATTCCCTGTAGTGGAAGCTTGAGGCAAAGCTGAGCAGAACTGCACATCTGAGGATTTCTTTGACATCTAAAACAGTAGTCTCTGTAGCCCTATACTGTTGTTTCCCTGCATGGTCCCTCACTCATGGGCTTGAGAAATTTCTCTGGGAGTCTTGAACTAACAATGTTAACTGGGAGGCTGGACTGATTGAGATAAACGCATGAGCAGCTGTGCTTTGTAACCAGGGGACAGGCAAGGCTAGTATTTAAGGAGAGAGGACTGGGAGCTGGAAGATACTTGTGCTACTTCTAGCCAGCCACTGAATTCCTTTGTGTCTGCAAAGAAATCCTGCATCTGCTCTGTGACTGTTGTCTCATCTGTAAAACAAATGAGGAGTGCTTTCTTGCCTCCTCTTTCCAGGGGCATTGGGCTGGTAGAGTTCCCTCAGGTGGAGAATGCTATGATAGTGTCAAATCTAGAACATCATTGCAATGTATGTCCAACCTCTTTGTTCAGCACCAGTTCTCCATACACAGTCTATTCTGGGTTTGCAGGTGTGGTTTTCTCTTACTTTGCATGAAGCTCTCAGCAAATAGAAGTGACCCACTGGTGTCCTTATCCCCTTCTTTGTGTTTTCCAGCTCCACATATTCACCCAACTACCATGCAGTGAAGAGGGAGTCAGAACCAGCACTGGGGGACCCTGCTGGCTTGGAGAATGAAAGGCAGATTTACAAGAGTGTGCTGGAAGGTGGAGATATCCCGTTCCAGGGGCTGAGTGGTCTCAAGCGACCTTCTAGCTCTGCTTCCACAAAAGGTAGGTGATCAGGGCACTAACCTCCATTCTGCACAGATTGTCAAAAACAAGATGATATGGGGCAAACCGCTGCAGGGTTTAGAGTCCTATTCAAGCCGGTTGAGGTTTCCTCTGTCCTTCCTCTTTGCCATCCTCAGTTCTCCCTCCTTTTTCCTCTCAGCACACACTGGCCAATATTTTTTTAGGACCCTTTTATCTGATCCAGGTTCCTCTTCCCAACAGAGACCAGCTTCCTTTCATCTAGCACCTCGGCCACACCCCACACCCTCATGTTCCTCCCTGAGGCTGCTCAGGCTGGCCTTGCTATCCATCCACTCCCACTGCCTTACCATGCCAGAGCCCTCTTTTTCTGCTCTTCCTGCTGCAGTATCTCAGGAGGCCACGCCACATCTGCTGGCCTGGCTACCCTGGTGTAGCTAGGCCTGTGTGCTCCACAGCCTCCTGCCTGGGAGGGGTGTGCAGAGAACGCAGCAGACACTGAACCAGCAATGCCCTGCAGGCTGTGAGACAGCAGGGCAGCAGAGACATTGCACTTCCTCCCCTTTCCTCCCCCCATGTAGAACATTAGGACAAGGAAAAGCCTGACTCCTGTCAGGGAGTTGTACTAGGGAATGTATCACTGAACCAACATCAACCTAAAAATGGCTTGAGATGGGGAGAGGAGCGGGGAAGGAATGCATTTTGTTTCTGAACTGCTCTCCCTAAAAATAATGCATCACACCAAAAAGGTCTCTGTCTTCATCTTCCAGCTATTTTTCAGTGTTCTGTCAGGCCTGCAGGGCAGAGAGTCAAACTGGATCTGAACAAAGAAATCTGTTCTAACAGTTATTGTTCCCCAAACTGCAATTGAACCTGAATCATTATTTTGACATTTGAGTTTGAACTCAAATCGGAAACAGTCCTAAAAACTGCAGTCTAAGCTGAACCCAGGCTGGATCTGACTTTAAAAAAATTAAAATAATAATGTCCTGATCTGACTCCTTGATTTTTAAAGCAAACATGGCCAACCACTTTGTCTGAAGGGCACTCAGCTTATTCCTAGTATGGTGAATCTCTAAGCAGGCAGCTCTTGAGCAAGGCCAGCTGATGTGGCCTGCCTGTGCTAGCACAGTCAGCTGCCAATTGTCTTCTCTCTCCCAGAAATAAACTGTTTGGCAAACACTGTGGTGAGACCATAGTAGGTGTGATTACAGGCTTGGTCCTAAGCCATTTTTTGCAATGTTAGTGCCTCTGCGTTCTTGCTGACACCTTGATCCTGCCCAGGGTTCAGCAGTCCTTTTTCATGATGCCGCAGCTTCCCTGGAAGCTGATGACGCTTAGCACTTTTTAGGAGTGTACCTTCAAAGTGCTTCAGATCTGCTTCTGGCCAAGCCTCTCATTTTAGAGATGTTAGCACTTCACCTACTCCTGTAAGCGCGGCTTGCTGTGCAGTTTCTTCCTGCTTTTCTTATGTTTTAGAGCTTTGCTTCTTTAAAGTGCATTTTATGAAATCCAAGCATGTTTTTTCTCCTTTCTTAATAGCTTTCTAGCACCTAAGCTAACAGGTTGTATTTATTTTATTCTGCATGCTTACCAGTGGATCGTAAAGGTGGGAATGCTCATATGACTGCACCCTCTTCAGTTAATAGCCGAACCTTTAACGCTAGTCATACCGGTATGTTAGGTCACGCATGTAAACATAAGAAGCCCTTATCAGCTGCAAAAGCCTGCATTACTGAAATCCTCCCTTCTAAATTCAAACCCAAACTTGCAGCTCCAGCTGCTCTCGTGCAGGACAAGAAGGGTATCTTGCTGTCTCATGAGAAAGCTCAAAGCTGCGAAAACCTTCGTAGCTCCATTGCCTTGTTTGATAATAAAAAAGCTTTCATGGTAGACATAGGGGAAAGCATAGAAAACATGTTGATGAAGTCGAAGCAGGAGTATGCCATCAAATCTGGCAGTACCATGAGCCTGCAGGAGTATGGCACCAACTCTAGGAAAGGCTACCTGTTTCCTGCCTCCAGGAAGAGTGGGATGGAGTTTACAATGCTGTATAAAGACATGCACCAGATCAACCGGTCTAGGATCCATTTGGGCACAGTCTCCTCCTGCAGCGTGAGGGATATTGCATCTCAGTTTGAGAGTGAAGCAAAGGACAGGATGGAGCACAGCCTTAGCCGAGAGGATTCAGGGCAGATCCCCAAACACACTGTTTCCTCCCGTATCAGTGCCTTTGAGCAGCTGATCCAGAGATCCAGATCGATGCCCTCGCTTGACTTTTCCACTGGACAAAACAAATTCACCACTTCTCTCCAGTCTAAAACTTGTCTGAGTTCTGCCTACTCTGCAGAGTTTCTTCTGGATTTTCCAAAAGCACACCAAGAAGAGAAGGATGCTGTCAGCTTGGGAGATAAATCCTCCCACTCCTGCAGCAATGTGGAGGACACAGCTTCAGATGTCAGTGATGCCATCCCTATGGACACACTTTCAGCTTGCACAGATGAGATAGATCTCCTCTCAAATGCCTCCAATGACAGCGGCAGCAGCAGCAGCAACCTCAATGGGCCTCAGAAACACAAAGTCAACAGATGCAAAGGCGCATGCCCAGCTTCATACACCAGGTTCACTACCATCCGAAGGCATGAGCAGCAGGCGGCCTCCAGGAACCCTGATTCCAAAGGGGATGTCTATGGAGACAGACACATGCTCCCCAGAAATGTCTACCTAATGAGCCCACTCCCCTTCCGGTTGAAAAAGCCCTTCCAACACAAATCCTGCAAGACTCCACCCCCAGACTGCCCAGGAAGCCCAGCAGTGCCCAGCCCTGAGAACCCAGATGACCCCATTCAGCTGAAGGCGAGCGTAGGAGACAAGATTCACCACTCCCAGCAACAGCCGTGCTCCAGAAGCAGGCCTCTAGCCCCCAGGCGCCTGTCTTCCTTTGACATTGTGGAGAGGCTTAGCTACTTCCCCACCGTGGGATCTAGCCGAGATAGCTTCATGGGCCGGGCTGACACTCCTGACTCCTTAAACAATGGGAACCCTGTTCCATATGCCCTCTGTCACAGCCTGGACACAAACAACAACCCGCAAAGTGAACTTGGGACGTACCTAGGAGGTGGCTTTTTGTGTTCTTTACCAGTGTCCCTTCATCTGTCTTCTTGCTTTCCTTTCTCCTCCCCTTTCCTTCCACAACCTTGCATTTTTACTCCCCACCTTTACATCCCCTGACTCTCTCTGTTTCTTCCCCAAGTGTGCTCAATGTCCTTTGTGTGTCTTGCTGAGCATTTTTGTTCAGGACTTGTTAACAGCTGCACTTCTGAGAAACAATTTTTGCTGCCTTTCTAATCACATCGGGTTCAGTTTGTCTCTGAAGCAACTCCGGGGATGCAAGAATCTCAGTATGAGATCTTTCTAGTCCTATATTATTTGCACACATGGGAATATAAAATAAACCCAGATGATTTGCTTTAAGGAGCAGTTTCTCAAGGTCTGGTTGTGTGTGTGTATTAAACTTTTCTCAACAGTAAAATGCCAAATCATACTTTGATGGCAGCGAGTATCTTCTTCACAAAGTCCTTCTATGTCCTTACTCTTTCCCTACTGTTATTTTCTCCCTGTTTTTGGATCTTTGTTCACAAGTACAGCCCAAAAGGGAAAAAAATGAAAATGGAGAAATTATCAACATCTGATTGGCAATTTGGTCAATGGCAATTGAGAATCCTTACTGTCAGAATGGAAACAAATTGTTTAAAAATATCTATTTTTTTCCTTTCTGGCTGGATAAATCCATCTGTATTTTAACTTCCTTATGTTGTTTCGAAGTAGATTCAGAATCACCAAGGCATTTTGCACCAGTTGATTACATGGAAACTCCAGAAGAAATTATTCGCAGACGGCATGACGATAAAGAGGTAATGCCCTCCTTTATGGCCTGATAACAGTTGTAGCAGCTCCACATACAAGAAATATAGCATTCAGCCTTATATAAGGAACTCTTGTTTGTCCATGACTATGTATATTGGAAGTTAAAGCAACAAGCTGGAACTAATACGTTTTAATACTACCTCTGCCGCTAATTGAATCTATAATGTGTAGTCCAGTGTAGCTTTTGTATAAACCTGATAGTTCTTGTCATTTGCACAAAATCATGTATGGGAGCTTTGAAGAATGTAAAAAGGTTGGAGATGTGTGTGAGATGTGGTACAACAGCCCAGTTGTACCACCACTCGCAGATAAAGATGAAATGGTTGTTTGATAAGTGAGTTAATGTTTTATTGTCCTTCAAGCACACCCCTTGAGTTGGTATTAATCAAACTGGTGATAACAGTATTTTTCTTGGGGATGTCCTCTGGTTTTGAACAACAAATGTAAGATATTTTACGCTGTCAGAAATTGTGAAGTTTCCCCCCAGTTCAATCTAGAATTCTTTATGGTGTCTCAAGTTGTTGACAACAGAATGTAGCAGTCCTTTTCGAAACAGCGGGGCAACACTGGGACAAACTGAAATAATAGGAAAGCCACGTAGACCTTTCATCACTGACTTCGTTTAAGCTGAGTTAAAGAAGTTATGAAGTGATTGCTTTCCAGAAAGCTGTTAGTTTTCACTGCTTGGGGGGGGGGGGGGGGGGGGATAGTTGTATTTTTAGTGTTAACTTTCTGTGTGCAAATAATGTTCGTATGCTTTGAAATATGGTAAAACTTGCTCTTAATTCTTATGTGAAAAAAATATTTTTGCTGGTTTCTCCTGTGAAACAATGAATAATGCCTTACTTCCAAAATCCAGCACGAAAACTCATGCAAGAACAAAACTCTGAATTCACTAAGACCTGCTGGCTTCAAATGAGTTAGCACAGAGCTGAACTCTTCAGCCTACAGCCAGCCCCAAAAGGTGGAAGAATCCTTCTGCCCAAGTACTCAAGAACGCACGCTTCCATTAGTGTGCCACGGGCTTCGAAAGTAATTATTTGGGGTTCATTTACTTTATTTTACAAAGTGTATTACATGGGTCTAAAGGAAGCATGTGAGAATCTGATACCTGAAGGTGGTTAGGCACTCTCCCAAGCTCATGCAAAGTTCGGGAGTTTGATCCCAGGGAATTTACCTGTGGAGCTGATTCGGGTCTCTTGGAAGTCAATGAGAGAAACTCCTTGTTGGTTGAAGGGGGATTGGATCAGCCCTTTGTGTTATCAGTGATCTTCTAAGAAGGTCCCAGGACCTGGTCAAAACTTAGAAAAACTCCTCATTGACTTCCATCAGCTTTGGATCAGATCCTCTATGAGCTGGATTTCAGTTATGCCATGATGGTGATGTACTTTCTGTGCTTGTAAATCTAAAAGGTATTGTGTAGAATCAGTGTTTTATGTTGAACTGTAAAATCCCAGCTATTTGCTGGGACCTTGGAAGTTTTATTTAAGTCACATTTATGGCAGCTTTTGAATGCCCTTAACTAGATTATTTACTGCCCATTTTATGCAATTTTATGGCAGAAACTTTTAGAGGACCAGAGACGGCTTAAACGTGAGCAAGAAGAAGCTGATATTGCAGCTAGAAGGCACACAGGGGTTATTCCAACGCACCATCAGTTTATCACTAATGAGCGATTTGGGGACCTCCTAAATGTAGACGATACAGCAAAGAGGAAATCTGGGTCAGAGGTCTGTTTTAGTTACCTCAGTCTGCTGCTTGACCCAAAGCAATATTTGCCTCTCACGATGTTGTGCTTTAGGCCGACATTAGCTCTTCAGAGAATGTTGTTTTGGTTTTTTTTCCACCTTCCCTTTTCCCATTCTGGCTTCATTTAGATCTGCTTTGACTCTTGTGCCTGGTAAATTAATAGATATCTCTGTACCGAGCTGCATATGTTAAAGCATGCCTGCTGAGAATTGCTGGTGCACACCTGTGATGCATGCCTTTAAATATCAGCTACTTTAAATATCATTCTACTTTGTAGCAGCATCAAAGGCATTCTACATCTTTTGCATCATATTGCTACGTTGTCTTCTCGTCTGTGCCTTACCCTTAGAAACTTCGGGTCTTGTTGATCCTGGCCATGTGACTGTCTCATAGTTTATTTTAGAAATATTTCTAGAAATATTTCTATTTATTTTAGAAATTATTTCTTCTCCTCTTGCAAGATGCTTATTGTCTGTTAGAAACGATTAGAAAAAGTCTCAGCACGTTTCACTGCATACGACCCGGTCAGTCTTTCTGAAAGAGACAAAGGAGGAGGTAGACAGTTTTCCTGTCAGCCCAAGGCACTTTTCCCAAGGGCTGGGTGCTAGTCCAGGTGTCCCAGCCAAATGCATTTCCTGCCTTAGTGATTGCTGCTGGGGTTCTTGACAGCAGCTCTGTCTCCCCAGGGGTGCTGCGCTGTGGCAGAGGCTGAGGTGGTCGCCACGTGGATGGAGTAGTTTGTCTGCCCTTTGTTTATGTAGGTTCAAATGTTCTGGTGCCACATGGATGTGACGCCTTCTTATTTTATGCTCTGTTACCAAAATGACTTTAAAATTGTGTAAATGTTTTGTGGCTATTGGAAAATCAGCCAAGTAAATCAAGTGTTAAAGCCTCGGCCTGCTGTCAATGTCCTTTTTGGCTATATAGCCACTAAAGACTTTTTTTCAGACATGTGCTTTATTTATCCATATTTCCTCCTCGCCTTTGTCTCTTTTCTACCAATTTATACAGAGTACTTGGGTCACATTGCAGGATTCAGCAGGGCCAGCTAGTAATCATTAAGAGCCACATCACTTAAAAATCCTACTGGTTTTTCCCAGCTAGTAAATTTTGCTTTTCCATTCACATGTCAAGGGAAATTTGGTCCCGGAGCCCCAGTAACTGTAGTTACTGGAGCAGCTTTCATTCAACAAGACCTGCCACATTTAAAAGCGTACTGCTGTTAAGTCCATTTCCTGTAGAGCTCTTAATTACAGTTGTACCAGAAGATGGCACTTTTTTGCCATGATGGGAGAAACCCATCCAGCATATTTGGACTTGTAGTATCCGTTGCCCACGAGCTTGTAACAGAGTACCTGCATTCAATTTCCTCCCCAGACTAATGTTTGCTATAGAAGAGTTTCGGTGCTTTTTCTCAGAAGAGGATTGAAAACCTGATTATTGTTTTAATGTGCTGATTTTTTTTGACCTCTAGATGAGACCTGCTAGAGCCAAGTTTGACTTTAAAGCTCAGACGCTAAAGTGAGTACAGTTTTGTTACTGCTGCCTTGAGTGTTCTTCCTCTGCCTTTTCCCCTGGGATGCAGCACTTCCGGTGTGCAATTCAATTCACGTTTTGAAAAGTGCCTTTCCAGCAACCTAAAGCAAGGTGTCTGTTGGTAAGGCAGGGAAAAGTAGTATGAATCTTGCAGGTTGCAACCTGTAAAGGACCTTTAGGAAAAAGTAAGTGTTCTGCTCCGAGGATGGGTGAAGCCAAGGGAGAGTGCTCTTGCCGATGTTCCTCCTCGTGCCTTGTAAGCAGGATTGGCTGGGTGAAGCCTTTCTGTCACTGGCCTCACTGGAGACGGAAGGGATTCCCCTGTGTAACATCCCTGGCTGTGCTCTGATTTAGGAGCTGGAAGAACTGTGTTAGTCACTGGCTCACTGTGTAGATCTGCCATACAGATGATCAGAAGACCACAGATATGCAGAACAGCAGCATGCTTTTCTCTCTGCTAAGCATAGCCCAAAGTCAGCAAGGGACTTAACAGATGCCTAGCTTTAAGCATGTAGGTGGGCCCTTGACTCAGGATTTTCCTGATTCAGGACCTGTAAGGGTACAGAGTGGTCACTGCTCCCCTGGCATCTGTGGATACACCAGTGGGTGTTTCTGATGGCACTGTTGTACCTCTATTGTGGTCTTTCTGGTGAATCACACAGCACTACTCATGCTTTTTGGGCAGCACTGCTGTGGAGAGAAGGCCTGGAAGGCCTTTCCCTCTGCATGAGCCTGGAGAAGCTCTCATTTTAACATTGCTAGGGAAAGAAGAAGAGGATTCAGTGAAGGACCTGCTGTTTTTCTTCTCAGGTGCTAATGTCCTGGGAACATTTTGTTGTATGTTCTATAGGTGATGATTTGTAATGATTTACACAGCATCTCCCCAGCACCTGTAATAAAACTGAGGCAGGTGTAAGGTGTAACTGTTGAGTCTCTTGAGCAGGACATAGCTCTGTGTCAGACAAAAGCAAAGGAGACCTTGTAAAAATCGTGTTAGGAAAGGCTGGGTTGGTTGTTTTCCTGTGGGGACTCAGATAGTAGGTTTATGAGCCAGGTACAAGCTGCCCACAGTAGGAGTTCCTCAAGCTACAGACATTCATAATTTTAGGACTGAAGGCTGTAGATTGAAATCCTAGTTGTTAGCCCAGGTGAGGTCACTGGGTTGCACAACCACAGGCTGACCAGAAGTGTAATCACTGCAGGATCGACATTGGCATGTGAGGGGGTTCATCTAATCAGCAAACTCGCTTGCATTAAATTCACGTGTCTCTTTGGAAGGCACTTGTGACATGACCTGTTTCAAAACAGGAATTGAGCACTGCTCACCATATCCAACAAGGAAAGCAGTCAGTGGCATCTTTTGCTGGAGCTTGACCCCATTGCTGCTGGAGGGCGTGTGGTTAGTAGGGCCTTCATAGACCAGCTTATTTGACAGGGCACCCAAAGAGCAAGAGAGTCCCTGCACATCACGATATGAACAGGGTAGTTCTCAACATGCAGCTTTCAGTTTGGGTGGAGCATGTTTTGTATCAGCAGGGCTGATGCAGACTGTGGTACCTAGGGATTGCCGGAGAGAAAAAGAACACGTCTGTTCTTCAGTGAAGTTCTGATGGAGTGCTTGTGTGTTAACAGGGAACTTCCTCTGCAAAAAGGAGATATCGTTTACATTTACAAACAAATTGACCAGAACTGGTATGAAGGCGAACACCATGGCAGAGTTGGCATCTTCCCACGATCATACATAGAGGTAGCCGCTTTCCTTGCATGTGTTCTCTTTGCCCACTCCCTTTCTGCTAGTGAACAGTTTATGGGCTTTTTTTATGTGACTAATTTGATTCTGTTTGTCCATTCTAGCTCCTCCCACCAGCTGAGAAAGCTCAGCCCAAAAAGCCATCACCATTGCAAGTATTGGAATATGGAGATGCTATAGCTAAGTTCAACTTCAATGGAGATACCCAGGTGGAAATGTCCTTCAGAAAGGTAGGACTTTTGTTGTGCTGATGAATTGGATCCAGACAAATGCTGACATTTTTTACCACAAGTAACTTGCAATTTCCAAATGAAAGCTCCAATAAGGTGAACTCTGTATTCAGGAAGGATTCCTTCTTATCACCCACACTTTTGTAGTTCATTGAAGTGTGACTGTTGCAGGTAGGTTGACTCAGGAAGTGCCAACAGCTTCCTTAGGTCTAGCTGAGAAGATAGTTTGAGCACAAATGCTGGAAACCTGGCTCTGCAAGGAAAATTAGATATTTGGTGCCACATCTCCTGTCTGATCCTCTCTAGTGGAGATGCACACAGTCACGTGAGAATGGTGATATAGAAAAGAAAGAAACTGGGTTCACCGTTCTTCATACTACAAGCCAAATCACTGAGCACAGGCAAGCGAGGTTCTGTGGTATTCAAGTGACCTGACTGCCGAGTGAGGGATAGCAGTGGGTTGTGTAATGACTGTTCAGAGCAGTGTCAAGCATATTTAGATTAAGTAGCAGCATTTCTCCATCTCAAAACAGCTTTCTGTTTTGATGCTCAGATAAAATCTTGTCTGTCTTCTCATTTAATTATATATGAAGGTGGGGCTTGTAGTTTTTATTAAGGATCTGAAAGTCACTTCATTTGTCAGCACAACAGGAGAGAGCATAGAGAGACCTAGTTTAAACTGCAGACATGTCCATGTTCATGCCCCTGAGAGCTTCGTGGTCAGCCTGAAACTGCTGGTTTCCATTTTTTTAACTGGCTTTAGCAAGTGGGGTCTTGAAAATGTGAGCATAACTGAGTCTGCAGAACAGCCCAAGTCAGCACAAGATTTGCATTTTCCCCTTCTCTGAACTGAAGAATATCATTCCCACCCAGAGGTTAGGGTTAGGATCACGTAACTGAGAAACGGGAAGTCTGAGAGCTGGCGATTGCTTTAAGTCAGCCGCAGCAAGATTCAAAATGTAATCTATTTGGAATGATGAAATATGTTAAAAGTCAGGACTATGTTACTGTTCCTTCCCATAGGGTGAAAGGATCACATTGATTCGACGAGTGGATGAGAATTGGTATGAAGGAAAAATCTCTGGCACCAATCGCCAAGGCATCTTCCCTGTCACTTACGTGGAGGTGCTCAAACGGCCAGTGGTCAAGAATGCCATCGACTATCCTGACCCACCAATGTCCCTCTCCCCTAACCGCAGCATGACAGCTTCACCACAGGTATTTGGACTGGATACAGCCAGTTACGGCACCTTGCAGAACAGAGGGATGTTGCCATTGCTGTGCAAGAAGCAATAGCTGAGAAAAGCTGTAGCTAAGACTAGTGTTTTGCACAGTAAAAGCCATGTGCTCCCTGCAGTATGCTGCAACTGCAGGAAAAGGTGATGTTTCATTTACCAGAAAGGTTAATGAATGGGTCATTTGGGGATTTGGAGACTCAGCTTTTCATCTCTGATCTGTAGCTTGAATTCAGGCCAGGTTGAAAGGGCTACAGTTTACAGCCACCTGAATAAATTCCATTGCCAGAGATACAATGAATTAGCAATCCAGCTCCTCCTGAGTGTGTGTTTACACTTTACAGACCCCCACTGTGATGAGTGAATTTTTATTGTGACTATTAAAAGGGCATCACAGACTGTTACAGTCTGTAGGACTCATTATGTTGATCCCAGTCAGCTTGAATCAAGCTGTATTCTTACTCCTAAATGTTTCAGCTCACAACCAAGGTTTTGGGAGACAGGGTCAGGAGAGTGGCCTGTGTTATTTTAAATTGGTGGTAAGTGAACTCATGTCTTGAGAGCAGGCCAGCCTGGGATCTTCCACGTATATTAGATTCGCTGTAAACCATACTGCACTTCAAACCAGAAATCAAAATTGCAGCAGGTAATTGTATAGGGATCCCAGAATGTTCTCCATAGAAAACTTATCGGGGAGGCAGTGAGTCTCTAAATCCCTTTGTTTCACTCTCATCCTGCAAATACCCATGCTTCAAGGTCAGCGTACATGTGTGGGTCACAGCCATGAGGTGTTGGTGCATCCCTCTCTCACCCACAGGACCAAAGCAAGGTCATTCTGAGGTCAAGACTGCAAGGAACAAAAGTGGGGAATTGGGATCGGGAAGGAGGAATATATGGGACAGGATGGATGGGGAAGGGCTGCCATGGCTTATGCCTGGTGTCTGTCTGGATCTTCCCTAAAAGGAGTGTTTTTATTCTTAGCCACTGTGTAATGAGGGAAGACTTCTTGCTTGTTCAGGGTTCCCTGTCAAAGTGGACCTCAGCTGAGCTTTTCCGTTTGAGCTTGGCAGTCCCTCCATAGCTGTGGACTGTCTGCCACCAGCTCCCTGCAAGTTTCTCCCTTTGATGGAAGGGAATGTATCCACCCCTTTTTGGTTTTCTCTGCTATTCTTTTGATTCCTCCCCTAATAAATCAATTCTGTCCCTTACTTTTTTGCCTAACTTGGCAGAGGACTGAGAAATGCTCTGATCAGAGCTAATGTAGCTGATCTCACTGACGTTGCTGGTGGTAATAGCTAAGGGCAGAACTTGGTTGTGTGTTCTGCATTTATAAACATAGGACCTACTTTAATCTCCTAAAGACCAAGTAGCCACAGCTGGCTTTTTTGATCCCTGTCTCCTCCACAGCTTCAGCAATGCAAGTTTCTTGAGGAGCAGGCATTGCTCATGCTAGAGTAGGGTAAAGTCAAAATTCATTGCAGCAGTGAATCCTGACTGAGTCCACAGTGTGAGTTGCTGGGGGCCCAGCGATTACTGCCAGGCCAGTCAAATGCTGCATGCTGCCATCATGGATGGTGGCTTCAGCTGCTCCCTGAGGGACTTGGGGCATATGGTATGAAGTCTAAGGTCTTCCACAAGGTGTTTTCTGTCTGAGGTCCCAGCAAAGGCTGGAGGGATGTCATTAGCAGCACAGGTACAGACGGGACTCTGTTGTTGGAGTAGCTGTGGACAGCACGTTCTCCAACACGGTGCACCTGTCCGTGGAAAACTTACGCACTATGCTTGTTCGCAGATCTGCTCCTCTCCACACTCACTCTCTCCTTTTGCTTTTGCCCAGTCATTTTGTATTTCTCTTTATTATTTTTTTGTTCATTTCTTTCTTTTTCTCTCCTGCTTTTGTCTCCTTCAAGTCTCCCAGCTCTGAGCTGCTCCATACACCAACTCCTCCGCCTTTGCCTTTCGCGCGCCGCGCCTTATCTCCAGAGGTGCAGGCAGTCACATCTGAGTGGATTGCTCTGACCGTGGGAGTGTCTCCTAGCACCACTCCTGCCATAACTCCTCCATTGCCTCCTCCGCCTGAAGCCTCCCTCTCTCACCCTGACTATCTCTCGCCTTCTGCTGCAGCCAGCCCTTCCCCCTCGGTCAGCCTCCACCATTCTCATCTCTCTGGCTCCTCGACTCCCAGGTCCATTAAATCCCCATTGCCCTCTTACTCATCCAGACCTCAGTCCTCCGCTCACAGTTTCTATCAGGCCACTCCGCAAAGCGAAGAAAAGTTTGTTGTCTCCCCTTCTCCCAGCATGAGCTACTCTAACTCCCCTCGCTGGGCAGTGGAGAGCCCGGAAAGCGTCCTCGCAGAGCAGCGTGACACCACTGGCAGCCAAGCCTGGCTCCAGAAGACTAGAGAGGGCAGCAGCAACCCCGAGCAGGGTGCTCATGCTGTTCCCAAGATCTCTGTCGAGCGCTGCCTGAAACCATCCCAACTAGACATGTGTGTGAGCCCAGAAAAGAGACCTGTGGGTTCCTCTGAGGACAACCAGTTGTGTCAGGAGCTAATGGCTATTGTGCAGGGAGGTAAAACAGAGAAAAGAGGCGTGAGGAAAGGTGATCTGGGAAAGTTTCAAAGCGGGGAAAAGAAGGTACTTCTCCTGCATGTGTGTGTGCTGCTCTGAATCCCTGATTTTAACTGGTGTGTTGAGGTTTGTGCTGCTCTGCAGGCCAGGCAGAGCCAGTGGCTGCCACAGGTCATTGTGATGATAGTAAGACCTTCTTCCAGGGGTCACCAGTGGCATTCACTGGGGAGCAGATCACAAAGTTTTAGAAGAGGACTCAGGAGCAGTGTAGTGAAAATTATTGTAGACTTGATAATAACAAAGGACTGCCTCAATTGGTCACATCTAACAAGGTGATTGTCCCAGGTAGTGGCTATTACCAGATGTGTCAGATGAAAATATCACACAGGCCTCATGCCCATATAATGCACTGTGTAGAATACAGGCAATTCCTTGCTATTCATTTTCCAGTGTGCAACGGATCATCTTTGATGATAGGATATGTTTGTTCCTCCTAAAGCAAAGGACTGAAAAGCCTTCTAAGCACCAGCCTGGCTACTAGAATCACAGAAGCTGTCCTCTGTTTATCCTGGAGCCTGTGGTTCAGTGAACCTTTGTCTGGGATGTGGATGACTAAGTCAGGGAGGCTTGATTTTTATCTATGCATTGAGTGGAATTTATAACCTTCACAATTCCAAAATGATGTGAAAGGGTCCAGCCACAAATGACAATTAGATGTAGTGATATTTTTTCCCAAGACTTTTTAGTTATATGTAGCTGTATGTTTACAACAAGGAGGAACATGGTGGAACCCTCCAGTAGCTTCTGCAACACATCTTCTGCCCCCAGTTTGGGTACAGATCTGCCTTACTTTGCAGCTCTCACTTGATTTCGGGTCCATTGTGAGCTACAGCCAGCCAAAATACATTGCAGCGCCCCCATGCTACCTTGTGTAAGAGTGGAAGTTTGGAGAGCTCAAAATTGTAGCGTTATAAATACTGTCTTGGATGCACTGCGATAGTCTCCATGACATACCCCTTCTAGCCAACATTAAATAATGAACTAGGGTTTCTAAGATGACACCTTTCACACTGGGAAATCTTACAACAAATTGCTTGATTTCTGCTTGAATCATAACCAGAAGTGTATTGGAAGCTGTATAAAGAAAAGACTGAACTGTTTACCATCTGGATATATTTTTAGTAGCAGTTTTTACAGCCATAACCTGCATGTTTGAAACAGAATGAGGTGGTCAGCTCAGACAAACCTACTGGAAACTGCACTTGCCCTTGCATGGAGTTCTGTTTGCTGTGTGTGCATCAAATTTACTGGATAGTAGATGCTCTTATCACTAGCAGTGCTTGTGATAAGAGAGTGTGTGCCAAGCTGACCAACTTTTCTTTTCTTCAAAAGACTGCAGACTCAAAAGCATTCTCTTCATCTGCTCCTCTCTCTTCCTCTGCCCTCTCTTCCTCTACTGTCACAACACAGCCACCTCCCAGACTTACACGCAGAGTCAATAAGACACAGGTAATCATCTTTGCTGATTACTCTTCAATGACTTAGAGTTGTTGCCATGCCATCATTTCATCATATGCTTGTTCAGCCATTCATTGATTGCACAGAGGAGATATTTCTCCTGTCATTTAATTCAGATTTTTATTTTAATAATTTAAAATTATTTCCAGGCTGTGCAGAAGGTCAGGTATGGGCAAAATCTTCAGCTGGTGATGAAATTCACATGTTGGATTTGCAGTCTGGGTTTCTGCCAGTTTGTACCAGCTGAGGATCTGATTTTCTGTTCCCCCAAAGGATTAACCCAGGACTTATTTCGTTCTGACCTTGAGTTCCTACGGTTCAATTGCATTAGAAGGCAGTATCGCTGGCCTTGTTAGTGGGAATGATGTAGTATGAGCTACTTTGGTTCAGATTTTAATCACCTGAGATCAGGATTCGGGATTGGAGTGTCTCAGAGCTGAGTAAGGCATACAGAACTTGATATCCACAATGCCAGGGACCTGTTCCAGCTTTCTCAAGTAGGATTCAGAAGTTCTCAGCCCTATTGCTGAGGTCTGTGCAGCTCAGCCTTAGCACCGTGTGGCTGGGATGTCCAGGGCCCAGGAATGAGCAGTTCTCGCAGCTGCTGGTCCTTCCAGGCAGCTTCCACAAGATGGCAATATTTGAAACAGAAAGCTCATGATTAGCAAAAACTGGACTGGGTTCGTAGTGGTGGGTACTGGGGAAGCAATCTTTGGTTTATCTGTGAACCAGGCAGGCTGCTCATGCAGGATGATTGAGGGAAGTAGTTGCCAGTGTTACTTATTTTCTCGATCAGTTTATGAGACCAAGATGCAGTTTTAACCCTGAAATTTTCTTGTTACCTTTACTTCATTTGCTTCCAAATTGTGATCTTGCACAACTTTTTACTGAACAACCATCTCCTGCTTCCCTTCCAGTTTCAGTATGAGTCCAGTAGAATGCATATTCTGCTTCATGTTAAAAATCCATAGAAGTTTTCGGTGTTGGCCTTTCTCCTGACCTCTGATCTGCTCAGTCCTACTCATGCTTGTACTGGATGTATGCGATGCAAGAGAGCAGGAGCAAAGCGACACGTTTAAAGAAAGATGTTTCTCCCGAGTGCTGACTAACATGCAGTTCTATTCTGAGTGTTGCACCTGGTTGTAACAGGACCCCGTGCCCTTTCTTTGGAGTCAAAGCCAAGCCAAAATTTATATTTTATACGCCTTGACAATCAAAGTATTGTCAGTGTCAAATTAAAACTGTGTGTGACATTACCAGCAGTCTTGATCTCCTTTCCAGCTCTGGGTCTAGCAGTTGTTGAGGGAGCAGGAGCAGTATTTATATATGCAAATGATTTCTCAGTATCTGCGTGACCCATACAGAAGCCAGTGGCTTCAGCAGAACTGCAGGTAATACCCTGGAGGCCTTTTCAAAAATCTGTCAATCAAAAGAGAAGAGCACTTCGTAGATACAGAAATGAGACATTACATTTGGCTTTTGTTTCCATTATTATCCATCCCTGGTGTTCAAGGCATTTTATGACTCTGAATTTATTTTCCTTCTCATTACAGAGAACCTCCCCAGTTATGAAAATCTGACCCAGGGGATTTTTCAGGTTTAACACCTTTTTGGTACAGGTCTGGTGTAAGGACTGTGTCCTTGCCTGTTCTGTTAATTAATAATATGAAGTGCAGTGGCTCTTTTAGCTGTTCTGAAGCTATTCCCTTTTGTTTAGTTTCACAGTCCGAAATAAAGAGAAAAAAGTAAACCCATGTGAAAGATATTTCAAGCATAGCTTACAGATAATTTCAATATTCCAGTAAAACATTATATTAAGCAGTAATGTAATCTGTCCAATTAATTTATTTCAGGGGACCCTCAGGAGTTTTCTAGTTTAACTCCTTTTTACTCTGAGGTCTTGTTAGCACAGTGTGACAGTCAGCAGTAGTGCTAGGGAGTGTGTGAGCAGTGCAGCAGCTTCGACCCTGGGGTTGGACTGTGGCTGTGTGGTGGGGAAGGCAGGAGCGGAGGGACGAGGGTCCCTGTGTCACCTGGCAGTGTGAGGGATGTTGGGGAGGGAGAAGCTGTCTGATCCTTTCCACTTGTACAAAACCACTCAGGCAGGGTGGTGAGTAATTTCACCTGCGTTGTGCTAGTAGACAGGAGAGCCTATGAGGAGGATGCTCAGCCCCCATGTTCCCCAGCGCAGAGCAGCTACGCTTACTTAGCATGTTCATTACCTAGCACCATCTCCGAGGTAAGCTTTTATCCCCTGCAGCAGTTTGCTGCTGCTCCACAGGTTCAGCATGGAGGTGTTTCAGCCCAGTGCGTTTATTGTCCAAGCCAGAGCTGCACAGCCTGCAACAGGCGTTGGTACCTGCTCCCCGTAGGAGATGCGTTTTTCTGCTGTTGAATTGGCCATCAGCTTTGGATCCAGAGGCCAGGGAGTCTTTCCATGACTTTAACAGCCTTTAGGTCAGGCTGCTCTGCACTGCAGCCTTTTCAGTGTCCTTTGTGAGAGCTCTTCGGCCAGCTTTCCCCTGGCTTTCACCAGAGCTGGGGCTTGGTGTGTTTTGTCTTTCAGCTGGGCTGGGAAGTCCTCCCTGCTCATGGTTCTCCGTTCATGTGTGGGGGCGTCACTGCTGATATGTTGCCTTCTCTGAGGGCTTACCAATTTGTCTGTCTGTCTGGTCTGTCTGTTAGTCTGTTCTGCTTAGCTTTCTTTTTGCTTATGTAGTCCTTTAACTCACACCAGAAAGGAACGGAGGAAGACACGTGAAGAAGAGCTGCAGTGGATAGACACACTGATGACAGTTGACTTCACTAGGAGCAGGGAGAGGACTACTGAGTAGCCCCAGCATCTTTCTTCCCAAAAAAGTTAAAACCTGCCTCATGGCTTTTCTGGGCTCTTCACGCAGAACCTTTCTGGTATTCTTACAAACCTTTGGTGCTCTTTAGATCCATCCTCAAACTCTGTATGAGGTGGAAACAGTGGCCAGCTATGCTGCAGGACTGACAGTTTCTATATTCTGTAGATGTGGAGATACAGACACTTAAGCACCTGCTTAAGTTTATTCACTTAGTCTTAACAAAGTGCGTAGAGTGACTGAGGGGGTAGGAGTTGAGTTGTCCTCACGAGCTGTGAATATTTGGTCACTTTCAGGGCCCTCAGTTTACCATCAGCAGGGCTGGCTCAGTGTTTTGAGGGAACCTCAAAATGTGGAGCTGTGCCCCACACTTGCTGATTCCTTATCCACTTCTGGCACATGGAACCACCGCTGTAGGTAGTACATGGGCTTTCTGAACCAGTGTTTGAAGAGCATTGGGACCTATAACACCTTTTTATTCTTTTTTTCCTTTATTCTCTTCCCTCCCTGCAAGAATAATGTAGGGTTGTGGTTGTTTTGTTTTTTTTTTCAACAAGTCACCTAGGCCATGCTATCAGGGTCACTTGTTTGAAGCAGTAGGGTGGTACATTTGCAGCTTAAATTATAGGATCTGATCTGGTCAGTTTTTCATCCTGTCGGGCTCATGCTGCATAGTCACTGCCTTCAGGGTGTTTATCAGCTCACTGCAGGGCTCTGCTGTACCCTGGGAGTTAGTGCAGAGACACTCACTGATTTGGTAGGAGCTGCCTGGATCTCTGGAGCAGAGGCCAGATGGGATCCACTTAGCCGTGGGTCTTGTTAGGAACTGGGAACTGCTGGGAGGTCAGGGGAATGATTGGCCTCTGCCCCTGCCCAGCTGTTTCATGGAAGTCTGTGTGAGGATCCTGCCAGGAAAGGGAATGTGGCCAGGTTTCTGATGCTGGTAGGCTGCACCTCCCCGTATTACACATACAAGCCTGCACCATGGAGCATTCGGGGGTAGTGTCAGGTTTTTAGCTTTCAAATAACTAATTTTATTCATAGCTGTTAATGCTTTTTGGTGGAAGAGCTGGTCAGGGAGGTCACAAGTAATCAATGAGGAATAGACCATCTGGTCTTAGGAGCTTATAGAGCAATTCCAGCTGTCAGTGTATTAGCATGGAGTAGAGAAGCACTTTCTTGAATTAAAAAGAATATATAAATCATAGCTGCCTCTCACTTCAGCCTGGAAATTGGTTTTCCCAGCTACTTGACCACCTGAGTTAGCTCTGATCTCATCAGATTTGGTGCACCATATCCAGCTGGTCTACACAATATTAATTTTAGATTTCTGATTATTCCATTTGCCTTTCAGGGCTGATGATAGGCAGGAATGACTTCCAGGAATCCTGTGACAATTTCAGGCTCCACAGTAAATGCTTTGAATGTGAATTTCACAGCAATTAGCCCACCCAACTTATATTTAATTTTCTCTCTGTAGAAATATGCATGGTAACAGAGCATTGTTTCTTAAGGCAGTGATGCCAGAGTCCAGCCCCAGACAGTACAGCTGACTACAAAGGAGTTGCTCTTGGGTTGGGTTGCCTAGAGTGGGTCACAGTCCTCAAGAAAAGAGGTGGTTTGCTTTAATACATTGATGGGCACTGCTCCAGAGGTCCAAGATACGGTTCAGAGGAGCTTTGAGGATGGGAATTAGACAGGGATGAGCTCATCACCCTGCACTTCTCTGAAATCTGAGCATGCTTGGGCTGAAGGTGTCACAAACATCTTCATCCTCTACTTCTGCTGCATCTCAGGATGCCATGAGAAAGCAAGCCTTTTACTGGAGGGCATTGTTGAAGTGAATAAAGAGGAGGAGGGAAAGCATAAAAATGAGGCCTTTGGAATCTGGGTTGCAAATTGTGTTGAACGATCACAGAGGATAGCAGTGCTCTGTATCTTATCCAATCCACTTTGCCAAGCAACACGTTCAAATTGCCCTACACTAGTTCAACCATCCCGTTTGCTCACAGCATGCCCCTTGCTTTCAGTAGGTGCTTGAATATGCCCAAAGCATGCAAAACCAGGCTCTGGATACCTGTGCAACTTTTTCAGTGACCTTACCCATAAAACCTCCAGTCCCAAACACACTGATTTTCCTTGCTGTACCCTGGGACACACAAGTCCCCATGAAGAGTTGTGGCTGGGGAGAGAGGCAGGGCAGAGTCCAGAAGCTTCACAGGTGGTGGTGTTTGGAGCTGGGTTTTCCAGCCAGGGCCTCCTCAGACCTGAAGCTCTGCTTCATTGTGGGAATTAACAGAGCAACTCAGATCTCTGCTTGGGACAAAGTAGAGTGATTTTGATGGGGCTGCCTGGCATTGTGCCTTCTGAAGACCTGAGCTGCTCTTTTTTACACAGCCAGTTACTGTTCTCTCCTGTGTCAAAGTCATTGAGGACCTTTCTAAAAACAGCAGTGGATTCCTCTCGGCATGCTTTCGGCCTCTCAAGTTTGATGCTCTCAAGTATGTGCTTCTGTCCCTGGGTTTTTTTTTCCCTACAGGAATGCAGTATGACGCTATGTACCATTTCTGGTTGTAGTGGTGTCCATGACTTTCCACTTGGATTCCCTGCTCTGAGCTTCTGTTTTGCTGTCACCTTTCTCTTTGCAGCATTCTGTGTGCTGCAGTGCAGTTGCATTAATGTCTTGTGTAAATGAAAGACCTTGTTGTCCAAGAAGTGTGGTGTTGGGCTGGGGAGGGGAAGAGTTGTTCATTTTATTTTGTTGTCTGCACTCCATTTAATTTTTTTTTAAATTCTGACCGATATAACATCTGCTAAAATGTCTTCCTTATCATTTGCTTGGTGATCACACAGCCTTCCCACCATTCATTGAGAGCTGGACCAGATCTCACAGAGTCTGAAAAGAGCTATGTGGTAAGGCCACTGTTTAAATCAGATGTGTAGTCCTAGACTCTCTTCGCCCACACAGTAACACCTCAGTAGAGGTAAAATGCCAGCAGTATTTGTAGCTGCAAAGTAGGTACATATTTATCTATTTGCATATATTGTTTTGTTTGCAACAGAAAAAGGGAATTTAGCGCTTAGAAAAACTGTCATAGCCAAGGAGAAGGTGGGCTAATTGTGCTGCCAGTCCCTGGATATGTTAAATGAAGCAAAATGCATGAATGGAGCGGCCCGCCTTGCATTCTTGAACTGACTTCATAGCGTTCGTAATGGTGCCACTGCATAACTAATTGCAACCTCTTATGCTGCTTTTAAAAATATATGTATATGTATTGTTACGAATCTTCAAACTAAATGCCAAATTCTTCTGTATCTTGCCTGTTTTTCCATGCTTACACCTGGATCCCTTCTGCACTCCACTACCTGGATATTTACCTGGATCTACAACTCTTTTTTTTTTTTTTTTTACTGGACTTATGTGCTGCATCTGGAATGTCCCATCTCTTCTTGTCTATATTTTCCCCTCCCTCCCCCCTGTTGACTGTCCTTTGGGTGTTCTTGGATGTCAATGCTGCCTACCACGCAGGAAGCTGTTTGCAATGAGATCATAAACATTGCAGAAAAGTCTGTTCATTACTGCAGTACTATTTCTCAGCCTCTTGACTCTCGCCACAAGGTGACCTCTAATGACCATAAACCATCTCTCATCATTTCTCAGCAACCTCAAGCACAGCAGCAAGGAGCCAGCCCTGACAGAAGTCAAACACCACGAGACATGTAAGTCCTTTCGGCTCCCATCTCATCCAGGGGCCTTGTCTCTGACTGGTCATGAAGATGGGGAGGTGTGAAAGCTTCAGCATTTCAGGAGTTAACTTAGAATTATGAGAAAGCGTCAGCTTTTCATTAAAGAACAAAAATAGCCACATACCATCATAATGAGGAGTTTAAAGCTGGGACCTTTGTGTCTGCATAGCACCTGAAACAGTGACATGATTGAGGACTGGCTTTCCTTTGGGCACTTGATTCATGCTGGTTATGGAGACTATCTCATTGTCTTTGTATCTTGAAGCTGGGGATGAATTAATACCCACTGGCTACACCTGGCTCACATGACATGGATCAGTGTGTTCACGCCTGGTCTTAGCTTCTCACAGTCCAGTGAGCAGCCCCAACACCAATGCCACTTGGCGCGTTGTTGGCCAGTTCTGCGGGTGGATTGGTGGCTGAAAGATCTGAGTGACCGAAGCTGAGATTTTCAAAGCTGTCTGCTGGGTTCCAACCTGGAGCTGCCATTAAGCTTGGTGGGGCCTTTCACTGATGGTTTTGAGAATAGTAGCCTGCACTCTGTGCTGGGGACTGAAGTTCTTTGGCCGTTGGCTCCTTTGCTTTCCTCCACCCCTTTATGCAGAACGGAAAGTCTCACATCAGCTTTGTTTTCACTCCCCACAGGCAGGGGATCCAAGCCTCCCCAGATTTGCCCAAAGATTGTTTCCACTCTATAACGTTCTTTTCTGATAAACAGGGAGTGCCTCGGTGCAGGTGGTATCTCAGGGTAGGATTCAACCTTAGATTTTGTTTGCACTGTGCCTCCTCAGCCATGACTTGTCCAACACCCTTAGTGCAGTCGAGTAGGCAGTATTTTTTTCTGAAGTCCTTCACTCTGCCATTTGGTCATTCATGGCCTTGCCTGTGTGGCTGAGCGAGAGAACAGATGTTTCATTTAGCCCAGGAATGAGTGCATTGAGGATCTGGCTTTCATTCAGTAGGGTGTCTGCACTGGTGTGCTCTCTAGGTGCTAAACGTTAGGAAGACTCCGGTTGTTACAGTCTATATGGTGAAAAGGAAACGGAAGCTCTCTGCGTATCCCATGCAGTGCAGGCGTGACACTTTCTACTGCCATGGCCTTGTGACAGCAGCCAATTTAACGCAGTTTGCTTCCACCTCTCAAATGGAAAATGCAGGTCCAGACTGCATTGAACAAAATAGAAATTAGAAGGGGAGATGTCCCCTTCCGAAGGGATGTCAAGCAAACCCAGTGGCTAACACACAGTATCTTTCTGGTTTTAGAGTTAGCTACCAAGCCCTCTACAGCTACACTCCTCAGAACGATGACGAGCTGGAACTGAGGGATGGTGACATTGTCGATGTCATGGAGAAATGTGATGACGGCTGGTTTGTGGGTGAGTGTGATGCCTGTCAGCAGAGCTTTTTGAGATCATAGAATCATGGAATCATTTGGGTTGGAAGGGATCTTTAAAGGCCATCTAGTTCAACTTCCCTACAGTGATCAGGCATTGAGTAGAGCAGGTGCTCAGAGCCCCAACCAACCTGACCTTGAATGTTTCCAGGGATGGGGCATTTACCACCTCTCTGGGCAACCTGTTTCAGTGTTTCACCACCCTCATTGTAAAGAATTTCTTCCTTGCATATAGTCTAAATCTACCCTCGTTTAGTTCAAAACTGTTGTCCCTTGTCCTGTTGCAATAGGCCCTCCTGAAAAGTTTGTTCCCACCTTTCTTATATGCCCCCTTTAAGGCATAATAAGGCTGCAGTAAGGGTCCCCCTAGAGCCTTCTGTTCTCCAGGCTGAACCACCTCCTCTCTCAGCCTTTCCTCGTAGGAGAGGTGCTCCCTCCCCCTGATGGCTTTTGTGGCCCTCCTCTGGATCAGCTCCCACAGGTCCATGTCTTTCTTGTGCTGAAGGCCCTGGAGCTGGACTCTGTACTCCAGCTGAGGTCTCACCAGAGTGGAGTAGAGGGGCAGAATCACCTCCCTTGACCCGCTGGCCACGCTTCTCTGGATACAGCGAGTCCATAAGACTTCAGGGTGTGCTGCACAGTAGCCTTCACGTCTCAGCAACAGACTGAGGGCCTTCAGATGAGATGCAGATGAGCAATTTTGCAGAAAGTTGCTTGCATTTGCAGGTTCAAAATGGTGAGAAAAACCAACTCAACTTTTTTCATAATTTCTCATCATTTCCCACCAAGAACATTTGTGGTGGAGCTTTCTTTTCCTTGCCACGTCCCTAGTTTTTCCTTTATTCCTCTTCTTAATTTCCCTGTTTCCTTCTTCTTCCTGATCTTTCTTGCTCACACAGATGGCAGAGCAGCAGAGGGAACCAAGGAAAACTGGATTTCTGTAGCTTTTCCAAAGCTGATGGAGCCGTGGCAAGTAGGGTATGAAGGGAACACATGGATGGGAGTTGCAGTCCCTGAAAATCAAGCCTCATCTGTAGCTGTATGTTTAGCAAAATCTACTCCTTTACCTTCAAAGAATGCAAGTCTGGACAGTGTTCTCCATCTCAGCGCTGCAAATCGAGGCTTGTTGTTTCTTCTTCAGGGAGATTAGCTCATTTACACTGATAGGAGTTTGGCTCCTAGCCTGTAGTTGCCCCCCTCCCCAGCTTTCACCAGCACCTTGTTTATTGTTAAAAGGAAAGACCAAAGATGATCAGTAGCAGAACTAGTTCTGATCTCATCCATACCAAAAGGCTCCTTGACTAGGACTCCTATTTAGTTTTAGAAACCAATGCCTACAGGCAGAAGAGGCCGCCACCTCTACCTGTTTAAACCTCTGAGCCTTCCTTGCATGGCTCCATCTTACTCTGGCTTCCTTGTGGTTTATTTTGCGACAGGTACGTCCAGGAGAACACGGCAATTTGGCACCTTCCCAGGCAACTACGTGAAGCTTCTGTACCTGTAAAATAAGAAGTGATCCCACCACAACAGTGATGGGGTTGTTTTCCAGATGGCGGTTTTAAACAGCGAAGAAACAGACCATTTATGAATGTACTAGACAAGAGACGAGACGCGTTAGGAGGATGTGGTTATGTGGTACAGTATTGAGTTGAATGTGTAGCCCTGCATCCACAGGTTCAGGGTGTGATTTGTTTGCTGAAGAAGAGACAGTTCTAGTTTACAGTGCTGCCTTTGTGTATTCCTCTCCCCTGCCCAGCAAGAATTCTGGTGATAAATTTGTATGGAGTACTTACCTCTGAGAAGGCTTCAGGGAAGCACATGGTATAGGTTTTGTTTGTGTGTTGCGAACAGGGCAGTACACAGCCTTGCAGCTGCTCCCTTTCACTGGCGAGGGTCAGGGAGGCCAGGCGTTCTGCCCGGTTTCTGCCTGACTTTGCCCTGCCTTCCACTTCCATAGGAAACCCTTCCTTCATGTCTCGCACCTTAAGACCCAGCAGAGGCAGAGGACAGCTGATACACTTAAACAGCAGGGCTCTGTGTGGAAAAGGAGTTTGGGACCGATGGTTTGATCCAGAGAGGTCCGCCAAAGCATAAGGCCAACACGCAGAAATCCCAAACCCTTTAATAACGTATTTCCTATCTCTGCAGGTTGTTTTTGACTTTTGTGCAGGGGGTGTGTGTGTGTGAGTGTATTGTGTGCCTCAAAACGAACCGAGTCCTGTTTTTTAAAGAGAAATCAGCCTGGCTTTGACATTTATCTGCACAAAGAACAGAACCAATAAACAGAACATCCGTGAGAGCAAATCCTGTTTGAGTCCTACGGCCGTTCACTTTCTCTGCTCCTCCTGCCCTGTTGCTGGCCCTAAAGGATCACACTTTTCAAAGCATCCTCTTTGGGATGAAGACTTTGCTTCTTTCCCAGCATTAAATCTTAAAGGCTCTGGTAAATCTGAGCAATGTGTCTCTGAGGGTGCCTTTTTTTTTAGTTTTTGGTTACAGTGTTGATGGTAGGTCTCAAATAAATACACGCATTTTGGCTGCCTCTTAGCCATACAGAAAAGTCTAATCAATTTGGAAAGCTGTTCCCAGCAGTTTTTACCAGTTACACAGATTGGTATTTCCTTGAAAAACCCCCATGGCTCGGCTGTATGCTTGCCTGTAAATCCACTATGAGTACTCTTTTGATAGAGATTTTGTTACTAAGAAAAAGCATAAACAAAACCGGTTCTATCAGACTCTGCTTCCTGCAGTTACCATACAAATAGCAAAGGGTTAGATTGCTATTTTGTCATAAGCCGTATTTAATAATATGAAATGCCTATTTTTATGCTGATGCTTTTATACAGATTTATTAAGAGTAACTACAACTAACTGTTAGCACGACTTGCAATGTTTTGATAAACTAGCCATGCTCCTGGGTTTGAAATCAAGTAGGCTTGTCTTCCGCCTAGGTCAGCGGAAGAGAAGACTCCGTGTCTCAGAAGTTTGACTGTAAATATGTATATTTAACTTTGTACAGACAATGTACTTACCTTGTATAGAAAAATAATTTAAACACATGGAGTGAAGGGAGGGAAAAAAAAAGGCAGTTGTGAGAGGTTGGGTTTTTTCCACTTTTATTTAAATGATGGAATTCCATGTATGTTCACATAAAGAGTTTTATCACAAAATATCCATTATGAAGGGTTTCAGGTATGACACAAAGCACCACTGTTTCTTTTTTGCAGGACGTACCTCTATCCTGCATCTTATTTATGGGTTTGATTTTCAGCTTTGGGTTTGCCCTCCAGTTATTCGCAGCGATATTTAGGCCTGTTGCTAAGACTGGATAACACCAAATTAATCTATCCGGCAAAGTAACATGATGATACTGACTGTATATAACATTCTCATTTAAAGGTTTATTTTTTGTTCTTGCTCTTGCCATTTTAAGTTACACACACACAAACACATACACACACACACATACAAACCGCAACTTATTTTTGTGTTGATTTTTTTGTTTCATATTGCAGTGGATTACTATTTGACTATTAATAAATGGAATTATTGAATTACCATTGCGTTCCTCGCACAAATTATTACTTGCAGCCTATTCCCGCTGTTCCTCTAGCAACGCACTTTTGTACTGGTGCCCCTCTGTGGCTGTCTTTGGCTGTGTCCGTGCTGAGCCATGGGTGCCTGCCATGGGCTTCCCGACCATCCTGCACCTGAAGATCCTGCTCGTGACTTGGCCTGAGCTCACCGGTTCTCCCTCCTGGGCCGTAGGCAGTCTGTGACTTTTACTCGGAGAAACCAAGGCGTGAAAGCAGAGAAAAAGCTGATTTCCACCCAGATCTCGCTGTAAGGGGGGGTGAGGGTGCAGCTGCTGTGGCATGCATGCAGACCTGGGGGCTCGGGAGCACACCCAAGTCCACTGGTTTGCAAATGGTCTTTGTGACTCTCAGAACAGGTTAAGCAGGACCAGAAACCCCAAATGCCAGCCTCTGTGGGAAGGCATGTCAGTTGATGTTGGGTTTACATGTGCATTTTTAACCCTGGCTGGGGTCAAAAGCCCCAAGATGCTGACTGGAGCGGTAGCCGCACCAGATTCTAACTCTGTGATGATGCGACCGGATGGCCAGGCAGACAGATACGCATTGTGGCTGCATTCACAATGATTTTAGGAAGTCAGACTATAAACAAGCCAATCCTAAACCCAAACTGACGGGACAGCAAAAGCCTCAAGTTATTTTACACATCCTTAGAAAGCACAAGGGCAGATGCCCATTTTTCTGTCTCGCAGGTTACCTTATATGAAAGCAGAGGGGCAGCCTGACCACCGCTTTGCTGCAGTCACTAGCATCGCCAGCCCTTGCTTTATGGTGCCACAAACGGGGGGAGAGAGGCTCATCTGAATGTCACACCTTGATATTTACTGATGTCACTCTCTATCCCAATATGGTTGGTGAGGAACAAGCTAGAGATTTTTGTGACAGCAGAAGCTGGGTGTGCAGAGAGAGGGGAAGAGGGCCCAGCGGTGTGCCACAACCCTCCAAAAATCCCTCCCACCTGGGGAGAAAGGAGCTCTCGGTGTCACTTTCTTCATCGCCAGGAGATGTGCGACAATGTGGGGGAAGACATACGGCGCCCTGATGGAGATGAGGTTAATAGTCTGGCTGCATGTGCCTCTGTCTAAAGCAGTGAGGAACCTGGGCTGAATCAGCGGAGAGGCAATACCCTTCCCGGGCTCCCCACTCACTCCTCATCTCCAGCTGGGAAACTGCACGCAATTAGGTTCCAGAGTTAACGTGGCACTAGGCTGGCGCAGGCTGAGCCCCGCTTGCCTGGGGGATGCCGGAGCGGGGCAGGCTCGTCCTGTCTCCGGACCGCGACCCGCTCCGCCGGGAGGGGGTAAGACGGGGCGCTCCGAGTTTCCCAACGCCGCAGCTCTCGCCCCCCGAGCGCGACGGGTCGGCTTTCCGCTCGGGCAGGCGGCAGCTACCCCCCCGGGGCGTGACCGCCAGCCCGGCGGCGGGGCCCGGGAGCCCCGGGGAGGGGCCGGCGGCGGGGCGGGCCGGGGGCGGGCCGGGCCGGGCCGGTGCGAGCGGCTGGGCTGCCGGGCGTCCCGCGAGGTGCAGCCGCGCACATGGGGACGCACCGCATCGTGCTCTCGGGCCCCGGGCCCTGGGGTTTCCGTCTGGTGGGCGGCCGGGACTTCGAGCAGCCCCTCACCGTCTCCCGGGTAGGGCGCGGCGGCGGCTTTGCGGGGCGGGCGGTGCTGGGGGACGGGGCTGCCCGGGACGGGGTGGGCGCGGCGGCGGGTCCGGGGGAGCTGGCAGGTGGTACAGGGACAGGGTTGGTGTCACAGCCCTGACGGCGGGGGTTACTGTTCCTTCCCACACCCGTTTATTTTTTAAAAAGTGTTTATGGAGAACCCGGTGGTGCCCACGCAGCCCCTCACCCTGGCTTTGAGCGGCGTCTTTGCTTCTTCCTGACCCTCCCCCGGTTTGTCCGCAGCAAACCCTTTCCTGTGGGCGGAGGGAATGCCCTCTGCGCCCACCAGCCTGCCCTTCGGGGTTCGCAGCCCATCCCATGGGGAGCAGTCGCACCGAGGAGGCGTCGAACGCTCGCCTGCTTCTGCTTGCCATGTATAGTTAAAAGAAAAGCCTTTGTTTACAGAAGCCATGTTTACCTGCGGTGGGTGCCTCTGCCTGTTCCTGTCACAAGTCCTTCTTGCCCCCTCTTAAAGAAGAATTCGTTAGGAAATGACAAAGTTTCCCATCCAAACAGCTTTAGTGGTGTCGCTTAACTTGCCCTCCTCCGCCCCAGCGTTTGCCCGTAAAGCGTCGGGGTTCTGTCCAGGCTCTTCTGTCCATGCACCCACCTGCACCCAGGCGTCCCCGCCACTGGGTGCTCATGCCCCGCTGCCACCCGCCTCGAGTCGCTCGCGGCCGACGGACGAAAAGCAAGGACACGCATGCCCGTCTCTCCCTGCGTGGGGGCAATAAACCCCCAGTCCCTTCGTGGCTTCGCGTGGGGAGTGCTGCTCGGCCTCTCGCCGGGGCTGGCTGCTGGCCTCTCCCAAGGCAGGAGTTGCTCTGATTTCCAGCAATCCCCCTGCAAACCGGTGGCATCCGATGAACAGCCCTGGGCTCCGGCCTCTGCCGCCACCGTCGCATCCCCATGGGCCCCAGGTGAGGCCGGGCTGCTGGAAGTGGGACACGCGGAAATTGAACTTCTGTGGACTGCCCTTAAAGAAGGACAGGATGGTGGAAGTTGTGGTTTTGCTGAATACCTCCTGCCCCATCGTCTGCTGCCGCTGGGTCCCGGTGCCTGAAGGACCCTGGGGGTGGCTGCCAGCTCTGGGACCAGCAGTGCTGGCAAGCGCTGTCAAACCCACAGAGGGGGGTAAAGTTATTAATTTTCTGTGTAATCTCTTTCAATTACGGTAATAATGCCTCATTCTTCCAAAGCATTTTTTGGACATGAAAGCAGCTCTAGCTTAGGGGAAGTGATATTTACTCCATTGTTAGGGTAATTGTTGCCATTTCCTTCCAGTGAAAGGCTCTCAGGCAAAAGCATGTCTGAAGTCTTATCTCTTACCTCTTCTCCTTGGTCGCCTCTGTCAGTGCTTATGGGCACATACCAGGGGACATAGATCAGCAAAGTGGCAAAAATAACCACCTCATGAGAAATTGTGACCCTGTAGACTAAAATGTAATAAAATAGCCTCTCTGGTGGTGACGTAAATGCTGACAATTGGCAGCTCTTATCACGGCTTTCTCTGGTGCCCCCTCTGACATTTTTAATTTCCCCTCCAAGACTTCAGGCCATTAATCTTTCCTGTGGTTCGCTCCTAAGGGTCCTGGGTTTGTCCCCTTGGCTCAGGAACAAAGCTCTCAGCGAGACGCCCCTTCAACATGTAAAAAAAGATCTGGTCCAGTTCTGGCCTCTTTAAAAGAGTCTGATCCTCCTTGTGTGATGACTTTACGGGGCTGTAACTTCATTTTCCTTCTTGCTTATGGCATTTGGTACCTGTGCTCTGACCAGAGAGCTTTTTGGACACTAAGCCCTCCTCCCATCGCAGGATGCGGTGTGCCTCAGCTCCTTACCAGTGGCTTTTGGCTTCTCAAGCTCCCCGCTGCCATAGGAAGGGTTTGTCCCGGTCTTGCTGGTGGGAGGCAGGACTGTGTGTTACCAAGGCACCTCCTTCCGCAGGAGGAGCGGTTGCAGTTAGGCACTGCAGTCCCGGCTCCAAGAAGAATGAGGAGCACTGGTGCTGTGAGCATGAGAACCAGCAGAGCAGCCTGGCCGAGAGCTGCGGCTGGCAGCAGCTGCGTGGTACCAATGGGCAGTTGTGCCTTAGGAGAGCAGCAGAGGAAAGATTATAGGATTTCCACAGCGGCTCTTGTCTTTTGTTGCTGCCCTACCTCCCTTTCCACTTGAACTACGTGTTTGAAACTGCTTTGGGTTAAAATACGTCATAGGCATCTTCTTGTGTGAACTCTTCTGGTTTCTTGGTTGTGTTGGACCAGTCTTCCCAGTGAGAGCCGAGTGTGGGGATTTCACACACGCTGTGTGCGAGACTTTCTTGTGGAGTCTTCTGCCTGTTTTGGAGAGATGCTTCACAGATGTTTCTGGTCTGTTTCTTCTTAAAACTGTAAGGTTACGGTGGACACTTCATTACAGTCTTTGTTAAGAAAGAAACTTGTGTTGCTTTGTGTAATGAACCCTAGACCAAAGCCTGCTGGATTGCCGAGTAGGAGTAGAAAAGACTCCTTGGATCACTCTTTGGATTGATACCATGCAGTGAGTCAACGGGTTAAACATGAGAAAAGCTCTTTCTGAGCTGTGGATGGGTGTACGGGAGGATAGCAGTGTCCATAGAGCTGCCCTGTGCATGGGGTAGTTCCCAGTTAAATCCCAGTGAGATCGGTGGAAGAAGTAAACAACGTGTTTCATGAGGAGAGATGCTGATGAAGTGAAGCTGGCTGGAAAGCAGCACGGTTGACAGACCCCATCCCCCTCCATCCCTCAGGTAACCTGAGCTGTTTCCTGTTTGGTTATGTTTGATTTTGATAAACATTAGGGATTTCTGTTTCTAGTTGAATATATCCGTGGAACTGTCCAATTAAACCTTGTTCTTGAGATGATTTTTGTGGTTTGTGGTAGTGATGCGTTGATCCTGAATGTCCAACCCAAAATACGGGCAGGGGCAAGTTTTGCTCTACGCTTTGTCACATCAAAAACCTCCCAGCCCCATTCAGGAGGAGTGTCTGTCAGAGTCTGAAACCAGATGTTTTGTTATGAAACTGAGCATTTTCCCAATGAAAAAGGGGTTTCAAGACAGCCCAGTTCTGCAAATATATTAAAAAGATGAAATCTCAACATTATGCTCGTTGCTGATTTCAGGCACAGTAACGTGAATTCATCCCTCTTTAGTCTGCTTTATCTATTCATGGTATTTTAAAAGCTCAGGTTTTATAGCAAGTATGGACTTGGAAGGTTCTGTATTTCCTAGGTGTTTGGGTTTGGTTTTAAGCATGGCCTTCTGAACCAGCTCTATAAACTTAAAACTTGATTTAGTGATAAAACTGGGCTCGATGGTGTGAAATCAAGCACGGGTCTGAATCCCAAGGTGTGGAGACATCGGGTTGACTTTGGTAGCGGCTGATGTCCGTATCCCTGCTCTCAGCTGGTCGTCCTCCTGGGAAATGGCTGAGCAAAGACATCCCAGAGTTGCCAGTGGCAGGGAACACCCTGCTAATGGGCATCTCTTCTGGGGGCTCAGAGGCTCGGTGGGATGACCATGGCAGCGGTGGGTCCTCTCTCTGGAACATGCCAGGGCTCAGCTGTGTGGCACGTGTCTGCCTCGGGAGCTGAGCGGCAGCACCTTCCACAGGCAGAAAGAAAGAAAAATAACCTGCGGCCATGGTCTGAGACGTGGGGAGAGCTGAGGCTGAACAGGGAGGCCTCCATGCCCAGAGGGGAGCTGGAATGCCTCCCCCTCTGCCAAAGGCAATGTGGGGTGCGGTGGATGCGACACGGTTCAGGGTTGGGCTGGCTTTCCCACTCAGCCCTGGGAGCCTTGGCTGGCCTTGCTGTGCACACCTATGGCTGCAATTCCTCTGTGGCCGGGCCTTTGTGCCCGTTAACTGGAAATGCTGTCGTTACGCTTTGCTCTTGCTCTGTGGCTGGCTGGGCAGAGGGAGCCAGCTGGGAAAGCTGCTGGGGTTTATAGGAAGGTGAACACAGCTTTATGTTTCCTGCAATGATGTTTTCTCTTGTGCTGCTGGCCTAGATGGGGGCTGTGGCAGCACCAGCCGTGCCGGGACACGCGGGATGCCTGGCAGATGCTCCCTAACTGGACGGTCACTGATCAGTGCCTGTGGGACACTGGCCGTTGGGGTCACCTGCCAAGAGCTGCTGGCCCTCCAGAGGTAGCTGGGTTGATGTTTAGAGGATGGCATGATGCCTTTGCTGCAGGAGGGAGCCCTGTCTGGCCTGGCTGAGGGTGTGGGGTATGGAGAGCAGAGATTCACATCCATCATAATGCCCCTACTGACTTCAAAGGCAGTGTGAACCCTGGCAGCTTCCCGGGCAGCTGCTGGGGCTGGACAAGCCTGTGCTTCAAAGGTGCAAGTGGCTGCTGAGGAGAGGAAGGGACTCTGCTGATCTCCCTGACTGCTGCGGTTTGGATGAGAAAACGTTGTCCTTAACTGCAGCCAGTGAAAGCAGCAGGATTTTCTTGCAGTAAAGACAGAGTGCTTTGGGGCACAGGACAGGCTTGATCTTTTCCAGCCCTGTTTCCTGAGTCTGGGGAGTAGTTCTATCTTTAGAAATAGATGTAAAAGAATTAGGATACCAATCAAACACCTTCTACCAGAGTTGTGGTAGTACGCTTGTATCTCCTGGAACCCAGCGTTGTACTTCCTGCAGCTCACCTTTACAGCCCAAGTAGCCGTGGGTTATGCAGCAGCTTGATGTCACCCGACGTTGGAGGACCCTTTTCTCTGTACCTCCTCTGTGAGTCCAACATCATTTCTTTTGGCAACATCTGACCTACCTTGTTCTTGATGAGTTCTCCAAAGAACCTACGGAGAGAACTCCATGTCGGGAGGGAATGTGCCAGCCTGAAGCTGGGGCTTAAAGCTCTCATGTAAGAACTTTAAGTTGGCAAAGGTAAATGTTAACTGATCTGCTTGTTCCCAGATGTCAAGCTATGTATGGTTGCAAGCTGCTTCTCAAAAATCACTTTGTCCACCAAGAGGTGTATTTGGCTTGTAAAATGCTTTGAGTTTGAAGGGTGCCACATCAAAATAACAGCAGCACAGGGATTTTTTTTTCTTCAGTATTAACAGGGAAATTGAAGGAGGCCTTAGCTACCATAAACAATTGATGTTGTTCTGGACAGTGGCACAGTATCTGAGATGCTTGTTGATTACTGGACATGTTGTTTTATTTAGAGGATGAAATAAACCGTTAGGCAAGGCTCAGCTGATGAGCAGCTCTGTGTAATGTTTGGTCTTGTAAGAAATCTTTTTTTTTTTTAATGGGAGGCGTGTTGCAAAACAAGCTGTGGGGCTGAGTAACTCCTTGACCACCACTTCAGCATCCGTCTGAGCAAATCATCTTGCCTATGTCTTTTTACACCGCCTTCCTGAGGTCATCCCTATCTGTGCTATGTCTAGTGCCTTCCCTCCTCTGTGTTAACAATGTCCATCTGGCCGTCCAAAATAGGCAGGATGGGAAGGCAGGCAGGAGGGTGAGGGCAAGCTGCGCTGCCAGAGGGGCTGGTGCAGTGGGAGCCCAGACCCTGCTGGGGTGGGCTGATGCTCAGGGGTTTTGCCGGCCAGTCCTCCTTCCCCTTCTTTTCTCCTGGTGATGGGCCAGCACCGAGCAGCTGGTGAGCTTTGGGCTGTGGCAGTGTCAGAACGTAATGGTGCAGAGAAGGGGAGCAGCTTGGGAGGGAAATGTCCCGGAGCTGTTTCTAAGGGACCGTCCTGTCGTTCCCCCTCCCCTAAAGAGATGGGATGGGGAACGTGCTTGCCTGAATTTTCTCATAGCCTGTGATCTCTGCTGACCCAGCTGCATGCTTTTGCTGGGAGAAACCGTGGATGCTTAGCATAATACTCCAGCACTGAGGACATTACTCATGGTAAAAGAGGAGTGTGGGTGGGTGGGGAGGATTAAACTGAATGTCAGAGATGTCTAGCTGTCACTGGTGGCCTCAGAAGTATGTTGCTGCATGTCTGTCCTGTCCAGCAAAGACGCAGCTGGGTTTTCCTCTCAAGCTCAAATAGGTGCTGCTTATCCAGATCTTTTTCTTGGCTGATGTTAATTTTCTTGTTTCTTATCTCTTCATCGCTTCTTGCGATGTGTGTCTAGGTGTGGAGAGATGGGTGGTGCCAGAGGCTGTAGAGTCTGTGAGAAACTGTGAAGGGCTGATGGAGCGAGCAAGTAGTGTGCCTGAATGGATGGGGGGAGAAGGCCACAAAACTGAAAGAATTTTAGACCCATCTGTCTGTCTTGACTCACACGGAGCTGTGTGAAGCTGCTTTTCATAGAAATGCTTCCCACCCTTCCGCCCTCTCGCTTGCTGTGGGTAGCAGCTTCCCTTAGTATACCCACTGCTGCCTCTCGGGTTCTCACCTGCAGGAGGGAAAAAGGCTCCACATATCCCTGTGCAGGGACTGAAAGGCTTGTTAGGTGGTGTGTGTGGAGGCAATTGCATCACATGCAAAATGTGGTTGTGTTTGGCTAGCTCTGGGACAGACAGAAGTTTTATAAGGAGGGTCTGGGAGCTGGGTAAGCAGCCAAATATGTCTCATTTTGTCTGCTAAATCAGCGTGTAAACTCACTTGCCCAAAGACTATCTGAAGGATTGACATGTCATAGCTGAGCCCTTTGTTTGCTGCCTGGTCACCCCTGCAAGGGGACGATGGCAGTCAAACCACCTGGGAGACAAACCTGCACTTTGCAAAGTCCCGGTGGTGCTGGCAAGGTGGAGCCCAGTGTGTGTGTGTAGGGAAGGTGAGGGGGACAGATAATGATTGCCCTTCATGATTCCAGAGCTTATATATGTCTGTATGTGTGCACACATGCATATGTACACAAAACTTCACTTTGTAGTATAAGAAAATAACGTATGTTTTTCTTCTGTCCATACCAACCCTGAATCTGTAGGGCCTCTTCAAAAAGAGGTGTCCAAGCCTGTAACTGGTCTAAACCGTCACGTACTGCGCTGAGCTTTGCATCGGTAAAGAGTGCGCAATCAAGCCTACAGATTATAGGGATTGTTTCTTCCATATGCTGGCAAATATGTCTGAGCTGGTCTCAGGGACCTAGTCTGATGTGTCTGGGTATAAGTCTCTAGATTATTTCTGCAGTAGCCCAGATTTCTTACATAGAGACGCCAGACAGCCAGAGCGTCACCATGGGCACACTCTGAGCTCTGGCACCTCTTTTGGATACTGCACGAAGCAGTGCTGCTCAGCCTGCCTCCGCATTGTCTGTTCAAGGGTCAAATGGCCTAATGGCAAAGCGTTACACAAAGCCTGGGAGCAATCACCACATGTAGGGCAGGCTCCTTTCCAAAGGAAGCCCTTGGGTATGATGTTACGTGTGCAGAGCTTTGTTCACCTCAAAATAGTGTCCCTGGAGCTGGGGGCTTCCAGGGGCCCAATGATGCTGGCCATGTCCCCTCTGCCAGGGGCTGCTCAACCCCAGTGTGGGAAGCCCAAGTCAGCCAGGGAGCCCTTTGCATGAGACGAAACTGGTGCAAAGTTGTGCTTGCAGGTTTTGTTCCTCGCAGCGTCTTTCAAGCCTCCTCTCCTTCCCTTGGAGAAGTGCAGCTGTATCTGCTCATTACCGGGTCACCCGCCTGTGTAAGGCACTGCCTGCCGTCCCTCTGCTGCTGCTGGCATCTGCTCCACGCTTGGTCAAGAGGGGAGAGAAAGGAGAGGGGCTGGTGCGAAGCTTTAAGTCTTCTGAGAGGAGAGGAAGGCAGGAGCAAAGCAGTTTGAGGCGGTGCAGCATTCACTGGATGCCTGTGAGCCTGAAAGCTGTTGTTCACTTTTGGAGTCCTTGTGGTTGGGTGGTGAAGCTGGCTGGTAGCTGTCAGTGCTCTTGAGTGCCTGCTTGTCCCTGCTGCTCCCCAGGGACCAGGGGGGGATGTGGTAAAAATAAAAGCAGGAAAAGGTCTTCCCAGTGGCAGCTCTGCCCCTCACTTAATAACAGAAGTGCTGTTTGCTTTCCTGACTTAACTGGTAGGTGAGCAAATCTCAAAAGCAGTGTTTACAGCACTGAGATAAGCCCAGACCTTACTGTGAGGGGGGGAAGGGAACGTTATTAGTAGCTATTAATCATCCTAAAAGGTTGGGGGATGGGTTCCCTACGGCACTCTGCCCTTGTGCAGGCATGTTTGCTATGAGCAATCCTGGCAGTGAGTACGAGCTGGATGTTGCAGGGGAGCAGTTTGTGGAAGGCTGCATTTCAGGGCAAGTTATTTCCAGAACTGAAGAAACTGGATTTTAAAATGTTTCCTTCTGGTAAATTCATTTATCTATTTCATTACTATGCATCCTTGTAGCTTCCCCTTAGGGAAGAGGTTTGTGTGGTACCTGAGTGGATGTAACCACCCTTGTGCTACCAGTGGCTCTTATCTGATGGGGAAGAGTACTCCAGTTTCAAATTCCTCTGAAGCCGGCACTGAAGGGGAATCTGATGCCACAGGCACTGGCAAAGTGCTGGGACGTTACTGTGAATGTCACTCGCTCATCCTGGTGGCTCTTGTGGTTTCTTCAGTATTTCGGTGTCCCTGGCTGCTCCTTGTGGTACAGGATCGTTTCTAGCAGCCTGCCACATGCTGTGTAGATTATCAGTCTTTAAATGCAGGCTGTACGGCCGAGCCTCCGGCAGCGTTCCAGCAGCAGTGTTAATCCACCATGATTCGTGACCCCGTGGCAGTCTTGTCTGGTCGAAAATGAATCGCGGTAATAGTGTGCTGAGCTCTGTGCTCCTCACAGGGCTGAGTAACATGCCCCTCTCCCTCCCTTGGTAGCCAGGGAGATAAAGGCACCAAGGGATAAGGCCCAGTGACCAGGGGAGGACCTGCAATGTGTCTCCTGTAGGCTCCCTCCAGTGTAATGATGTCTTTAGGGGTCTGTCTCAGTTTCTAAAATGACAGCTCCCAAATCTGGTGGGACTGTGGGCGACTTCCAGTGCTCAAGATTTCTTCATGGCTGTGAACTGTCATCAACACAAGGTTCACAGAAGGTACCCTCAAGGGAATGGATCCAGTGAAGCGGCAGCAGGCTGCACTTGGCGGTCGTAGTAGGACACCAGTCTGCTGCAGGCTGCAGCTTGGGAGGCAGTGGTCTTCACATCTAAAGCAGATTTTCCAATATCCATCTGGTGGCTTGTCTGGTCTTTTCATTAGCACTTCCTCTGTCAGCTTGTAGTCCTCTTGCAGCATTAAATGCCACGAACAGGTAGGCAGGCATGATCTGGTTGACCCACCTGAAGGTCTTTGGGTTAATGTTGAGCACCATGGCCAATCTTGGACATCTGTGATACACACCTTTGTCTTTTCCTTCTCCGTGAAATGCTGTCCTAGTAGAGAAGTGAAAAAAGAAAAGCATCTTGTGGCCTTCCTTCTGGTTAGGGAAAATACCTGACTACAGCTGTGAGGAGATGTACTGGACAGCCTTGGTTTTGGCCCAGGGAAAGCAGTGATTGCAGCTAATGTGTGACACCTCTAGGAGGTGAATGATTCCCTAAGGGGAGTGATTTGCCATCCAGTCCTACGTTAGGAGGACTTTAAATCCCGTGAACAATGTTTGTTTGTGTCTGAGGGCTCTGCTGGGTGTGCTCAGCTGCTTTCCAGCATGCTGAAACCTAGCATGAATGTGTAGAATGAATGCCAGTTGCAACGAACTCATAAATGAGGTATGTCTCGGCTGCAAGGCATGTTTTAATCTGCACTCATGTCTGGGAGCAGTCCACCCTTCTCATTTCCTCTGCCTATTAAATAATTGATGAAAGCCCAAAGTAATCGTTATGTTCCTTCCACAAAGTCATTAAAACTGCAGAAAATTTTATGTAGTGTCTGCAAAGCCACAAATAAATGTGATGTTCTTCACCAGGCAATAATTTTGGTCCAGGGAGTCTCAGTTGTTAAGAGGACACCTCTTTTAGTGGAAGTAGGGAAAAATGAATGAGCCATTTAGTTGATTTGCTGGAAAATGCCAAGTTTTAGCTGGGACCCTTTTTTTCATGAGCAGTATCATACCAATGGCATTGTTGCATAGTGTCTTCTGTCTGGGATCTCGGTGAGATTACCCTGAGCTCTTTCACATCAGTCACGTCTCGGGCAGAGCACAGCACCTCTTTAACAGTGCAATGGTATGGGAAGCAAAGTACAACGCGTGGGGAGGAAAGGGAGATGTAATATGGCAGAGTGTATCAAGGTGAGCTGTGGTCAAGCTGGGGATGATGCTTGTGCTTTTCCAGAAAGTATTGTCAGATTGTGGTTTAAAGGTGAAATTTCTGATGCCTTTCTCCCTCCCAGTCTGCTTGTTAGATCAAGCACTGCTTTGGGATTGATCTTGCTGAAGCATCTGTTGCAGCTGTTCCTGAGCAAAAGCAGTTTATTGCAATTAAAGAAGCAATCCAAAATCTTGAGCCCAAACCTTTCTTGCAAGAAAGGAAGCAAAGGAGATTGTAATGCAGATGGTGTTCATTGATTGGTGTTGACTGTATTGCAATCACTGATCCTCTTTTCTCTCACTGAGCCTCTGTTCTTAGAGGCTCAGGCTTCCTGGCTGTCCTTAACTCCACCTGTTTGGGAGAGCACTTCTCTGTCCAGCAAAGAACAGAGGAGTGTTCCTTTCTGTAGTTCTCTCTCAAGCACAAAGCCAATTGCTTTGAGCGAATACACAGGTTTGGTTATTTACCTGTTGTTCCCTCCCCAGATTTCTATCTGTGGGTGCCAAAACAGAATCCTGCCCCTAACTAATACCGAGGAGTACCTAAGAGACCCAGACAGATTTCTGCTGAGAATTTATTTTCATTAGTTTTCACCTCTTTGCTTCCAGGTACCAGCGAGAGAAGCCCTGAGTGCTCCGGCTGTTTTTCAGATGTTTCTATGGAAAGTTCTTCCCTGGAAAGTCCATTCACTCTGTTTGTTTTCTCTTAGGTGACTCCAGGTAGCAAAGCTGCAGTAGCCAACTTGTGTATAGGAGACCAGATCACAGCCATTGATGGGGTGAACACGGATACCATGACGCACCTTGAGGCGCAGAACAAAATCAAGGGTTGTGCAGATGAGCTAACTCTGACGGTCAGCAGGTATGTTGCTGAGCGAGGCTGGGGATGGGGAGAGGGAGGGATGCAGGGTGGGCAGTAGCTGTGTTTTGGTTTGACAGCAGTCCTCCCTGGCTGGTTTGTTTAACTTGACCTCTTAGTGCTTTGTCTGGCCAGGCGCTGGATAGAGAGAGGGGACTGCGTTTCAGCCTTTAATCCTAATGCTGCTTGCATTTGCTGCACTTTGACCTTATGAAAACAATTTTCCTAGTGAGAAATCAGCTGATAATTTGTGTTCGTCTGTCAGCCTATTCTGTGGCTCCTGACAACAGGAAATCAAAGACAGGTCTCGTGAAAACTTCACTCACAGCAAAGGAGGTACAACCAGAGATTACCTCTCTTCCTGTTGCACTAATTTAGCAGTTAAAATATATGGTTGTGTGTTGTCCCAGCTACTAATTGCCTGCTTTCTGCCATGCACAGACTCAGAAAGGTTGTATGTTTTGGAGCCTTTTGATCAACAGCACTTACAGTGATAAACGGTGATGACTCAGGGTGCATCAAAGTGCATCAGTGTCTTGGAGTCCTGAAAAACTAAAGGAAAGGGACAGCTAAGCCATGGTCTCTGTCACCAGTGTAGAGCACAGGCTGATTTCAGCCTTCCCACTGTCCTGAGCTGCAGAGCAATGGACAGCTTTGTTCCTTTCCGCAGCTATGCTTTGTTCTTGGGCCATCTTTGTGCAGAGACGAAATGAAGACTGGGAAGGCAGCAGTCTGCTTTGCATTGACCCATTGCTTCCTAAAAGAACTGAAGCCTGTTTTTTTTTTTGGGGGGGTGGGGTGGGGGGATGGTTTGAGGGTGCTGGGGATTAATCCTTTCTCTTGGTTTGAATTGCAGCTGTGGGTACCAGCACTTCTCAAAGTCAGGTGGTAGATGCAGCATGGCATTTCTAGTTGCTCTGGGGTGAGTTTTTCCTGTGGTCACCTTCCCCCAGAGTGATCATCCATCAGCTTCACGGCAGATGCAGGGGAAGTGCTTTCAGAAGGAGTGCAATAGCATGCCTTAAGTGACACAGTAGTTCAGTTATTCAGGGCTTTTCTGTGATTTTAAAAAAAGACGTGGCAAGTCTTTTACTGCAGCTTGGACAATGCCAGGAGTTCAGCAGGCATTTCCCAGTTCAGGAAGAAGCGATGGGTCTTGGCCAAAACAAGCCTGACAATTCATTGAGGGAATTCACAGGGGAAAGAATGGAGCACAGTGCAGGCAGTGTGAAGGGGTGGTGAACATTGCAGCAGCCTGTTAGCCCCAGAGTTTCTCATGCTAGCCTCTAACTGGGCAGCCTGTAATCTTCCTGCAAAGGAGTGCTTCTTCTCTCCAAAATATCCGGCTGCTTGACGCGGAAAACCAGTGCCATGTGGTTCTGGCTGGGAAAGAGGAGGGGAGTCAAAGGCTCTTTCAGCCTGCAGGCAAGCTCACTCTTACAGATCACTGAGTCTGTAAAATGTGTTTGATAATGTTAATTACAAAGTCGTTAACTTTATAGCTACCCCATGCACGTTTCATCGGCCTTGGTTGTGGAAGCTGCCCAGGGAGCGATTTCTAGTTGGATGTGCAGCTGTGCAAACCCCTGCAGGGGCTTTGAGTTAGCAGTGCCCAACTCTTTTTCAAGACCCCCTTTCAATGAGGTGGCAAGGGTGTGTGTTGGACACTGCTGCTGCTGTGCTGATCAACGAGTACTGCTGACAGAATGGCCAAGGAGAGTGTCAAGGCCACAAGGACATGGAAGCAGTCATTGGGCTGCATACCCACTTCAGGATTTGATATTGCTACCCATTTGTCTAAGTAAAATTCATTTTAAATCATAGTAGGGGACTTATAATTACGTTTTTGGTCCTTCTTCTTTGGAAGTGAAGTTCTGCTTAGTGAAGAATTGTGTACTTTTTGGAGACTTGATAGCTGCTACAGATGTGTTTGTATTGGAAGTATGATATTGAAGGAGGCTTTCTCAGAGGAGAAAGCTCCTGTTTAATGCCAAAAGACAGTAGTGTGCATCATGGTCTTTCCTGGTTATACTCAGTTGAGACTATTTTATTCCTAGTGCCCAGCTGTCTCCTTCTGGGCCCCTGTAACTGTGTTGTCCCAAATACAGCTGGAGTCAGTGGTCAGAAATGCTACCTAGTCCTTGTTGCTGAGGCTGGAGCCCTTCTCTGCTTTGCAGGCTAAGGCCAACACCTTAAAATGGAAGATCTTGAGAGGAGGTCTAGAGGTGTGACAGAGAAGGCAGTTTAAAACAGTTGGGAACCCATGCTTCATCTTCCTGTTCAACTTAGGCTGGAGGAAATGGGTGAGGAAAACAGACTATGCATTTACATTCCTCTGTGAAGAGGGAAGAGCAGTGCTGTGGAGGTAGAGAGGGTGGAAGGCACTTGAGAAAATGAGGTCCACCTGGCCAAGTGGTGTGACTTGGGCTTCCTGAACCTTGGTAGGCCATACTGTCAGTAATGCGTGACTATATAGTTAGCAAGAGGCTGACAAGACAATCGGGTCAAAGCTGGAAGTTTTTTCTCTGTTGAAGTAGTTCTTTAAGCAGTTGGCTGAATATGAAAAGGATAGTGTATCACTTGCACTTCACCACCAACTCTTGGGTCTGGTCTCCATGCTCTGCAGCTGTAGCTTGTTAGCTGAGTCAGTTGTACCAAGTAGCTGTGCTGGCAAAGACCACTGGTCTGGCAGGGTAGCAGCTCCGTGGGCTGGAGCATAGCACACAGCTGGTGCTGAGGATGTGCCCAGCTGTGCTAGGTTTTGCCGAGTGAGAAGTCTTTCAGTCCTCCTTTTCTACTCGACATCACAGAGATACCTTGTGAAAGCATAAATCCTCAGTGACTTCTTAAATTCATCAGATAGGAAATTAAATTATTACTCATTTAAAAGATTACCTGTGGAAAATGCTCTCTAACCTGCATGCGGGGTGGCAGCAAGGTCCTGCCAAGAGGGATATTAGTCATGGTTCTGAGCTCACGTTGGGTGTTTCAGTTCCACCAAAGGGTCAATGCCATCGTGACAGTGGAGACTTCATTTGTGACTGTGCTGTGAATGCCAGAAGTACATGTAGGCTCAAGGGAAGACCGAGTGAATTAATGGAAGACAGATCTATAAAGGATATTCTATACTATGGCAGTACCTCTGCTGCAGAATGCCCTTAAGATGCAAGTAGCTGGAGGCTGAGAGAGTGTTGTAGGGAAGTATTGCACTATGCTTGTCATCCTGTGCTCCTCTGTGGGCCGAACCGAACTTTCTATGTGTGTGTTCTGCAGATATGTAACCCTCTTCCCTCATAATGGTAGCCAAGCGGTTAAGATGGCTTCATGTTTGGCTGTACTAATGATTATTTAAGAGAAGTGTAAATGTAGAGAATTGGAAGGACTTAAACACTTCTGGTAAAGGAAATGCTGTTTGCACTGTGTGCTTGATTGTGAATATCAACAGCATTCCAATGTTTCCTGTTACGGTATTTTCCTTAACGATGGTAACAGTCCAAAAATATTTCGGATCAGACTGTAGGCAGGAAATCTAGTCTAACACATGTCACTGTTAAAAATGGATCAAATTACTAACTGAAGAAAACATGCCTGGTCTGCTTTTTCACCCAAAGGTGCAAATCTGTTAATTTCCTAGGGTTTAAAATCCAGCCACAAATTGCTTTCTCTGAATACTCTTTTCTAAGTAGCACTGCCAGGTGCTGTTTGACATGTGAACGGTTGGAAAGGTTCATTTTCTGCCTTGAAAGTGGGTGTTCAACAATGTTGGCGCATACACTGAATTCCTGCTGAACTTAGCGTGTCTAGCAGCTCCCCGCTCTTTTATGAGCTGGTATTTGTTCATTCGTTTTGCTTTTAGTTTCAAGCTAGAGAGTGCATTTAGAAATGTAGTTCCCAGGGAACCCAGGTAAAGGTTCCATTATTGTCTTCACCGGTGTAGAATCAAGCTCAGCACCATGGTTTTGTATGGTGCATGCAGGACTGACCTTCAGCAGACAGCGTGCTTCAGTCAACTCAAATCCAACTGGTTGCTAAACTGAGAGATTTCAGATTTTTCAGCCCCTCCCACTTATAGGAAAAATTAAGTTTTGGTTCTTGAGTCTTTGAAAAGAGATGCTCTTCCCCCGTCCCTCCCTCCCTCAGTTAGGGTGTGTACATCATTGCACTGACACCTTAGGGTTGAGCAAAGCCTCCCCGCAGGCTGCACCCTTTCCAAGCGCACTTCTGATTTTCCTTTAACTGGGAGAAGCAGCGAGACATGTCCCACAGACTGGAGTTTCCTTTGGAAACTTGGTGTATTTTGGGAAAGACGCTTGCTCTGACAAAGGACGCTTAAGGGAAGGCTCAGGAGCAACAAATTCTCCAACCACAAAATTCACCTGATAGCCAGAAGATCCAGGCATCACGGATGTCAGTGGCATTGCTGCTGATGAATTTCACACACAGCTCTGTATGGCCATAGCTGCAAAGGTACAAAAGCAGACAGATGTTCATTGCAGCACAGGTGAAAAGTGTTTCTGAAACAAATGGGGCTCTGCCTGTGGTTTAGTCACCAGATGGGTGGTGGAACTGTGCAGCCCTGAGCAATGCAAAGGTAAAGTGTTTATTTGATATGGTTTTTTCCAACAAAATAAGAAGTGTTCCTGCAGTGAGTCTGACCTTCCCTCTATGTCTGGAGACAGGTTGGGGGTGGTCATCAGCGAAGAATATTTGTGAAAAGGGATTGCAAACATGGAATCTCTTGTTCTGCTCCTACTGTCCTCTTCTTCAAATTTCAAGCTGCTTTTTCTGCAGCTCTGCTGCCAGCATATATTATACTAATGCACCATTTTGTTGGTAAAACAGTGTGTTGCTCTGCTAAAAGTGATGCCAAGAAATGAAGCTACGTATTTGTTCTTTGGAAAGTGCTGGGGTCAGGGAAGTCAGATGTGCTACCAGCACGTGTTAAATGCATTGTCACAAAGGATCGTGTGTAGATGCTTCTAAAGAAGATGAGAACACGTGTGCGATGCCATCTGCATTTCTTTTGGTAGATTCAGTTGCACTTTTGCTTGCTTCACATGCTCCCAGGTCTCAGCTGTGGGGACTAGTTGCACAAAGCCACAATAGGCTTGAATTCGTGTTCTAGGAAATTGGTGGAATCCGTTGACTCATTTAGGTTTGCTTTTTGCTTCCCTGCCAAGAAGAGTTTTCCAGCTCTGTCATCTTACTAATAATTGTTTTGGCCCTGGGAAAAGCCTGATGCTCTGCGTGCAGCTATATAAGGGCATGCGGATTGCTTGGCCCTCTGCAGCAGCTCACAACCTTTCCATGGCTGGTGTGGTGCTCCCAGCCCTCCTGAGTGCATGCCAGCAGCTTTTACTAACGATTGGCACGTTCAAAGTAATTTTGGCAAGTCAAGTTTGGCATTAGTTGTGTTTGTACAGCCTCTCGGGTGAGGCAGAAGTGGTGAACTGTGGCTGGCTTGTGGAGGAGCAGCGGGAGTCTGAGCAGTCAGGTGTGTGTTATCCTTTCTAAGTCTGTAACGCAGCTGCTCGTGATAAGCTTCTGTTGCTGCTTCTGTGTATCTGGAGTCGCCCTTTTGTTTTCAGTGTTGACACCTGACATGCAAGGAGCAGAAAGCCATGCATGACGAAATGCATCTGGGGCCTCTTGTCTCTAGGAAGTTGTGATGAGCGTTGCTGCGTGAATTGGCAATGGGCTGCACGCAGCCCGAGTTGAGTTTTGCTTGCCAAAGTGACTGTGTCCATTAATGGATGGTGGCTGAAAGTGACCACTCGTGTTTAAATCCAGGGGCATGTACTTTGCACCTGTTGTAGCTAGGAGGCTGATTAAAAGGTACCTTCTTGGTAGCCTGAGAGCTCTTGTAGTTAGTTTCTAAACATTATCAAAATGCCTGTCTCAAACTCTGGGGAGGGTTGAAAGAGGAATTCTTTAGGTCTTGCATCATTTTTCAGCTACCAAACTTTATTTTGCACAAGGAACTTCTCAATCTTTACAGACTTATTTTCTACTTTGGTATGTCAGTTGTGTCAACCCCAGTGTTTGAAATGGGAATGTAATATGCCTGTTTTCTTTATGGAACTTACGCACTTCCTGGCACACAGAATTAGACCCTTATTTTCCAGCTCTGAATTTTCCCTTGAAGCTATGGCCCAGCTCTGCACGCAAAGCGTTGATCGCAAAATCTACGCTCTTGTAATGTTTATATTATACCATGTTGAAGCCAAGTGTCTTGAAAAATGCTGTATTTCGTAAATACCTCTCCAGATTCCTGCCTTGACTTGCATGCAGTTTCCTTCCTCCCCTTCCTACCAGTACCTCCCCATCCAAACTAGCATCAGAGAAATTTTTTTCTTATCTTGGGTCTTGGTTTCTGTCTGGATGAAACAACAAATGCGTGGGTGATTCCCTGGCCCTGTCTTGGTTGCTGTCTCTCCTGTAGTAAGGAAGCAGCATGGAAATGTAAACTGCAAATGTGATGAAGTTTGTATATCCACATGCCTGCAATTAATTTGCTTGGCACTTTTTCCCAGACTTATTTGTGTCCATGGTTTTGTCTTCTCTTTCTGCACTAAGTGTTGCGCTCTTCTGAGTCCCATTTGAAAGAATATGCATTAGCAACCATATTATAAATAATCATCAATTTAAGCAGGAGTCTGTGAGATCCTATGGGGATGCCGAAGCATGCTGGCTTTCACCAAAGACAGGGTGGGATCCCACAACAGGCTCTTGGACATCCAGCCCCGCCATGGATGGAGAGGCAGGTCTGGCAGCCCTGTTAGTGTGGCCATGCTCAGTGGCAGGGCTACGGCTTCGCCAAGGGGAGTGCGAAGGTGGTTTTGTGGCTGGGAGTCCTCTCCCTCAAATTTGGGAAAAAAAAAAAACCTGCCATAAGCCACTAGATTCCTACCCATTGCAGCCTGCTGTGAACTGAAGGCAGTGTAACCCAATCCCAGCCTTGGCAATCTGCTCTGTTGCCTGTTCCCTGCTTCACGTACATACAATATGAAAACATATAGATAAGATACAAACGTGATGAGTATAACCAATCTGCCCTACTGTCTGTGCCTTGTGCCCGCACCTCCCAGCCTTTCAGAAAATAAGTCCCGGGCCAGCACTGGGACATAAGGTGAACTTTCAGGTGCTATTTTTCTTTCTTCTGACATGCTTCAGTGAAAGTACAGGCATTGACATCAGGAGCAGATCCAGGAAACACTTGCTGAGAGCTGGGACCACAGCGGTCCTACTAGTGACTGCAGATCATGGGTTCCACAGGCAGTGTGGTGGGATGGGGCATGTGCCTTGAAAGTCCTGCTACGCAAAGCCGGGGGGGCAAAGCTGTCTCCTCTTTGGGGCTTGGATGGGGCCATAAATGGGCTGTTGAGGGTGGCTGAAGGGCTCTGCTTCAGCTGTTGTGAAGACAAAGGGAAGCTTTATCCTCCCAGCCTTAGACGGACAACCATGGGGTCTATTTAACCTTTCTGTTTGGATAACGTTTAGACTGGATTGAAAGTAAAGTCTGCAGTGACCTTGATGCTTCCATTTATATCCAGTGACAGATCGGAATGGCAGCAGGCTTGGAAACAGACTTGGGCTTTTTGCCTTGCTAATAAATAAGGGAGAAAAATCTAGTCAAAATACCCCCCCCAAACACTGGCTGCGGTGGTTGGCCACAGCTGCCTTCCCTACAGTAAGGCCAACGTGCTGTGTCACCTCAAATGCATTGAGTGAGGGGCAGTGGGATGAAAGCAAGTGCCTGGGGTGGGGGAGGTTTCTGTTCTGTATTCGTGTATTAGCCTGGTCTAAGCTTAAATTTGCAATCTGAATAAGGCCTTTTGGGGCTTCTGAAATCTGATGATATTAAGCTGCTGCAAACAAGAATTTTACCTCAAAAATACTTAGATCGCTGCTAGTGAGATAGGGCATGGGGATGCCTCATGCTGGAAGTCAAATGAAGTGTTTAGTGCTTTCTGAACTGCTCTTTCATCTCCAGCCAATGTTCACTTGCTTACAGCCCAGCTGGCAGGACATTTGATTTCCATATAATTTTCTATGTCCCTGTTTTTCCAGAGGAGATGAAACTTAATTGCATGTGATCTCCAAACACTTTCAAGGAATAAACACTTTGCATTGGTCAGTGGGCTGCTCCCCTCTGCAAACACAGTCTTCAGGTGCAGAATGCAATGATCCTGGAGATAGCCATAATCTGGGTAAAAGCACTGGTTCTTTGGGTACCTTAAAGCACAGGTTGCCAGAAACAAGGAGGGAATGGTGGTTTTATACTCACCTGGGGTCTGTTTTGCATCCAGTAGCAGCAGCTGTTGGGATGAGATAATGATTAGAGTGGCATAGGTCTGGTCCCCTGCAGCTGTTGCATTTGTAGTTGTTAGGCTGTGTGCCCCAGCTTGCCAGATGCCAGGATCTGGGTGATGCAGATTGTCGGATACTGGCACTGCAGCCGAGCCCACAGGGTGTAATAGCCTGGAGTCAAAGATTTGCTGTGCCTGAATGCTTGTAAAGGGTGGTATCTGGTGTGACCTGTGTCCTTGTACTTTCCTGTGAAAGGCGGTCCGGCACAGCAGATTTCATTCAGGTTTCTTCTGTGTAAAGTCCAGAGTGCAATAGCAGATCAGTAAAATTTCTCCTCTTCCTTGAGTGAGAATGCTGCTGTCTCCTCCCACTGAGCTACCCTCTGGATGCAAGTCTTAAACTACTGTTAATGCAGCAAATAACTGATGTGCGTGTATGTCCCAGATAAGTTTGCATTGTTTAAAAAATGTCCTGGAACTGGATGGCTTGTAGAGGACTGATGTAGACCATTTATTTATTAATTTATCGTAGCTGTACAACCTGTTTCTCCATCCATGTCAGTTTTATAAGCCATTTCTATTCAAAGTCTCTTACCAGTTATCCAATTAATTCCCAGTGGAAGCATCCTGTTTTGCTAAGTACTTAAATTGTAGCTGGCTCTGGACCCACAAATATCTGGGAAGTACATCTATCTGCAGTTGCAGATTCTACAAAAGGGTCCTGTCAAAACAGGACATGGTTTTCAAAACTCACTCTAAGAGTTTATCAGCCACCTGGTTGCTGTATTATGCAATGTTTAGCATTGAACAGCCGTTTTAATTCAGCAGTACTTCAGCCACTCATTCCCTATTAAAAAGCTTGGGAAAAGTGGCGTTGTTTAGTCCATCTGAGATACTAACTACTGTCTGTGTTTCTGAGACATGTGGGTAGCATGTTTCACACAAAGTATCTCAAGCAAATCTAAGCACTCCACTTATTCCTCACCACGTTTGTCGTCTGTTCCTTGGGACATAGCAGAACTCCAGAATGATGAGGGTAAAAGCGGTTGGTTTGATCACAGACCTTGACTTGTGTTTCAGACCACTGTGAGTAACTAGGTCAGACCACAGACCAGCAAAGGTTATGCAGACTTTCTCTTGGACCCATTATGTCAGCTCAGTTCTTAGTCCCATTGCAGTCTTGGAGCCATTTTTTCATAATTCCCCGAAGACTCTATTTGTTCAGCATGGATACCACTGAAATAAGACGAAAATGCCAGAGACCCAAACCAAAAAATATTTCTAGCTTATCCAAGGAAGTACAACTTCAGGAACAAATGTTCTCTGTACAGTCAATACAGACAAAAATTGTTCCTCTTCCTGGTCACCCATAAAAGCTGAAACACGCAGTAATCTGAATTGTCTCACTTAATTAAATGATCTGTGTCTAAGGCATATCTTCTGCTGTTTGGGTGACCCACAACTCTACTGACTGGGTTGGAGACCATGCTTCTTGTGTTGGCAGTGGAGCCCCAAAGGATAAGCCAGGACAGTCGCTGCTGAGATCCTGTCTTTCTCCAAGGACTTCATACAACATAACTAGGTCATCCAAGTTACATGCCTAAAATCAGGCCGTCTAGGCTTCTCCTGATGTGGATAGTGCTATCTATAAAAGACCGAGAACATGTTTTCTGCTGATGAACTTCAAGTCTTTTAACAGTGATGATGCTCAGTGATCAAAGTAGATTAATTATTAAAAATCTGTGTGTTGCAGAACGGAGTCAAAAGTCTGGTCACCACTTGTAAATGAGGAGGGAAAGACACATCCTTACAAGATGAATCTGGCCTCTCAGCCACAGGTAAGTAATGGAGTAGCTGCATGCTCTTTTTCCTGATTACTCCTGTTGGACTTCAGAGCGGTTTCTGGCCTCACCCTCCAAGGAGCTGAGCGTGTGACACTCCACTGGTCCCACTGGGGATAGCGTGTGCCCCATACCTCCTAGAAATCACGTGGCTTTTGGAATCCTTCAGAAACAGACTCCCTCCCTCGTGGCGAGAAGCCTGCTGCAGTGGAGAGCTAGCCGGATACCTTGCCAAGGGTAAGCTGCTCGGATCAGGGGCGGTGTCGCCTGCCATCTGCATGCTCGCACCTACCGTGGGGCACAGAAGGCACTGTAGAGGTGTGGCCTTCAATAAATCATTGCTATCACTGCTAAACCGGTTGATTTTCATAGATATCTTGAGAGGGGGAGAAAATGATTCATTCTTGGTGTTTTCTGTTGCCTTTTTGTTGTTGTTTTGGTTTTTTCCTCTTACAAGCAAGTTCTTATTAGCAGTCAAACCGTGAAGACAGTGGAAGAGAAACACACCAGCCTTTCATATTTTTAGCTTTGGGGCAGATCTTGCAGCCTCTGTCTAGGAGGTTGGTTTTGTAACCTTTTGGCAGCCTTGCTTCATCAGTCTGATGCCTCTGTGAAGTAAATGGAGTAATAAGTGCCCTGTGCAAGGGCATTGTCTGGACTAGGTTTAGAGGATTGCACTGCCCAAACCTACAATAACTGCGCTAAAATCGGTGGCATTTCTCCAGGTTTGCACTGGCTTAGTGATACGCATTCTGGCCCTAGCACACAGACCATGTGAGTCTTTCTAGTAAAAGAAGTAGAGATAAAGCTAGTTTGACTCTGCAATTAATTAAGTGCTAATGTGGCTGTTTGGGTTGGAAAGGACCTGAACCTAAAGTAGCACATGTGCAGCAACACCCTGACCAGACCTTGGCCTGGGATCTGTCCATGCTCCCCCTCATGCCAAGCTGCTATGTGTTGCTTGGCTCAAGAGCGTGGTGCAGCATTCTCCAGGTATTTCATAAGTCAGCCAAGGCACAGCGTGTGACCGAGCCATTTTGGCTTAGGTTGGGCCATGCAGTGACACCTTCCTGCGACAGTGTTGAACTGAGATCTAGTCTGGCTTCTGCTGCCCAAGCTCTGGAGATACGCTGCTGCAAACCTTGAGGCCTTGGGGATGGGGTGGGGCTATTTCTTGCCAAAGGAGTGGGGCAGAGTCTGTACTGAGGCTTCAGTGCAAGGCTGCAGAGGGCTATTGCTTAATTCGGCAGGAGACCTGAGCCTGGAGTCCAAACCCCGAACCCCAACATTTAGCTAAATGCCTTGGAATTAAGCAGGGCACTAGACATGCCGTGCAGGAGTTTAATGTAGCCCTCTAAGCTTTGTTAACTGCAGCAAGAGACCTGTGGCTGCAGCCCCCCTGTCACTACCTGCCCCACCACACTTTGTCCCCCAGTCCAGCCTGGGCCCCTGAACAGATACCTACTGCTTGTCAAGTACTAAGCACAGGGTATTTTAACTAACTGGTGCCACCTCTTCAACTCACCCGGTCTGGCAGTTTTAAACCTAATCAATAGCTCTCCTTTAATCAGCTACCTTCTGGGTGGAGTGCTGCATATAAGTCAGCCCCGGACTGTTTCAGGGAGCCTACTGCTCAGTAAGAAACATGGCTGAGGGGGACTAACCATAACTCTAGTCTTTGACTTACAAGTCATGTCCTGATTTCTAAAATCCAAGTAAAGGATGCCTTGACCATCTGAAAGTCATAACAGTGCAGCAGTAATGGTGGTGGTGGAGCACATCTCCTAAACCCTAACCTCAGTCCTAATCCTGGTTCTAGCTGTGGCCATTATATAGCTATACTGATGCGGCCAGTTTGTAAGTGCGGCACAACTGATTGTTGTTACAAACCTGTAACTGACTTCAGCGAAGAATGTGGTTAGCCAGTGACTGTGGAGAGAGTCCCATCACAAGCCTTATCTCTGAGCAGTGATCCTTGTATTAATCTTGCACTAGGAACCAACTGTTACCTGAAAATTAGGCTTTGACCCCTTGCGATGGCTTATACTAGAAGGTGCGAAAGGAACATTCAGGCTCTAACAGAATCTTGCCTTTGTTCTTCCCTTCTGTGAAATGAAGCCAATTAAGTAATTTGCAGTGGGCTGTATGAGTGCTGCTTGCTCTTTTTCAGGGCATGGGCCTTTCCTGCTGTATATTCAAGCAGTGGAACTTAGCAGTATGAGGGAAGGTGTATGTCTCGTGTCTCCTAAACCATGAGCTCCCATTTAACTTCCTGCTAAACAGTGCCTGAACATCCTAGTCCACTGTGCCAAGGAAAAGTGTCATGAACACCATTAGGATTTAAGTTTGGTTTTTTAATGCACACACGTTTCCTGTTCCAGCAGCTGACTGTGAGGTTTGTGGCGAGGTCTGTCTGCTTGGAGGGTGATGTCAGCGAGCGTGCTGGCTCCTGCCAGAGCTGTGGCAAGCAGTGGCCGAGCCACTCCGAGGCTGTGTCTTTGCAGCATCGCTGGAGACTTCAGCCAGGCCTGCTGCAGATCATCATAAGCAGAATAACAGTTGCTTTGCATAGGTGTACTAGCATGGCAAACTGCTGTGAATTTTACCACAAAGCTGCCGATCTCATTTTTCCAACAGGATTGGTTGAAGTTGTGAGTAGAGCCCAATCTTCGAAACAGCACTGTCCGAGCTGTTGAGGTTTTTTTAACTCGCCTGCCAGTGAAAATATATTTGCTGTCGTTGGCAGCAGTCTTGTGCAGAACACTTATTAATTCACTTACCAAAGAAAACAGGACACACTGAATCAAGTGGTTTGTTTAAGTCCTGATCCAGGGTTCTCTGAAGATGTTTCTCACTGGTTTTGCACACAGCCCTCGAATGCAGAAATTTGTTCATACATGTGAATAGACTTACTACAGGCTCAGGAAAAAAAAGCTTTAAAACATTTGCTGTAGAAAATGGACTGCAATTATTCATGTTTCCACCTTTCTTATAATTAGGTAGTTTGATGTTCTCTCCTACTTTCAGTATCTTAAGTGAATTTTTTTATAGCACTTGTCTACCTTCTTTTCCTCTTCCCATTTTATTGGTGCACTTAAATAACTAGATCTTTGCAAAAGATTTTGCAAGATAAATTAATGTTCAGTTTGTCTCAAGAACCGTACGACTAGCTACATATTTTAAGATTAGTGCTTATGCTTTTTTTACCCCATTTGAAATAGACTTTTTGTTTACTTCTGTAATCCTTTTGGATACTTGGTGAAATGCTGTGTCGTCCTGTGGAAGTATTTTCCCTTACTTGGAATGCAAGTTCAAGATACTTTATGTGCCTTTGGAAAATAGAAAGGCATTCCACAACCTCCCATGCATTCCCCAAAGTTCTGAATGCCAAAACTGACTTCATTGTCTAAGCTGACCTTTGTCCAGGAAAGAGCTACAGCCTTGTTATTATTTCATTAGCATTATCTTTATCCTTCTAAATTAATTTAAACTGAGGCAAGAGTGATGACAAAATCACATTTCATCAAAAGGTGCAGCAGTTTGTTGGTGGTGATGGCTCAGCAGCTGAGCCAGCTTTGTTTTGGGTGTGACCATGGCAACATTAGGAGAAGGAAATGACGGAGTTGTCTTAGTATATTTACTCAACTATTTCACTTGCACTTCTCACCCACATCCTAAGGGTGATCACTCAGTGTCATTTTCCCATCAAGAGCTTTTCCTCACCGCAGTGGGAAAGATTAAAATAACACGTCTGCCTCTCCTTTCTGCTTAGTGTTTATTGAGAAAAGTGACCACAGCAAGAGAGAACAAGTTACTTGGTGACTACGGTAATTTTAACGCTTATGACACTGACCAGAGGCCAGCATAACTCTTGGGCTCTGCCATGCTCCCTGGTGACCCTGGGCTGGGCGTTAAGCTCTGGACCCATGTGCTGGTGTGCACGGCTGTATCACCCCTTGGTAAAAAGAACAATAAAACTCTTTATCCCTCAGACTGTGCCATGTCTTGTCAGACCTGGGCTCAGTGGGAGGAGGTTTGTCTCTTTTTTGTTGTTTTGTTTTCCTTATCTTCCCTCCCCCCTGTTTGTGTAGAGCATAGAGGTCAGTGGGGCTCAGTCTTGGAGCTGAGTGAGCTCATGTAGGGAATGAGCTGAGAGAGACCCGCTTTAAGGGTGGTCAGCACCAGAACTGTCTCCAAAATAGCTTGTCCAGCTCCCTGAAGGCCACATAACCCATTTGCAGCGAGTCACAGGGATTAATGTCATCCCTCAAGAATGTCAGTGAAAACTCCTGTTTTGGGACGGATAGATCAGCTCTTCTAAACCGCAGAAGATACGGACTTTCAAATGTGAGCATGTGTTGGGTTTTTTTAAATGAGAAATAACCTCCAGACATGTAGCTGGAGGAGCTCTGGAGGTGAATCAGGGTATTTTTGGGTTGACAAACAGCCACTTCTGTCTTCCCAAGGTTTCTTGAGCGCGCCTGTCTCATCATCATGCTTGTCCTTGCAGAGTGATGTCATTGTTTCCGTCTTGAGTGTTTTATCTCCTTGGATACGGAGAAGGCAGGGGCTATAGAAACTGGGTGTGTGGCTGGTTTGGCCTTTGATAAGGCCGTGCATGTGTAGGCAATGAATGAAGCAATAGGTATATAAAGTAACTGCGTCGCGCTTCAGAGGAGGGAACTGTGCGGCGTATCGCGACCTGCTGTTTTGGGTTAAAAGGCGTTACTGCATGAGTGTGGAATGTGTCAGGGACATGGAGGGAGAGGATGTGGGAAGCCAGCCTTGTTGTTTTACCCCCCTACAATAACAAAACCCCCAACCCTTCCTAAATTCTAATCAGATTTCAAAGCATTGCAAAAGATCTTTCCATAGCTGAAAAACCCCAAACAATAACAGAGGGAGAGGTAAAAGCAAAGGCACCTAAATGCAGCTGATGAAACATAGCACGGGGTAGGATTTGCCATGAAGACGTCCTCTTCTGAGCTGCTGCTGCACGTTTGGCAGAGCAGCCTCCCTGCCAGCATGCTGGCTGGGCATGGCCTTTGCTCCCTGGGCAGCTTCGTAAGGGCGAGGATGGGACTGCGGGGGTTGGCTGGTGCTCTCTGCTCTCCCTCTCTGCTCTCCCTCTCTGCCTCCGGGACCAGAGTACTGTCATTCACTGAGGTTTGGTCAGGGGCCTGTTTTGTTAGAGCTGAGTAAACGTTTATACTGAGAAATGTTTAATTTTGTTTCCTCTTGGCGTGGCTCTCGAGATGTGCGATCCAGGCTCGCCTGCCCGAGCCCCCAGGCACTAACGTGGGATGCAAAAACATTCCACGTTTCTGGGGCCTGGTGAGGCAGTGGGTTTTGCTGGCTTGCTCGGCTGGTTCAGGAGCCTGTGGGCCCATGGGGGTTTTGCTGCTCCCTGCAACTGCAGAGCCTGGGTGCTAATTTTGGTTTTAATTTGTAACATGAGGTTGGAGTGAATCCCCTGACTCTGAGAGCTGAAGCTTCAGGAAATACCTATGCTGTGCAGTCTTTAGATCATGACTCCACACCTGAAACTAGTTTTTGGTGACTTCAAGAAGCCCCCAGCTCTGTACTCCACCTCCCTGTCCGCCGGGGGCTGTGGGGAGGGGGCCTGGGAAGGGGCAGGCTGCAGGCAGTGGCAGCAGGGCAGTAGCCAGCACCTCTGAGGGCCCAGCCCTGCCAGCTGCCTTCAAGCCATGCTGTGGGGAGAGCAAAACTCCACTTAAGGGAGACGCTGCCTGACCCCCTCATGTTTAGTTTATTTAGCAAGTACAAAAAGCCTCCAGGTTTTTCCTGTTTCTGGTGGTGGTGAGGTCAGTGCACTGGGATGGCCTTGGCCACGTCACTGCATGGCGGATGGGACCCAAGAGCCACCCTCACCCCAGACTGCTCCCAGCTTGCCTAAGGACACATGGGGCCATGGATGCATCCGTGTGGCTTTATACCCCTGGTGCATGGGATGTGCCCCAGCTCAGCTGATGGAGGTGGCTCGTCCTGGGCTGTTCTGTCCATCTGTATGCCTCGCTGACAGCTGGGAATTTGCCTGGAGTCTCATGCCCCAATTCCTGGGATGAGTGGGTCCCTTGGTGGTAGCCTCTGGTGAATGGAGAGGAGGAAGGAGCCACCCCCACTGCGAGCCGCTGGCCAGCCCTCGGGCATGGAGGTGACGGCTGATGTAACTGTGGGGATTTCACAGGCTGGGCTTCAGCGTTGCCAAGCGTGGCCTGGCGCAAGCAGGGAGGGAGGAAGGGGCCATTGTTTTCCCAGATAATTCTCCATGACGCAGCCTGCAGCCAGTGCGGTAGGAAATGCTGATCTGCTTCCTGCCCTGGTGCAGGGACGTTTTCCCTGTCCCACAGCCTGGCACTGCAGCTGGCAGCTCCCTGACGGGAGGGCTGGGTGGCAGGGGAAGCTCCTTGGCACCCAGCTGGAAGGGTCATGGTGCAGTGCATGGCAGTGTCCCCATCGCCCCCCAGAGAGGGTACTGCCATCAATGGCCAGCACCAGAAAACCCCAGGAGGCCGGCCTTTTTCACCTGAAGCTGGAGTCCTGCAAACCTTGTTTGCCCTTGGGATCGGGAAGTAGCGTTTTCTCTGGCATGGGGGGATTTGCACTGGTGCCTGAAGAACTTGGGAGCACATGGGATCATGCTCCAAAGCCATTTGGAGCTTGGTCATCATATAGAGGATATAATTTCAGGTAGGGAAGAGGCTGTTGGAGGAATGGCTCCATTGTGGAACTGAAACAAGATGATACCACTCAGTTCAGAAGCAGCACCCTGGCAGAGACATTTGTGCGGTTGTTAATCCATTTTAGCCTGGGCTAGCCACTCTGCCAGCCCCTCTGGGGATAGGCTTCAGCAAAGGAAGGAGGCTGGTATCTGTACAGCCAAAGCAGTTTAACTATAATGGTGTCAGTTTATAGTGGGAAATACTGCTCTTAAATATCCTCCCTGGAGGCTTGGGAGCTTCCATATCCCAGCTTCAGACTGAAATAGCCACTGCTGGTACCCTTGCCAACTGCAGCCCACTGCAGACAGGACTGGTGTCAGGGGACTGAGGCAGTGCCATGGCTCGCAGGAGGGGTGAGGCAAGCACTTCTGGACCTGCCTGCAGGTGCCAACCGAAGATGTCTATGAAATCTAGCATTAGCCACATTCCTCTGTACTACTGACAAAGAAAGAGTGGCTCATGCTCTGACTGGATAAGAGCATTGCCTTGTGTCTGACTGCCAGCTCTTCCTTTGCAAGCAGCCCACTGCTTACTGCTCTTGCAGTCCGTGCCTCAGCCAGGGATGCTGTTTAATGCTGCTTGCCCCCTTTTCCTTGTGTTAGTCCTGGGAACACCACAGCCTTAGAGATGCTGCAAACCTCAGGCATCTCAACTGCATAAACCAGGCGCTTCCCCCACATGTGTACACAGTACAGCAGTGGGTTTGTACTAACATTTTTCACTTGCCTGCTGGTGGACAGGTTTTTGGGAGTGCCACATTTCTAAATATTTTTTTTTCCAGTATTCAGTAGAAACTTTCACATAAACATGATTCCAGAAGCTGGGACTTCAACTCAACTGCTGCACAGCACAGGGTTTGGATTGGCATTTCTGGTAAATCCCTAGGTAAATGCATTTGACAGTGAGAACACTTTATCTTTTGATGTTGGGATCATGAAAGCACTTGTTCTTTTCAAATTACTTCCACAGCTCAAGCAGAAAGAGCAGCACGGCAGGACAGGAAGTGTTGGAGAATTTGGATTATCCAAATGCCCTTTATAATGTTACTGCACTTCTAATACTTGTCTCTAGGCTCCCTAGTTATACACTTTCTACGCTGTTCTCCAGATGTTTTTTTTCTAATCCAATCTTCAGACACCACCTTCTGCACCAATGTCTCTATTTAACCTGTTATAAACTCCCTCATTATCAGTGGACTTTACCCTCGTGAGAGCTACTACAGATGTCGTGACGCTTTTGAAAGCTTCGGATGTTACTACACAGCAGAAAACCCACCTGGTAGCCAAAAGTAGACCAAAATCTCCTGTGTGGATTCTGTGCCTGAGCGCGTTGCGGTTGTTCTCAGAGTCAAGGCACTAATGTGATTTCAGTCTCTTTCTTCCATCTGGCTGTCTATTTTCTCAACACTTGTAGGAGCTTAAACATCCTTGAGGTCTCCATCGCTGTCAAACTGATTTGGGCTTGGCTGACAGATTCAAGAGTCTTTGGTGTGGGTGGAAATGTGCCCATGTGGAGTATATAATTGAGATGCCTTACTTCCTTAGGAAACCGGATTTTTTAAAAAGATACTCTAAATTACTTCCTTTTCTCGAATTCTTGGTTAATACTTACATGTTTCTGCAACACAAGTTTTGACATGATTTAAACTTGGAGCCTATTTGACCTAAGAGTATAACCCCTTTAGCCTAAAACTTCAGCCTCTGTCTCATTAAATCCACTATTTATGTGCACGTCCGACACCCTCTCCTACTTGCAGCCTCCGAATGGTGGGCTAGCATGTGTATTTAATGCTGATATAAGATCACTGATACTTTTCCCCATGGTGTGATACACAGACTGAAATAATTATTTTTTTTTTCTAAAATCCACAGTTTCTGCCATGGGAAAGACTATTTTTATGAGCACTGTTATGTGCTTTGAATGAGGTTGCAACAAAGGGAGATTAGGTAATTCCTCCAGGGTCTTTCTTCCTTTGGTGTGTGGGAAAGCTTCATGGCTGACGTTCATACGCATCAGCCAGAAAGCCGTGGGAGAGCAGTCCCGCCACCCCACACCTGAAGGTCTTGAGCTACCCCGCTGGTTTCAAATGACTTGTAACTCACGGTGTTTGGGTCCGCGCTGCTCTTCTCTGAGGGGGCCTGTGCTGCGCTTGGTGCCGTAAATAGCATTTGAGTGCCATGAAGCGAGATGACTCCCATCTGTCAGTCTGGGAATGCTAGCCAGCTGCCTAAGGAAATCGGGGGACATAAAAGTGCTTTAAAGGAAAATCTGTGGGGGAATTTAGTCATCCTTGTTTCCAGTGAGTGTTTATCCTGTAACTATAGCTCTATCAAATGCCGTGAGATGTTCAAAGGGCAGTGAGGGCTCACTTCGTTGCTGTGGAAGTCAGCATCTGTGTGGAGTGGGAGGGGGAACCGGTTGTGTTAATTAGATCTGGGAACCGTGGGCCCAGCGTGATAAGAAGGGCCCTGGTTCATCCTGTTCCCCTGGCTGTTAGCCCTGTAGGGCACGAAGCCGTGCCCAACCTCTACAGCTGGCTGAAACGTTTCAAAACATGAGCTTTGGTGTCGTCTTTTAGCCCTGGATGTTTCAGCTGACTCTGAATGTCAGTCCTTTCTTCTGGCTGCTGTAGTGAGGTCCCATATTGCATCCTCCTTGCTTTGGTCAAGTGCCTTCTCAGGAGAAAAATGAGCCCTGGATGTTATTATCTGTGCCCCAAGGCTGCTAATTCCGTCTGCTGAATTGATGATGGAGCTTAGAAATGTGCCTGGTTTTTTAGTGCTGCCTGTGATTCAGAAGTCTTACTTCACATTTTATTTTAACATTGATTTGGCCCCTTTTTTTACTAAATTATAACCAGTGTTCCTAAGTATCTATCTCTGAAAGCCTCCAGTGTGTAGTAAACCCAGAATATCTGGGTGATCTCTCATACTTCTGGTCCTGAAGAGGCCTCTGGCATTTAGCTGTCACTGTTTGTGGACAGTCTTTTGTATTAACAGTGGTCATCTTCCCACCTTTATTGTGGGAATTTCTTGTCCAGAAAGTCCAAAGTTGTTCACCTGAGACAGCTGTGAACCCCAGTCTTAGCTGAAGGAGCAGACATGCTCCAGAGCATTTGTAGTAATGACAAATCCCTTCCTTTTGGGTTGCTCTTATCTAAGGAAAGCCAAGCTTTCAGATGTCACCGAAGGATGCTCATCTTTCTGCCCCTCATCTTCACTTTTCCATGGAAATCAGCCCTGCTTTCAGGACTTGCACAGAATGCTTAAAATCAGGGTCTCCCAGGTGTGTAGCAGCTTGAGCTGATAGCTCTGGCAGTGTTTCTGAGCTCTTATGTTCCCAGCACTTCAACTCTGAAATGTCCTGAAGGACAGCCGGAAGCCATCCAGGACGGGGCTGGGGGCCCTCATGATGTGTGGAGGACGCTTGCCTTCCTTGGCGGTCATGGTTGCGTGCTCCTCAGCTGCCACCACATGCAAAGAACAGCACTGCGTCAGCTGCTCGCTCCAGGCTGCCCTGTCACATCCCACTCGCGTGCCTGAGCACCTCTCATTTTTGCCTCTGCTCCTTTGCATGCAGGAAATAAGGCACATAGGAAGTGCACACAACCGGAGCGCGGTGCCCTTCACTGCTGCCACGGCTTCTGCCCCCAGAGTGATCACTGCTCAGTACAACAACCCAGCAGGCCTCTACTCCTCAGAGAACATCCAGACCTTCAACAGTGCGGTGGAGTCAAAGACATCACCTGTGGCCCCGGAGCCTACCAAGCCGTAAGTATCTTCCTCGCCTCTCTGGCCCTGCCCAGGTCCCCAGGGGAAGGCTTCAGGAAAAGTGAGTTGGTGCCAGGGTGCCAATTTGTTAACCCAGCAAAGCTTTTTTTCAGGACAAAGGGAAGGAGCAGAGGCACGAGCGTGAATGTCATTCCCATGGGCAGGGCTCGGCGAAGTGGGGAATGTTTCATGAGATGCAGAAATGAAATTAATGCTGTTGTGTTTCTTTGTTTAGCAGAGACCGACGCAGTTTCCGCGTGCGTTGAGCATGACATACCAGCCCGCTGGTCTGAACAGGTGCCTGACAGCTTGTTACGAGCACTTTGTGAAGTTAGCGTTTGTGCTGGCCTTGCAGGCAGAGCTGGGCAGGAAGGGTACCAGGTAGCGCAGTAAGCACGTGTCCCTGTTTCTGGCTGGCCTGGGGTTCATGGACAGGCTCTGCCTAAGTTTGGATCTATTCTGTTTTTTATTATTGCACTTTGTTTTTCACAAGACGTGTTAAAAGTAGCTGAAACATTCATACCTGGGTGAGTGATTCTATATATGGTATTGGAAAGGGTCCCAAATTTCAAAGGACCTGTTGATTTTTGTGGTTGCATCTGAGCCTCAGCAGAGACATTACTTTATTCCAGAAGTCCAAGGTTCCTTTTTTTTCATTGGAAGCAAAAAACCAGGAGCTTTCTGAAATCTTTCGGGCTGTGTTGGTCAAGTTGCTTAACTGCCCTAAGTCTCTGTATAGCAGTACCAAACTGCCTGGAAGACTTTGTATTAGCCTGATGGGACCATTTGGCAGTCAGATACCATATCTGGTCTAGTCTCGAGTCCCCTCCAGGTGAAGGGACTCCCTGGAAGCCAGGTATATTTGGCTGGCAACTTGTGGGAGATCTTTTTTCTTTCAGGGATCAGCAAAGAGATGGGTTTCTTCTAATGCTGTGGCTCACTGTGCTTCTCCTAGCAGGAAGGTCCGTTGCCAGCCCTGCTGCGTGTAGGGTTTATGGCATCTCTTTCGTCTTTCCCCTGCTGATACATCACAGATTGCAAAGGAATATTGGGGGAAATGTGGATCAGAACTTCGATGCTAATACACTTTTGTTTACAGAGTCATCAAAAGCAAATGAATTGCTGCTGGTTTTCAGTGAGAGACAGGGGCCTCACCCTGCCATTGAAAACCCACTGTGGTCTCCCCAGTGCACAAGCAGAGGTTGTGTAGGTGCTGCCTTTACACGGCTGCCTTTAAATTCCTGCCCATCTGTTTTGCTGAGTTATTTGTACAGGGTCGACCTTGCTCTGGGTTTACCTTGAATTTATCTGCATCCCCATCCTGCACCCCGCAGCCACACAGCCTATCTGAACCCAGCAGCCTGATCCTGGCACTGCCCCTGGTGATGTGAGAGGGCGACCTGGTCCATGGCCCATCCTCAGAGGGTGTGTGATGTAAGTGCAGGGCTGTGGTACAGACAGAAACACCAGCAAACCTCTCCACTGGATTTGGTGTCGCAAAGCAGGCAGGGCGGGCAGGGAGAAGCCCCACTGCTAAGCTCATCTGTTTTGGCATCAGAGGTGAGATTGCCCCTTGGTAGGGCACCCAGGCTAGCTTTGGGAAGGGCAGCAGGGAAGGTGGCATTCCTTGGCTGGATGAATGTATGCTCACTATGAACTTCATAGTGAAACCCCTGCTGCCATGTCTTCATTGCTTTTATAACCCCTGCATTTGCTCATCAGTAGAATGACTGCATTTTAGTCTTTGGACACACCTGGAGTGTGAGACCAGAGCCACAGCATTAGCCAGAAGCCTTTAAGGTCAAGTCGTGTATTCAGAGGTGTGTCCCTTTGGCACAAGGATCAGACAGGATTCTGCAACTGCTTGTATCGCTTGGAGTATTTGGTTTAGCCCTTTATTAATTTCTTCTTTCTTTCCTTTCTTCCTCCTCTGCATTTTTCCCTCAATTACACAATGTAAAACCCAAATGAATGCCCAAACAACCACAACTCAAACTGCCCGTGTGAACGCGTGGGCCCGTAGCTGCCCATCGCCGATGAGTGCCATGCAGGCTCCCTTCGCCTCCGTCTATAACCCTCTGCAGGCGCAGAGCTCCGAGCCGCCACAGCGGAGGCACAGCACCTCCTCCATCCCCAGCCAAGTCCGTGTGGGGCCTGAGCAGCTGAAGCGTGCGGCCCAGGTCTGCCCCAACAGCCCTGTGGAAGTGGAGGTGCCAGGACTCAAAGTGCTGCATGTGCAGTTCAATTCTCCCCTGCAGCTCTATTCGCAGAGCAACATCATGGATTCCCTGCAGGGGCAGATCTCTTCTGTTAGCCCCAATTTCCCCAGGTAACCTGCCCACTGCCTCTGTGACCAGCTCGGTGCATCTGTTCACCCACATTTCGGTGTCCGCGAGTGCCTTGTCCATGTCTGTGGCTCACGGTGTTGGCCAGTCACAAGGAAAAAGCATTTACATTTCACCTTTCCCACATCAGTGCATGAATCTTCACAGGAGCTTTCTCTGCATTGTCTGTGTCCAACACCGCGGGAAGCACCAAAACATCATTTCAGGGTGTCCTTTGCCTGCTGTGTGCCCATACAGCAGGGCCTTCACAGCAGCCAGTGGCTTTCTTGGAGGAACCTCCTGCAGCAGATGGATTTGCTGGGGACAAGAGGGTGCTTCATCCTGACAGCTGGTGTTTCGCCTGCATTGAAACAATCGTTGTTTGTGACTGGAAGGTGCTGCCATGTGTGTCCTTGTGCTTTAGTTTCGCTAGGTGCAGGCTGGGCCATGGGCGTGCACTGGGCGTTTCATTTCTGGCTGAAGCAGGTCTCTATGGGTCTCCGTCTTTGGCTCATGACACTCATGAGTTTGGAGCAGCCTGGGCACATGGAGGGGACGGTCTGTGTTCCCACTCCTGCCCACTTGTCTGCACAGGTTGCTGTTCTTGTGCTGCCTCTCTGCCTGTAGGAACAGAGGATGCCCAGCGTGCTTTGAGGTCTGCAGGACCTGTGGAGAGCCTCAGCATCACAAGTCCTGGGTGCTCTTTGGTAGTTGCTTTTTGTGGCTGTTGGGAACCAGCTGGCCCATGCCTCTAAATGACAGCCCACAGGGTTTTACAGGCAGGACTTCAGTCTCGAGACAGGTGAAGCAGAAAGCACGTTTAGCCATCTTGCAGGAGGGTTCCAGTCGAGGCTGAATTGTTTCAGATGTGAACCTTCAGCGGAGTTACCCCACTGTGTGACCAAGCAGCTTGCAGCTGTGTGACCTGTGGTCCAGGAAGGTGATCAGTTCCATGGCCTCCATGGGACAGAGCAAAAGGGCACAGCCACATCTCATAGCTGCTCACGGTCCTCTCCTGGGCTGAGCCCTGTGTGTTTCAAAGCAGAAAAGTTGGCATCCTCACCCATGGACCCACACAGCCGAGCTTTACCTGTGCCAGCAGCCAGGAGATAATGGGAGGCTGTGGATTTACTCCTGCCTTGTTACTCAGCTGAGTTACTTGCTGTAAGTCACTGGCTTGTAGTCAATACGGTGCACACCAGGAGCAGTCACGCTGCTGGCTGGCTGTGCTGGTCCGGACACTCACCAAGGAGCCCCGGGCGTCTGCGTGTTTCATTGCGAAAGCGAGTGCTCCAAGTACTGGGCCTTCCTGTATCCCAGCTTTGAGATCCTGGAAAACTTTACACAATGTGCTAGCATAAAATAGTAAAACGGCATTAGTAAAGAATAAGCTGTGCTTTTCTGAAGACGCTGTGCAAGGCTGTCTTCATGGTCTTTACTGCTATCATCTTGCCAATTTTCAAAGCTCAATGATGCAGTTGTCATTCAGTCAGCGTTACAAGTTGCCCGTGGCAGAAGCAGTGAAATCCAGTAGCAGTTGTGCAAGTCTGAAGTCGGGTAAAGGCTGTTGGAGTTGTCCTTTACAAAGTTTCTTAGTCTGGGAACTCCTGTGCGTGGAAAAGGGCACTGGTTGCTGGTGATTGCTGCAGATAAAGTACTTGCGTAACAGGAGGTGAGGCGCTATACATCAGCCAACCTACAGACTCATTAGCCTGCAGGCACAATTCCTGTGCCTGTGGCCTTGCCCATTCAAAAGATGCCTGTGCTTTTTGGTGGTTTGGTTTTTTTCTCTAAGCAGCATAGCCTTCTGCCCTGACAAGTCGAGGTATTTTACTCTGCTGATACAAATTCTAGGATTTGAGTATTTTTACAGTCTTTTGGAAGTCTTGTATATGCAAGTATATCTATAGGGTGCATACCTGGGAGAGCTGATCTGTATGTTTGGCACGCTGTCAAAATGCATGGTTGAAATGTGATGGCTTTGTTTGACTCTAGTGCTCTTTAAGATGATATAGCCTTTGCTTTTTGAATGCATGTTAGTGAAACGTTCTTAGTATGCAAACTGCAATCATAGGCTTCTTGCCTAATGTTTTATGGGTGGATAGAGTGGTGGGAGTCTATGAATTCACGTAAGATGAATGTAATGTGGAGCATGGATTCCTTTGGGATAACCTAGGACATTTTCTGTGTACTAGAAGGCATATTATTATTTCATTTTGGGTGAGAGGCTTCAGTAAATGAGATTCAGGCTTCAAGTGTTCAGCTGCTTGTGAGTCTAATGTGCTTCCTGCTCCACTGAAAATTACTGAAGAAGGAAACATTTTATGAAATTCTTTTAATGGAAATAGCATTTTATAACACGTGCGATGATTTTACCTCTGATGCTTGAAGCGTTTGTTATGTAGATGACTCAATTGCCCGTTGGCATGGAAAGTATGCGTTGCCTCGTCAAGAAAAAGATTTCTCTGCAATTTAGTCTGAACTTCAGGATGTTTATGTACTTTTCAGGCAATCACAGGGTGCAGGGATGGTGAAACCTAATAGACCCTTTACATTTTAAGGCTGCATTATGTAATTGAACTGTCAGAAGAGACTTGTCAGTTGTCTCATTTTTCCAGAGATGTTTTATTCCAGCCACAAAATACAAGGCAGGCAGGAACCTCCTGTGTCTTTCAGTCCATCCCCTAGCCCAGCATTTGGTCAATTTAAACCATTGATTTAAATAATTCCCAGCAGGTATTTGTCAGACTCTTTTTAAATCCATTAGTATGAAAATTGCGCACCTGTCCATGGCAATCATCTCCTCTGGTATTTCAGTGTCTGTCTGTTGGAGAGCTTTTCCCAAGGGATATTCTGAATATCCAGCCTGTAACTAAGCAGGAGAACATCCTAGGTACTGCCTCCAGCCTCTATTTTTTTCCTAAAGACCCTTCTGGTGGCACAATGACTGCTCTTTCAGCCACCCTGCACTGTGAAAAGCCACCTCTGAAGGCTCTAGGCTGAGGGTGCAAGTCCCTTGTGACAGGGATGGCAGCAGCAGCACCTCAGGAGTTACCTGAAAGGAGGTCTTAGTCTTAGCAGGTAGAGATCTCCTCTGCCCTTCACCTGCTTGTTAGCCTTATTTAAATGCTGTAAGTGGGCTGTGGCTGAGCCTCCACCTATACAATGGAACTAATAGCAGTCACTCAAAAACCAAATTAAATTATTGCTAATCAGTTAGATGCTACAGCTGTTACTTTGTGAAGGTGGCTTTTAGGACCAGTTCACAGTGCACTTGCAAAGATTTCTTTTTAATGGAATAAACTTTACTTAATTTCAGCTTCCCAGTGGTGTGAGGTAGCCGTCTAAGGTGTTTATGCATGCAAGGAACACGCATAGATGGCACACAGAGCCCATGTGGGATTTCCATCCCAGCACATGAGTTCTTTATTTTCCTATTAACAGAGCAGGAATTTCGTGGGCAAAAAGTGTCAGTTTCTGGAGTATATAGGAATTGCAGAGCAGGGAGAACACTTGGGGACTGGCTGGAGGCATTGGCAAGAACTCCTTGACCGTGGCACAGGCTGAGATCCCAGAGTGCCAATCCCACCCGGGCTGCAGCTGTCTTGTGCGGGCACATCCAGCACCTCTGTGTTCTGTGGCGTCCTGTTGTGCGTGTTTTGCACATTCATTCTTCAGTCGTATGGTGCATTTCAGAAATGTTGCTAGAGGGACTGGCTTTAGTTTTCAACCGTTTAACCAATGTGTTCTTTGTTCCCTCCTCAGTTTAGATCAGCATAACCAGCCCCCAGGCACCATCGTCATAGACAGAGAATCTGAGGTTTACAAGATGCTCCAGGAGAATCAGGAGTCAAATGAGCCACCCAGACAATCTGCTTCCTTCCTGGTGTTGCAAGAGATTTTGGAGTCAGAAGAGAAAGGTAAGCACTCAGTGCACACCTCATCTCAGTATACTCTTCCCTTTTGTCATTCCTTGGGCTGTATATATATGGTCTTTAAGAGTAACAGTATTTTCCTTCCTTAGCTGGTCATTGTTCAAGGTAGCATGTGTGGATAGTTTCCACAGAAACTGATCCTTTCACTAACTTTACTCCTAAATTTCCTCTCCTTGATTAGTTTCAGTGTCTGTGAGCCCATATCATTGCTTACTCATTGAGTGAGTTCTCAAGAAATAAACACCTAAAACGTTTAGTTATCAAGAATGAATTTTAAAAGTTGCAAAAACTCTTCCTTCTAAAGTTTTGCCCCACTAAGATAATAATCACTGATTAAAGACCATCTTAGATTCAGGACTTTGAATGGTACAAGTTAAGGCTCTTCAGTGAATCCTAACACTTCTAATCGCCATCCTTCTACAGAAGAAAAAGGACCCACTTCTGCAGCTGAATGTAAAAATACGGAAGCTGGGTTACAGTGAGCAGTTCATAGCTTTTAATCTCTGCAACTTCGCTCTGCTTGGCATTCTTGATCTGACATCTGGACTTGTGCAGTTCAGGGATGTAGACTTTAAGATGAAAAAGCAAATTAGCTTAGATGGGACCTGAGTCTTACTCTGTTCTCCCCTTGTATAAAATAAAATAAACAAATAAATAGGAAAAGAATTCCAAGAATTACCTTTTTTTTTCCTTAGGCCAGTTGAGGCTTTGTCTTTTGTGTTATTAGCTCAGCAGTGGAACGTTCAATTTCATCCAGCAAAAGCCTGGTGCTGAGATATTTGCCACAAGGGGAAACAGATCAGCCAAGTGCTGGTAGGTCTGAGGGATCTGTAAGGAAAGAGCAAATTGAAGGAAGTAAGGAAACAATAGGAAGAAAGGCTGTAATAGACTGTTAAAATACTTACCTGAAAGCATCTTTTAAATATTGAGTGTTTGCAGCTTGCCCTTCAGGGTTCAGCCTCCTGCATGGAAGGGACTGGAATAGCCGTGACTTCTGACGCATCTGAGGTCCTTCCCCATGCTTAGTAGTGCTGAAGAAGATAAGAAGCAAAAGCCTTTCTCTTTTATCTTTCTTTGAAGATTTTCAGCATTATTGGGATTCTCTGGCACAAGGTTTGCCTGCCCGATCACAGGCCAGGATAGGCTTTGGCCTTGCTCCACCATGAGCTGATCATCACCCATGCAGAGCAGAGCAGGGACGTTACACATCCCCAAAGGAATGTCCGTCCCCGAGGAGACAGTGGCCCTGCCTGCGGGGCTCAAACACCACTGCTGCTGAGTCAGATCATGTCTGCGGCCACAAACAGCAGATAAATAGTACATTTGTGGCTGCTTCTCCGAGCCTGTCTTCAGGCGATGGCTCATGAGTAGCAGCAGGGAACTCTCTCCTCGGCTGGGACAGGTCCCTCGTGGCACAGCTGGCTGTGAGGGCCGTGCTGAGAGCCTGGCCCCAACGCAATCTGTGTGGGGGTGCTGGTGTGCAGAAGCACCATGGCTGGGCTGCGTTTAGACCTGCCCCTGCGCTCGTAGGTGGAGGGTGTTTTGCAGGGTGGAATGGGTTATGTTTCCTGTGGGTGTTTGATTAAGCTGATTCCTTTAGAGAGATTTAAAAACATGCTGTCAGTGTTGATGTGAGCAAAGTGCTGTTTGAGGCAGCGGGAATGAGCAGAGGTGATAGGGAAGAGCCTGAAATGTGGTTGCTGCTGCTTCCTTCCCAGCAAGGGTCACTTGCCGTAACTCTGTCTGAGGCCAGGTGCTTCCTGCTGTGTTTGGAGGGTGCGTGGGCTGTAGCCCCCATTAGGGACCTTGCAATTCTGGATCAGCATCTCTGCACAGAGCTGGGGACAAACCCCTGAGCTGAAGGCTGCCCCAGAAGCAAAGCAGCACAGTGTCACCTACCCCATATGTGAGCGGTGGCACTTGGGCCACTCCCTTTTCACTGCAGGTATTTACAGGCTTGCCTCGAAACCTGCATGTAGGATCCAGTGCTGTGAGAGGCATCCAGGTCAGCAGATGTCTCCTGTGAAGGACCTGCAGGACATCCCTGCCCCAGAGAGGTTGCACTAGGGAGATACTGTCCTTGGAGCATGCTGCACAGCAGCACAAGGTTATCCTGTGTCCCAGGGCCCTGCAAGAACAAGGAGTTTGTTAACCAACCCTTCCAGGAGTCTTGGGGGAGCCAGCCCCAACATACCCCATACAGGAAAAGGACTTGGACGGTCTTCCCTCTTCTGCCAGGACACCCACCTCCCCTTTCTGAGCTCAGATCTGGCAGTCAGCTTGACCCTGAGGTGTGATCAGGACACGGCAGGCAGACTCCACTGCTGCCAAGGCTGGGGCTGAGGCTTGGCTTTGCTTTGGGCATCTGTGCATGCAAGACACGTCAGCCGAAGTCTGATGGGCTTTCAGGATGAGAAGAGACACGCTCTCATCTGACTGCCCACAGTCTCAGGCCCTTGGGTTTCCAGAGCCAGGTTCAGCTGTGTCCCTTCTCTCCCTCCTCCTCACACACCCCTAAATCCCTGCACCCTTTCCATGCATGAATCCCTGCCTCAGAGCTGGGGTTAAAGAACATCACCCCTCCCTAGCAGAGCACCTGCTTGGGAGGAAGAGCCTAGAGCCACGCATCTCACACGCTCTGAAGCACTCTCCTTCCACCCCCAGGAGACCCTACCAAACCATCTGGATTTAGAAGTGTCAAAGCCCCCACCACAAAGGTGGCCTCATCAATTGGGAATGCCCAGAAGCTGCCCATGTGCGAGAAGTGTGGATCTGGCATTGTGTAAGTAAGCCTGTCCCTGGGGTTGCAGGGGATGATGCCAAGATGTGGCCAAGCATCCCGTGTCTGCGGGGAGGGGCTGAGGCACTGCACCCGAAACACTTCACCTGCCCACATCCAGGAGCCGGCTCAAGGCACATTTATTCCCACCAGCTTTGATGATAGTGCTAACTTTGCAGTTCCCCGCAGCGAGGTAGGAGCTGGGTTTCCCTCTGCAGATCCATATCCATGGAAACCAAAGCAAGTCCCTGTGAGACAAACCTCAAGACATTTTTTTTGCTTCCTGCAGTGTTTTGCTTCCTACCTGAAATCTGTTTACAGCATCCCAAACCAAAATGACCTTTCCATTCAGGGTCTGTATGTTTAATGCTTTTCATGTGTTGGTGCTCCCAGCCAGGGAGTGGTGATTTGCCTTGCTGGTCAGAGGCAATGTGGACTGGGAGAGCTGCTTTCTGCGCTGCTGTAGGACTGCACATCTCTGCTGTGCCTACGCAGACAAAAATTTTGTTGTCTTTATGTGGGTATGTCCGACTTTGTCATGGAAGAATTCAGATTTCTCCCATGCTGCCCACCACAAGCCCTCAGATTGTTGCTGAGACCCCACTGTGCTGTGATTGCCTGGTCCTGGCATGCCTGGAGCACCAAGGACTGGCAGAGTCGATCCATAGCCTGTAAAGTATGAATCAGAGACAACCCTACAATTACTCTACCAGCTGGGTAGATTTGGAGAGAAAGCACAAAGCTATGAATAGCACTAAAAATTAATGAATTACAGAAAATATAGATGGCTGCTGGAACAAGATGATACTCCTGGCAAATTGTTGTGTTGCTGCTGGTGGTAGTTAATGAGTTGGTATGTAGTTTTGCAGCAAGAGCTGGCCCACGTTTGGCTGGATTTATTCACTGCAGCTCCAGAGCAGCAGCGTCTGAGATCGGAGCCAGGATCTGGTCTCTGAGCTTCTCCCATACGTACCTGGCATGTCAGTCACTAGCAAAGGGGCAGTGGCTGGCTGTGCAGCCTTCAGCCCCCTCGGTTGGTGGTGGGCAGTCATTTCTGGATTCTTCTGCAAACCAGTTGGTTTGAACCTGGAGTTTGCTCCCCTAGATGGTCAAGCTGATGTCTGCTATTTGATCCTGGGCATTTGATAGCTGTTGTGCCGTCTCCAGCCATCAAGATGCCAGCGCAGTGAGTCTTGGCACCACAGAGATAGGACTGTCCCTGTGAAACTTAGGCAGGCCAGTGCTAGGAAGCACTTTCCACAGGACTTCCGTGCCAGCACGGGTTTGGCTGTAAATGCTGTTGCCATCTGCCTACCCACAGGTAGGACCTATACTTTGACTTGTCAGGAGCAGAATATTGTCCATCATCTTCAGCGCTGCTGTGGGTCTGGGCTGGGTGGGTGGTGACTGGGGAGGAGAGAGGCAGTGGTGGGCGCCTGGTGCTGAGGGGCTGCTGGTTTCTTCCCCAGAGGGGTGTTTGTGAAGATCCGGGACAAGCAGCGTCACCCCGAGTGCTACGTGTGCAGTGACTGCGGCACCAACCTCAAGCAGAAAGGACACTTCTTCGTGGAAGACCAAATCTACTGCGAGAAGCACGCGCGGGAGCGGGTGATTCCCCCGGAGGGCTATGAGGTGGTCACTGTCTTCCCAAAGTAACCCGTGCTGCTCGCAAAGCCAGCGTGGATGGTTTTTCCTCTGCTGCTCTTCCTTGGAAAGCATCGTCCCTGCCCCCCTGCCGAATCTTGTTTGCAATAAGGAATGCTAGGCATGGCTTTGAATTTCCTTGCCATTATTAATCCTCCATCTGTTCACATGAGGTGTCACTAATTGTTCAACATTCTTTTCGTCTCCTCTTTCACTGGTTTTTTAATACATAGAATTTTTTTTTTCCTCCTTTATGCTGTCAGTCACACAGGAAAATCAGATGCCAAAGTCCAATTACAACTTTCCTATGTCCCTGGTATTTGCCTTCTGTTTGCATTCAATAAACAGGGTGAATCCACAAGGCAGATGTGTCTGCTTTCTCCTGGGATCCCTCTGCACTGGCCTCAGTTCCCAGGGCAGCAGGAGGGGTGCCTGGTGCATGGCTGTGCACCATGACCAGCGGGAGGGAGTTATGAAGCTGAGACAGAAATGTCTCACATGCTGCCCGGCTGCTCATCAAAATGTAGCATTTAAAAAAAAATTTAGCTCATCAAATCAGGCTCCTTCTACGGGCAGTGGCGAGGAGGATGGCAGAGCTCAATCAGCATCTTCCTGTCTGGGCTCATCCCTGGGGAAAGCCTGGCTGCTCCATGCTGGTGGCGCATGCATGCTGTGGGACTGGCAGCTCCCAGCACTGCACTCGGTGCTGCCCACCGTCTTGGCAGGCTGGGGGCTCCTGGCCTCCCTGAGGACTTGCCTTGCAGGAGTGTGCTAACTGCTAGGCCATGTGGGCGTGCTGCATCCCAAGGCCAGGGCGGGGGCTGAGCCCTCCAGCACGTGCAAAGTCACTAAATGTTTTCATAGTGTACAAACATCCATCAGCAAAGCAGGGCTTGTTCCAGCGAACTCAGCTTGCACTTGCGTCAGGGTCAGAACGGAAGAGCCCAGACCGTGCCTGGCATTTCCCCTGCCCTCCCCACCCCAGTCGTGCGCTGCAAACAGACAAGCCCTGCTTTGTCCAGGGCTGCAGGCTTTATCGCCTTGGCCAAGCTCCTGCAGGGAAGCCTGGCACCACTGCTGGGAAAACACTCATCCTGCAGGGCTTGACCTAGGAGTCGGGAGCTACAAAAAGCTCTGGAGGTGTAGGTTTCTAATGCAGATACCAGTGCTGATCCAATTTATTACTATGGGAACAGGCTAGAGAGGCAATTCACAGTCATTACTCAGGCGGACTTTGATCGCTCCCTGCTGTAGCTCACTGAAGAGTGTATTCGGTTTTTTACAATGCAGGACAAAATATTTGGCAACTGCAGCATTCACTGTAGTCTGACAGTGAACTGTCAAATTCCTCTCTAGTTCAGCAGTTGTTACTGTTAACAAACTCCAGATGCCAAAATAGGTTAAGTCAGGTCACGCCTGCAACCACTCTGAGCCGCCTGCTCCAGGTCACAATGACATAAGAAATACAAGATGGTCTGATGAGCGAGCTAGCGTCCTGCCAGAGGGACTGTCGCACCTGGGTGCGCAGCCCAGCACAAAGCACCATCTGTCATTTTCAACAGCTTACTTGGATGTCTGGTGGTGGCCTCTTCCTGCCCCATCTCCCGTTTCTCGCAGCAGACGGCGGGCAGTTGTGCGCTGCTGCTCCCTCTCGGCTTGCGGGAGCCCCCTCCACACGGCACCGGCTGGAGTACAGTGCGTGGAACAGAGTAGCACATCTCCCTTCTGAGCTGAGAGCGTGAATCACACTTTTTTTAAAACTTCACACAGTTGAAAAGATCCCCCTGCTGGCAAGGCCAAGGCAAAGCTGGGTCCCAAGGAGACAAAGCAGATAGAAAAGGGTTAAAAACCCCAAAGCCAGCAATAACAGCATAATCAAGACAGAGCTCTCATTGTCTCCTCAGCACACCCCACACCATCACTGCCACCCTCCCTCCAGCAAAACAGCACCCAGCAGCACTGCCAGCTTGCACATTTAGGTTTCATTTGCCAGCGGCAACTCTGAGCTCAGACTGTGGGCAAGGGGGGTCTTGGCAGCGCAAACATCATCTCTGCTAGGCAGGTAACAAGACCCAAATGACCGTATGTGCAGTGGTTTGAGTGCTGGTAAAATGCTACTGAAGAGATTCTGACTTGTGAGGTAAGTTTACCACACACTTTCCTGTCATCACCTGGAAAAAGCATCAGCAGCCTCTCCCCAGCCCTCCCCTGCTAAGAATATGAGCTTAGATTGAAAAAAGGAAAACAAAGCCTGCAAACAGGTGTACAGTAGCAACACACAAGCAAGCCCAGCCCCCAGCTTTCTGTCTGATTGGTCTCAACAACTCAAACATCCACAGACACCCTCCACGGGAGGGCAGTTGAGAATACCTGGGCACAGCATGGGACAGCAGCACGGCTTCCACCTCACCAGCACAAACCCATGCTAGCCGAAATGGTTTTCACTCTGATGGACAATCAAGGGAACATTATTTCAACCAAAACAATTTAAAGCTGCTAGTACCAGCCACCCCTCAAAAACATCCTCGTTGTCATTACTGCATTTACTTGTGGATCTCACTCACGACCGCTTCCCGAAACACCAGCACCACTTACAGCACACCCCAGACTGCCTGCAGGCATCAAGTGCACAACTGCTGGACTGCCCCTTCACAGCTTACGTGGGTAGCAAGTGTGGACATCACTGTTGACTGCAGGTGTAAGAAATCCAAGGTCATGGCAAGAAGGAACCATGCTTGCTTTGAGCAACAACATTCGTGGTACTTGGGAGGCAAAGAAAAAAGGGGGTATGGAGAGATGGGCTCCTCTGTGGCAGCAAGCAAAGAATGTGCAGTGCTTTTGCTTTTTGAAGGTGGGCTAGAAAAACAGGCACAGCTTTGCCGAGCAAGGCTCTCCAAGTAACATCAAGCTCTACACATCACTAAACAGTGACTACATTCCACTACAATGCTACCATAAGCATTAATGCTAGTCTATGCATTTTTAGGAAGGCAGCAGTTATTAAATCCTAGCTGTGGTAGCTATGGGTCTGAACCTCCTGTTCATTTTTGCTCTCCACCACACTGCCCTGCAGTGACATTCAGGCAGCTGTGCAGGTTGAGCAGGGTAGATCAGCCTTCACAAGTTAGGTAAGTCTTTGTGGAAACAGTTAAGTCAGTTGTTAATACCACCTTCACAATTTTTCCACTTACATACTGTTTTAGATATATCACTTAATCTTAAATCTTGTGGTAGGTCTTTGCTAACATCGAACTGCATAAAGGAGACTAGGATAGTAGCTCAGCAAACTTAAGTAACGCATGGAGACAGCACATGTTGGACTTTGCATCATTCAGGCTAATAAGTAACTGAACAGAAAACTTAGAGACTTTTGTAGCAATTAGAAACAAAACATGGCTCTCAACAAGCAAAGGTCAAAGCCAGCCTACTCATTGTTAACTTTACAATGTGTTCCCTTACAGAGGTGAGGATAAACATCTCTCACCAATACAACTTTCTCTAAATCAGGCTAACATACTACTCTCTGGAAAGCAAGAAAGATCGTGAACCAGTTTCCAGTCTGACAGATTAGGTAGGATGTCATTTAATCCCATGTTACCTATGCTTTGGTATAACTAGCACAACTGCAACTGTGGCGGCTTCAGCTGCAATTCCGTGACAGCAGCTTCTAATTACACCTAGATGGCATGTTCACAACCCGGAATTGAAAGTTTAAATGTTACACAATGACAGGTTGAAAACTGTTGCTTAGAGCTGGCTCTGAGGCTACATGTGCCAGTAATATCCTTCACTTGTCTTTTCTGCCCCACTGTAGTCTCAAACCCTCCCTTCCCTGGTGTGCCAGACATCCCAGACATTCTGCCTTTTCCCCTTAGTTCCCTCCATGTGCTTCCACAAACACCTTAGCTGTGCAAGCTGACAAGCCAGTCAATACAGCAGTAATGTCTGCACCAGAAAAAGTTAAGGGGTTGGGGGCTTATTCAAGCTACCGGTTTTTTTAATTGGGGTCTATTTAGTGGGGTTTGTTTTGTTTGGTTTTGTTTAAACGTGTGAGATGGACTGATGTGGTAATGAGTAGGGACAGAGTGAACTAATGGACACAGCATACACTTCACTTACTTAAGAAGCTATACTAAAACCCCTACACCTTTAGGAGAAACCAAACATTTATTTAATCAAAACAAATTGAAGAAGTTAAAACCAGAAGCTACACAATTGGCTGTAACAAAGGCACATGTTCTCTCCCTTCCAAATAAACCCATAATTAACACAATAAAAGTGTTCTAGGACTTCCACAGGAAGATGATTTTTTTTAAAAACAGAAACTTGCCAGTTTTTACCACTGATCACAAGAGCTAGCTGCAAACGTGAAACACGCTCATTTTCTTCGTTCTTTATGAGCCTGCCAAAGCTACAACATAAAACGATCACCTGTGTTATACTGTAGAACATGTTAAAACTGACTGAAAGAACACAAGGGATTTGAACAAGGCCTTAAACAAAGTCAGCATGAAGGATCAGTATCTCTAAGTGACATCTCTGGGAGATCTGATGCCAGCCCTAGATTTGTCCTGAAGACTACAGGCCACATTTTAACATTAAAACACACATTCTGCATTGGAATCTGACGATTCTTCTAGGACCTTGAAGACACCCATTTTTTCCTTTTTCATTTTTTCAGAGGCCTTCATTTGATCTAGGATTAAAACAAAACAAAAGATCAACAATAATAGGTAAAGTGTCTTCCACCTTTACTACTGCAGACATGAAAGCTGTATGCATTTTTGTCTGGATTTATAAAACAAGTTGACAAACATCCCTTTGCTCCTTCATCAACATTCCCACACCTCTGGCTAAATCTGAAAGGAGATGAGCAGTTTTAAAATCCACCTGATCGAGTCTCCTTTTCCTGGGAAGAAAATGGAATGCAGTAAACCTGTTCAGTGAAGTTACTAGGAGAAACACAGGAAGTTACAGCTCTGCTAAACAGTATTCTTTTCTGAAGTTCAAGGAACTACATTCTTGTTTTCCTAGCACTAGAAATCACTGTGTTGCCCTTCCAGTGAATATAAAGATAATGATTAAGTATTGTCTTTATATCAGAAGTAATAATTATGGCTTACAGGAGTGGGAGGTGGCATTTCGGTTTCTAAAGCATTAACTGCAGTTAGTTGTAGTAAATATTCAGTACATAATGCTAGACTAGTGTCTTTGTATAAACCTTTTTTTACTATTTTAGTACACTAATTTTGCTTAGTATAGCCTAGAACAAAAAGTAACTATTATAAATATGGTGCACGTCAATAACACAAAATAAACGGCACCTTCTCCAACTTGATAGGAGACATCACATTGTTTCACAGATTTAACTTGTCAAGTTAGAGACAGACCATATTATCAGTGCATCAACAATCATTTTCTGTATTAGTAGTTAACTGAAATAAGCAGTTTTATAAAATAATTTCTTTAGGTAATTTAGGAAAAATTTTCAGTATAGCAGAAGTTCTCCTACGGCAAAGTTATTTTACTCAGACTATAGATACCCCACTTACTTAAGGCTAGGTATCATTTTTACTTCTAAATTCTGTAATAACTGATTTTTCTGTATCTATGCTTAGCAGCTTATCTCTCCTAAAGATGCTGAAGGACACGAAGCATACTAAATCTACTGTTTAGATGAACTGGACAAGAATTTTTTCCTTTTTCAGAAAAGCAAAGGGGTTTTTTTATAGTGTCTTGGCCTGATCAAGAACTACAATTTGCAGACAACCTCAAAATTTTTTTTTAAATATTTGATCCACTGACAAGCCACAGTAACTCTGAAGAGCTTCATTCTCCCCCCTAAAAAATGTTAGACTGTCTATTGAGTTATGATAGCATCAAAATAGGTTTTAAGACAGGCTTGCTGAAATAGAAATTCTCAGAAAATACTTATTTTGCTCAATTACAGCAACTGGCAGGGGAAGTCACTCTGCAGAACACCTCCTGCTCTGTGCTTTTCATTCAGAGTATGCTCAGGGCACACTGTGCATTAATGTGGTTTTCTGGAATACTTGTTTTAAGTGTCCTTGTTCATATGTACAACACAGCTGTAGGACACGAAGCTATGGCAGCTTTCGACATATGAAAGACTCAAAACATGAATCTACTGTTGAACAGAAAAAGAACCAGATGAAAACTCTTGACTTACCGATAAGATCACTTCTATCCAAGAGTAACTCTAGATCTTTATCACTGATTACTTTTTCTTTAGATCCTTTAACTTCCCTGTTGAGGAAGAAAGAATCTCTCAATACAGATAAAAGCATGCTACAGTTACTATATTAGTATAGAAACCACTTTTCCCACATAGCAGAATCCCTAGGACATTCATTCCACTTTGAAGATCCACATACCACTTCTTAAGAGCTACTGACAGCTGCAAGTTACAAACTCATGGTCCAAGAAAAATATGAAACCTACATACCTCTCATAGTCTCTGGATTTCAGTAACTCTAATAATTCCTGAGGGTCCAGGCAGCTCTTGGACTGTGCTAGACCAGATTTTCCACCTTTAAACTGATCTGTAGAAAGGAGAAATTTTAAGAAAGTACACAGAGATAGGAACAAATTCTGTAAATCGTGAGATCGATGCTGGATGCACATACTGAACAAATGACTCTTGCACATCAAGACTAACGCCATGTTTCACTGCTTTAGCCCTCAGGCAAAACACACCTTACACTAATGGCCTAACATGAAAAAAGGCATGAAGAGTTTACATGCAGGCCTTTCACCTTCCAGCTGTAGTACGCAGAAGAACTGACTGCAACACCAATTCAACATGCACACATGCGCACACAGAGCAGAAAAGCCTTTAGTTCTACTTACAGTAAAACCACTGTAAATAAAGTTAGATGGTGGATGCTGAAGTTTGTTCCCTTTGTATTGTAAGCTGGTTGAAACAAAGCAAGCAGTATTAACCACAAGATAGGAAACATGTGAAAAATGTGGTTTGTGGAGAGAACATCCCTCAGTTTAATGGTCTAGACAGACATGACACAATAATACACCTGAAACGTTGGTTTCCTGAAGAGCCTCTGCTAATGCCTATCTACATACAGATCTGGATGTCAGCCCAGATAGCAAAAAGTATTATACAAGATTATTACTTAACTGAAACGGAGCATGGATGAAGCCAAGCTGTCTTGCACATTTCAAGGAGACAGGCAAGGCTTACTGTTCCATGCCAAGTTTCCTCATTTCTTATCAACACATGTATCCATTTCATGTCTTCATCAATCCCTTTCACACTCACTGCTGTTCTTTCCTGTATCTTGGTTTCAGAAGTCCTCCCCACACCTTCTCCCATCTGCCTCCTAGGACTGGCTGTTTCTCCGCAAAGTGCAAATCAGATGCAAGTTCCAGAGGGGTTTGAACTATAGGATTCTCTCCCCCATGAACATCTGCTGTGACACACAGGATCCAGGCCCCGCCATGTATTATTGGCGATGCTGTCTCTCCCTTTTAGTTTTCAGAGTTTCACAAACTATGTGGCATTGAATTAGTGCTGGTCTTGGGTGACAATAATAGTGGCACAGAGAAAAATACAGAGACGCTACCAAGCACTTAAGACTTTAAATAGAAGCTTCTGTCCATCACCTCCTCTTAGCCTGACATCTAATAATTTAACTGAAATCACACTGGTTCTCAGACAGCTTCCTAGGCAACTTTTTTCAATAAAGCAGAAGCACAAGATGGAAAGAACAAACTGGTGCTGAGGCCAGAAAAGCATTCTGTTTGTTTTGCAACAAATTACAGTAGTGAAGTTCCACTGCTTTTATTGTACACACCCTGCATGATTTGACACCACTGAAAGGCAAGGCTTAAATAACCTTTCTGATATCCCTTCCTCATTCACTCCTACAAAATTCCAACACTTTATAGATATTCAAAATTACAGGATCTATTACATCACCTTTACATTGACACAGTGGATCCAAAGGTTTCTGGGGAGGACAACCCTACTTATGTAGCAAGATTTAGGTATGATTCACCACTAGTTAGTAAGATAAATATTCAACTATTTGCAAAACTGAAGGCATGACCCTTATACTTAGCTTCCTTCCAGAACACCAACCAGTCCCAGTTGCCACTGCTACTTCAGTATACAGCAGTCGTCTACTATTAGAGCCCATCCTGTTTTGTGTGCTCATCTTGCCACTTCAGTTTTAACTTCAGGTTGGACCATAATGAAATCATTAAAAACCATTTTTTTTTTTCTTACTTAAATTGGTCATTAACATGCCTATAAAGAACCAGACAGCAGTCCTGGCAGTCACACCAAGACAGCAGTGGCAACAGATTACATAGAAAAGGGCTAAAGCTAGGATAAAGGAAGCATCTAACAAAGATTAGCCAACATCATCCAAAAACCGGCGAAACAGAGATTAGGCTTGACAAGCAGTGTACTGTGCACTAGATGGAGTTACAGGTGCAGCCCTTCTGCCCTTCTTTGCCCTCATGAAATTGCCTTTTTATTTTTCCTTAATATATTATGAGAAGTTCTTAAACTCCTTCAAAGTTTACTGTAAGGCTAATTATTGTCAGAGGCCCATGACAAGAACTATTGTATTTTTCAAGTGAGCTTAGTGTTTGGAAAACACTAGGGAGCTGCTGTCCAAATATCACAGAGCAGGCCCTGGAAACAAAGCAGGATTCCCATAGGACCCAAACAGGAGAAATGTACCCCCAACAGACACATTAACCCAATCACTTTCTGGAGACACTCGTGTATGTCCAGACAGATAATCAAGACCACAACAATCATCACTGTTGAGCACATCAAAATCAAGGCCTATTGTTCTATTCAGAGTTGGTTAATTGTTATAACACGACTTTTGCGGTTATAACATACTGTTCTTACCTTGAGAAGGACAGATGAAAACAGATGCTGAAATTCTGCACAGTCTTTTTACAGCTCTACGATTTGCTATCTCAACCAAGTTTAGTATGAACTACCCACCTCCAAACCGACTTTTGATAGTCTTGACTTGTTTTAATAGGAATAATCCCTACTCAAGCAAGTTTCCCAGTGCAACTGGAAAAATCTATCACTAAAATTCCCATCATGAAACACTGCTCTAGATATCATTGCACAGGCATAACGCTCCAAATGAATTATTGTTATAAATTAAACTGCAAGCAGTAGGAGTTTTTTAAATCTGCTTTTCCATTTATATTCTGGTTCATTTAATTTGGTTTTTAAAAGATAATGAAATCAGACTTGTCATCTACTCCCAGTATTTTCTGTGCTAAAAGTCTGAAAGCATTTGGGTCAAACAATCATCTTGCTGACAAACTGCCAACAAGCCTAGAGCTCTACGCTCCCACTGCCTGGTTTTACCTACATTTCTTCCAGGTAGGCTCACTGTGCCATCACCCCTCTTTCTTCCTTAGCTACTAGTAAAGCAGTAGTCATAACATAGATATTCCAGAAATACTAGAAGTGCCTTCCTTTAATTTGCTGCACAGGTTATCTGCAATGTGTCTAAGAACACATTGTGAAAAGCGATACTATATAACCACAAAATACTAAGCAGTCACAAAACAAAGCAGTAAGAGTTCTCTTGAGATTTAAAAAGGCAACACACGCGTACAGGAAGTCATAAGAGAAAGATACTAACTTTTGTGGATAATCAGCTTTTCCAACTTCCTCTTGGCAGCAGCTCTCTCCACAATCTTCTGGTCAATAGTATTTGCTGTCACAAGACGATAAACAACCACTGGCTTTGTCTGGCCAATTCTGTGACACCTGTCTTGGGCCTGCAAGTCCGACTGGGGGTTCTGAACAGATAAAAGAAACAAGTTAGCTGGACCATTAACTTTTTTTTGAGGGATGTACCACAGGCAACATGTTCAACAGTGAGCTCTGAGAGTCGAGAGCCGAAGCACTAAGCAGAGCAGCCATAGTATGATAGAACTCTACATCTCTTTGCTCTTGAACTCATCTATGCCAAGCTCTGCTGCTGTAGCCGCACAGTCAGAGTAACCCAACTAGCTTGACCGCTTCTGAACGATGTGCTGTGGTTTTCAACAGATGGACATGCTTTGTATCACAAATTTAGCTGAGGGTGTTAGTTTGTAGGGGTTTTATTTGGGGAGGATAAGAAACAGGATTTATAAAGTTTTCAGCCATTTCCGAAGCTGCTTTAGCTGTCTGAAGCTGAACAGTCATGTAAACAGCAGGCTCATCTATTAAAATAAAGCAGTGGTCCTCTGTCGTTTCCTTCTATACCTCTCCCCAGCCTCCAGGCTCACCAAAGCAGCAGAATCCTAGCTAGCTGAAATACAGGTAGCAAGTCATGGGAGGAAATTCAAGGGGCTGGTACACTCAAGTAGTTCCAAACTGCAGCTGTTGGAAACAGGGAACCTGTAGAAGGTCTGGCTACATTCAAACCTAAATAATAAATTAAAAGGCAGCAATGCACCTTCAATGGTAACAGAAAAAACCTTCCTGCTTTTGGTGTAACTCAAGGGCAACCAGGCTAGTTTTGGAAACCAGCTCTAACATTGTATTTGATAAGCTAGGACTTTTCAAACAAGGCTGTATATTTCATATGTAAGATGTCTGCATACACTACTTGCTATTATATTCCTGTAACACCTCATTAAAGTTACAGAAGTGATCTACACCATAATGGGTTAGTAAATGATTATCAAAAGCAGCAATAAAGCAAGCATTTTATGACACGTATCATTAGGGAGACAGTTTGTCAACATACCCAGTCACTATCATATATGATAACTGTGTCTGCCGCAGTTAAGTTAATGCCCAGGCCTCCAGCTCTTGTACTCACTAAGAACAGGAAGACTTCAGGGTCAGTATTAAATTGGTGCATCTGGAAGAGAATTATTCTGTTAAAAACCAGCAGATGGATCAAACAACTTAGCTATTTTGAGACCAATGTTTAAAAATATGAACACATGCTGTCAAAGACCAAACTACGACGTTAAGAAAAATTGCGTGTATTTGGGACAGGACAAGACCAGGAAGTGAATCAATTGTATTTTCGTATCTGATGATTCCAGTTAATGAGCTGTCTAACATACAGAGTGGAGATGGCCATAGTGACATATGGTCCAAACCACATCCACCTCCACATCATCTACCATTCAGTAATATTCTCCAAAGTGAGCACAGACCAAACGGACAGAGCCTAAAACCCTACCTACTTCTTGACACAACCAGCAATATAAAATACTGATGCCAACTTGACCGTAACTTCCAGCCACCCTGTATACCTCCTTCTCTTACGTGAAAGCTAAAAGTAACTTCCCGGCCTCCCGCTCAGCATGTAGCCTGCTTGTATCCAGCTGTCGGCCCAGCTCCTACCAGGCCTGCAGTACCGGTCAAACCTAGTCTACTTAGGCTGACCACCCACGTGCTGGTAGAACACTGGAAGAGTATAGTTAGTAATTTTCAGGCCTTTAATCACTGCAAAGGAAAAGAAACCATCACCCCATTGCCAGGTCAAAGCAGCTACCCAAGCTCTCTAAAAAGCCCCGTATCCTCTGGGCTCTCCTGGACACAGCATTTGCAGTACCAGCAGCAAATCATGGAGCTGGGATGAGGCTTGCTGAACTTCAGCTGGTGGCGTGAAAGATTTCTCTCATCCTGCACCCATACCACACTGTGGTAGGCACACAATCAACCCCTAAAAATCCTCACAAGCCAGCAGTAAAAATTTTACCAGCTTACTAAAAGTCACTACAGCTTGCTGACATGTTGCTAGTTAGCCTTTCCTCTTTAATAATTAACTCTATCAGTGACAACCTAAGTGTTTAGGGGTTTGGTTTTCCTCAAACACACTATGGCACAGAAAAAAGTGGGGCAAAAGGAAGCACAAATTGAGCTAGATGATCTGTCATCTGCCAGTTTTTCCTTATCTTCATACACAGTAGTGCCATACTTTGCAGACCAGATGGCAATTGCAGCACATCCCCTAGATACATCTGGTGTACTTCCTTCCATGTGTGCATTGCTGTTTTACAGCTCTGCAAACCCTCAGAGGTCTTCCAGAACCACCCTGCACGGCTGCTTTTCATGATAAATATATGCCTCAGTAGCAAGGCATTCTGTGGTTATTTGAAACCATTACAAGTATGCAAGAACAATGGATTGCACTGGAACAAATCCATGTGCAATTTCAGGCTGAAGTTACAGGTATCCCACTAGGTACAAAATCCCATTTCCTGGAAATTTACTTTATTTGGCATTAGACTTGCAGCATGCTCCCACATGCTGGCTTCAACTCCAGGATGCTAGGAAACAATACATGCAGGGGTAAAACTGGGATTAGTGCCTGCCACAGTCCAGATATATTACACACGTCATGACTGGGCAACTGACTACATAAGCACCCATCATCCTAGGCAAACCCCAGATATTGGTTAGTAACATGTTTCATTCCTTCAGTATTTGAACTGCAGGTATTAATGCAGCACCAAGGATGTCAGTTTTCAACATCTTCTGTATTAAAGGCTAAATGTGATGTGAAATCACCTCTCTCTTACAGAAAGAAGCAGAATTTACTGACAGGATCAAAGGGCATGTACATCTACTTACATTCTCTTCTCTCTCCGAGTATGACATAGAGCCATCCAATCGACTAAATTTGAAGTCTCTCAGATAACAGTAATCCATCAAAATGTCAAGCATCATAGTCATTTGTGAGAATAACAAGACCTACAAAACCAGGAAGATTCCTTAGTACCATTCTTTTGGTCATAAGGAGGCAGCTATGCTTCCACCCCTCCAAATCATTAGGCTTTACCTTATGTCCTCTCTTTTTCAGTTCTGGAAGCATTCGATCCAAGAGCAGAAACTTGCCTGAATTCTTTACTAAATTTTCATCGATCTTAGAACAGGGGAAAAGAGATTATGTTAGGAGGGAAGGATATGAAAGGTTTCCCCAACTCAGAATCAGTTAAATCGTGATGAAACTAAATTATACCCCACCACTTCATATGCTCAAATAATTTTTTAAAAAACCTAATTAGTTCTCATCCCCTTTCTCGAAGGAGAATCCCTGATAATTTTAATTTTTTCCACATGGAAAAGTGCTGTTTTCTCTCCCAGCTTGTAACGAATGCACATGGCTTCCACCCACTGGATATAAGGATGCACTACATCAGCCAAGTGACGACAAGTTAACAGAACAAGTTAACAGAACAAGTTTTTTGACTGCTACCTTAGACCCCTCTTTTGCTAAAGACAGCTTGTTAGATCTAATTCTTGCTAGGGGCTAATAGCAGGCATATAGAAACTCTTCAGGTCTAAGCCACAGAGCAGACACCTTGATAATCCTAATCCATTTTCCTGAGCAGGTACTAGCTCCTGCAAGTGGTGTCAACCATCAAGCAGTCTGCATTTTCTACACATTAACTAGCTTCCCCTTATCATCCAGATCAGGCTATCTGCTTTTTATGCACTGACTTCACACTGATTAACTTCAACAGCTTGTTCCTCACTGCAGCTGAATCTGCTATCGCTCACTGAACAGGAGACATGACTACACATGCCCACAAACCTACATTCAGTATGTGCAAGCAGCTTCTAGCTGTTCAAGATTCTTTCAGTTCAAATTACTTCATACTTTCCTATACTGCAAACTGTTTTGTGAAGATTAAACTACCAGCTGGCCTTTGTGATATAATTTGGATTTTTTTCCCCTTAGAGGAGAAAGGATGCTGTATTCTCAGAGCAAATTAATTATATACTTGGTTCAGCCCTCCAACATCTCACACTTAAAAAGTTACCACCGCAGCTCCTGCAGCATGTACAATATATGTCATGAGCAGCTCACCAAGGTCAGTAGTTTTTGTTTTGAAAATGAACCTTTGTGAGGAGAGCTTGAGGCAAATCCTGAAACACTCTGAGCCAAGGGAAGCCAGCTACTGTTTGAATTCAGTAACTGCTCCCAGCAGATGAACACTGCTATGACTAAGAACACTGTGGCATCACTGTGCAAAGGCTAAATGGGCACAGAGGCTGAACTGATAGGGCTCAACTGCTGCTGTAGGAAGCTTCAAATAAAGATTGTCACACTGCTGGAATTCAATGGGGAGACGTATGCCAAATACCTTGAAAAAGTCATTCTTTACTGTCCTCAGCTCACAGTCTATTGCCTTTTAATGCTGGAATAATTATTATCATAATACTTTTCAAATAGGTACCTTGAATTGTTGTGTAGCAGGGTCCAACGGGTATTCAATAAGATAGGGGTGATTGCAACATTTCCTCAGCAACATCATAATATTCTGCAGTTTAAGGTTTACCTCTGAATCCATGGGAATGCTCACTTCTACCACTGGCCTTGAAAAGATACAGCATCTTATTAGTACAGAAAGCATTGCCTTATTATGCTACAGATACCGAAGAGAAAAAAAAAGTACTAAATCAAAAAATCAAGCAATGGATTCACATGCTATAGCATATGTCCTCAAAATCTCTCATAGTAAAGCTATTACCAGATGAAAACATTTAGTGCCACACTTGCCACTGAAGGCACAAGGGTTTGCCATTATTGGTTTAAAATAGAAAAGGACAGTCAATAGTAATGAGAAGCAAAAAAACCTCCCAACCCACCCAACTTGTATAAGTCACCCAGCAGAAAGGGAACAGAAACAAGCTCTCTTTAGAACAAATGGTTGGATCACCTGCAGAACAATGCATAAGCTATTAGAAAACCAGTTCTCTGCCTAATCCCATTTTGGCCACATGTACACACTGCAGGATTCACAACAAATACAGCTACTTACCTCTTCTGCATCTAAGTACCCCCTCCAATGTCAGGGATCCATGCATACCATAAAACTCATACAAACATACATTTAAGTGTCTGTTCTTTCAAAGTACACTGGACTACAATAAAAATCGAGCAAAATAACTACATTTCAACTCTGAAGATTAATCTGGTTTTCCTTAGAACCAAGGGACTTCCAACCAATTTAGAGCCAGCTATAAGCCTTGCCAAACCCAGGAATGAACATGATTCCTCAGCACTCTCAATCCTGAACCTCAATTCTAGTCTTAATCACCAGAAAGTCACCAATGCCTGCCACCAGAACAGCAGTAACTGTGCTGGTCATTTGGGTTCCAGATCTCTGCTTAAGCCTACATATTTCACAGAATTTCACAAGGAAAATACTCCTCCTTTTTCTCCAGTCTTGAACCCAAACTTTGTTTCAAGTATTCCTGAGTAATTCCACAAAAAATCAAGGAGTTAACTATAGTTAGCTCAGCAGCATTATCCCTTGCCCTGTCTCTGAGCCAACAAAAAATATAACTGTGAAAGTAACTGAACTTTGGAGACAAAAGGTTTACCTGAACCTTGCAAAGCCTGCAAAACCTAGCAATAAGCCAAGCTCTTCAGCAATTTGCACTCATTGCCAGCTGTAGCCAGAACCTAAGCTATTACACTGAAATTTCAACTACAGAGTAACTAAGATGAAGCAGTTCTTCCCTGGCTGGCACCCGACACATCATCTTAGATGCTGAGGCTTTGGTGAAACCACAGTTCTTCACTACCAAAACATTTTAACAGCCCAAAGAAATTACATTTCACCCTTGGCCACTTTAGCTCTGTATGGATTATCAATAGCACTGTCACCACAGGACCTACCTAAGACTGACTAATGAAAACAGGGACTCAAGAAGCGATTTTATTGCTAGATGCTGGAAAGGCCAAATGTCTAGGAGGTCTGTAGCAAGTAGGAGTAAATGTCTTCTAGTTATCTACAACTCTAACGAGTCAGTGAGTGATGGTACAGCCTAATAATGCCTATCGTGGCCTAGCAAATTTTAGTTAAAAGCAAAGAAACAAATCATAAAGCTACAGGGACAGTGAATTACAAAATGCCATTCTTGATCAATTTGAATAAGCAAAGCTCTGGAAGTAGAGGGAGATATAAAAAGAATCTTTTAGGGGAGGCACCTCTCTTTTTCTACTTCCGCTTGCATTTTGCTGATCAATTTTTCCAAGTCATCAGGTGAATCATTACGTTCTTCACAATAATCAACCAGTTTTCGACTACGACGTTTTGGTCGGCCTGTAGGACTCAACTCAACTACTTCTTCCTGTGGGAAATAATGTTGCCATCAACAGCAGATAGTTTCAGATTCAAAGGCCTATGCTGACCCAAGAATTCTCACTACTGATAAGAGGTATCAGTGATACGTATCATGCAATACTTAAGACTCCGCAGCTCCAAGTTTTGCTAAGTAGAAAATGCAGCCCAAATTTTAAAAGGTCTGTAATTGTAGATTTTGAAAGCTTCTGCTTGATTTTCAAAAGCTGCATTAGCACCTTACTGATTTTACAGCAGAAATTGTCAGCTCTATAAAAAAATGTCTTTTGCCCCCAAGCAAATAGTACCCAAGAACACATTACGCTCATACTGTATTAGTTCTGAGCCCATTAAGTCCAGTCACAGTAACTGCCATTGAAACAGCTTAACGAAAGGATGGGAATAAACACTTAAGCAGAATGTGGGTTTCGTTACAATGGCAATGAAGCAGTACCAGTGTGGGTTTGCCTATAAACCATTAATAGCAAGCACAATTTCTAACATCCATATCAGCAGATACCTCGTTATTTCCAAGCAGTTTGCTAATGGTGCGATTTACAATGGCAGTATAGAAAGTTTCTTGCTTCTTTGTCAGCGGTGCATATACCACAACTTCTCGTTTAGGAGGAACCTCAAGAGCAACATCAGATTTCAGTCTTCTCAGTAAGAAAGGTGTCAAAATCTGAAATGTGCAGGCGTGTTATTAATTACTCAAAGCTCTCAACATGGCTAGTTTAAAAAAGAAAACACAACAAAACCCACACACGCTACACAAACAGGTCTACTGATATAATGCTATTTTGACAACTTAAAGCAAGGGAGTTAATTTGCAGAGTTCCGTATTTCTTTTTTTAATATGGATGCCTACTCCAAAACTTTTACGTGCATACCGGTAATACAGGTATTCAACCAACATACCCATTGACACCAGAAGTTCTGAAGTGTTTAATGGGGGTACAGTAGCAACTACATTACAACTACAGACCTTTCAAATAATTTTAATTGAGAGAAAGTAATTTGATTATGAAACAACTCATTTTGCTTTTTATATTTCTTAAGTTATTCTGGGAAAGCCCAAAACCTTTAACTGAAATAAATAATAAATTGTCATTGACAATTCTCTCACCAACAGCTTAAGATGGGAAAATGTTAGTTCTGTAAGCATTTACTTCCACACACCCTCTTTTTTTAAAGTTTTGAGTGTTAGTTTGGTTTTGAAAACAGGCACTTAAACTAGGCTGTCAAAGGTATTCTGTTCAATACCTAAAAGCTACACAAATTCCCTCAAAGTTATCTTTCAACAAAAGAAATACAATTAAATCTCTTGGCAAACGGAAGCAAGCAACGGCAATTAAGTTTGACTAAACTCAACTCAGTTCCAAGAATAAAAATGAGTCATTATCAAAGAGGTGTATTGTTCCTTTCAGCATTTATAAGTGCTGTAAAGATTGAAAAAAAAACCCCACACAAGTCTAAGTCAGTTTAGAAGTGCCACAATTAAAAGCCTCAGGCCCAGAATTCAGCTCCACAAACAAGATTTTGACACACTCAATAACGGTCAATGGTAGAAGTAAACCATGAAAAAAAATCAAATACAAGTAAGAAGTGAAACCTGATGCAGCATATGCAAGATGTTTTGCTCCCTTTCTTTAGCAATAATATCTTCAGCAGTTTCTGTAACACTGGTAATATCAAACCAGGATTCAAAGCTATAAAAACAAACAAAAAAGTTGTTTACTTCATAGCCATTATTCTTCATTGTTTAATTATACTATTATTTTATCCTGCTATTTAAGAAAAACACAGCACTAATATCCATCATGAATACAGGGTGAACAGGAGGTATTTCTGAAATATACCTGTCAATTCCTATGCTCAAGGTTTTAAATGGCTGGTAAAAAACCTTGTATTTGTTGGAGTATTCACTATGATCTATTATATTCAATCTAGTCTATATCTTTTTCCAAAATTAGCCTAAAGACTGTTTTGGCAACATTCTTCCACCTGACCCCCTACTGCTTCCAAAAAAGATCTTTCTTTCCTGGGTCCCCTGTCTGGCAGCCTCACATCGCTTTCTCCGGTACCTTAGAGAATCTCAAGCAGCACCAGGCACTTATGATTAGACAAACATCTCTCCCCCCAAAATAAATGCTCATGTCTTAGCTCAGAGTTGAGCTTCCACTATCCACAGAGCTGACAATTACTTCCTTCCTTTCTGAAGCAATTAAGCAGGAAGGCAAGACACATTTCAAAGCGTTTACCACCAAAATAATCATACTGAATTACAACTGTAACATGTCTTCACATGCTGATACAAGTTTAATTATTAAAGAGGGCACAACAATGCCAAAACAGAACAAAGGGAAATAGTTTTCACCATCAGACTGCAACCTACCTTTTCAAATCATCAAACACATCTGGCAACAGGAAGTTAAGCAACGACCAAAGCTCTGCCAGGTTGTTTTGCAGGGGAGTACCAGTCAACAGGAGCTTATTGTCTGCATTAAATCGTTTCAATTCTCTGATAAGGCGGCAGTTCATATTTTTAATTCGGTGACCTTCATCTACTATCAGGTATTTCCAGAAGCAGTGCTACAAAAAGAAAGAACATTTCAGTAAACCTTAGCTTCACCCCAACAAAACACTTGCCAGATGAGATAAGCAGAACTAAGGCCGATTCTATTTACTGTTGTTTCTCACTTTGCCAGAATGAAAGAGCTGAATCCAAACAGTTAGTGCCATACATCTGCTTCATGTGACTGCATTTAGAAAGCTCAGAGGATTACAATATAAACTGGTACAAGAAAATCATCTCGCTGAAACAACCATTCTGATGCTAACCCTGATATTCATACGTTAACTACAGCTTTTACTCTAAGCCTCCCCACCATTACCTAGAGAGGTAATGAGAAGAGCAGGTATGTTGTAGCTATCTGCTTACCTCACTTTTTGGACAGTGTTCTGTTTAAAGAACTTTTTAAGCATAAAATTCCAGAGCCACCACTACCCAGGAAACAGAAATGAATGCCAACATAAATGCTACAGTATGACACTCGTACAGGCTACATGTGGTTCTATGGTTTGGTCGGGTTTTTTTGGTGCGTGGGTGGTTTGGTTTTTTTTAAACTATATTAAAAAGCATTGCTATCAGTGATGAGGCATTCCACCCCTCCGAGGGCTTTCTGGAGAACTTAAGATACCTGCAGGGCATTTCTGTCTCGCATTGCTATTTCAAAGGAAGTAATGACCACAGGATGGATTTGCAGTGATCCTTGTCGCCTGTGAATTTTACGAACCAATTTGCGACGGTCCTGCTGAGCTCCATGATAGAGCATGAGAGGAATCTGAAAAAAGATGTTTAGAAGTCAGGTGAACTATGCTCATTTAAACCTAAACATAAGATAGCAAAGATAATTAGGTCTGTTACATGAAGGCTGTAAACACATAGCAAATCATGGCACAGGGTGTAGTAACCCCGAACACCTACAATTAAACTGATGTTCTATACTGAGAAAGTTTCAAGGCAAAGAATTAGAATATGAAATAAATAATTTGTTCTTTTAAACCTAAGGAAGAAAAAGATTTTGGTGCCTTTTACCTCTGGAGTAAATCTCTTGAATTCAGACATCCAATTTGGAAGAGTAGACAAAGGACCACATACTAAGAATGGACCAGGGACTCCTCGCTCCACCATCAGTGCTATCGTTGCAATACACTGAATTGTCTTCCCCAGCCCCATTTCATCAGCTAAAATGCCGTTGATACCATTTTCCCAAAGCATCTGCATGCACAGAAAAAGAAATGTAATGAGAAAGAACCAACACACCTTAGGAACAACAGACATCTTTAGGAACCTACAACCGGTGGAAACTCTCCACTAGGCACATTTTATATTACAGACAAGTAAGATTTATCCATGATAAAAATATATACAAGCATCCTGTAAACCCCAGACATTCATACGTAGGTGTACATACTTCCAGCCAATTAAATGCCTGACTAGGAGGCAAAACCCAAAACGGTATCAAAGGAAAGTATCTAAGTGTTATATCAAATAGCACTTCAACCCTAAGTACAGCTCACACTATCCAAATTTTTATTCATCCCAGCCCCAAAGAATTCTCTTAGGTCCCCCCTCTAAAAGACTGAGTCATTGTGTTGATGCTTCAGTTTTATCTGTTCAAGTAGCTTTTACAGACACATCTACTTCACCATAGGAAACAGGTGCAGTTCCTGACCAACACAGCCAGCTGTTCCAGCAAGTTCTTTGTGCAGGCACTCCCTATTCTGATAGGGGACAGAGCAACCTCTCTCAAAAGAGCAGAAAGACAGACATAGAAGTGTTCTTTGGTTACTCTATCTACTGTTCATAGTCACAAAGAAGGTTGTTATAACTGAGGGCCCAACAAAGGAAGCTCTTTTTCACCCCAGAACAGGCCTGTCTTCCCTTCACACTTCCCAGTAACAGAACAGCGAGTAAGTTTAGTGGCACTCACTTGGGAGATCAGCCTAAGCCTGTTAAAACAGGATACACATGCTTGTGGGGAAGAAAAAAGAAAAGTAAAAACCTAAGGGAAAAGTAAGATCAGTAGCAGAACGAAAATAAATTCTGTCTGGCTCTGATAATTAAGAAACAAAGTTGTTCTAATTTGGCTTGCAAGCAAGAAATGGGGAGAAATTAAATAGGTATGTGGGCAATTTTTATGGCAAGTTTATTTAGTCTTTTATTTCAAAGACAAAACATTTTTAAACCACTGAGTTAAACTCACTAGTTAGATTCCAAGATGCAGAGAACAGAAAACTTTCCTCCATGTCAGGCCTGCAAGGTAATGGGTTTTTCAACACCTAAAAGGCTAGGTAATTCACGTCCTTCAGAGAACAAAATAGTAAGGCTGTTCCTTTGCAGTATGCATGGGCCTTCTGCATTCACAAGGTACTTAGAAGGACAGGCTGAAAACAGTTGAGTGGAACAAGGAAAAATAGATGGAGAAAGGGAAGATGGAGAACACCAACCAAAAAAAGTCTAAAGAAACATTTACAAACACAAATATCCTCCCCACACTGAAACTTTTTATCTGCCGCTTGACAATTTCTTCATAACACCAGATTCTTGTATGAGAAGCCATAAAGAACTGTCTCTTCCTTCTTCACCTTCCCTGTACCAACTATGATCACTAACTTCTAGTGTCTGTTCCCCTCCATTTCTCTATCTCCAGTCAGCAATAGATTCAATTTCATCAGCAATCACTCCATACCCGTAGCCACTCCATGCCTTCCACTTGGTACCACCTCATTACACCTCCAGTAAAAATCTTTGGCTGCTGAAAAGGCACTGGTTGTCCGTTAAATTTCCGCACTGGATCAAGGAATTGCTTGGCACTGTGTCGCACGGCTTGACACAATCTATCCTTAATGACGCTATTTGAGTCTCCATTTTTCTGCAGGTCTTCTGGACACAGGTTGTCAGAAGAGCTTTCATCCTGGAGAGGGAAGTTCAAGGAACATGTGACAAGTGGCAGGCACAAAGCCCAGCTAAGACATACGTTTGCCCGATTTACACCAGTCTTAAGGTGCAGTAAAATAAGCCAGCCCTGAGTCAAAGGCTTATTTTGAGTAACTGTCATCTCAAGAGTAGAATTTATTTTTAGGATTAATATTACTACCTAGGCAGATTTTTCATGTCAACATGAAAACTTTTAATTCAGGACGTCAACAGCTAGCAAATGTTTATGTACAGGAAAAGTTTATGTACAGAAGATACGCTATTAAGTGTAAAAAGCCCTCCCTCCTGTTGGGCTTAACACACTTAAACTACAATAATGCGTGTCAACATACCTGATTTTCCACTTTACTTTTTTTTGCCACAGACAGTATTTCCTGGAAGCAAAGAAAAAAAACCTATGCTTATGTGCTTTTCAACCTTCAAGTCTACTACAAATTGTATTTCATGAGATCTTTTAATTAAAGAATACTTTAAAAAGCTTTCCATACAACACCATTAATCATACCAGCAACTCCAAGGACACACACCACAGAACACATTCCAGTTAAAAAGGGTAATTGAAAACTCAACTGGAGCTATAGTCTCCTCACAGCTTGCCTCCCCAAAGACTTAAACCCCCACCCTGGATCTGAATCCTACAGGCCTGACAACACTGCACTGCAGGAAGAAAGCCTTACATTACAGATAGATTACTGCTGGCTGATAGTCTGATGGCAATGTATGAGAATGTATTGCCTATTGACACACAGACGTCACACAGCAATTGCCACAGCAATTGTCTCGCTAGCTAAAAATCTGAGCTCCAAAAATCCAGACAAGCCTTTTTATAGTTATGGCCTACCTCTTTGGACATGATTTCTGAGATGTTGTATGTCCCATCTTCTCTTCCTCTCTTCTTTTTTGCACCTATAAAATAAAATTTATACAACACATCAAACGTTAAAGAAACTAAGAACACCAGTACTGACAAAAAGCAAAGCCTGATGTATTACCTGATTTCTCCTCTTTGCCATCAACTGGATTTTGACCCTAGAAAATAAACATGGGAAGAGGTTCATCATCTTATGCATCTCTGACTATCGTGACACAGAGAAAAAGATGTAATCACCTTCAAACTACTGCCTTTGAAAGCTTCTTGAAACACTTTTACTATGAAGCAGTTTATAAAAAAAAAATACAGGAAAAGAGTTTCTTCTTATATTTTTTATTACTTGTTCAGCATCTCAGCTGAATAAGTAAATCATTGCTAAACCAGAAATCCTCCTCCAGACAAATTCAAGCCATTTTCTTTAGTATAATTAGTCAGAAACACCTCCTTAAGATGACTGTCATGGTATGCAATTTTTAATCAATCTTGTTACCGTTGAAAGAAATATGTTATAGTACATAGATCCTGCAAATCAAATACTGGAGAAGTCTAATTTATTTACTTTATCTACTGTGACAAAATTAAAAGTCTGGCAAATTTCCATGACACTTTAAAATAGCTAGTTATCTTACCTTGGCAGACTTTAACATCATCTCTCTCTTTTTTTCCAACTTCTCTTTCCTTCTCTGTTCCTAAATAAATAAATAAATAGATGAACCACCACCAATGACAAGGACAACAACAAAACCCCAAACATCCAAAACAAACCAAAACATCCTGCACATTTCTTATTTTTCAATAACACACACACAAGAACTATCCATTATAGAAGTGGTAACAGGCATAGATTACGTTGGTAATGCAGTGTTTTGTGCACCCTACAGACTTTATTTTCTTTTTGCAGTCTCACTGAAAGCAAAGCCTCTATTCTGACATACGTTAAAATGATAAAGCAAATAAATGGGCAAATAAATGCAACAAAAAGGTGGCAGCCCATCTTAAGAATCCAAACAAGACAAGGTAAGAATCTGCAGACAATAATACACCTACCTCCAGTTGCTGCTGTTCCATTTTGGTTAGCAAGAACTTGGAATAGATGTTGCTTTTTTCAAGCAAATGTTGAAGCCTCTTATAGCGCATTTCACTTGACTCCCTGTCCCAGGAAGTTCGAGCCTGGCCAACACAGAGATGTCAATTATTTATAGATGCTTCAGGGCTAACGTTTTTAATATAACAAAGGATTCTTCTATAGGATAACTACAATTGTCTCACACACACACGTTTTCCTTTCCAGTCCAGGTTATACATCTATGATTCATGCTGTACCTGTGAAGTGCTGCAAGATGAAAGTAACTGAGGGTTGCATTCACTTGCATGTGTAAACAGAGCTCTGCAACACATATGCTTCCAGTGTAGTAGCGAAAGGCATTCAAGGGCTCAAAAGTGTCTCAACTCAAATTTATAGATTTAGAACAAAATGAAACTTTAATTTTTTGCAGTCTGCACTAATTGAGAGCAATAAAAAACCCCTACCTGGCAAAATTCAGTCGTTTCCCAAGTATTGGTTCAGACCCTCCACGTGCCATTTGCACAAAGCTAGTTTTTCATTATGAAAAGAGAGAGCTACAAAACCAGCATGCCTAATTCACAGAGGTCAATTCCCAGTGTGAAAACAGTAACTTCTGCTTGCTTTGCTTACAAAATCCACACATGCCTTTAAAAGTAACTTCTGTTGAATCAGTCAAGGCGGTGCATTTACAAGTTTGCAATTTAGTACTTAAAACTCAGATCTAGACTCCCCAGGAAAGTAAATGCATTCACCTTTCTGCATTCATCCAACATTGCTTTTTAGATTGAGGTATCAGCCCCGTGAAAAGGTGTAAATTAGCATCTTCAAGAGAAACTCCAGAAAGGCAACATGCAGAGCTTTACAAGATGCTTATCTCTGCCACTGTGTTCAGAAAAACACTGGGGGAAGGGCAAGCTAAGACGGAAAGGCAAGGCAATCTTCTAAAACGGAACAGACTAACAGGCAGGGAAAAAGGATATTAGCTGAATCATGGGACAAACTGTGTGACACAGAAGAGGGGAAGCATGTTTCTCTCTCCCAGAAATCACATCTTTATTTTCCAAAAGCAGTACTCCATGCCATTCTTATCAGGTAACTATCACCGTGTTCTTTTATGAGCGGAAGATCTATCACCACAAATTCTTTGTGAAAAGAGATTGTCTTCTCATGATTCTCCATACAGTTTTTACTTGCTTCTGCTCTCCTCAATCCAGGTTTTTGCCTTCAGATGAAAAGTACCTCAGCTCAGAAAGATCAACCCTTGATGCAACACCACGAGAGAATATAATTAAAACTAGACTACTTCTTTCAGTAACTTACAATTGCTCACTTTTTATTGGAGTGAACACAGCTCTCTTCCAATTAAGTGGTCATTCTGAAGGACTGTTCCCTTGACCAACTGAAACATTTCAGGGGGAAGAAAAGAAAACTCAAAGATGACGAACAGCACTGAACGTTCATGATTTCTCCACTTTGTCCTATGACTCAACCTTGAAGCCTCAAAGAAGTGTGTTTTTCCTGAAAAGGTCAAAAATTTGCCATTCTTTTTCATCATTCTACATTCTTGTATATTTGCACACTGGTATTTTGCCATCAGCCCCCAGAAAGAGCAAGTGACTCTTCTGTTGAACTCTGCACAAATCACCTGGCAGGGGGTTCACCGAAGTGACAAGCATAAAAAACCCAGAAGCTTCAATAACATCAACTGCCCCCAAGATGCCAGTAAGCCTGGGGTTTACAACATGAACAATCTCCCTTGGTCTAACTGGCCCCAGATTGCACAGAGAAAGCTCGACAGAAGCACATCAATGGAGCAAAATCCTTGCTAGAAGTAGGATCTGTGGATTCTCAAGAAATGGAGAGAATACAAAACAACATCCAGCCCTATCCGATTAGGGTATTGTTATAGAAGTGGTTGGTTGTGAAGAAAATTAAATTCTAAGTCCTCGTCTCAATACTTCCTCTGCAATAAGGTAATTTGCTCTACAAGGGTTTTTTGCTTACGCTCCAAAAGCATTGCCCCCAAATTTTTAGTTCCAAGTCTGATCAAGGAATACCTGAAAAGCAGTTTGGACAGGCTCTATCATGACTTAGTTTGCAAGAAAAGAGAATTATGAGCCTTCCGGGAAAATAAAGTATTACTTTCTAATTACCGTATTACAAAATGCTGCAGGCTAAAAACATGCCTTTATAAATCACATCTTTTCTCAGTGAAAAGAGAAACAGCAATTAAAATCGGCTCCAGGCATTAGAAATTGTCTTTTCATACTCTTAGAATAATGCTTCAGTTTTTAAGACACCAGTCTCCTGTGGGCTGAATACAAACCTACATAATTAACAGAAAAGGCTAAAGTGAGAGCAGTCTGACAGGGAGAACACCCAACTGATGGCTCAAGTATTTTGAGTAACAATTCTCCGTTCCCCACAATACAATTCTCAAAAAAGCATTTAAGATAAGAGTTCTTTCAAGCTCGTATTTCCTTATGGTTGAAATACAATACTGTATATAGTATTCCGATACCCTGATAACGTGTACCAGCACAGGTCTAGAAGCATCATGTTTTCATCTTCTCTCTCCAAAACAGATTGGTTAATATCAACCAATACTCAGTATCAACATTTGAAAATATTCACAGCAAGAGAGAAATGAAACATAGCAATGATTATGTCATTTGTCATTTCCTTGAAGCATTCTAGAAAACCGTTATTTTTCCTGCAACATAAGTACACACAGCAAACATCAACCCTTAGGACGACGTACATTTCTCTTAGCAGCAATACCACCTCAAGCAGCTCCTGCCTCCCTCAACTCAGGGATGCCTGCACAACTGCATGCAGGGGAGAGCAGGGCAGTAGACCGAGAAAATGACATAAAAAAAATGATCCTTTGGGGCTAGGCTGTTTACACTACCTACCTTCTTGATGCGGTTCGATTGCAGCCTTCAAACACCACTGAGAGAGAATGAGCTGCCAGTGACAACAGCTGCCTTAACTATAACCTCCCACCAAAAGAAATGCATAACCGGGCTTATTTTTGGAAAGGATAAATGGTTTTGAAAAAGTGTCCTGCAGATCTCTTACCGTGTCGTTGGTTTTTTTCTAATAAAATAAGCGGCAAGAGGATTAAGTGTTACGTACACTTACAGCAAACACAAATCGAAGCCTTGCCTTTTAACATTTCAGATAGAAATTCAGAAGAATGCGAACTTCCTACCCTTTCTGCAATCATCTAACTCGACAGGCATTGTGTCTTAATTCACAGGCTGAGAACGACAAAAGCAGAGGTAATCTTCTCACTGTAAACCTGTAGAAAATGCAGCAGCCTTCCTGCTGACCGCAAGAGCCCACCGCTAGCCTTCGAAAACGCCTCCGCTGACTGACGAGAGGCGCCTGACCCGCAGCCGCCGCCCGGGACGGCACAGCCGCTCACGTTTGTTTGTTTTGAAGTCCAAGGAGCGGCCCGACACGCGGCCCGGCCCGGCCCACCAGACTGACGGCGCGGGCACGGCGCTCAGGTCCACACGAGCCCAACCGCCCGGGGCATCCTTCCCCCACTCCGCGGGGCTGGGGGCTCGCCGCCCCCGGGCCGCCCCTCACCTTCTCCAGCATCTGCCGCTCCTTCTCCAGCCCCGCCGCCTCCAGCTGCTCCTCCTCCTTCAGCATAGCCGGCGTGATCACCGCCGCCTCCGCCTGCTGCCCCATCTCCGCGCCCAGCGGTTCTGCAACGAGCGCACGGTTACCCGCGGGGGCCCAACCGCCCCCCGCCCGCCCCCGCCCGCCGCCGCCCCGGGCTCTCACCGCCGCTGCTCGCCGTGTTCTGGGCTGGCATGGCCGCGCGCCGGGGCCGTTGGGCGCGAGGCGGTGCGGTGCGACACAGCGCGCGCCGCTAAACTCCCGCGCTCGCAGCCGCGCGGCCTCGCGAGACCAAAAACGGCGCGCTGGCCCAGCCGCGCGAGAGGCGGCAGAGCTCTCGCGAGGCTGCTCGGCCCGCCCAGAAGCCGTCGCGCACATGCGGGTTGCAGTCCCGTTCCCGTTGCCCTGCCCGCCGCGCCGCCGTTACCGCCGGCAGCTCCTCGTCGGCGGTGCCCCGCGTCGCGCTCCAGCGCTGAAGCGCTTTAGGGCCCTTCCTGCCCAGACTGGGGGCTCCACACGCCGCGCTGAGCCGTGGGCCTCGGCCGTGCTGCCGCCCCTGCGGGGTGCAGCGCCCCCTCCAGGAGCCGCCGCGGGCCTTCACCGCCTGCAGCCGCCGGCCCGGCGCAGCGTAACGGAGCTGCCTGGGCTTCAGCATCCTGCTTCTTCCCTTTGCCAGCGGGAGCGGCACCGGTGCACGTCTCAGGATCTCCACCCAGAGTGTGGGCAGAGCGAGGCCCCGGGTGTTGACGTGAACGCTTCTGTTAGTGCCACGAGAGGGCAGAGGAGCGCTTGGAACCCGAGTGCCCGCTGTGCCTCCCTCAGCCCGCCTTCCCAGGACGTGAGCGACGGTAAAGCAACTGTTTCTAACGTTCAGAACACAAACACTTCAGCTTCACCTAAATAACACAAGCTGTCCAAATAACTCCGGGCTTATCGTCTCAGATGCATAAAACACACTGCGCCAGCAATTTCTTGCACCTGACGGTCGAACGGATTGCCGTTTTAAACTGGCTCTGCACGCGTGGGAACCACGGCTCCTGGTTCTGAGGAGAGACCTGGAAAAAGAGAGGGGGAGGAAAGAAGCAGCAGAAGAACAAACAAGTCTAGTAATAACTGAGGTGGATGGCATTCCTCTCATTCCCAAAGCCTTAGAGGCTGACTCTGGGTGTTGTAATGTGGTTTATGGAAAAATGATTCTGTTTTGCAAGGCATGGTTTGGAGGCTAACTTGAGATGGTTCTGCATCGGTGCCACGGAATGTTAGCAGGGTGGAATGTTATTAACCCCCTAATAAACTTACTTTATTGGCATCGTGGCAATTGAATGCAGCCTTTTTCAAGCTTCTGTTTCATTTGCAACTATGCTCAAGACATCACAGAGAATAAACTATGAAAACCTTTATTTTACAAGGCACTTTTCATTCTGCGAGACCTCAAGTGCTTTACAAACTATATCGATAGAGTAGGATAATCACCTAGATGACGACTGAAATGAACCCAAGCTGGAATATGATGGTGGCTTTAATGTCTCCCAACACCCGTTGCAGGCAAGAAGCAGGGGTGAAAGTATAACTAGAACTTCAGAAACACTTGGGAAAGTGAAATTGCAAATATTTTGGCTGGGCTATAAATGTTAATACCTCTGCTTCTTTTAAAAACACTGTAAAATCTGTCCTGGCCAGAAACTGTAAGGAGCACAATCTCCTATCCACAGAAAGTAAGCCTCTCAGTAAAATACATCATGGAATACAAATGTTCCATCTTACTTCTGTATTCATACAGGCTAATTTGTAATATCATTAAAACCATTTTTAGAACTGTAAGACAGTGAGACATACACCACTTTACCTCACATTATCACTTCAACAATTTCGTTTCAGCCATTTCCTGCTCTGCCCAACACCTTGTCTGCTAGCTGTTTGGGGCAGGAAGGGATTTGCTGGTGGGTACTGGGGTTGTGGCTCCCTGTGGATGGTTCAGCACCACAATTGCCTTGAATTGTTGCAGGGAAAGACTGTGCTGTTGTGTAGCAATCCTTGCCTTCCCACCACTGCTGTGGCTGCATCCACCCTGGCCCAGGACACCCTGCTATTCCCTGCACCAGGAGAGCTGCTCTGTTAGCTTCTAGGGGATTATTTGCTTTGGTGTGCAGGGTGTTTCTGTGTTCAACTAGTCATAATTTAGGGCTGGAGTATTATTTTTCCTGTTTATCAGTATGTCATCAGAAATAAATGTCAGAATGGTAATTAATTAGCCATTTCTTTGCTGACATTCAGATATCCAATACCCACAGAACCTGATGCAATGGAAGGCTCTGTAAAACATGCCTTTAAAAAAAATATTTAGGTAAATGCTACTAAATCAGTCAGTTTTGGCTGGAGCCTGTTGGACGTATACCATGGTCGGTTTTTAACATCCCACAGACAGACACATAGGAGTGTGCAAAAGATTCATGTCCAGTCTTGCAGGCAAGGGCACTTATCCTGGCTAGCACACATGAGCAAGGTGATGCCGACAAACATTCTCCCCCAGACCCAGTTATTACCATGGAATGAGCAAGTGCTGCTTGTCACTGCTCCCTCCAACTGCTCAGTCTCACAGACTGAGGCTTCAGTATTTGATGGTCTGAGGTGACAAGTGGAATAAGGCAGTGTTTATGTAAATTTTTCATGGGGTAGATTCTTAGTAGTTGGGAATGGGGTTATTTCCACTGGCACAGGATGTTAAATGGGCAGAGCCAGTAACACCTTCCCCAAGTGTAGCAGGATCCAGGAAATGAGGTGTCCCCATGCCATAAATCTCCACTCACTGCTTAGCACAAGCAAAGAGCTTGCAACATGTAACTTACATCCAGAAGCGGTTTCTTTTACCTCAGTAGTCGGTGGCGTGTTACTGCAGTGCAGAGAGTCACCACCGGTCCATCACCTTTTGTTCCAGAAGGTGAAAGTCTCTCATAACACACTGGGACGCTTACACAGTATAATGCACAGTGCGGAGAAAGAGGAACCGGGTGGCAGAGAAGGGGCTGGGGGAAATTACAGTGCAAGAGAGCAGGTAAGTGTTAGAAAAATGCAGATTGTAAACAAAGATGGTTCTGTTCTCAGGTTGGCCAAGTGTCTGCTGCTGAGTTGCAGAAACCGTGGGTTGTCACTTTTGAGATTTACTTGTCACTCTGGTATGCAGTACAAGAATGTGTGTCATTTCATCATGCTCCTTGCCTGCACGGGTTACCTAACTAATTTACTACAAACTGTAAAAGTAGTTCCTTGTACTAATTGCCCTGACTGCTGCATGACCAAAGAGGAAACTGAGACTTAGAAATAAGATGGTTTTCTCTAGATGAGAAAAGTGAGACATACAGATTGAGGCTCTTACTCATTCATGATATGTGTACAAGGCTTTTCCCGAGCAAATGAGAAAGTCTCCAAAGCATTGTGGCAGATAGCGGTTGCATCCTTGAAATTTGTTTACTGATCTTCAAATTTAATTTTTTTTCTTTTTTCCCTTTTTTTGTTTTTGGCTTAAGAATGAATGAATGCTAAAATGCATCAGTAGCAGCCACAGGCATTCTGGTTGCTCTTCCTGATAGTAACCACCCATATTTGGCATGGCTAAAAGAGACACAGTAGCAGGATCCTCTCCTCCATCCACAAGCACCATGGTGGTCAGAAATTTCAGAGACCATCCAGATCGGTGGATTGGCAAGTTTAACTAAATCTCCTGTAACTTAAGTTAAACATCCAGCTGGGAGATGGGTAGGACAAAAGCACTGAAGTGACCTGGGGTCTCAGCAGGTAACCAGAATGCTATATATACAAGAACGCTAGATGGCTGCACAGTCTCCAAGAAAACTGCTCTTGCCTTCAAGTTTAATTACGTGGCTTGTGGGCCTGAAACACGTACGGTAAGATGTGTTGATCAGTGAAGTAGTTTGTGGGCTAGCCCCTCTGTGTTAGTAAGAATCAAGCTCTCCTCTGAGCTGGCAGTCAGAGCTGCAGGCTACTAGGAGTGGCATTTGCTGACGGCTGGACTGAAACATCCCACCAAATAATGAGAATGTCATCCCACAGTGATGCAGCCTTCCTCCAGATTTGCTATGTCTCCGTCAGCAGGAGTGGAACCACATGTGAAGCAGCTCCTGAGACGCCCATTTTCAACCTGGCCTTTTGACTAACCTGAAATCCCTCTGACAACCAAGAAAAGGGTGGGGCGTGCAGGGGGAGGCAGAAACTTCTATGGCCATACAGCTTTAATCAGCCATGTTTGTTTGTTTACAAAGACACCTAAATAACACCACCCACCATTCTGTATATCAACATCCCAAGGTTTTTCAGCACACCAGCTCTCTGTTTTCCCACTCCTGCTCTAGCATGCAGTCTAGACAAGACAGAGCAGGATTAGGGTTGTTGGGGAAAAGGACTGATAGTGTGATGTTATGCTTTAGCAGGTAAGCAGTTCTCTTGGGGGCCAGGATCCTTCCTTAAAAAACTGCTGCAAAAGTGACAAAAAAAATCACCGTATTAGTCTGGCAGTTACAGTGAGTTCTTAGCCTGGCGTTTGACAACACAGCTTTTAAGGTTGCTTGTGTTTTTTCACTATGATTCTCTGGATGTTACAGCACTTCTGCTTGTAACTGAGAATATGACACCTGCTAAGAAATGACGGTTTTATCCAGGTCCAAATCTTTCAAGCGTAAGTTCTGTCAGCAGTATGTTTCCTGGCTCACATTTGGGTAACTCTAACAAAATCCTCTCCTAGTTTCTCTGCACATAACTGTGGCTCTTTGCAATGATTTGTGGCTGTGTATTTAGACAGGCACTGACTTCATGCATGATGAGAAACAGCACTCCTGTTATCCTGATAACCTTATGCTTGAAAACTACAGCCTGCTCTCACTTGATGTGAACACATACTTGGACCAGAGCTTATGGCTTCATTTACAGGCACCCCAAGTGGGCAGGGTGGCTCCAAACCCTGGAAGGCATCCAGCCCTGTTGGACAAAGTTCCTAGTTCCTAAACCACCTCTTTTCTTGTGACTGAAAGAAATAAAAATGTTACAGGTGAGGCAGAGAGGGAGAGCACAGAAATCCTGCTGTGCTTCAGCTTGCTACCTGCCCAGGCCTCTTGCCAATCTGCCGGTGAAGCCTGGGGCACACAGCAGGACTGACTGCAGCCTGTGACCCACTGGATGCTGGAAGTTCACAGATTGTTTGTAAGGGATCTGGCAAAGCTGATCACGGGGTGCAGCTTTGCACATGCTACACAGCAACCCACAGAGGTGTGGGCTCAGAAAGAGTCCTTGCCTGCACTGGAACATGCCAGCTCCTGGCTTCTCCATAGTCAGAGTAATTTCCAACCAGGAATTATTACATTTTTGAGTGTCACATGAGACAATAACCTCTGGCCATGCCAAACAAAAACTCTTGTGAAATTTTTGCTGGCAGGCAAAGGGGGAACCCGAACATCTGTGAGTTCACACTACCAAACATACATGTTGAGATCTTACTACAGGTGAAGAGCACAGAGCAGGGAGACAGTATGTACAGGCAAACCCAAGCACTGACAACATGTGAGAGTGATCCAAGCATCACAACGTTCATAAAATTCTGTCCGTCGGTAGTAAATCAGCTCCTTCTTTCATGGCTTTTGACCACCGTGATTCAGTCGCATTGCATGACAGCTGGTTTGCATGAGATGATCAGTCTTGTCTTTTTGTAACTCCTTCAGAACTGGGCTAGCTACAAGATATATCACCAGGTAAAAGTTCTTTACTCATTTAATTGCCATTACAAATATCAGGAAACGCTGCATCATTAGCAAGACCATGGTTTAACCCCAGCAGTTAGGAGGGCCAGATTCCCCTTCACATTGCCTCCTTGAAGGCCTCTTGAACCACAGCCATGGTGGAAAGGGACCTGTCCATGCCATTAAGAACCTTTTCCCAGGGCTCAGTCAACATCTTTACTAGGCTTAGATTGTCTTCAGGGGAATCTACTTTGTCCATGGTTTGCCTGCAATTGTACCTACTAACGTGATTTATGTTTTGTAATACAGGACCCCACATTCACTTAGTTCACAGCATGCAGATTGTAGAGGGAAATTACTCTTTCATTTGAAATCCCATTCCTTCTGATTCTTTCCACTAATTTTTTTGATGACTCAGAAGGGACTTACACCTTGAAAGAGCATATTGATTTCCCGAAATAGGCAGCAATATACACTGACCCAGAGTCTCCTGACTGTTAAGTCCAGCATGTGCCAGAGCTTTGGGATGGGGCAGTCACAAATGGCTCCCTGCAACCTGGATGGGGTAGAGAGCCCAGCCCATAACACATGCTTTTAATGTGTCTGCTGAGAAGTGAAACTCACTCCCCTCACACTCACCACAGCACAAAAGTATTTTGAATCCTACAAAAGGCATGCCAAAAATCAAATTCCTTGCCAGCAGTAAAAGAGAATGAGGAATGTGTGTAGCTGGTCTTCTGGGCTGAAATGGAGAGACGATTAATCACGAGCAAGGGACTGTAGATGTCAAGTCAGCATCTCTGAGTATTTTGGTTTTCCTCCCCTCATCCCTTTCTCCTTTTAAAATTAATTTTAAGAGACTGTTTACTGTAGAGTCCCCTCTGCATGCTTTGGCATCTTGTCTGAAGTCAGCAAGTCACATCCTTTTCTGCCAGCATTCAGAAAACACTAGTTTAGATGACAGAGACTTCCTTGAAGACAAACCAAGGGGTACAGTGGTTCAGTGGTAGCTGTAGGTGAGGCCTTGGAGAGGGGCTGAGATGGCCAGCAAAACATCCAGGGGTAACTGGAGGGAAGCCCAGCCTCAGTGAACCCACGGAGTATTTTGCCATGTCAGCATATCCTCTCCTTGCCAAATTTCTGTCAAAATTCCCAGGATTTCACTGCAGAGATTTTCTGCACCTCTACAGTCTGCTGTTCATGAAAGCTTCTGCTGTGATCTAGTCAGACTGCACAGCCCAAGAATGAATGACTCAACATAAGGGATGAGCAGAAGATAAGCCTTGATAAGTGGTAGCCTAGCAATGCTCTTCTTTTTCAACCCCCAAGTTGAAAAATACAGAAAAGCAATACAGTACAGACTACACATGGAAACAATACAGGATAAGCTACAGGTCCTGTGCTGGTGGAGAAATTGCACTTGGATTTAAATGTAAACCTGGAGTTTTCATGCAACTGCAGTCATTAGGGGTCATGTAGTATTCACTGAATAATAGAGATTTTAATATTTTCACCCAGATGAAATTCTCTCTCAGATCAGTTCCTGCTCTATGGTTTTAGCTGGATACACTGTTTTTTGTTGTCTCAAACTCTTGACTGGGAGTGAGGCATTTCCTTTAATGCTGTTACACTGAGACCAAGACCTACCTCATTTATGAAGTATTCCAGATTCACTGGGAATGTGTAGTGCCATAAAGGTGTGAAAGTGCAGCCTTTCCCTCTTTCTTTCAGGTAAGAGAAGAGGCAAAACACACCAAGCTTCTCTCAGATTTTATGCTGTGGTCTTGAACCTGAAAAGGCAGAAATACTAACAGAGACAGTGGTTTTCATCCAAAGGAAGATTTTTAGGGGGGGTTGATTAAAATCCTATCTAGAGATGCCTCTCTGTTACAAATCCGCTCTTTAACAGTAGTGCTGGGCACATAAGCAGAGCTCCCACTTGGATTTGTAGATGCATCTAATTAATGCAGACCTTGCAGTAAGGCGTGATGCTAGGTGAGAGGTGGTCTGCTATAGATCAAGTGAGCTCATCCTCTGTGGGGCAAGTTTGTAGCATCCTAGAGTGCTGTGCAATGTAACACTGGTACTGCGAGGCTAGCGCTGACCTTCCTCTTTTCCTGAAGCACTAAACATTAGCCCTAGGACCTAAGCAGGAATCGCCAGAAACTGAAAAATTGGGACAAAACCATGGAAGTCATACAAGTGCAGCTCATCAGTCAGTACAGTACTCTGGTCACATGGAAACAACCCAGGATTAGTAAATCTACCTTACAACAGAAAGCCAAAGAAATGTGAGCATTGTGGCTCACATAATTAGGTGCCAGACAGGAGGGATCAGGACATATCGTACAGACTATTTGTAAAGACACGTTCCTGGTATTCTGAGTCCATAAATAATGTTTGTGAAAAGGTATTGGGTGCCTTCCCCCAAGGGCTGCCAGAAAAAAGAAACAAGCAGACCAGAAGGAGCTTAGGCACATTCCAGTTTGGGGAGGAGAAAGAGGCTGTAAAGGCATCTCTAGCAGACTTATTATGGTACCTTTATGATATGTTTGCCTTTTCTTACCCAGAGGGCAGGGATGGGGGAAATATGATTCCTTGCTCTGACAATGGTGGGGATCGAATGCTGTACCTGTATGGACAGCACTCTCTTCTCTTGGAGCAACTCCTTCAAAGGTGTCTTGATCCAGACTGACAGCAGCTGGACGGCATTCTGGCAACTGCTCATTTGCCAGGGAAATGGCAGGTATATGAACTGATTGTGTCAAACTTGGGGAAAAGGGGAAAGAAAGAGGAACATGGAAGTGTGCAAACAAATATTTTTTCTGTTCTTACTTACAAGGTTGATCCAGGTAAAAGTGTCACCTTTTCAACACAAACAAAGCAGCATCATGCAGGGAGCACCACAATTCTGCGGATGCCCTTGCTGTGAACCTGAAGGGGCCTCGAAGGTCTCACAGTTAAAAGAAATGGCTTGCCATGATAAAAGAGAGTTATCTTTGCTTTATCAACATATGCTCAGCTTGAGCAATGAAAACTTAGCAAACTCACGCTGCTGCTTCCCCAAATGTCTGTGCCTCAGACACAAACTCAGTTACCCCTTTAATACTGTGCAGGAGATCCAAGAAAAAAGTCAGTGGGAATTTGCATCATCAAACTATACCCAGAAACGACAGCTATTAGGGTTAAGGTTAGGGTCCAGAGAACCAGAAAGCCCACAGCTCCAGGGATAATTGGGATTGCAAAGGCCTGCCAAGTGGAGCATGGCACTGCACCGACATTGCTCCTTCCCCGGCTTTCCTGGTCAGAACTCAGGGGTGCCAGGACTGGAAACCACGGCCAGCAACTTTTAGGGTTAGGGTTCGGAGAACCATAAAGCCAACAGCTCCAGGGATAATTGGGATTGCAAAGGCCTGCCAGGAGGACCACGGCACTGCACCAACATTGCTCCCTTTGCAGCTTTCATAGCCAGAATCCAGGGGGCTGGGGCCAGAAACCTCGACTGGCAAAACTTAGGGTTAGGGTCCAGAGAACCAGAAAGCCCACAGCTCCAGGGATAATTGGGATTGAAAAGGCCTGCCAAGAGGAGCACAGCACTGCACTGACATTGCTCCCTCCCCAGCTTTCCTGGCCAGAACCCAGGAGTGCCGGGGCCGGAAACTGCGGCCAGCAACTCTTAGGGTTAGGGTTTCTGTATCCTGAAATAACTGTAGGCTTGTGATACATCATTTTGTGACTCTGTGATGCTCTGCAACTCACAGGATGGAGGACAGATGTCACCAAACTCTTGTACACCGAAACAGTCACTAGGCAACATTCCTTCATTGACAGCCAATACAACTGATCAGATGAGTTAAGACATGCAGTTTTCCATGCCAGGTAAAAATATTGGGCATATGCATTTTTGGTGGATTTGTGTAAGGAGAGCTTTCTTTGGTGCCTTCCACAGAGTTTCTGGCAGTGCTCTTAACAAAGAAAACCAACAAGAATGAGACCTCCAAATGACCCAGCTTTGAATCTGGGTGATTTGCCGTCCAACGACACAATTTGCTTGCTCCTGAGTTAGTTTTTAATGTGAAGGAACAAGCAAAGACACAATAAGATATTGTCCCAAGATTGCAAACTGAATCAGTCAAGTTGCAGTCTGTCAAAATCAACAGTAGGCGGGGGCCAGACTTACCTTGCCCTGATAACCCGTGTTCGTGCAGGCTGGGAAGGAAGCAGGAAACAAGGGAAGGGCTGCAAAGGGCTGCAGAGTAGATTTCAGGTGAGCTTGGTGGCCAGGGAGGGACGGAAGCTAGAGTCTGATTTTTCAGCAAAGTCTTTACATCTAACTGTTTCAGGGATATTTAAAGTCATGTTTTCAAAGTGCAGCATTACAGAGACCCGTGGGAAGAGCTGGCTTCTCATTTTAGAGCCCAGAATTGCAGGTTCGGCTGCTCTGAAGATCTAGCTCTGTTTGTGGCTGTGAACTGTTTTAAAAGCCAAACTCTTTTTTCATATAAACACCAAACTGCCTGATGTCAAGCCAGGTTTGCAAGATAAGATAAGAGAGCTTCAGTGAGGAATAAATGGAGGAGAGTTTATGGAAACTGAGTTATGGTAAATAGATAACATCGAGAAGAAGGGAGTTTTATGTGGTACTGTGCATAACAGAGGTGGATAGAGGGTATATATATATTTTTCAGGGCTGTGGGAGAAGATGAGTGGGATGCCAGTGGTTTCCCAGCCCTGTCACTGCAGTGTCCAGGAACCCCGTGCCACAGGTCTGAGCAAGGGGATCTGGAAGCTGGTGGGGTGCAGCAGCCATGGGCCATTTCAGAGGCAAGTTCAAAGGGTGATGAATGGAATGGAAGGAATGTGATAAGGCCAGGGGAGGACTTGGTGAAGGAAGGGGAAGGAAAGAGCAGGGGAAAGGAGGGGTGTGGGGAAGCCAGGAGTGCCCCTTTCCACTGTCTTCCAGTGTCCCCATACTGGAGGCAGGTTTGGGTCCCTCAGCTGAAACACCAGGGAAGTGCTGTACTGAGGTCTGTCCTCATTCCTCTTATGGATACCCTGACTTGTGTCCCTGCAGGCATCCCAATGGCAGGCACAGGGGACAGCTTGCTGCCAGCAGTCACTCATGCTGGCCACCAGCAACCTCAGAAATAGCAACCTTTGTTGTTATTGTCCTTGTGTTTGTAGGTGACTTGGCCCAAGCAAAGATGAAAGCCAGTGGAAAGCTGTAAGTTGCTGTGGATGTTCCTTTGAAGACAGTACAGGTCTGCAGGATCATACCTTAGAGTTGTTTGGGCTTTTTTATCAGAGATCTCTTGCTTTTTGAAAAGGTGGATGAAGGTAAGTCCACAACACAGAAAAAAGCTCAGGGGATCACAAGTGGTTACAATGCCAGCCCTGGGAAGCTGCTGAGCTGTGCTGTGCGGCTGTGGTGCTGCTGGATGCTGCAGGCAGAGCTGCACTGCCGCTCCCTGTCAGATCTGGTGTGATGTTTCTGGCTCCAGCACTAACCCAAGTGTCTGCACATTCTTATCAGCAAGCCTTGCAGGTAGTGTTACGCGTTTGTCCACTTGAAATAGAAATATTCCTTAACTCTCAACCTCCCTGGCCTCTCTCTTCATATGCTAGTCTGTCTTGGTGGCCAATAGGTTAATATATTTAACATTCCTGGCTATATAAATTCATGCCTACAATGGCTCATGGCCAATTGAATTCAGGAAAAAAAAGATATAGAAAATCCATCATTATGCAACTGTACAAGTGAGTCTGTAACTCATTTGCTATCCCACACGTGAGGTAATGATCTGGCACACTTGACGTATGAACATAACCAAGCAATATATCTGAACACAACCAAGCCATATATTTGAACACCTTTACAGAGTTTTAACATAAATTTGGGGTGGGTAGCTCACAATCACTGAGAAAGCTCTAGGAGAAAGACAGCTGATATTTAAAGCTATGGGTGGAAGAAGACAGTGGGATATACAACAGACAAAGCTAGGCAGGTTAGACAGCTCTAGTTAGCACCCAACTGTGATTTTTTAGGGGATTCTTTGGCATAGCTCCTAAACTTTTTGCATCATTGATCAGTTTTAACTCTCAGTTTCTTGCAAGCCATCATACAGTTAGCTGAAAGCCCTAGAAGGATGGTGCTCTGCAGATTTCCTGGCCACTCAGAGCAGACCAGATTACACTGCTGGCACAGAAAATACTGTGTGGAAAGAACTGTGGTGAGGAAAAGATTTCACAACATCAGCAGTACCAAAAGGGAGGACGAGGTGGAACTTTCAATGAGTAATGTGAGGTTTAGTACCAGCAGGCCTAAATATCTCAGATAAAAGTTGTGATTTCATTCTGGTATTCTGGTGAAGATCTGGCCTACCAAGAGTGCTGTGGTCACCTTGCTTTCCCCTCACAAAATGAGAGTAGTCTTCCCTCCCTCACTATCGGGGTGCTGGCCTCCTGCAAGGGAGAGCGTTACATCCCCACACCCAGCCAGCAGATGGGCCTCCTGATCTCTCCACCATTGCTTCCCAGGTGGCTTTCCCTCTATTGCACGGGCACATCTTGGGCAACCTCTGCCTCTTCAAAACTCTTCTCCTTTTCCTCAAACCAGGCACTGCTTTCCCACCGTCACACATACTCTTTCCCACCGTCACACACACTAGCCACGTTCTCTGCTACAGACCTGCATGAGCAAGGGTTTAAGTCAGTGAAAGGTGGGTTCCCAAATGTCTCATCTGTCTGAGGGACTGGCAGTCAACTCCTTTTTGTCTGCAGCGAAGGGCTGTGCAGCTGGATCTCAGTGGGATATTTTGATCTTATGGTCAGACGATGTGCCGGGGAAGAAGAGGTGTGTTCAGTGTGCTGTTGTTTTGAGCTGGAGGAGAAAATGGCGAGGAGCCTGCATTAATTAGTATTAAACCACACTTGGCAGACACTGACTCCTCCACGCAGTATCTGTTGCTAGAGGGCATGAAAATATACCTGTTGTGTTAGATGGGCGAGGTGCAGAGATAGTATCAGGAAGCAGGATTTATACTGAGAAGGTGCAGAAACCAGCGTGATGTTCTTGGGTGAAAAATCACGTAAGAGCAAGTCACGATGTCCATGAATTACATCTCCCTTTTCACCCTTGTCACTTAGGCATTGAAGTCAGACAGTATGAAAGAGAAAATGGTTGGACTGTTCTAAGCAGGAAAAGGCAACTGTGATTGCTGGTGACTGTCTGAGAGCTCTGGCAAAAAATATCCCAGCATATGGAAGTGACAATGTGTTTTTACTGGTGTTCCACCAGCAGATCTCAATGTGTTTTGCAGTGGAAGTCGCTACAGTTATCTCCACTTTTCTGTGGGGAATACAGATTTCAGGTACCTAAGGCACAGGGAAGGGAGGGGTGTCAGGTATTGTAGGAAATCTGCATAAACTGTTACCCTCTTTCGGGACATATTTTAAAGTGAACATACAGAGAGACTTTGACCAGCATGAGGTCTCAATAAACTAAACCCAAGCTACCTGAAATTCATTGCCTAAATTTTGTGACAGTTGTTTGAGTATAAGAGCAAGTCCTGTACATAGATAGGTATTTTTTTCTCATTTACCTTTTTCCACCAGATGAAAAATAGTTTCCTATTAAAAATGCAGGGTATTAGTGTAGCTGGCAACTGAAGTAACTCCCCTGGGTTCTCAGGTTGGCATTCATCTGTTAGGAACATCTGCCTCAGTTGGTCTTGAGGGCATATTCAGTGTTCATATGCATGTTCTCACAGGCTTTAGGGGAAATGAAGTGTCACTTCAAGATTCTTTCCCCACAAATCTTTGGTTTTCCCACCACCATCCTAACAAAACCCTCCAGCACTGAACACAATAGGTCCATAAATCTAAATTGATGCCTTCTGTATTACTGGAATACAAGTAGAGAAAATTTCAACACAGCATTAAAAATGTCACCTTTGCTGTGGCATTGTACGGGAACTGGCATGACTTCTTATTTTGTTTCCCCATGGAAGGGAACTGTCATTTTAATTGCTAAAATATTTGTCCATTGGATGGAAATAATTACAAATGGAACAAAACAAAATGTTTTGAGTAAATACAGGGTTGGCCTTGCTTTTTCCAGTAAATATTTGATGTTTCCAACTCTCTACACAGTCTCCTGGGGATAATAGAATGGACAGCTATAGATCACCTTCCATCTCAGAAGATCCCAGATTGCATGGGCATTGCTTCTCTTACCACTGAAATAGTGGTGACCATGGGGCAAACACCAGTGAATAATTTATCCCCATAGGTAACACTAGTGAAGGTGAGTAATCTGCCACACAACGGGAGAGTTTTCAAGAGACAGACTCCAGTTCATGTTTCATGCAAAACCCAGGGGTTGAAAATGGTGTCAGATCTGGCAACCCCATGGATAAGGACTGGAAAACAGTAGAACCAGCCCAGGCCTCCCCGCCACTCTGACCAGGAAAGCTGGGGAGGGAGCAGTGTAGGTGCAGTGCTGTGCTCCTCTTGGCAGGCCTTTGCAATCCCAATTAGCCTTGGAGCTGTGGGCTTTCTGGTTCTCCGGACCCTAACCTTAACCATAATAGCTGCCATTTCTGGGTATACTTTGATGAAGCAAATTCCCACTGACTTTTTTCTTGGGTCTCCTGCACAGTATTAAAGGGGTAACTGAGTTTGTGTCTGAGGCACAGACATTTGTCTCCCAAGAGGAGCATGGTACTGCACCGACATTGCTCCCTCCGCAGGTTGTCCAGCCAGAACCCAGTGGGGCTGGGATCGGAAACCGCAGCCAACAAATCTTAGGGTTAGGGTTAGGGTCCTGAGAACCAGAAAGCCCACAGCTCCAAGGATAATTGGGATTGCAAAGGCCTGCCAAGAGGAGCACGGCACTGCACCAATATTGCTCCCCCCACAGCTTTCCTAGCCAGAACCCAGGGGTGTCACGGCCAGAAACCGCAGCCGGCAACTCTTAGGCTCAGGGCTAGGGTTAGGGTCCTGAGAACCAGAAAGTCAGCAGCCAACAGATAATTATCCCTGGCTTCCTTCAGTAAAACAGCAGACTGTCTCCATTCATCCCACGTAGCATACAAGCATACAAAGAGAAGCAGAGTTTTACAGGTCGAAGCACAGGTTGCAGTCCTAAGATAAAAGTCACAAAGGCCCTGGTCCCAATCTCAGAAAGCCCTTGGTAGTATCTGATTTTCTTTGGTGGGCTTAGATCAGACCTGAACAGAGGGGATATGAATATATCACTGGCATTTCCTATCTGGACCTAAAAGTGCCCTGCTTTGCGATTAGCTTGGAGAAGAAAAATGTCTTTTTATTATGAACTTACTTTTGTTACCCTGGACAGCCCTGGTCACTTGTTGCTTATAGAAACACCCAGTTTAATACAGGTTTGCAGTTTTAGTGCCCAGGCAGCTTTACAAAGGAGCACGGTTTTACCTCTTTTTTTCAGGTAGGGAGGTGAAGAGCACAGAGCACTGGACCAACGTGCTGAGGAAGCAGAGCACCTCAATGATGGTGGCAAATCTGAGGTCCTGTGCCCTTTCCACTACGTAAAGGAGGTGCCAGATGTGTGGTCAAGCAGCAGCACACATCTGCTGCTGCACACAGTCATGTACACAGACTGTGGCGTAGGGTCCACAGTCACGTTACCAAGCTCAGTTCATAAACAGTGGGGCCAGAGATATCCTCCGGGATGTCCAGAGGAAATACACACCCAAGAACTGGATATCAGAGTTGTACACAAATGAAAGAGCATTGATTTGGCTTCAGCAAGAGATTTTTTTAAGTAGTAGGTTTGCAGAAAGAGATGCTGTTTTTGAAGTATGACCTGGAGTTATCCAGACAGGTCCTTGGCTACTGAATACTATCCTCTCTTCAAGGACAGTTGTTTTTAACCTTTTTTTAGCCTGGGAAGCCCCTGTAAACTTTTCCAGTGAAGGTTAGGTCTCATGCAGCATATTTAAACCTACTCACAGCTGGCCTTGGTTACTTCTCCCAGACACTGGAGTAGCCATATCCACAGGAACTGGCAACTACTGCTCCTGGCTAATACTATGGTATCTTCTTTAGTGAGAGTCCACGTGGCAACTCAGTGCTTCTGTTGTATCCACAGGCAAGGGGGCTCCATCATTTCACTGGACAGGGCAAATCACCCCATTCCTTAGCCCAGGTTCATGTGCTGCCTGTCAACAGTCCTCAGTTCCCAGTTTTTCTGTAGGATGTGTACAACAATGTATACCCCCTCAAGTGGGAAACAGTCAATTCTGTAATCAAACCAGGAAACTGTAATTATGAATACAATTAAGGTGAAATATAGCTCTATTAATGTTGGTGGGAGTTTTATTACTAACTAGAGTTTCACCTGTGTTTCAGGTTGATAGTTATCCTGTTCAAGCAAAGAAGCCATTATTTAATCAGAATTACATTTATAATGCAATGCCGCTATCATATTCAAACCTTCAGTACATACTTACTTTAATCAGTTTTAATTAAATTGCTACACAAGAAAAATATTTAGTTCTACTGATGTGTGCACATATATTCAGGGGAAATACAATGCAAGTTGCCCAGGATCTCATTAACTGCTGTTTGTACTGCTTTAAACTCTGGTGATGTATTTAGCAAGTCACATCTAACTCCTCTCTTGCACTCCACTGAAACGGTTTGCCCTAAACGGAGAGCAAGCATTTCCAAACTAAAGCAATTGCAGCATTTCCAATGATGCAGCATTTGCAACAAGGTAAATGAGGCAGAGACTGCCAGACCCTCAGCCCTGCTAATTGCAAGGTTTAAGCAGCTCTTGCACGGCCGCTGGGATTCACCAGGGATAAGAAGCAAAGAAACAAACAGGCTGAGGGATGCTTTCACATACTCTCTCCCTGGCTCTGGCCCAGGACCTGGTGCTGGCGTGTGCCCAGCGGGTCCTGCCCAGCGGGTCCTGCCCAGCCTGGCTGCCTCCTAGCAGCAGACCGAGGGCACCCTTCCTTCCGCACTGGGCAGAGACATGATGGGGATAGAGAAACAGGGCAAGGCCAGGTCTGGCTGGGGCTTCAAGCGACTGCAAACACCTTGGAGGGTTGAAAGGGAGGCCCAGGTCAACAACACTGTTCTTCTGAGCTCCTTCTCATCACCTTTTACACTCATTCCATGGTAGGAAACTCCCCAACCCTTCCCTCACGCCCTATCATCTTTTCTGTCACGGTCCCCTGGATTCCCATCTAGTTTTACCAGTCTCCTCTCCACAAAGCAGAGCATGAAACTATGCAGCACCTCCAGAGTGCTCAGCCAGGGCTTTGCGGAGGGAAGGGCTCCTGGTGCCGTGCCACCAGCCCTGCTGTGCTATGCTGCCATGCTGTGACCTTCACCTTACCCTGACCCATCGCTGTATTTTCAGACCAGCACGTGCACACACGGATGTGAGGTTGGACACAGTGCCGCTCACTCCTGTGGGACGGTCTTTGCGAAGGGACCTACAGGAGTGGGGACAAAGCTTGGCCCAGCTCTGGGGGATGCTGTGAGCCAGATGGACGGCAGAGCCTGGGCTTACTGCTGGACATGGGCTCACAGCCCGCAAAGAAGGCCAGGAGCCAGGCAACAGCGGGCACAGCTCCTCAAGGCAGACACCCTCACATCTTCTGCTCCTGTGGCTGTGATTACCCTACAACTCCCCATCTACCTGTTCTGGCACTACCTGTGAGGTGGTGAGAGGAAGGACAGGGATGGCCCTGAGACAGGTCCTGCAACAGTGAGGCTGTAGTGAGGGGTACTGCCTGCTGCTTGGCACGAAGCAAGGGGATGCCGGTAGGTGAACTGAGATGGAAGGTTGCTGCGGTGCTCCTCACTGTAACCCATAGCACCTATCAGGACTGCTCCACAAAAAGACTGAGCTGAGGGCTGCTGAGCTGCAGGAGATGCTACCTTCCATCACAAAGATAAATTAAAGAATCATAGAAATAAAGGCAGCGTCACAAAAGTGGGCTTTGCCCCTCACACCTGGAGAAGGGCAATGGCCCCTGGCAGAGCCCAGAAGCAGAGTTCCCCAGGCCATGACTTGCCCTTTGTCAGGGCCACTGAAGCATCCGTGGAATCCATAGGACACTGAGGTTCCAGAAGAAAAACAAGGTGCCTCTCTCCTTGACCTGTCTTAGCCTCCACCCTTCCTTCCTTTCCAAGGGGTTGCTGCTGGTGCTCAAGCACCTCTGCTGCTTTTCCTGCCCCTCACTGGCTCCTTGGCATCACTGCCCTCTGCCTCTCCACTAACAACCGGCTGCCCCACCAGTGTGTGGCCCCAAGGTGCCCACCACCATGCTGCTGCCTATCCCATCCCAAGCCAGGCACCCTACTCTCCTGGCTGAGCCCCAGTGCCTGCCAACTCAGACACCTACCCCAAAAACACTGATGGAGAGGGGCCCAGGTCTGCCGTAGCGGGGGGAGGGAGAGCTTACGGGGACCGCTCTGTGTCTGACTGCCAACAGCCAGCATGCAGCATCATGGGAGGAGAAGAAAACAGTGATCTTGAGTTTAAGCCCATGTTGTGACAGCTTTTGAAATCAAAGGTCCTTTCAGCCCAACTTGGTGAGCACAAAGGTGCAGGTTTCCGTCATGCACACAAGGAAGGGATGTGCCTGGAAAGCCACTGGCCACGGCTACCTGGGGGACAGTGCTGGGCAACTGCCTCCTACCTGGCTCACCAGGGCTCCTTTCACAGCAGGGAGGAGTGGGGACTACATACCTGCTCCAGAATCCAAAACACACCTGGCATTTGAGCCTTTTCTGCTCTGGAAAGGCTGGTGGACACACTAGCAAGCAGAATTGGTAGGTCTGAGCTGGGTGGCAGCTCTCTCCCCTACACTGTGGTTGAGGAATGTCTCAGGGCAGCAGCTTCCATGCAAGAGGCAGAGAAGATGCAGAGGGGCTTTGCTTGTACAGACAGACTTCATTCGAGTATTTACTGCATTTATCAGATTCCCTGAGGAAAGAGCAAAAAATGCGATGGATCTAGACTAAGATAAGTGTCTGGAGCAAGACACAAGAGTCACAGGGGTTAACACATTACTGCTAACAGACTTGAGAGTTGCTTGCTACCCCAGCAAGTTATTTTTTGCACTGAAAGGGCATTGCAGTAAAATAACTTCCTCTTTTCTGACCCCAAACCTTCACCTGGACAAGCTGAACACATGTAGGCCATTGCCAAGTTAGTAAGAGAACCATTTCACCGGACACTGGAGTCTTCTGGAAACTTCCGTTTACAGGAATGCAAATATCATGCATTTCTTCTTTGAAACACATTCCCTCACTCCTTTATTGCCCTTGACCTGGCCCTTGTGTGGGGGGCTGCTGGCTGAAGCAGCCTGGGCTCCCCTGTGCCATGTGCACAGGAGCACTGCTCGATGTGGGGCTTTGCAAGGCAGCAGTCCCATGGCATCAAGGTACCCCCTGGCATGGTTCTGCACACCCCCATACAGGAAGTGCTACCAGTCCTCACTTAAACGAGATCAACAGAGCAGTGCTGGCATGGCTGATGGGGCAAAGGGAGCTAAAACCTAAGACAAAGAGCAACCCCTTACACACCCACTGGGGACAGGTCCAAGCCAACCTTGACCGCTGCTGCACAGACCATCCCTTCCCTGCCTTTTCTCTCATGATGGGGACCCTCTCCATAGCACAACATTATAACCCTCCTTTTTCCCAAGCTGTCACACAGATCCAATGGCCAGCTATGTCCCAAAACCTTTATTCTACCAGAATGGAAGAAAATGTATTTGTGTCAAGGCAGTGATTGCATCAGACAGGGTCCTTTTGTGCCACGCTGCAGGTATACAAATCAAACCAGGGGGTAGTCGATCAACCTGTCCAGATCCAGACTTTAACTAAGGGGTCAGGGAATGGGATGGAAAATGAGGACTAATATATACATATGATGAAAGGTTGACAGATATTTCATTGTGCACTCCAGTGTGAAAACCAGAGGGACAATGATACTGGAATGTGTTTTTTGTCACCATGAATACTTCACACCAGATGGAGGGGCCTTTATGTGCATGAGAAATCCTGTGATTTGGGGGCTGCACAACTTAAAGATGAGTCCTGAAACTACTTACAAAAATCCTGTTCTGCCAGACAAGCTGTGGCAGAAGGAGATGAAGTTATTTGCACAGGGGACTTGCCTAAAGCCAAACAGCAGGAACACCTGTCCCAGCCAGGAGGGCTGCACACGCTCAGGGTCTGCCCTGCTACTGCATAATTTGGCTCTTGGGGCGTTTTTTGAAGCAAGGCTCGCATTTGACAGACATCCTCCTTTGCAACTGCAGAGCGTCTCTATAGACAGTGTAGGAATCACTTTTATGGAAGATGTGGGGGTGATTTCAACCCCTGTAGTGCACAGTAGTAACTGGAGGAGCAGCATAGTTTTAGGAGTCACCAGCAAATGTAGCTCTCTTGCTTGCCAGGTGCCTAACTTGGGAAGTGAGCTATAAACAGACCTTGCCACACACCTTCACCCACCCTCCCTGGCACAAAGGCTGAGCAACTCCCTGCCAGCTCGTGCCTGGCTTCTCCGTGGTAGGGAAGTACCCTCTCCTCCGAAGTCGCTTCCTACCAGCCCCAAGCCTCACAAAGGTGACAAGAAAGATAGGATGCAGCTGTATGCTCAGGGGACCCAGAGACAAAACAGCTTTCCACAGTCAGGGACTTCTTTGGGTGGAGAGTTTTCTCATGGCTGAGGAAATTGATGCATCCATCAGAAATGAAGCCGATGCTGACTAAGAGGTTTTTCCTCTTCCCTGTTACATCCTCTGAAGCTCAAGAGGGAATTTCCTGCCCAGTTGCAATTAGGAGAACTCTCAGCACATGGGTGAAGGGGAAGGAGCTCTGGCACACATACTGACAGCCACAGAGAAATGGCAGATGGCATGTGCCAAAAAGCGCAACATCTTCATGGGGCAGCTGGTAACGTGGCCCCAGACCTTAGACCAGGCTGTTCCCGTGGCTGAGGCAGGTCCATTTCCCTGCCTACCTGGTTTCTCTCCATCCTCATGCTCTGCCCCCGACACAGCGATGTACAGGTTGGTGCTGGTGCCCAATGCTTCCCTCGCTAACAGCCTGGACTTTAAGGAAAAGGAGCCAGCCTGTCTCAAAACTCCCAACTAAATGGTGAGACCGGGCAATACTCTTGCTGCCAGACAAGAGACAAACCTGCAGGATAGAAGCAGCCTTCCTTTTTCACTAGACTACAGCAGCACCTGGCCTCAAAGCATTTTTGTACAAAGGGGATATGACCTTTCTCATGTCAAGGATGTTCACAAGGTTTAGACAAAAACGCATTAATAATTAGTTTCCCTTTTCTGCACTTTCTTTATGTTTAGACACCAAAACCAGGCACCACTTTCATTTCTTGCTTATGGGCTGGTTTTGGTGAGGTCTGGAATAGGTGGTGTCCACCCTTTGGAAGATTTCTTTGCTGTTAATAATACAACCAAAAATGGTAAAATCTCCCTTCAGGCAGATGCATTTACATGGGAATAAAAGTCCTAAGCATGCTATAGCTTTTTCCTATTCCAGTGCTAAACTCTTCAGGTGTAAAACATTTTAATGCTACTATAGCAAATAAACCTGAGTTGAAAAAATACATAAAACAGTTATGCTGCTTAAACTTTTCAAGTATAGACAAAACTAATCACATACAACATCTAATGACAGCTTTGTGGGGCCCTCTAGACTCCAAACACTGTCACATATTGTGTCAACACAGGGCACTTCCAATATTAATTACCAGTTTCATACACACAAACACACCATTTTGTGAGAGTACCTAGAGCATCAAAATCTTGCACTCGTTGCCAGCCATTTTCCTTCCACAGTTTGCCCTAGCCCAGGGCTGGAGCACTCTGCTTGTGCGCATTCCAAGGGATGTTTTATTCTTGTTCAAAAAGCTTACTGTCACTGTGTTCTTTTATTTATTATATTTTGGTAACACAGTCATTTCTGTTGGCCCCAGGCATTTGTTGAACACAAGGGGGTAAAGTTTGAGACTCTCCTTGGGACTTGAGTTTTTTGACAGCATCAAACATTTTTCTCACTACAAATTAGATACATTTCAGAACACTTTGAGTTGCAGATATATACAAACATCAGCACAGTAGCTTCTTTGCCTTCTCCAAACTAGTTATTAAAAAAAAAAAAGCCCCTGGGTAGTATAGGAGTGTGTTCAGTGTGTCCGGTACGAGACAATGGAGCTTGATGGCAGGAAGAAAGGACTGTGCAATGGTATATGGGCAGCAGAGCTGGAGGTTAAAGGGTAATACTTTATCCCCATAATTCCTCTGGCTGCTAACAGTGCTACTGAATTCTTGCTAAGGCAACTGCAAATTACCCTTCCACTGCTCTAATAATCTAAGTCTGTCCACTGCAGCTGGGAGCTGAGACAGTCAGCCCAGGCTGTCAGCATGGGTAGAGCATGGCAGCGATAACCACAGCAGTGCACACCTCCCCAGCCTGGGACTGTTGCAGTGCAAGAAATAGGGACCTCCTTCCATGCGGGAATTTATGGCTTTCCTTCTCACCAGCCCTGGACACAACCCTCTTTGGCTTTTGGTGCACAATGAGGGCCTGGAATGCTGCAAGGAAATTGAGCGCAGCCCCAAACACTATCTCACTGCAGTGGGAGGCAAGAGGGGAGCAGTATACTGAATCTCCCAGCCTGAGGAAGAAGGTTGGATGACATCAGTTTGGGAGCAGTAAAAGAACTAAATACACAAGCAATGTGGTGGGGCAAAGGGGCCAATTAAATACCCTGTCTTTAAACTGTGGCTGATACCAATCCAAACTCTAGTGACTGCTACAGCAAAAAGTCAGTTTACTTCAGTTGATACCTGGCCCGTGGTGTTTGTTGCAGTGGTACAGGAGGACATACAACTAGGGGAGCAGCTGGACCAGATCTCCCCTGACAGCTCCCCTCCCACCTGGCTTTCTCATGGCATTTGCAGTAGGGCAGTAGCACCCACTGTCTCTCTGTGGTCTCCTTGGGGCTGCTGTGGACAGCTGAAGTCCACAGAATTAGGCCGGTTTAACCGGTGGAGCAGCACATTTTCTCCTGACGGTGCTGGAGTCAGCAAAAGTCTGGATGGGAGCAGAACATAGGACTGGTGCTCTCTTAGCAAGCAGAGACCCCGTGTAGCTTATGGAGCTGTTGGTTGTACGGAGGTGGCATTCCTAGCCTAGGAATAATTTCCCACGCACTTCCCAAGGCAGGAAAAAAGGTCTTCATGCCTGGCCTGCATGTTCGGAGTTTACTCCAGTGGGGTAGCACCACAAACCTGCCCACGGGAGCTCGCATTCGGGATAGTCCTGCTGTCTTGCCACTTCCCCCTCACCCCAATTACCCATAGCCTGCCGCCCCAGCTACAACCAAGGCAGAGTTTTGCATCAGGAACACATCACATGCGATTTAAATAGAGAAAGGAAAAAAAACACCAACACACAAAAACCTGAAAAGAAAAAAAAAACCACACCAAACCCACGCTACTCTTTCTCCTCCCCACCCAAAACATTCCAGCCTTTCCTGCCGCTTGAGAGGGGGGTTGTTTATTGACATTATGCAAGTGCTGAAATATTTTTCTTTTTCTTCTCTCCCGTCCTTTTTTTTTTTTTTCTCCTTCCTTTCTCCCCCGCCCTCCTCCAGGGGTTGCAAAGGTAGTTCAAACCCCTCCAGTCATCCCGGCTTATCAGCCAAAGGAGATGCATTCCTCTGGGCTGCTCCCTTTATAAGTCGCTGCTGGCCGGGCGCCCGCGCGCCGCTCCGCAGCCTCCGCGCCGGCAGCGCTGCCCCCGCTATGCCCTAGCCCGGGCCGGGGGACGCGCAGCACCCCGGGGAGGGCCGGCGGCGATGGCACCCCCGTTCCCGGCCCCCGCCCGGCCCTGAGGGCGGCTGCTGCCGCCGGGATGTTCAGCTGGCACCGGAGCTTCACCCTGGGAGCGCCCTGGAGGAGAGGTGAGTCGGCCGCCCGCCCGCCCCCCCCGGGACAGCCGGCGGCTGCCGGCACACCTCCCCAAACCCGCTCCTCCGCCACCCCCTTCCTTCCCCCAAGCGCCCGCGCAGGCGGTACTTAGGGCAAGGCAAGCCCAAGCCCGGCCCGCTCCCGGGCGCCGCCGGACGGGCTGCCCGCACCGTGCCGCGCCGCTGCCCCCCGGCCCCAGTCCCGGTCCCGGTCCCGGTCCCATGCTGCGCTCCCTGCTCTCCGGCTGCCTCTGCCCCCACGCAGGTAAGGCTGCTGTGAACCCCCCGCCCGGCTTCCGCCGCCGGCCGGTCAGCTCCTACCCCAGGCCCGCGGGGGAAGGATCGCGCTTCAGGCACCGGTTTGTTTTCCTCCTAAAACGGGTTTATTTTGCGTTTGTAAGCGTGGAGAGGCTTGGGAGAGAGCAGCTGGAGAAGCGGGAGCCCTGTGACTACGGGCGGTCTGTGCTCCCCATCCCAAGTGGTTCGGAGGGTGGAAACCGGTCCCACGGCACTGCTCGAGGTCCGCACGAGCGGGAGGCATTCGGGTCTGCCCTCCGCCTGTCACCGCCCTGGCAATGGGCATCGGGTCGCTTTCTAGGCTGACACATCCCCACTCAACGGGGATTTTCCCGAACGCGAGAGGGTTTTTTTGGTCTCTCCTGCGCTGTGCAGATGAGGTGACCCAGACAGGGGAGGCAGCTATGGATCTGCACCAGCTCGCTCCTAACTTCAAATGCGTTGTCAAAACAAATGATGTGGTCTCAGATTTGCCTTACTCAGGCACAATGGACCTGGTGTGTTTTATTCCGTAGCCAGTGCTGCGGGCTTGGAGATCCCAAGCCCCAGGTAGCAGAATCACCCTAGCATCCCTGTCTACCCTTCAGCTTGGCCCGTGCCAGTTGTAAACAAGATCTGCAGTTTCTGTCTCCATTAACATTACTGCTCTGGGTTGGTTTGCTGGCATGGAGGTGGCTACAGACGGGCTTTGCCAGAGTCTAAGTGTATTGTGCTGTGCCACAGCAGGATGGCAAAGGTGTTGGAAAATGTGTTGGAGTGTTTATGTCTCCTGGGGTCCAGCCTTCCCATCTGTGTGCTTAACTCCTACCTCCTTGGACTGCTGCAGTGCAGGTAGCTCCTACAGAGTCACCAGACCTGTCACATTCATGGGCATCTGCTCAGGCACTCACTGCTGGGAAAGTGCTTCCCAGCTTTCCTGCTCTGAGGCAACTACTCGGAGCTCAGAGTGAGCTGGAGCCTCTCTGAGGTGCCCTAGCAGGTCACTGCGGGGCAGCAAGGGCTCCTGAAGCACACTGCACTGCCTGCATTTACCTGATGATGCAAAGGGCTCTAGGGCAGTGCTGCTGTGAGAGTACTCCAGCATCACCAAAATAAGTGGAGAGTTTTTGAAGAGATGCCATGTTACAGTTTGGTGGAAACCACTCTTTTTATCCTGGATGGAATTTGACCATGAACTTGTTTCCCCCCCAGGCTATATAGTGCAAGCCTGATGCAGGGTTAGGAGGGGAAAGGAAGCTTGGTCTTCCACATGGAAGTGTCCCTCATCACCCAGACACAGCAGTATTGTCATAGGGGTAGGTGGAAGCTTTGGTGGGGGAACAGACTTACCACACAGAGCACCAAGGAATCAAACAGATTCAGTTAGAATTTCTCCAAATGAGAAACAGGGACAGCAGTCCCTAATCACCTCAGTGGGAAAGAGGCACCAAATATTATTTGTGTCCTGGTTTGGACCCCATCTCTATTCAGAAAGAGCCAAGAATATGCTGTGTCTTGCAAGCTTTGTGACAGATGCAGAGCCCTGCATCACCACCTCCTCCTCATCTCACGAAGGTCCTTGTGCAGCCACAGCAAAGCAACAAACCCCAAAATTGTTACCACTCTCATTGCAACCATAGAAGATTTCAGACAAGCCAAAGAGTATAGTTACACCTGCCTACTGCTCGTTTGAGCAGAAGCAACTCTCCGGGGTTTTACCTAGGGACAGCAATGACTGCACATGAAGAATGGGTTAACAGTGATCTTTCTGACACGATTCATGAGTTCCTTTGACTTCAGTTGAAGCACTGGGGTCTTAATGGCTTTGGTCTGTAGGGCTATTGAACAGTTGTTTATCCAAGCTTATTATAGGCAATAAAACCTGAATTACTACATACCTGTCATCCCTGGGGGGCAAGTTCCATCCTTGCAAAGGGCCTCCTGTCTCCTAGTTCGTTTCTTGCCAAATGCTCCTTTGCAATATGAAGCAGCCTGCAAATCAGATGTGCAAGGAAAGATCTCCTAAATTAGACAGATTTTGCCAAGGTGTGGTATATTTGCTTTCCTTTTCTGCTCAGACACATTAGCAAGCTGTGTGCCAAGTAATCTGCTATTATACAGGGCTGCTCATGAAAGCACCATTTCCTTTATTTAAGGTTTTGAACCTTTCTCCTGAAGGACCACATGAGAATTTCCAAGGAGAAGGATCTGCAGGTCTTTAGTGAGAGCTGTCATCTCTCTGACAAAGTCTCACAAACGAGCACCACGGGTGACTGAGCTGAGCCTCCAGCCCCAAACCCAGAAGTAGTTACTTTGCAGAGTAGGGAGGACTTGGGCACAGATCCTTGTGCACCAAAGTTCTCTTTGGCCTGGCTTTCCCACTGGGCTATATATCCAAAGTAGTAAGTTGCAAGTTAAATACAGTAACAAGTGAGAAAGGCTCTTTAGCTGGTGCTATGCACAAGGTCAGGTGTTGGTCTAAAAACCAGTGACTGCCAGCCTACACAAGTAACTCAGATGAACCAGGTGGTCTGCTGTACCCCGGGACTTTTTGCCAGAGGTCACTAATCTATCAGACCTGTTGCTCTGTTTCAAAAACTTCACAGGTCACTTAGAATGAATAGAAGCAAGCTGTAAAAATGTCAAGTGGCCTCTCTACTTGGAAATCCATTTCCTCTTTAGTTCACCCAACTATATCCATCAGTAAACAATCAATCTCCCGCATTCCTCCTCAGATGCCTGAAAAAAAAAACCCAACTATAATTATCTCCTCCTCTTCTAAAACATACTTATTAAAGCAATGAATGCCTCTTCAGTCAGTCCTTGAACCCTGTTATCTTTCTCTCAGCATCTGTCTTATGTGGATTTATCATTACCAGCTGCAGCTATGGGGACCTATAGGATTTCTGGTCACATTATATTACCAAACTATCATCCAGAGGAACTTCACACGCTTAACTAACAGTGAGACTGGAGAGCACCTTGGAGCCAAACGATCCAAGAATTTTCATGGACTTGGACTCCATGTCCATGGACTCCCCAGGCTCTCAACTTTGTCCTAGTTATTCCTTTGTATTCAACATTTCAAGCAAACCAAGTGGTATATATACTCCCATGAAATCCACATGCATTTCAGTTCCCCAGTTGGATAAATTACAATTTTTAGAATTGGGTCTGTCATGCAAATATTCACATTGGAGTGTGTTTCTCTGCAAATGTGAATTTTTCAGTCACAATTCTAGTTAAAAACAAAAACAACAAACAAAACAACCCAAACAAAAAAAAAAGCCCCACGCCTTTCTATGGCAGTGATTTTTCAAGCCTTCACAAGTTTCTGCCATTGTAGAGTTGTAGACAGAGGTTGTAACTGGTACACTGAAGACACCTTTCCATAAACTCCCCTTAGAAATTCTTAGGCTCATGACTGCCCTAGTTGTTTAGGAAAAGCCCTTGCTCAGATTGGGCAGCCCAAGATACAGCAGCATGCTCACAGACTAGCTTTGCTTGAAAGGCGTTGGGAATGTAGATTGTCTGCAGAAACTTGGTGCCAAGCAGCATCCCTGCCATCTCCAGGACTGGGATTAGGCCTCCAACAGGCCTGTAAAGCACCAGGAAGCAGCGAGATCCTTACCCTATTGAAGTCCATGACAAAGCTCTGTAGACATAGATTTCCCTCCCAGGGGGTCAATTGGTAGTGATTGCTGTTTTTTGGGGTGGGGGTTGTTTGTTTGTTGGGGGCTTTTTGGCAACATTAGGGTAATCCAATTCTCCTAAATACTGGGGTCCTGCCCATGCAATGATGCCCTGTGCCCACAGGACTATGCAAGGGACAGCCATTGCCCAGCTAGCAAAGTAGCCTATCTCCTGCTGCTCTTTGTGGGGCCCAGCTGGTGGGCTAGTGCTGAGAAGGAGGTGCTAGCACAGCTCCACCACCTAGCCCCCCCACCCCCTGAGCACATCCGGGGGAAGAGTCAGCAGCAAAAAATGCCTATTGTTTCAGAAAGGAAGTGACCCCTTTTCTCTTAAATGCTGGGAAATTGAGACCTCATCATTGGTGAGAAAAAAATCTCCTTTTCACCTTGAAAGGGAAATACCACCTGAGCTGTGCTGCCAGCGGTGTTAGGGAACACGTCACTGCAACAGGACTAAAGGGAGGGTTTTTTGTAAAGGAAGGGAAACGAGGGAATGCAAGGACTGAATGGGAGAGGCAGCCTTTAATTTCTAGGTCATGAGTTTGATTCCAGATCACTAGTCACTGCTGCCTAATGGTTCTTGAAAAGCTGATGATCATCTCTTAGTCTGCTACTTGGTGGCCACAGCCCCATCACAGAGCCTGTCCCACATGGCACTGGATTTAATCCTTGGCACAGTGGGAGCTAGAGAGGAGTTACTAGGCAGGCTGCATGGGTGCTCTGCGGAATGCTGAAAAACCTTTCCTGGGGCTTCGCACATGCATCTTGCTCCTGTGCTGAGGGCTGAGCAGATTGGTAGGAATGATGAACTCTGAACATCACTGGACTGCTCGCCTTGTGCCTCTCTCTGGGACTGCCACCCTGCATAACCCTGCCAGCAACACCCACCGTGGGTGGGTTTGCTGTGCACGTGAACTATGTGACAGCTCTGGGGACAAGCAGAGGGCTGCCATGGCTCTAATGCTGCTATCCTTTGTAACAGAACACAGATGGAGGCAAGCAAAGCTTTGGCTCCAGTTTCATCAGTCTTGCACACGTGCTTAACAGAGATTGTGCCCATACCTAGCAGCCTACAAATCAGGATGAGCATTTTGAGAAAATGGGTGGGCACAGACCAGAAGGGAGCATAGCAGCAGAAGGCAACACTGTATAGTATAGCTTTGTACTGCCACTAGCAGCACTCATCCCACTGCCAGCCCGGCCTCTTCCCACCACCAGAGCTTCCATTAGCCAGATGCATCAGGAAGACCATGTGCTATGATACCTGAGTCAGTGCAGCAGAGGCCAAGGACCCCTCTCACTGACACAGCAGAGCTTAACAGGACTTGCACTGAAGGAATTGCCAGCAAAACATGGCTTTGATCCACAGGCATAGTAGCAAAAAAGAAAAAACTGGACCTGGATTTCAGTGCTTTGGAACACAGGGACTTGAATAAAGACTTTGGCTTGGTTTACTAGAAGGGTGGGAGCTTTCGCAAGAATTGTGCTTGGGCAGGACTGGGAATGCTTAGGAGTTTTGTCTGTGCAGTTGAGCGCATCTCCTGCATGCAACTTATTTGGGATAAAGAAACGGTTTGAAAGCAGTATCTGCCCTCCTTCCTTAGGTCAGAAACCTCTATATTACTGTACCAGGCTGTGTCCTAGCAGCTGCTAGCTATTGTGCAGCAGGAAAAATAGATTTGGACTTACAACTACAAGGAAAGGAAAGCCTGAAACAGGAGCTGATGGGAGGGTATTCACCTTTGAAGGATTTAAGTTTCTCTGCTAGGTTTTGCTGTCAACAGAGAAGTATCCTAGAAAGCAATTTGGAAATGAAGCAAAGTTCTAGAGCCTTAGCTGGGGCACATCAATTCCTTTCACTTCCTACTAATTACCTTCCCACATTAGTTAGTTCACTGTTACCATTTCCCCATGAGATGGGAAGCAGTCTTAACTCTCCAGCTGCACAGGCACAGGGAGTTCAGGAACTTGCCCAAGGTTACAGTCACAGGCTTACACAGGGAACCCTGTTTACCTCTAGTGTTATTGGAGCCACAGAACCCATGGAAAGGGCAGCGAGGCAAGTAACACAAGTTAACCTGAGACAATACTTGGCCTGAGCATGCATTGCCATAGATGCTGTGGGAAGCTATATTGATTCCTAAGCATGCACACACAACTCCATTCCCTCCCGTGCTGCCGTACCAGTGTCCCAGCCAGCTGCCTGAAAGCAGCATCTTTTGGTACCTTACCCCCACCCCTCAAGGGGTGTGGAAAACCAGTCCAGAGGGAAGGAAACAAAAAGCAACAACAACAAAAAAAATCTTGGCTGATTTCCCAGGAGCAGCAGTGTCAAACCTGGCTGGTCTCCAGCACAAGTAAACATATCTTACCGACTTAATACTCTCTGAAGTTCTTCACACCTCCTTTCAGAAGCCTCCACAACGAGTTGTAACTGTACCCTGCAGCACACTCCCTCCAGCACCAGGCAGAAGGCCATCTTCCCTTCTTTGCCCCTGGTATTGTTGTACAAAGCACTTACAGGCCAAATCCTCAGCCAGAATTAGCTGACAGAATCCTGTTAAGGGCCCTGATAATGAGCTAATTTATAGCAGCTGAGGGTCTGCCTCACTGGTGGGGTTTTTTTGGTAATTGCACAGATGAGCTTTAATTGCACCATTCTAGTGTTTGTTGGCAATATGCTCGAAAGAGCTGAGTGGTTTTGTACACCTCTTTCAAGGTCTATAGCAGAAACAATCTGCTTGTGGGAAGCCCCATGGTTTAGATTCCATATCCAGTTAACAGAGAGGGAGACTGTTCCATCAATAAGGTGCAGCAAGAAAAACTTGAGTTTCAGGTCACTCCCTTAATCATGGGAGATCTCTCTGCTGTAGCACAGATGACCTCATTGACCATGGGAAAGTATCATTGAATGAATGAGGACCAGGTGTCTAAGTGTGTTGCAAAATCTTGCCGGCCTTTGCATCTATTCTGAACTTGCAGTAGGGGGATGATAACATTTTGCATCATCACAAGGGGTTGGGAGGATAAATCAGAAATGCTCAAACACTGTGGTTACCAGGACCTGCCAGCGCTGACATCAGTGGTTTGCAGCCTAGAACAAATAAACAAGAAAGTGTTGTGAAACCATGTGATGTTGATAGTGACCACTGGGTGAGGAGAGCAAAGGACTGTTGTCCAGGGCACAGACCTTTTTTGGAGTTGTTGGCATGGAGGGGACCCTCTCGCAGAGGGTCAGGGATTTCGTGTGTTTTGGGGTTTTTTCCCTACCCCAGCCAAACTTTCTGGTACACTTTGTAGCTTTTATAGTTGTAAAATATACAAGTTAAAGCATCTGACATCTCCTTCTGTAAGTAGCAAGACCTCATTTTAATATGCTGCTTCCTGATTTCAGATAAAGAAATATTTGTGTAGGCCAGGTTGGAACCGGTTAAGCAAGGAAAAAAAGGTAGATTGAAAGACAGTGGGAGAATCTCCAGTCAAAGGAAAGCATGGCATGATTAATAAGTGAAGGTGATCAGAGTCTGTGGGAAGGATCTACAATTGCATCTACAATTCCTGGCAAGAGTGACAGCTGTATGACTTGTTCTTAAAAAGAAAGTGCAGCAACGCAACCGCTCTCCTCTTGACTTTCGGTGGTTTTGTTGTGCCATCTGGGGCAGTGATGCCATCAGAAGAGCCTGTTAGCCTTTTTTTTTTTTCATGCAGATAGAACACTTCACTTCTTGCTGCCAAGAGTTGTTTGCAGCTGAGCAGGTAGATCCTCTGCACTCCAAATCAGTAATGACTCAGCTCTACCTCCTCGTTCCAAGACCTGGCATGGAGCTCCCTCTTACAGGAGGCATTAGGCAGTGTGTGAAGCTGCAAACCAGGCTCCCTATGCCTTGTCCTCAGCTCAGGGTCCATCAAGCGTGGAAGGTCATATATCATCCCAAGCATGGAAAGGCTGTTACCCAGCCCAGCACGGGCAGCTCCTGATGAGCTTTCCTGTGGCAATTCTGTAGGCAACGTCATTCTCTTGTCCCCCACCGCAGCAATGTGCTGGTGTTGTATTGCTGACAGTCTGGCACTGACTGTCCCAAATGTGGCTCATTACAGTGGAGAGATGCCTGTGAATCCTGCCAAGGGAGGTGGGTGCAATTCTGTATATGATAAACAAGATCTTCTGTAAGGGGTTATAAGCACTATGTGCCCAAGTGCCACAAAAAGCCCATTAGATGGGATTACTTAACAGTGACAGCCCTTTACGAAAATCCAGTGTAAAATATTAAATCTGTGACTGCCTATGAACAGTAAGGGACACATTTCAGTGGTATCCCGAGAAATTCTCAAGATCAAATTGAAGAAGTAGAAAATGATCCATGTAACAACTAGCTTGGTCTTAATAAGTAGAAGTTTCCCTTATCTATGGACATTGTGGAAAGCAAGCTAGAGGAGGGAAGGATGGAAAACGGGTTATTTCTAAAACGGAGTTTTCTGGGTGACCATGAGGGAGAGCTGCACAGTGGAGATCTCCCCACTTTACCACTGGTGTGGGGTCCCAGGCTTTCCTGCCTACTTAGGGATAATTACATTACCAGGAGTGAGTTTGTGAAGCAGCTGCTGGTTTGATGTTGGGCAAAAAGGAAGGAAGTAGGAAAGGGGAATGAAAGGAAATGGAGTAGGAAGTAAGATATCCTGAAAAGCGTATGCATTGTAGCCCTCTGATGTGCTCTGGGTCAGGCACTAATAAGGAAAATGATACTGGTGAAACTGAAGTTTTGTACTGCAGCAATTCCTGGTCCCAAATTCACAAACAGATGTATTTGGAGCTGAGATTTGCAGTTTGATAAAGGTTGGATGTAGAGCTTTCACACTGGTTCTCACACCAGTGTGAACCAGAAGTGCACTGTGAAATACCAGATTCAGAAGAACAGCAAGAAAACCTGGGGGCAGATCTTCAGCTCCTGTAGATCAGCCTTTCATCCAGAGATTGTTCAGCCACATTACCATGTGAAATAATCATGATATGAAAACAAGTCTTCTTTGTCCATGTGCAAAAAGCTCATGGACAAAGCTGCCCCCATCTCCTCTCTCTTTACAAAGAAGTAAGAGTACATTTAAAGAAATTACATCATAGATAAAACCATACAGGGAGTGGAAAAGATCTACAGTGCCTCCTCTGCTTTTCCTATCAGTACTTGCTTTTGACCACTTGTATGCGTGCAGGAATGCTGTTGAGAGTGCTAGTTTGCAGGTTGCTTGTTGCAACCTAAAATTCACTTAAGTCTGCAAAAAGACATTTGGGTTTACCCTTTTTTTCTGCTGGTTCAGAATACATTTAATCAGGGGAAATGTTTTAGCCATAAATTAATGTCTTGTGTGCTGAAAGAATATGTACTACTCTGCATCTGTACGCAGGTAATCATTAAAAAGTTATCTGGCTCCATGTGGATTTTCTACCTATCTACTAAACCAGAACTCTGTGCATTTATGACTCTGGGGCTGTGAAACACAACACTTCTGTTGCAGGAAAGCCTACAAGAAAGCTTCATATAGCTCAAGAAAAACAAATCAGGGCTGTCCCCTTCTACCACCCTACTATAGACAGCTTTACATTTCAACATTCCTCAGGGGATGCCCCAGACACTGAGTTTTGTAGCCCCTTGTGACCTTTTACTTGTTTTCTTTTAAGCAGGTAAGAAAAGCCCACCCGCTGAGGACAAAGTCGTGCTAACACATATGAAGATACTGAGCAACGAAGGAATCCAAAACCCAGGGTTAATCCCAGAGCCTCCGGTTGACACAGCCTGCACAGAAGAGTCCCATCTCCCGGGTTCCAGCCTCCCACCGGACTGCCAGGAAAATCCAAATGCAGCAGCCGCACCGGCAGATCCAGACTACGCCGATGCCCTGGCAAGCACAGACTACGTAGCCACACTGCCTGACCTCAGTGCGTTTGAGTCCAAGTGCCGACTTCACAGATTCTCCAAATTTGAATCTGAGGATTCAGGGGTTGAATTGCCAAGCGGGGCTAATTCTCCATCAACACCGACAGGTTCAGAGAAGAGCTTTGTGCTGCACAGCAGAGACTCATTTTGTGATTTGGGCATGCTTAGCACATCTTCTTCTCCAGAAATTGAACATCTGATAACGAGAACATGTAAAGAGCATGCCAGAAAGGTCAGCCAGGGGGACCCAGAGAGTGAAAAGCAAGCTGAGTACTACATCCAGGAGTCAGATGCTGTGCAGGGTCCTACAGCTTCCTTTGAAGACTTCAGTGTCCCTCAGGAAGAAAGTCCCAATGAACAATTTGATCAAAGCGAAAGGCAATCATCTCTGGAAAAGGAACCTACCCCAGAGGCAGACCTTCCCAGGGAAAGCACTCTTCCCACCCCAGCTCCCACAGAAGAGCCAAAGACAATTGCTGACAGTTTCCCAGAGAATTTTGGCAGCATGCAAGACCTTCAAATCGATGGACATCAGCTGAAGAGGTATCCCACAAGCGACAGTCTGGATGAATACATGGATGAATGCTGTAGATTGAGTGAGGTAAGAAACACCTAATCTGAGTCTTATAGCTAGGCCTGTCCAAATACCTCAGTAAGGGTTCAAGTCCTATCATCTGTCACGAACATGGGCACATCTGAGTGAGTTAGAAAATCTCCCCTGAAACTGTTGTAAGCAGCAAATCTTGGCAATTGATTTTTAAGATCTCTTTTCATAGCAGCTAGATTCTGAAGTAATTCATATATATGGTCTGGATAAGGATGACTAATAGCTCATAGAGATCTGATATTTCAAAAAGCCCTGGATTAGAGGATGGACTTGTTTCTGGTCTTAAAATGAAGATTATGAAGTTAGTCATCATCCTCTGATACATGGATTGGGGATGAGAACATTTTTCAAGGTCAGGTTATTCCTGTTTCTGGAAACAGCTGGGCTGTTGTCAGGGCACCAAAGTTTGGGAATAACTTGTCTAAGGGGTAGGTGATTCTTGTCCAGGCCTGTGCTGTCCTCTTGAGCCAGCTCTCTCAAATAATGAGTGAGCAGGTAACTATTGCACAAATTTGAATCTTTGCTGGGCTGGCGATGGAGATCCCATTTTAACACTCCAGCACAGCTGTGATGGAAACTCCTCTGTTCTGAGACTGACTGAACTGCAAAGACATGTTTTCAGCAGCTTGTCCTGCTCTTTCCCCCTTGCTGGGTACACTGCGTGACTGACAGGAGAATAAAAAACCCTTCTGTGCACCTTCTCCCAAAGTGGATGCAGACCTGCCACCTCGGTGCTTTGCCCGAAGCCCCCGTGCTGCCGACCCACAGGCACTGCTTTGCCTGCCCACTGCAGTGACTTCCATGAACCAGCGACAAAAACATTTAACCAGGGAGATGATTCTTGGTAGTGAGACAGACCAAAAAGCCCCATGAGCAAAAGGAAAGGAGGGGCAGGCTAGGCGAAGAGGGTCACACAGACACAACAAAAATATCAAATAGTGCATAGTGGAGATTTCTTTTTGAAGTGGTCATTGCAGCAAAAGTGATGAATTGGAATGGGAGATGGGTGGGAGGAAGCCAAGTGACAAGTGCTGTGTGCTGTGCATCTAATTTCACCATGACCTCTCTGCCTGGGCTCTGAACCATCAGTTGATGGCTTTCCTCTCCAGCATGCCAAACCCTCCCAAGCAGTGAGGAAGGTCAGGGATGGCCCATCTCTGTTAACCTTGCATATTGATGCAGCACAAGTAACACACAATGCGACAGAGCAATCTCTTCCTCCCTGGAGCTCTCACACAGGGCAGAAGACAGATGTCTATTTTGCACAGTTCCCAAACAGACAGCGATATGGTCTTTTGGCAGAGAGTTCAAGAAAGGACCGGAGCAGGAGAGTTTGAATATAAGGAGACTTTTTATAAAAAGTTACCTAAATTCTCTGTCACACTCCAGAGGGTTTGCAGCCAGCTTGGTCTTGTCTGACAGCTTTGGCTGCCTGTGAAATTCCTTTAAATCCTTTGTGAAATGGAGCCTCAGTTTCCCAAAGCAGAGCATTTAAATAAACAAGAGAATAAATTAGAAAGAAGCTGAAGAGGAAATGAAGCTCTTGGTGGCTTATCTCCCCTCCTTTTTAATATCCTCACTGGCTGAGTGCTAAAGCTCTGTGGCTCAGAGCACTTTTCTTTGTTTGTTTTTTGAGCTATATAAATACAGCTGTGACCTAGATGCTGGGTAAGGTTGCCCCTCTTCACAGAGCACCTCCAGGCTGCTGTATCTCAAAAGCAGTGCTCTTCAAACTGCTGGGATGCCAGGTAGCACCCAAGCTGACTGGGGCAAGAAGTGCCTATGGCTGCTGCACAGCCCTGCATCTGCTGTGGCTCTGTGCCGCACAGCATCGTGACAGCCTCCTGCAGCTAGAGTCTTCTGCCAAACCTGCTCAAGGTTGACCTGTCCTCACTGGCATACAGCAGAGGCAGGACAGAGTGAGACCCACTCAGAAATTATGTCCAGATGATCATCTGCCCATACAGCTGGCAGATGTATCTTGGTTCACCCTGGCTGAGGCTCTGCTCCAGGCTTATTCTGTGGTTTTCACGTTTGCCTGTAACATGCCTAAGGTACAACATGATGCCTAGGAGCCAATCTCATCTGGCCTGATGTCATCTCAGGGACTCAGATACCCCTGGAAATGCAATCAGTTTTGTCTGACAGACAGCAGGCCAGTACAGGGTATTCCCACTCTGCTTGGCAAAGAACATAGCAAACCAAATTGTTTCACCAAATCAATTCCTGCTGCATTAAATTCACGTTGATAGAGATGCAAGAGAGCTTACATGGGCTTATATTTAATGCCAGGTGAAAGCATTATTTAATTATATGTGATAGCCACTTCCTCAATCCTGTTGCTGGTTTTGGGAATACAACTGTCAAGTAACAGGAGAGCAGTTGAGTTTCCCCAGCCCAGCTGGCTGTGGCAATGCCAATGGCACTGTGCTTACTGGCACACCATAGCCAAGCTAGGATTCAGTCTCTGGATAAGGGTGTCTCTCTCTGTCCTCTCGGACTCCCTCACTGCTGAGTTCCAAGAGAACAGGAAGGAAAAGACCAAAAAAGAGACTGGATATGACCATATGTTTTGACCATTTAGATTCATTTGGTGAACGGCTTTGGCTGAAAATATACATCAAATCATTTCAGCCTGGCATTTCTTGAACAAAGGTTTCTGATCTTCTGTTTTGAACTGTCGTTATTCTGAAATTTGCCTACGTTCAGAAAGATGAAAGGAAGGGGAAGCTGCCAAACAACAAGTCAAAGAACTTTGAAGCCTAAATAAAAGCATTTCCTTTTAAGCCAAATTAAATGTTTGGGGTCAGTTTGAAGATACGTAACTTTTGATGCTTTTGCTTTGCAAACACTTCCTCACACTTCATAAAGTTTATATTTAAAGTCAGCCCATATCCCTACAAGAAGAGAGAGGGTGGGAGCATTGTTGTCACTAAATGAAAAATCCCATTGCTCACACAGTGCTAATTATTCTGGGCCAAAGGAGTCAAAATATTTCTCTGCAGAGAGTGGTATGGTTCAAGGGAAGGATAGGGCAACCTGTGATGGTCAGCCCCATAGCCTGTGCGTGCTGCTTGGAGGAAACCTGAAGCTATCAGTAAGTGCAGCTCCTCCTGGACAGCAGGGTGGAGCCGTCAGAAATATACAGCACGATCCATCTCTTTCCTGTTATTCACAAGCCTTTTGGTGCTGTCAGCTTCCAGTGACAAATGCTTCCCACTCAGCCTGTGGCGTCACTAATCAGTTACTCCAAGTCCATGATGGGAGGTTTGTAATTCTGTTCCTTGGCTGTTGGCTCAGCGGCTGTACTGCCCCTGTACTGGCCATGCTAATGCAGTAGAAGCACGCAGTGAGGGATTCATGGGAAAATGGAGCATGGTGCAACTTAAAACTATCCACAGGAGAAAGTACAGGGCATCACAAGAAGTGCAGAAACCTAAGTCACTGCAAGAAACATCAGTGAGCTTCCATCTGAACAAAGAAGAACTTCACTTGCCAGCTACCCCTGCCTGCCAGCCTCAGCTCCTACTGCCAGGCCCAGCTCAGAACAATTTTCCATTGAGCCTGATTGAAGAAAAGCTCCCAGCTCTGTGAGTCTGGTGGCTTCAGAGGAAAAATGTGATTTTACACCAGTCAAAATATTGACTGGAGCACTCTAGATAAGCCAAAGTTCCCAGTGCAGGCATTGATCCATTATTTTTAGGTTTCCTAAGAAATCTGTGGGCTAGCACAACTGTGATGGTTTATTGCCAGCTGAGCAGGGCTACACATACTGAAAACCTGTCACCAAAAGAGAGATCTCCTTTTAGTTACACATGTGAAGTGAGGTGCACCCTAATTCCACAGGGTCAAAACTGTAATGGGAGTAACTCAGCAAAGTGCAGCTGAGAGCCTTTGATTCCTTTTCTTCCAGCTGAGGTTCTGGTTCAGTCTGATGTACCTGAAAGCAAAATCTGGCACCTACTTACACATTAGGTTGTTACTTTCCTGGTGCTACTTTAACCATCTGATTCATGAACTCTGTCTGTCTGACCGTCTTCTCTTTCAAAAAAGTAGGTAAGCTGTTTTTCCTTCTTCATAGGTTTCATCCACCCAAGGGCACATGGCTTTTGTTCCAATACTATTTGACAATGCCCATGTGGAGAATGGGAAAAATTTCAGTCCCATCAGGAGAATGTTTTGGGAAGCTTCAACTGAGAGGACAGAGACTGGAAGAGAATCATCCTGTAAAATGCAGTTTTCCCATGGTTGCTCACCCTCCACTGCCAGCATAAAATTCTCTCACAGGTGCTGAGAGGAAAATATTTAGACCAGAATGTGACGGAGCAGGTTCTACTCTGCACTTGGCATGACCAGAAGATAGCAAAGGCTGTTTAGGTATTTCCAGTCTATGGAAAAGAAAGCCCTGGATGAGTCCCTAGAAAGGCCCTCTCTGACTAACCATTTTGGGGGCGACCAGCTAAATTACACAAATTTTCTGTATTGAACACCTGCCATATCTGAGCAATCCTAACGCTAACAGGCCTTGTGGCAGGGCAAGCAAGGTGAAGCATCCCCGTTAAACCCTTATACCTTTGCATACTGACCACAAAGGTGGCTGGTCCTGCAGGGGTGGGCAGGCACTGCCTGATTTGCCTTTTGCTCGTTTGTGCTTGCTGGGGTGACTTCAATAAAATGCAAATTACTTTCCTATTAAATTGTCCAAGCTGCCTGCCCTGAGCAGCCTCTGAAAGATGGCTGAGCAACAGGGGCCGCCGGCATACTGAGTCCAACCTCCAGTCTGGTTTAGGTTCTCTACAGGGGTAAATCCACCCTGCCCCAAGACCTGCAGCAAGTGCTCTACACCTTTTCCGTCTCGTTTTCTGGGGATTTGTATTTATTCTCAGGAGTTGGATGCTCTCTCTGACTTTTGCTGAAAGCCAGATTTTCTCCATGCCTGCCCCAAACACACCTTTGCTTTCAAGTGCCTTGAGCCCTAGACATAGAGCACAGGAAATCAAGGCCATCTTCTCCTCTCCTCCCCCTACCCATTTTGCCCTACAAACCTAGCAGCTGTGAACATGAAGCAGGACCTTACAACATTAAGCACAGGACAAACATGGAACAAAAAGAGGGTCTGTAACTGAAAGAGATCACAGACAAATGCTTTGTGTGTTCTCACCAGTCCTGAGGTTACAGCCAAGTGTTTTACTTTATCCTCTTTTCCAAGAGCTCCTCTGTCCCTTGTAGTCTTCCCTTGTGTTGCTACAGCTATAACAGGTTGGATTTGGCTTGCTGTCTCCTTAGCGCAATACAGATGTGCCATCAGTCACTGTAAGAGCAAACTGGCAGAAAGGGGAGTTGCAAAAAGAGAGTATAGAATAGCAGAAAGCCTACATTTTCAAGGATAGTGAGGTACTTCTAACTACCCATTTTGGGACAGCTCAGAACCGTCAGATTTTCAGAAGTTGATACTCACGTACTTTCTGAAAATCATGCTTCTGAAGCTGGGCACCCCCGAATCCCTAGCTGCTTTCAGATATGTCAGTTACATACAGTGCTTTTCATTCAAGCTTTTCCCAGCAGACACCACGTAGGCTTTCTTCTCCTCGTGGGTACTGGGGCTGTGCCCCTTCCCGCTACACAGACATGCTAAGGACCCAGTTTATGGCTGAGTAACCTTTGTCTTGCCACCACTTGTGCAGGTTCTGCAGAGAGAAAAATAAAAATCATGAATGTGAGTGACTGGTTGGCTTAGAGTCAGCAGAGTTTTTCATGTGATTCCATGTGACCTCTGTCCCCACCTCAGACACAAAAGCATCTGGACATAATAATACCTGTTTATAAATAACATTGGATCATCATTTGTTTAAAAAGAAGTAAATCCTAATGTTGATTATTTTTGAACACACCATGAGCTTTCTGACATAATGAAAAGACAGGAAGAGTCCCAAGGCTGGCATTTCCCCAAAAATGTAGATTGTTGTGGGAAAGGAGACAGAGTAAGCTTCCTGCTTTTGTGGAGCAAACTTATTTTTTGAAGTAAGATAAACTTAGAGAGCGGCTTTTGTAAAGATCGAGGTTTATTTTACTTAGTGATATCACACGCACAACAGCAGGCAGCGCCAAGGTGGAAGTGAGCCGCTGCATGTCTTTGTTAGCAGCACGTTCAGCAGAGCCTGCTCTCAACACAGGGAAGTCCTGGGGCCAGAAACAGTGAAGTGCAGAGCAGGAGGCTGGGAAGAACCGCTGCCTTTCCCCTGCCGCAGGATTACTGCCTGTCTCTGGCACTGCCCTTGTCTGAGCAGCAGTGAGACCCTGCAGGTCCTGGGTGTGGAGAGATCGGTGGTACAGTTATCCTGCCATAGCCAAACAGCAAGCTCGGTCCTGCAGACTTTCTTCAGGAATCTCTTAATGAGATTCCTGCGAGAGATTCGCAGCAGGGATGTAAACTGGGATCTGTTAAAGACCAGTGGAGAGATGTTCTTTCACTTTGGCAGCTTGGTTCAGGCACACATCTCTCTCACTGACCCACCAGTGATGAGGGTCTGAGTTCAGCTGTGCCATAATGGTTGCAGGTTGCCAAAGGCAGACAAAATGTAGCCCCAAGTTGGTCACAAATCAGAAAATCACTGCAACCTGCAGACATGTGCCTTTGGGTAGGAGCCAAGCTCAGCCTCAGTACACATAAGCGTGACTTGCACTGAGGACTATGGGCTGAGTGAGGCAGACCAACCCCAGCCATCTATACCATACAGTCAAAGGACATTTATTTTAAGGAGTTCTGTGGACAGTAAAAGACCAAAATTAGCCTGAGAGGTGGAACTAGAAACAGGCCATCACAAAGGATTCCTCTGCATCAGCCAGAAGACCCCCCCTCTGATGGCACATCTTGCCAAGTGATGCAGAAGAGAGCTGTGAGCAAGCAGCGCTGTAGCTCAGATGTGGCTATAACTAAAGCCCCTTGCAAGCGGAAGCCTGAGTGTTTGCACCACTGCCCACATGACTGTAAGGAGCATGCTGGGGTTCCAACTGCTAGTAAGGATTGCTCTGCTGCTACTCCATGGTCCAAGATGCATTGTCATTGCAGGTGAACCAAGGAAACAGCAAAGCCCTGGGATCTGGTCTGGGATACCTGGAACACATTTGCCAACTGATTGAGAAGATTGGGCAGCTGCAGGAGCACAACCTGCGTCTCCAAAAGCAAGTGTGCAGTTTGCAGAAAGAGCAGAAGATAAGCCAGATAAAAGAGGTAAGCAGACACCATAGTATCTTCCATTAAATGATATACTCAAGGCCCATATGGAAAGTTCTAAGTCTGCGTGAGGGAAGATGCTAATTCACTTGACCCCACACTCACTTGGGCTTCAGGAAGCACTCACCCACCACAGTGGGCTCAGCTTCCCTTAGGGCAGGCTTGGTTTCTGTTCTTGTTCAGTTTTGTTTGCCACATGTGCTTGGCTCTGCTGAGTTACAAAGCAGCCCTCTCACCTCATGTGATGGCCAGCTCGAAGGCAGTAGCTTTTACCTCTCTACAGTTGAAAACTTTCCAAAAACACATATTCCTCTGTCAATGCTATCAGAACAAAAGATTTCCATGAACCTCCTGGGTAATTGTGTTTTGAATTAAAAGCTCTTCCTTTTCCTTCTTGTTTCAAACTGCAAAATCCCAGATTTTCCCACTAAACAGACAATGAGAAAGAGAAGCAGTGGTATCACTACCCAACACCACGCTCTGTTTCCCTTCCTGCACACCTGAGGTAACAAATGAAGAATCCCTGACGTGAAACATCTCAGTGTTCCCATTTGGGGTTTTTTATCAACCAGAGCTAGCAGGGGAATTTAACTAAAAATTGCAAATAATTTCAGCATCCTCCTAAATACAGTTTTTTAGTCCCTGCATATTTTTTTCACTCTAGCTCACCTCTGCTTCTCAGTTCTTTTTCTCTGGTCATCACACCAGGCTTCCAGCTTTTTTCCTCCCCTCCTTTTCTATTTATTTTATCACTCCCCAAAGGAATAGAAGGAGTTTGTCACACTCAGCTATTTCTTCCCAGCCATGCTGTGGCAAGTCTTTTATTCTACCGACAGCATCATTCCTCCCCTGGTGCTGGTCTCCCACCTGCTGGGACTGGATCTGCAGTAGGTGATTGACTCCTCCTCAGAGTCAAAGCCAAGTTGTGAGTCAGGTTGCAGAGCAGTGTAGCCCGTCATTTCCCTGTACCCATCTCTCACGCTCAGAGGAATGCAGCCTCCTACATAGAGCCTGGGAATTGTTAACACATTTCCTGAAGCTTTACAACTGTGAGTCATTGCTCAAAGTAACTCTTCCAAGCTGCAAATTCAGGGTCAAATCCTCATCTGGTGTATGTGCCCCCTCCTCCCCAGCTCCCACTGAAATGAAAGGCACCGTGCTTTCATTTAAATATCTGAAACTTTGATCTTTGTGGTATTTCCCGAGATCTCTCAGCCACACTTGTCCCATACTGTTTACTGGGGAATTGAATCCCCAGATGTAACATTCAGCACTTGCAATGTGCTCTACAAAATGGGTGCTCTCTGCCAGGTGTCTCTGTGGTGCCTGCATCTCCTACACCTGAGCAGCTCTCTGTCATTTTCCTCTTCAGAGTCACAGCCCCTCCGTGCAGGAAGGGGTACACTACTACCCCCATTTGCCACGAGACGTGGAAGTTGCGGTCCACGTTGCATTTTGGAGGGCTAAGGCTACCTTCCAAACCACATTCACTCCCCATGCAGACTATGAGCATGGAAAGGTTTCCATGCCCCAGACAAGCCTAGGGAAGACACAACCCCAGAGCAGAGATGGGTTAGTGTGGTATTAAGAGCTGATTGTGAGGATGGTAGATGGCCAGTGATCCTGAGGCTGTTCTTGAGAGCTGTACAGACATCGCCACAAAGACCGATGACGTTTCAATCCTGGAAAACAAAGGGAACATGGTTACTCCACATCCTTTGCTTTACAGGGAAATCTTTAATGCCCTGGACCAAAAGTAGCATCTTTCACTGGATTTTCTAAGCACCCCCCAAGGTACAAATACTGCAAAGTGCCATGCTGTTGTGTCAGCATACCCAGGTGAGATGTTACACTAAAACTGTCAATTGCTTGGGCCTGTCCAGAGGTGCTAAACTGGTGTTGGCCTGTCCTGGTTCCAACACTAATAAAGAGTTTGATTCCCTTTCCACTTCAGCTGGATAAAGCTTTCCTTGCTTCCTGCCCTACTAAATTCTTGTGCAACGCGGTTGTGCACGGTAGAAAATCTCCCCTTCTCACCATACCAGCTACAGCAGGACACCAGCTGAAGTACCACATGCGTATTACCAGTCAGATTCACTGTAAGTGAACGTGGCATCCCATTAATACAAATACAAGATACTATTGTCTGTGCACTTTCCAAAACAAATAACATTATCTTAAAATGCGAGTCACTGTTAAAACAGATCTGTTTATTTACACAAATGCTTTAGCTGAGCAGCTCTGTGTTTAGAAATTTGTATTCAATTCATTCTGGCAAACAAACCCCTAATATGCTGAGTATCAGGCAATATAAGTTAAACACCAATTAACCAATGAAAAATCTACATTAGCAACTCCAGGTTCCTCAACCTTTTATAGAATTAGATAATATGTCTGGGTTCCGATGGGTCTCAGGACAAGGCTGGCTATCCCTGGGCTGGAATGACTGCAATTTGTCTGCACCACTGCACCGCCTATTTACCTTGGGCAGTTGCAGCATGAGAGTCCACACACTTTCTTCTTTCATCTGGTGTAGGAGCACTTTCTGCAGCATTGCAACTGTGGAGCCGCCAGCGTCTTCCTCAACTCGTCCCAAGACATGAAGACATTTTTTGCTGGGAGGAGCAGACCTCACAGCCTCCTGGTTCAGACTGGAAACCCTTCTGATCTTTCCATCATCCCAGAAATAGGAGTGAACACTGAAAAGCTGAGCAGCTGCAATGGTGAGTTCAAATACCCCTAGCCTGCCCTCCTGCTTGCCACCAGTTGGGTGAAATAATCTGACCAGCAACTTCCTTTTCCCTAGGAAAGGCAGATGAGAACAGAACAAGGTGTTAGTGGAACCACACCTTATCTGGAAAGCTGAGATGCATTTTAAAATGTTTTGTCTACACTTAGGATTTTAACACTTGTTTCTTCACATGTGTGAAGCAGGACTTTTTGCTGTGCAGCTGTGGCTACAAATGTTAGGATAAATGCGTTATAAAATGGGTCTCTCTTTCGAAACTCAGCATACCGAAATGGGTCCATTAGTGGAGCTCCTCCATGTGGCTTTAGAATCACCCCCCAGCCAAGGTAGGATTTGATCCAAGGTTGGAAAGCCTTATGCCTGTGATTAGTCTCCTACCCTCAAGCAGGCACAGAACACATTCCTGGAGGATGATTTATTCTATAGACCAAGTAGAAATAAGTCCCAGCTGCAAAGCTTGGATCCAGAGACCAACTTTTCCAGAGAGCTGAGAATGACTGAGATCAGCCTACCGATGATAAAGCCAGATGAAAAGTCTGGATACAATGTTAGATGTGAACCAGCCCATTAAGCGAGGCTGATGTGTTTATTTCAAACCTTGGACTTCAGTCTGCCTCTAATATCTGGTGAAATGCAGAATATCAACACACCTACAAGCAGCATTGAATCAGAGTATAAATGGTCTTTGGGATCTCTAGAGCTAAGGCTCAGAAATGCTCTTTCCTGACAGTTTCAGAGCAGACCTGGAAGGAAATTAAGACCATGAGGAAGACATTAGAAAGCCTGCCGTGGTCAGACACTTTATTGGAGCATTTATCTTCTTTCCACTGAAGCGTGGCATGAAAACACATGGGGTCTTATTTCATCTGGAGTTGCAGCTTGCTGGAAGCACTGCCCACAGACTGTCCTAGCAGGGCATTGCTGAGACATGTGAGCAAGCCTTTGTGTTTCATTACAGGAAGAGAGAGATACTCGGATTCAGGAAAAAGCCAACCGATGGTGTGGCTCAGGAAGCCGTCAAACAATAGGAACAACAAGGAGAATGAGTTCAAAGAAGCTGGTAGTATAGCTGAAGGACAGGCATTTCAATCAAAGGACCCTGCAGTAAGGAAGGTGAGTGATAAGCTTGGAGCCAGACTCTGAGTGAGACCTGTGGGAGAAGCAGGGAGATCTACCAGACAGAGCAGAGCAGGCTGCTGGGAGAACAAACCTATCCTGTCTGCAACTAAACGAGGCTGAGGCAGTCAGGGTGCTCCATGCATCTCTGATCCCACCCTTAATGAAGACAATGGCTCTGTCTATATGCCAAGAAAGGCCCAGAGCACTGCAGACAGCAGCATGGGCTTTAGCCATCTGACTCCAGATAACAACACACAAACTGTTGTGTCTTCGCTACTGCTGTTAGCAAGATTAAACTAAGCACACATTCATTACTACATACAAAAATTTTAGTGGGCCAGTCCTTAGCTGGCAATACTTATACCAGCCCCACAGCATATCAGTGTAGTTAGCTCCAGTCCCCAAAGCGTGTTTCAGGGAAACCAAGTCCAAGGGAGCTGGGTGAATGCTTTTCCTCTCCCTTTCTTTCCCGTTGTTTGTGGCTGCCTCAGCACTTTCAGGTTCCAGTGGGGATCAGGAGTGATGAAATGCCAGGGGCAGAGGCTCTAATCAGAGTATTCCCAGCACAACAGGAAAGAGTAAGGAGTAGGTCTCTCACGGGAAAGACCTTCTTGTGAAATTTCCACCCCAAAGTTGCAAATCAGTTGCAAACATTTTGATGAACTTCAGAAAACCAATTAAGGCTCAATTCTGAAAGGTATTCCATGCTCTGGCTTGTGTCCAGCAAAGTTCTAGAGTATAAGCAGTATTTTAAGCACATGGGAAGCCCTGATGACTTCACAGGACTGCAGAATCAAGGTCCACACTCTTTCAACCAAATCCTAGTGCTTTCTTGTTACACCACACCTTAGTATTGTCACTTAGTATTGCATTTTGTACCCTGAGCATAAAATGCCTGGTTTCCTTCTACAGCGCAGGTACTGTATGGGAATCCTGTCACATTAGTCCCCAGGCTGCTATACACATGAACTGGCAGTCTAAATACAAAAGAGAGGTGGAGGAGGAAAGAAGGGATTATCACACACCTGAGGGACTGAATCTTAAAGAGATAAAAGACTTGGCCAAGGCTATGAGTGGACTTCAGGGCAGAGCTGAGAACAGAGCCCAGTCCGTTCCCAGCACTGTAAGATGGTCTCTCTGATTCGTTATTTATCAGATTATCTGCCTTTTGTTTTTTAGGGTCTGGACGTCGGCAAGAACATCTCGGTATGTACTGCCTTTGCAGGATACATTTACCTTGTACTTGCCATTGTCATGAACCAGGCCCCTGTAGTGCACAGCATTACACATGAACAAAAGCGGTCCACTAACCCTCAAAGCTTACTACTGAAGTAACGTACACACACGTACTACAACTTACTGCAATTGGCCCCTTGTTCTCCCACCCTCACTGCAGACAACAGCTAGCTAGCCTTCAGGAACAGGCAACTGCTCAGGCTTTCTGTGACATTAACAGGGCTTGCTTTTCTGGGACAACACCAGCACAACGAGGGACTAACTGCTGAGACTTCCACAACTCGCAGCACACATTAATCCTAGGAGTAAACACAAAGGTTTGATATTTCCATGAGTAAACAGTCTCATTTACGGGCAATTAACTCAATAGCACAGAAACCAGTGTGGCAGTTTTCAGCCTGAGCCAATGACCTCATCTGAAGTTCTGAACTGAAAACTTAGCAGAGCCCCTGGAAGAATTACTGCGATAGGCTCTGTCTGGGCTGGTGCGTATGGCTGGGCAGCTGCCCAGTTGTGCTCCCAAGGTGGCCACAATTCATGGAGCGATGGCTCTGCTGGTGGCACAGCGGGAAGGCACCTCCGGACAGGGCAGAACAATCAGACAACCGTTTGAAAATTGCACTGAAATGGGAATTGTTTCTCCAGGTTACACTAGTCCTAGGGCATGATCTTTATTTTGTTCTGTTCCCAAGGTTTTCCAGCAATTACTTGAGGAAATTTAAAACAATTTAGCAAAAAAAAAAAAAAGGATTTTTTTTTTAATGCATCACTCCAGTTCATGAGTTAAGATGAGCTCAGCCCTGAGAAAGCAAACATTAGGGGTGGGCTCATAAGACTCCCTGACCTCCTGATTATCTCTATTAGCATTTCAAATGGAAGTGCCCAATAGCTGTGGCTGTAGACGTGACAGGAAAACAAAGGCATTATCTCTTTTAATTTATGGTCCACAAAAGTCACCACCTTGAAAAGAGCTGATACCTATGCACCTGGAGGCATAGAAAAGGAGAAGGGAGTCAAGCTGCTTTTTTCGGTTGTTTTTGTTGTAAAGACCCCCCTCCCCCTGCATTCGAGTAGGTAGGAAACCAAACTGTGATCTTTTCTTTTCCTTTAGTACAGTATAACAATGAGGTAGAACGTGCCTTTAGTCAGGTACTCAGCAAAGTGCCCTCACTCTGAACCCCTAAGTCAGAAAGAACAGCAGGGTCCTAGACACAGAAATGTTACCAAATGAAACACAAAAAGGATGGTATTAATGATGGTTGGTCCATCCTGTCTCATTGTGTCCTATACAGGTACAGGCTGGCTACCAGTCTTCATTGCAGGGTGTTAAAATTTTTTTTGGTGAGACCTGGCTCCTATCAGTCAAAATAAAGCAGCTCCACTCATTCCACCACCCTGGAGTACCCTGAAGTGTCTCTGGTCCTTCAAGTTGTGGTTTGATTTTGCTCCCTAGGGTGAGAGCCACGCTTGGGGGAGAATGAGAGACCTTATGAAGAAGACACGGCTGAGAAACCAGAACAAGCTGGGACTGTCCTCCACTGCTCTAAAGAGGTCTTGCCCACAGCTGTACAGGTAAGACAGATGTGAGAGATTTTCACTTAGTGTTGGGAGGAGATGGTGAGAGATTTACTCTGGTTGTTGCTGGCCACAGAAGACCCCTCCTTATCTTCTTTCCATTGCATATGGTGGTCCTGGCCAGCACAGCTGTTTGTTTCCTTAGTGCCCAGGTGCTCCAAGATCCCAACTGGATAATATTATCTTTGTGCAAATAATGGAAACATTAGGGCCCCCAAAAGAAGGTGCTCACCCCCAACACAGCGAGGGGATGATCACAATCAGTCTGAGCCATTCCATAGCCTAATTAGTTGTGTTTCTGCTCACTCGTAAGCACTGCAGTGGAGGTTAATGCTCTGCTCCATCCACCTGCACATCTTTCATGCAGTGGAATGGTAACCCATATTGCATCTGATGTGTGATGGGGTGGGACAGTCAGGAACAGCCAGAAGGTTTCCTGTCAGAGCAAAAGGAGATGCAGTTTGCTGAGCATGTGCTCATGGGTGGGTCCTGCTCATTGCTGTGAACAAACATTTGGGACAGGCATTGGGTCTCATTTTTGTTAAGAGACCTGTGCTGGTCTCCTGGGCAAGTTTGTCTACCAGGCTAGTTACAGCCTGGCCTCTGACTGAACTATACTGTGTGTCTACTCGAGGTGATGACACAGTGCTGCCATCTACCCCCCTTGCACAGATATTCCCTGTGTGCTTGCCAAGTCCTCCCAGCTGGTCTGGTGAATTTGGAGTGTTTGTCTGTATAATCAGGTAACAGGAAGAGGCTGGGTATCTTACTCACCAAAGTATTACAAGAGCTGGGCACCTCCCTGTGTTTTTTCAGCTGAGGTCTCACTAACATTGAGCGGAACAGCTCAAATGTGCTTAAGTCCTCATCAGGTTTTAGAGGGGGTGATGGTGGGGAAACAGCAGTTGTTTAAGCACTTCGGAATGTCCCATTGTTTCCCTTAGACAGCCTGTACCTACCTTACAAAATGCATAAGGGAGTTGGGAATCGTGTAATTACAGCTGGGAAAAAAACTGTAGTTCACAGAGTGATTTTTCCAGCTGGGAAAAACTTGGTTGGGGCCCAAGCACACGTAACAGGCGAGCTTCCTCCTATTGTTTGGAAAACTGAAAGAAGCACAAAGCAGAAAGAGATCAAACAGTTCCATCTAAAATAGATGGCAGACCAGCTGGGGAAAAAATACAAACTCTTGTGAACCTTCCTTCTAAACCTGAACGGAATCTGGACTTTTATCTGGGCTTTAGAAAAGTGCCGTCCCTGTAACCTCCCACTTGGCCCTTTCTCTGCAGCACTGAGGACACTGCCAGCGCTCCCTGCGTGAGAGCCACAGGCTGGGTCCTCAGCTGGTTAAACCGATGCACTTCCAATGAAGGGCCAGCCCAATAGCTCCTAACAGAAATAGCTTCTGCTACTTTCACACGTGTACTGGACAACTACTACTGTCATGGAAATGCTGTACAATGAGACGCCAAATACACGATTTTTTCACCTGGCTGTAACTGGGCAGCCACAGAGATCTTCGTATGCTGATTTTTCCATGCCATTTTCTGTAGAAGTTGAATGACCTCTTTTCTTTCACTAACTTTCTTCTCCCATATATCTACATAAACCCCTGCTTCTACTCATGCCACTTATCTCCCTGCAATTCCTCTACTCCTGCTTCCAAGCTCTTATTCCCCAGCCCTATCTGTACTTGCCCTTGCTCTTTTTACCCCACACCCTGCATTAGCAATGCACTGACAATGGGCTTTTCACTGGTGCCTGGGAAAGCTGGGCACCTTGCTCCTAGAGCAGTTTGGATGCATAGTTGCCTTCAGACTCCTTTGAAATAAGAATTTAGGCTTGGTGCCTCAATGCCAGCCCTGCAAGTGCTGCTGGACAGAAAGCCAGGCCCTTCTTTAAGCAGAACCAGGATGTTAAAGCAAGGAAGTCTTGCCTGTCTGCAGCTCTTGGCAAAGCAAATATTGAAGCCCTGCTACTCTCAGCATTTAAAGCCACTGTCTTTGTTACAATTTATGAAACATGTTTGTCCTGGCTCCTGATCCTGTTTGTACATGCAGGCTGGCTTTTGCTTACCCAGGCTTCCTTGAGCTGAGAGACATCTTCCAAGGTCTTGAACTGCAACAGGTTGGAGCCTGGTGCCCTGTATTAACATATAGCTCTGAAGGAAGCAGAGATTTGTTGCTTTTGACACCCAGTCCCACTTGAGTCATTTGGGCAATTAGGGAAAGTCTCTTTGTTTTTGTAACTAGGTCAAAGCAAATCCCATTTCATGCTCCCAACTCTGTGTATGATGAATGATCTGCTCCAGGGTGGTTGTTTTGTTTTTCTTTTCTGTCTTTTTTTTTTTTTTTTTAAACATCCACAAAAGAACTCTCACAGTAGAGAGAGAACTTGCTTTTTCCAGCAGGCGGGAGGGGGACCTGCCAAGGTAAACATACTGGCACAAGACTCAGTGGCTTGTCATACATTGTTCTAAACAGGCTTAGGTTTTCATTTCATTTTCTTTTTCCTGCTAGTACGCTTACTCCCGCAAAGCAACATCTATCTTGTGCAAAGGGCCAGAACAGGCTGATGAACGACTTGATCGTTGTGTTATGAACTTAAGCAGCATATGGACCTGGATCTGACCTATGGCAGAAAAAGTAGATTATTTCCCCATATCACTGCAGAATGATCCCTCCATGAATAACAAAGAACTCAAATGACCCCCAACACAAGAACTTTTTGCCTTTCCACTGTGACTGATTCAAATTATAGCGCAGCACCATACAATCAAACGTGTGCCCTTGTTAAACAGTTACAGTCTGATGCTGCTTTGAACCAGTAAGGAAACAATCCAGCCTGGCCTGTGAAAGCTGGGCTGCAAATTCTGCAGGAGCCTACCTTGATCAAATTATTGCCTGTATGTTGCCACTCCACCTGACATTATAAAATGTGCCAAGTTCTCTCTGGCTAGAATGGTGTTACAAATGATCCCCAAAAATCCAGGGTCAAGGAAGAGCACATTAGACCTTCATGTAATTTTTCCTTACTTTCCCTAGCTCCCTTTGAGGACAAACAGGCAAGATGTAGTCTCCTGCTACTTGTGTGACTGCTGCCGGGAAGCAGACTGGCCCAGCAGTTGTTCCAGCCCTGGCAGAGACTCAGAGGCAGCCATCTCGATGAAAGCAATTGTGCTCAGGAGCTTTTCTGATGCTATCCTCAACCCCTTTCCAGGGCAGGATCTAATTTGGGAAGCTTTGAGCAACCCCAGCCTAGCATTCCTGTGCCGACACACCCACCCGCCTATCTATGGGAGCCGCAGCTTTAATGCGGCTGCATGGGAATGAGCTAACCTCAAATTATGGTATCTTTCATGGTAAGGATGCTAGTTTCAGTTTGACAGCCAGGAGAAGCTTACTGCTGTATGGTGACTACTTTGTGGTTAGGGTGAATTAAGTTAGGAAGGACAGTGCAGTTCTAACATGACAAAAACCCACCTTCAGTATTGTATAGTAAAGGCTGAAAGGGGTCCCAGAGGCTCAGACCCAGGTCCGAACGCTGCTCCTCACTTGGGAAACTACTACCAAACTACTCTGCACTCAGGGTTGAGAAGCAGACAAAGAATTAAAGAATAACATCAAGGCAGAAGTGTGACCATTCCATTGTAAAAGAATTAGAGCTGAGCAAAACAAAAAATCTTACAACAATTAGAATAAAAAGAAAACAAATTAGTAGCTGGCAAAATAGTCAGCACCACATCAATCAGGGCTTGATTTAAAAGATTTTCAAATCAAAGACTTGAAGTAAATATCCATTATTATTTGAAATAAATAGCTATTAGTTACTTATTTTCTGTAAATAGATTTGGAATTAGCTGCATTAAAAACCCCTCAAAACTACAGCTTTTCTTTCTTAAAAAGCAGCTATTTTTTAAAAGTGTTCCAAAAGGTTTGTCTTTCATAAATCCTGAAGGCCTGAGCTAACTAAGCCATTACAACCAAACAGGATACATTACACTTACTTCAATTGTATGTAATAAATAACAAACAAAAAATTAAGCGGGAGACAGCCCACAGCAGCTAGCTTAGAGTTGTTCTTCAAAATGTCTCATTTCCTACTTAAGGCCATAATTTTTTATTTCCCTGTGACATTCACCCACCAGTCTCTCTCCTTCACTTCCAGCTAGGCAGAAAATACTGTCTGCTCTTAACGATGTTTGTGCCCATCCATTACATTGTGACTCCATGCCAAGTGCTGCATTTTGTAGTGCTCTTTTTTTTGGATGCTACCACAAATATTTGGACAGCATCTGTTTTGGAATTTCAAACTGTCGAGGGGGAAGCTGCTTTGGGTGCAGATTGGATGTTGGGTACATATGCACGGCATATTAATGCTACAAACACAGCCATGTGTTCTGACCGCTGTCAACTCTAATTGTATTTTTCCATTTCTTAAGGCCAGATATTATGTCTTCAGAGCTGAGGAAAACTGAGAGGAACTCCATGATTGTTCTTGGGCAAAATACAAAGAATGAAAACATATGGCCTTTCTGATAACCCAAGTCAAATGGAACAAGGTAAAATAAGTAAAGCAGCATGTGTTTCTTAGTGTGTTGGGGTGTTTTTTGCCTCTTCTCAGCACAGAAATGAGACAGTCATGTTCCTTCATCCAAACATGCTCCAACATGCAAAGGCAGGAACAGATCAGGATTTGGAAGTTCAAATTACATGGATTTATGCCAGCTGAGGACTGGCCCATATACCCCCATTAAGTCCCCCACTTTTTTTTTTTAAAAGGAAAAACCCAAACACAATTTAAAGGCATCTATAGTCATATAGGCTACATCATGCATACCTTTTTTTGTAAAAAGTACAGCAGTTAATTAATTTATCTGCAGTCAGTCAAAAGCTTCCCAAATAATAAGCCAACCAGATGTCTTGGGAAAGAGAAAATCTGCCCATAATCAAGACTAAAAGAGAACCAGGCTCAGCCTCATCTTCCACCTTCCCAACTCAGCCCATGGGTTAAATGCAGAGAAACCATTTCTAATCTCTTATATTCACTCCATGTTTCTGTTACAGAAAGGCAAAATGGGAACGCTAATGGACACAAAACCAAGAACTTTGGAGTTACTTTGTGCAACCAGCATCCTACAGTTGTCAACAGAGCAACTCTGATTTGAGCATTGGAAGGAAAAGAGGAAATGGGGAGGTTGAGAAGGGTCCGTGGACAGATACATGCTCAGCTTCATACAGCTTCGCTCCTGAATCTGAAGTATACTTACAAAAGCCAAGTCCCAGATGTTGCCAAGATGTTAACAGCAATTCTTATAACAAACAGAGGCTTTCAAGTAAGATTTAGACATTCTTCCTCCTCTGTAGGTTAGGAACAGAATTACCTGAAACACTGAAACTTTTAAATTATCATTGCTTTCTGGGGACCTTCTCCAGATGAAATAAGCTTTATGGGACACAGCAGCATCTAGAGTAGTACCAGGGACTCCTTGCCAGGTACAGAAGTGGCTGTTGGAAGGACAACCTCCTCCCCCCTGGGGGGCTTGAGTTGCAGTCTCTGCTTGTCCCCAACACAGCTCCTCCCTTCAGAGCAGGATCTGGCCAGCTGTACCATTTTACTGGAATCCAGCAGGAAAATCAAGCCTGTAAAGCCAAGACTTCCTACAAGGACATTCCTGAATCCACCACTAGCTTCTAAACCTGTGGGCCTGCCCCTTCTGCAGAGGCCCCTCAACTCCAGTGCTACCCTATGCAGAAGTTGGCATCATGCAGAGACCAAAGTGAGGGGCACTGCAGGAATCAGCCTTTTGATACTGGAGGGTGCATCCAAGGCAACACCTCAGCTTCACCAGGCAACCCATCTCTTCTATCAACCTTTTAGAAGAGAAACCCAGCTTAACTTGTAACTTAAAAGTAGGAATTTAAGTCCCCTGGCTATGCAGGTGAGTGCCTGAGGCTGTAAGGTGGGTAGTGGTGCTGCTGTGTGGCTCAGCCTGTCCTCTTTCTGCTGGGAAAAGGCCAAGGGAGAGCAGAGCTGCAAGGAAGTGCTATTCAAATACATACATCCTTTATAAGCTGCTGCTCCTTTGGGCCACATTAACATCTTGGTGACACTATGGCCATGTTTAGTGGCTGCCTTATTGCCACATGTCCACTGACTGCAGACTCAAGGGACAGGCAGCACATGCTTCTGAAGGAAGGTCCCGTGGTTGCAGTGGTCTCTGCACACCAGCTCTTATTGGTACTAGCACAATAATTAATGCACATGGAGTAAAGATTTAAATAAACTGACTTTGACTCTTGTTAAAAAATTATTCTATCCCCTGAATTACAATATATTTGCAAGTGAAGCGACTGCTGTTTAAAAATCCTTCCCCAACTCAAACCTGTCTGGTAACCAAGATTTGAGAAGCTGGCAGGAATGGGTCAAGTTCAGCAGGCTTAGCCTTTCAGTAACAGGTACTCCCACTTGCTCACCCAGATCAGCTGGAGCCCTTGGAGTCCTCAACACCAGAGCAGGGTTTCTTCTGAGATTCAAAGCACCCCAGTCATGCTCTCCCAGGGCAGCTGTAGTTTGCAGGGGTGAGTGAAGGCCTGGTTCTCTGAGTACTCAGATGGGTTGTTACTTAGCATCTCAGAAAAAACCCACAAAACAACCGACCCAATAAAAAAAAAAAAGTCTGTGCTAACTCAAAAGTTAGCACCCTAAAGTAGGTGCTGTGTTTAATGTTTCAGTTGAAGGTGCTGATGCTGGTCTTAGTTATTCACTGTATATCTCCCTAGCTTCATCCAAAGCTAGAACAATTTATAACTTGATTATTCTGTGAATAGTCTATATCTCTCCATAAATACAGGGGACTACAATCCCACATTAATTTACAGCCTCCATTATCCCTTGTGGTGGGTTAACCCCAGTTGGAGGCCAGGTGCCCACAAAGCAACCCTAACACTCCCCTCCTCAGCAGGACAGGGAGAAAATAAGATGGAAAAAACCCTCATGGGTCAAGATAAAGGCAGTTTAATAAAGCAAAAGTAAAGGCCATCCATGGAGGCAAAGGAAAATATTTGCTCTCTACTTCCCATCAGCAGGGACTGTCCAGCCACTTCCCAGGAAGCAGGGCTTCAGTACACAGAGTAGTTGGCTCAGCAGTAGCCAAGACACTGGTGTGTTATCAACACCTTTCTAGCTTCCAATGCAAAGCACTGCCCTAGGAGGGCTGCGATGGGGAAAATCAACTCCATCTCAGCCAGACACAATACATCCCTCCAGCTTCAGAGACTGTAACAAATGTGAATCAGTGCAAACTGAATGTAAAAAGTTTTAAGACATAACATCATGAACTGGTATTCCCCACCACCTTCATTCACATTCTAGGTTTGTTTTAAGTTTTTGTTTTTAATACTAAAATGTATTAGCACTCTTTTTTATTAAAGCATTATATGAAATATATTCATGTATTTTCAGAAATAAATATATTTATAACATGTAACATACTGTATAGTTCTCTGCTCCAGGATTCATTGTAATACAAGCAGAAGAAATTTAATAAAAGCATCACTGTTACAATAACTGTTTTCAGGTATTACTAATGAACACCTTGGTTGTAGAATAGCAACTGCCACACATTTAAGGTTGTAGGTGAGCATAACCGGTCAACAAAGGAATTGTTATTCACCAAGCTTCTCAGGAACTTGTTAGCTCTGCCAAAGCAACAAGTTTGTTCTTCTGAGGCTGGTGCTGTTCTCAGAGATGCAGGGGGCAAGGAGAGCCTTTGGAAAACTCAGATATGGCCAAGCATGGATGTTCATTTTGGGCAGCCCTGTATTAGGAATGGACTTTGCTTCCAAAGCTGCACAGTAGGCAGACACAGCAAAGCAACACACACTACTTCCAGAGGAAAGGGTGAAGACACTGGGGGCAAAGTGTGCTGATGCTCAGCATTGGGATTTCTTTCTGAAAATCTGGGTTCATTAGCAGCACCACACAACTGCCTCAACTGACAGGTGCTGGCTAGCCTCAGGGCTGCTTTTACCCAGCTTCTCCTTCATTCACAACCCACAGCACCCTCCTGGACAGAGCAGCATTCCTTCATCTGCAGGAGTCTCAGCCAATATCTACAGCAACCCACAACACCTTTAGTTCTGCTGTGTAACAAAGCGCATGGAGTGCTGCTAACAAGGGTGCTGACACAAGACACATGCAGTGATGCAAAAGAAAATAAAGGACAAAAGTCAATGAGACCCAACAAAAGAAAGTAGAGGCCTAAGAAAACAAAAAAAGGCCAGAAAAGCACCTGTGGAGGTAGAAGAAAAAGAATACACTTTTGCAGGACATAAAATTGCAGAACAAAGCAGCAATGAAAGCCATTAACACCCCAGTGGAGAGGGATAACAGACTGGAAGGAGAAGGACAATGCACCAGAGGAGGAAACCCATGTTGCCTAGCTTTCTCCCCATACCAGCGCTTCACACAGACAACTCTCATCGCACTGCTGCTCGTGCCCTTCCCCTCCTGCTAGGGACCAAATAGCACATCATAAGTACAGAAGAACTCCCTTATCCACTCTGCAGGGATTAAGTTCATTTCTCTGCTCACCCACCTCCACTTCTCGCTGCATGCACCCAGTGCCAAGCAGCAGGGCTGTTACAGCAAGATACAGCTCTGTACCAGAACATACAGTCCCTGAAGGGGAATCTACCTGGCCGCCCCAGAGCTCCCTGCCGCTTTAGGATGGTCCAGCAACCCCATGGAAGGCAGCAAGGAGCTGCTGGGTAGAGACTGTCCTCTCTCCTAGCCCCTCCAGCCTCCATACAGGCATCTAAGCTCTCCAAACATATATTTTTGTCTGCCTTGCTGAGGCATGGGAAGACTCCAGCAGCAGCCAGGAAGGTGTTTAGATCTTGGCTGGCACACACCGGTAAGAGCAGTGCCAGAGCACCCTGCCTGGTGTCTGGTGTACTGAGAAGGTGTGGCCTATATTACTCCTCTAATTGCCTACTTAATTAGCATTACAGACAGCTGCTTAAACTTGTAATGTGCCTTATGACAAGTCTTTCACTCTGCTTTCTCAGACAGACCTCCATCTGTACCAAGGCCATTTAGTTGCCAGAGGCACTCCCTAAAGGAGGAGGCTGTTTGACCTATCTCCAGCCTGTGATCTCCATCACCCTCCCACCACACAACCTGGAGGAGTCTTATCTTCTTTTCTGCTTGAAATATCTAATCAGAAGAGACTAAAGAACACTGGTTATCCTCAGAGTAACAGGGTAGAGCTGTTCTGCTAGAAAAAAATCAAAACATTGCAAGATGATTCCTGAAATTTCTTGGAGTAAGAGATTACAAATCAGTTCCCACCACTTGCTAACACCTTCCAAACACACAGTATTGGCCAATTAATTAGAACAACATCTGCTACATCAAGCAAGATACTGTTCTGTTCTCAGCTTCCATGTATTAAGAACTGCTCTTCCCCTCTAAATATCCCTAGGCAGTATGATTAAGACTACTGTCTTGTCTTTTAAGAAGGGGAATTTTTAATCAAGCCCAGGGGTGAAAATATTTTTCCTTCCCCTCAAGTGTACTTGCTAAAGGACCACCCCTCCAGCTACTAAGGTATCTCAGTGTAAGTACAAGCACAAAAGCTCCCCCAGCCTGGGTAGTAATGGGGGTTGTGAAGCCCCTTTTCCCCCTCCACCATCAGGAGAGGTTTGCTGTATTTTTTTTGCCCAGGACCTCAGGAAGTTGAGGATAATCCTGCTCCACTGCTGTGACTGACCACACCACACTGCTCAGAATAGCAAGTTTTATTTACCACCTCAAAAAACCACATCCATGGCACTGTTATGCCAACAGTGGTGTCAAGTTAGCTTTAATCCAAGAGCTTTGAAGACTCCTGTCTGTTCTCACATGAAGGTTTAAGATTAATCTTTAAATCAAGTTTGAATTTTTTCTTGAAGTTCAAACCACCTAGGCCCTTTGATTCCACCCCTCCCCCCCAAGTTGGAATGGAGTTTCCCTGTTCTCATCCTACAGAAAAAAATAATCCCACCAGCCCTTTTTTGTTTCCAGTGCAAGAGAGGTAGGTTCACACACAGCATAATTAGGAAGGCCCATTTGTACTGTGCCCTGCCATCCCTGCCTCAGAGTCCTGCCATGTGAGCACAGCCCTGATTTACCTAGTGAGGTCAGGCACAAGTGGATAATTCCCAGCTCCTCTGCACAGTCATAACAGCTCTGCATCCACAAAGGATAAGCAGCTGCAGGATTTGTTTTGAGCTTTGCTGTACTTCTGCTCAGGTGTTTGAGGAGCCAAGATAAGTACTGTTGAAAGGCACCTTAGCCATGGACAGAAATGCAGACAGCACTCAGCATCACACCTGTCTCAGTCTGCAGCAGCCTACAACAAGGGCTCCCTCTTGACAGCAGCATACAGTTAGCACTAATCTCAGAGCAGAATAGCCAGAAAGAGACAAATCAGAGAAACAGCATTGGGAAAACACAGTCATCAGGGGTTTTGTCTTAAAAAAAAAAAAATAGGCTTACAGGCAGGGTCCCCAGGACACTCCCTGTTCAACCCTTGTGTGCTCTTGGCCAGGGAGAGGGAGTCCCAACAGTGGGTTTGACAGTCACTTTATTGCAATACATTGATTTAGTGTGTTACAGGCACCTTCCTTTGCCACAGCACAGAAGCCACAAGCACCATGCACAGAGCCACCCCGGTTGCTGCAGCAGCAAACCCCAGAACCCAGGGTGCTGCAGCATGCACCACTGCTCCTGTGGGAGAGAGAGGCTGCAGTTAATCCCCTCCCAGTGAGGCAAAGGGATGCCTGAGGGGCTCAGTTTTTCTGCAGGAAAGACTGAGATCAGCCCCCATACCCAGCCTGGCACACTTACCAAGGCCATCCTTGGCTGTGTTCCATCTTAGCTCATCCTGGAGGAAAATCACAGGGCCCTTGCTGGAGACACGAGAGGCACCATTCTGAAGAGGATGCTCAGCACTCCTTTTACCTCCTACAGAGCAATAGGAAGGTTTCAGGTGAGAAGGCATACAGCTCTGAAGGTCAGCAAACTTGGTCTCAGTCAGCTTCTCAACACATGAGAAGCTCTGAAGGCCAAGCCTTCTGTGTGAGTCAACATGGAATTAAAGAGCCTATGAAGACTTCTGCTTTTTTTGACATAAGAGCAAGGGCCCTTCCTCAGTGAAAGGGAGCAGGAAATGCCTTGTCAAGCTGTCCATGGCTCAAGGGTGGTAATCCATTCCTACATGTCCCTCTACCCTCCAACTTAAGGGCTAGGCCCTTGTTGACCCTTTGGATGGAGAAGCAGGAAGGCTAGGACACTTACTGGCTCTAGCAGGACAAATGATCATGCAGGACTCCTGTACAGACTGGTGGCACACTGAAGCACTGCAGTGCAGGTACACCTAGAAAGAGTGGGATACAGCCTGGAATCACTTAGGCAGTATCTGTAGACAGGTGATGTCCTGGTGTGATGCACTGACCCTGGCCAGCAGCTGGAGCACCCACACAGCCACTTCCCCACTCCCCTTACCCTGCCCCACCAGCACAGGGAGAGAACAGGAAGAACAAGAAAACCTGTGGCTGGAGAGATAAGACAATTTGGTAAGTGAAAGAGAAGGAAGAAAAAAAAAGCAGAAGTGATGCAAAGGCAAAATCACCCACCCCACTCCCACAAGCGGACTGATGCCCAGTCAGTCTGAGCATCAGCTACACTGGAAGACAAAATCCTCCAGTGTTTACTGTCAAGCATGACTTCATACAGTATGAAATATCCCTCTGGCCAATTTGAGTCAGCTGTCCCAGCTGTGCTGCCTCCCAGCTTCTAGCCCACCCCACACCTACTCACTTGGGGTTGAGAAACTGCAGAGCAAGGAGAAAAAGCCTTGATGCTGTGCAAGCACAGTTCAGCAAACAGCCAGAACACTGGTGTCTTATCAACACTGGTTTTAGCACCAAATGGGATGCTATGAGGAAAGTTAACTCCATCCCAGTGGTCACAAAAGGGAGGAGGCAGAAAGATCATGTTGGCTTGTTTCACACACAGGTTGTAGCCTTTGAAGCCCTTTGCTGCCTCTGTAAGGCAGCTTTGATACCTTTACTATACACCTTCAAACTCAGTCACATCTGGCATTATAGCACTTTTGACACCTGGGACACAGCTGTCCCAGCACCACTACACTGTGACCACTGCTAGGTGCAGCTAGGACCAGTTTTGCGTATTAATTGATCTCAGGAGCACCGATCAAGCAGTACAAGACATGGTGAATTCCGTGTGACTTAACAGCTCAGCAGCTCATGATATTCAGAGCCCAGATGCTTCCCACGTACCAAAAACAATTTCCAAGACATTTTGGCCAAGAAACATAGTTTAGAGAAGATTGATGAGCATAGTTAAAGCACACACCCTAAGCTAGTTCAACACAACAGCTTAGGCAGCAAGCTAGCACTTGCTTAAGTAGACCTACCCTTTCAGCAGTCTTATTTTCTGTCACACCTCTCTAGTGATGCATGTTACCTCTGCCACATTAGTCTCAGAGAATAAAGAGTTACTTGCATCAACTTCTCTCCTGTTTCAGGAGGTGATTTTCCTAGGTTTTGGGCCCTGCCCCCTCCAAGAGGGCCAGAGTCTCATAGTGTGAGTATTAAGAACCACCTCCTAACATGTTACTTGTCCTTACTAGGAAGTTAGGCAACCAGGACAGGATCTTACCAGCCCAGAGAGCATCTCTCGGGAAGCAGAGTCCACAAAGGTGAATGTGTAGATGGTGAAGCGCTGGTAATGAGAGGGAAACAGTAGTCCTGAAGCAGGACTCAGAGGTACTACCTGTGTCTGATAGTTGTCCCCTGTATAAGGGCACCTGAGAAAGAGAGGCCAGTAGTGAAAATAGTGCAAGTCATTCCCCTAACCCAAAGCTATTTACGAGTCACTTACCCAGCCACCAAAACAGGCCACTGCAGCTGTTGCTGGGGATTGATAGTTGGTGTGGCCCAGCAGTGGTGCAGGACCAAAACCAGGTCTGGGTCTGTTCTCTGAAGGATCTTCACTTCTACATAAACAGGGTCTCTCAGAGTCTTTACAACAGGATAGTCACTGTCAGTATAGTAGGAAGTATAGCTTCCATCTGGGACAGAAGGAACCCAAGAGCCATTTTAGAGCAGGAACAAACAAAGACAGCCTGAGAGCATACTTTATAGCCATGTCAGTAAGTTCCCAACTTGGCAGGGAAGAAGCAGTGCTGGGTTCACCCATCAATACTCCTTTATTACTCAGCAGAGACCAGGACCCTGCACCAAGAGGCTTGAGCAAGTCCTGCAAACCTCTCATACCTGAGGCAACACGCAGCTCCAAGGACAGAGGACCTGGCTGGGACACAGCAGGGAGGGGTGGCAGTGTGAAGACCTGAACACTCAAGGGAATGAAGTTCCCAGTGGTGGAGTAACTACAGCGGACATGCAACCTGGTGGGACAGGAAAACCCCAAATCAGGCAGATAAGGAGATATCAGAGTGACCTTTCTCCAAGATAGCAATGTAATATCTGCTTTAATTAGTCATATCCCCAGTCTTTCCTCCAACACTTCCTTTTAACAAATACTTGAAATTCTCCTCAGAGTTCAGATTTGCATCTGCAGAGTGTCACTGGTCAGCACCAGCTTTCTCTCCCCACCCCCGGACTAGAGACATACCAGTCTTTAGCCTACTCCAGTGCCCTGTTGTGAATTCAGAGCTTGTGACAAGCAGGAATTTCTCTAGTGACATTGAACACAACAGCACCCAGCAATACCAGTCCCAGGGTAATACCTGAAAGTGCTATCCCTAATGACAGAGCCAAGGCTCCCAGTCTTCACATCCCTGGATGCCACCAATTCATTCTCATATACAGCCTGATCTCCAGTCACCTGCAATGACAGACCAGGTACTGTCAATAGACAGTAAAGTCAAGCTGGATTAATGCCAGGCTGAAGAACAGTATTTAGCCTCTGGAAGTCTGTAGGATGCCCATTAAGTGAACAGCCTGATGTGGCTTTGGCTAAGGTCTGCAAGCTCCTGCTATTCCAACCTAGTGACAGCTGCAGTGCTTACCTGAAAAGTGGTGCCACAGGCAGAGAGTGGGAACTGATACACAACAAAGGCATTGTTTTTCACAACAGGGACACAACCAGTACTGTGTCCACTGGCCAGTTGAACAGAGTCCAGGATAACTGGTGGCAGGGTCACATCTCGAGAGATGGCAATGGAAAACTGGCCATCAGGTGTGCAGTGAGCGGTCACTGGAGAAAAAGATACAGTCAGTCTTTAGCTCAGGGAAAAAAGGGATGGAAGGGAGGCTCAAACATCACAGCAAAGGCAAGGCCAGCAAGTCCTGCAAGTTCTCCTGCCTGTAATCCCCAAAGCACAGCAAGACATGAGCAACCGGCTTTAACAGCAACACTGATTCTGGCCATAAACCCAAGTCTGTTGCAATATACATGAAAGGGATGGACACTACAATGGGACAGAGTATTCCTGACAGCCAAAACCATAGCTCTAAGCCTCCTGTCAGAACTGGTACACAACCCTGACAGAGCTGGATTGAAGTGAGGAATGCCAGTTTGCAGCTGGAGGGGAGGACAGTTGCTCTCACTTACCTGTGTTACCAAAATAACAAGGCTTCACCCTGTCCCTAGGGTCATAGCAGCAGCCTCGCACTTCACAGTCTCCCTGGGTAACAGGCAAGGAGGCACATGGCAGCCGGTCTTGGCTGAGGACAGATGAACAGACACTACTGCTTGGAGCATCCAGGGCTGGAAGAAATAGGAGGCGTTTGCAGCTAAAGCACAAGAGCAGGGGGACAAAGACAGAGAAGACTGGAGGAAGGTGTCCTGGTGACTGCATAAATATCAAGGGAAGTTAGGCTCAGGTGAGGGTTAAACACATGGTTGGGAGCTGGCATAGAAGCTTGCTCAGAAGGGACCTGCATTTCCCTGGAATAGAAGCTCCCCTTAAGCCATCCATGTACAGGATACTGGACTGCATGGGATTTGTCAAAATGAAGTGCTCTGGATCCACTCTGGTAGGTAAGAAAATAATGGTATCTAGTCTCTGCAAGTTCATGGATTGAGCTAGAGACTCGTGCAGTCGGAATACAACTAGGAGGCACAAGAAACATTCCCTGGCTGACCCTGCAAAGGAGGCATGAGTCCCCAGCATGTTGGTGGCTCCTGTGTCCAAACCCTTCTCCAAGGAGTCTTCTGCACAGCAGAAAGTCCCCCTTTCTCAGCCCCCGACTGACCAGGAACAATCATCCAGAAGGAAGACCACTCCTCACCACAAGCTACAAGCAGGGCTTCCCAAGTTGCTGCCAGAGTCTTACCAGGAAGGTCCACAGGGCACCTGAGCAGCTTCTCTTCATGAAGCACTTTTTGTCCAGCAGCATCTGTTCCTTCAAGCCCAATCAGCATAAGATAATTGCCATCCTGGGGGACAGGCACACCAGTCAGAGCAGCAGTAGGCACAATTCCAGCAGAATCCCCAAGGTCACTCACCCATTCAAAGATGTAACAGCCAGTATAGGAGACCAACACTTTCCTGAAGCCATCTGGAGTCCCAGATACCAAGAGACCACAATCAGAGTCATTCTGCAGAGCATGTGCCTGCCCCTCAGCATCTAGGAAGAGAGGAGACAGCAGCAGGGGTCTCAGCATCCCACACTGAAGATGGGGGCTGCTACACTCCTACTTTTCTGTAGGAAACAAGGCCCTAGCCAGTATTAGGATCTTGTCAGCACAAGTGTGTGAGGGAACTCAGCAGCCAAGAACAGGTAGATCCAGGCACAGCAATCCATAAAACGCCTTGACTGTTAGGTCATATAAACAGCCCCCTGCCAGTTACATAAACTGCACTGAAGCAGTTAGACAACACTTCACATAAAAACTTACCCCTTTCTCCTCGTTCCAGGCATACCACTGCACTGTGCAAAGACACAGAGGTAAGAAAACCTCTTGACACCACCCCCACTTACCCCAGGTGCTCAGCACAAAAGAAGCATTCCTTTCCCAGCCTGGAGGTAAGGTGAGCTGCAGGCTTTCTTGGCCACAAGTCACCAGAGTAGGATCAGAAAAAACACTACCCTGAGCCCCCATAAACAAAGCAAGGGGACCAAGAAACCCCCAGAAGAGCACAGCTCCAAATGCAGTCCTAGACTGCCCTACAGCACCCATCCTGCTCTTTCACTAAGGACCACAAAGCAACTCCTCTTAGCCTAGCCCTTTTAAATTGTGAAGCCAGCTGGGATCAGAAATTCCTGAAGTGTCCAGGTGGATCCAGCCCATCAGTTTAACACCTTCCATTGCCCTCACCTGGCTCTGAACCCATCACAGTCTGCTTGCACCCTTTGAAGAAAACCACAGGGCAGGAGCTGAGTTTATGTCAAGTGATGGATCTGTATTCAGATCACTAAGCTGAGAGGACCTCAACTATGCAATTTACTGTAGAGCTCCAGGAGGGTCTTCAAACCCTTTTTTCTCACTCTGAGTTCTTCCCACCATTGACTCATCCAGGAGATCTGCCTGCTTTTCTCCATATACTCTACTGCTGATCTAATTGCTCATTACATGGCATGAGTGCAAGAAGCTGAGTGACAATGATCTTTTGCTCTTTTAAAGTTGTCACTGCTTCAAACACCAGATACAGGGTGCTGACATGTAAGCACAGAAACAGCCCTTCACATGAAATCTGTGGAAAAATATAGAGCTCAGAAGGCTTTGCACACCTAAAAGGAGGTGATTCCCCTTAAACACCCCTGGCTCTGGACTACATCCCCATTTGCAGTGTGGTTTTGTAAGGATAGTTCCAGGCCTGACTGCCAGGTGGCAGGACCATGTGCTCTGTGGAACCCACACCCTCAAAAGCTGACAGGTGGGACCCTAAGATGGGCCTGAAACACAGGTGAGGAGAGCTTTGGTAATGCCAGAGAAAGCTCTGTTTGCAGAACCCATTGCCTGCCTGTTACTACGTGTCACGTATAGCTTTCTCCCTAGCCACACATCAGGCTACAACATGCACACTGAGTAAAAGCCTTATCGCCCATTTTCTCATACAGATGTTTCTGCATTCATGCAGTGGAGGTGTGAATGTCTTTACTCTGTTGCAGAGGCAATGCACACATAGTTGGTGCGTAACTTTTTGTGCCCTTCTTTTTGCAGCAGGAGCACTGGCATAGGGCACGCCATCATGTTCTTTTGCAATCTGCTTATTTCTTTGGGACTACATCATCACAGAAATCACTGCACAGTGTGTGGGTTAGATGAGTAGGATTTCTAATCTTGACCCTTAACAATGCACATCCATTGGTAGCCATCTACACTTCTGCACTCAGCAGACCTGAAACCAGCTCCTGGATATCTGCACAGCACTATGCAGCAGGCAGCATGCTCACCCCTCCAGCCAGCCCTCATCAGCAGGCACAGGTAGTAGCTGTGTCCAAGGGCAGTGTTTCCTCTGCTCTTCCTCCTTAGCCCACAGCCCGTCTTTCCTCTACAGTTGTACAGGGGCCGTGATACCAACCAGGTGAAGAATGTCACTGTGCCTACCCTCCACACTGCTTATTTCCTGCACCAACCAGGAGGCATGTTCCACCAAGCACAAGGCCTTTTCAGCTGCTCTGCACAGCAGGGACTGAAGCAAATGGATCTCAACAGGCTGCCTGCATGGCTGCTCTTTGAGCAGTGCTCACGAACCAAACGTGCTCGTCCCAGTGCTTGCCTGGGCACTGGGCAGCCACGGTGGAGGGGCACTCGGGTAAATATCTGGACTTTGGCAGGGAGGGAGGCTTCATCTCTGTAGAGGCTGAGTGTTGTGCCAAGACAGTTTGCCCAAATGTCACAGCCACTGTGTGACTGCTGAATGTTTCATTTGATTGTGTTACATGCTGATAATTAGGTAAATAATAACAAATACACAAAGTACTTTGGAACTATAGACTGGTAGTTTTCATTAGACTTTAACCCACCAATACTTTGTTTATGCTGACACGAAAAATGTTTACATATACTTGAATAACTGAGAGTGCTGTAGATCCACCAAGCAGTTACCTATGCTGACAACACTTTCAGGTCAGCACCATTTCCTAATTTCTACACACACACTTGGCAGCCATGCTGGATGTTGTAGAGATGGGATTCAAGTGAAATGAGCCTGAAATTCATGAAAATGAAATGCTTTATTTGGAGGAAGTTGTTATAGGCAGCAGAAAGCAGCCTGGCTGAAATGAAACAGGCAGTTCTCTTTCTTGCAAATCTCCTCCTCATCCATTTGGTAATTCTCACGTGTTACAATGACCCGGCTGTAAGCACCAATTTAGCTAGCACCCAAGACCACAGGACACACAGAGGATGAAGGTAGATGACACAAGCATCTCTATAGGTCACTAGCCTGAAGCTGGTCATGACCCCAGCAAGCTAAAATCCTCCTGGAATGTCCATCAGGAAAATCCTCCCAACAATTTTGAGCCTGGGAGACTGGGACAGACACAGCAGCGGTGCAGGAGTTGCTCTGGCTGTAGAAAGCTCTCTAGAGACCTGTGGAAAGAAAAGGAGGTATTTAACACCACCACCACCAAGTGCTGGGAAGAGGAGTACGAAATGCTCTGCAGATTGTGGGACTGCCTTCAAAGAGATCACTGTGTGGCTGGCCTGCACCATGCAGTGTACGTGGTACAGAATGGCAGTGCATGGAGGAGTGACTCAGGGAAATCACTCCTCCAGGGAAGCTAACAGCAGTTGCAGACAGCGGGGCTATCCGCACCAAGCGTCCAGGGATAAGGGACGCTGGCTGCATAGTGGGCAGGAGTGGCATTTCGCAGTGCCGCCTTCTGAACCAAGGTCCAAAAAGAGAAGGCACAGTCAGCAAGCCTGCAGGAGATTTTGCATGATGATGGCAGACTTTCTTCAATCTTGTGCTTTATTTTAGGAAAAAAAGAGGCAAAGCTACCACACTGGTAGCCTTTTCTTTGAATGTCCCTAATAGATGCCCCCAATGAACAAAAAACCAAAGTTCCTGGGGAAGATGGAGGGGAGGGGACTTCAGCCTGGCCTTCCTGGACTTTGACATGGATGGAGAGGAGAGACCATCCCTGCCTACCCTTAGCATCTGCAAACAGAAGCGAGTACTCAGAAAACCCTTGGATGCTATAGTGACATGAAAAGGCCCATGGTTTCCCACAGGTCTGAGTGACTAGTCTTAAGGGTTTTCCTCCCTTGTAAATTCACAGTATATCTTCCAGGGTAGTATGAATATTTGGAATGTAATGATTTTATCATGATCAAAATGAGAAATCTTGAAAGTATTCCCAGTTCCAGGGCTTTTGCCCTGTCACAAACTGTGAGGCAGACCTGAGAAGTGAGCCCTTGTCCCCAGAAATTAGGAAACTTTACAGGGGATGGGGTAAGGTCATGAATGCTGGCAGCAGAGTGACCTCATGCAGCAGTGCAAACTCCCATGAACTCCGCTTTCACTAGGTAGAGGTAGAAGTTCCTAGAGCTACATGAACTTCCATGAACTGCCACGACTGGCAACATTTGTCACTAGTGTGACGTCTTTAACTACTTCATGTGAAACACAGTGATTTTTATGAGTGCATTATACATTTCTTAACCTGTGTTGGCTTCTGCAGCTGACATAAGGTGAGTCTTCAATGGCCAGTTAGCACTGAGAGAAGTCATAGAGTCATAGAATCATAGAATGGTTTAGGTTGGAAGGGACCTTAAAGATCATCTAGTTCCAACCCCCTGCCATGGGCAGGGACACCCTCCACTGGGTCAGGTTGCTCAAAGCCTCATTCAGTCTGGCCTTGAAGACAGCCAGGGATGGGGCATCCACAACTTCTCTGAGCAACCTGTCCCAGTGCTTCACCACCCTCTCCATTAAGAATTTTTTCCTGATATCCAATCTAAATCTCCCTGCTTTCAATTTAAACCCATTACCCCTTGTCCTGTCACTACAGGCCCTTGTAAAAAGTCCCGTCCCTCCCCAGCTTCCCTGTAGGCCCCCTTCAGGTACTGGAAGGCTGCAATAAGGTCTTCCTGGAGCCTTCTCTTCTCTAGGCTGAACAAGCCCAGTTCTCTCAGCCTTTCTTCATTGGAGAGGTGCTCCAGCCCTCTGAGCATCTTTGTGGCCTCCTCTTGACTCGTTCCAACTGGTCAATATCCTTCTTATGCTGATGGCTCCACAGCTGGACACAGTACTCCAGGTGGGGTCTCACAAGAGCAGAGGGGGAGAATCATCTCCCTCGACCTGCTGGTCGAGATGTGCCAAGTTCTAATTTCATAACATGGCAGTCTAACAAATGATTGACTAGTAACATTGACTAACGCAGCCACGTGATCCAAAACATACTGCTGAGCTAACATAGCTCTTCAGTATATAAACACAGGCTCCAGCAGCTAAAGTCACTCCCTCCTGAGCCGCAGAAGCAAATGGAGCTCCTGGGGGCAGCCACTGTTATCCTCCTGGTTTGCATTGCTTGCCTGCTCTCCTTTGCATCATGGAGAGGGAGGTCTGGAAAGGGGAAGATGCCTCCAGGACCAGCTCCTCTTCCCATCCTAGGTAATGTGCTGCAGGTGAAACCAAAGAACTTGTCCAAAACCCTCCAGAAGGTAAGGCCACTTTCTTCTTCTCTCCTACTTTCTTTTGTGGGCAAAAAATGTGTGGGACCTGTGCATGGGAACAACCTGTGGCCATTGCTTGATGAGTGGCAATCCCAGAGGAGCAGAAAAGTCATGGGGATCTCAGCTGGTCCCCCTCATTGCTGTTACCATTGCTGTTCAGGGTGCGAAAGCTAGGAACCCTCTCCATACCCACATTTATCATGAGAAGACCAAATCTTGATGTTGCTGCTCTGTGAGTGTGCACTGCCTACAGCGGGATGCAGCAGCAAGGCCACTTTTCAATTCCTCCTCCCTCTCTGCTCCATGGCCACATTCTCTCCTGCATTTTGACAGCTCAGCGAAGAGTATGGACCAGTGTTCACAGTGCACCTGGGCCCTGACCCAGTGGTGGTACTACATGGACGTGATGTGGTGAAAGAAGCCTTGGTTGATCGCGCAGACGAGTTTGCTGCCAGAGGACACATGCCAGTAGGAGACAGGGCTAACAATGGATTAGGTATGTTTTCTGATCAAGTTCCTTTCTGAGGAGAAAGGAAGGGCTGAAGGTGTGTTCAGCAGATTAGTGCTGGAGTGTATCATGCATGAGGACTTTGGGGAGTGGGTGAGTCCCACCTGCAGAAGAGAAGGCGGAGTGGGCTGTAATGGCTGGCTTCCACCACCCAAAGAGGGTGGCAGAGAAACGGAGCTGGATTAATCTCAGTGATGGGTAGTGAAAGGGCAAGCGGCAACAGACACCAGCAAGGGAAATTGCGTGTGCATGTGAACGATGAATTGTTTACAAGGAGGTTGGGTATGTGGTGGAGAAGGTCAGCAGTGGGCAGTTGGACTACTGGACCTCCAGAGATTTCCTCCAAACCACAGTACTCTCTGCCACTACCATGCCAGTGCTCTCCCAGGGACAGGATTCACTGTCAGCGTGAGCCTCTGTTCATATAACACCCAGCACGCCCAAGCCAGGCCTTCCCTCTTCCTTCTTCCTCTGCAGGGATTGTTTTTAGCAACCATGAGGGGTGGTTACAACTTCGGCGGTTTGCTCTTAGCACTTTACGCAACTTTGGAATGGGGAAGAGGACCATTGAAGAGAGGATCCAGGAGGAAACTGAATACTTGCTGGAAGAGCTCAACAAAACAAATGGTATTGTCCATTTTTAATACAGGTTATGTTTGGAAAAAAAAAGGACTATGTTACAGGACCCCATATCTTTAGCATAGAATTGAAGTTCCCCTGTGTTTGGTCCATGCACCAGCCACCCCTCATTACAAAGCAGTAAATAGTTCTGTGATCACATACTGTTCTTTTTGGAGGACCCTTATGTGTCATGCAGACTGTGATCTGCTATTTCCACTAACAACCAGAGCTCAGGTTACCCACAGTAGCCATAAGTTGCTATAGTTTTGTTGTTGTTTTGGTGGGTTTTTTTAATGGTTTGTAACTTTTCTGAAATCTCAGGAACACCTTTTGACCCAACCTTCATGCTGAGCTGTGCTGTCTCCAACATCATATGCTCCATCATCTTTGGGAAACGATATGACTATAAAGACAAGAAGTTCCTCTCCCTGATGAACAACATGAACAACATCTTTGAGATGATGAACTCCCACTGGGGACAGGTACATTCAGTAGCCATTTCACAGTGGCAACATTCTCCCAGTGAAGCAGGAGGTGCCCCTCCCACTGAAGTCCCATTTCAGTCTTCTAACTCGGATCCCATCGATGCTCTGCTGCACAGGAGGGAGTTCATTCAAGAGCAGGAACACTCAACAATGGAGTTGACTTTGCCAGCTAAATGCATCTTCCCCTGAGTCCTGAATATCCTTCTTCTCAACCTCTAAGGTTCCTGTTACTAAGCAAGCCCCTATCAACCTGTCAGACTGCCCAGCATCACAGTCCTTCTGCTTGGCTCAGTTGAGAGGGTTGTGATGTTTACTAGGGTTTTTGCTAATATCAAAGGATAAGGCAATGGTCATGCTGGGGACCATCCTGTTTCTTTCTTTTCAGCTCTACCAGATGTTTTCAAAGATCCTGGATTACTTGCCGGGCCCACACAACAAAATATTCACAGAATTTGACGCTCTAAAAGCCTTTGTGTCAGAGGAGGTGAAGAAGCATCAAGCTTCCCTAGATCCCAGCTCCCCTCAGGATTTCATCGACTGCTTCCTCATCAAAATGCAGGAGGTAAGGAGAGAGCATGCAGCCCTAGCTCACCCCCAAATACACCTATGCTGAGCCACTTCCCTCTCCTAAGTAACACAGACGTTGTGATGACCCCTTCCCAGGCTGTGGGGCTGTGCAGTGGGAAGACACCAATACCACAGATATTGCCTGGGCTAGAGCTTATACCTCTGGTTCTGCACACTCACCAGCCACTAGCTGCAGCTACTTGGACAGCAAGACCTTCATCTGCTCTCACCAAAACACAGGGACATTTACAGTCTGGTCTTGCAGTTCCTTCCCTGGAAAGCACTTGGCACAGCAAGGGCAAACAGGCAGCTATGTACCACTCAGTGCACAGCTTGAAAGAAGGTTGCTCTGGGGCTGAGCTTACCGCACAAAGATAGTATCGCAATGTCCCAGGCGGCTGCTGCACTTTAGCAGAGAAATGCAACAGGTCTAGGTGAAAAGGAAGGCCTGGGATAACACAAGAGAGGGCCACTTCTCTCAGCTCAGCCAAAGAAACAGCCCAGCCTTTTCCCTAGGAGAAAGAGAATCCCAAATCCTGTTTCCACACGAAGAACCTGATAACCAGCACCTTCGACTTGTTCATTGCTGGAACTGAAACAACTAGCACCACTGTAAGATATGGGCTTCTCCTTCTTCTCAAACATCCGAAGATACAAGGTACCAGTTTGTGACCTCTTTCTCTCTAGCTGTTGCCCTGGGCTGGGTACATGCCTAACACCACATCTTTCTCCCATCTTTTCTCCTGTCTCTCTCATAATTTACCAAAATGGGCAAAGCCCTTATACCGTCATTCCTCAGGGTGACCATTAGAGATCCCTCAGCTTCACTGGCATCATCATCAGCTGCACTCCCCTCACAGCCAGGGACCTGACTCTGTCCACATCTTTACTCCCAGTACTCCTATTTAGCCGAGTCACTAGGAGGACAGTCTTTGAACGGGCTGCAGTGGAGTTGTGTTCCAGTCATCACCAAAACCCACATAAATGCTTCTGTGCTCTGTGGACAGCTCAGGGCAACCTGTTTAGGTAGGCTTTGTTTTATTTACCTATTTTATGGTCTGTGCCACTCATGACAGAGAAAGTTCAAGAAGAGATCGACCAGGTAGTAGGACGATCACGAAGACCTTGTGTGGCTGACAGGACCCAGATGCCCTACACAGATGCTGTGGTCCATGAAATCCAGCGCTTCATCTCCCTCATCCCCCTGAGTGTCCCTCACACTGTAACCAAAGACACCTGCTTCAGAGACTACGTCATTCCCAAGGTTAGTGGAAAAACTCCCTCAAGTTGAACAAGGTGGCAGCACATTTGCTCTTAGGCTGTCTGTTACAAGCCAGAAGCTAGAAATGCTGTAGGCTGGCCTCAGTGCCACACAGCCCTCCATGAAGATTTTATCCTCAGGCTTTGTAGCTTACTTGCAATCCCTTGTTCCTGCTCCATGCACCAAGACTGAAAGAGTAGCTCTGCCCAACACCTTTGCTCACTTGCTCTGCAGCTTTAACTGTCTGCAGAAACACAACTGGCTCGCAAAAAACCAGAGCAGTGACTCCTCACACGAAAGGCAGCAAAGCTGTGGAACTGCTCACCACCTGTCCAGGATAGCCAGTGCACATGCTTGGTAGCACAGTCAGTCGGGGGTTATTGAGCACAGAGAGCCCCCGTGCCACCAAGTGCTGGAGGCTATGTTTGAATTCAAGGGAACAAGCAAAACCTGTTTGCCCCATTCTTACACACTTCCAACTGCTGGCCACTGCCAGAGGCAGGCTGATGGGCCAGAGCAACCCATGGCAGGGCCTGGACCGCTGAAGCAATGCTCATTGCTCTTCTAGGTGACCTGCTGCAGGAGAACAGCAGCACATGGGCTGCTGGGGCTTGGTCTGTGTAAAATCAAAAGGAAGGACCTGGGGAACTGCTCAGCTTTCAGCAAAGGGTTCCTGTGTCATCACTGCTGGGTTATTTATCCCACCTCCCCATCAATGGCTGGTCAGGAAGAGGGAAGGAAGAGGAACTTAGCAGGAGACATTTGTCAGGAGAGGGGAAGAAAGTTTCATTTCCACAACCTTGTTTGCTTTTGCTTTTCGGGGCTCGCAGAAAAGAAGGAATATCATGCATCTATAAGTTCATTATTGTGAAACACTAAGAAAAAGGAAGAATTAGGTGGGGTGTTCCCAGATGACCAGAGCAAGGTAAGGATAAATGGTCTGAAGTGAGAGGAAGGAGGAAGCATTCAGGAAGATGTCAGCTGACACCTAGCAGGGTCTCCCTAAAGCTGTGTCCCCAGTGGGAAACCAAAGGCACTGGTAGGGCTGGGCTGGGAAGCTTGGTCTTAATTTGTCAGGAAGTTGGATTAAGTGATCTAATTTGCCTCCCCTTCATGTTCTGCTCTTCTCCTTGTGTTACCTCAGGGCACCACAATCTTTCCCGCCCTCAGTTCTGTCCTCCACGACAGTAAAGAGTTTCCAAACCCAAATGAGTTCAACCCTGGACATTTCTTGAACAATAATGGCACCTTTAGGAAGAGCGAGTTCTTCATGCCCTTCTCAGCAGGTAAAGCACAGGCTTTTCTCTCTCTTCCTCTCTCTGTCCACCTCCTTCTCTGGGAACCACCCTGCCTTTCCCTATAACACACACTCCTCTTCCCAGCATGGTCCCACTGGTGCTTCCTTGGGGCTCACTGCTGTCTGGATAATTCCTCCCTCTTGCTCCCTTCCCCAGCTGCATCTCCCATCTTGTTTGGGTCCGGTGGCTTCTCAAACCTCCTACCAGGAGGTGCCAATGTAGTAACGTGAATGGGACCCACTGACACTTCCTAAAATACCTGTCACCTTCCTACACAACCACCAAAGTCATCTTTAGCCAACCCATCTTTCCGTGGTAGCTCTACTCTTCCACAGCACCTCTTAAATGCCTCTCGGGCTACATGCAACCACTCACCTACCAGTAGCCCCAGCCCTTCACTTTCTCACGCACTCTCTTTCACCTTGCCACCTCTGGTGCCCCCTCCATGTTCAAGACTTCTGCTCCCATTCTTCCTTCACAGACCCAACCAAATTGCAAAGGGTCTTTCTCCAATAAACTCTTCTCTTGCAAATGTCCTTAGTAATCCTGACAGTCATCTCACTGCTGTGGCTGTATCCAGTAAATAAAGCTGCACAATGCATCTGCTTAGTACTAACTCTGGTCTACTCAGCAACACCTATTGAGCACTATTTGCTGTTTTCACTTCCAGGGAAGCGAGTATGCCCTGGAGAGGGCCTGGCACGCATGGAGATATTCTTACTCACGGCCACCATCTTGCAGAACTTTACCTTGAAGGCTGTTGTTGATCCCCAAGAACTCAGCATAACCCCAACACTGAGTGGGACAGGCAATATACCTCCTTCCTACCAGCTCTGTGCTTTCCCTCGCTGAGAATTACAAACCCACTCTCAATGGTGTCCTGAGCCTGCCTACTCCTTTACATCTCCCTTACTAAAACCATCGGCACAAGCATTGGCCCACCTTTCCAAGGCCTCCAGGAAAGCAGCCCAAACACAGGTACATGCCCAGAGCAGAAATATTCAAAGCCTCCCAGGACTGTTCCACCACCTGCCCTGGATGACATTGCAGCCTGTTGCACTGACATTCTGTCAATGGGCTCACTGAGCACAGTGGCTGCACCAAACAGCTGACTTTCTTACAAATACAGCTTGCGTGGCTGCCCACAACCTGCTTCTTGCACAGCACACGTCCCACCAAGAGCAGCATGCATTGCAGATGGATAGCACTGCATGTGTGTACATTAATGACCTAATAAAGAAAAATCTATTTATGAGGACTTGAGCCATTATTTTCTTTGGGTTGGGGCAGTACCCACCCACATCTGCTGCTCCAGTGCAGAGTAGGTCTGCAGCACCTGTGGCCAGCACTCTGTGGGAAGGGCTGTTCCTTCTGGGGCTTTCATCCACCAGACACTGCTGCTGCCGGCAAGGAGCCCCTGGCCAGTGTCAGCATACCACCAGACAGGAAGGCTGACAATGTGGGAGGAGAAGGGGATCCTGCAGCCTGGGGACTATGAGCAGCTCTATCTGCTGGTTTTGGGACTGCCAATTCTGCTGGCCACAGCTGGACAAAGGACAGCTGCAGCATCGCTCCTGGAGGACAGGACACTCTCCCCCAGTTCAGAGGCTGAAGCTCTGGCTGCCTTCACCCCCTCAATGGGACCTCTGCCTGCTCCTGAGGGCTCCTCTCATTTCTCAGGCACTCTATGGCCCAGCTTTCCACAAGCTGGGAACACCTTCCCTATGGCTCCTATCTGTCCTCCTCCCACCATCTCCCCCTGGCCTTCTGCTCTCCTGGAGGCATTTGTCAGCACAACTCCACTTGTCACTGTGGCCACTCGCACCTCCACATGAGCCAAGATGGGGCTGTTGAGGGTATAATTTCTCTGCATAGTGTCACCTGACTGAATTGCACTCCCACCCCTTCTCCCAGCTGAAATGCTGCAGTACAGAGGAGAGAACTGCACGAGTGAGAGGCCATTGCAGGTAAGGAACAGCTGAGAACTAAGGGAAATTGCTATAATGGGGTCAAAGTTCTGCAGCTGGAGTTGCATTCTCCCTCCAGCTTTTGGGGGCTTATCACTTCATATCCCTTATGGTCTGGACTCCTTCTGCCAAATGAAAAGTGCGTCTCTGTCTTTCTAGGACACTGTGAGGAGTTCAGGTACCTGAGTGATGGGGATGCCAACCAACTCTCTGGCTGCTGTTTTCATCAGTATCACTGAAAGTATTTAGATGTTCTTTATTAAAATGAATTAATTTAGGAGGACAGCAAAACCATCTCTCCCAGAGTACCTGGATACTCCAGGGGAATCTGATTTTGCTTCTGCATCTCAGAGGCATCATTGCCAACAAGTTCTTTCCCCATCCAAAGCCTCTTTGGAGACTGTTCTCAATAGAATTTCATGTATGCACAAACAGAAAACTCTGTTCATAAACTGCAACCGTGTGACTCCTGGTGTCCAGGAAAAGAATTGCCTCTGTTATTTCTGGCCCCAGGCACTATTTGGTGCTTTTCTTTCAGTGATTGGGTGGATGGTTTTCATAAACGGATTCCACAACAGGTGGCTCTCTTCTGGGCGACTTCATCCTCATAGGCTTTGGTTGTGTTTGGATGTCCAGTCTGTGGGTTTTGTTTTCATCTTCATTTACATAGATGCTTGTCCCCTGCATCCTGGTCATATAGAAGTCCTAGAGGCAAAATACAGCTGCTGTTATGGTTGTCACAAGCTACTCACAGATGTTATGACTACTTCAGAGAATACAGTATGTAAGAATTCCCTCCTCCCTTTGGAAATGTTTAGCAGTATTTTAAAGAAAATATCCTATTTGCTCACATCTCAGGTTCATCCCTCATTCTCCCTCCATTTTTGCCCACGCACTCTCGTATTGGGTTTGTGTGGTGAGGTTTTGGGAGCCGGGGGAAGGCCACAGGGCTGGCTCCTGTGAGAAGGTGCTAGAAGCCTCTGTGGCTCCAAGAGGGACCTGCCCCTGGCCAAGGCCGAGCCCATCACTGATGGTGGTCGTGCCTCTAGGATAATGTATTTAAGAGTGAAAAACAAAGAAAACATGCAGTGGAGGGAGGAGTGGAATGTGGGAGAGACAACCAGGCAGACACCCAGGTCAGTGCGGAAAGGCAGGGAGAAGGCACCCGGAGCAGAGGTTCCCCTGCAGTCCATGGTGGGAGGGCAGGCTGTGCCCCTGCAGCCAGGGAGGGTCACGGGCGAGCAGAGACCCTCCTGCAGCCCGGACAGGACCCCATGCCAGAGCAGGCAGCTGCACCTGAAGAAGCCTGTGACCCCATGGGAAGCCCACACTGGAGCAGGCTGTTCCTGAAGGACTGCACCCCACACAAAGGCCATATGCTGGAGCAGTTTGTGAAGAACTGCAGCCCATGGGAAGGACTTACTATCTCCCATGGGAGGGACCCCATGATGGAGCAGGGGCAGAGTGTGAGGAGTCCTCCCCCTGAGAAGAAAGGAGCAGCAGAGACAATGTGTGATGGATTGACCACATCCCCCATTCCCTGTCCCCCTGCACTGCTCAGGGTGAGGAAGTAGAAAAAAGGGGAGCAAAGCTGAGAAGCTTTGCTTCCTGGGAAGAAGGGAAGGGTGGGGGGAAGGTGTTTTTAAGATCTGGTTTTACATCTCATTATCCTACCCTGATTTGATTGGGAAAAAATTATTTTTTTCCCCAAGTTGAGTCTGTTTTCCCATGACCATAACTGGTAAGTGATTCCTCTCTGTCCTGGTCTCAAACCATGAGCCTTTCCTTCTATTTCCTCCCCTCCATCCCACTGCTGGGAAGAGTGAGCAAGTGGCCGTGTGGTGCTTAGTTGCCAGCTGGGCCTAAACCACGACAACTCTAAAACAATGGCAAACCATTGCTGGCCTCTAATCTGGGACTGCATCAAGCGGACAGACATGCAACCAGAAACAGCAGTCAGGTAAGAGCCCCAGGCAAGCATGAGGAGAGCTTACCATGAGCTCTCCATTAGTCTAGGGGTACCCTTAAAGTCAGTCCTGCATTTAGTAACTCCGCAGCATGTGTGCTGTGTTGAGAATCACTTAACAGATGACTTACCTCTGGAGGTCTGGGAGGGGATGATTCATATTCATGTTCTTCCTGCCCATCGGGTTGTTGATTTGTCTGAAGCAATGAACAAAATAGTGACAAACAACATCTATCTACAATTCATAAACAACTGCGTAAGAAGCACAGGGCAGTGAGAAAATGTTCTGTTACTAAACAGCTCCAAAACTCAGGATATACTCAGGGGATGAATAACCACACAGGGAATAATACTGGGGATAATATTCAGCATATTCTAAGCTGGATGACAAAACGCTCTTTCATTTGGAACAATCACAGGGTCCACTTGATGCCTGCCCATGAGAAAGACCTTGCAGAGGGGAAAACTCAAATGCCGAAGTGCTTCCTTTATTAGTACATCCAAAATCTGTCTGGTCTTTTAACACAGAGGAAAACCCTCACTTTCACATTTACACTGGGGGGGGGGGGGGGGGGGGGGGGGGGGGGAGGGGAAGGAAAAAAAAAAAAGAAAGAAAGAAAGAATAAGCATTATGTGAACCAACAACTACAGGGAAATCATCTCCCTCAGTACTGTTACACCTTCCTTTCTAATGTAAGGAAAAAGATCCATGCAAGTACCAGAGCTGGTTTAAAGCACCTGTAAAGTGGCAGGGGAAAGAAAGAGCCCTTTCAGGTAGAACCATCAATATCTGGCTGCCAGACTGCTTCATGTCATTCTTCCTCTATAGGCAGGTTGATTGTCTCTTTGATGGTGCAGGTGATTTTTTCACTGCAGAGGAAGGAAGCATGATGCTACAGAAACTCCTAACTCTACCCCACCACTGCACAGGTAGACAGGGCACAATGACCCACCCCATGGGCTGGAACAGAGGAAAAAGGTGACCAAGCTAAACATACTATGAAACACCTTGGAAGTGTTTCTGGAGGTAAGTAATATGATTGTGGATTGGGAGGATCCCTAAATTCCCTAAATGAATGATTTCCTGTGGGAAATGACAGAGAAATCCACTGAGGAACAGTGGTGATAGTGTGGGATGTTTTTAAATTCCTACTAGTTAACATACCACTTGGCAGTGCCCCTCAGTATTTTCACATGAATTTTTCCTTTATCATTATGAACCTTCAACTTCTAGGCTGAGGTACAGCCTTTGAGAGACAGAGCAGAGTCAGTCTGAGTGCCAAGGGCTGTGGTCCCGAACTTCCCAAGAGCTGCAAAGGGTGTTGAATCAGGTTTCTGATGTGGAGGTCTAGGCTCGGAAGTAGGTAAGGCACCCAGGAGATGGAAGGTAGTCACCTGATTCCTGCTGTAGTTCCTCCACTGGAATACACAAACCACCGCCAAGATGACTGCAAGGACCAAGGCCAGAATGCTGGGTATCCCTGCGGCTACTCCAATCACCCATGCTAACTTACAAAGAAAGACAGTCAGGTCAAACATAAGCAGTGTGATCCTCTAACTCTGTGCTTAGTAGCTGAGTGAGTGGCTACCACACAACAGCAAGAAAAGCCAACACGAGTTAAAAAACTGCAGCCCTGGATCAAAACAGTGATGTTCAGCCCAGCTGTACTGCACACTGGGATGGACAGGGGAAGGAGAGATTTGACTTCACAGGGAAAATATTCCATGTAATCAACTGCATTAAATAATGAAACAAACTCTTACCTCAGAATAACAATCTGTCTGGACAGTGGTGCTTCCAGATGTATGCGCAGAAGTCTAGAAATAAGACGGTTATAGAACATTTACAAAAAAGGGTTTCGTACAAAACAAGCAAGGAGAGAGGCTAAGTGAGCAGTTTCAAGACTCCCAGCAACAGCATGTGGTCAGTAACACACGGAGCATCCAGCTGTGCCTTGAGATCATGGCCTGTACTTGCCAGCCATAAGCAAGAGCCCAAACTCTGGTCCAAACTCTGAATGGAAGGAATAGATGTTTTTCCTCAAAAAGGGACTTGAGGCTAAAAGAAAGCATATACAAGAGATAAGCGCAAATACATGCTAGAGAAAGATGGATTCAGAATGAAAAGCAGCACAAAGGAGAGTGGGAAGCCCCAAGAAAAGATATGCTTTTGCAACAGCGTGCTCTCTGTCATTGGCATGATGCTGGAGGCAGCTGCCTGCACGGCCTTGCCTGGAGGATCAATCGGTGCCTTGGCTCACATGCAAGGCATGCAAAGTGCTGGCAAACCTTGTGTACCCCAACCCAAAACCCTCCAGCTTTTCCTAGCCATTGCAAAACATCACACAGCTCCAAATGATAAGGCAGTTCCAGAAAGAAGGAAGTCCATCACACAGGCGGTGATGACAGCAGGTGCTGCACTTGTTATCCCCTCTCCCAGGCTGAGACACCATCTCAAGCTGACATTGCTACAGCTGAAAGCCACAGGACACAGTGTCCACCCCAGACAGCCCTGGGAGTGGGGTCTGGAAATGAGCCAGAGCTTGAGAGCTGTACATGCCTCCTCAGAGGTAACCAGTCAGCCAGGTCTTCTCTGGCCCCTATAGCTAACAGTTGCTCTGTTTAACAAAGATACCCACATCTACATCCATCATTCGGTAACTCAGCAGACAGAAAAATTGCCCCTCCCCGTTCTAAGGCAGGGTGTGGCTGGACTGATCATAGACAATGCCTACAGTTCAGCAGAAAACTGCAATTGCAATTGATCCCTGGCTGGATAACTCAGCAGTAAAATGCCGTTGAACCCTGGCTGGGAAGGGGCAAAACCAGAAAGGGTCTGTGCGTCAGAACACAGCAAGAAGGAAGGTAGGATTAGAAAGCCTAGATCTCTGCATGCCCACAACCTCTTGTGGGAAGAGAGAGAAGAACCCCATGCCTTTCAGCAAAGAATTAGCAGTGGCACATATCTTAACTGAGTGGCAGGGCATGTAAAGGACCCTCTGGTAACTGCTGCAATGGCTAATGGCCTGTGCCCCTTGTCACCCCCTCTCTCACTGGGAGACAACAGAAATGTAATCTGAAACAACATTCATGTTTCCTTTGGTGAAACGAGCAGGAAGAAAGTTCAGCTGCATTACAGGCTTAGCAAAGTAACCTCTAGCTGGATTTGCTCATTTCTAAATAAATACAAAAAACCCCAGGCACAAATGCAGAATCTGGGTACTTTAAGCATCTCACCTGACTTTACTGCTACAACATAATGCCAGGGGCATTAGAACAGTCTGTTAGAAGATTTGCATCCACACTCACCCATAAAAGCAGCAATTTCTTTTCCAGAATCCCACCCCGTGGCACCTACACATAACATGATGGTGAGTAGTCAGTTGATCTTCATCCTATGCAAGGTACTTACTGAATTTACAGTTTGGTTGTAAAACGGTGAGAAAGAAGTCGTTGCTTCCTGCAGAGAAATTAAAAAAAAAAAAAATTAAGAAAACCAGAACTGAGTATTAGCAACTGGGAGATGTCCCTGGCCAGGTGTGGAAGGGTGCTTCTGAAGTGACTGGAAATGATGGTACGAGAATATGTTCATTTGAGCTGAACAGGGAAGGCATGCTAGGTACTCCAGAGAAAACAAAAACCATGCTATGGTATTGAAGAAAGTGATATGAGGAAACATGAACTGGTTTGCCTGAATTGTTTATACCACACAGGGCTGCTGAGTAGTCAGGGCCTTATCATTTAATGCATTTACCCTGACAGCTCCAGAGTGACAAAGGGTAAGGCTGTTTAACCCCACAATGGCTTGAGAGCTGAGTACAGGTTAGCTTGTAAAATAGCAAGGACTTGCACTTGCAACCTTTAAGCCCCAAACTAATCACATGTGCCTGCTCCTATTGATCCAATGACAGCTGAGAATTATAGAAACACATTAATTCCTTCCTCACTAAATTGTTTCCACAAATAGAAAGAGAGGTATTCAGAAGAGTCTCTACTATACGTGCTGTCTGTCAGCTGGGATATAGAGACTGACCTCTGGGAGGAACGCAGAAAGAGGCTTGGAAACTGTTGAAAGCTGCTTTTAATCTCTTTTGCTGGTGCAGCTCTACTGCTGGAAGCAATACTGAGTCCATTACATGGTGAGCTCTGTGTGTTCGGTGTGGGAATGATACTGCAGGAAGCCTAGCTTCAGAGGTGGGTTATCAGGACAAGCACTGCAGGAGCCTCTCCTCTCTTATAACCCAGGGCCAAGTATGAAACAGCTCTTTTAAGAGACTTAGGTTCAATGTATTCCTGAACCACAGTTAGTCCCAGAAACACGTAAGAATTAAACTAGAGTGAAAGAGCAAAGCTGCTGAGGTCTCCCTTGGTACTGAAACTCTGGTGCTCAGGAAAAGGCTGAAAACTTCCCTTGGCATCCACAAAAAGTCAGTAGAGAGGGAGCTGGCAGAAAGTTGTCCTTTTTCTGACTGCAGGAAGTTCTGCTGCCATGCACTGAGGAGGGCCTGGTTATTTCAGAACAAGGAGGTCAACACAGTGAAAGCTTGCAAAAAAAAAAAAATGTCTGGATACTGCAGGTTATGGAGAAGGAAGGCTCAAAATGCAAGCAAGCTATAAGAGCTTTGGCTCAGTTTAGTCCCACAGTCTAGGAGCGGCGCACATCACCACGTTGAGTATCATAATCCACAGCAATGTCCCCACAGGGGATGAGATTACTGAAAGACCCAGAATTCATCCTCCCATTACAGACACCAGTCAGAGGCTTGTTTAGAAGGTGTGGCCTTTACAGGCAAGCTGTGGACATTGTACTGGAAGTATAACCTTTGAACAACTTATCTTTTGGGACTGCAGATGTTGGGAAATGCCTCTGAGCATGCAGGCACAGCTAGCAATTGGTCACTGAGTGAAAAGGATCTCTTTCAAACCCCTCAGAGGTGCAGCTTAGCTTGCTGCACCCAGGCTGCCAGCTGGGAATGAAATATAGCAGTCACCCAAATTTTCTACTGTGCCTTCCTTGAACTTACTGAATCACACCTTTGTGAAGAGCTGACCTGTTAATGTTTGAGCTTGCATTTTCATATCTGCCTTTTCTCTGAAGCTGCAAATTTATTTTATTTCCTTCTTGGTTAAAGACAGCGCAGCTAATGGACTTCATTACTATTTCTAGGACTGCACATGCAGGTTAAATGAAAGTTTGATTAGAAGGAGATAAATAAATAACATATTTACATATGGACACCTTTCTCTGCCCAAGTTATTTGTGAAACTACATTTGTATGTGCAACTGACTATTTACAAAAGTAAGTTGCCAGCTAGGAACAGGTCTGTTACTCATAATAACCTGATTGGTAGCCCTTCATTTGAGCAGAAATGTTTTTCATAGCTTATTCAATCACAGTCCCAGGCCAGGGTTAAATATTTTAGTTTCTTAAGTGGGACACTAGCTGACAGAACATATAAATAAACCCTTATTTAAAGGAAAAGCCTGGTTCTGCACTTAAATCTCTAACACATGACTTGCAGAGCACTGGGCATTTGTGCTGTTTGCAGACTTTGGGATATCCTAAGACTGTTGTATTTGAAAACTGAAGTGTCTAAGCCGGTAGCAAGCAAATACAGAAAGTCAAGACACTGAGAAACAGGCTGTTTCTCTCAGTTTTACAATGGTTTAAAGCCATTGTCTCAAGTCACTTTCAAAAATGGATCAGTATGCTAGCCATGTCAGGAGAGACAAGGATGTCCTTTATGGAAATTTACTATTAACTTCCAATTTCTTAACTTCAAAAAACAAAAGGGATGACACTTCTTGGAACTAGATCATCTTTAAGGTCCCTTCCAACCTAAACCATTCTATGATTTTAATACTCCTGTTTAAAACTCTTGACCATTTCTCTGAAATTTCTAAACATAAAGTGAATGTAATTCAATATTATGATCTCTTTCTATGCCTGCAGTACCCCTGCTTTTGCTCATAGATTTCCCTGACTGCTCCAGAGTAATGTTTACAGGGCTCTGAGGATCAGTGACCCTGATGTAAGTCAGGTAGGTTTCCCACCAGCATTAACTACAACATCTACTCTATACATACTGTATGTATGTATCTCGGGTGACAGAAAGCCTTATACTGCAGATAAGATAAAAAATAAACGTTCCAACCTTTCCCTTTTTGCCACTCAGTAACTCATAGCATCCTGCAGATCTGGAAATAGAAGGAAAGACCACAAGGAGACAAGCCTCTTCCCCAACCAAAATCAGCACCACTGAGCCCCTGCGGCTCAGTACAGAGAGCTTCTCCCTGAAGGGAGCAGAGGGGAGATGGACGAATGCAGTTAATGCACACATCCAGCGATCAGATGCTCTGGATTTATTTCTCAGATTTACCACAGATGCTTCCAGCTCTCAGCATCAACTCTCCAATGTATGAATAATACTCCCTTTCCCCCACGTGTTCTCAAACTTGCTCAAACTGTGATTGCTCATGGGCAGAGCCCATCTCCTCTTCATGCCATTCACTGGGTAGGGCTGTGGAAGAGAGACAAAGGGAGATTCCGAGGGGACCAATACGGGGAAGTGGATCAACAGAGGTTAGAGAGGCTAAAGCCACTTATCTATTATTTCTGTTCGTATGCCATTAACAAGTAGCTTTGGGCTGTACTCCCCTAGCTCTGCTGTAGATCCAAGATCATTTGAAAACATGTTTTCAGTGAATGCACATGGAATAAATTCATTATTACATTTCAGAGAAGAATGCTGTTTTACCCTGAGACAGCTAGCTGCTGGAAGGAAGGAGGTTTTGCTCCCAGCTACTCTTAGCTGGACATTTCTAAACAGACAGCGTGTGCGCTTCAGCAAGTCCCATCTCCCAGGACAGGAAATCTCCTCAAGAAGGGTCCGATCCAGGGAACAAGCCTTCTCTTTGATCCACCCGCTCTAAGACCAGGCGATACCTCCAGGACAGAAAATCTGGGGCAGATGCTAAAGTCCAAGCAGATGTCTGAACTGTTGGTTGCACCACAAAGAAATGCAGAGCTAACGAAGAGACCAGCCTGATTGATCTGGTCAGGGCAGAGAACAGGAGGGTTAAACGCTCCCAGGGAGCTTTTCATCTAACAGCTAAGTGGTCCCGTGGCCTCACCTCTCCTGCACTCTGACCTCCCCCCACTACTTCCATCCAAACAAGACCCAACCAACTTGCCAGGATGACTCCCACTCACCATTTCACTCTTCTCCCCGAGAAATCCCTGGACACATTAACAGCAGGCTGCCCGACGCTCCTTTTAGAATGAGTTTCTCTTCCTGCTAAAAACCAAACTGCAGACCTGCAAAGAGGAAGAGAAGATAGCATTTCTCTCAGGCTGACTCAGACAATCTGGCCGGGTCCCAGCACACCTGACAGAGCCAGGTCCCTGCCAGGGGCAGAGTCTGGCACACGCCCGGAGAGCTGGGCTTCAGGGCTCTACAGACTCCACCTGTTCTCTGCTGGCTCCATGGCAGATAAAATTGCTCCGGGCTCCAAAAGGGTGTTTAATATGTACCACAGATCAGCCTGAGGGGATTCCTGCTTTTCCTTTCTAAGGCTCGCACGTCTGCCAGAGCACGATTGCTGGAAATGCCAGGACAATGTGGATGATTTCTGCCGGCTTGATGCTGAGACCAACGAGCCTGTCTGGTCTGAGGCAGCGTCCTTTGTCTGAAGTGTGCTGTACTGCTGGGTACTCATGGTTTTAAAAGACAAAAAACCTCCTGGCAGACAATGGATACTCCCTTCAGCTTCTCAGATCTGATGATTGGATGGTCCTTGGGCACTTTCTGGGAAATGAAGTCCTGTTTCTATAAATAAGCAAAGCAAATGATGACTGGCCATGTCACACAGCACTGGTTGGCCGGCAGTTGGTGAGAGACATTAAGGGAACATGGTAGTTGAACAGCAAGAAGATAAAAGCTTGGAGAAGATCTTTACACATACAACAGAGAGGTTCTTACTCCATTCACGATCTGTCTCACTGCAATAGTAAATGTGTGTGTGTTTCTCTAACGGCTGTGACTCCAGCTCGTATTTCACCTTCTATTTTACCTCCTGTTTCCCACCAGCTTCACTTGGGCTGCATAATTTCTACTATTTCAACATTGCTTTGGACTGTAACTTTCTGTGTGAGACTGAATTTTGGAAATTATGTCTACCTGGTGACTTGACTGCCAGTCTCCAGGCTCATTCCAGGGTTATACTGTGCCACAATACTCTGGTGCAGGAGCTACATGGGGATGCTTATTCCTTACTTCATCTCCATTACAGCTTTGCCTTTGGGAACAGCTGGGAGAATATCCAGTCTCCCTGAAGGTTTGAGCGGCCATGAGACACCCCACAGGAAATGTTCTGGGTGATGGGGCATGCATGAACTGGGTATGCGTTACAGAAGGAACAGAGACATGATCCTTAGCAAGCAGGGTAGACATCAAGCAGTGAACAGAAAGAGAAAGAAAAGTATTTTAGATGCTGCCTATCTACTGATCATTTTGCTACCACAGTGAGAGTGTAGACCACAACGTTGCAGTCTGGAACATCCGCCTCATGCTCACCTTGCTGTCCTTAGCACAGGAGTTTCATGTCCCAAGGTCTTTGGGATCTGCTGCTGAAGGGCATACCCTGCAGCAAAGTAAATGAACCTCTTCTTTTGAAGTCTACTTCTGGACTAATCCCCAGATGCCTAATGTTTATTGCTGCAGATCTACACCTCAGGCCACTAAAAAACAAGTGCAGAACATGAAACACAATGATGTAGCCCCTTGGCTGACCAACTTGTTCCTCTGCCCCACTTCCTAAATGCCTTGTGATTGCAAAAGCCAAGACAAAGCTAAAGGCCCAAGGGAAGGTCGCTTCTTTCAGAGAGTAAATCCCACCCGGTATTAGCAGTAGACACAAACAACAGTTGGCAGAACAAGGAATATATTAAGAAATTTCCTTCCCTTGAGGAAGTGGTAAATGCATGCAAACAACAGAACATCCAACTGAATCCACAGTCTTTAATGAATGCAGCGACTCGTTCTGGGCACAGGTACATTTGTGATTGCCCCCACACCCTCCTCCTCTCCCCCTCTTCAAAAATTATTTTAGTTAGTGAAATGTAAAATCACACAAAGACCAGAATACATATACACACCTTAGAGGGTCTGACTTTCTTTTTTCTTAAGAAACTTTCACACATTTAGAATTACTGACTGTTAAGCCCAGTCAGTACAGCAGAAATATTCTACATAGATCATTGGTTGAAATGCACAATACAACAGTTGTGAGCACACTGTCACAAAAGACACCTGCACGAATGCTAGCAAGTGTAGTAGATCTGTCAAACCACATTGCAAGCATCTGCAATGAACCAGTCTGGGGAAGGTGGGAAATTACCAGAACATGGAACAGAGATGTTAAAGCACATCGGAAGCTTCTACAGTCACTTCTCTACAGAGTCATTGCCCCTATTAGAGAGCCAGGAAATGTGAACCACTGCTTGCCACCTGGAACTTTTCTTCTGTTTCACAGGGATCAGTGTCACACTTTTATTTCCAGACCTGAGTCACTGCGATTTTGCTTGAACAGGAGCAAGGAAGAGAAGGACAAACGCAGACCCTATCTAGCAGAGCTCACTTCCCTAGACCTGCATGGTCAAACAGCTTGAAATCAGAGGTCTTGCCTGTAAAAAGGCCACTAAATTTGAAGAGGAGCAAAACAGAGCTAAAAAACCAAAACAGAAATAACATGGTTTTATACAGCCTGCAGTAAAGCTATAGTCAATGGTACAGTATTGTTCACATGATACTTATTAAGGCTTTGACTACCAGTTTTCTACATGCACATTTTATATACATATAATCTTGTCTCTGTGTGTATAAATTATTTTTCTTGTTGTAAGCAAGAAAATATTTTCATGCATTTGCTTCTCCTAGTATTCACAATACTTGGACCATATTCTGTTCAAGGACTTCTGGAGAGGGCTGGGTCTATTTATTATCCATTTGGAAATGCCCTCATCTCCAGGAATGTTGTTTGTGCCTGACAGTGGCGCTGGCCTCATGTGTCTCCAGTCGTACACCAGAGAGGAAGTGTCACCCTGGAGCCTGACAGTACATTGGTTATGTAAACATAGTAATCCTTGGATTATAAATACTTTATTAAAGCTAACATACCTCAGGTTTAGCTCATAATTCCCCATGAGCGCCTTAATGAAATATCATTCAGAATAAAGTCTTTTTTTTTTTAATTCCCATATCAACAGCTCAATTACAGTGGTTCCCCAGAAAGCACAGTTTCCCCTACTTTTTCGCAAAGAAGTGCCAAGCTACTCCTTAATTCTGCAAGTCCACAGCTCGGTAGCTTCCACGCACATAAATAACTGCAACACAGCATGTCTGAGCCTCATAGCTCAAAGTGCTTAAGTCACCATCTCACACCCCTGCCATGAAGTTAAGAGCCTGGGCCATCAGCCAGGAAGAAATGGTGAGGAAGCAGAAACCAGCAGAGGTCTCCATGCCTACAGCTTGCACATGTTTGACAGGTTCCCAGAGCTCACCAGAACTGACCTATAGCATGGCCTGTGTCCCTCTGCCCCAGAGACCCCCTGACTATCCCTGGCCCAGTGTTTCCTCCAGTGAGAAGCTCCGGCTAGCTGATGTTGCAGAGCACTCCTTGGTTTCAGTGAGGAGCTCTGGGGAGAGCAGCTCAGCTCACATGGAAGTGGTACTAAATAAAGGAAGCAGCGTAAAGAAGGCTGAGAAATCACACATGGGTGGAGTGAGGAGAAGAGATTCCTTATTTAAGATTAGGCCTGGGCTGCTATCCCAGCCCTCTGAGCTGCCTTGCCTATAACCGGAGCATGCTGTCAGCACTCCAGTTGTTAAGCTTCTCCACAGTCATGCCTTGCATCCCACCACAGCACTTCCCTGTCAGCCACCACCCTTCCCTTGGTCACTGCATCAAAGCATTTCCATTCAACATACACCAGTGTCTGCAAATCAGACACTGGGCCCTTCTCATTCACCATGATCCAAGTAGCCAGCAGTTCTAAAGAGACTGTCCCTCTGCCCCTGTCTACCTCTCGACCCACATTAACCAAGACAATAAATAGGTGGGACAGAAGAAGTGATGGAGTATCAGCCATCTGGTTGTTCACTTATTGCACAGAGTATTTGGGGCTGGTAAGGGAGAGTGGGCAACTCCCAAGGTCCTTTGAGAAAATCCTACTAGGTGGCTGTCCACATCATCTGCTCCAGAAAATGTGTTCAGACAGCTCATGTGTACAGGAGGCTTAGGAAATGTCATCTAGAAACAGGATATGCAAGAGATGAAGACTTTTCTCAGTTCAGTCTCAGTCTTCACTCAGCCCCACAGCAAGCTGTGCAAAATACAATGTTTATGCCCTGGCAGGTATGATTAGAAGACAATTTTTGGTCCGGGGTATGTTAATCAAGAAAGGATCATGCTAATAAACTCAGAGGCAAACCTTTGAGACTGGATTTAGTTTTAGTTACAGAAAATACTGTACATTGCTTCTGGCCAGGTGCACAGAACCTTAAAAAAAAAAAAAAAGACAAAGATCACAGTTAAATGTCTCAATCTTCAGATGGGAGTGTCTGTGAGGAGCAACCAAACTACTTTCTCATGTGCAATGCATCCTGAAATTTGGTACTTATGTATCGGGCGTGAAAGCCTTTCTTGTTGATTGTGTCGTCTGTGTGGAATCGAATCATGATGGAATCTCCTGCAGAGTAGATTTCTTCCAGAGGCTGCAGAAAAGTAAAGAAGACAGCACAGAGTGGTCAGGTCTGCAGGCTAAATAACTGTCTGTGCTATGATGCTAGAATTTATGCCCACAGACTGGACAGAAAGCACAGACATTGAGCACTCAGTACCTCCTCCCTTGCTCTGACTTCCTGAGCACATTTCCTTGCTTCTTGCAAGCTTGCCCTTTATGCTTGAAGACCAGTGCCAGCCCACTCTACAATCCCAGTCCCTCCAGTCGTTTTTTGTAGGTCACATTCACAGGATTCCCTGGATGTTCTTGTTCCAGCCTTACAGGTTTTCTCTATATTGTCCTAATCTTTTCAGGAAATGACACAATTCAAATTGGACCCTGTTTGGCAGCTGAGGCCCTCCCAAGGTCCATTAGCAGGAAAATAACTTAGCCACGTATCTGGTTATCTGCCCCACTGTTGTGACCTGCCACAATCTCCCTGTGCTTCTCTGCAGGACCAACACTTTCCCAGCCATTCTCCATTTGTCAGTGTTCAAGTCGGTAGATTACTACCCCGCTGCCCTGAACTTCTTCACACCAAGCTGCTACGCCTTTATTTTCCAGACCATCTCCCTGATTTGCAAGGACTGCTCCAACACACCTGCTCCTTGGATGCCTTTCTTTAAATGCAATTTCATTTCCTAGAGAAACTTAACAAAGAAACTCTGTTTTTAAATACCACACAGTATTGCTCAAGGTAATAGTCACTCCTCTTAATGGGGACATAGATAACAGTTTAGAAGATGGCACGCCACCCTGGAGTCAACAAGCAGGTTTGCAAGTCCCTCCACCCTTCACTCTAACCATAGCGTGGCCACCATGTGTCTTGGCTATACTGGGTGAAACTGGCCTTTGGAAGCTGTTTGCAACATTCACACAATGTTTTTGCGTCAGGGCTGGGGCACAGTAGCATGGCAGTCCAGCTCTGCTGCCCATGGCCCCGGGCTAACGTGGGAAAGTCAGTCAGCAAGGCTTTCAGACCAACTCTGTGCATCAGATAAAATGCTGTGATGTCTAACAACAAGACAAGCAGCAAAACCCAAACACACAAGGCATCCTTATCACCAGCATATGAGAGCTGCCACTCTTCCTTTTGGGAGAGTGGCAGCTTCCTTGCCACCTCCAGTTATGCCTATGAAATTCCCACCACCACGGCTTACCCCTGAGCCACAGAAACGTCCCAGGCGGGGTGCAGTGCTGTCGTAACCATCATAAACCTCCATGTAGTCATACCCACAGTCAGCCTCCTCCTCGATCTCAAATGTCTGGAATATCAGCTCCACCCCATAACCATCTTCAGCTACAATCACCCATTCACAGTTTGCTTGACCTGGGTAGTTGTTGTCCCCAAACTGAGCATGGGAATACAGCTCCTTAGTTCGTACTTCAGCCTTTAAGAGCCCACCACACTCTGGAGGAAGAAAAGGGTATAAAACACAGTCTCATCAGAGACCCTACCTCACAACAAAGACTCACCATCCCTATTTCAGGCCAACTGTAGGGAGAGAAGACCTCCAGCACGAAGTGCATGTACAACAGGGAGGGTAATTAACCACTGCACCAAACTACCATAAACCAGTGAACTCTTCAGTCACCTATGAATCCATTGACCTACAGAGTGTAGAGAAGCTTGGTCCTTTCGGTACAGAACATGGAGGGAAAGAGAGTCAGTTAAAACTGGCAGGATGGGGTTCTGGCCACATTATGTTCTGGAAAAATATATTATTTTGTAGAGCAATTGCTTAAAAGGAGGACTTAACATGTTCTTTACACGTTAAGAATGGAGCTTGTTTCCTGCAGCTGAAATTCTGACTCCAAGTATTTTGCCAGCAGTAAGCTGAAGCACATTAAAAAGTGGGGGCCAAAATTATCCTTTTTTGCCCATGCATTGCACAGGGGTAGCCTCGTGCTTGTGCACAATGTGTGTACTTTGGTGTAGAGTTTCCCTGCAGCCAATCGGGAAGACGCCTCCTCACCAGCCCCTCATGCACTGCTGCTCAGAGTACTTTTCATCTGTTTACAGTGGCAAGGATTTCAAAAAAGTGAACCTTGGTACAACACACCCACCTCTGGGCTGCCACAGATAGAAGATCAAGCTTGCTGTGTCTGCCCACAGCACATGTCTCCTTGCACCAGTGCCAGCCTGTTCTGAGTGTGGGCCAATACATGGGCTAAGTTGCATCACTTCATTTTTTGAGGGTTGATGAGGAACAGAATGGGTTGCTGCTCAACCAAACACCTCCAATTTAAACAAACGAGCTGTGCAAGAATGTCTGACATCAAGAGACCTCTGAGCTGATAAGGGAGCTGGCATTTATGGTATGGTGCCAATAATGGTCTGGGAACTGGTTAGCACAATTCACAACCATTTAAAATTCAGGCTAAGCTTATTTGGGAGAAAAGTGTGTCTCATTTTGCCTGGTAAACAATGCAGTGAGATTTGATGACATCTCACCAGGGTATTGGCAGGCAACCAGCTTACCTGTGCTATGCTTTGCCTGGAAACCTTTTCTTTGCACAGAAGCATCAGAGTAAAACCTGAGGAACATCTTGTTGGTAGAAGCCACGACAGGGTCTGGTTTCTTGCTGCCACAGAAGCGGCCAAGGATAGGCGATTTGCTGTTGGGCCCATCATACATTTCCAAGTGGTCATAGGCACATTCCTGGTGCTGTTCAATCTCAAACTCATTGAATGTCTAGAATAAGGAGATTTGACACACATTTGTAAATCTGAGGATGCAATTTAGTAGAGGATAAAATGCCAAGTGAGAAATAGGTCGAATGGTATACCTGTCAAACTCCTCCTACAAAGAAGAATAGAATAGAATAGAATAGAATAGAATAGAATAGAATAGAATAGAATAGAATAGAATAGAATAGAATAGAATAGAATAGAATACAATAGAATACAATAGAATACAATACAATACAATACAATACAATACAATACAATACAATAGAGCTTTTAGACGAGTGATTTTAGGGTGATAAAGCTCATATAAATGTGCCATCTAGCCTTAGCTTTGCTGCCTCACAGGGGTGCATGATAACAGTTTTCAACTGCAAGCCTTATATACTCTTATTTTGCTGCTGAGAACCCTGCCTAGCACACCGAATGGGCAGTTCTTCAATACTACTTCCACTGAGCACAGGGATCCAGGCACTGTTTACTCCAGTGCATGGGCCACCTGCACAGCCTGGGTCATGTCCTGTCATATGCATCAGACCACACTGTAAAATGTGTCTGGCACTTCTCCCTCAGAGGGGCTGGGGACTGGTCCTGCCATCACTGTATGCAGACATGGTCCCAACAGGTCACAAGGAGAGGTAGGGGCGAGAAGGCATGTTACTCCTTCTGTTAATGGAGAGAGCAATGCTCCACAGTTGTCATCTGCTGGAGTCTCCTCCAAGCTGCCTTACCCCCGCCTCATATCCTTGTGAGACCTAGTGCCCTTTTGCAGGTCAGGGACAGCCTCCCAGGACACCCTCCTCTGAGCACCCTATGCAGGATCCATAGGGATCAACCTCCCACTCATACAGTGGCCAGCAAAAGCCACTTGAGCTCCTCGCAATCCAGCTTGCTTCTCCCCTCACGCTCCCACTCACTGGTTACTCACTACTTTCACTCGGTGACCAGGCGTCGCAGAGATGTCCCAAGTGCACTCTTTCCGGCTGGGGTACTTGTCAGGCCAGTTTGGACTGCTCATCGTTCCCTCTGCCCCACTCAGCTTGTGCTCGCAACCAGCTTGAGAGAGAGATCACAAGACGGACACATCGAGGAAGGTCTCACATGGGAGCCACACAATGTCCTACATGTTCCTCTCTCCCACTGAGACCCTCCACAGGGCAGAAACAGGGAAGGCTTCAGTTACTGAATAAGCTCTTTTAGCATTACTGCATAGTTTCGGTGGGTTTGTCCCATATTTTTTTGAGCTAACTTGGCAGATGGTGAAACGGACCATCTCATTTCCCAGGTCCTCATTAACCTCATCCATTCCTCACTCCCAAACATATTCTCCTGCTCCTCTATCTTGTCTGTCCTGTTCCCAATGACATGGTATCCAACCCCTCCACCATGTTGACTCTGGTGCTATCTCAGCCTTGAGTTGTTTTGCTGACTTGGAAAGCTGAATCAGCTCATGGAGAGGTCAGACAAGGACCATCACAGGAAGGTCTTGGAAGCACACAGAAAGGGTAGGGGTGCAGGATGAAAGGCAATTTTTGGAGCAGCAGGCAATTAGATCAGCTCATCCTGCAGTGACTAGTCTTCTAATGGTGATGTCCCACACTGCTCCTTTTGCTAGCCCAACATCTTGCCCCCGCCCTGTCCATCTCCCATGGCCATACAGAGGGCCAGACTGGGGAACAGATCCAGCTGACAATAAGCCCCCTTCTTCCTTTTTCTAGGTAGTTGTTCAGCTATGCTGTACAAACATCCTTCCAACATTGGGCAAAAAGCACCCTGGACTCAAATCATCATTGAAGCACCTTGTCTTTCTTGAGGGCAGGGAGTGGGGACCTCACCTTCTTTACAATCATGCCCATTTTCATGCAGCATAAAGCCATTCCTGCACTGGCATACGTAGCTCCCAAAGGTGTTGATACATTCGTGCTGGCAACCACCGTTGTCTTTGGAGCATTCGTCCTTGTCTGGGCAGAATCAAACCAACAAACACTGAGTTGACAGTGAGAAACAGACTACCACGGTCGCCAGCTGGGAGTCCCATACCCAGACTGGCAGATACCAATGCAAACCTCCAACCTCTGCTACTGGATTACTCCAGTCAGCTTTTTAGCCCAGAAAATTATCTTCAATTATCTTTCATTCCATAAAATGCACCAAAAATGTATTTTATTGAGTTTTGAATAGTTAGACACTCCTATCTAAAAGAAACCTTTAGCAATGTGTCATTATTTGAGAAATTTTCTAACTCTTCTGGTTTCAGAGGAAAAAGCTTTCCTTTAATTACTCCAGGGACAGAAATAACTTTGAGGATCAGGTTCCCCATTGCTTCCTGCTGTGGAAGGACTGGAGGCATTGATCAAATCCTTACTGACACCACACTGAAACTGGACAATAGACTGCACTGAGAAACCAAGATGGAAGGTGACACAGCACAGAGCAACCATGCTTTTTAGATGTAACTAACTTTGTCAGGCTTTGTCTGATTTGACAGGAGGTTGAAGAAAATTCACCAATAACAAGAAGTTCAGTCAGAGGAGACAGCTAAGCAAGTGAAAGAATGCAGCCACGTACCAGAGAAGTAGTGAACTTTAAAGCCTTTCTTGGAGACAGTGTTGTCTGATTTGAATTCCAATCTTATGTTGTTGCCATACGATGTGATTACTTCAGGCTTCTCTGAGCCACAGTATCTGCCATGCAGCTTGGAGTCAGAAGCCAACCCACTACGAACCTCAACATAGTCATATTTACAGACCTGCCGAGAGAGAAGGAGATGTCTCAGCTCCGTGGACTTGGAACAGAGCATTTCAGAGGAAGGGAACAGAGGCTTGACTGAGAGGGAACAGAAACAGCCTTATACTCAAACACACTCCTAACTTCCCCAAATTCTCCTCTGTCAGTGATCTCACTCCCTTCCCTTGCTGCCCTGGTTTTAAAGCATGGGTGTGTTTATCAGAATAGCCAAGTTTCCATTTAATTTAGCTAAAACAATTACTCCCACCTTATCCAAGAACCTGACGGTGTTGAACGAACTTCAGGAACCTGCTGAATTAAGGAAGAGCCACTGCTCCCATTTCCAGTGGGTAAAGCCAGACCTGAATGCTTTGTTCAAAATCCACCTTGCCCTTGGCAGGGCAGAGGATAGACTCTTTTACTGATTATTTTGTTTATCCTTGAAGAATTCTGCTTCATTGTTCATTTCCAATTATTTTCCTGCATGGGCAGCTCTGGGGAAGCAGGCAATGGGACACCTATTGGGGGTGGAAATCGACCTACAATAATGCGAAACTAGGAAGAGAAAAAAAGCCTATTTATAACAGAACAGTTTTAATCCTTCCACTCCATAGAGAAAATAGATCCAGACTTCAAGGAGAACGATCACTGTTATTTGTTTATTGTATCAAGGGCAGGGAAACAACCAGAAGCTCCACTAGTAAGACAGAGTCTCCTCTTCCTTGTACCTCAGGGAGTTATCCAGTTCTGAGTTAGCCAATAGTCACACCTCTGAGATGCAGGGACTGGTTACGTACATCATTGCCTTCCAGCTCAAACACTTCGAACTGCAGAGAGATCCGGTACTGGGCTGGAGCTACCACCTGCCAGACGCAGTGTTTGTTAGTAGGATATTCCTTGGGCCATCCAGGGCTAGTAATGGTCCCATTGAGCTTGGTGATGAAGCCCCCACAGGCAGCTGGAGAGGCAATAAATGAACACAAGTTTTACTTGGTTCTGTTCAGACACACAGATTGGGCCACACTTTTAGCTAGGAAATGAATCAGATTCTGGTTGGTGGCACATTTCAGATCTCAGCCTCCAGAACAGGTTTAAAATGCTGGGAGCTGTGAAGAAGACAGAAACCTCACCTACTATAAATCACCAGTGAAACACACACAGCCAGGCTATGGCCCTCAGAGGCACTTAAACCACTAAGATTGGTCTCCTTTTTTACTATCTAGCCCTAGGCTTACGGTAGATCAGTTGACTTGACATGCACAAGACAGTTGTAAAGGCCAGCTTAGTAAATTCACCCACACTCAGTCCTACAGACCTTACTATTTCAAATTTATCAGTAATGGATTAATTAGAAGACAATGGAATCCTAGAGAAGACACCCCTGTCCATTTTGTATCTTCTCTAGGGAAAACAGAAGACAAAGCCAAAGACTTCATTACCCCATTTCCTTAAAAAATTTAGGACATCCCAGCTTCATCCTCTTTTGGGAAGGCATGGCTTTTACCTCAAAGGAATCAACCTCAGTTTGCCCTTTTGCTGCAAAATTCTATTTGCAACAAAGCTTTTTTATTTTTTTTCTCTTTCTAAGAAGTAATGAAATATGGACCGATCTTCAAAACTCAGGGATAAAAGCTTCCTGCATCTTGTTCCCAGCATTAAGAGAAATAACCCGAGAGAGCAGCTTCAATACAAAAACTGTAGCAAGCGTGTCTGGAGAAACAAAAGCAATTTACTCTGGTGTGCATCACTACAATTTCAAAGACTATTCTTCCTGTATTGCCCACAAAAGAAGTTTAAAATAGGAGGATAAAAGTGAAGTTCAAAAAAACACTTGCCAAATTTTACCAACTGCTCAAAATCGCAAGAAATTATTTTAAAAGATAAAGCTACCGTGCAAAAATTAACCCTATTCCAGGCAAAACCAGCACATGTACACATCTAACTGCCCTCACCAAGTTGATAGTAGCCTTTCCCTAACAGTTTGATGAAAGCACAAGTCAGAGCAAACTGGATGAGTTTGAGAGCACTACACACAGCGTGTGGAGCTTCCTACACATCGCATCACACCAAAAGCTGTGTTGTTGATGGGAGTAAACACTTGTTGCAAGAGATTAACTGCATAAGTAGAAAGCTAACAGAAACAGTTTCTACCTAAGAGGTACGATTTTCCCCCCATAACAGAAGAACGGAATTACTTCTCAATATGGAGAATGTCTGTTTTGCATACAAGAAAACCACTGGTATTTTATTCTATAAAAGAAATTTCTTAAAAAAATTATTCAACCTTAGATTGAGATATTTTTGGGCCACTCAGTGGTTATAGTTGTGATGCCCACCCTACCTCATGCTGCACTGTAGGACATCTGGTTTGAACAGGTATCTCTAGCCATGACGAAAAACTGGGTTTAGAGATGTTTAGCAGTAAAGAATCACAGTATTTTCACTTTTTCAACCAAAACTTGTTTTTCAATTGAAGATGTTGACAAAAAGATTTTTTTTTTCAGGTGGGAGAAGATAAACAGAAACAAAGAGGATGTAGGGCCAAGGAAGATCATCTCCAAGATTGTTCAATTTCATCATTACCTGTAGTACCCATCCTATAGACAGATGCCTCATTACGTAGGTTACTCACCTTCACAACTCTTTTTATCAGCTGTCAACTCATAGCCGGGCTCGCAGGTGCATTTGTAACTGCCCAGTGTGTTCTCACAGTGCTGCTCACACCCACCATTGTCTGGCAGAGAGCATTCATCCATCTCTGTCAGGAGAAAACAAGAAGTCACACTTTCCTGACCACCCAAGCCCCTCATATTCCTCATGCCACACTTCTGGACAGAAGGACCAGAGCACTAGATGACAAGCTGAGCCCACAGAGCAGGCACTGCAGCAAACCCCACAAGTGCTAAAGCACTCCTACCACCAGAACCATGAAGGACTACAGTTACTGTTACTAGTCAGGAGTGCTTTTTCTAGACAAGAGCCGGAAAACATGTTCTCCTGCAAAGACTTCGCCTTTTGTTTTCATCTGCCTCCCCCTCCCCCTGCCTCTTTTTTTTTGTTTGCTTGTTTTGTTGGGTTTTTGTTGTTGTTGTTGTTGTGTGGGTTTTTTTAATTCATGAGTGACTTGAGCTACCAGGAACCAGCCCATTATGGTACTCACAGTAAGTGAGCTGCACCCACTGAACAGGGTGCAGCAGAGGAGCTGGGAGGAATGCAAGTAGTTCCTCCTTTTCATAGACACATGAAGTCTTGTTACTCTAGACTTTGAAGTCAGGTTCTTCCAATCACATCTCAACAACCCGAACTGACATCTTAATACACAGAGAAATAGATGTACTGGCTTCTCACCCTGACCCCTGATTCCATGTGCAACCCTTCATAGATGATTTTATTAACATCATTGCGGTGGGTTGGCCTCAGCAAGCAGACAAACTCCCACCCAGCTGCTTGTTCACGCCCCAGTCACCCACTGCAGTGCAATGGGGGAGAAAACAGGAAGCACAGCAGCAAGAAAGCTCCTGGGTTGAGACAGGGAAATTACCCACTGATTACTGTCATGGGCAAAACAGGCTCAACATTGGGGAATTTAACTTAATTTATTGCCAATTAATATAAATATTTGAGTACTGATTTGGGTATTAGGAAACAAAACTGGGAAAAAGAAAAAAAACCGTTAAAACACTTAGGGAAAATACATTTGCACTCCCTTTTCCCAGGCTCAACTTCACTCCAGACTCCTCTCCCCCTGCTTTGTACCACCACAGCTTACACTCAGTCTCTTCAGCAAAGCCATGAGTGTACAAAGGCAGGAGGGCATGGGGAGCTACAGTCAGTACATGACACTGCTGCTCGCTCCTTCCTTCTCATACTAACCCCCTGCTCCAGCATGGGTCCTCCACAGGCTGCAGGGAATATCTGCTCTGCCAGCAAGCACCTCTACCTTCTTACCTTCTCCTCCACTGACCCTGTTTTTTCCTCTGCTGGTTCGCACTTTTTGTCCCCTCCTTCTCTTTCTCCCCATCATTTTGACCTTTCTTAAACATGTTTTCACAGAGGCACCACCAGCTCAGCTGGTGGGCTCAGCTGTGTCCTGTGGTAGATCCACTGCGGAGCTGGCTTGAACCATCTGTCTGGCACAGGGCAGCCCCTGCAGCCTCCCACAGCCAACACCTTGACACCTACACCCAGTATAATGTTCCAGTAACAGCTACTGCTACGCAGATCAAATAGGAACAAGTCCTGACTAGATTACCATTGTAGGTCCCTTCCAATTGAAATACTTTATTCTCTTCTATTGATAACACTGTCTACCTGCAAAGCATTCCCACAGTTAGGAACACCTCACTGCAACAGTTCCACTTCAAATAGATTTTATGTTCTGGTTTCTGTTTGTGGATCCACTATGAAGAAAGTAGAGTATTTCTTTGCTGTTCCATACTTGGGTACAGGTTCAATAGCTTCTAATCTGGCTGTTAAATCACTTGCTTGAGAGAAAACAGAGGCTGAAACTGCTACAATCATCAACCCCCCCCTGTGATCAGTATTTATGATGGGAAGGACACATCCTGGCTACGGATAGGTATATTCTATAAAAAGGCATTGTCTTTCCTCTAATGTTAGCCATGAAGAAGAAAGACACAACAATGTGTTTGCAAGACAAGCACATCACGACTAACACTTCAACCACATAAAAAATAGGCTTCAGTGATCCAAACAATTTGTTACCAAAATAAAAATAAGTAATAAAGAATAACCCTAGAGCTTTCCATTGAGATGATATGCATGATGGGACGGACATGAAGTAATTGCTTTTCATATGTTCCTGACATTTTTTCTTGGATGTGGACCAATGGCTTGCACTCTCTGAGCTGTCTTATTCCCTCTGAGCTGTTTGCAGGTTTATTTTCTCTAGAAAGCTAAAAGTTACCACTGCAAGTTCTCACAAGGCATAACATTCAATTCCATCCCTAACTCTAATTTTTTTTAGGCTGAATTATTTTCTTTCAATATTGTAAGACATGTAATTGTAGCTCTCTTCTTTCATAAGTCACTAAGGCAAAGCTCTCCCATTGCTCAATCAGCTAGGGGTGGCAAACTGAAGAGTGCCTGCAGAGCCATCTAAATTCTGCATTTACTTTGATCATATAGTGGCTGGTAGTCACAATCCCTCTGGATATGGAGCTGCAGGCTGCAGACTTCAGATCCCAGCTTGAAACTCCACACATAGCCTGCAAGTATGTCTCCTCGGCTTTTGCAAACTGACACCAGCTCTGCCCACAATACAAGCTGGTTAGAAGCTGTGTAGCTATGGCTACTGTGGTGCTTGACCCAAGCAAATACACTGTGCTCTTCAGCTAGACTTACTGGCATAGCCTTAAGAACAGCCTAACTATCCATGAGCTACAAAGCTTCTGGTTCACACTGTGAAGTCTGAGCAGACACTGCAAGATATAGCCTGCCAGCAAAAACTCCACAGAAAATACTTGTGTCTGCAGTTGTACTAGCAGTGAACATTTATACATTTTTTTCTTATATAATACATGAATAAATTTATTTCTGACTATATTTATCACTAGGAAAGTGTCCCAGTTTCAGGTGTGTTACTTTCTTCTCCTACAAACTTGCTGAAGAACCTCAGATTTTACAGACTGACTTGCTGCAAGCCAAGAAGTCTCCACGTACTGCTAATCCCTGGAAGACAACTCTGCCACAGTCAGCCTGCACTGTCAGCTCTTGAAAGAAGCCAAGACGTCTTTAGCAAGGAGCATTCTTTGTGTCTTTATGGAACCTGAGAAATTTAAACAAGGAAGTCTAGACACTGTGAGAGTTGTACAGGGACTGGAATGAAACATCACCGTATCTGCCAGTGATCTTGCAATCACCCTTTGTCACAGTCCATTTGGATGTCTCAAATTTAAAGAACAACATACTCTGTGAATTAAACGTTATTTATTTGTGCACTTATGAGCAAAAAAAAAAAAAAAAAATTAGTTAAATAAAGTTACAAGTTATAAGTTATGAAACCTTATGACCTGAATGGTGAATAAGTGAATTCACATGATAGACTAGTCTGGGCAAAGGGAATTGAGTCCCTGTTTGTCATGGAATAAAGTTTAATTCACAGAGTATGTTGTCCTGTAAATTTGAGAGATCCAAACAGACCATGACACCCTTAACGCATGACAGAAATTGAAGTAAAAATAAATGAAGGACTTATGCAATCCAAATATTGGCATTCCAGCTATTATTTCTGTACAACTGTCACTGAACCTAAGAGAACCTCACAGCAGCTCCACAGGTATTTTCCCAAGTGGTTAGATATTTGGTTCTTGCCTCTATCAAGTCACCAAGATGCTGGTAAAGGACCATGGCTTGGGTCCAGCTCGTAAGAAAAAATCTTAGTCTCCATTCACATCTTCCTGACAAGGATCCCAGTTTAGAAACACATTTGCCTTCTAAAGCACTCAGAAATTTTCCCTGGGATTCTACTGGCATTCAAATTTACTCTAGAGGTTTTATTTGCAATAGAACTTAAACAGAAAGTTATATTTATATATGGTCTGGTGGAGGGTGTCCCTGTCCATGGCAGAGGGGTTGGAACTAGATGATCTTTAAAGGTCCCTTCCAACCCAAACCATTCTGTGATTCTATTTAACACTCTTTGTGCAATACTGTGCATTCTTTGAAAATGTCCATGACCCCTGACATGGACAAATGGAGGTCACATTCTGTCCAGCTGTGCAACACAAGGTGTTAATGCCTGTGCTGGCACTGGCCCAATAGGCATTCTTTCTGTCTTAATCAGGGAGGTGGTGGTCATGCCTTAGCACCAAACCTCGTTACACTCTCAAAGCAATTTGTATATAAACTTGATATTGGCAGTTGTACAGACCAGTCTAACAGCTCTTAACTACAAGCAGATACAGTGGTAACTGATCACTTTGGGTTGGCAGTAGGTTAAAATGAATGGTCCCCAACTTTGACCTTGAGAGGTACTAGATCACATACCTTTAAAGAAATTTGCTGCAAAGCCTGCTTTATTGATGGTTGCATCAGATGCAAACTTCATCCATACTTTATTTGAACTCGATTTGATATCTTCTGGCTTCTCGTAGCCACAGAAGTGGCCAATTAGTGGGCTGTATTCAGTGAGGCCATCTCGGATCTCCAGGTAGTCATAAGAACATGCATCGTGCCATTCAATCTGCAATGGGAAAAGGGTGTGCCTGTAGCTCACTAGTATGAGTGCTTCAAGTTAGGCTAGCTAACCAGTTAGACTTTGGCCTGCTTCCAAAGGAGCATCCCAAACACCTGATCACAATGAGGTATGTGCCTCACGTTTGCGGCTGAACTCTCCTGCAGCTGAAATTGCATTCAAGCCCAGGCACGTCTCAATCTACTGCTACATCATGGCTATCCTCTGATGAAACACAGTCCTTAACTATCTACAAGCTGCTTTTCCATGAGAAGCTGTAACTACCAGAGCAGAACAACTAAAACCAAAATGGTTCAAGGAATAGCTGTGGGGTCACAGCTAGGAGGTAGTGGTGTCAGCCCTTGCCAGGACAAGCACAGTAAGTGTGCACAAGCTACAGGAGCCTATGGGATAGACAGCATTTATGCATCAACCCAGGTCCTGTCCACTCCTCTCTGATTTATACATCAGTAGTCAGATCATTGGGCACCTAGCTAAGAGTGTAACACATCCTATAACCAGTAGGAGAAATCCTTTTCTGAGCTCCTCAAAGCCTGTCTGCCATCTGGGAACATGACATTTCTTTGGAGAGACACAAACATTCTGCAATCTGCCAAACCCCAGCAACACCAACAGGAGGTTTTTGCCTGGATTGTGACCATTCCATTTCATTTGACCAGAGAGAAAAGTTAAGGACGCACGAGTCCCTACTTAACAACATCAACAATTTTGTGTCCTTTCTAGTTCCTTCTGTCCAAAGTAAGAGTTTTTGAAATTCATCATATTTAAGAATTGTCTTCAAAATCTCTGAGCAAACTTCTGGTGAGGAGAAATGACATTCTGAAGTATTCAAAATAATTTTTTTTAAATTATTATTTACATAAGTTTCTTTTTAATTTTGAAGAGTCTACAGAGGCAAAATAATATCCGTAATATACAATGACATTTCTCACCTCAAAGGCTTGAAATGTGATTCCTATGTGAAAGCCCTCAGAAACTGTGATCTTCCAGATGCACTCTTTGGAAGGTCTGTAGTCATCTGGGTAATTGGGAGATTGGATCTGGCCAGCATCTTTGTGAATTTCTCCACCGCAAATAGCTTCATAAAAAACAAACAGCAAACCCACGAGATTGCAGGTTGTTCATTAGGTAAAGCCTGCTCCAAACATAGCCTTCTTTCTCATTCAAATCTGTACCAATACCGCTTGTTACACACAAAGGCAACACAAGTCACGGAAGTTTTTACAAACCTAACATTCTGTCTTAGTGGCAGTGTCTCCTGACTTGCTGTGCAAACCTCCTTAGAAAGGGAACTCACCGGGACAGAGACTATATGGATTTGTGTGTTTCACACTCCTGGTCCCCTTCATAACTGCTTAAAACCTGCTACCAGCAGTAAGGACCAAGACAAGCTGGAAAAAAAACCAAACCCAAACAAAAAACAGTTGTAAATTTAATCCAGCCACACGATGGCAATATTAACAAGCATGAGTTGAGCTGTTCACCAGGAGACGATCAGGTCTGACTGCTGTGCATCAAAAATTAAGTTCTGTGCTAAATGTAAGAATGAGTAAGTTTAAAGACAAGTAGAGAACATTTAATGAAAATCTAGTTTAATACAAAACTAGCAGAGACCGCAAAGACAATAGTAGTTCAGCATAATTGTCTGCAAAACTAATAAATAAAAGAAAGATCACAGGCTAAAACGTGTGTTACCCCATGATGCACAACACACGTCTCAAGAAGGCATATGAATGTTTTGGCTATGTTTCAAGTCAAACAAACAAAAAGCACTGACAACAAGTAGAGGAGAGACAGCATTGCAATGACACCTGCCAGACGCCAACCATCTTCACCCTTGGGGTCTTCCCACAACATACTGCATCAGCACTTCAGATGTGGGTGTCCCTAAAGTGTCCTGGAAACTACTTGCATTGGGTAACACCTTGGTTTTGCCTTGTAAGCTGCTAATTTTTAACTGCAGCCTAGTTAAAAGCACTGTTTCACTAGTGCAGTACTAACTCCTTTCTTAGAGTATCAGTGCTAAGGCACCACCAAATGGTTGCACTCAAAATTCAGCTGCAGAGCACAATTTAGGTTGTAGTTTGAGTTCCTATATTCCGAGCTACCAGTGGTGCTAGAGAGAACGTGAGAGACCCTTTAGAGAACTGTCTCCCTCACCTAACAGAAAGAAGACTACAAGACCAGAGAACTGACAATTTTTTTAAGAGCCATAAACCTGTCAGACAGCAAACTATTTTCTCTATCCACTGCAATAGTTCACACTGAAATTCAGCTGAACGCCAAGTATAATGGAACAGTTTTACTGCAAAATGGAAAGACCATCTGCTCATAGAGCCTGAGAAGGCAATAGCAATGACAGATCTGGGGCTGCCAGCAGTGGCATAGGGCACAACCACCAGCATCTTCCCATCTTGAATCTCATGAAAGAAAAGGAACAATATGACTGAACCACGAGGACACTTTCACATTAATTGTCATTTAGTATCAAGTAATTCTCCCATCATATGGCTACATGCTTCTGCTTCTTTCTCTCCATCTACTGAAAACTTTAGGGCCAAGATCTGGAGGAATGTAAATCCAAAAATTAGTGTTCACTCACAGAGCTCCCAGCAAAGTTGAGATACATGAGCATTTACATGTACTCTCACTAGAGCAGAGGGCAGAGAAGCAGTGCTAAACCCCACTTTGGCTTTTCCATATGTGAGGGAGAAGACTTCAAAAGATAAACTAACAGCAACTTGGAGAACTTTTTGGACAAAAAATTGATAGAAAATTTAAGGTCAATCCCTTCTAAAAATAAAAATAACCCTTATTGCCTAGACACAGAACTCACAAAACATCCGAGCAAGCTACCTGACAACACAGAAAAGAACCATGCCATTACTAGAGCTTGCATTAAAGAGAAATAGGGATTAAGGATAATCTCACTACCTGTTGCTCTGACAAGAGGAGGCTGAGCTAAGAAAAGAACTATGCAATGGGCCATCACTGTTTCAGTGGTACAAGCTGGCTTCCACCATACTCTGTGTTCGTTCTCAGGCTTAGCAAGAGATTTCATACCTTTCCAACAGGAAGTTTCTTGCAGGAAAGGGTTACATAAAAAGCCAGAGCCTTGAAGAAGCAGGAAAATATGAACAGTCAGAGGGATGCAAAGTTTGATGCCTAGATGAACATTCTACTTTCATTTACTCTCCTCAAAATTCAAGTGAAGAAAGCATTGCTTATATTTACTGAACCTTTAGGGTCAGTTATTAATCAACAGGAAATACGGAAAATTATCAGAGGAAAAGAAAGTTCTGCAAAGTGCAAAAGCACATAGCCAATGTAAAACATTTTTTTTCTTTCAATATTATTTAGCAATATGAAACATGATGCCAAATTAACATGCATGATGAACAACAGAGAAGTTGCTTCCCCAAAACATTCATCATCTTGCTTTTTTCCTTTTTCTTTTAAAGTTGGAGCAGATATCACTGGGGAATAACCCACTGTAAGAATTAAGCTGATTAGCCCACCAAAGCAATAAGCCAAAATAAAACAGTCTATTAGAGACACACTAGTTTGGTCACTCCTAATTCCAACAAACTATCATAAAAGGGGTGTTGCAAACCACAGGGTCCAGGCAACAGCTGCTTCTCAGGAGAGAGATAAAAAAAAAAAAAAAAAAAAAAAAATCAGGCAAGCTACGTCTGTCTCTGGGGTAAGAATTCCTGCAGAAACCAGATATTTCTCCTGTGAAACAGATTTGTTAGCCCCACACTGTTGTGAAATCCTCATATGCTTTATTTCCACTTCCCCAACAGGCCTATGTTTTCTTCACTTCCCTCTGTTAGCATCATCATTCATTATTATATTCAACACTTGGGCACTGGGCTTCCAGTGTCACTCTTGTTCCTCTGGCTGCAGGAAGAAGATGCAAAGTCGGTACCAATACAGTCAACCTCAGTACGGTTGACAACATCGGCACTTCTAAGAAAATGTCTGCTGCTCAGAGAACAATGAAGGCTTTTAATACATTTTAGAATCATTATTCTAAAAAACAAGCGTATATGGAGAAGGGATGCTACTGATCTGCTATTGACTTTGGTAGTATTGCTCCTCTGAAGTGTCTTCAGCATCCTAGTGCCATGCAAGTTTCCAAAGTAGATGTGACATGCCAATTCCCATAACAAAAGGAGGGGCTTGCCACATGGCAAAGCAGAATTCCTACTGATCCCATAAACCCCTGTATCCTGTCCTGGCTGCTGTGTGCCATGCAACAGACAACTTCTATCTAAAGGCTGTACCTTCATAGACCACAAAGAAGCCTTTGCCCAGGATGTTACTGCTGCTCCGAAACTCGATCCACAGCCTGCTGTCCGTGGAGATTACCGGTTCAGGGATCTTGTCACCACAAAATCTACCTAGAAGGCAGAAAGAGACATTCAAGATCTGGCTGACACGCAGCACAGCATAGCAGGAACTTGTGGCTCCAGGAAGCAAAGAGTTTGTGGTTAAAGGAGCTGTACTTGTGCAAAACACCCTTTTACTCTCAGCACTTTGGCTTTTGAGTGAGTTTCTGGTTTTTTCCCCCCATTAATACATATTCTCTTAAATTATTAAATAAATAAAGGTTTTCATCAGCTGGAAGCAGAATCCAGTAGTCACAGATGCTGCCTCTGTTGCCCTGGCAAATTCAAAAGGTCTCTTGTTTTTAATCACCTGACTGGGCAAATGAGCTGTGAGGGTGGAGAACCATCCCCTGTCCTTCTAGAGATGTGACATTAGGGACTGTCCTTTCCATGGGCTTGGCCTCAGAAACTCCTTCATTTCTTTGCACCCAACAGCAAAGTGTCCCAGTCAAACCGAGGCCGTGATGTGGCCATGCTGATGAGAAAACAGCCCTTATCTTGTCCTCTGCTCTCACTCCCCTGGAAAAAGCTACGTCTTCCCAGTTAAGCCTCTGCAGTCATTCGATCTCTTTCAAGAGCTTTGTAACCAAGAGCCTTTTTGCTCCACAGCTCACCCACCTCTGAGATCTCTGGCATGCACCAGCACTGGTAAATACCTGGATCATGCCATAAGGGAGAATACTGAAACACAGCAGCTGCAGATGGCATCTGCAGCCCAAACAACTTTAGCAACCCTAATTTAGTGCTCCTCTACCTGCTCCAGCCAAAAGCTCCTCATGGAAATAGACCAAGCATCAAGTGTGTATTGACAACACAGAGTCCAAACGTGTTTTTTCACTTCAGCTGGTGCCAGCAAGGCTATATACTGAATTCAGCATGGCCTTGGCACTCGATGCAACTGAATCCCAGGTGGGAATGTAACAGCAGCAGAGAGCAGTTCATCAGGCAGAATTCAGTCAAGACAGTTGTGATAGGCGATCCTGGCCTTGCACCATGAGGCAAAGGCTTCTTTGAACAACCTTCACTGGGCACAAACCTGGCTAACACCTCGCCTGCAAGACAGCACCTTAGTTCCCATTAGCAAGCTGCATTGGTGGTTCCCTACACTGGACAGGGAAGACAGACAGTGCAGGGCCTGTTGATTGGCAGGCAGAGAAGGATGTTCCTTTTCCTGTATATGGGAGGCAGCATAGCTGGCGTGAATCTTGTGCATTAAAAGCCTAGGGGCCCCCTGCTTAGTCAGCTGCCCGCAGTCAGCTACTGCCACTTTGGCTCTGCCTGCCCCACCTCTGGCACTTGGCAGCCTCATGAAGGCTGTGACATTCAAGGATGCGAGAGCTACGTCTCTGTGACAGGACAGTCAGTGCAAATGAGCCTGTATGGAAAGGGAGCTGCAAACCTTGTTTCTCTTCAATGGCAGTTTCACCACCACCGTTTTTCCCATGCATTTTTCCCTTTCCTCATCCAAATATTAGCGCAGACCCTACCTTTATTCGACTATTCAATTCTGAGCACCTGTGCCCCAAAGCTGCCCAGCACTGTTGGGGTAGCATGAGAGCCCTGCAGCATACCAATAGCATCTCCCACCTCCATTTCCAAATGGGAGCATCAGCACTGCAAAGCTCCTTCCTCGAGAGTCACCAAGCAACTGCCTCCTGGATTTAGACTTGGAGTTTAACAAGGGTGTCAAGGAGAGGAAACGCAGATGAGGAACGAGAATGAGCAAACCCCTCAGAGTGTGATAAAAGGTCCATTCATAAAAAGTTATACACCATTTAAAGGCTGGGTTTTCACACACTTCCCTGGGAAAATATGCAGCGCACATGTATTTTTTTCTCTCTGCAAGAAGCCCATGCTTTCACAATTCACGCTAATCCCCCTCCCCACCCCCTGCTGAATTGCCGTCTGTCTGCCTCTTCCGAGATAATTTCATGGGCTCAGCCCCTTGCGGGAGCCATGGCCACTCATGCAGCATCTCCTTCCAGATGGAAACACTCACGAGTCCACCTGCACTAGGGGAACAGGGAGGTGCTTGGCTTCTGAAATACCTTTAAATTACTCGGCATCAAAAATAAATAACGAGGAGCTGAGTTGCAGCTGCTGGAGCAATGTTACCTGATGCATGTGCAGCAGAAAACAGTAATAAATGCTGCCAACCCCAAAAGAGACAGGAAGCAGTAAAACCAGCTGACAACTGTGTGCTGAAAGGCAGGCCCACAGAAACCTCTAGAGAGCAGCATGGCTTCAGCCTCAGCACTGCACCTAGGACTAGGGCTGGGATGTCCAGTGGAGCCAAGGTGGGTGCCCAGACCTCCCTCAGCTCACTGGTCCCATACCAATGAGTTCAGCCCTGTGCTGCAGCATGGGGCATGGCATGCCACAAAACCTGAAGGCTTCTTTCCTTTCAGGCAGAAGGGGCTGTTTGCAGCGCATGATTTTACACATCAGGACACCGAGGTTAGGAGACGGGGTCAAGATCAGAGCCCGTGGCAAAGCAGGTGGGACTCCTGACTGCCCACTCAGGGTGGCAGAAGATCTGCAGTCAGGACAGCAGGAGGCAGAGGAACAGGGAAGACACAGAGGAGCTGTGCTTCCTTGAGATCTTTGGGAGCAGGAGTGGGCTAGAGCCCTTGCACAGTCTGATATCCTAGGCATGGTCTAGCAAGTTCCCTGCTAGAAATACAGAGGCTCAAAATACAGATGAGACTGTATTGGTAGATACAAATATTTAAGAAATAATGGCAGGAGCTTGGGCCAAGAGCTGTATGGCTGCTTCATTCTGACTGCCTGTCAGTTCCACCCAGGACTTAGGAAAAAGTGTTAATGAAACCCTGGAGACCACATTTTTAATCCCAGCAATGCCCCTGACTGGCTTCCCTATCTGCCCCACTTCTCAAGCTGGAAAAGGAAGGAATAAAGTCTTTGCTACCAAAGGACATGCAGCGTGGATCATTTGGTGTGAATACAGCACATCGATATCTCTGGAGGGAGACATTAATGGATGGCCAGTGCACTGGCTGGACATAGGCACCTTCCAGGTAATGGAAATTTTCTCTCTCTTTGGGGTTTCTCTCCTCCAGTAAGCTTCAAGACAAACATACAAAATGCAATTAAAATGAAACAGCTACTCACCCAGTAACGGAGCCTTCCTCCAGTATCCATCACGCACCTCAACATAATCATACCAGCAAAGGCGACTTTTAAACAGGTCCATTGATGTGAAGTTTAACATAATCTGAAAAGAGAGAGTATACACTTCTCTTTGGGAAGGGAGCTACTTTAAAAAGACAACCCTACAGGTTATGTGCTTCACCTCTGCTACAGTGCTGCATAAGTGCAGGAAAAGACTATTGGACAGTTGATCGGACTTTTTAATCAGCGTCCCCCAAAAAAGAAAGGCTTCTCAAGGTACTTTAATGAAACCATGAGAATACATGACAGCAGACAGCACTTTACTATCCATTCTGTAATTCACAGTCACTGCTCTTCAGTTACTAAAATGCTAGTTAAAAAAAGCCCAATTTGAGTTTTTTAAAATTAAAAATTGAAACATTGGTTTGATTAATGTGAACATCACAGAGAAACACATTGCCCCAAATTACAGATGTTTGGGGTCTACACCCTTATATAAATGACAGTTGTAAGAAACAGCTAATTTTGCTGACAAGTTTCCACATTCTGACAATTACACTCACACAATCATCCTGAGGCAGTTGTGTTCAGTGACTTTACCAAGCAGAGCTGAGCATTAAAATTTTATCTCTTTGGTTTCCTTCCTCTGTAACAAGGATTACAGGCCTTGCTGTGTGCCTATGGAAGTCACCATGGGGTATACTTTTTGTCCTTGCAAGATTTGACCCATATATTAATTTACATCTATAGTCTGCCACAGAAACATCATTAAATTAAAATAGATATTCTCCCCCAAAGCCCTCGGCTGGACGTGCAGAGTGCAATCTGTAACGATATTACTTACTTTGTTCACACTTTTGCAGTTTTCTGACTTTGGACAGCAAAAGAAGATTCATCTGTTTCTATGAGGATGAGTACTACAAGCCCAGTATCTGTCCTAAGCTAATTCCTCCATGCTGTCATGCTACTTTGTACCAATTGCTGCATTTGATTAAAAAACTAAGTTGAAGCATTTAATCTGAACTTGAATTTTATTTTTTCTTTAACACTAGTGCTTAAGCATTTAAATGTTGGGTCCTACCTGATACAATTCTTCTGAAGAGGCTGACAGACAAAGGGAAAATTTACGGTAAGATTTACACTGCAAAGCTCCCAGTGCAATAGTTTCAAAACCTGGATGGTTTTTGGCACCTCTGCCCGTGGTGACGCTCTCCCTGTAGTTAATAGCAGGCGCTCAGTCCTGCATGGGATTGGACTTGCAGGCGACGGAATTGGGTCCCAGACTGCTGCAAAACAAGCGAACTCTCCTCTTCTTTCTCTGAGTGCAAGTCTTAAGTGCATCTCAAGGGTGGTCCCCAGCAAAGCCACTCTGCCGAGAAGCTCCCAAGCCGGGCTGCACATTCATGCAGCCTGGTATAGCGTAAAAGGCCCGTAGGGCTGGTGTTAGTGGATTAAAGAAAGATTTCTTTTCCACAGGAAGATCAATAAAACAAAAGGAGCTGGGAATAAAGTGGACAGGGTGGCTGATTGATGCGCAGCGGGGCTTGCCGTTTCAAGGCAGGCAGCGGGAATCCCCTGACAGGGACATTATGCCTGCGTGACAGGGGCAGGCCACTGATGTCACTCACGGCTCCTCAGCTCCCTTCAGGACCCCAGCTCGCTGGCACATTTTATCTAACTCATCTGGCTGGCACCTGGCTTTGAAAGGTGATTCACTCAGCTCCTAGGTCCGCCAGAGCTAGTGGGTGGCAGGATACTGTCCAGGCGGGGTTTAGCCTCGAATTGAGAGGAAGGATAGGAGATCAACATGCTCTGCTCCAGCGTTACCTCTTCTCTACTCAGGACCATGTATTTCTCATTCCATTTCTGGGAGGACAGCGACGGTGCTCAGGAGCCTTTCCAGGCTCCATCCCTGCACACCAGGTATGCAGAGATCTTTTGGCAGCTGCTAACACCGTCATCACCGGCACAGCTACATACAAGGGAAGTGCAGTGTACACCTCATGCTGGTGCAGCACCTACCTTCTCCCCCGGCGTCACCGAGATTCTCCAGACACAGTGGGAATAGGAGGGGTAGCCATTTGGAAAGCCAGGGGCTGAGAAATTCCCTGTTGAGTCCTGCAATGTCTCTCCACAAGCTGCAAGAGAGGGGGAAAAATCAGCAACAAGGAGTGACCCTCTGAAAGATATCAGGGACTACCAAAACGTTTGCACATGGCTGCTGTGTGCAGGTTGTTGGCTTGTACTCTAAGGATCATTCATTCTAATGGCCAAAGGTCACAGACCACCTGAGACCATACCAAAGGGGTGATGTGAAATATGTTAGGATTCCCAGGATAGAAGATTATCAGTGCAAGGACACAGGGGAAACAGGTTTTACTACAAAGGCACTCTTCATCTTCCATCCACACACTATCACTTTTAGGTTTCAACCCAACTGAGGAATCTCTCATCCACAGATCAGATGCAAAATATTAACCCCAACCCCACCTCACAACTCCAAGACTGCTGCCAGCAAATCTATTTTCCCTTCATTACAAGCTGCTCAATGAAGTGCTCCTTAGTTACCATTGTTAAGTGTCTTTTTTTCAGGTTAAAACACCCTAACAAAAGCAGGGCAAGGCCCACTGCCCTCAGGCTTCAGCCATCCACCACCTACCCTGCAGTCACACTGTGCAGAATAAAACGTGAGCACTGCCACTCACTCTGCTCCCCACATTTTTTGTGGCCTGCTGCCATTGTAGAAATGTAGATCCCAAAGTGACTTTTGGGCAGCAAGTAATATGCACACACATACCCTCCTTTAGGGAACCGCAGCTTCCAACATCTGGGAAAGCTGCGACTACTGTAGCAGCTGGACGGAGCTGGAACAAGGAGTGACCATCTACATCTGCAGAGCAGCTGACTGGCTAGGTGGGAGGATCACAAATATCGAAGCTCCCATTTCCCTCCAAGTGCCCACTAGACACGTGCAAATACCCATCACAAGGAGCAGGGACCTTGGCTTGCCTGCTTTCCAGTTGTTTTTCCGATTTCATAACCCACTGATGTTATAAAGCTGCCCTTGACCTGCAACCTGGTTTCCTCAGTGACGGTAAGGCAGCTCCCAAAAATCCCTCTTTAAGCAACAGTGCTTTGAAAGATCTGACAAGGCTGAACATCTGGCTCTCTTTCTCATGGAAATGCCAGGGGATGTTCCTCTGCCTGATACTATCACACACTCACTAATTTTTCAGCCATGATTGCATTTAGACAGGTCGGAAATTGAAGGAGAAAAGAGCTTGTCCCATTAAAAAAGTTTAACATCTTCAAAAAGGGGAGAGGGAGTCACCTAGGCCAGAAATTCTGAACTTCCCTGAAGTAGTTTGACCCTCAGCTTGACAGGTCAGACTAGATGAACAATAGGCAGGGACACAAAAAGGGGTTTTGCTCAACCATACAGCTCTTAGGGGTGCTCTGGAAGGTGGAATCACTACTAGGAATAAGTTGCACATATTTCAAGGCACAGGTCAGCATGGGATCTGGCAAAAATATTCCTGTCAGGAAAGCCAAAGGTATTTTACTAGTGTGTGGTACTTCTGGGATCCAAGAAACTAAGCTGGGGTGCTTTTCACACATGGTGAAGAGGCTGTTGCACATGTAAACTGCTAGAAACGACCAGAGGCAAAAAGCAAAGTAGGAAAGGTGAACGCTGCAGAAGTCATTTGTTGATGAAATTGTAGAGTGACTTACTGCTCACCAGCTGATTACTAGTACACTACATATTTTTGAAGTTCAACAGAGAATTGGATGGGATGACATAATGCAGGACCATTCCCAACTTACAGTATGACCATTCCTGCACAGTTAGCACAGCCACGCAGGCCTGTTTCCTTTAGCACAGCACAAGGCTGCAGGATGTGCTGCTTTAAAGTCTTTTATAGATATTTTACTTACCAAATCCTCAACCATGCTGCCATATCAAATCTAGCATTTACTACTGTGCAGCAAAATGCATCTTGCCTTCCAGAAATTCCTTCAGCAGATTTCATCTGGTTTCACCTGGCTTGGCACTAACTTTAACGCAGCAGGTATAAGCTTTGGGGAATTAAGAGCAATTTAAAACAGCAGGGTTTTAGAATGGAAAAGCTAAGACAGACCTAACTGTAGCAGCCACAAGAGCTCCAGTCTAATGAGTTGGGGAGCCCTGTTTCTTACAACAGACACAGCAGTCGTTCTGGCTTGTACCAGTGTATGCCTGTAACTCATCCTCAACCATGCTAGCTCTTTTTTGGGGGGATTTTCTCAGTGTTCTCAGATGGAGACTCTCCTTCTGAAAAGGAAACCATCTGCCATTCAACTTCTGTGCTATTTTGTGTTTTACACAAAAATCCTCATCTTGACTACTGAACAATGTTTTTCTCAGCCTAAAGTCTCATTCAGACCCTGCTTGAACATACAACTGAAGTCCTTTGGTTTTGAACTCCTGTGCTTTGTGTTTTGCAGAGAAAGAGGACTTTTCAAGCTACAGATTCAAATGGCAGCTGAAGTTGTTAATGTCATTAAATATGCTGAACCCCTTCTCTTCAAATGCAACCTGTGTATAAATTGTGATGCAAAAAAAAAAAAAAAAAAAAAAAAAAAAAAAAAGGCAAGCTAAGAAAGCTTCACCAAACCAATAGATATTTGAAGAAAATGTATTTAGTAGGCTTAAAGCTCTAGTCACATTCTGGTGCCAAATATTTTCTGAACTGCAATAACCTAAAGCTTTGTCAAAAGAACTAAGAGGTAGAAAAGTTCTACTTTGCAAGTGGAAAACTTGAGAGTCAGAAGGCTCCTCATTTTAAGGAAGTTGCTTTGTAACTATTAGTTACACAGGCCAAAAGTGGCTTTTCAGCTTGCCTCAAGAAATCTGAATCTGTAGTTGAAGCTTCCAGCTATGGAAGTGAAAAACCTGCTTGAGTTAAGACTGACTCCAACAAAAAACATAGTGCAAGACATCCCTAATTATTTTTATTTTTTTAGTATTCAAATTAACCAATCCCTAAACTAATCTGTGAGATAATTTTCCAGGAATGACATCTTGTTCAAGCAAAAGTGAATTAGAGAAAATTCTGATTGGTATGAAAAGAAAAAAGTTAGTTAGGACTAGCACACTTAAAATTATCACACTCACTATAAGGTAACCAGTGACCCCCAAACATCACGAGCCCTGAAATATTTATTCTAGACCTTTATGAACTTATACTCTCTGACCTGTAGCTGGATACAGAGAAGGAGCAAATTTGCACACCAGCTATCAACCATTTTCCATGGCCTCCTGAATGTTTCACAGTGCAATGCTAGCCAACCACTCACTGAAGATATGACTCTATACTGGTAAAACTTATTACTCCTTCTCACCTTTTCCCCACTCTCTGTGACACGCTTGTTCCAAGAGCATAGCCACTTATGATTGTATTAGGTTTATGATCAAAGCCACTCTCAATGAGATCAATATGCTGGCAAGACCAACCCATTTACGTAAACTCCTGGGCCATGCTTGCTAAAGTTCTTTTTTTTATTTTATGAATGCTGGAGTCATTCTGCAGAATTAGGGCAACTCTCTCATTCTTCAGTATCTTCTCATTACTGTTTCACTACCAGCAGAAATTCAACAAAGCTTGTTAAATTTTCTCCCTCTGAGCATCACACCTTCTATGCCATCTCCCTTCTCAGTTGCTGCAGTCCATGCCACAGGCACCAGAGTTGGTGCCATCTTTGCTTCAAGCCTCTCTTTACATCCTTACATTCAACCTGTCCTTAACTCTGGCAGATTTCTTCTCTGGAATCTGGTTCTCTCTATGTAGCTAAAACCATTAGGTAATTAGCTATTTGGCTAAAACTGTTGCATAAACTTTCACTGACCAATATTTCCACTTTAAAAAGATCCTTTTGTTCTGATGGGTAAATTTAGTCTCCCAATCATACCTGTGACCCCAGTGTTCTTTTTGCCAATGCTTTCAGACCCCAGATAAAGCAGGACTCAGACTATCAGTCTTCAGTACATCACACATGTGTAGACAGGTTGCCAATCTATCAACCCCTTCACAGCAGAAAGAGGGGTACAGCTGTTCCCTGAACAGCCAAAAGCACCAGCTTCCAGCACCTGGTTGTTACACAGATCGCATCTTAGGGCTTTTTTCCAAGTTCCCTTAGCCTCAGTACAACACATGATAAGCACAGAGATACATTCAGGGTTTCCTTAAGGCTCATCCCTGGGATAACACCTACATAAATAACTCAGCAGAAGTTTGATGGTTGGTATGCATCTGGTCTAACAGATATCCCTCTGCCACTTCTCTAACTGCTAGTCCCCACTCTGTCCATCTTCTTGTACATCAATTTCATTTTCTACAAACAGAGCCTACATCCTTAATTCTAGACAGTATATTTCTATGAAATCAACAAAAAACACAAGCCTCGTCCCAGCCCCTCTCCCCAGCCTACTCTGCCGCTGGAGTATGGCTACTCCATAACACTGGACAAATCTGAAGCTCTAAACCAAACCAGAACACCCGCAAAGTACTAATAGGAGACTCATGCTAGGCAAGTTCACTTCTCCTACAGCTCCAGCTAGAAGCATTTGACGGTCTACGCTTCCTGAGGCTGTCTCATCAAAGGGATTGTTAAGGTGCTCTTGAACTCCAAGACCTTCCAGATAAACCATGCGTCTACAATGAAGCTGGAGACCTCTCCACAAGCCATATTTACCTGGGCATTTGTACAACTTCCTTGCCTGAGCGATGTCTCCCTGACTCAGGCGAATACGCTGACCAATAGTTGGCCGGACCCCGTTATCATCACGACGGGGAAGGATGGTGTCGAGGAAAACCCCTCTAAATGGAAGAACAGAGAGACAAAGAGCAGTGAAGTTGGGAAAGTGACATGATGCACAGAAAGTCATCCTGGCAGGCCTCCCACACCATTCCCTTGACCTTTAAATATTGGATGCTAACAAGCAAGACTAATGCAGCCTGTGATAACTGCATGTCTTGAGGTGGCCTTCTCGCTATAGCAGATAGCTTCCAAATGTACAGGCAAGTCTGCCAAGCCAGTAAATTCCTCTTTTGATATATCAAGATTGCTGCTGCCTCTGTTTGAGTATAGATGAATTCCTTGCCATAAATCAGAGAAGGCAATGAGATATTCTTGCAGAAGGTTCATGGCACATCTGGCTCAGCAGGAGCACAGATTGGACAGTTAAGCCAAAGGAGCAGAGGGAAGGGGAGTTTGTTTCGTAGCAGATGGGGTTGAGCTGGCAGTGACTGCGGTTACCACAGACAAGAGAAAAAGATCAAGTGCTCTACCTTTGTTCTGCATGAGTTTCCAAGCCAATAACTCCATTTCTCCCTGCCTCTTTTTCCTTGTTACTATTTCTTCCATGTGGTACTTCATACTCAGGAGCTCTCTACTGCACTTTTGATCTCAGTCCAGAAAAGGATTTAAGCTCACTTCCATCAAAATGCAAAGTCTGTGCATCCAAGCAAGAGCTGGCACACAAAAGAGACCCCAAGGCAACATTAGGACTGCAGGGCTAAAGTGGGAGGAAGGAATAAGAAAGCTGGAGTTCAGGTTGGTAAAGTCCAAGCTCTCGCAGCCAGGCTGTCCAGTCCACAGAAACCATTTCACTGCACCCCTGAATGTCTAACAGGCTTGGAGGTGCCAAGGCTAACAGTGAGCTTGAAACTTCGGCATCAGCTCAGACTTCTGTTTATGAAGGACAGGATACAACCATCCATAGAATGCAATGGGAAATCAGGGCAGACGCAATAATTTTAGTGCTGCCTAGTCCTGATACAAGAGTCTTGAAGTATGGGTTAAGCTCTAATTACACAAGTAATTCTGTTCACTGGGCTGCTCAGCTGTGCAAGAGCCTTGGGATGGAGTTTGAGAGGATTTTTTTGTATTGGTTTAATTTTAAATAAATACCGCAAGCAGAGTATTTGTATCACAGCTGTTCAGAGCTGCAGCCAATATTCTTGAAAAGAAAATACCATTCTGTTAAACATATTTTGTGGGGGAAAATTCTTTCGTAAATATTCAGACTGAGGGAAGAAGTAGAGGGAAGGAATTTAATCTGTTTTTAAAACTAGAATCAACTCTGGCATGGGGGATGTTGCTTTTCTTCAGCGGTAGGAAAATTCCTGATCAGCACTAAAACCAGTGCTTACAAGCTCTGAGGTTAGCCCATCAAATTTTGATTGACATATTCAGGCTGGCATTGTACATGCCAGCTGCATGCCTCAGGCTGGATTTATTTAAGTTTATGCATTGGAAATAAATCCCCCAATTCCGGAAACACCATGAACAGCGGAACAGGTTGGTTTGCTCATGGTAAGTTTTCAAGTCTCCTCAGGAGTTCACAGAAGAACTCTGCATTTGTCAGGGACATACTTCTGTGGCTAGTGAAACGCTTTCCGCAGATCTCTAGGGTCAACCAGGGAAGAATGACAAAGTTCAATAGAGAAATCACCACTCAAACTTTAGATCCTTTTTCACATTCCAGCCCTCATGACTGCGTACTCACAGCTCCCAGTCTTCTGCACAGGATATTGCTCACATAATGCAAACAACTCATTGCTTCAAATTACCTTGTGATCCCTTATTACCTACCAAACACATTTTTTTTTCCAGAAAGCTGTACCCTAGGTTGGGCCAATAAGATATCTGGGTTTGCTTTTTCCACCAACTGAATTTTGTGCTTCCTTCATATGCATTGCTGAACATGACTCCAAATTAGGAGGGAGTAAGTATAGTTCCTCTCATTTTATAATCAAAGGAGCCGAGAACAGAAAACAGTCTTTCTGTCCTAAACCACACAGGTCCCAGCAGACCCATGCTGTCCACCCAAACCCTATCTGCCTAACAATACCTTATGATGTTAAGTTGCATGTTTGGTGAGCGCCTGTGAGAGCACCAATACTTTGGCTCACAAATTAATAAACACCAAGCAGACATCATTAAACACAGCAGCTCAGGCACTCTAACACCAGAACTGTTCTTGAATAAGATACCAAACCTCTCCTCGCAGAAGTAGGAGAAGAACTCAGGAATCCTGCATGCCCCATTCTCCCACAGTCCATCCACGGGCAGAGTATGCATTAGCTGCCCAATGCAGTAGTAAATCGAGCACAACTACCCACTACTGCTACTAGATAGGAACAACAGAGTTTAAGCAGAGATGATCTCAAGAGCCATTAGCACCCACATAGTACCCTGAATGTGTAGTGTATTATGTAAAAATCAGGAAAATATCACCTGATCAATATCTGAATATTCCCCACCCCATCTGAGGGCAATAGATACAGGTGCTTTAAACACTACTCAAGGAAGCAGATGTTCAAGGCAGGTTAAGCACCCAGCTGCAAGTAGCTACGTTTTGTCCCAGCTCTGTATTTATACCCCCATCTGCAGAGGAGAGACAACATAACCCTACTTCCCACAGTAAAACCTGTGGAGGATGTAAGTGCCATGTGTATGTCTCACGCAGGATTAGGATGGTGTGGTGCCAACGCATCAAGAGGATGCCCCTTGACATGCAGGCAGTGCTACCTGCATCCTGATTCAAATGGAAGCTTTGCAGAGGTCCTATTTTGTAACTCCAGGCTGTGCTGCCATGTCTACTAGCAAGAGGCTCAGTTAATTACGATAACCCACTATTTGCCTAGGGCTCTGTGGAGGTTTAAACTTTCTTATTGCTAAGCTGCCATTTATGGGTCTTGACAGCAGTAAAATAAATTGTTTAATGAGACAGAAATATTCAACATAATTTGCTGCCATATCTGTAAGGAATGTACCAGAAAATAAAAGCCTGCAGCCACACTCTGCAAAACAGGCAACTTTCTGACATAGACAAGAACAGAAGTTCCCATGATAAAAACTTGTCACTGCTGTCATTACAGATCTTGTGTCTTATTCCTGTTCCAATTACCCACAGATGCAAATAAGAAACATGTTTCAATGTGAAATGAAAATGAGCAGTGACTCCTGCAGCAATTTCCGCTGTTAAGACTCATCGTGACTCAGAAAAGCTGTCCCTTTCTGTTCTTGGTACAATGTTTAGAATAAAAAGGGCCCAGAATCTGCAGCAACATTTGACCATGGCAAATACCATACGACATGCTATCATCAACGTTCACAGGAGTCATAAACAAGTTGTGCTATGTGCCACGTAAGAGTTGCTTCAAGACAGTGAGTCAGAGACATGGCTCTGCGTCCTCCACCTCCTCCTCACTCACACGCTCCATCTCTACTGGTGGGGTGCTCAGACCATCTTTTTCCTATGTGGTCTTTCTGGTGTTTGCTAACCTATTAACACACATACTACAGCTCTTCCCTGAGCAGCATCACATGGTCTATCTCCCATTCCTAGCCCCTGATCTTAATGAAACTTGATGGAACTTAATAACTTCATGGGCTTTATGCTTCTATCAGTTTTGGTTGCAATTGGCCAGTACCTGCAAACCTCAGTAAGGTGGGAAGGAGACAACATATACTCACAAATCTCTACTGATTGGTCACAGTAAGCATCATGCCCTTAGGGAAACTGGTGTCAAGACAGGTCTTGGTAAAGTAAAAGTCTGTTCCCAGCACTGCCTATTTACGGTGAGAGCACAACCAGCCCACAGAGGCACTTAGTGCTCAGTTCAATTACTGCACAAAGACTGCTAGTGGGGTGAGGGTCGGTCACAGAGACAAAGGGCTTAAAGAAAACAGACTTAAAAATCCTATTAAGCACCAATTTAAATTTAGAAGGACTCTTGCCATTTTTATCTCTTTTTGGCCCAGCAGTGTTCTGAAGGACCCTGGTTTTCAAGAGACACAGACTCAAAAGCATCCACAATATAGATGGCAGTAATAACTTAATCCTGCTTTTGTACAAGACAATTCTAACCATTTAGAGTCAAGCAAATGCTGGAAGGGCCCAGCAGATGTCTCAAGCGAAGGAAAACTGTTTGCTTTGCGTATCTGACCCAAACAAATCTCTGAAGGCTACAAAGCACCCTTGCCCAGCCACCATCTTCGCCTGCCAGAACAAGCAGCATTTCAGCAAGTTTGATAATTTTCCCCTGGTTGACGTGAAGTTTCAGAAACAAAAGCACAAAACAATAGGTTTGGCAATTCCATGCAACTGGGGAGTAAGAAAATTTAAAAAGCCCCAAAGACACATTTAATATTTGCAACAAAAATTTTACAAGAATGAATAATCGTGCTGTGCCTCCTGTCCCCTATACTCATGGTATGTACTGAAGAAAAGCTCTTGGGAAGGAGCAGTAGTGGGATTTATGGAAAAAACTTCAAATAATGCAGCAAAAGGGAGATGGTCATCCAGCAGCTCTCATTCCAAATGTAGAACATAACTAACTACGCTTGTTTCACCTCTCTGTCTGGTAGAGCTGTCTGATCAGAAAATGGGCTCCATCTGGAGGGATGAGTTGAGAGTCAAAGGCAAATAGCCTACACAGAAATTGGCCATTTATGTGGGACAGGAACAGGACTGAAAAACTCTCCATGAGGAACCCAGTCACACAGAATCACAGAGCTGCAGAGGCTATGATCTAAAGCACATGCATAAATGGTCAAAAAAATAGCCAAGGAATTAAAGATTATGAGGTAGAGTTTAAATTCTCCCTTCACGAAGTTGCTAGGGATTCAGAAGGCAATATTGTGACTCCAAAGCATGAGTTGAACAACCAAGAAATTCAAAGGTGTTTTTAGCACTACCCTCTTGAAGGTGGGCACATACATGCACACATATATACATGCACACATATACACATGCTGGCTGGGAAGGTTGCAAAACACGCTAACATGGCTTTGGAAGGTCTCTGAGGTTATCAGCACTGAGTGAATATAGTGGGGAGGGGAAAACAGGCGTACACCACCCCCCTCTTCACCCACCTTGCTTTTTCAAGTATTTTCCAAGCTTTGCAATGCAGCAGACCTCAATGCAACTGCCACATATCTCTGCAATAGATTATAGGTCTCCTTCTAGGCTCCATGTATCCCACACAGCTAATCACAATTACTGAAAATAGTTCTAAGGACATGTACCCTTGCGTTATCACCTGGAGAATGTGTTCCGGGCATAGTGCATGATGCTGTCAAAGTCATAGGTCTCTCCCAGTGAGTTCACTTCCCCAGCTTCCATCTTCAAAAAGTTGTACTCCTGGCCTGTAATGCCAAACGCAAAGGGAGAAAAAATAAATCAGTTTAAAAAGAAAAAGCACCTTCCATCTCTGGGCACCCAGAATGAAAGGGATATACTCCTATGTTCCAACAGTCCCAGCTGGACATCTGAAATCTCTACTCGCCCAACTATTTTGACCCTTATTCTAGGCAAGGACTAGCAATACTTCTTCTTCTTCATCCCAGCTCACAGACCACTAGAGTTTTCCAGCAAGAAAGGTTTCCACCCACCCACAAGCCAGGTGGAATAACCTGAAGTGCTATTTTACCTTGCTGTATATTCTCTCTGATGATTGTGACATGCTGGTCCCTGTCAGGCCGTGTGTGCTCATGCCAGAAACCCACCACATGACCCAGCTCATGAGCCACAATACCAAACTTGTCACAGTTCTTCCCAATGGATATAGCCTGAGGGCCTCCTCCTCTGCGACCCACATAGGAGCAGCATCTGGAAGAGAAAACCCACAAACCCATGCAGCATGTGACCAAATTTGGGATGTCTGATGACATCTGGCAGGGTCCAGGACAGGCCAGCAGCTGCATACACTACATGTACTTACATGTATGTATGTGTGTATGTATAAAGAAAACACGTGAGTATCTATAAAAATGCATGTATGCATGTAAGTGTTATCCCAGGAAAAAGAATCCAAAAAGGCTTAGCACCTTCTTCTGAGTAAACACGAAATTATCCTGGCAAACCTTACAGGGAGTAAGGATGGATCTCTGTGACAGATTCCACAGTGTAGCCACTGGCATATTCTGACCAGAGCGAGACTTACAAAGCCATCTACCAATGAAAGGGATGCTTGCAACACAGATAGCTGCAGGGAATGTGTGTATCACTTACCCACACGTTCTGTAGGTGAATACAATGAAACTCTCCTCATCAGTTCTCTCCACAAATGTCACACAAGTGTGCTTCTCCCAGTGCCTCATTGCCTGCTTAAAGATAGCTCTTTGGGTTCCTGAAAAATAAATCCAAGAAAAGCAAACAATGAAGGCACGGCTTTCAGGAAAATCTCTAATGGACTTCATCTGGATAGGGGAACAGTCAATCTTTCCATCAGTCAAGCCTATATCTGTAGAAACCTATAGGAATCTTGGACCTACTTCCTTCTATAGCACTAACTTACTCTATCATACCTTTCATTCTGTTTGATAAACCGACTGCCCTCATGAAACACGTATCAAACTTGGTTAAGCACACCATTCTGCATATGAGAAATGTCAGCTTACTAGGTAGAGGTCATTCTGGCAGAGCTGCTGGGTGTCCTGATCTGTGCACCAGCTACTCGGTAGTGTGACCACATTTGTTCTCATGCTGCGATATAACATGACCACACACAGCTTTCAAGACCCAGGAATCTCATGAGTGTTACAGATGCTCATTAAAACAGGCAAAACTGTGACCAAGTACTTAAAATTAGAAGCAAAGCTATATGGGAAGTAGAGGCAGTCTTAGGGCAGTGTAAGAAGGTATAGAGATACACTGCTGCTCTGTGCTTGAACTGAGGGACAGCTCAGGACTTGCACTGAGAGACACCTGAGAGGTAAAGTATTATGCCTGTTGCATGCTAGCAAGAAGACAGGCCATGGGACCTTCCCTCCCCAGGGAGCAGTGTACCTCCAGCAGCCACTCAGCAGCACTCAGAACAGTCACACAGATGGCTGTGATGTCCCAGATCAGTACACAGCCAGGAGGCTTCCCTATGCTGCCTTTCCAGCATAGCCTTCGCACACAGAGCTGTAGAGCAAGCCACTCTCAAGAGAGACTAGAGAGGAGCAAAAGGCCAGCAGTACATCAGAAAGGTACAAGCACTACAGACAGGAGCTGCAGGGCAGGACTAACACAGGGCAAAACACTAAGCTGAATGCAAGAGAGAACAGTGCTAACACAAGAGAGACCTGTGCTATGGTGAGAGCTGCTTCTTACACAGTCGCCCAAATGGAAGGAGAGACCTACTATGGACCGGTTAGGGCAGGGCGGGACACATAACAGAGATGACTTTCTCATCAGAACCTGAGGCATAGGGATGGCTGTTCTCTGACAAACATACAGGGACAGTTGTGGCCAGCAGGCTACTCAACGTCCTGCCACATTGCATGAGCTCCTCCTTTGTAGGCAACAGACTACTGGGGTTTCACAGACTCTTGCCAGCAGTGTGGGTGCCAGTATGAGACAGGGTCTGGGTGAGCATGTTAAAGAGGTCTTGAGGATCACCCAAAACGGGCAGGAGCAGCAGGACTGGGGAGTCAAACTCACACTATACAGCAGTGGTCCCAAACTTCCCTTTGCTGCTGGGACAAAGTACATCACAGGAGCTCAAGGGAATAAGTTCTGCTGGATCTAAGTGGGAGATGGTGGAGGCAGCCTGGGGGAAACAGGAAGGAGCTGGATCCAGTAAGGCACAGAGCATTTGTCATCCATGAGTCAAGGAAACCAATCCTATGGGGAACCACTGAGCTGTAGAGAGGTGATATCAGAGCAAGCTGTCTGTCTGCTTCACATGAGACACTTGCAAGAGATCTGATGCACCCCGAGACATCTTAAGTTTGGATAGTACCCAGGAGATGCTATAAAGATCCTAAAAAGGATACTCTGGAAAGGTCCTCATCCACCATGGGATCCAGATCACTGTTCCTCTCCCTCACACAGCTAGAAGAGACCCTGAAGTTTGGTGCCCAGAAAACAGCAGGTCAGGAAGCAGAGTGCACAGGGAAAGTTCTCCAAGTGAGAATTCATAAAGCAACCCACTGTACTTCTGCTCCTGCTCTTCCAACAGCAGAGAGGATCCCTTTCTGGAAACAAAGGGTATGAATGAATGCATCTCACAAGAGCTGGCCCATGAAGCAATCAAGAAAAGTGACCAAGTCACCCAGTTATATCTTGGACTCCAAGAGAAGAACCACCTCATTGCACGCTTCAGTCTCAGGCTTCCACAGTGCACAATTCCTCGTGCAGCCACATGCCCACCCTGCCACAGGAGACCCCCAGGGATCGGAGTCATTTGTGGGAAAACTCTGCTCCTGAGATCTCCCACACATTTTGAGACACCCTTGAGCAAACAGCGAGCAATGTTTTCACTACTGACCAGTGAAATTTCCTCCGATCACATAGGGGATGACCCCCCCTGGCCAGATCCTCTCAGCCCTGGATGTGGTTGCCCTGCGCACTCTGGGAGAGGAGTGTGTATCCATCCCAGACTCATCTTTATATTCCTTCCTCTTCGGTCTCCTCGTAAGCGTTGTGTTCTGCCTGCCGTCTGCAAGACAGAGTGGCAACACTGTTTAAATCCTCTTTAGTTCCAGGTGCAGCCCTCAGGTAATACCCTGGAGCTTCAGAAAAAGAAAAACAGAAAAAGCAAGTTGTTAATCCAAACCAGAAGCCATAGCCAGATTTGCCAGTGATTTGTCTGGGATTTAGAGACAGTTAATCTGTAGCAACCTGGCCCTTCTTGCCTTAGAGCCTCCCTATGCACCATGCCAAACCTATTCTCCCAGGAAAGTATAAAGGGACACCCGCCCTGTTTCTAGGCACCCACTCTCTGCAGCAGCAACTTCATTGATGGGGACACAGTACTTGAACAAGAGGAATGAGACGGTGGAGGTCAAAAAAACCCACATGTCACTCTATATTTTCAACCTGCCCAACTCATCCAGATCTGCAGAGAGAGGTTTGTTCTGGCCAGGCTAGCTTCACAACAGCAACTACTCGTTTGAGCTGGCCTTGAAAGAAAAGGACAGGCCCCTTAGACTGAAATCTAAGTATTACACACAAGTGTCTGTTTTCACATGCTAGGTCTTGGGTGGTTTGGAAACAACTACAGAGCAGGCCGTCTCTGCTGGGGGAGGGATGCTCAGGGTGGAAAAACTGAGACATTCTATACTTAGCACTAATGTCCATCCATGATGAATCTCTTCATTTTAATGAAAAGGAGCAAAAACACAAAATGGAAAACAGAACACATGCCTCATTTCTTGCTCAAAAAGGCAGAGGAGCCCTGGCTGCGTGGTGCTCAGTGCTGGTCACAGAACACGCCTGAGGATTCACTAATACTTCTAGGTAGACCCTGTACCCTGTCTCGCATCTATGCTGCCACAGCTCTGCTTCGATACTGGTTATGCCTACACAAGCTAAACTTTTAATATAGTGTGGGTCTGATCCAGCAGAAAATACCCTTCATATAGAGCTTTACGGCTGTTCACCCCGTTTAGTGTGCCATGGGTGACCCAAATTCTCAAAACAGCCAAAGTCCAGCTGGGGTCTACTAGCATGTGTAAGGTCTGCGTAGACACTACTTCTTACATAAGCTGCCTGTATTACGCAGCCAAACTGTCAGCTGGACTTGGGCAGAGGAATAATAGAGTATAGGGGTTGCTACACCTGCAGAGAGTGCTGGCCTAAAGGGTCACACCAAGGGGAACTCCCTTCTCACCTCAAGAGGCAGCACAGCTGGCAGTGGCTTCTCAGTGCTGCTGGACATCTCTGAAGATCCAAGAGGGATCAGCAAGACCAGCTACAGCTTTGCTTCGCAAATCAGGGACATGGGCTGCCGGGTTATGAAAAAGCACAAGGCCTGCTGAGACCTTCCTCCAGCGACTAAAGGGGCTGCTGAGAGCCTCTTCTCCCATTCATCCCTCCAGTGGGAGCACCGGTAAGCAAACCACTACTGTCAAGGCTGAGGGCATCAAAACAATGGGAAGGAAATTAAGGCAGTGCAGAGGGATGGAAAGAATGAACTTCAAACCCTCCCTCCTGCTTCACCAGGTCCAGCCCTTCCCACTGGAAGCCTTGCTCTGAGCTGCAGGACAAAGTCACAAATTCGACTTTTGTTCCTTCTCCTCCTGAGCACCTCCCTGGCACCCAGCATTTCAGAAGCTGCCCTATCCCCAAACCAGCTTCTGGACCCTGCAAGGCAGATGCTCTGAGACTGGGCGTTCCCACAGTGAAGTAAGAGCCACCCTCCCCTTCTTTGCATACACCTATGCCACAGAGGTACTGCTGGGGCATTACAAGGGCCACAGTGGGAAGAAGGGAGAGGGTCTCCAGATGCAAGTAATCCTCTGGATACCTGTCTCCCAGTCACAAACTGTTCCCGGGGGTCCCCAAAATCTCTGTGGATTTGCACACTGACAGCTCCTGCCAGCAAAGCCAAGTGAGTAGTCATCTGCCCAGCTGTCTCCTGCACCCAGTGCGGTGGGAGATCTGCACAGAGAACCCTGGATCCACGCTTCTGCATCACCAACACTTCCAATTCCTCACCAGCAACACATCTTCTTGGGCAACTTCTCTGCACCAGCCCTGCAACAGCTTTTGACTGCTCCTAATTCCTGCTAGAATTTCTGCCTTTATCAACTTAAATTTTCAGTGGGTTCTTGGAGAGGCCTGACATGCCCTTGGACTTGGGGAAAAACAAGTGTTTTATGCCACGAGCAGCACCAGCCCACCTCTAAGTGGAAACAGGTAGACAGAAGCACCAACAAAGCTTCACAAGCAGAAGCACCTTCCTGAAGTGCTGTTGCCCAGCACACCACTGCCTCAGGCCTGCCAGCAGCTCAGAAAACATAAGCAGCTCTGATGAGGGAACACAGCACTGAGCTACGAACACAGCAACCATGAATGCACACATCCCTGCACCGGACTGACCTACTGCATGGTCTCTCTGCCTCAGGGCCTCTGTCTGTACATGGGAAAAAACAGTCCCTCCTGCACACAAACATTGTGTGGGTTTGTGGGTTGCAAACATTCTGTTACAGAGCACGGCAACTCTGTGGAAATGCCCGTAAAACCACAGGTCTGGACTGATTCTGTAAGCAATACCTTACCTATGTGTGTGGGAGAAGTCAAGAAAACTTGGCCTGGGTGATAGCCTTGCTTCAGAGGAACGGAAGCTTAAAATGGTTTAGCTGAAACATCCCTAGAGGAAGGAGCAGCCAGCTGGCATTACACTCTCTGCCTTGGAGTAAAATGATTTTGCTGTCCCGGTGACAGCCATGGCTACCTGTATATACTGGGTCTGGTTGGGATGGAGTTAACTTTCCTCATAGCAGCTCATAAGGTACTATGTTTTGGGTTTGTGGCTAAAAAAGTGCTGATAACACACCAACGTTCAGGCTATTGCTGAACAGTGCTTGCACAGTGTCAAGGCTTTCTTATTCTCACTCTGCTGAATCCTCTCCATTCCCCAGGCAAGTGGAGATGGGACAGGCAAGAAGCTGGGAGAGGATGCAGCTGGGACAGCTGATGCAAATTGGCCAAATGGATATTACATACCATATTGTCATCGTATTCAGCATAAAAAACTGTGTGGTTTTGTCTTCCAAGACATTCTAAGCCACTGCTCAGAAACCGGCTGGACATCAGCCTGTCTGGGGATGGCGGTGAGCCTTTATAATTGTTTGTGTTTGGGTTTTTTCCCCTCTTTCCTTCACATTAAATTGTCTTTATCTCAACTTATGAGTTTTTCTTTGGCTCTTCCTGCTCTCTCACTTATCCTGCTGGAGGAGGGGGACAGTGACCTGGAGGAAGGGGTGCTTGCTGCTGGCTGGGGTCAACCCTCCACACTACACAAGGTAAACCCACCCTTGCAGAGGATCCACCAACACCAACAAATGCAGACAGCTGGGCAGGGCTGGTCTCCTAGATATGGAGGCACGCACATGTACACAGGACAAAACGTGGTTTTACAGGGGATAAAAAAGGAAATAAAAGATACCCAAAGGTCAGGGTGGGGTTCCACATTACCCTTTTTAACTGCTTTGTTACTATGATCAGTTGAAGTGGCGTTCTCACTTGACACAAGAGGCTGTTCTCCCAGGCCTCCTGCAAGGAAAAAGAGCAGAGAGAGATCTCCTGGTGAGTAGGTTTGGCAGAGCTCTGACATGGGAAGGACAGCAGCTGTCGGTGATGCCAGTTGTGGGTCTGCAGCCACAGAATCTGGCTGTTTTCCCTGTACAGGGAGCAGGGACTAAGAGCCTGATAAAGCTGGGCTCTTTTCCTAGACTTGTTTCTAGCCTACAGCGACCCCTTGCAACTCATCATCGTCCTGTGCCTTAGTTTCCCCATATACTGAGTAGGCAAAAAGTGTCTTCTAGGGAAGGCTAATTCCATGGATATTTACTGAGAATAGGAGCTATACAAGGAGGATGGCAGCAATAGTAAGTACCACTATTAAATCTCAAATTTAAAAAGGTACAATGTCAAGGCAAAGAACGATCTACATTCAGACCAATACACTTTTATCAGCTCTTCTGCATCTGGCCTGAATTCAGTAGAAGAAAATGCAGTGAAAGGGATAGAAAAATGGGAAGCAGGAAAAAGAACAAGGGTCTATATCTCTTTGTCTCCCAGGTTTCCTGAGCTTTCCATTTTGCGAGGTCCAACTCGGGAACAACACAGAAGCCAGAAAGCAACTATAGAGAGTATAGAAACTTAGGCTGAACAGTCACAGACCCAACATGGAAAAGCAATCAGCATCTCTTTGGCAGGAAAGCTCTTCATGGTGACTTCAGTAGGAGCAAGAACTCAAAAATTATGCATAGGGTGAGAAAGCACAACACAAGACAGCAAGATGTGTAACAGGTATATAAAACTGGCACAGACTACATTCACAGCCTTAAGAAGGTGGTGCCAATACCACCACCTTTGTTCCCCTCCCTCCTTCCTCATTTTGGTATCATGGGCCCCCTGTGAGCAGAAGGGAGGCTGAATGAGCTGATCTCTGCAGCAGTATTAGCAAGTGCAAGTTTCTACAGTCTTGGTGGCAAGGTAAAGCAAAAAGAGCATGGTCAACCACCACGTGCAGAAAGGGAGATACTGTTAGTCATACAGCACTGCTGGATGCCATGTGGACACTTCCAAGAGGAATGTCCCACTTTCAAGACAGTGGACATCTTCCAGTCCCTGGACCAGTTTTGCTTTGCCAGCTGGAAAACTCTTCTTTTGGCTCTGGAGCTAGCTTCTTTCAGAGCCATCTCCAGCTGCTTCAAGGGGGCAAGGACAGGGGAAAAGGTACATCTCTGACACCTTGGAGGAGGGCTGAGAAGATGATATCAAAATTTTACATCTCCAACATTATACTACTATAACTAATTAGAATATCAGGAAAGGGATGATGAAAGACAGCAACAAAATGAACCAGAGGAAAACGAAATACGCAGACTCTCAGCTGACTATAGGTTAAATCTTCCTGGTCCAAGAGACACACTAAATCAGGGGATTGTCTCTCAAAGGAAGTGCATAGTTTAACAGAGCTTGACTGGACAAAAGCCACTAGATGTGTGAACAGGAACAAGCCTGATTCAACAAGATGGATTGCTCTGAACTCTATCACTCTTTTCCAGCCTCAATGTCCCATCCTCAGATTTCCCTTTGTTTTCTTTCATGCCCAGTCCTCGTCACTTCCTTAAGCTGAAGCTCAACAAAAGTTCCTCTTCTCAGTTAAATTTTACATCCCCAGGACTTCTTCCCCCATACCCCCCCTCCTGCCCCCCCCCCCCCCCCCCCCTCCCCCAAGTATGTTATTCTTCACACAATATCCATTCCATTTAAAGGAAACCCCAACCAGCCATTCACCACCAGAATTATTAAGGCATGTGGTCTTTGCTGAAGCAAAGGATAATTTTGTATTTCTAAATAAATGCAGCTTGCTTCCAGTCACAAACAGATTGCTTCTTAATTGAACTTGGGAGGTGAATTATATGGTGAATTAGGAAAAAAGAACAACTCTGTACTTAGTGAATTGTTCCCCTAAGAGGGAGCTGTATGGGATTGAATTGCAAATGATGGCACCAAACCCTATAGCCGGGCCCCCTCTTCTGCACCGAGCGGCTGACCTCTGCCGTGCTGCAGTGTCATTTGCGCAGACTGCTTTTCCAAGCTGCGAGCACATTCTTTCCCAGAGACCAGTGCAAGCCTTGGTTTCTTATGCAAAGAAGATGTTTGAATAAAGTAGGGTGACTAATGAAATCTACAACATCTTTGCATATTTTGTCTCATTGTAGTTGATGAAAAGGGAGAGCACTATACAAAGGCCAGATATGGGTGTGCAGATATACTGGATATTTTCAAACACTACTAATCTCATGACTAAAGGGAGCACCCATACACTCCTCTCCCACAAGGTTGTTTTTGAATCACATGAGAAATTTGGAAGATCCTGTCCAATTCACTTGGAACTTTTAGACATTTCCTATCCTTATGATACTTAAACACATCCCAAAAAAGTAAAGTAACTTGACAGACATTTAGTCCTTTCTTCTGATTCTTCCCAAGAGAAGGCTAATGTAGGATACTAGCAAAACAAAGATAAGTAACTAACATGCCATAATCAATAAATAAGGAAGCCAAGAAATGCACCTTGCCTCAGGAAGCAGCTGCACACAGGTTGCAGGCAATGTGCAGGTCCTGTTGCCCCCTCAACACATTCCTGAAGTTGCACCTCTCGAACTATTCTGTCACGTCTGAGAGCAGAGCAGAGCAAGGCCACGTATGTATTGAAGCCTATTACCACTAGAAACTCTGAAGAGGAGAATGGAGATTTTCAGTTTGGCACAATGCTCTATGAAAAGCCAATACAGTAATAAAAAGGCAGGCTTGGTCTACTGCTTAGAGTAGCCCGTAATGAGATGAGCAAAACAGGATTGACTTTTGTGGGTTTTAATGTATACCCAGCAGTTAACAAGCCCTCCAAGCACTTTCATGCTCAGTATTTCCCATATGCTGCTGTGCCAGACCAGCCATCACCTTTCTCCAGACTGACTCTTTAAGCTTCGTCTGTTTCCTCCACAACCAGGGATGATACAGAATTTGTTAGATCATGCCTTCAACCAGGGAGTTGTACTAGATCTCCTAAACTCTTTAAACTCCCACATTTTTGTAATTCAATCCTTCCTAAAAATATGTCCAGCTTAACAGCTACCACTCCAGCAGGACATTGCTGGACTCCCTAACTAGGTAACTTAGTTTCTGTGCATGACCTGGCAGAAAACACACAATAGAGTTTCTGCCCAGACTGGGAATATTTAATCTTCTACCTACAGCACACTGGTACAACAACTCGTTTTCTGTTTCCCACAGAAACAGCACTGCCAAGGGATCTTGGCTGACTGAAGGAAACATCCAGTAGCTTAAATACACTGTAAGTCTGAGATAAATCTGCCACGCTTGCAACCCTGGCTGAAGAGCAGGTGCCTAAATTTTTGCAGGAACCAGAGAGGCAACCTGAGGTGGTAGGTTAGGGTCCAGTGAAGCAGAAAGCAGCAGGCTGTGGCATTGTTGGGAAGAAAGGACTTTCTCCCACTCTTCCAGAAGAGGAAAATGAAAATCCAATTTTGTTAAAAGAAGTCCAAGTTGTTCAGCTGGAAACAAAATAAAAGACAATATATTAAGAGAGAGAGAGCACACACAAAGCATGCCATCAAAACTGTAGTGTTTGCACCACTAGCACAGGATAAGAGAAGTGTAACCCAAGGAAAGAGCAGGATGCCAACTCCATTCAGTACCCATAACTCCCACAAGAGAAGGTGGCACTAAGAGAAATAGTAACATATTGGACCTGAAAAATTGTCAAGTACATTCTATGATTCTATGCAACTTAGGGTTGAAGGTATTTATTGCTGTGCATGTTCTGCTTTGTGTTTTTGTAAGCACAGGTAGTCTGATTGACCAAAGAGGGGGCAATCAGATCCCTTACTAAATAAAGCTTCTGTGCTTGCTTCCACTTGATTACAAACCATGAGGGGCTCCTTGTCTGAAAAAGGAGAGGAAAGCTGGGCAGAGCAGCTAAGCAGCCCACTGGTGAATTGGAACATGCCTTGAAATACTCACCACCCTCCTCTTGAATCCCTCTAAGACCTCAAAGCTGCTCGAGAGACAGCTGACCTCTAAAACATTTGACACTACCTGCCTTGTAGCTGTTATCTGAAAACACTGCTCTGGGGCAAGATGTGTTACCCAACCGAAAGCAAGGAAAAAACATCAGCCTACCCAAGATACATCAAGCTTCATTTTCAGAAGATGACTATCTAGAATTTTAGCCTAAAACCCAACTACTGCCAATAGGAATTGTAGGTGTTTGAAAAATTACAGTTTGAGAACACAAAATGTTCCTACGTGGGAAGTTAGATGGGATGAAGCTTGCAACTTCTCCCATTTTTTCCAAAATGGAAAAGTTCCCATTGAAATAAAAACCTCCCACTTTCAAAGCAGTTCCAGACCAGGGTAATTTTTCCTCTCCAGACTAATGAAAACTCTCTCCTTGTTCACTGGATCTCCTCTTCCTTCCTTGGCTGTTGTCCACACTGAGGAAGGATTCCACAGTTGAATTTGGAAGGTAGCTACCACTGCTATGTTCATCACCTCTGCTGAGGACAAAGGAGCCCACAGTGAGCACTGAGGACTTTGCCAGGTTGTCCTATTTTTCTGATTTACCAGAGAATAACTTGACTGTACACATAATTATTTGGCATCAGGTGGATTGAACCACAGCAAGACTTTTTCTAATAGGTCTTACTGTGGAGGAAAGGCCATTTAAGAGCTGGGACAAAACCAAAGGAAAAAAAAGAGTCATAAAATTAATTTTAAAAGTGATTAACAATTTCATCTCCCCTGCCTATGCCTTAAAATACCTCACTTTTATGGTCTCATTCAATATATATGCTAGTCACATGCCACAGCTTAGGACTGGATTTCAAACAGAGGCAACAAGGAAGCATCAACAAAACCAAGAAATGCAGGTAACATTAAACACTCATCACTGTTCAGAGCTTCAGTTCTGGCAAACTCTGTCATATTATAACCATCAGAGAAGCTTCTGGAAGAACAGGGTAAGTCAAACTTGATGTTACATGCTGCTTTTTAACTTCCTCATCAACCAGTGGTCAAGAACTTTTTAGTGTAGAAAAAACACTTTATTGCACTGGATTTTCTAACCACAGAGAAAGTGATGATTTTATTAAAACAAGCTCTGCTGGGAAAACGCATTCAGAATGCGGAACAGATGTTTCCCAGAGCTGGTGGAGCGTCTATAGCAAAAACCTTTCATAAACCCCCGGGCCCTGGAGATCTGAGCAAATGATTTGAGATATATCCTTCAGCATTTCCTGTCAGTGGAATAGCTTGAGTTCCCTCAATTTACTTAAAGAAAAATAAATTAAAGAGAAGAAGAATTTTGAACCCCAAATTCCCTGCAGGAATCTGTTTTTCATATTCAGAGTAAGCTGACTAGCTGCAATAACTCAGGAGAGTCCCAGGGTCCAGAGGCTTGACAAGCAGATGTGTCATCTCCACACCAGCTCTGCGAACCCTTGTGCAGGGTGAGGACACTGGCCTCCCAGGGAAGTTCATGAGAAGAGGAAGGTGAACACAGCTAAGCAAATGCAGAGCTGCCACAAACATAAGCTGCAAAGCACTTGATACACAAAGCCCTTATGCTGGCCATCCATGTTTGGAGCGGCATGGCAGGCAGAGCAGAAGTATAGGCAGCATCATTTCCCAACACCCTGTGTTTTCCCTGGGCACTCTCTGCTGTTCTCGAAGTGGCAACATCGCTTTTATACTGCGATGCATCTTCTTTTTAAAGAAGGCATTGCAAGAAACGGGACAACCTGACCCAACCTCTCCACTGACCTTCCAGTCAAGAGTCAATGCTTAAGGAGAGCAATGATCTCTGGAGACAAGGAAGGACTGAGAAGGCTGGAAGGGGTCTTTTCATGCTGGTTGTAACAACCACTTCTGTTCTCTTGGATAAAAAGACAGATCACAGGGAAAAGAAAGAAAAAGGTTACCTACAACCTGTGTCATGTCATCAATTTCTTCCAGTGAGAGTCCTGAAAGCCCCTGGCTTACTTTTACTGAGGCAAGTGAAAAATAAAAGCTGAAGTGAGTACACAAGCACTTTGACCATGTTCATGTCTCTGCTGTATGGCCAGGTCCCCACACACTGTATGCGACTTCTCCCCCCCAGCACATCAAAGCAGCAATGTGTACCACCAGCCCTACACCACTGCACTTGATTTCTCATCAACCTGAACGACCAAGATCTATTTGTAACGTGTGTCTGCCTTTTCATCACATTCCTCTCGATTCACAATAATCCTCCTCCTTCCTGGTCTCCCCTTTGAAAGGAAGGAAAAACAGAAGTGAACTTGTAGGTGATGAGGAAACCGTAAGAGCTGGCTTGTGTTTGCCCATTACTGTTCTAGCAGGCAGTACAAACCCTCCTGGCCCCCCTCTGCTAACATCCCTTCTCCTCTGACCTGCCAGTCTAATTGCTTCAGCCTCAGTCTGCTCTGGGCCCCTTTGGGCACGGCCATGTACAGCTCCCCGTGCTGCCATGCAGCATCCCCCTGCCCCATTCCAGCTGTGGGCTCCCAGTCAGAGCTCAGGGTTCTCTGCAGCCTGGCCAGACCACTCCTCCCACTCAGCCTCCCTAATCCTTTTGTTTTCCTCCTACCTTGTTCATACTGGATAAAAATTAACTCAAAATGAAAACTCTACACTGGAAGCTAAATTATGTTTGAATGCAATTAGAATTCCATGGGGAGTGTGTGGTACGAGCACAGAGACCGTTCTTCCAGCTTGCTTTCTGTCTGGATATTCAGACACTCCCAATCCTGGAGCTTCCTGGGGAGTTTTTGGTGCTTTCCTATGCCTCAGGAGCCTGCACCATGTTTAACAGGCGGTTGAGCACCTCAAGTAGATAGAGCTGATACATCCCATCTGCTTGGTTACCTACCAGCTCCACCACAGCTCATTTAAAGGACACCCCAAACCGACTGCCACCAGCAGGGAAACTGAGGCACGAGCCAGCACTGAGGCAGAAGGACAAGTGGGGTGTGAAAAGCTTTGGGAGCACAAGCCAAACATGACCACTGCTGGGTTGCCTTAGGCAATCTCCAGCCCCAAGGTCCCAGCTCCTTGGTGAAACAGATGCCAGGATCATTTGCAGTGATTAAAAAAGCCACGGGGGGAGCTGGGTGGGTAAGTGGCAGAGGAGCTTTCCTCACTGCAGCGAGCTGCTCACAGAGAGCTGATGGCAGGGAAGCTGCCCTGTCCATCCCAGGGACAGCTGCTGTTCAGTGGGGGAGCTGGGTCTCAAACCCACTCTCTGCCACAAACCGACTCCAGGACTCAGCAACACCACCAACTGCAAAAAGAAGAGTGCAAAATCCTCTCCCTAACACAGCCGTACACATCTCTCACTGTCTTCTCTGCTGTAGGAAGCGGAACAGCACGATAATCTGAATGTTTCCTTTTGCCTCTGATCTTTGCCCCGGAGAAACTTGTTACCCATTCCCCAGGGCTGTCCAAGTCGCCATCTGGCCTCAGAACTACAGCAGCAAAGACAGTCCAGCGTTTCAGCTGAAAACTAATTTGCTTTCTTTCCCCACTTGACAGCTGAATAAATACTTTGTCCTTGCCATTTGAAAAGGGGAGCTGCAGCGAAGGTTTTTTGTCCACTGGAACTACAAGATCCAGCCTTCTTTCCAAATTAGGCCTGAACAAGCAGCTCGAAGTGAACGCATTTATTCCACAAATGTAACCCCTTTCTGCTCACAATCAACCACGAGCAGCTTACAACTTGTAATTTATTTGTTGTTTGCCATTATCCATCAAGCCATTTTGGCTAACGATTGTTTCTAGGACCTGCCAGCTATATCATGGAGCAGGGTAAGCAACTTTTATTTTGTGGGCACAGCAACATCCCTGCTTGAAAAGGGAGAACCTGAGGGTCAAGGCACCCAAGCCAGCCTCGGAGAGTGACCATCCTGCATTGACTGCTCTCAGAGCTTATCAGGCACTACTCTTTCACTGACCATTTCTGCCTCCAAATTCATTTGCTAAAACGCTCTCAGAAATTACAAGGCAGCCTACGCAGTTGAGGCAAATTCTATTTTTCATTTGAGCAAGTATTGAAGGAAATTAGGCATTTGCCCAGCTCTGAAACAAATGCATGATTTAGGCAACTCTACAGTTATTGGCTAAGCACTGCCGAATTTTACAATTAGGGTAATGGATTTAACTTCCAATGTAATTTCCATATGGATAAACTGATCTCCTCAAGTACATTTGACCATGTGTTCCCTGCATCACAGTTAATTAATATAAAGCTATTTAATAACCTCCACTTAAACACAAAAGACCATTCAGACTCTTTTGGCATCAGTAAAAGGAACAGCCTCACAGTGTGTTACACCAGCTGTAGACAAGAGCGAAAGAAAATTTAATTAAGAGCGATCGAGAGCAAGACAGTTGCAAACAGAAATCAGATGTTATAAATGCTCTACATGGTGACTACCCCAGCTCCTTAAAGGCTTAATAATGCCATCTAGCACCAATTTCCAGGTGCTTGAGATGTGTCCAAAAGAGAACTTAGGGAAAGGGGAAAGCAGTGGGGCTGGGAGCCAAAGCCAGGCAAAGTGTGGCAGGGAGCAGCAGGGATTCAGCGCTGTCCACGCAGCGACACTGCTGCATCTATGCCCAAAGCTGATGGTGGCATGACGTTGAATAAGAAGGAGCTATAGAAACAAGTTGTTTGGAAGCAGCTTCAACCATGGTATCAACATATATAATTTCTGCAGATGTCTGGGTGCTTAAAGAGAGTTAATTGCTCATTAACAAAACCCAAGCTGATTAATTTCTGATGTGCAGCATTTGACAAGAGTGATACTCAGTTATTGCCTTCCTGGCTGATTTCTGAAAGAAGCATATGAATTGAACTCACAGGATAAACACAACCAAAGTTTCTTCTAAGAATGAATAAGAGGCAGAGTTTGAAATAGCTGGGGATTTTCCTTACAATGGAGAAAGCTTTATTGCTTGTGTGGATTAATTTGAGCAGTATTGCAGAGCTCATATAATCACTAAAAGAAAAAACACGTAAGGCTGACTGTTGGCTGCACAGCACAAATAAAACGAGTTATTTTGACAGGCAGGAGGCCACCATCCAGAAAACTTGATTTCAGGGAACAGTGCATTTACAAAACAAACTTTGTGGTGCATGTGACCAGCTGCCTTCAGGATAAAATGCATCTTACTCCACAGGGAACACAGAGCAAGTAGTAGGGTGTGTCATTCAGACTGTGCTCTGGCAAGGGCCAGATGGTATCTTCACCTATTGCTTAGGACTCTCTTTACCCTGAGCTGCAGGACCTTTATCACAAGCAAAGGGGAAAGAGGAGACAGACTATTTCTCTTACAGTGAGTGAAGCATTTCTCTGCTTGTCACAAGGCACGTTTGGGACACCAAAGCCCACTGTATGAAGGAACACTCCAAGCCCCAACGGTGCCAACTGGTTTTGAAGCAATGTGTCATACTGGAAAGACACTACTACAAAGAAAATTGGAGCCTGCATACCTTTTGGTGGGACAAGTGGAGTAAAGGCTCTGGCACCTCTTGTTGCTATTCAGGCACATCACCATCAGCACCACGCTGCCTAGGGAGTGGACAGCCCTCCATCAATCATAGAATAGTTTAGGTTGGAAGGGACCTTAAAGATGATCTAGTTCCAACCCCCCTGCCATGGGCAGGATCACCTTCCACTAGACCACGTTGCTCAAACCCCATCTAGCCTGGCCTTGAAGACAGCCAGGGATGGGGCATCCACAGCTTCTCTGGGCAACCTGTTCCAGTGCCTCACCACCCTCTCCATGAAGAAATTTTTCCTGATATCTAATCTAAATCTCCCTGCTTTCAATTCAAACCCATTACCCCTTGTCCTGTCACTATATGCCCTTGTAAAAACTGACCCCTCAGCTTCCTTTTAGGCCCCTTCAGGTACTGGAAGGCTGCAATAAGGTCTCCCTGGAGCCTTCTCTTCTCCAGGCTCAACAAGCCCAATTCTCTCAGCCTTTCTTCATAGGAGCGGGGCTACAGCCCTCTGATCATCTTAGTGGCCTCCTCTGGAATTGCCCCAACTGGTCAATGTCCTTCTTATGTTGTGGGCCCCAGACCTGGATGCAGTACTCCAGGTGGGGTCCTCACAATAGCAGAGTAGAGGGGGAGAATCACCTCCCTGGACCTGCTGGCCACGCTTCTCTGGATACAGCCCCGGATACGGTTGGCTTTCTAGGCTGTGAGCACACTGCCAGCTCATGTCCAGCTTTTCATTCACCAGTACCCCCAAGTCCTTCTCCTCAGGGCTGCTCTCAATCCATTCTCCATCCAGCCTCTACGTGTGCTTGGGATTGTCCTGACCCATGTGCAGGACCTTGCACTTGGCCTTGTTGAACTCTATATGGTTGGCAGAGGCCCATCTCTCCAGCCTGTCCAGGTCCCTCTGGATGGCATCCCTTCCATCCAGCATGTCGACTGCACCACACAGCTTGGTGTCATTGGCAAACTTGCTGAGGGTGCACTCAATCCCACCATCCGTGTCACTGACAAAGATGTTAAACAGCACCAGTTGGCTGAAATGCTACCTAGTACGCAAGGACCACTCTCTCTCCAGCATCATACTTCAAGAGCACTTAGGGACTGTAAAAAACACAGAAAAAGTAGGAACAAAAAACCACACTGGGAAGCAGGGATAACAGTAAGATAGCATTCGTCAGCATGTGAGACAGCCCTCCATGGGTACCACCTAGGGAGAGATCTAAGGAGACAAGTAAGGAAAAGAACTAACTCCCTTTGGTGACTATAGGAAGGGAAAAATGGCCAAACACAGCGTACCCTCTCCGTGCAGGGACCAAGCTAAAAATGCCTCGTGAGGAAGGAGAATACAACCTTGTGTGCAAGGGGGAAGGGGCTACGGGCGACCCAAGGATGAGCGTGAATCTCTAAGGCAGTAGAGTGGAAAGTGCAACACACAGGAGCTTGTGGAGTGAGGAAATCAGAAGCATCCCTCACACATTTCTTTGCAGGAGCAAAGAAATGAGCAGCTGCTCTGCATCTCTCTTGTGCCCCAACACTGAACAATTAGGGGAATTCTTTACTGGAAGCAAGCAGTGTAGAAAAGGCAAAACAGCCCAGCCAGTAGCACAAAGCTGGCCTGTACTGTGCTTTTGGAAGTGTAAGATGCAAAGCTCTCCAGAATCCGTGCCTGTGAACTGAGCTGCAGCTCACTGGATGGGTCGACACATGTGCCATGCACCACCTCCCCAGGGTTCTAGACTGAAAGCCTGTGTGATCACCCCACAGGCACCATCCGACTGACAGATCAATTCACTAGTAGTGGCAGGATGAGAACAGGCAGACATGCCTGACAAGCCAACCTCCCTGCTCCTGAAAGCTGCACTGTTCTGACTCAGGGGTGCTTCTCCAGCCACGCAAAGATCTATTCTCTTTGCACATACACACCTCCCAAGCTTTGGCACCTGACCTGATCACCTTCTCTCCTCTCTGGCACCAGACTGGCAAACTCTCTTCCTGTGACTAGCAAAAGGGCATCCCTAAGATCAGCAATTAGAGAGAAAAATCCCTCTCAACGTTTTCCATAAAGGACTTCAAACTGGCACTCAGGAATCAAACCAGAAAAGCATTTGGAGTGAAAATATCAACACTAAAGATAAGCATTTGTTAGCAGGACAGCCTTAACTACAGGGGGAAATAGAAGGTTCATCAGCAACACCCAAGGGTCACGAGCTTTCTAGGCAATTATCTTTATGCCAGAGAAAATCCGACGGGTCTGAGAAGGTTGCAATAAATTGCAAGACTCTGGTCTGGAAGGAAAAAACACTGTATCTGCTTTTCTGTAAAGAGAAGATCACTGGCTTAGGGCACAGAAATGTGGAATTGGAAAAGGGAGTAATTCAGAAAAGCAGTGTGAACAAGAGCACTCTCAGCCCTACAGGACTTAGCCAGTTCCTCCAAAGGGGAGCTCCTGCCTTGCCTTAGGAAACTACAGAACTATGGGAAATTCATTTCATGGTTGTCTGCTCTGGTAAAACCCCCTGACTGAATGGACTGAAAAAGGTAAACATCGGGGCTAGTCATCAGAAAAACGTTTGGCACAGCTAAACAAACCTCAGCATCAGGCCAATTGTCACGCATTTGGCACCTACCTTTCCGCAGAGCGGGCTGAGGCTCCTCTTCCTATTAAGTGGCTGCATGGACTGCAAAGGGACATCCCTAGAGTGCACGTCACGTGTTTTGGAAAACTGAAAGGAGGTATGCAAACAGATGGACAGAGCCCTCAGACAGGTCTCTTGGAATAAACATGTTGCTCTACACACATAAGAGGAAGCAACCTTCACTAAAGATTTCCCAGTGGAAGAGCAGACCCCTGTAGAGAGTTCACAGATGTGTGTTATGTTACAGCACATACATAGTTAGTTGCATTGCTCCTGGCCAGTTACGACCAATACAGCTCAGATTAAGTTAGCACAAGCCATAGATTTCCTCTAAGTCTAAATGAATTAAAGGTTGGGCCCTAGGCATCCCTGAATCCACCAGTGCTGAAGTCCACCCCTTCTACCCTGAACCAGTGCTACAGCAGAGCACCAGACATGAGTTACAAGGGAGAAAGAGCTCGGAGCTTGGCAAGCACATGCCAAGTCAGCTGAATTTAACAGTCTCTCCTTCAAAACCATAAATCAGATCTTCCCTGGAATCTGACAGGCATGGTCTAAAATCCTTGCATTTTGCATTCTTTTAGAAGTGTATTTTGCACTAATTTAAATTTCACTAGAAACACTTCAGTAACTTCAAAGAGGACTTGAAGGGACATATGGACAAAGCCAAGGTTTAGTATTAGCATCGTTAGGTTAACAGTTGGACTTGATGATCTCAAAGGTCTTTTCTAACCTAAAAGATTCTATGATTCTACACCGAAGTAAGAAAAAGCAAAGCACCCTGCTGCAGACATGGGCCTTGTGCAGACCTGATGAAGAAGCAGAGTAGCTGCCTGCATTTTCACAGCAAACTCAAGAAAAGCGGAGCTAGCATGTGCCAACAAACCAACTCCCTGACCTTCTTAAAAGAAGGTTGACAGAATTCCTTGTCTGTCTAGTTTGCCTGAGAATAACTTGTATGAATTTGCTGTCAGAGCCTCCAGCCATTCACAGCAGTCTGTCTCCCCTCTGATTTCAGCAGAAATCCTGGGATTAAACATAGCCCCATCCCAGCTGCACTGTTACCTGAAGTATTACTCACTCTAGCTAGCAAAGACGCTCTGTAAAACCTTCCTGCCACTCATCTCTGGCAGTGTGAAAGCCCCATCAAGACCTTCAAGCCATGAGCCTAAAAACCTCTCAGGATCAGAGGCAAAGAAAACCTGTTTTGACTGTTCTTGAAAAGCATTCTTGGCAGCAGCGGGATGCAGAGTCAGTGCCTCAGCAGCAAGTCCAGCACAGCATGGCATCAGCCAGGGCAGCCAGACTCCTGTGTCTTCTGATCTGCTGGTGCCAAACCAGAAGAGACAAAACTTGCCTTTCTCACTCACAGAGATGCTTTTCAGGATTAGAAACTGCTTCTGTGATACAAAAATCAGGAAAAGAGGTAATATATCCAAAAAGTCCTCTTAATCCCTAAACTGCCTGAAAAGACTCAAATTAAGCCCTAAAATTATATTGAAAAAGCAAATTATTTTCACTGCAGTTTAAAAGAAAATCTTTTCAAAACTGTAAGCTCTGTGAAAAATCTTTCATCCAAGTGATTAGGAGCTGGTGAAGCATGAGTTTGCTGAGGATAGTGCTCGCTGGCACATCTCCAGACACCGGATTCATTTCATTATGTTTTGAACCATTACTGCATCTCTAGGGGTCCAAATCCTAAGAGCATCCAACACCACTGCATGCGAACAACAGATTTTCATAGTAAACATGACATCTAAACTTGATTGCACAGAAACAGAGTTAGCCAACGTAAACATTTTACATGCAAAGTAACACTGTCATTTGAACAACATCCCTTACTGTTCGTTACCTCTTCTAGCTACAAAACATTTTTAAGGGGGAGAAGGAAATTTCCCAGTTGACAGATTTTTATCTGGCATTACAGATGGTAATAGCAGGATGAATAGATGATGTGTAGGGCATAGTTTGGTCTGCAGAATCTCTTATAATATATAAAGCAGCAAACAAGAATTTCACAAGCAATTCTCTGAGCTTAGGACCTAGGTTCAAAGGAGAACAGCAAATGGGGAGAAAAAACCCAAACATTTTCTTTCCTGGCTTAGAAAACTACAAAAATCTTAGCTCAAAGAAAAATCAATGTGCAACTTTAAACAGTTCTTCTACCAGATCACTGAAGAGAGTAAAACTAAGCTTTGGGTAGAGCAGAGCTGAGGTTGAGACCTGTGGAAAGGAGCACGGCAGTCATATAACTGGAATGATTTAAAATAGGGTTGGAGGAAAGCACTTTGGAATAAACCTTCAGGGAAATCCTGAAAGGGTCCAGACAAGAAATTAACTATTTGGTAGTCCTGAGCCCTCTTAGAAGAGCACATCTCCTGGCATTCACTAATTGGTACTTGGCACCGTGTGCAAATACTCTCTCCTAACTCACAGCTCACAGTTTTAACTGAGTCAACAGAGATCAACATGCGGACACCTAAAAGCGACCTGGATTAAATGGGCTACACTTAGCTGTGTAGACTGTCACCATGCCTGCATTTCCCTCAACAGGATCTGAAGAAACCTCCACTTTTATAAATGGACCAGAGAAGGATGTTTGCATGAAAGATGCTATTACAAAGCCTTCTGCAGTTTTCAGCCGCTCAATCTGTGCTCTTCCTGACAAATTCTTGGAAAGGAAGCTCCTCTGGAGCAAAGGAGACAGCTCACATGAACAAGGACTACCAGAGGTCATATGCTGCACTCCAAAAGGCTTTAAGTACATAACACAAGTGATACAATTCTCCATGTAATGCCTATTCCCTATGTGACCACTCACACAAAAGAACCCAGGCATGCTGGACAGAGACATCCAAACAAAGCCAAAGCGGGACATCATTACTGGAGCTCTGAAGCAAGGTACCACGGTGGTACCAAGAAGACAGCTCCTCCTAACTGTAAACCCCGGCAATGTACCAAGGTGGGTTCCAAGAAGACAGCTACTCCTAACTGTAAACCCCATATAAGCAGTCTTCAAGGGGATTGCCAGAAAGCTCTGAGCCAACATCCCTCAGAGGGAAGGAACCATGACCCTGCTCTGTGACTTCACCAGGAAGACAATACTATTTGGTCCATTACTTTAAGTCCCAGATACCAGGAATAAAACACTAGCTCTGATTCTTGCTGAGAAAATGCTTGGGAACACTGAACTTCAAGGCATCCCACTCTCAAGCAGGCTCACAACTTTTGAGGGTCTGAATAGCAAACAGGAAACTAATGAAGAAAACAAGCCTTGAGCACATTCATGCTGTGAAATTAAGCTCAGCACAGAGATCTGTGGAAGAATCCAGATGATCCTAAAATCAGATTCCCTGCCTCTCTCTCAAGAGCCTAGAGAAGGGCATAGCTGTCTTTCTAGACAAAGACCGAAAGAAGGCAAAGAAGGGTAAAGCTTGAAACATCTGACAGTCTCAGCCCTCACCAGCCAAGGCAGAGCTTTTACTAAAGCAGATCATCTTCAGCTGGATCCAGTGAAGAACCAAGTCCCCCATCCCCCATAAGTACATGGGAACCTCATTTGTCCTCCAGAGCCTGACAACTGCAGATGGTCCACACAAGCTAATAGTGTGTTCGCCTATGAACAGCCCAACAGTGTCAAATGGCACAATTTTCATCCCTCCTCCCAGCTGAACAGCATTTTCTGGGGACAAGAAAACAACAGGGGAAGAAGAATGCCTGGCCTAATAATATGTTCAGAACTGCAGCTCCCAGATACGAAGAGCCTGTGTGTCTGTATGTACTTATTAAGTACTTCCTACACTATACAACTAATCCGATTAACAGCTTTAGGAAACTCTGAAATGTTATAATTCAAGGGGTCCCATTCATAAAAGGCCTTAGGCTGTTTCTGTACAGAGGTTGCATTCTTCCCACTGGAAATAAAAAAGCAGAGAGCAGGACTTTCTCCCAGGGAAGAATGGGTCCCAATCCCCACCATGCTGAAGTAGACCACCCTCTTACAATTCACATGAGTGTCAAGCAAGCCCCACAAGAGAAGAATCAACCCTTCCTGCCCCTGCAGAGAGCCCCCTCACAGGGCAGGTGAACACAGAGATCCCTCTGTGCCTACTCCGCGGAAAGCGTGACGCTCATGGGGTCGCATTTGTCAGCTTGCACTTCCAGGGGCGCGGATGAAGCCTGCCGGAGACGAGGACCAGGCCAAGAGAGTGGCGTGAGACCACCACTGGCCTAATGCACAGCATCGTGTGATGCACCAGCTTTGCCTCAGTCAATAGAAGGTGCCAGGAAGACACCAGTCCAACCACACAGCATGCGCCATGGTTGTAAGAGACCAGGGCCTGCATTACATGATATAGATGTGGGTTATAAAGTTCAGTTCCTTTGTCAGATGGTGTGGGTCTGGCACCAGTGCTGAGTGAAAGAAACATGCTGGATACGACAACTAAAAAAGCCACCAGAGCAAACTAATACAGTCAAACACCATCTGGCTTTACTTCCCCAGTAGTCTCCTCATCCAGCTTCAGGAAATGACAAAGGGATGTGGAAGAGATGAATGTTGCCTGCCCCACTTACGCAGTCTTCAATTTCTGATTTACCTTCTGCTCTGAAGGCAACCTACTCCTAATCGCCTATCACCTGACAACTTGCCACAGCCCAAAACATGATATGAATGGGCTAAGTGACATGACAATACAGGATAATTGCATTTCCAGGGAGCAATCTGTAATCTGAAGAACTGGACAGCCCTCCTCTGCCCAGAATGTCAGTATCTGCATGAGTTTAATCAGTTACATCAGCATCAAAAGCATGCCTTTGTGTTAAATGTGTTATCTTTCACACTCATCCCAGTGGGAAGCTGGAACAGGACCTACACAGTGCTTAGATGCTCTGAAAGCAAAGCTAGGCAGTCACAAGGAACCAGCCACCAGTCCTTACAAATGATACAATGAGCTGAGACACACATTGGTCAGGTGATCATCTGATTTCATCCATTTTTGTCTCTACCCAACCTCTCAGACCACCTGCTAACCTAAGATTGTAACAGCAGAGAGAGAAAAGAAGTTTGTCCTGACCTGCTCTGTCTCCAGTCCCCCTGGTATCTCTCAGAGCTCCAACTTCTGAGCTTTCTCTCTTGCAGCACAAAGTGGAGCAGAGGCAACAATACTGCAGGGACTCCTCCAAACCCCTCAAAGCAGTTGCAGAGTGTTTTAGAGACTGTTAGAGCTGGAGTCCAGTCATAGCTCCTGAGTCAGGAAGCAGCTCTGGTCTGCCACAAGACTGAGCGTACCTAAGAGCTGTGTAGCTGGGCAGCATAAGCATATGTTGCCCCATCTATTGGCTTGACAGAAAATCAACACAATTGTTAACCTGTTTCAATTACAACAACACTTCAAGGGCAGTCTGTATGCAAGACTGCAGTGGGGTTTACCTAGGTAGACAGCTGAAAAAAGACATTATTCCATTAAGATCATGCATTGCACAGAAAGGGTGCGGAGGACAATAAAAGTCAAAACTAATGCCAAACTGTGTCCCTACTTGAAACACAATTCCTTCCAAATTTGCAGAAAGGCAGTTCCTTGTGGAAAGGGACCGGTGCTGTAGATTTGAAAATCTTCTCCCTCAGACAAGGTAGGATTGTCTACATCAAATTGCAATTAGTTTCTTGTTTAACAGAGTTCAGAGTTGGATCCCACCCTCACTCACATAAGCTCCGCATGCACCTCCCTGCCTGTGGGAACAGGCATCACGGGTGAGAGGGAACTCCTTCCTCCCTAGGGATAAAACCAGGGAAAAGAAGGCATTGCCACCCCAGGGCTGCCCTTACCTGAAGTGTGTCTTGCGTTTCCATCTGAGTGCTTTGTTAAGTCAACAGTTCTGTCTATTTGAAACAGCTTCAGATCATCTTCATCTAAAGCGATATCTCCCCAAAAGGCAGCTGGAGAGAAACAAACTGCAATTAGTTTAGTTTTTATTTTGGAAGGAAATTACAGTTCCTATGTGGCCCGTATCACACCTAAAAGGCAATTACTTCATGGACCAGAAAAAGGTAATACACAGCAGTAGTTTTACAAGTACAGATGGAGTGGACACCAGTGGAGGCGAAGCAACAGCATTAAAATTAAGGCACTGTGCAGATCCACCAAAAGGAGCTTATTTGCTGGGATTCCTCATGTTGCTCGTTGTCTCAGGTCTGCCTCTCAACCAGGCACTAAGGTGGTGGGGTACACTCTTCACTAAAGCCTACAGGAGGACAATCACTGGCATTTCCCTAGTTAGCGTGAAGGAGTTAGCCAAGTTGCCACTCAGATCCTGAGATGCTGCATCCAAACCCTCCCCAGGCCAACAAGTAGTGTAAGAAAGGACACTCAAGCTCAGAAGCATGCATCTAAAGGCTACAAGGCTACGGTTGTCAGGCTGCAGGATCTCACACGCACGGTTAGCACTCAGACACACTGCATTGCTCTAAATCAAAGCTGAAAGCCAACCTATCATTTCCACTTTGGTAGAGCAACACCAGTTGTTTGTCCCCTTGTGGATCAGTTACCCAGATTTAAGTTTGCAGAGTTTTTAATTTTGTAAAAATCCTTCCGTTTCAGCCAGGAGCCATGAAAATAAGGTAAACAAACTGATACCTCAACTTCGCAGCTCAGAGAAACAGACTGGAAATCATTTGAGTGGAAAAAATTACACCCCGGGAGTATCCTGACCGAGTTGATGCTGCAGTGTATAGTTACCATTTTGGGAATTTGAACAAAATAAACACAGGCGATGAAGCAATTGACCAAGCAGAACAGATCTTTCAGAGATAACAAACAGGTTACAAACAGAGCTGTTAAAACTCATGCAAAAAGCCTGCATAGGTTGATGAAAAATTAAAAAAAATAAACAGAACAAATTAATCAGTGGTACAGTTCAAGAGAATTCAGTAAGTCAGACAAGGAGCAATGTTGAATCGCTGTCTGCAACAGCAACCAGATTGGATGGAATAATTTTTTCTTCTCTTGTTAAGTGAACATTTACATTACGGGGGGGGGGGGGGGGGGGGGGGGGGGAGGGTGGGACACGATACACACATCCCATTGCTACACTAGCAACATCACTGATCTAAGTACACTAGACCTGAGAAACCAATGAGTTTTACTGATCATCTCACTTTTACTGCCAAGACCAAATGAAATATGGACCTTTGCCGACAATCACAAACCTGCAATCAGATCTATGGCAACCGAATCGTGAAAGGTTAACTCAGTTTCTCCTGATTCAAGATGGCACTGGTTCTGATGCAGCGCTTGCCACCTCTCTTCTGCGTCTCAGCTCCTCAGTCAGTACAATAGCATTTGCCAGTGTCACTGTTCTGGGACATGGGAATAGCAAGAAGTCTTTGCCTGCTACTGGGCACATCCCAGCTACCATAAACTGTCCCAGACAAGAGCTGCTATGAGCAGTATAGCCCTGGCATGAGCGGAGGGGGACTCTGATGCTTCCCCCTTTCCCTGGAACAAAGCTGTCTCACCCTGGTTACCTGGCCACAGCAGTGGGGTGGGAAACAGCCTCAAAGGAAGCTGGCTCTGGCTTTTTGGTTGGGTGTCCTTAACAATGCTATCAAACCCCAGAGTACAGAAATAGAGCAACAGCTCCAGAAGAGACCACAATGAGTGCAGACAAATCCATACACAGAGTGACATCAATTATAACTAGGACACAGCCTCTCTGTTTGCTACACAAACACAGAACTTGGGCTGTCCCCAACTTCTTGGTAATCCAAACCCTCACGATGAACAGAGAAGAACCTAAAATACTGTCAGATCCCCATCAGAGAACAAGTCTACCAGCATGGCCAAACATCCCAAGCTGACTGGGAATGGTCAGTGAAAGAAAGCAGAGAACTATGCTCCTATGACTACAGTTTGAAGATTTTATCCATCCAGAGAAATTATTTGCTCAGGACAACGTAACAGTCAAGGGACAGAGATGTAAATGGCATCCCATGCCATCCAACTCCCTCCCCAGCCCCATTTGGTAAATCACTATTACACTGGCCAACTAGATATCCATTCCCTACCCTCTTGCCAAACCTATCGGCCCCTTTCAGCCCCAGACTAATTGCCACCACCTTGGGCTCTCCGTGGCTCATTTCCATTAGTACCACACAGCCTGTTTTCTCAGGCTAAGGCAGCCCATGCCAAAGCACAGCTTTCAGGGCAAGCCTGCAGAATGGATTTACATCAACAGGATTGTTACATTTTCCTTCTCAATGGTAGGCAGCAGTATTCTCCCAGCCCTAGCAAAGGAATCTCTTTCTGTTACAAAGCCATACATCATCCTGAAAGATAGCCCACTACAAAAGCTGAATTTCCCTAGCATTTCTTTCCAGCTCTCTGCAGTCCCAGCATGCTCCAGGGGAACCATGATTTATCATAGTCCCGAACCAGCTGAACAACTTTCCCTGAAGTCCCAGCTGAGAATGTTGCACTGCAACTTCTCCTGTGCTGTCAAAGGCTCCTTCCTAAAGGCACGTCCTGAAAGACGCTTGCTTCCACCCCAAGGGAGCCAGCCCACAGGAAAGCCCAAGTACTTTATTTTAAAGGGTCACAAGTTCAGAGACTGCTGGCAAATGAAGCATCTCAAAGCATCCCTTCTGATTTCCTTTACCAGGGTCTCCTTTTTAATTTAATGTAGGAGAATTTCCAAAGAAGAAAAGAAAACAAAAAGAAACCAAACAAAAAAAAATTAAGATCTCCAAACAGCAGGCTAACAAACTTTGAAACCAGTATTTCTCTTGGCAGAGAGCTCTGCAGTGTACAGCCAGGTGCAAACTCTTAACACACAGTGCAACAGCATGCCAGCTTTTAAGAAGATGCATTAACTGCTCTGGATAGTAAGAACAGAGCAGCTCCTACCGAGGTTGACAGAGTCACTAGGAGAGTTTGCTTCCACACTGGACTAGCAGAATCTTAAAACTCACCACCTCCCAGATATGCAACCAGGCAACATTTGTTTGTTGAGGCAAAGAGGAAGGACGGCTGTGTTTAACAAACAAATCCAACACTTGAATGAAAAAAGCAGCCTGGCAAGCTGTCTTCATTTTCAGCACATTTCTCCCCCAGGAAAACAGTCCTCAAGCTGGTGCCTGCAATGTGTGTGGAGCACAGAGGTGCAGTGATGCCTGGAAAGTATGGCAGATTGCACTGGGAAGGAGAACAACTCCTTCTAGGCACAGAACAGGCTGAACAGTTTCTCTGCGTGCTTCACACACAGCCGCAGAGTCCAAACCCACCAATGCCTTCACAGTCCTAATTTTCCACAGTAACTTTGAGAGGGGGAGCGCTCTGGCCAGCTCCCACTCCAAAGCAACATGATAGCCCAAAATGTCTGCTTTCTAAAACTGTCACTGCTCTTCCCTGCAAATCACTTCCAACCTTTTTTTTCCCCCAACACGCCCCAGAAATTCACTTCTCCCACTCACTCCCTGCTTATATTTTCTCCTTTTCCTAGTATTGAGTAAGACAGTCTGAATTCAGGAAAAATAATTTTGCTGTCTCTTATGAGAACTCAATATAAAAGTGTTCACAACAGTTTAAAAATTCCTTTTCCATGAAAAAGTGGGTCTCACACAGGCCTTTTAACAAAATTCTTATCCTTTCCCCTCCTCCCCTCCCCTCTAAAGACAAGAAGTAGTAAAAAAAAAAAAAAAAAATCACCAAGAAAAGCTTCTGGTATTCAGCCAGAAAACTGGGTAACGTTGTTTCTAAACATACATCTCAAACCAAAATGCAATATTGTGATTTGTTAAAAACAGACTAATCTCTAACACTTCAAGAGAAACACCTGGGGATGGGCATCCTTCACTGTCACCGCAGTCAGCTCCAAGCCAATACAAGTAAATGAGAGGCACTTAATCTAGCAGAAGAATATAACTCCACACTTGAGAAACATCACCTGATGTCTGTGTTTGAACTCATCTCCAGCCACTAGAGTGGAGCAAAACTTTCACCCATTTGCCTGCCACTACCCCTTTCCAGGAAGTCCCCATTCCTGCACTAGGGCATCAGCATAGGCCATAGATTTACCCTGAGGACAAGGATCAGCAAGGCAATCACCCTCTGGATGCTATGGGAAACTATGTAATTTTCCATCAGGACCAGCTTTCACAGAAAGACAGGCCTTGGAAACCAGCATGCCCTGCCTGCCAGGAAAGCTCCCTCCATCCCACCGTACCTCAAACAGACTCTTTGACCAACTGAAGCTTTTATTAAGAAATGGCAGGTTTTAGGTGTGGAATGGGATCCAAACCTAGACTGAGGACTATGGCCTCCAACTTCAGCCAAAGCAGCCCTCCTTCTGTGGGGCCAGAGCCACACTAAGTTAGTGTATGTCATCAGCTCAAGAGTCTCATCTGAACTCAGAGCCAGTTGGCACACTTCACGCTGACAGACTTCATATCAGTTCTTCCAGCATAGTTTTAGCACAGTTTTGCTGGCAGGACTTTACTCTTGCTCAGCAGGTTTCTCACAGTGCAGAACAGCGATGAGCATGGAAAACGAACAGCAATGTGAACCCAAGCAGATTGCCTCTGGTTTGTTTCATCAATACTCAGGACTCAGTTTTTGCTAGTATTCGCAACTTCTGTGTGGAGACAGATACCACCTACAAAATAATCCAAAGAAGAAGCATTTGCAAAATTAACCTTGGTATCTCCAATTTTGTGAGCATCAACAGCTGCCACTGTCAGGCAACCCAGGTAGCAGACTCAACTGTATCACCCAACTGATGAGACACACTGGCTGTTTGTGGCTCACAGTGAAATCAGAGGGTATGCTCTGAACCCACCCATGAGGTCAATCACACACGTATTTGCAATGGAATCTCTATCCCCATACAGATCTCTGCTCTCCGTCATATGCATTACTAAAAGATCCTACAGCACCAGCTCCTCTTGTTCCAGAGGCGATTGCACCATATCTGAATAGTATACAGGACAAAGTGTCCCTGAGCTATGGGCAAGGACTGCTGGGCACATACAGACACAGGTAAGCAATGATGAGGGCCATCTCCTGGCAAACAATAATATGAATATTCATGCACTGGAAAAAACACACAAGTTATTTTTGAGCATTTGCTGATGCTTCCCAACCTGACAGGTCTGAGCACTGGGAGATTTAATTTTCAGGGATGGACACACTTTCATTAGGGCTAACACTCTGCAGTCTAACTAAATAAATAAATCAACAGATCAAAGTGCGCTCCCAGCACTCTGTATTTCTTTCTTCTCATGAAGACAGATCTGCTGCTGTTGCTGAACCGCCTGCTGGCACAGGAACTAGTAGAACAGTATTCTGAAGCATGCTAAGGAAGATTTATACCTTGACGAAAAAACTCAACACATTCCTTTGGGCAAAGCAACAACTGTGTCAGAGTGAAGAGCAAAGCCTCAAAATGAGGCAGAAACCAGTGAAAGAAGAGAGAAAAAAATCCCAAACCAAGACTTTGGAAATAGGGCAGATCCTGAGCATTAAACACTCCAGCCAAAGAAGGATGGGAAACAAGCAGCAGTAATGAGTAAAAGAAAAAGCATCAAGGCTCCCATATTCAGACATTACGTTTTCATCTGGATCACTTTGTTTCTCATTGGTATGAACGATCAGAAGTTTCCCACTGGCTAGCTTTGGGGATAAGCTGGCTTGAAGGCTTTAGCAGTAAACCCCTCCACAGAACAAGGGTGTCTGGAGCCAGAGTTGGCATCAGCAGTGTTTCCTGGCAATAAGGACTCAGCAATTCAGTTTTCAGCGGGCAGGAGCTCCCTTGCCCAGGGAGCATGTCTTGTTTCAGAAATAAGCCTCAGTTTGTGGAGGAATGTCTAAGAAGATGGTCCACTACTGATCAGCAATAAATATTTAAGAAACATCAAAACCTCCTGGGATCAGAGTCTGAACCCCTGTTCAGACTTCTGCGGAAACCTGAATTGCCCAAACTATTGTGTGCAGTGCTCCCACAGCACCCTCTCTTGAGAAGCTATCTGCAGGAGACCGAATTAGGCCAGAAATTCTGATTCATATTTGGTGAATTTTCTTTCCTGGAAGGGGACGATGCAGGAACAAAGAAATACTTTGAGCTTGAGTTTGTCCAAAGCTGCAAACATACATGGGAGTCTACATAATGACCAGCTTTAAGGAACGATAGATTCTCTTGCTTGGCTGAATGCCATGTAATTTTAACAAAGAACCAAACAGTTCCGTGGCATGGATTATAGTGCCTGCCATAATTAGCTTAGGAGAAAGGCCTGTTCATTCTAATATTCATAACTCTCCTGCTGCTGGTTGCTTCCTCACTCAAGGTCTTCATCTTTTCCACATCCAGTGATCTATGAAGCCATTCCTGGTATGATAAGCAATGCAGGAGGGCATACGTGAACACACAGAGCGGGAAATCCATGCCACAGGCAGCAAAGCAGCTCCCTCTACGGGCTCTTAAATGGTTAAACACCTGCCTCTTCAAAAGGAAGTACTGCAGGGGGATGTCTGCTGCCCAGTTCTTCAGTGTGCCTTTCAGGGTTAAAGATGCTACACCCCTGTAATCCAGTGTGCAAAACCAAGGGACTGGCTTAACCCCTCCTGTTTCCTTCCAATTAAATCGAGCTATGTGAGCTTCGTAACTTTTTTGCGCTCTCTGCTTCCTGCTCTAGGTGACGGTGCATGTCCCATGGCAATGACGATAGTCAGGGCTTTGGCTGTGCATCTCTAAATTGTTCTCCCTGAAAGCTGTACACAGTCTGCAGAGTGCTCCTTGGCCACATTTTACATGTAGGCAGACAGACTTTATGAAGAAGCTATCATGAACACAGAAATGGATGTATTTTCATGCCTACTGTTTTGGCAGAAAGAACACAGACACCAAGTTAAAGTTGAAAGGAGAAACTTACTTACTGCAGTCTAAAACAGCAGACAGCATAAGCAAGGTAACGCATCTATCATTGCTACATAAAGTTACTAATAGTGATTAAGAAAGATACATCACCAATTGCCCTAATACCATCATCCAAATCTGCACATCAGCTGGGGAGCCCCGGTCGCAGCGAGGATTTGGAGAACCTGTCCCGGCAACTGGGAAATCCTACACAGTGTGTCCATTCGTAGGTGAGGCTCCAAAGTCACCGCGAGAGGGTCCAGCTTTTATACTGTTGAATAAACAAACTTCGAGGCTCCACGTGCGGAGACATCTGACATTCCAACCCCCTTCCATTGGATTCCCCCCGAGGCCTGGCCAGGGCCCAGGGTGGTATCCAAAGGGGCATCTATATCGGTTTGGCTCAGACAAGGCTGGACATCTGGCTGTATGGCCTTGGAAGTCTGTCTCTAAATAGATGTTTTATCCTTCCAATGATTATATTTTATCTAAGATTTATCGTCTGCTAACGAGCACACACATTCCACCAATGGTCAGCGGGTACTCCCACAGTCACTTCCCACACTGATATGATGCTGGTCGGGAGATTCACTCAGAAGTCAACTTTGGTTCGAGACCTATGATTCAGGCCTGTATTCCAGGCATTTTTATATCACCTACCCACCAACACAGACAGACATGCACAGAGCCACCCCACAGGCAGCTAAATTCGCTTGGAGACTTCACTCCCGTGCAAATGAAACAAAGCTGTGGCACCCACTTGGCTGTCCTTCTGCCCAGACAACCCTGGTCCCCTCCTGCTGCCTGAGGGACACATGTACCCTTCCCGGCTCCTGTCCAGCTCCACCATGACCATGGATGCTTCATTCTGCTGAGGAGATGGCTCAATTTCAGCACCCTCTTTTCTCACAAACCAGGAAGGGCTTTCAGATCCAGCTTGTTCCCAAGTGCAAGCAGCATGCCCCCAGCCTGTGCCACCACTTCAAAGTAAGATCCTCTGCGAATTCTGCCAGCTCAGCATTTCTTTCCCCCACCCTAGCATCTAGCCCTCAGCTGGATTCCACTCTCTCTCTCCATTTGCTATTGCTTAGTTTTTGAGGAAGCATGTGAGGTAGGCTAGGAAAAAAACCATGGCAGGTACTGCATTGAGCTGGTGGACTATCAGGCAACAACTTTATAGCATCCAGGGCTGATGAAAAAGCACACATTTTGTGCTTTTTAGCTAGCTATACCCATAAGGTGACCTAGCTTGTAGAAGAGAGTACAGGGAAATCGCTTTCAAACAGGGATAGTGTTTGTGGGCCTGTTTGCCCTCTAAGTTACACAAAGTAACTTAGGGAAGTAGGGGAGAAGCCAATGCTGACTGGGAAAAGACCTGGTATGTTCCTTTCAAGCCAAGAGCCTGGCAAGATGCCCTTGCCAAAAAAAAAAAAAAAAAAAAAAAGGTTTAAAAATTGCCCCTTGATTTGACAATCTCATGGAATTTAACCAACTCAGCCATTGTTTCTTCTCTCCTAGGTGCTGTAAGGGCCAAACTCAGCATTTGCACTAAGCTGCAACCACTTTCTCCTCTTCTGGGCCTAATCAATTGCAATTGATTTTAGGAACATCCAATGCTGGCCTTACATCAAGAGACTATTATACATACACCTATTTTTTAAACAGAAAAGCTTTTTTTGCAGTTTTCCACAGCCAGGCACTATCAGCCATCACAGCAATAATGCACAATAAACAGAATTCCGGCATGGCCATGGTGCCCATATTACCAATAAAGACTGAGGCTGCTGCATCCAAATAATCCAAAGTTTCAGCCTGCTATACATCTCCCAGCCCTGCTCTAGTGAGCATATTCAGTAATTGATTACAGAAATCAGCGGAAACAAAGTTTCAGGAGTGCCAGACCTTGGACTGCTGGGCAGAGAGCAGAGCCCTTCCCCTTATAACAGCATGGTATGTAGAAACTCCCTGTTGTACCACAGAGTGTTTAAACATCCTTAGAGAGAGAGCTGCCACAGCTCCTTTTCAGAAGGACAAGAGCAGAAAGCTTCATATCCATTCATATTCTCTGATATCAAACCAAGATCTTCAAGGGAAAATTTGGGAGGAAATGCTATAGTCACAGATCAGTAGAACCTGGCAGTTGGGGGCACATCTCAGCTTAGAGAAGCTGGCTTCTGAAACTCATTCACAAAGGCAAAGCCCTGGTGTCTCCACACCCTACCTCTGAGAGGTAGAGAGAAAGTAATACACAGCAACCCAAAAAAAGCAGCTGGTGCAAGCAGGAAAAGCCTGTCACAAAGACAGCCCTGATCAGGTGCGGCTTTTCATGAGAAGTGCTGAAGGGGCACAGATGGCAGCTGGATCATGGTGTGGGGAAAGGGAAGCCACACACAATTATTTCCCTGTTGGACAGTTAGCAAATTAACAGACAAGCCCTGGCCTCCTATAGCTTTTGTCACACCCTGCTCAAAAGTTACTCTGACTAAATAAAGGCAGCAGACAGAGACGAGACACCTAGCCACCAGCTATCTCCATCCCCTGCTAAGTTCCCAACCTTGGCAAAAGGGGAAACCAGGAACCAGACACATGCAGATAAAAGCCTTTCATGCTCTGATCCTAAATGATAGGACCCATAAAGAGGACAGTGGCACTATATGACAGAGGCAGCACCTTCCCCAAGTTCCTATGAAGTGTTCCTCGTTAGCTCAACCTGCCAAGCAGCAAAGCTGGCTTGGAAATCCAGCATTGCTTCAGGTGCCCTTTAAGAGCAGGAGATGTCAAGGTTCTGGGTAATGAAATCCAAGAATGCTTTTGTCAATTAATTATGGAGAAAGCTGTGCCATGAAAGCCCCATCTCACACCCTCCATCATTTTTGCTGCTCAATATAACTTTAATTAATCTTTCCTTTGGCAATTTGAAGGAAGGGTGAGCACGCTGCAAACACCCACTGAGTATTAAATTGATTTCCTGTTTTATAGTCCTCTTTCCCTCCCTATTGGCCCAGCTATGATTTGTGGCCCTTCACTTGGAGGCATTTTTTCCATGCTAATATAACCCAAAGCCCCAAGCAACAATCGCATCCAGAAAAGTAACACTTTGCACAGCCGATTGCTTCAGCCCAGCCTCTGCCAGCACAGAGCGGATTCTCTCCTGCCCCCTTTCCCCCCTCCTCGCCCCCCCAAGAATTCAAAGCGACTACCTTATCTCCATACGTTCAGCATTTTTGCCTAAAAAAGTGGCAATGTTTTTGTCCTGAGTAGCCAAGCGATCAGGTCCCTGTAATTTCCTGCCTGCCTTTTGTCATAGTGCACCTTACTCACCACAGCACTAATGAGCAAGCCTATTCCGCTCACAGGTACCTCCTGGCTGAGGTACCAGGCTGGTCTCGTGCTCCAGGTATCTGGACCTAAAACCAGAGGGTAGGAACACAAATCTCAGTTGAGCTCCCCACCTACCCTTGGTGAGAGACACCACCTCACCTTGGGCTTTTGGGGCTGAAAGCAAGATCTTTAGCAGCAAGCACACCCCAGTGCAGGAGCCAAGTTTGGGATAGGCAGGAAAACAAGGACACCCAAGCACAGCACAGCTGTGCAACAATGGAATAAGCCCTTTTCAGAGAATCTTTCCCCGCACCTTGTAGGGAACACAGGGCCTGATTTTCAGCAGTCAACCATTTATGGCTAGGGGTGGTTAGGGATCACCCGCTCACACCAGCATCACTCCAATGGCAGGCACAGGGACTGGCTGCCAGCGGTTGCCATCTCAGGCTTTCAGGTCCTTGTTCAAAGGTTCCATAGGTTAGGAGACCTTGACTTGAAACACTGCCCACCCCTTCAGCATCTGGCCCACAAGAGAGCCTTTCAGAGCCTTCTGACCACCTGCTTCAGTTTTCTGGGAGGAGATAATCCAGGTCAGACCTTCTTCTCAGGTAATTCCCATACCATGGGACTTGCCCTGGATTTATTCCTTGAAATTAGGTTGATGAATAATAACCTTTGAGGCAGCAGAAGAAAATTTAGGACTAAAACTGCTCTAACCCTCAACTCCATTTGGAACGGTTCAGTGGCTAAGCACTGTCCCCCCACTGAGGACGTTTCACCAGCCGTGTCCACAATGCAAAGTGAACCTTACAGCTTATTGCATCATTTCGGGAGGGACGTTCTTTCTTCAGATGGCCTGATACACCAGGTGTCAAAACCTCACTGTTCTCACATCAAGCACTGCAGCAGGGGAATGGGTGGCCCCCAAGTAATCAGGCAGGAAATTCACTGCCCCCTGCCCACCCACTGAAGAAATTGGCTCAGCAAAAATGAACAGAAGCGGAGCCATTAACCAAGCTGCATCCTCAAGAAAGGAAGGTAGCGACCCAGGCCTGCTTGGAGCAAACTTTAAGGCAGGCTAACAATTTAAAACCACATGGTCCTGGATGAAAGGGGCTAGTTCATGATAGATCACATCTATTCAAGGGCCAGACAAGGAAAGCAAACATAAGCTCATTTTACTCATTGTTCTTTATCCACCAACACCAGGAGAGGAGTGTTGCAGCACTGTTGGAAGAGAGAAAAGAAATGGACAGCAGGCAGGAAAGAAATGGGAGCTATTTACAGAGGATAGCTAATTTGAGCTGTTTACAGATTTCCCCTCTGAGAGCTCAGGGATGGGAGGGTGGCAGGGGGGTGGTTTCAGCCTTTAAAAATACAACGTGAGAATCCATTAATTTTCCATAGAAACAATGTCGTCATAGAAGCGAGACAAATCCGATCAGTCATGCAAATGTGCTGATGTTAAATTCTCAGGCCTGGGTGGGGAATTTGGTTTGCCAAAAACACAACAATGAAGAGATCAGAATGAGATTAGCAGCCAGAGCGGCTGCAGCACTGAATGGCATGGTGGGGGCATGGGACGTAACCACAGGCACCCCCAGACTATAGTGGGGTTCATGCCCTAAGCCAGGCATAGGTGTCCTAGCATAACAGTCAAAGAAAAAAGCTGTCCTTGCATGAGATCTCAAGAACTGGGCAAATGCCACGTTCCTGGCTCTGCAAACCAGCAAGGACCTTCAGAGACCACCGAGCTCACTCCAGGGAATGAAAGGCTCAGCACCACACAGGACTGTGGCCCTTGCAAGCTGCAACATCACCGCGTCAAGGAAAAGCAAAAGGTGGGAGCAGAGGGAACAGGTGAGTATGCCTTGCAGCACAACAGAGCAAAGCAGTAAGCAACCCAAGTTTAGGAGAGAAACCACGGAGAAAGCAGGTTGGCATCAGCATTGTCCCAGGCACATGCAGAGCTGTGATACAGTCTGAAAGGTGGCATTTATGTTCACAACAAATAAAAATCCAAACACACAACAAAAGGAGACCAGCAGATTTTCTCTCTCTCTCTCCCCTCTAAAAATCAAATTTTAGAAACACTCCCCAGAAGTAGATACTATGCACGGAAAATTACAGCGGCACCCCGAGCAGGAGGAGTGGATATGGCTCACCCCAGCAGCAGAGAGCAGCCCTTCCTTGCGAAGAATCCAGCCACCACCCTGCACTGGCCTCGCCACAAGTATTTAGGAGTTAAAAATAACCTTGCAAAATGAAGCGCTCCACCCCCTGCAGCACGCCCAACTTTGCTAGAGTAACGCCTATGACAAGGATGCTCCCGGGCAAGTCTCACTGTGGGCAAAAATGGTTCAAAAAATATATGAACAAAACAAAACCAAGGAGAGGTCAAAACATGACCCAAGAGAAGTTTCACCCAGGTTCATCCAAAAGCCAAAGCATCAGTATTTGTCATCACAAACTGCTGTTTGATTCAGCTGTTAAGTTGGAAAACACATTGGTGTTACACGTGACGCCTTTGATGCTTCCTGCAAAGGGAATCCCCTCTACACCAGGGTTGCCTGTGCTCGTGGGGTGGCTGCTGGTGCCACAAGCCTGGGGAAGGGCTCAGCCCATCAGCACCCGAGAGGGGCACTCGCACCTGCACCGCACACCTCAGGGCAACTCCCTGCACCACTCATTTGCCCAGAAACAGGCATTTGCCAAGTAACTCACCTTGATCACAGAAACCTGACCTCGAGTGCCATGTAATCCAAACCGGCTGCTTTCCCAGAAGGGAACAGTCCTGCAGAAAACAGCAATGCCCCAGATGGGAACTGCGCTGCTAGCTCAATGCAACACAGCCCAGAGCATAAGCTGCTGCAAGGGGCACTTGGTTCAGGGAGACAGAGTCCCCTAAAACACCCCATAACCCCCTGGTAACTCCCTGCCTGTGTTAAATTCCTACAAGAAAGACTGAAAAAACAGCAACTGCCTTTTCTCATCGTGCGCATAGAGTAAACAGGATCTCCTGCTTCCCCTTCCACAGCTCATAAGCCTTGTCAACAGCCTGTTCAAACACCTCTCTGGATTTGCACCTTTAAAGACACATGGCAAAGGATCCAAGCAGCTCGCTTAGTCTGCTTTGTGATGGTGAGCGTTACAAGATCAGCAGCAGCATACTCATGCGTGAATACTGCACTGTGCAGACACCCCTGTTCACACACAAAAATCAAAGCGCTGTCCTTGTAGGAAAGATTCGCATCCTGACATGGTCTTCCTTTGGGTGGTTCCTTCTGATGCCCCAAACTCTGTTTCCAGCCAGCCCTATCAGCACTGCTCCCAGAGCTCTGCTTTTTCTGCTTCCTCACCCTTTTCTGAACCCCACTCTTCATTCTTGCCTTTCAGTGTTACTGTCCTGTATCAGCTAAACTCAGCCACCCAAACATCCACACCACGCTGGGATTTAATGAGTTTAAAGAACTCTGGGCTGTGGTCAATGGCTGGAAGCAACACTTCATAAGTTGACTGCCATCACTGCAGTCTCAGCACCTCCCACCTTAGTCTATTCCATTGCAGTTGCTCTTAATATTCAAGGCCACTTTTTATTGTCCCAGCCATACACGCCACAGCAAACACCTGGAACTGTGCAGCAACACAATCCTCCCCATTTACAGAGCTCCACAAGGATTTAAAGTTTAGAGGCTGTCACAGCTCCAGTTATGGAGGCAAAAGTTTTGGGTGCAATTTCTTCCCAGACAAAATTCCTCTCAAGATTCACACCCAAAAGCCATAGCAGTCACAATGTTCTGCTTCCTTCAACAAGATGTCATTACTCTCTATCTACAGAAAGGTGTAGGATTCTGCTCTAATTGGACCTCAGAGCTTTAAATTAATGTGTCGCTATACCAGCACACAAGCAGAAGACGGAAGGAAGACAGCCATGGACTCCACAGTCTTCTGTTGACACAACTGATCCTGCACCAGCAGCGAGCCATCAGGAAAGCACTGAAGGGTGAAGTGTCATTACATCCATCCATCTTATTCATGCAGTAGGTGTCCATGAGAAGTTGGTCTTTATTGACTCACATCCTGTAATGTTCTGGTTCTCTGTTTCACTTCAAGCACCTCACTACATCTGGGGGAGGACATGCTCCCCACTTCCCAAGCAAGCCAGCTGCACCCTTCACTCGTTCAAACATCAACGACAAAAGCCTGCTCAAGAATATGCATCTGTTTCACGTATGGCTTATACAGCTAATTTAAAACATTTTCCATATGTTGCCAAAAAACTGTGACCAAATGCCACTTGCAAATAAATGGGGAGATTGTCTGGCTTCCACAGAGAAAGGTTTCATCATGCTGCTCAGAGCAACAGCCCCTTTGTTGCCAGGTCTGCCTGGGCTTCCCCAGGCAGATGCTGCTGACCAGTCCAAACGCTGCCTCCTCCTGGGATCGTGCCATTGCAGCAACACACTTTATGGACCACAGTGAGCGGACTTTGGGAAAGGCCTGCAATGAACACCTCAACATGTGAAGATCTATCAGGTGTTTGCAGCTAGATCACATCCAAACTAATGGTCTGTAGCTGGGCAGATGAGAGGACTGAGTAGACAGAGGAGGCCTTCACTCAGGGGTACAGCTGTCCAAAAAGCAGACCTGGTCAAGGAAGCAGGTAATAAATGTCTCTATTTGGAAATGCAGAGAAGGCTATCAGAAGGATTTGAAAATTCAAAGGTGAAAAGGACATGAATGATGCTATTTTCCTTGTCAATAATGGCATGTTATACCTGCACCCCAAGAAAGCTCAATGCAGAGTCTATGCCCACTGGAACTGGCCTTGCACAGCAAAACCTGCCTCATCTCTTCAGACAAAGCTTGCTGAAGCAGGCACCAAATAGCCATCCCAAAAAGTCACCCAAAGATATGTTTCTCAGGCTGTCCTGAAGAAGAAAAGCAATATTTTGGTCACAGAATCCAAGGTAGAGCTGGATGTCCCACTTCCCAGCCCAGTGCTCCACCACCTAGACAGCCCACCTGCTGCTGGCCAGCACCGAGGTGCTGGAGTTACCACTCCGCTCTTGAAGCTGAAGGGTTTCAAGTCCTTGACACTTGCACAAGACAGTTATGCTACAGAAAGGGCAGTTGGACCAAGCAGAAGATGAGGGCGTTCAGCTCCGTGTTCACTTGTGCACTGTGCGGTCTCCCATGGCCCGAGGCAAGGGTTCACCAAAGCTATCCTACTCCTACACCTAGTGGCATCCCAAAGCACCTCCTCCCTCTTTGGGGACGCTGTCAGGGACCACAGACACAGTTAACAAAGTCCTCCTCGAATCTGGCATAGGGTGAAGCACATGAAAAATTACTCATGCAATTGATTCACATGGTTTTCGTCATTCATAAATTCCTATGCGCAAAGGGGAGGCATCGGATTTGCGCATAACCGATCCAGACAGCTGCAGATTTCCATAGGCACTAAGTGCCTGCAGGCAGAAGCCACTCCTCATGTAATCCCATTAAACAGCTGGAATGAATGAAAATGCTGTGTGATTCAGCATGTTAAGGGCAGCCACCTCTGCTTCCCTCACTGGTAGTGCAGGGTCCTCTCCAGTTCAGCCTCTTCCCGTGGGTCCAAATTATAGGAGTTATTTCACACCCCGAACTCTGCAGGAAGCCTGGAGCACACGCGAGTGTGAGGCTACAGCAATGGAGGCTGTCCTCAGAGAGTGCTAGGAACATATCCGGGCTCTCCATCACTGTCTCCTCACGGTAAGGTGTAGCTTTTGGAGAGATCACTGCAGAACACAAAGGTCTTCTCATTAATGGAAATCACTACACTGGACACTGGGTACAGCAGGAAAATCAAGACATGGCCATCTCCAAAGGCAAGGTGGAATTCATACAAAATATAACTGCTAGGAGACCCAGCTCCAGACTGGAATCAAAGGCTCTGAGGTCAGGAGGATCTCAGGTGGAAGCTGTTTGCCATTTAAAGGCCCTTCATGGCATTCAGCATTCTGTCACATTCGATCACCAATACATAAAATCTCCTACACCTTCATGGAAACCAGAGAGTCTCTCAGTGAAGATAACTACAGCCATGACTGTCCGGACAAGTGAGCACGATGAGACAAGCACATGCACAACAGAAATACCATCTGATTCTGCATGCAGCTTGCAGAATTCTTGGTTTACACTCCCAAAGACAGCTAGTTTTCTCTCTTTTCTCCCCTTCCTCCTTTTCAGTCACTTGTTCTTATGGCCTCTCCTGTGCTACCACAAGCATTCATAGGACTGGGAAGCAACACTGTAAAAACCAAATTTGCTCCACCAACTCAGTAGAAAAAAGTTTGTTCTCAACCAGATCAGTCCCTCTTTGTGCTCAGTTCCCACAGCTCACCAATACTGGGAGAAGGAAGATGGGAGGTAAGACTGTCTTCAGCAGCAGCAGCCCAGATTAAGTCAGAATAAAGTGGCCACAACCGCCGCATCAGTGGACACGGCTGGCTTAGAAAGCAGCTGCTCAGCCCTCCTTAGCCAGTGGATGATCTTCTACTTCAGTATGCCCATCCCTCCCTTTCCAGCTTTGTCCTGAAAACAAAGCACCACCCCGAGTAACTCATCGCAGGCCTTAAAACATTCACAAGGTGACATTAAATATACAACCATATGCATATATAAACATATACCATAACCACTTCTGCTGGCCACCTCTCTCTGAAACACCCCAGCTGCACCTTGCGCAGTCCTGTCTGTGCCAGAGCTCCGCTCCTTCCTTTCTGGCAGCAAGTACCTGACACTTTTGTCAGTGAACTATATGCTCCCATGCAAACACTCAGGAAAACACAAAGGTAGTGAGGAACCTTGGAAAAGACTGTCTCACAGCTCACTGAAGACCACGTAGGAACACCGATGTAGAGCATTAGCACACACTCTGCCATGGTGCCACTCAGATGTCTTAAAAAGACAGAGGCTTTTTTCATCCTTGCTCAGTGTGCACCTCCCTGGCTCTGCAAGCGAAGAGAAAGGATCCATGTCATCATCAGTCCCCTTCACCCCACAGCTGGATCTGTTCCAGGAGCAGCATCATGCAATCATATAATTAGCAACTATTGCAACACACAAGCAAGGCTGGCTTGAAGGTGCAAAAACAAACTTCAGTTTTGACATTTCCCAGTGTTAATGAACTGTTACACAGGGAATGAAGACAACTTTTTCCTCTGACAAGCTGTTCGTGCCCTCTGGAGAGCAAACAGTCTTGTGTCAGGAGCGTGCCTGTCTTTCAAGTGGGAGGTTGCGGTTTGACAAAAGCAGGGAGCAAAGGGGAGAGGGGACAGAGCTGTTTTGAGACAGCTGCCAGCTTCTAACAGTGCCAGTAAGGTCTCCCTGCATGAGCCTGAAAACACTTCCCAGCCCCAGCAGACTGGTGTCAGGAAGAGCTCCATCCCAAAGAACTGCAGGCTAGAAACTAGCTCCATTTTCCCAGAGTCTTAAGCCAGGCCTTGCCATGTGCACCCCTGACCACAGGCTGGGGGCAGGGACATCAGCCCTGCTGGAAAAAAAGGAAAGTGCCAGAAATGGGAAGTGGCTCATTTATTGCAGCAGGACACTGTGCTGGGTCAAGAGGAGGACTCAGTGCTCAAGCATTTTTCAACACCTCCTGCCTCTCCAGAAGATGCCAGGGACAGAGGATTAGCTCAGCAGGAGAGCCTGAGGGAGCTGTAGCAAACCTCCTTCCCTCCCACCATTAGCAGAAAGGATGAGCAGGGAGATCTGTCCCTGGCTCACCCTCTCAGGCAGCAGGACTCTGGTGCCAGCTGTGGATCAGTGGAAAGCAAAATGCAAGCACTTTCCAGAAGGGCTGCCCCGATCAAAAAGAGTTTCCAGCTATTGAGATACTGTAACAACCCAGCAGCAGCAGATCTGCTCCCCCTCCTGTCAGTTATCCCTCTGCAGCCACATCACCACCACAGCTTTTACCCCAGCAAATGCCAGCGCTTCCCTGCATGGTACACACCCATACTTTAATATTAACCTTGCACAAGATTGAAACCACCACAAGGCAGCATTGCCTAGCGTGGAGGTCTTCAAGCTGTACTCTTCTGATTCCCCTCCAGACTTTGCACAGACCCGCAGTACAGTGGGGAGCAAACCTTCACCCACTCTTCATGCACCTGTAAATGAGGACAGAGCTCTCTCACCATCAGACACTGAAGAGCTGAGAGCAGGCAAATGCACTGGGAAAAAGGGATATTATCAGGGTCTAGAAGCCTGAGGAAGTTTAGAAATGTAGTATTTAAGGTAGTCCAGAAAACATAACTCAGTGCCCAACATACCATTCCTCAGACAAAGCAACCAACACATGACAATTGCTTCCCCACATTCAACTATACAAGTAGCCTCGTGTCAGTGTCTCATTCGTTCACCTGGACATTACTGCCCTGCATCAGTTTTCATCACATTCAAACACTCCACACTCAACAGCCATGCAGTACACATACCACTCCTGCAACATGTCAATACGACAGAGATGTTGAACTACGATGCTGATAGAGGGACGATCTAAACATGTCAACGCAATTTTTATTTTACTCAGCGAGTAGGAAATCGAGAGCACCAAGAGCCTTAAATTTTTTGTGTCCCTAGCAGGACCTGCTGCAACAAAAAACCACTGTCAGCACCACAAAGGAAAAGCAGAGAGATTTATACTTTGTATTTAATGCTGGTTAGGCAGGATGAGTATAATTCATGGTGTCCTTTCACATCAGTGGTGTCCCTACTGCAGGACACAACACAGCTGTCACACGGGCACTGGGTATCGTCAGATGGGGAGCCAGTATTTCCATGGCTGGTGATGGCCTCACATGCTGAGGCTGGCTGTGTCTCTTCACCAGGTCTGCCTGCCCAGGAAAGGTTACAAGATCAGCGACAGAAGGTGGCACAAGGGGTCGGAGAGCAAGGAAAAGGGGGAACACACCAATGTATTTCTTTGGGCTTATTGCTAGTAGGTCCTTTTACATCCACATACTAGATTCTGAAAATCGATCATGACTCATGTGAAACCTCATCTGCTCCACTCGTCCTAGGTAAAGGGCAAACAGCCATTCGAAGTTTGGAGAAGACAACCTAAGGAACTTCACAGATCTAGAACCAATAAATAAAACCTGAAATATTCCATCAAGAGAAAAAACAGTGCACTGCACCAAATACACATGCTTCTGCCATCAGCAGAGAAGGCTGTGTACTAACTACCGGAAGGAGGTGCACTGTCACTGCATGCTTTCCATGTGCCAGCAGAACGAGGCCAGGTTGTGAACTTGCACAAGCTAGGAAGTGCTCCTACCAATTGCTCTTTAAATCTGCTGTTCCCTAGTCAGCCCTAGCTCTTAAGCAGAATCCCAAAATAGTTGAAAGCCAGTTATAAGTTCCAATAATCAAAGCTTTGCTCTGGACTGGCATGCTCTGGGTTCAGGGCAAGCCACAGCACCATCACCCACAGCACCACCTTCATATTTCCTTCCGTTGACACTGATAGAGGATGCATATTTATTCTTACACATCTCAACTTCTCTGCCCCATCCAACACAGCTGACTGAGCACTACTAGAGATCTACTACTGTGTGCGAAGATTCCTTTTTATTCTTCTAACCTCACTGGTTCATCCACTGACTGTCTGTGCGACCAACAGCACCAGCAGCCATCTGCAGATGCCACAACGCAGAGCTACCTGTTTATGTCCACTGTAAAACCATATCACAGCAGCCAAATGCTTAGCTGAGACTGTAAAGAAAAACTTAGCAGGGGTCCAGCAGGCACAATGTTCTTCTCTCAAATCAGGGCCATCACAAACACAAGATTGTTTTTGAAACCATGTCTTCAGCCACAAAATCTCACCAAAAACTGTAACAAAGTTAACAGGAGTTTCAAACTTCCAGTACTAGGAAGATGCCCAGATACTACAGTTGTGAGTACATTCCCTTCCTTCACTGTCTATCCTTCCTTCCATCACATCCCACCACAGTTTGTTAGACACTTTCCTGGAGAAGACAAGCAATGGGGGAGCAATGGCATGCACCTTCTCTCGTCACCTCACCACACACACACTGCAAGTAAATTAACGAGCACATTCAAAATTGTCCCTCAAACCCAAGTGGTCCCATACTGACCTGCAAAACATGCCACAGAAAAGCACTGAGCGATTCCATGAAGTGTGGAACACAGCCCCTACTGCCCTCAACGTTCCCCCTTCTCTTCCCCAGCAAGTGTGGACTCAGAGTTCTTAAAAGAAAGCATTTGCTTGCAAACAGCAAAGGATGAGTATCTTCTGCCATTAAAACCAGCTGGGTTTCCCTGAATCTCCCCAAGGCACAGACAACACATGGGAAGCTTTAGTTTAAAAGGAGACAAGATTGGAAACTGGTGGGCAACACTAACTAAACCTCTGCGACACCTGATGCACTGACTCACAGGTGGATAAGAAAAGATGCTGCAGTTGAGCTATGGATGCTAAAAGCTTATGCAGGTTCAGAAAGAAAGCAGATGGAAGACAAATTTATCCAAGGTCATTAAAGACAGTGAGCCATCTCTGGCTCAGGGATTATGGAATCTACTACTGTCAGGAAGACTTTCTGGATGTATTACCCTGTTTTACCCTGCTTTCCTACACCTCCATTGGCATTTGCTGCTGGCCCAAAGGAAACAAGCTACGGAGTTTGTTTGGAGGCAGATCAGCCATTCTTAAGTATTAACAGTACATTTCTAAGGGATCACTTTAGCTTTAGCAAAGTTCCAAACACAGAGGAGCAGATTTAGAAAAGGCATTTAGAAAGTATCTTCCAAGTGCTTATCCATACTTCTAGGCTCACAACTAACTTTAAAATTCTGAACTGCGTTTGGTGGAAAAGGAAAATGTGTATGGAGTGCCTTTAATAAAACAGCAGGATGTAATCACCTCTCTGGGATGTTCCTAGAGAGACGTCACAGTAAAACTTGCTACATGTTGGACACTGAATGACAGGGCAAGGTATGTAAGCAAAGAAGGAATAATGTGGTTACCAGCTGGGAAACCACTGAACATGCAGAGTCACAGATCAGCCTTCATGGCTGGAAAGCTTCTCCAATCCCGCACCCCCACCCTGTAGTTTTATTCTGACCCGGCCCAGAGAGTGACAATAACAAGCTGGATTGTTCCTGACAAACCCCAAAGCACCACAAGTGGTTTCAGAAGTGGAGGGGGTTTTCAGAACTTGCTTTGCAGGGCCCAGCTTCCAGGCAGCGAGAGAGAAAATGCAAGGCTGAAATCACCCCCAGACACATTCAGCTCGTTCAAAGCTTCCAGCAGGGAGATTTAGCCAGAGCTTAAAGCAGTTCTCTGTGACTCTTTGTCACAGGAGTGTAGGTACAAACAAACAGGAGCTGGGACAAAGGGAGTCAACACACATTTTATTAGTAAAAAGTTAATCGGCTTAAAGTGTGCAACTAAATAAGCAAAGCTTACATTAAAGTGACCCGCCAAGAAAAGATGCCATGGAAATAAAGTTATAGGAAATACAATATAGTCTCTATGTTCTTTTGTAATCCAGCATGATAAATATTCATGATTCTGGGTTAATGGGGTACCCAGCTCTCAGCCACCACAATAGTTTTTTGTTTATTCTCAAGACCATGAACTTTGGAACCATGAACCTGAATTTCAGGACTCTGCATTCATGCATGTTAGCAAAATTCGGGGCAAGGCAGCGGGATGGAGACAATGCCAGGACCTTGGCTTGTGACAGTGTAACGGAGGTTGCTGGCAGGTTTCTGATAATGAGTAACAAGGAGAGAAGAGGCACCGCTTGCAACACACCCCCATCCCTCACCTCCAGTGTCCCCAGGACATGGCTCATTCCAGTTTCCCTTTCTTTGGAGGACAACAGCATCCTCAGGCCAGCCCTCGAGGAAGCATGTGCCTGCATCACACAGCAGCACCAGGAAGCAGAGGAGAGGTCCACTTCTTACATGGGAAGGGAAACCTACATGCCCCTCGAGACAGTCCCTTGAGCCTTCACGTTGACTGAAAGGGCACTTTGCATTCTGTAAACAGTCCCACAGGGAGAGGTCACAAAGCTCCAGCCCTGCATTCACATCAGAGAGTAAACGTCCTTCCAAAGCATATTTCAAAGAGTCCCAAGCCTCCCTAGCCAGCCTCACATCAGTTGCTCCTTTGGCTGTGCTGCCTTCTGCCGATAGCAACATTGCCAGCTTTCCTAGATTTGCTATGAAACTTTCCAACAGCTCTACTCCAACTCGTATTAACATGTACAGATTACCATTCCTCCTTCCAAGGTATGTTAGGAGTCTCTGGGGTTAATGAAGGACACGAGGAAACAAAAAAAAAACCAACACACCAACATAGAAACTACAGAAACTCAAAGTTCAAGGCTTTGAAAGCAACATGAAGAAAACACCTTTATAAATGCTGAATCAAATGCATTTAAGAATCTTGAGCTTATTGGTTTGATTCCCCACATCCGCTCCCAACTAAAAGCGAAGAATATGATCCAGTAAGGTCTTCAGGAGTTTCCTGATGTATTCCAGTCACCAAGGTATCCACCTTCTTTCCCAACAAACACTTCCCATCAGCTTTCCCCCTTTCTCTCACATACCGTAGTGAACCATGAAAGCAAGTCTTCAAACAGCCTGGCAGCAAACAGCCAGGGCCTGTTTTGCCCAGAGCTAGGAGCACAGCTCTCCACATCACTGCTGATCAGTCTGCCTGGTCTGCAAACACAGCTCGTACCCCTTCACTGACCCCTCAGGGTTTAATTGCCTATCTTAGGGAAAGTGCAGCCTAAGATTTGTAAATTAACAGGACCTGTTCTCCACGCATCTGCCTTTAGATGATAAACCTTGCCACAGTGAGCTTTATTTCTCCTCATTCTGATCAGCTGACCCTGAGCAGCAATAGGATGGGCAGGGCAAAGGCCAACCGTTTCTTTGGAATATGGCTTCCTGTAACAATGCTCCCTGAGATTTTAAGTCTTTGACACTTTAATTGCAATACTCCTACACAGAGCCATGATAAAACATTCATACATAAAGAAGAGGAATTTAGCAAGAGCCGTGAAATTGAAAAATTAATACAAAAGGTGAAAGTCTACTTATGGAAGGAAAACTATTTCTCCGACTAGTGAAATACCTGCCATGAATCACAAAAAGGCTCTGTCTAAAAATCACATACACTAATAAACAGCAACAGCCTTCTCAGAACGGAGGTAACCTGCTCAGAGAGCATGTAGTCAGCATCTACCTTTGTCATATTTTATCTTTGCAATAGCTGCATTAGCATAAATGTGACTGTCCAGCAGGAGGAATTCACAAATGTGCACAGGACAAGGGGAAGTCGTTGGGAAGAAAACACTTTACACACTCCCTGTGTGGAATTCTGCGCAGAATGTCCTGTTCCTCCTGAAACAGGGGATGCCTCCACGCCATCCCACCCAGCTCCAAGGACATGCCTCTTCCCCTCACACTTTCCACAACCTGCCTCCCCAACGACAAGCCAGAGGGACAGCCCAAACCTGGCAGCTCCTTCCCTCTCACACCAAGCAGAGGTGTACCTATGACATACACAGGCACCACAAAAGCATCAGGACCCAGCCGCCGACGCCACCCGGGGGGACAGAAAGAGCAGGCACACTTGATGCTCTGAGGGTCCCCATTTCACGCATGCTTGCAAACCCCATAGCAAACATGTCACACCTCTGCCAAGGGATTGTACAATGGGCAAAGAGGAAAAAAGGGCAGAAAGTGCTCTTCTCAACATCAAGGAAAAAAAAAAAAAAGAGGACAGCCAGGAGGTTTTACTCCTCATGTCAACATCCAATTACTTTGGAGTAATTGGAGTTTACCTTGACAACAAAGCTTTCCAAGAAAAGGCAGACTTGGACACTGGAGCAATGGCCTTAGGAGATCCCAGCTCTCTGCCCAGGAAACAGCAAAAAAAAAACCCCAGCATATCACATATCACCTTCCTACTGAAGCATGACAAAGAAAAGAATATATGGCAGAAGAGGCCAAAGAGGGGAAAAACAGAAATCAATAGGATCTAACAGAGCGTGACAGAAAATCACTTCCCCCATAAAAAGAGGTTACTTGCCAGGTTAATGAATCTTTTCTGTTCTGTACTTAGACACCCAGGAAATGGAAGGGGTCACAGGAGCAATGTGGGTGGGAATGCAATCCCTAGAACATGCTTTCAAGAACAATCAAAGGTTAGAGATTAAATCCAGGCAGCGGTCAACTGCACAACACATCAGCAGCTTGATACACGGGCCAGCTGCAGCTCAGAGCGTCACTGAGCAAAATACACTTCCAACATCAACAGCACAGCAAATAACAGGCTTCTCTTCCAGGGCAAAACCAGCCCAACAGGCTGCCCCAGCCCCCTTCCCCCTGAAGGGTCAGCTCCAAGAATCAGAGCATCTCTGCCTTCCCAGGTCAGCAGTGCCAGTACGGACAAAACAGAATGGTCTATGGGCGTCTGATCTGAGCAACTGCAATAAAACCACAAAAGCCAGACTGCATGAGAAGTCATGCTGTGCAAATGACTCAGAAGGCTCTTGTCTCAGGGGCCAAAACATCTCAGAACTGACTTTTAGGTAAAGATCTGTGCCTTTGTCAGGAAGGCACAGGCAGCAGAAATCCCACAAACCTCTGGACAACAGCACAGTACAAGATCTGGTGGCTACAGAAGCCTGAACTAGACGCTTGGAGTATCAAACACATCCAAAGGCAGATGCATACACCTCTGAACTGCAGTTTCTTCTGACTGCAGCCCTACTGACCAGCTCCATCAAAGAAGTGCAGACCCTTGTTGTTTTATCACTTCCTTGCCCACATCTCGCTTGAGCCACCGACAAGAGGCCACCCAGTGCACAGCTCTGCTTAGGCCAAAGACACTCAGTAAGGGACATGCAGGTGCACAATGTCCATCCTTTTCAAGGCCACTTGTCGGTCACTACATCAGGTTCCCCCACTGCCTGCCAGAATCACTTACCAACTGCTGTTTCTCAGGCTGGGGCCTCCTGACTCCAGTACAACTCAAACCCTTCTGCCATGCAGCTGTCCAAGCTTCTCCTGCAGCAGTGGCCTCATTTGCTACCCGCTACCCAACTTCTGCAACAGAGACATGGATAACGCAGCCAGAAGTCCCCTTTGTCACCCATATTTGACGCAGTCTCAAAGTAGACTCATGCACAGGATAGCTGTTTGAGACAGAGTTCCGTGTCACGTCATTCCAGTCCACCTTCATGCCCAAGGAGCTACATCACCAGCTCCAAAGTAGACCTAATGCTGGCATTTCTGCAAGAGGGAGTTTTGACTTTACAAGTCCAGTGCATTTAAGTATTTTTATATCTGGGGAATTTTGAAGCAAGACCAATGCCTCACCGAACCAATGCCTTCACCACACGGCATCCTACCAACACACACATCAGTGCGGACAGTCCTCTGCTTCCACAACAGACATCGACCCCTGGAGCGGGGACAGGCTCTTCCGTCAGGTACAGCCACCGCTAGCGGGTGGCAGGGCACGGTCTGTAAATAAATCTCTCTCCTGCAAACTCGCCTCCCTGAAATGAGTGAACAACCACCTGAAATTCAGGATGCAAAATACCAAGCAAAGAGCTAATTTTGCTAAAGCCCTGAGCAAATGAAAACACTGCTGCTGAGGCAACGCTATCTAAGTTCAAAGTCGCACTGATGAGGAGCGGGAGGCTGGCAATGCTCACAGCTATGCCATGAGAAGTGGGGAAAGATAATTCTTGTCACCCTCCAGGACCTCATCAACCACCTTCTCATAAGGAGACAAAGGGACTCAACCATACTCCAACAGTAACTCTCACCTGGAGATAAAACGCTCAGCAGACTCGAACTTCTGTCTTATAACACTGTGGTACAGTTTGCTCTGCAAACAGCTTTGGGGTTTGTAGATGGGGAGGTTAAAGAGATGGTTTTTTGCCCAGGTGCCGACGTTTGCACGAATACAAAATGACTTGAGAGGATGCGAATTTCGGTTCAGGTCTAAAGCTGAGCTGATTCATGGACCAGCAGCAGCTGTAGGTCTCTGACAGTTTGTATCAGTCAAACCAGAGGGTGATTTACCAGTGGCTGGGGTTTCACGTGGGCTTCCTTTCAACATGCAGTTCATTTCTCTCCATTCCAAGCTGGGCTGATAGAAACTGGCCAAGAAAGAGCAATCAATCACTGAGAGTTCTTTAATCAAGGGCTTCCTTACACATTTAAGCAGTTTCTATTGACAGGGAACCTTCCTGTTCAGGAAGTACTAGAGTGGATCTGAACATCCAAGCACAGGCATCCTTGGAGATCAGCATTTATGGGAGCTCAGCTACAACAAATCTTTAAAAATAAAAACCAAAATTGAACAAAACACAGAAGACCAAGAAGCTGAATCAAAACAACAGCTGGTTTCTGCTCAATCATCCATCCCGTCTGAGCAGTGAAAGCACACTTCAGCACTAGCTGAAAGCAGTTCTGTTGCAGGTTCGTACCTGCGATATTCGTGATCCAGGACAACCAGGAGGTTCAGTGTCAGAGGTGTCCCCTTCCTTCCTAGGTTGCCTGTCTCCAAGAAAAGCATACAGACCTGCCCATCAGGTCAGCATTGTCCCCTCTCTCAGCACCATCTCCTTGGCACAGACAGCTCTGGACTCTGATCCGCAGAAGCCAGCCTCTGGTGTCTTGGAGGGAAGGAAAGAATGGCACAGCAGCCCACCGACTGCAGCACACTGCCTGTTGCACAGAACGGGCTCCTCACGTGCAACACAGCAGGTAAAGGCACAGGATAGCACAGGGCTGCTGCCAGGGGAACGAGGGTGGAAGAGCCTGGTGACCACTGGAGAGCAGCAGGAGTTACTGGGGTGGGCGAGGAGGGAGGGGGTACCCCAGAGCCACACCTGGGGGATGCACTGCAGAACACCTGAGGCAGAGAGGAGGGTTTGAGCAATGCTCCAGGCAGGGACTGGAGAGAGCTTCAGGAAAAGGGAGACAGGGGAAAACCCAAAACCTATCTGTAGGAAACACAGAGGGAAACAGGCAGAGAAAGCACAAGGGTCCCTGCAGCAAAGACAATGAGGGAAAAAAACAAGAAAGAAGGCTAGAAAATCCAGCATATCAGCCGTATATCTGCTGCAGCTCTATCTCACTGCGAAGCAGAGCCTCCCCAAGGCAAATGGCTGAATGCGTGTACAGATGGAGTGTCTCCAGTAGTCCTCACCCACCTGTTTTCCGTTCTGTAACTGCTGTCACCTCCCCAAAGCAGGTAAATTAAAGACTGGATAGTCCCTTCTCTCATTCTTTCCCAGACCACCCAAAAAGACTCAGTCAACTTCCTCCTTGGGCATTTAACCCTTCCTGTAACTTACTGGGGAAAAAACCGAAGGGAATTACTGCTTGTGAGAGTGTTCGCCTTCCTCTACAACTCTGCATTAGCACCGAGGAATCCACAGACTGCGTTATGTACCAACTCTCCCCTCAAAGCACACATGTAAGTATTGGCGACCAAGAAAGGAGGAAGGAAACTTTCTCTTCTGGAAACCCATACGGCTTCTGATGTCAGGAGACCAGGATTCAGCTCCCAGCACTGCCACACCATACTGACTGCTCCTGGGTAAGCCGCTCCCTCCACCATCTTCTGCAACGCAAAGCCCCATGCCAGAGGCACTCGCACCTTCACCACACCTGCACTGCAGCTCGCCTTGGCTTTCCACACCAGCTCAGGGGCTTCAAAGCTTTATGGAAAATCTGTAAGATGCAAATGAGATTCTTGCATGAGAATCTGGGAATCCCAAGCAAAGGGCAGGTTGGCACAAACTCTGCCAGTGCTCATGCCACTGCCAAGCCAACCAGGACATCCTGAGAGACTGCAGGAGGGCCCTCATCAAGAGCTGAGTGGGCTGGATCCACTGTGCAGCCTGCAAGGAGCCTTCGAGTTACCCTAATGTGACAGAGCTGTGCTTCCATCGCAGAAAACAGCATCTGCATCCCGCTCAAAACGCAAGCGACATTCAAGTGACCCGGACTTCACAGATCTCTCATTTGATTACCCCCTCAAGGCTTCCAGTTCCTAACTGCAAATTCCTCAGCTGCCTGCAGAAATGTCTGCACATGACTTCAGATGTTTGCACCACAATCCAAACGGAATCCACTGCCTCCAGAACAAAAGGCACCATGCCTATACAGAGGGTGAGCTAGAAGGAACAGAAAGACAGCAAAGCACAATTTATGTATCCCTGTGAGAGCTTCTCTCAGGACAGCACGCGCTCAGGGTGTGAGATCTCTGGTGTGGGGCATTTAGAAGCTGGTGGATCAAATCAGCAGGCAGAGTGGGAACAGGGATGCGCAGTGGTACCCTGTGACTGGGCAAACGGCACTCGCCTTTGAAGGAGCAGCGGTTCAGCAGGAGAAGCTGCTCTATCATTGCCAAACCGCTTCTCCAACTCTTCTAGCAATAGACGGGGGAGATGGAACTACTGCTGAGCTCCCTAACGGGCTCCCTCTCACACCCTTTGCCTCAGTTCTTCCCTTCCTGAGCTCACATGGCCAGCACTCTGCAAAATCCCACGGGACTAACTCACTTTGGTGGTGGCATCTCCCTGCCAGAGCCCTGCTCCCATTTCAGAGCTCCCTCACGCCAGGTCTGCCTGCTCAGGAGCTGTGCAAGCAATGGCCCGGAGCAAAAGCCATCACTGAGATCAAAGTCTCATGGAAAGCAGATGAACTCGCCTGCAAGGCTCATTTGTGCCTACGTGCAATGCCTCCTTGGTGTGGCTCTCCTCAGCAACGCAAACCCTCCTGAAGAGAAACGCACAGGCAGCAGGAGCCCTAGATCCTTTTGGCACATCCCTCAGGAGCACATGGCTAGGCGAGCAGGTCTGCCTGTCACCTAACACCTGCACAGAGAAACACTGCATCGCCTGTTTAGCCTGGGACCCAAGACTTGCGGGTTGGCCCATGTCCGGCCCATGTCAGCATATAGACAGGACATGTCACACGAGAATTAACTGCCTAGCCAAGAAACAGGGGACTCCAACACAGGACACCCTCAATGGACTCCACACTGAAAACCAGCTACTGAGGAAATGCCAGGCCTTGGGAAGCAACACTGCACCTCCAGCTCACATTGGGCAGAACACACCATAGCAGGAGCCAAAGTACCGAGGAACCAAGATGCTGAGACCAAACCACAGCTTTTTCTCCTCACCTGCTGATTTGGAAAGCAGAAAAGAGCCTCCCAGACTTGCTGCTGGAGGGAATGGGTTATCAAGCCTGTAAATATTCAGGGACAAATTATTCAGCACCCAGTTTATGTATGGCAGCTCCCCTTGCTGACTTAAGTTAGACTATACCATCTCCAGAGGTCACTTTGAACCTCAGAGATTCTGCTCTTCACCTCAGATTAAAGTTCACATAAGGTTGCACCAAAATAACTACCAGAACGAATTGCAGCCTATTTAATTCCTTTGGTTCCAGTTTGCCTGAAGAGACCCAGAAGGATGCACTTGTTTCGCCCAGCAGACATCCAGGGTTTTTCCTGCTGCCTGGCTGTCAGGCAGCCTCACTCAGACCTGCACCCTGGCCTGGGTATCTTTAGCTGGACCCTCTGAGCAGCAGGTCTATCTGAAGCACATGTCAGGCTTACCACATTTTTCCATCTATAACGGAGCAGATCTGGGCAGGAACCTTTGCACCGTTCCCTTTGAAAAGCTCCAGTGATCTGATGCTACGCTTGGCAAAACCCACCCAGCAGAGTCAGCACTGTCCCCTCCCCTGGCAACTCAGGCCGACAGTGCAGTCCTGCCTCAACTGCCCCTTTATCACCCATTCTGGCACTCTGTCCTCTCTTTATACCCCATCGAAAAGGCAGGAAAGCTGCCACAGGTTAGGAAAAGGAAGTCCTGGATGGCTGGAGTTAAGAGGTTGAGCAGCAGTGGAGTTACAGCACATCAGCTGAGCCCTGGTAGCTGGACAGATGTTTACGCCGGTAGTTCAGTAGTTGCAGTGATTGAGGGGACCAGTGCTCTGTGCTGTCCGTCCTGCATTGCTGTTGAAGAGCATTACACCCTTAGCTAATGTAACAGAGAGGAGCGTGTGCCAGGCTTTTCTAGCAGATCTACCACGACAGCCTGCACTCAACCTCAGGGCATGAGCTGCAAGGGTGAGGAATTGGCAAGCTTTCACTTCGTAACCTGCCAGATCTAAATCCATCACGGCCTCTGGGTCACAGCCATTAGCCTGCAGCAAAAAAGAAGTAAAGCACTATAGTTTTAACAGCTTTGGAAAACACGTAAGTGGAGCAGCAGTTTGTCTTCGCAATGGGCTGAGTGCTCATACAATCTGCAGCCGTGAGACCGTGCACAGGAGCCTGTGCTGCCTACAGCAGCAATGGGAACATCACCGCCAAATCTCACAGCACCTGTTTCCACAGACCATCAACATACCTCGCAACACGTATCAGGCACCGGAGCTTTCCAGAGCAGGTCTGCAACCACTGCCCTCTCGCCAGTCATGCTTCTAAGCAAACACTGACGCTGGCCCAGCGCTGGAGGAACTCAGGCCCAAGGAAGGTAAGAAGACTTGTCACTGCTCTAGCACAGAGCGTGACAGAGTGCCTGTACAGGCATTAGGTAACAGCCCCGACGCAGCCTGCCTAATGGAGACAACTCCATTAGAGGTGTCTTCACCTCGTCTCGTTTACAGAAAGGGATCTCTTCGCTCATTAACCTTGACTGGACTAACTCTTGGGGATGGCATTTGCAGCAGCGAACACCTGCTTAGCTTTGTTGATTGTCTAGCATTGGAAGGAGGCAGCTGTGAAAGCAAGGCAGGGGAGGAGGGCAGTAGGGTCTAACAAGGGTCCATGTGCTACGTACCCTGCTTGCTCTGTATTGGGGATGACTTTAAAAACTGGAGCCATTCAGTGCACAGAGATAGCTACATGGCATGTAAGGAGTGTCTTGTTCCAAGTGCTCTAGGCTGATACAGCCCACGTGGAGAGAAACTGGATCAGAGAGCCCGAAAGCACAGCCAGCCAGGACAGACTGAAAGAGCCGGAGTCTCCTTCTCCTACAGAAAAGACGACTGAAACTTGAGAAAGCCAGTAACAGTGCTCACCGGTGAAAAAGGCTGCAGCAGAGCAGGAGGCACCGTGCTGTCCCCCACACCCTCGCAGCCTGGGTGAAAGGCAGACAGACTGCAGAACTGGAGCCTCAGGTTAGACAACAGAAAAGCCAAAGCAGTGCCGGGCTAGGCTGCCTGTCAGCCCTCACCACGGACAGATGTGTGCCAGCAACACCAGAAACACCAGCCTGGCCCTGGGCTCCAGAAAAGGACCATGTGACCTCCAGAGGTCTTGTTCACTCTTTGCTTTCTATTGGAAAGAAAACATTGGAAAAGAATTAGAGGCAAACACAGAGAAGTCAGGATATAGACATCATTTCTGCGATTGATCCTGGTGGAACTGAACTGACAGGAATCACACACATAAGGTTTTTCTGCCCACGAGGAGAGGAGGTGAGGGTGTACAACAAAGGGAGGCTGAGGAGAAGATGTACAAGGAAGGGAGGCTGTCATCTGCAGTCCAGGCTCTCCTCTGTCTACATGCAGAAGTGAGAGGCAGACAGCCTGGAAGATGGGGGGACTGCAGGAGACAGAAAGGGTCTCACAGCAAAGGCAGGTAAATGACAGATTGTGGAAATAATTATTTCTTTTTCCTTTTCTGCCACAGGTTCCCTGTCTGATGTAGGTAAATCAGCCAATTAAAGTAAACATTCTCTATGTCATCCTTAAAGGAGCATTCCTCATCCTCCATGGACCTGACCTGACAGTAGTACCAAACAGTCAGAAGTGCAAATGAGACACACTGGAAACAATGCCATACTTCCGAGAAAAAACAAGGAAAATGCATTTTCAGACAGGAAGGCCACAGCTACTGTACCTGCAGCTCTCCATGTCTGAAACACAGCCATATCAATAACACCTAGTTTCACTGGGAAGAGAGACGAATTCATTACCTCCTAGGAAGTAGACACAGAGTAAAAGCATGTTTGAGTGAGCTGGGTCCCACATTGGTTAAAAAGAATTAAAAAAACCCCAAACACCAAACTATGTATTGAACCACAAACAACTTGCCAATCAAGGGAATGTTTTGTGCAAAAAGTACTCTGTGGAGAGAAGGGGATTCAGTTGGATTTTGGAATAAAATGCACCACTCCTAACAACCAGCACAGGACGCCAGTTAAACAACTCACTACGCAAGACGGGGGAGCTCGGATAGACGCTGCCTTGACAGAGCTCGACTATGTGAGCAGATAGGGCTACACGTCCCCTGAGAGCAGTCAGCAGAGAGCTGATAACAGGAGAAGTTATCACCAAGGGACACTGAGGGACAGCTAGGAGAGTGTTGGGGGCAAAGCCCCATCGCAGAAGAGAGACCAAGAACACACACCAAGAAACTCCTTCCTTTTTTTGATTCTTACAGTATTAAGAACATAAGACTTTGCACAAAGTTACCTGTGAACTAGACTAACAAGGCATCGATTGCCGATCGCCCGGCAGAGAAGCAATTCACAACCACAACATCTGCCGAGAGCTGGAACCTAGAGGAGTCACAGTCGCACCATGAGTGCGACCTCGTTTTCCAAAGAGAAAACCTGGGTTGTTACTCCCTTCAAATTCAGATATTAGGGATGACAGAAGCTCTTGGAGAAATCGACCGCTCGTAAAGGCTAAGAAGGAGCTCGGCAACAACTGAGCAGAGGCTAACACGGGAACGAAAAACTCTGAAGGAGGGAGGGAGGGAGGCAGCAGCTGGAGCCTTCCCGGAGGATGCGTAACTTGCACACAGGCGAAGCAGCTGGATTCGTAGGGAGGCTCGGCGGCAGCCCCGGGCTGGTCGCACCGGCTGCCTGCCCCCCGGGGAGCCCCGGGAGACCCCCGGGAGCCGCAGGCGGGGGCAGCCCGCGAAGCCCCGGCGTGCTCCAGCCTCTCCGGGCGCGCACCGCAACTTGGGGCCGGACAGACCCCGGGACAAGTTGAAACAGCTGCCAAAACGCACGGAAAAAGCTCACACGGAGAGGGGGAGAGGAGGGGAGGGAACAACACCGACACGCCAAGCGCCGCCGGGCACTTCCCTGGCTTTGCAGAGGCGATCTCGCGTGGGAGGGGCGGATAACAGGTGGGTGAGCGGAGAGATGGGGGAGCGGGGGATAATTCTTAAAAAGAAACCCCGGGAGGAGCCTCCTACCCGGGGCTGCAACCCGCAGGTAACGGGGGCAGCGGGGGCGCAGACTTGGAGGGGTGGGCAACCAGACCCTCCCCCCACAGCGCCGGCGGGACGGGGAGCAGCGGGGGAGCTCCCCGGGTGCCCGCTGGGGTTTGGGATGCCGAGGTGACTCCCGGCCCGGTGGGTGCGGGGGTGCTTCCGCCGCGGCCAGGTGAGCCCGGGGCCGATCCCGCCGCGCGGTCCCGAGCGCCACCGGGATACCGAGGTAAGCGCTTCGCAGGGACACCTGTCCGCCACCGCCGTGCTTGCAAACTTCTCCCGGAGTTTTTCCCCCTACCAGCTTTGCACGGGTCGCGGTACTCCATCAGCTCCTCCGCCGTCTCCGGTTCCCCCACCGTTAAGGCGGTTCCCCGTCCGCCCGTCCCCGCGGTAGGTAGAAGCAGCAGCGATAGCAGCAGGCGGCGGAGCGGAGCGGCCCCGCGGCCCATAGCGGCGGAGAGGGCGGCACGGCTGCCCGGGGCTGCGGGCACTGCGCGGCGACAGCAGCCCCGCCGCTACCGCGGGAGCGCCGCCGCTGTCATTCAAGGCACCGACAGCCAATCACGGATGCGCCCGCGCTTCTGCTCCGCCCCCGACGGACCCCGCAACCCCGCCCGGACCTGGGCGCCCCGCGCCCAGGTCCGGGCGGGGTTGCGGGGTCCGTCGGGGGCCAGGAACCCGCTCCCTCTCCAGGTTGCCTCTCTTGGGCTACAAAAGCTCCGATATAATAATAATAATAATTTTTAAAAATTAAATATGATGATTGATGATGATGATTAGTTCCCCCCTCAAAATAATCATCACTTCAGGGGCAGCCGAAGAGAAACAGCTCATCCGTTGCCAGGAGAAACACTTATTTCCCCTTGCAGCCTTAAAATCCACACATAAGCGGAGTTGCGAGACCATGGAGGGAGAAAGATGGGGCAAAAAACCCCCAACCCCAAACTAACAGGAGAAATCAAGAAAGATGGGGAAAAAAACATGAGGATGCGCGTCTATCTCTCTCACCCTCTTTTTGAACACGTTACGGCAGCTTTCAGGGGCAACTGGGCTGTTTTACTGGACATTTGGGTTCCGGGAGGATCTATATACAGCAAGGCCTGAGAAATCGGGAAGATGGATCATGTGCGAGATGCTCGGCTGTATCAAAATCTGCACCCTAGCATCTGAGCTGGTGCCTGAGGTTGTACACTATCTCAGACATCTTCAACAGCAGAGCATCACACTTCAGGGCTGCTGGCTTGTGAGGAAGGTAGTCCACACAGGCGGGATGTCTCTGCTCTTTAATCGGTGACCCTGTAGGGACGTGGCAGATGCGCGACACCCAGCCACCTCACTGCGTGCTGAAGCCTCATCTCACAAAGGCCAAGTCCTTCAGGCTGAATTCAACACAGCACAGGGCAGCCACTGCTCTGACAAGACGCTACGGTCTGAGGCTGCAGCATCAGTTACGGATCGCTCAGCTGTCCTCACGCTGCTCAAACAGGCGCAGCATTAGGCAGGGACAGTACAGAGGCTATACCAGTGAGCAGAGGAGGGCTGGCCAGCATACAAGCTCAGCAGGGGGTTCTTGGGGTGAACGTGCATACCATAATCTACCTGTGCCATAAGTCTTTGCTCCTTTGGTTGCATACTCCCAAGCTCCCAAAGCAGCATCTTCAAGTAGTGTTTCCAATTACAGCTCCGGCTCCAAACCCTCCCTTCACTCAGACAGATGATGGCTTGCCATCAGCCATCCATAAACTTGTCACTTCTAGCCTACAGCAATGAATGATCCCTGGGCATAAAAAGGTACAACATGATTCAGGCATCTCCTCAGCAGCAACGCAGGCTACTGCAAACTGTTCCTGCCTCTCCCTCCCCACTCCTCACTTAGCATTGGCTTCCCAGAATACAAAGTCAGGAAATTATCATCCTCTCCAAACCTTCACGGAGGCCAAAAAGGCTGCATCAAACCCTGGCGTGAAGACCATGGTCAAAAGCTCTGCTGACCGAGTGCACTGGAGTTCTCTACAGGTGGTGAGAAGCCCATCAGGTGAAGGCACGCAGCTGGCTGGGCAGCATGGAGGAGACTCCCTCCCAGGGGAAGGGGAGGCTGGCATGAGTTACCCACTGTCCACCCCAAGCGTCAGGTTCTCCACCTATCTTCTGTAACACACAGCACTGAGGAGACACAGCCCACATAGCTACCCAGGGGGAGAGGTCAAGAGAGATAAAACCCAGATGTCATGTAAACAACTACCAGCAAGGTACAAGACATTACAGTAAGGGCACTCCAAAAATCCTCATAGCACGAGACATTTTTGTGCATGTGATGGACATGACCCCACCCTCTGCACAAGAAACAACCCGAGGAAAAATTCAATCATCAATATTTTTCTGTCTGATCTGCATTGTCTGGAGGCTACAATCAAGGCGATGGCAGCCAGGTATCCACCAACACCTACGAATCTTTCTCATTGTCTTCCGAGCTGTGATGTGACGTGGAGCAAGCTAGATGTTTCTTTCTGGGGCCCAGACAAACGCAAAAGCTGGTCTGATGCCCAAGGCCTGCATTCAGCCTTCAACATCTGCGGTTCTGGCAATAGCTGAGCAGAAGACACACTGCATTTCCTCCACTTTGTGCTTCCAAGCAGGTCCCGGAGGATCAGAGAAACCTGAAGGACAGGGATCAGCAGGTAGGGGAGTCTGGGTCACCCAGGAAGGAAAGTCCCAGGCTACTCCAGGGGCTGTCACAGGGTAGGAAGAGGAAACATGGATGGGAAAAGTCTCAGATTTTCACTGGAAGAGTGAAACACTCTTCTGCTGTACCAATCTTGGCAAAATGAGGCAAAACCAGGAATATCTGCTCACGCTGGTAAGCAAAACAGCTGCCTGGTCATTTGCTTTCCTGGAGGATACTCATTCCAAACTCTCCACTCCTTCACTCCTCACCCATGGTCACCAAACTGGGGCTGTAACCCCAAATCCTCCGCTCAGATGAAGCCTGGAGAATCCAGGCACTTTGAACAGGAGCCCTAAACAAGAACCAAACTCGTCAAGATTTGAAATGCAGCTGACCCATCCATCGATGAGTGTTCTGAACAGAAGCAACAAAAGGCATGGTAATTTTGGAAACCAGCCTAGCACTTGAGGCATAGAGGCATTTTGCTGATGCTCTTGCTCTTGCCAACTTAGCAGAAGATTACCAGGAGTTTTAGGTACAGCTCTGGAAGACCTGATCTGAGACCTGCAAGGAGGACAGAGGAAAAGACAGCAGCACTCTTCAAATATGTAAAGGAAGAAGCATCAGTTGGACCAAGGAAGATTCAGGTTTCCTGCAAGCTTTCTGGAAGTAAAACAGGGAAGACCTAGAGTAGTTTGCCGAGAAGAACCAAGTGAGTCTCCATCGCTCAATCTCTTCTGCATACAGCAGCTCTATTATAGACATGGATGGACATACAAGAGGATATCCTACAGCTTTCAAGGAGGAGGAGGAAGGGAGAAAAATAACATGTAGATCCTCAACTGTGCAATTAGAATGAGCCCGTGAGGGATTTCAGAGAAGTCTATTATCCACTCACAAACAAAAAAGTTGCCGCACTACAGCAATTTCTGGAAGTCCCTAACATGACAGCTGCTCGACGCTTCTAGAAATGGCTCTTGGTAACAAACATGGCATTTTGCAGCTGGCAGCCAAAGCAGTGCACACAGAGTAATGACTGCTACCTGGTGTTTAGAAGAGCAGTTCATGTTATCTTGGTTGGCAGGTGCCACATCAGTGCAAATAAGGAACGTAAAAAGCCCCGTCAAAGTCTCTCTTTCATCTGAGCTGGTAAAACAGTCGGTGAAGTTTCACACCGGCAGTGCAACTCATGACACCAACGGTTAACTATCTGAAAACAAAACAATCTATATCCATTGCTGTCAAAGGCAGCCTTTTTCTCTGCAGAATCCCCTCCTGCCCAACACATGCAAACAAATTCCACCGTCCTTTCAACCTCACTGAGCAAGAATGCACACAGCTCTTTCTGAACAGCATCCATGAGCAAAGCTATGTGGATGCTACTTAGCCCTGATGGAGTATCCCTGCACACATGTCCCCAGGCCAAAACACACACACACACATTTGTTCGTTCTTCCACAAGACCTGCTTCTTCCCTCTTGCCAACACTTGGGTCCACCAAATCGAGAGCTGGAGCACATCCCTCTGAACCCAGAGCATTCTCTTTCCTGTTCCCTCTGCATTTCCAGTACCCCTCACTTCTGCTTAGACTTACTCCACTGCTTCCTTTTTGATAGGAAACAACCCCTGCTGCAGGTGTAACCCCACATACAGCACATCACTTCCTACGGACACCACTGGGTGCTCTGTAGGCCACCACCCTCCCTCTGCTTCATGATGCTCTATCAAAGGCTCATGTATTCATGTACAGTTCATTATTACACCCTGATGATGCCTGTTCACTGTCCCCATCTCCTCTTGCCCATTTTTTCCATCTGGTTTTATCTAGCAGTCTATTGCTCTCGACTCCTCTTATCACTCCTGGAGTTGACCCCTCTCAGGGCAACCCTGATTCACCAGCTTGACCAGGGTCATTGGCAAATCCAGGTGGCGAGTATTGACCCCTGCTCTCTTTTCCATCACCCATTTAGCCTCTCCTGCAGTAGGTTGGGGGTAGGTTGTTCTTTTTTTTTTTTTTTATCTGCTTTGTTGCATTGTCACCCAGGAAATACCTCTCCTAAGGCCAAGTGATTCACCACCCAAAAGGAATCTTTAAAAGCACTTAAACACGTTGCAGGGGTTCTGAAACCTGCTGTCCAGAGAGCTCAGCAGTCACATTCAACTGTGCGTTAACAACACACATGTAACAACATAGCCCCGTTATACACAAGCAGTGGCACTTCAGGAAGCCAGGAGTATGTAACCCATGGCTGGATAATTCCTTTTTGTTCACCAGAACAGCAGCAGGCAGCACCGTAAGGCATCCCATCTGAAAACGCACCAAGCATTTTTTCCATCATTACCGCAATCCTTGAACTGTGAGGAAAACAAGCCACTCCTGGGGTAGTTTTGAGCTGTAGTCAGAGACAAGCTGCGTGAGGCAAGGAGAGAAATTGGTCTTACCTGGAAGCATAATTTTGGCTTGACCACTGGCTCCCAAACTGTGTGAAACTGATGTTTCATTACTTCGCTCAAAATCCATTTTCAGGGTTCATAAAGGAAACCCGATACTTTCATGCTTGGAAAGCATGAAGCAAAGCTAGTGGGTTTGGTGATCCCTGCTGCAAGGTTAAGCAGGAGGGCATTGGAACACGTTTGGAAAAGCACCTGTCAGTTTAAAACTCTGAAAGGCAAATCCACTGGTCTTTCCTAAGTACTTTTTGCCATAGGAAAAAATCTGTCTTAATTTTATTCTCTTTCCCCAGAGGGATGGATCTGGGCAAGTAAAAACATTTCTCCAAGCCTCTGCTATGAGAGGAAGTTGGGATAGCTGCATGTACCTGTTCACCCGCAGGCACCCTTTACACAGGCTGGTAGCTAGCATATGCTACCTGGGTTTAGGCTCTTTCACAACAGTGGGTAGAATTTAATGAATCTCTCAAAAAAGCAGAGATGCTGCTTCATGGAGAACTGCCTTAGAGAATTTCCCAATTACGGTTTCTGCACAGGATTTCTGTACATGGGTTTATCTGCAGTAGCCTCTTCATCCAAACGACGCGCCTGGCTAGGGCACAGCGCATGCAGGTATTTCCGCTCCTTAGACAAGCGGTACTTTAAAACAGGTTCGTCTTACATGTCACTCTCTAGATCGCTAAAGAGGAACACTGACTTCCTCTTTCGTTATTTATTTTGCTATACGTGTCAAAAAACGTGGTACAGTTCAGATTCAAAGGTGGGTGTTTGATCACTTTCTGGTAGCGAGATAAACGAATTCTCAACAAAAATCAAATTTCAGCTAAAGCAATTCATGTTACCAAACATGATTCTGCAGGGTCCGAATGTAACCTAATAGCATCTCTTCCACACTGCCTTACAAGTCTCCAGTTCTTGCAGGTGAACGGGTGTCTGTCTCTAAGACAGATCTCTTTTTCAACAAGCAGTAGGCCATGTTCGCTAATACGCCTGCCAACTTCTGGCCAGATGTTAGAAGGGAAATGAGGAGAACATTTCCACCCCATTCTTGTAGCTACTCCTCTGTAGCAAAGCAAGAAAACCTTCACGCTAAGCTAGTAACATAATCCATTTTTCTCAGCCCAATGAAGTGATGCGGCTAAACCAAGTCTAGCAATTCAGAATGCAAAACCAGCATAAAAAGAACTCAGAGGGAGCATTACGTGTCTAGTAGCCAAAAAACCCCACTGTGCAGTCTAGTGCTTTAGTATGTCTCCAAAATTCCCAAGACAAACCTTTGAGAAATGAAAATGAACCACAAAACGAGCCACAAAAGCTTGGGTTTGATAGCACGATGTTCTCAGCCATGATTCGAAGCTTCTCAGTGAGGCAGTTACTCTAGCTCTCGAAACCTTTCAGAAACCATCAAAAGCTCATGAGGCACCACCTTCAGGAAGAAAAGATCATCAGCGAGGTGCCCAACTGTAGGTCATTTTTCTGTGTGGTCAACTTGTTAGAACTACTAGACTGGAGTTTTCGGCCCAGACCCAGCACAGCGTTTCAAGTTTATAGGGCGTAGGCCTGTGCTTTGGTGACCTGGAATCTATCAAGGTAACGTCTGCATCATATGGGTAAGCATGTTTCACAATATTAGACGAGAAAACACTAAAACAACTGTTCTGTAAAATTAGGTGTTTAGTTTATGGCATGTAAACTCCCAATTCTAAAAATGCATGTATTTTCTGGAATTGAGTCTGTAATGCCAGCTGAAGGGTAAGAATGAACTTGTATAGTTACATCTTGGAATGCTCCAAGCCCAAGGTCTTGAAGAAGATCTTCTGTCTAGAACACATGGGAAGTTCCTATGGGTTTGGTTTTTCTAAGAAATGAAGACTCAGCATGGCAGAACCTCCAGATATACTCAACATATTATTCTGTATTGTACTACTAGGAGCTGGCAAAGATGTTAACCTATCAACAAGCTAAAACTGCTGGTAGCAACCAACGTCACCACCCTTGCTCCTGACAGATGAATCCTTGGTTTATCGCAAGAGCCTTGTGCCATAGTGCATACACCGATGGAAACAAAGACTGTAACTGGTACGTACAGGGCAGGGGACAAACGACACCGTAACAGCAAATTTGCCTCGAGGCCTGTTGTTGATGTAGGTCAGTCCACCAGATAAAACAGCCCAGCTGAGTTTCTGCCCTTTAAAGCAACTCTCTCCAAGAACCGCTTGAATTTACCGCAACTGCACAAAACCATCCAGATTCATGGGTTCTCCCATCTTCTCTCCGACCCACCCCACGTAAGCCTTAACCCCCAAAACTGAAGAAAAAAAATTAAGAACCACAGAACTATCTGTCAAAGTAAATGCTGTAACAGCTCCCCCTCCAACTGAAAAAGCACCTCCTGGATGAAACTGCAAGATGTGCGGAACTACTTGCAGAATTTGCATGCAGACGTCCCCTCAGAAAATTAGGAGGATTTTCTCACAGAAGCAAATATTCCTTTGCAAGGCTTTAGAAAACAAATGGCACAAATTTTTTTTTTTTTTTTTTTTTTTTTTTTTTTTTTTTTTTTTTTAGAAAAGATGCTCCTGAAGAAGGCAAACCATGTGTACACTGCTTCAAAATGTTAGTGTGGCTTTGTTCCAACCGAAGTCCAGCAACAGCAGGGGCTTCCGTGCCTCCAGGGCTAACCCTTGTAAGACTCCTGTCTCAGACAGCAGCAGTGCTAGTAGTCATTGCAACGCTGCCACTACCATCGTGCACTGAGCTAGAAAAGATCCAAGGGGTTGAAAAATGGAATCCTTCTCCAACCTACAGTTCCAACCGCCTCTGCAAATGAACCACAAGCTGCACAGTTAAGAATTCAAGATAAGAGGACCCCTCAACTCTAGGTCCAACTATTCAATTTACTTGTCCACAGACTGGAAAGGAGACTTCCTGAGCTTATACTTTTTGGACACATGCCAGCGGAAAAATTGCTGATGCACTCAGTTTTGCAATTCTGCTGTCTTCAGAGAAGCTGTGTACATAGACTTCATTGGGCAAATTTGGTTAGATGATGGTGACACTGAAGCCAGAGCAAAATGTAACTTTCTCATTTGTGTTGCTCTGCAGTAATGACAGTGCTATCAATTTTACCCAGTTTCAGCACCAGAAGTTTAAAAACATTAAGCTCTTGGTTGTGTTTTTTAATCTGAAACTTGTTAAAGAAATACACCTAGACTATCATACAGAAAGGAATTTAATTGTGTGCCATTTACACGCCTTGGAGTGTAATTCTGGAGAGGAATTAATAGACACTGTTGCTTCAAAACATTCAGACAGCAAAAAAAAGAGCCTAACGTACTGTTTATCTGCAGTCTCCATTTACCTCCCATACGGCGTTCACCACTCTTCATACATGAAGAGCCAGAGGCGTTTTCTATACGCACTGTGCCTGGACTGCAAGGGTTTACAATTGTATTTAACTAGAGCATTTGGTCAAGACTGGCTACTGCTACACAACTATCTACCCAATTCTCTCGCCTCTGTACCGGAAGCGGGAAGAGAAGCACTGAGCGGCCAACTGACGAGTTGTCAAAAAGCTTGAATTCGAGACCCAGAAACTCCTAAGAAACAACCATGGAAAGAGGAGCGTTGGCTGTAAGATCTTTATTTCTTCCATAAAAGAGGAAGGACTACATCATCTAAGCAGAGAGCTTCCGAATTCTATTAAGCAAGATGGTTCAAGTTATACCCATGGTTTTTGAGGGGCAAATAAACAGCCTTACCCCAAACAGCAACCATAAAGACAAGCTGTTGAAAACTGGTCACATTTTGCACTCCTTCAGAAACCAAAAGGCAGGGGGGAAAACAAAGCAACCCCCCAACTCACGCACTAGGGTGGAAGTATAAAAACGGCAATTATTTAAACACCGTCCTCCTCCAGAGGAACGTGCTTGCAGAAACAAAAGCAATGCCTGTGCTGCAAGTATCTTTTCAATGTCACTTTAAGAGCTATACAATCCTATCTGGATATGCAAAAGCTAATAATGCCAGAGGACAGAGAAAGCAAGTAGGCCGCCCACCATTCTGTGGCATTAAAAAGTGATTAAATGATATTCACAAACGGTTTAGTGACATTTCTGATAGACTAATCACATAGCAGTGCTCTAAATAGAGAAACAGACCCATTATCAACATATTCCCTTAAAAAAACCCTTGTATCTCGGCGGAATACTTAATGTATTTATTGTGTGGAGATAATGGCTTCTCACTTCAGGTTTAGAAGAACATGGATGAAAAGAGGGCTTCCCACAGCTGCGTGCACTAGCAAGAACTAGTACAAAACCCATTCTTTGCTTCAAGTCTCCATGTTTTGGAACAAAGGAAAACTCAAGTTTGTAAGCTCATCTTAAAATCCGCCTGTACTTAAGGAATTATCTTCCTTTAAATGGCAGTGTTCAGGTACAGGACACCAACCATTCACTGGAAGCAAGACTTGATTATTTTCTGGCAGATTGGTTAAAAATATCCAGGGAAGTCAGAGCTGAAAGCTCAAATACTTTTCAGAAGCCATATACAGCAGGATGCATTGTTTCTCACTGTCACCGATCAGTTCAGTTCCTCCCAACCTCCAGCCTGACCCTGCCAAAGCACATCATTTCTCCCTGTGGCTATTGCATCATCGGTACTTTGTATATAGAGACAATACAGTGCTAATCAATACAAATATTTTGCTCATTTTTTAAATTCGGGAAGTTGCCTCCTCCATGGCAGGTGCTCTGTTTCAGACAGCCACACGGATGGAAACCCCCCTCTATGTGGCAGATGCCTAAAGAAAATAAAATACCTTAAAAAAACCAAGCCGACTGGCTCTCAAATCTGTCATAGAGAGAGTCAGGACATTTCTAGCTAAACACAGTGCATAATTAACAGTCACTTTAGAAAGACTTAACCTTTATTTGCCCATTTATTTCAGTCCAGGCTTACCCCCTCTTTTCTCAGTACACTAGCTGGATCACAAAACAGATTTCTCCACAAACAGTTCAGCCAAGAAGAATCTTTTTGGGCAGGTCATCCATCCACTTTGGCGCTGTATTCTGAAGCAAACTGTGAATTTGAGGCATGGCATTTTGATATCTGAAAACCACATTAATATTGTGTACAGAAACTGGCGTTCAGCAGTACTGCCTTTTCAATTGCAAACTCAGCTACTTTCACAATCAGAATATTTTTGTCTGAAAAGTTTATTTTAGTTTTTCTGAACACTCTAAAGCAACTGTGCTTTGGATGTTACACAAGTGTCCAGATAGGATTAACAAAAATTAAAATGCTCTAAATTACAAATTTAATTCCTGTAAGAGCTTGAGAAAGGAAATAGAACAGAAAAGCATGACATACACACATTGTGAAGAAACCCCAACTTTTCATGCAATGGCAGGCAAGATGTAAAAAGCCACCCAAATTCACACATTTTTACACCGAATCATCAGAAAAGTACTCTGTAGTAAATCTGTACATCCAAATACATTTGGGATCTACACCTAAGTTACATTATTTAATGTTATATACACTTATTACCCCTTGTATAATGTCTAAAGGAAAATATTCATTCAAACAAAAAAAAAAAAAGCAAGACTAACTGGGAAAAAAGGAGAATCACTTTAGACATTCAGTTAAAACGTTGGTTTTGCTTTAATCTAGACCTCAAAGTGTTTATTAAAAAACAAACAATCCTCTTCATTTAACATTTTGCTTTCTAACTGTACAGTAAATTGCATTGCAGAGAACACATCCCGTCTTCAGACTGTATTTTCTTTGGATGGATTTAAAATGTAGCTGGATATTACTTTAAAGATAAATAAAGGGAAGTTGGTCCAACTAGAACAATAGCTGATATATTACATGCATATGGGGTTTTTATATATTTTTAAATTATTTTTTAAACAAATGAGTGTAGGGTATAGTTGATACCGCAAATAAACCAAAAAGCACCTGGAGTCAAAATACAAAACATACCTCCTATCCTGGCAATGGCAGTAAAAATCAGAAGAGTAATCTTTCTGGAACAGCATTTTTACATAATTTAGAAATGTTAAGTACCAGGAAGACTACTGATCAAGTAGTTTTAGCAGCCAAGTTTCCCTCTTTTTACTGAATGGAACAAATGCTTTAAATAAACCGTTTGTCCTCTTCACTGAAGAGAGCTAGTCTATTCATCTTTAATGAGCTAGGCTTTTTGTTTTTTGTTTTTTTGGGGAAGATTAGCCACGTACTGTAGTAATGCCTACTGTATATAATCCAAGCATTTGCTGTGAACAGTTGGAGAAAGCAGTCAGTAAGAACCTAGGATCAATGAAATAGATGTTACTTTAGGCCATCCACAAAATGGAGACTCATATAGTGCCCAGTGTTAAAACCCAAATCTCTTCTCGCGCTTTTTGTTGTGCCAGTTCATCCCCATGAAAACAGGAACTGATCCATAGTTCAATTTTCTTATTTCCTTAGTCAATTTTCACATTAGTGTAGATTTTTCGAACAAAGGCACTTGTTCCCATGTAACCAATAGCTCCTGCAAAATAAACCGAAAATGTTGAACACGTTAGCGAGCTGATCATCCAAACAAGCCAGCAATATGAAGCACACACACACACAGAGAAAGTCACAGAAACCATGCACTCTGCACACAGACAATTATTTACCTGCAATACTTGCTCTCAAACTCTAATTATCCATGCTCCCAGTGCACGTCTGGCAAAAACTCCCCCAGTCCAGCAATCTAAATCCATTAAACCATCTTACCAAGAGGCCATGCTCACTTGGCCTCGATAAATATAGCAGCCCCCCTACTGCTGGCAATAACCGGGTCCCTTTTTCTGAACAGAGGGTAAAAAACATACAATCACCCACTCTGCAGGGAAGGTGGATGGGAGGGCGGGTTTTTATTATAAGTTACATGCCTTCTGGATGAGAGTTTTATTGGCAGATGGCTTTTTCCTTCCCACAAGGCACAAATAATAATAGACCCCCATCCCAGGAGTCTTAAACTCCAAGGAGGTCTGTACAAAGAGATTAAACTAGTAGCAGTTAGTAGTTAAAGGAAATTGCAACCTGTGGTTTTCAAATTAGTAAGAGTCACGAGCAGAGTACACATCGCCACAGCGGTAATAAAAGAACAGGTCACTGGGTTTTTGATAGGGGCAACAGTTTATGCTAAAGCCAAAATACTGCAGGAGTAAGGACAACTAGAAAAATGAAAGAAGTGCACCGGACCAAGCTCTTTTCTGAGAAAGAGACTCAGCAACCCACCTGGTCAAACCCAGAACCTCAGGTTTGCCAGGCTCAGTAAATACTGCTGTCTTACAACATCCGTAGCGAATACCCCAGTGCTTCTCCTTCATCTCTTCCAAGCAAAATGAAAGTAAATCAGCCTTGCGGAAGTCAGTTTGGCTAACCCTCAGGTTAGAAGTGAAGTTGAAAAGTCAAGCAAGAATTAGAGAGAAATGCTGTTAGCCTGCCAGAGTAACACATCATAAAATACGGGAAGAAAAGGACAGAGAACTCTAACTCAGTACAGATAACAGAACTCCTAACATCAAACACTTGGATGCTCAGTAAAGAACAGACTCTAAACAAATACCTTTGTTTCCCTGAAGCAATAAAGAAAAGCCCAGAACAAGGCATGAAACAACATTTTCAAGCGATCTGGGATGCACCAGACTTGCGTAAGATGTGTTAAATACAAAAGCCTAATGAACACTAAAAGCATTTCTGCCTAAACTTCATTTTCAATATAAAGGTTTTTTCCCCCTCTAGAAATTACGGCTGTACAGACCTGCAGCTAGCACTGCTGACCAGAGAGTTATTCAGAACCTGGAGAGTTCTTTGAATCCTGGGGACTGCTCTGATAATTCGTAAGGTCAGCCACTGAACTCACACAGAATTTCAGGTTATAGACCCCCAAAAGCCCAACATTCCTATCTAATCAGGAAATCTGCACAAGGCCAACCTGATGCATGGTTTCAATGCTATCAGAGCCGTAAAGAGCCTGGAGTCAGCCTCTGTGTTGCACAGCATTTCAAGCTGTATAAATATCACGACAACCATTCCACTGGCCAGCAAGGGAGGGATTTGTATCGCTAACTTGGACAATGCAGAGTTCGATTAAAACAAATAGAGCACACACAAAATGAGCTTGCTGCTTGCAAGCATTGTGTGCTGAAGACGCAGCAGAGAGAAGGTCTGGCAGTTCAAGGAGAACAGCACAGCATTTTGACAGACCCCAGCACAGGCTGCGCAGAGAAGGGGAGCCTGGAGTCACATGGGAGCACGCGCACGTTTTTCTGTAGCCTGTCAAGAAACTCATCTTCGGTCTTATGCAGTAAATGGGCAAAACAATGGCACCGGACTCCTGTTTTAAGACTCACTGTGTTTAGCCTGTTAAAGCAGACACTGCCAACAGAGCCAATGCCCATTTTAGTTGCTAAACTCAAACTTGTTCTTTGAGGGTTTCTCTAGTGATGTGATGCCAGCTATCACAGAGATCTGAGAGAACAAAGTACTAATTGTGTTTCATTTGGGATCTAGAGAATGTGTGCATGAGATGGAAGTGAGGGGGAGGAGTAGAGAGCAGGAGTCACATGAAACCACAAGCTCTCAACCCCATAAACAAATCGTAACCTATTCTGAATTGCAGGAGCTTTATCCATGAAGGCCACTAATGGCCAATACCCAAAGCAGGGGTTAAGCCTCAAGGCTGCTTCACAGGCATTGAATAAAACATGGGGTGAGGACTCTAGACAATGACAACTAAAGAATATCCTCCTGAAACAAATGCAGGACAGTTGGCTCATTTGAATAAAAATTCCATAGTAAAGGGAATGATTTTTTTTATTTACTATAAATATAATCTAATAAGGTCTTTAACTTGGTTATGGCCTACATTTGTTTAGCAGAAATAGACTGCAAGCATATTTCAGCAGAACAACAAGCTTTTAAATAAACAGAGAAATCCAAATAGCGAGGAAGAGCAACACAAACCAGAAAAAGATTCATTCCCATCTATTACCTGAAACCAATTAGCACTTGCTACAGTTTGCTTTGTATGTGTAGATTTTTATTTTTTTTTAAAGCTCTTCAATCATAGTATTTATCTGGATGCTGAAGTGTGGTATTTCAAGAGGCCTTTCTATAGTACCGAGCTCCTAAGCATCCAGTGAGCTGGGGAGTAAGTTCTGTTCTTCTCTGTCAGCAAGGGAAGCACAAGGAGCTCAAAGGTTTGGAAGTTCTCGTGGGCTCCCTACTGTCCAGTCCCAGAACTTAGATGCTCTGCAGTGGGCAGCAGACTTTGCGGATCAAAGCATCCCACTACATGTGGGATTTGAGTTCACTAAGCATAGTCAGGGGCACTAACACCAGAGCTGGATGACACAAGTCTACAGAGAGTTTCCCTGTGGCTGCCTTGGACCCTAACTAGCTTGTCTTGTATCCAACGGTGTGATACTGAACATGCCCATTCGCATGAGCATCCAAAGCACAGCTCTACACGCTCTTCACAGGAGACGTACAGTCAGTAGCACACACTCTGCACAATTCTCTAACACAAATGTCTTTGTTAGACCTCAATGGCAGCAAGTTCCCTACACAAATGCTTTTTGACAGGGGATTTTTTTTTTCTTTCCTCCTTCATGCTGAAAATGAGAGTTTCTCAGCAAAAAGGAATCTCACAGCTTTTCTTCCAACACAGTTAAGATGACAAAAAGAAATCTCAACAGAGCTGTGGAAATAAAATTTAATGTGTTAACATATTTTCTGACTTTGAATAAATTTGGATTTTACTCTAATGTTCTATCATGGAGTGTCCTACCATGACAAGAAAGCCTTCAACGATCTTCCTTTTCCATGTTTTAAAAAACATTTTGATTACAGAAATGGGTGGGCAAGCTTGGCTTCTGCATCACAGACATTTTAATCAACACCAGACCAAGCACTTTAAAAAGAAAAGATTAGAGCTGAAAAGTATAAGCCTATTAAAGAAAAGAAAAAAAAAAAGGCCACAAGATGACCAGAACAGCAGGGAAGTCTTGTAATGTGCCAAGAACCTGATGAAGCAAGATTAGATTGCATGAGAGAAAGGGGGAACGGGTACTCAGCAGTTAAGAGATTATTTCCCACTCCTTTTTATAAAGCATAGTGAAATTACCCACTCTCTTGGGATATCAAGAAATGTATACTTTACAGAAAGTAAGTCCCTGTAAGACATCATGTGTCTCAAATGTCTAACTCAACGGAATCCTTCCACTAGAACCTAAGACTATTCATTCAACTGTTAAGAAGGAAAGTATTAAATAAGGATCACACATAATAAAAAGCAAATAACATCACAGAAAAGTGTGAAAGAACCAAGTAGCACTTTCTGAAAGTCATAAAGCAAAGGATAAAAATAAAGGGAACTGGTGAACAAGTGCATCTGACTTTATCAGATAACCTCCATGCCCAGAACTGTTTTTCCCTAAACATTTGCCAATACAGTATCTTAAAAAGCAATGAAATCCAGCTGCACACAGAAGCACTCTGCACTCCTGTGAGTATTCCAGTACTTATTTCTCAAATGTTATCCTGAAGTTTCAGTCCTTTCTGTTCTCGTCACCCTCATATACACATGCCTCAAGATACAGATGGTAGTGTCATCAGTACTGCCATACCACTGATGCCTCAATGGCTATACCCAGCTCCTCGGGACAACAGTAAAAACTCCTGAAACAAAACGCTATCACGGACTCCATATAATCTGGAATTTACTTTTGCAAAATTTCTTGCCCAATAGCGTCCTCCAAGCTTGCACTGAGGGTGAAATTCTCTGTACAGTACATAAATTATCTTGCTATCAGAAGACACAATCCACAGAAATCTCCTATATTAGGCAGGAACCAAGTATAAGCAGAGAACTGTAAGATTCTTTTTAAAGATTGTAAGCATTTTTTGAGCAGTTCTTGTGGACATACACACTCATCCACCAAAACCAGTTAAATCAGAAACATGACCGTCTGAAAAATTCTGAGAGAACTATCAATATATTTGAAACTTACCACACATTATTCCCAAAGCTGTGCTAAATACTGCCATATAACCAAAGTAAAATGATGTTTGAAACAAGCCATACATCCTGAAAAAGAAAGGTAGGAATTTATGTTAGGTATTTTCCCCGGTTTTTTATCAATAAATGTATTCGGCAATACAGTAATCTGTTATTCAATAACGAAAACTACAACTTACTTTGTCTTGAAAAAGTAGTAGTAAAAGGAGTACATGTAAACATATATCGCAGTTGATGCCGCAGAAAGAAAGCTTGTCCATTGCCTGAAAGTAAACACGCATGCCCATCATATATCTAACCAAAAGGCTTCCCAAGAAGACGGCACAAAGTGCTAAAACCTTACCCTGATCAAGTGTACTGGTTCTACAGATTTATTTAACAAAATCAACATGTTGTCTCCTATAAGTGACAAAAGCTTCTACGGCAACAGCTACCACTGATACCAGGTGATGATCCTTCCTCACAGTCCTGTGTGCCTCAACATACGGGGGGGGTTTTAACACACATGCACACACAGATGCACATACACACAGAAAGCTGTACAGAAAGTATCCAAGAACTGCTTTTACTCCTTACACCGAAATCTGGACATGGGACCCTTCGAAAAGGCACATCTAGACTGAAGAAACACTAATTTTCTATAAAACTCTCACCATCTGGTTAACTGTGCAAATAATGTAGTGCTTACCACCTGTAATCCTCTGCGTTTAGCAGGAAATAGGTACAAACGATAGTCACACAAACTGTCACAATGCAGAGGATGACCAGAACCAACATCATAAAGCCATAAACGTAGTAGATCTTGTAAGCCCAGAATGAAGTAAAAATGAAATACCTGAAGAGAGAAAACAAAATATGCAGATGATATTGTAATTGAATGTAAATTATTTTAATTTTTAATCAAATTGGCAGATAGCTGACATACTCACATTTCAATAAAAATTGATCCAAAAGGGAGGATTCCACCTAGGCAAACAATAACAGCTGGTTCCATGAACCTGAAAGATATTAGGATTAGTTTAGGAACAATTTTAATATGGTTATAAATGAAAGATTAAGACATATAACCAGCTAACTAATATAGCACGGAGAATTATTTAAAAAGCATGTTAACATTTCTGTCTCACGCCAGCACAATAGAAAGAAGATTCCCCCAAAGATGTCATGTGTGGATAAAGGAAGGAGTTATTCTTGGGGAAAGCTGAAACAAAACATAAGGCTCATGCCTATCACCTACAGACATAAGGTTAGGCATCTAACCAGCCTTAAAGGCTACAGAAAGGACCTCTCTTGCCCAAAAAGGGCCTAAGCAACCAAGCCCCACAACATCCACTAGCCTTGAATAAAGGCAATGAAAACTCTGTGCTGTTGATGACTACAGATAAAGCAAAAAGCACAAAGAAAACGTTGCAGAGTAATGGTTATAAAATTAAGAACCCGTGTTTATTTTTAATGCTGCACTGAGTCACGAGCATATGGCCAATTTACCTGTAGATTATACTGTCACTAAAGGTGACCTCTGTGTAGCCCTTGCAATGACGCCAAATCCAGCTAGTAACCCGTGATTTAATTTACAGCGTCTTTTATTATTTATAGGGAGACTTGTCTAAGATGACGGTGTGCAATTTCATCATCTTCAAGCAAAATATCTTATTTCTTTTTATCTGTCATGCTGATCCAGAAAAATCCATCAGATTCCCAAGATACAGGTCGCAATATAATTCACATCCTAGCATCTGAGCTGCACAACCCACCATGAACAAGAGATTGAGTGTGCTGCACTTCCTGGGTATCATGGGCATACACGTTTCAGTGCCCCCTTCACTTTGTCTGTTCCATTCCTCTGAACAGGGAAAGCAAGAAGAATCTATTTTAAAAAATCCTCTGAGGATATTTTCATTTCCATAGCTTGCTGCTTCCATCTCAGAATTAAATTAATAGGAAAAAGTGACTGCATTCATGATTTTCCAAAAGCTTAAGTCTACTTTTTGAGACTAGGCAACCCTTTTACAGTCACTTCAAAAATAATAAAGGCTTATTCGCAATTCAGACCATATACCTGGAATATTTTAGGCTCTGTGCCATCAATAAAAGCACAGAATTGGTGAACAGCAAGCTCCTCCCCATCATCACCTGCAAATATGTCTCAGCTTGTACATGGAGACTATTAACCAGAACAGTTCTGCCTCCAAGGCACATTCACTCCTAAATCTGGGAGAGGCAATAACTAAAGAGGAAAGGTTTGGTTTCAAGATACCTGTAAAAGAACTGGGTTATGACCATTTCATTTACATAAGAGACTAAAGAGCATTTCAGGACAAACGTGACTTGGCAATCCAGGACTGTAAAATCTGCTGCAACTATTAACCATGGTGTTTTAATTCAACAGAAAAATCCTATTAAGGAAATGTCACTAGAGCTGTTCTTCTAGGCACAACTCAATTTAAATAAAGTTATTCCAGAAAAACTTTCAATAATCACACCTGAAAAGTCAGTTTAAACATACTGAAGTGAATACTTCTAGTTAACATTCATGCTTGTCTTTACCATTTTTTCTCTGGTATGGGACGAGGCACTGCATTGACACGACATGGAAAATTAGGCTGTCCTGAAAGATTTCGTCCAAGAATTGTACCAACAAGGTTCAGTGGAAGAATGACAAAGAAACAAATACAGCACACTGCCACCTGTAAGCAAAACATAAAATAATAATTAAAAAAAAAAACAAAAAACCACCAAACAAAAAACCAAAACAGGTAGAATATGGCAAAAGAAGATAACCAACCCAATCCGTATGTATTAGTCCTTAGTAGTTACTGCTCTAGAATCATATTCCTAGTTATGAAGCATTAGTCAATATACATCGGTTCTATCAAATATAAGTATTCATTTCCTGAGAAACTTCCTCATAAACACTATTAAGTATATTTTCTTGCATCAGTTGAGAGAACAGAACCATTACGGATTTTCTTCTGCAGTATATGCTGGCCCTGCAAGTTACCATCTAGCAGTTAGGCAGCTGCACTCAAACCACAACTGCTGGGTGCAAAATTTTTCATCTAATCCAAAAAAAGAGAGCCAAACAAAGGATTGCAAAGTCATGTTGGAATGCTACCAATCAGAATTTTGGGTTCGATTTTGTCCACTACCCACCCACCCGGTAATTAAGAAAACAGACTGCCAAAGAGACTAGTGGCCACTGGTGTGCACAGAAACACAATTTAGAAGCACAACAGCCCTACTTACATACAGAGATTAGGTTTATGCACAATGCAGCCAAGTCAAGCCAATGTTCCGGCTCTTTCCAAGGGAACAAGCCTCCCTACAATTTTACCATGAATTGGCTTTTTTCCGCTCTACGTATGTAGCTCTACTTTTGCTATTGCTTGAAGGTAACATATTTTTATCTTCCAAAATAAGAAAATCTGGAGTGTTTAGCAAGACACTTGTAACTCCTCAGCACAAAATGAATTAGCATGAGACAGTTTGGTAACTTTCTGACACTGACAATTAAAGACAAAACAGTTGTATGTAATGCAATAACCGCAGTTCTGAATATTGACCCTGTGACCTTCTCTGTGCAAACATATAAAAATGCAATGCTTTAAAAGCACTGTTGTCTGAGGCTCTGTGTATACCCTGGTGCCTCCTGAGCAAAGAAGCTATATTCCTCTTTCACTCCATCAAGACTCAGAAGACCATGGCAGCAGATTAATCCAAAGCAAGGACACTAGACCAAGTGTAAGAGACACACACTGACTTGTTTAAGAAGCAGTTACTCCAGGATAAATAAAGGCTGCTCATAGGGGTTATATCTACAGAAATCTACTGCAAGCAGCTGAAAAGAAAGGCTAGGCTTCATGAGATGAGGAGCTGCACTACATTAGCTCAATACAAACAGCATTAAGTCATTTACACCAGTTTAAGGCAACATCTGACTAAAGTCAGCGGGTTATCCCTCTGTTATTGACTCGTATATCATTACTAGCCTAGGCCAGATGTGAATGGAAAACATTGCCTGGGGTTGGATGGAGCAAGCCTTCATGCTTCTCCGATGGGGCACACCAAACAGGTGATCAACAAGCAGAAGCAGTGTCCAGACTGCTCTGTGTATCTTTGAGGAGAGGTTATTAAAAAACTACATCTTAAGCCACTAAAATATGAGGCTTCAGTGGTAAATAAGGAAAAGCCAAGTAGTATTTATACTTGCCAATAATAAAGCAGACTTTACACAATTAATACATATTTAATATCTCCTATCTATCTTCTTCCACTACTCAAACACAGGTAAGCATAGTGTCTTAGGCAGGGCACTGACATTACTTAAGAATAAATTACAGGAGTAAGTATACAACTACCTTACTTAATGGATGCAGGTTCTGCCCTTAAAAACACTGCTCAGTCTAAAAGAATGAGATGAGAATTTTCAGAGAAAAATGTCAGTAAGCATTGAAAACACCAAAGAACATCATCTTGAGTGCTACATTTACTAAAATCCAGACCAAAAAGTCCCAGCTTGTTTGAGGTGCAACGGGTGGAAGACACATTCAGGAATTAAGGTCTGGACAGGATCCAAAGAATTTCTGAGATGACCATATTGAAACATTTCCATTTGCAAGAAGAGCTTGCTCTGCTTCCTGCCTAGCCAGGACCTCCAGGTGAGTCCGAGGCCCCTGTCCATGGTGTTTGTGCTGCTTCGGCAGGTAGGTTTCAAACCCGGTTGAGGCAGAAAGCTCGGACACAGGCAGTGTGAAAGGGCATTTGTACTGCTTATTCAGCCACAACCGCCTTTTATAGTGCAGTTACCAAGATGTCTGCAGCTTCATTTTGTGATCTTGGAAATTATCCTTGGCTGGGGATAGTGGTAGAAAGTGAATCCACTGCTTTACTGCAGAAAGAAACTGTCTAGGAACAGCCTTGGGTCCCAAGCTCACCTGGAACAAAACTTAGTAGCTTGTAATTGTCCATCTTGCACAACACATCTACCATAGGGAATCCACAGGGAAAGATTATAACCTTGGAGGGGAACATCCAGGACTAATTACTGATTGGCTGGCAAACCCCTAGATGAAAAAAGGCAGTCAGTAGCCTCTCATTCTAAAGACACCAACTGCAGAGCAGAATGGCTTCAAATCAGGTGGGCAAGGAGAAGGCCCAACTTGTTCCAGCAGGGCTTGGCTGTTGTGTTGTCCAGGAGACTGACTCAGCAGCAGCTCTGAAACCTAAAATGTTTATCTGCATAAAACAAGCTGACACAGACCAAGGTTCCTTGAATAATGGCTTCAGTAAGTACTGCCAACCTGTTCCCAGTACACTTGTAATTGGCATCCGTCAAAAAATCTGAGCGCTTGTGGTTTCATTATCAGATCAGTCAAAACATGATTGGTATTGGTGTAACATCTTCCATTCTATTAACCATCTGGCTGAGCAATGAACTGGTTTCAGACCGAACAGCTAGCATCTTCAGTGAAACCTAGTCAGCAGTATTAGGTAAAGTCCATGTTTTGTTAAACAATGAACTGCCTGTCTTAATGCTATGCTATATTTTGAGAACAACTGGAATTGAAGTACATTTTTTCCTTTTGTTCCTGGAGCCTTCCAGGAGTCTAAAAATCATCTGAGATGATTTTGCAGTGCAAAGGAGGACCAACTAAGCAAGCAAGGATGGACCATAGTGCAGGCACAGGAATGCCTCCCACTTCCACCTCTGATAAGCTGTCCAAGCTGATAAAGATGTAAATTTTCTGTCTTCTGAGGTAACCCCATCAGGTGACAGCAACCTGCTGGTCTTAGTAGGTTGACCAACACACTGTGCTGACCTCGGTAGCATCTTTCTTGCTTTCAACTTGCTATCTGATTCCAAGGTAGTCTACCTGCTCAGACTGATGCTTGCTGAAAATTACTTTCTTCATTCTTGACAGTAATTCTCTTCTCTGGATGCAATAGATGACTGGAGATAGCTGGCTTTTCTAGCTTCTGCCTTTTCAGGCATGTTCCTCTTCATTTCAGATCCGAGGTGAAGACAGTGCCTCCCTCTTACACTGACCAGGTAGTGCCTGTTGCCACAGACGGCAAGAGCAGTGATGATATAGTCTGGGCAATGGTTAAACCTAGAGAGTTGCCTTAACTTGAAGAGATGAATTTATGAGATTTCTGCCTCAATGGTTTCAGAGAATGAGATTACAATGGGGAAAGCAGCTCAGGCAGTTACTGGCCTCCATTTCACCATCACAAATGGTAGGAAGAAACGAAGGCAGTATCAACACACATACACGCTCTGCCCTCCCGCAGAAGGTGCCCGCCCGACAGAGGTCACCAGTAACATACCAAAAACCCAAACCCCAATAACAGATCTTGCATGACAGGCAGAGATAAGAAAGTTAGGTCTTCATGAGACCTTTTAAGACAAGCATTACTATAACATCAGCCGAAGAAATTCAGAAAACAGTTTTAACTACCACTTCAGAAAACACAAGGTACGCAAATCTACTACATCTACAAACCCAGTTTTCCATAAAGCAAACATTCACCATAATCCAGATTACTGAAGACAAATCACATGAGTGTTTCTACCAAGCCAGTACATTAAAACATACCTATGTTGTACAAATCACCTTATTTATACACAAATATCTGATTCAGTTTGCAGATTTTAGTTACCATAGAAGAGACTGTCAACCTCACTGAGCCTGCATTCTTTCTAAACCCTTTCTGTTTTGATGGTAAAAAATATTCCACTGCCCTTGACTGAATATGCAGAATCCAGTTTTCCTCATTTGAAAGGAAACATTGTCAAGAGGGATATAATTTATGTTCTAGTGCCATGTGTTTCATATTTTCTGACAACTGTAGATTAAACTTCATTCAAAGGTGATAATTAAAATTTTTATGAGCATATCTAATATTAAACAGCTACTGGCAGGCTATGGTGCCTTGACTGCTTAATGCACAAGGGAGAAAAGCAATAAAAATTAACTGTCAAAGCAGCAGCTTGATCTTTCCTGTCAGCTACCAAAACTGCACTCTCAGTCATGAGATTCTGCCCCCATATAGAGGTTACTGAATCCGTACAGTGAAACAGTTTTCTGAACATCATCTGGCCAAACATTATACAGAAAAGAATAGAAGGCTTCAAAATAAAGTGTTAATTTTATTACAACCAAGTCGTTAATCTAGGGTGCTGCTTTGGGTAATAAATTGAACGGTTGAAAATTTAGGCAGGAGCATTAAGCTGTGTCTATTTTCAGCAAACATGCAGTTTTTGACCAAGGGTTCGTTCCACAGTCACTTTCACACAATCTGAGGAAGCATCCTGCTGAATGTAGGTAACTAACTAGATTTTTTTTTTCCCTATTTTTAGCCAGGTGAATTTCCTATCTGGCTCAAGCCATTAAAATCTTCGGTGCTATCAGGTCCTCCTTTTTCAGTGGCAGCCAATATTCCTATCAACTTAAAGCTGTCAGGGATGGCTGCATCCTGGATTAAGCTATCTGTTGGAGGAAACACTTTATTCTAGTTTAAACAAGGTATAAAAGATGCAAACACTTGGGTCTCGACCCCAAGAGAAATTCAGTGTGCGTAACCTTATTTAATTAAACCATTAAAAATGCATACTGGAAACGTTAGGCACACAGGAACCTACTGCTCAAACCAAAATGGTACATCTTAAACAGTTTAATAAAAGCTGCATGGATTCTGCAGTCAGACTATCATATTAGTCATAGCAGCCTTAATGGAAATCTTTAAATTATGTATCATACACAGAACAACATAAGCAGTCACAACATATGCAATGTCAGAATTAAGATGGTCCCTTCAAATCCTATCATGCTGTACTCTGAGGAAATTCTGCATTACTCAGTATTTCTGCACTGAGCTACCACCACACTGCTCAAACACATACAGAGAGGTCACTTCACTTTTTGCATCAATTCAAACACACAAACCATAAAGGTGATTAATATACCAAAAAGACTGACAAACATCAACAGAAACCAAGGCACGCAATACCTTCAGAACTCCTCTATGTTCATGAGTAACAAGATATAATAACAAAACAACCCCCAAAAATTCAAATTTGGACTAAAACAATCCCAAATAATTGAACAATACCCACTGCACAGGGGAAGAGATGAGAGGAGAAACCCCCAGATTTTTGCACCTCCTCACACGCTTAGGAAGTTGAAAGTTTTTAAAAGCCCCTGTATTTGAATAAAATCTGTCACATTCTGTAGTGCATTTTGAAGGGAAGAGCAGCTGAAAGGCATCCCAGGGAAGACATTAAGCCTTTGTTCAGGCTCATGGTGTATTTCACTACAGAAGGTTTGTCACAGCGTAGGTAAGACGCCTTGCATGCATATCCAAAAGGGCTAAAGGCAGAGTCCCAAGACTGAAGAATGATACCAGAAACAAGTTTTGGATCTTCCCGGTCCCTGCCACACCTTCAAGATTTCCAGTGTCTGGGATGAGTTCTATATGGTGAACAAAGCTCTGAAATTCCAAATAAACTACAACACCATTGAGGGGCATGAAGGTCCTGAAGAGCCCTATCGATCCGAGCACTTCAAGCCCAAGTGTAGAAGAGCAGACACCAGGTAGATCAAAGATGCAGCAGCTGTGCGTTAGCTTGGACGTCTTGGCTTTGACCCTACCAGCTGCCCTTCCCACACTCCATAGAAAAATCTCTCCGGAGGGAAGAATTAAGCCAGAGAGGAGACTACCTAGCAGTTCACTGGGAAATGGCAATGTGAAGCAGGCAGAGCACAGGACGTCATACTGAAACACAGTCTCTCAGCAACCTTTTAGCTCAGAGACATTTTTCAGCATCTCAGTTTTTGCCTTTTCTAGATTTACAGCCCTCAAGAAGCGGTGGTAATTCTTGCCAGCAATTTAAAACAAGGAGGGTGGTTTCAAGACATGCCAGGATAACAGGAGTACTTTTGTGTTCTAGCGCATTTAGACTGCAGAGGGATTTTATTTCTCCAAGAACACAGCAGCAGCAAGTTTGCACTAGAGAATTCTGGAAGCTTCTCTACACTGAAAACAAAGATGGAAAAAACCAAAGGTATCTTATCCATAAAGCCAGAGGGCTTCCCAGGGACTTCAACCTGAAGCATAACATGGTAATTTCAAACAATTTTCATTTCCTTCTACAAACCAGCTTCATTAGTTAATCTGAAGTCATTAGAGCATTGCTTATTCTGATGAACTTTCCAATTCATAACCTCCTTCTACTAAAAGTCTGCTAACTCCACTGAAGTTTTATTGCCACAGTCATAATGATTCAACACGTTCATAAAACCTTGAGATCATTAAAATCACTGCATATAAAGAGTCCTAACATCCCGATTAAGTGACCCCTGAAGATTTATATTACCATTTGCTTTTGCATGTGCTATTTCCATGGTCTTAAAAATACAAATCAGTTGAACAGATTTACAAGACAAACTTCAGCACAGGTGGAATTCCCTTCCCTCAGCATTCCTGACCTCCAAATGGGAATACAAGTGAGAAATGTGATATCATAAATGCTTGCTCAGCAGTAAAACAGAGCCTCTTTGCACATATCAAAGATCAGTGCTGTAAACGTTTATGACAGTATTGTATATGGCTGCTAGCTTAGGAAAGAAAAGCCAATACAATATTCCTTTGGGGTACTGACCAACTAATGTAAACACATCCAAAGAGAATTTTAGTGTCATTTACTGAAAAAGGAAACCAGAAAAATTAAGTGAACAGTTTATAAACATGTTTGCCTTGATGTTATACTTAGTGGTTTTATAACAACAAATCAATGTAAAAAGTTGGTATTTAGGCATGCACTGAACATACTAATAAAGAGGTGACATACCCAGCAATATACATGTAAAGTGGTGACTCCTCCATCAGTAAAAAAATTGAAAGTCTTTGCCTGAAGCTGAGAACTGTCTCTCTTTTTATTACCATTTATGGCTTCTCTCGCATTTATTCATTAACAATGTATTTTCAGTCACCAACTGAATTTGACTATATCCCAAATAGTAAAAATAAAGATAAATAAATAAAATAAAAATAAAGACAGAACTTGTGATACTAAGCTTCATTTTGCGACAGATTTAAACTAAGAGGAAATCCAAGGCTACTCAAACATCTCTGAAGAACGAACAAGTTCATATATCAAAAACTGATATGCAAAGAAGGAAGCTATAAAAAAAAACGTTAAATGCCAAGACATGCTGCAATATTGAACACAAGCCTTCCTGTATTAAGATATTTTAAGAATGCTACTGTACAAAATTAGAAAAAGCAATATTACAATGCATATTCAAAAAAATTCTGCTCTCAAATAATACACTTTGCAAACTCAACAGAAATTCTGCCCAAGTGATTATTTCTTATCTTGTATTCACAGGGTTATTTGAGGTTGTTTGAAAGGGCCATGACAACAAACAAAATCCTGACAAAAGCCACAAGAAGTAAGTCATCATGATTAAATGAGAAAGTAATCCAACCAGCATTGTTTTTCAAGTGACATGGTTAATATACAGGCACGCGACCATAACTGGATACTAAATACCACTGCACAAAGTGAAAACAGTGGTTCATTTTTGTAAAGCCAGATCTCCTCAGAACGTCTCATCTCATATTGCTGCCTGATCTTTTATTTTTATTTTTTTATGCTTGACTGCAGTGATTTGGAAGTAGCTTTCATTTGCAATGCTCTTGCACTGCATTTTAGCTTATAACCAGTTTGCACTGTAAAACATAGTTTTCCTGTGTCTACAGCGGTGTTTAAATTCTCCAGTGAAATGACTCACCATGGTTCCAAAGGGTATAGCTCTTGAAGCATGATAATAGATGGCAATGAAGTTAATGAAGAAGGCAGTTCCACACACCATTGCTGGAATAAGGAAGGCTCCAATGAACATCTGCTTTATCCATCGCCTTCCTGTAAGAACGGACACTTCAGTGGGACTGGTGAGATACAGTGTATTTTGTTTAAAAAATTAGCAGCAAGCTCTCCAGAACTTAGGTGTTTGACTACTTCTCCCCCAACAAGGTCAAAGAAATAAGCAACAACGTACCACATTGATACAGGAGCGAAAAATCAATTAACAGTTTCATTTGACTCCCAACAACTCACAAGATGCAGCACATTAATCAATTTATTAGGCCAGGTGAAAAGACAGGAAAAAGGATACAGCGTGAGAACATTTCAGCTGAAGAACAGCATACGCTGACTAAGCTGGCCAAGAAACCACGGTATTGAAACATAAGTGTGTATGTATACTGCAGATTAGGAGAGACAGAGATAGCAGAGCTGGCCCTGTGCAGAGCCTGCTCACACCCTGAGAGCATGTGAGAGCTCAGCAGTGCTCCCAGGACAACTCAGCACCACAGCTGCTTTCAGGCAGCACCTGCTCTGGGCTGTCTTGACCCAACTAAGCTGACTCCATACATTCAGGATGCACTATGGAACTGGCTGTCCCTGGTATAAAGCAAAATCCCACAGCATTTCATATACAACAAAATTAACACAGATACCTTCAAGAGCAGAAAAGGTAGAAGGAAAACAATTTCTAAACCCCAGGCATAAAGGGAACAGCAACACTTGTTAGCACTTGTTATGAAGTTTAAAGCTCCCCAAGAAGCTAAAAAAAAAAAAACCCTTTGAGCAATACCCTATGAATTTTCACTGCCTGTATTCCCTTTTTTCCATGCTCTTAAATACTGCCTATTATTTAAATTTAATATCACCATAGATGCATCTGTAGTACGCACTAAATAAAAAAAGTTAGAAAACTAGCATATGCTTTTCAAGATCATCATATGTATTTTCCCCATACGCCAACACAATCAGCCTTTCAGTTTGATATGTGTTTGCTCTGTAAATAGAAACGAAAAATCTATTTCAACTACACAGCATGGTACGTATTAGAAGAGCAACCCTAATTTACTTAGACCTGTTTTTCTAAAAATCACTAGGTTTATACCCAAGCCACATGAAAAGAAACATCTAACCTCCAAACTCCTAGCAGATTAGAGTGCAGTTGAGACTGAATACTAACAAGTATGTTGTGCTAAGAAGATACAAATTTTCTTCTGCAAACTTACCAGAATTATTTTTTCTAAAGCACTGTAGAAGGTAATAGATATTGATTACTCTTTTATTGCAGCACAGGGAATGGACGAAGCTAGTGGACTGCAAGGATGTAATTGGTCATAACGCAGAGGCATAGTGGGGAGCACTTGAAGACAGCCTGTCCAAATCTGTTATGTCAGTTTTATTGGGCTTCTGCTCTCTACTGATACTCATTTTGAATTTGCTAAGTATAAAGCAGAACACATGCTGGAAAGTAGAGTAACCTTTAAAAGACGCTATAAACTGTTTCCCCCATTCACAATTAATGGTCTAGTAAGTACTGTATACTCATCCTTCCCGTATTAGTAAATGTAACACTGGCCCCCTGGTACCTATAGAGGAGGGCTATGTAGGAGTCATCAGAGACGATGACATGAGCTGTTGAACAGCGTGTTACAGAAGGGGGAGAGACTATTATGCTCTCTGGATGTCATGAGCCAAGCAACTACATACAAGAGTATAATGAGCAACTCGTAAGACAGAGCTGTTAACTCTAGTAAGTGCTATAGCTCTTACTACTTTCAAATTAACCAAAGACTTCAGCTATCTTTAGTTAGAAAATGCAGCCAATACTGAATAGGAAATAGAAGTTAAATATAGCCAAAATATTTTCTGTTTATGACAATTTTAACAGATTCCATCTGAATGGCCTAGTGCCATGAGGACACTTCTGTATTAGCCTAAATCAGAAAACAGTAACTTCTCCATTTAACAATGCAATGAAAACGCTGAAGCATGAAAACAGTTTACCTCCTTGTCTAGCATAAAGGCTTCCTCCAAAATATCCATTCACAGGCGATGTTGCAGCATAAACAAATATAGCTGTGCTAAGCATTGATCCTCTCCTACAAGACGTGGGGTTTTTTGGCAAATGAAACAGAAAACCAAACAGTATTAGAGCAAAAGATTACAGTAAGAAAATGAACATTTAGCAGAAGCAATTATTTAATATTTTCAGGTAATGTAAAAAATGTACAGTGCTTAAATTGTAAAATCTGCAAAAGAACAGAATTGTTCGTATCCAAAGCTTCTGGCCAAGTCTAATTCAATCTGGAAAAAAGAGTTCTGACATACTACATTCTTTTCTAACATTCATTTACTTTCACTGGAGTATAAAACTTCACCTCTGATCAAAAGACTCTGACATTTCTATGTGCATACTTTGTGTCTAAAGAACTATTTACATGACATACATTAAGTGTAAGATTCAACTATTGCAGAGAAAAGGTCCTCTTTACTCTATATAAAGGCCACTATTAACAATAATACACTACGATTGTGAATGATGTTTCTGCCATCCCTCAGAAATTAACTTGTAAGATTGAAATTGTTCATCTTACAGAAAATGAGAAAACCTGATTTAGAAACTATAAATACTATAATGAAGCCACAAATCAGCACTGAGTAGTCCAATCAGAAGAGTTTAGTAATTTTTAAATTACTACCTCATTAAATGTTGGAGTACTCATTTTGGCATATTTTTTCTGAAATTTTACTGGCAAAGCTAATAATTTTAAATCACAAAAGCCATTTCCAAATACATTTTTAAAAATCATGTCTAAGAATAGCAAGACACAGATATTATTCATTAATAGAGCTGTTTCCCATGCCCCTCTGCTAGCCTTCGACAGCAAAAAGCAGCAGAAGGTTTTCAGCCAGCTTGCTTTACTTTCTTCAAATCAGTTGTTCTGACAGATTCCAGACTATGGGCATTTTGGCTTTTGATGAACCATTACTGGTTGGCTGCCCTATTCAAAGAAGCATTCTTCAGTACAACCGCCTTCCATGACTGCGTGGATTGAACTAAGCAAGTATACCTGTTGGTCACACACACTAAAGCAGCATTATGCTAACATTCACTTCTTAAAAATAAATAAATAAAGCAATAGGTCCATTTTAGAAAGCTACAGGTTAGACAGAAACCAATTTTAATACTTCTCCTAACTTAAGACTATTTAGAAACACACACAAAGCCCCAGAAGACCACGCACAGTCTGAAGTAATACATGTAAATCCAGGCTACCTGTAAAATGACCAGCAGTAGTTCATCTAAAATTATATCAAAATTTCCTGTTCTTGAGCTTACTCACTTATGTTTCACATATTCTAATGGACAATCTTCCCAAAACACAAACCGGTACAAACCATATCAATAGCTGACACAACCAAATTTCACTGAGACACTTTTAGTTGGCATCAGCTGCATGATCCCTAGGAGTTTTAACAGACCTGAAGAACAAGCCATCGCTCTTGTAATTCTGGTTTACAGCCTTCTTCACTCACATCACTATTTTCCTAAACATAAGAATTACCTGCTCCAGATTTGGTCAATTGTTCTGTTACACACCCAGAATTAAATTCACTTTGAAAGTGATATAAAAGTCTATTACAATAAAAGACTAAGTGCACATATATTTTTTTTAATTACTGTTCTGACACATTTTACAATTGCCATTACTAACTTACAGCTTCCCTACAGCACACAAACATTGTGAAACGGTTTCATTCCCTCCCTTGAAGGGCTGACAAGCTGTACAATTAAAAATGTCTATGTAAGTCTATACAGAAATGTAACCATGGGGCACAAGGGGGGAATAATACCATATGAAAAATGAAAATATGACAAGATAGTGGTACTACAGACTCACTTTTTAAACACAACATGAGGAGGTAGCTAAATTCAAAAACAAGAGTTCTCTCTAGTGGCACATTAGAAGTATTACAACAAAGCACTTGTAAAACAGTATTGCCCCCGCTACCCAAAATATGATCACTACAGAAACAGATACGAAGTCCGTCCAAGACACCAAAAATCTCAAACAGTTAAAAGGTAAAAAGGAAGGGAATTAGGTGAACTGCAAGTGGTGTGTTAAATTTAAACCTGAGTACTGTTTGTTTCTTCAAAGCAAAGTCTCTCCAGTCAGGACCACAGCCTGGTCCTATTGCTGGAGGTCTGGGCTGGGACAGTTAGTTTTCTTTGCAGCAGCTATTATGGGACTGTTTTGGATTTGTGCTGGAAAAGCATCGATAATCCTGGGATGTTCTCATTGTTGTTGAGCAGTGCTTACACAGAGTCAAGGACTTTTCTGCTTCTCACACCACCCTACCAGCAACTAGGCCGGGGGGTGCACAAGATGTTAGGAGGGAACACAGCCAGGACAGCTGACCTCAACTGCCCAAATGGACATTCCATAACATATGACGCCACACACAGCACATAGAGCTAGGGAAGAAGGAGGAAGGGGGGGAATGTTTGGAGTTCTGGCGTTTGTCTTCCCAAGCAATGGTCACCCGTGATGGAGCCCAGCTTTCCTGAAGATGACTCAACACCTGCCTGCCGATGGGAAGTGGTGAACGGCTTCCTTGGTTTGCTTTGCTTGCGTGGCTTTTGCTTTACAGATTAAACTGTCTTTACCTCAACCCATGACTTCTCATTTTTACTCTTCTGATTGTCTCTCCCATCCCACTGGAGGGAGGTGAGCGAGCAGCTATGTGGGGCTTAGTTGCCAGCTGGGGTTAAACCATGACAACATGCAACACAAGCAGAGAAGTATCAGTTCGAAAGAACTTAAGAAACTGCATCTCCATTCCCAAGAAGACATGTGGATAAGATTGGCTTAATGCGTTGTCAGCAGTAAAAAGGACTATTCACAACACGTTACACACCTATTTGTCTTTACTGGACACAGCAGGGAATAAAGGGTAAGAAATACAGTAATATCACTCCAGACGAAACGAGGAGTGAAATATGTACCTTTTAACATTTATTTCCCAAATAATCTACCCACAATGCTGCAGAACATCGAACTAGTTTCATAGTAAAACATTAAAAAAGTAAAATTAAAGACAACCAACTCACATGAGAAGTGTAGGACAAAGTTTCACTACAGCTTAGAAGAGTCCTTCTGAATACTACATCTGATCTAAAGATAAAGACTAAGGACTCTCAAACACATTTTTCTAGGCCAGTTAGAACATTCATTTTGGCAATGATTTTGTTCCGTTAAGCATTTATATGCAGAAGGCATGGCACAATTATACTTACTCTGTGTATAAGTCTTCTATCATTGCAACAACAATGACTATCAGAGACACAGCAAAAATTTGACAACCAGAACCAATAAGTGATGAAAATATCAGAGGATGACTGGATGGTCTAAAAACATCTCCATGGACCTGCTTCCACCCATACTCGTCACCTAGATCTCTGTCCTAGGAACAACAACAACAAAATGTTTAGGTCTAATCATGACAATTAATGACAAACACACAATAAATTAAAAGTTTAATTTATTAAATCAACTTCAAGAGCAAGTATGTCTTCTCTCCTAAATGCATCAAATCTAGAAGAAAAGTTTACTTTCCAGATGCTTATGAAGACAACAAAAATTACTACCTGAATGCATGATGCAGTAAAATCTATCAGATTCCCTCCCTGTCCCTAAAACCCTCTAAGTGCTTAGGAGCATACACAGGCTTCTATTATACACTCAAAATGGACCTCATTTAACCTAAGTGTGGATATGAACATTAACACAGTTACTACAGACAGAATTCTGAGTTGTAACCTAGTAGTATGTCATAAAGAAAACCAGTAACAAGACATATATAAGGCCTTTTTCTGTCCAACCGAAGAAAGCCATTCAGAGCTGCTAACACAACAAACGTACCAAGAGCAAAAAGTAAGCCTTAAAAAATCGATTTAAAAAAGTATGACTACAGATCTTACCATATCATCCATTTCTTCCTCCTTGCTGTATCTTGCATAATCTTTTCGCAAAGTTCTCATTAATATCATAGACACTAGGCCAACCAGAAAGATCACCATCATAAAAGAATTGAAAATTGAAAACCAGTGAATCTACAAAAAGAAAACACATCCCTAAGGTTTAGGTCTGTAAATGTGTTTCAAACTTGTTCCAATAAGGATAAATTGTTGCATAGCAGGACAGCTTGTCAGCACTAGCTAAGTAACAATAAACCCTTACTCTAAGTAACACTACATTTGTAGAAACTCCCACTAAAGCAGGCCCACGAGACACCATACATAAAGCTTTCAACAGCCAAGCTTGCTCATGATGAAGCTATCACAGCTTAGTTAAGCATCAGCAAAATTTAAGCAACTGGTTGGGCATGCTCCCTTGGTAAAGGAAAGGCAATATGATGTACCGCTGCCTTCCTAGAGGAGAGGTTTTACTAAAAGAGGCACTCAGAGTCAAAAAGCCAAAGGAACCACTTCTTTGCACAGGACCAACACATGCTGCAGCATTATTTTGCCTCTGACAAGCACATATTCTAGTTTTCACTGAGCTCCAAACAGAATCCAAACCCTCTAATATCAGGAAGAAGTACAGCTCAGTATACTACTCCTAAAGAGATTACAACCACAGGTTCAAACTGTTGCAACTGATATCACCAACTGGTTTAGACCAATGCTTTTTGCTTTACATTCACCTCAATAAAGAGTCTACATATGCAGTTATTCAGCTTACAAGCTGTACAGTTGTGTCCCTGAAACTTCATTGCTTCTGACCACGTGCATGTATTTTCTTGAACTGCCTTGTCTTTGCTGCAGGCTTGAAGCTTGCCTGCACGTTTACTCTAAAAACCAAGAGCCATCCTATTTGAGCAACAGATCTGTCACTAAAACCTACAGTCCTAGACCTGCCTGTTTCATTGTCCCAGAACACCTGGAACATTCAAAGATGTCATCCAAAAATTCCTTGACATCTTCTGAACTAAAGCAACCATTTCAAAGGGGTATTTTGGAAGGTTGTCTTAGAACAATACATACTCTGTGCTGAAAGAAAGATGGGTCAAGGTACTTGTCAAAGCGGTCTTCAAACTTCACATCTGATTTCTTCCATTTCACCTAAAGAGAGAAAAATTTACTCTTGAAAAGCTGATTATAACATGTTCAGCTATACTCACATGCAGAAACCCAAACTGTATTATAAAAATCATCCACTTCAGATGATGTCTTCAATATCAATCTAGGTTTTGGCAAAAACAATGGACCAATATTCTTAATGACTGCTATCTACAGGTCAGACATAGAATGAACATAAGCCACCTTGCCTCATGGATCTAATCTTGTCTATGCCTGTTTGAGAGCGAGGAAGAATCAGTCTTGACTGGCTCAGCTCCCGTTGTCTCTGCAAGACTAACCAAAGATGCAAAACTTCTAGTTTTCAAATACAACAAACCCTTTTCATGTTTATAGAGCTCATAAAGATCCTGACAGTGAAGGTGCCAGAATCAAAATCCATCAAACTACCCTATTTTTCAGTTTTGTCAAAGGAACAGTTCAAAGATAATTGGGTTTTTTCCCCCCACAGTAGGTACTTGTAAAATGATGAGGCAACACTTTTGAAAAAAGCTCCCAATTTGCCCAAGATTTCAGAACAAAGGTTAGAGAAAGAAAGCATATTTAAATATATTCAAGAATGATGTGCTAGAAAGCAGTGGAATTTATCATAATTTTTTTTTTTTTTTTTTGCTGACAGCACATTCCCTTTTCTCAACATTTCCATGTGCTGCGTTGTATGTAGAGAGGCTTATGGAGAACACTGCCAGTGTTCACTGAGCAATGACAACACCCTCTTCTTCTGCCCCCCCAACGGCAGCTGAGATCTGTTTTGCTGCCCCGCACTGAGACTGGTATTCAGTGAAATCATCTGCACCTAAATACTCTGAGTACGGTGCCCAAGGAAAAAAGATGCAGTCTAGCAGAAGTGAGGCAAACGAGAAGATACAAGAGCCGATTTAAAACAGATGCCAAAAGGGAAAAAAAGACGGCATAAAATGAGATACAATCTGGCTGGAAGTGAACTGGATAAAATGGATCAAGCTGGACCCTAAAAGACAGACATTAAAATTTTAAAAGCTGAAAGCTGCGCCTAAAATCCCTAAGACCACAGGATTCTGCAATCTAGACACTTCAATTGCTAATAAATAACTCTGGAAGAGTATGTGTTTATGGCCCTACTACCACAAGGTAAGAGCATATTACTGCTATCACTTACTCCACCAGCTGCACAAAGGACTGCTTTGGATTTGGAAGATTTAATTGTACCAATAAACTATAGGGTGCTAACATGGATGCACAGCGTATCTTTCAGAATTCTTGCAAGATTTTCTTCATTTTAATTTTAAAATGCAATTTCAGAAATTAAAGACAAATCTACAATAAAATCTTTTGAAAAGCATGCCAAGATTAGGAAATACCAGGGGTTTCAGTGATCTTGAAACAAATGCAGCCCCCTTGTCTGTATCTTTTTAAAATACATGACAAGGAACTATCCAACAGATGTTCTCTTATTGAGTACAGAGGAAAGCATACAAATGTAGACTGAATACTCCTATCACTCACCACAGTCCTGAGACAGATTAAAAACCCCAAGACTCAAGTATTACTCACTTAGAGGTATGACATGTATGTTCTTCAGTTCAAATTACAACCTTGTTCAAGATCAGCAGCTTAAAACATTACTAGCTTTCAACATTGTTTTAAGAAGACACATTTCTCATTAAAGCATCTGCCACTAAGAAGCACTGCGTAGAAGAAATCCACCAGAGACAATCTGTGAATTAAACACCATGCACCAGCCAGCAATTGCCCAGTGGTGCCAACAGAATTTCATAGGCAAGTCCTGAGCTCTGTACATTAAATGTATTTTAAGGGAACATCTAATGTTATTTTCATTACTGGCAGCTATTCAGTGCTGTCCACCTCAAAATTCACAGAGCAAGTGGACTTCACGATGCTGGTGGAATTTGAAATGGAAAATTTAAAAATTTCTACTATCAATTTTGCAGTATAAATAGGGAGATTAGCGTAAATGTAATTCTAGAAAGCAATTATAAAAATCAATTATCTGCACTTTAAACCACACAACTTACTCAGCATAAGAAAAACGTAATAGTGGCAAGAAAACCCTCTGAAATAAAATCTTATACTGACACCTACTGCTAACACGTTGTGGAAAAGCACGGCATTAAGAACTAGTTTCAGTATACAAATGTGAAAATGAGAAGTGAACGATTACAGATCTAAGTAATACCAAATAAATAAGGAGGAAAACCAAAAAAATTTACTTACTTAGATCAGCAAATGTTTATTCATTACCTTTTATCATAGCAATTCAATATAACAGCAGAGGCTTCAGAGAAAACTCTACTAAAGGTTATATAAATAAGACAATTTTCTACTGGAATTGCAAAACCAAGATAACCTTTGATACTAAAAGCTTTCTAAGTATGAAGGCTTACAGTGGGTTTTGATCCTAGCTCAGAATTCCGTTCAAATCTGTGATGTCAGAGGTCCAAACATGAAGAAAATGTACCTACTGGGGGATCCTCTATACTTCCAGTCTCCATACCTTTGGGGACCTCTTCCTTTCCCAGCAAAACATTGCTCTGCATATTATACAACTTTCAGCTTTAAGTGTTTTTTTAAAAAAATCATCATTTTACATTTATTTACATCATATTACATTATTATTATAAACCTACCAAGGTTTTTCAGTAATGAAAAAAAGTAGTGTTTGAAGGAGTGAAGATGCATCTGCCTCTAATACAGCCTGACATATCAACACATAGTTGTAGGTATAAAAGTACCTATTAAGCTATTTCACCATGCAGAATTTCTTATTACAGGTGCATCACCAAATTACTTACTGAATACGACATCTGGATTTTTGTGTTTGGTACCAATTTCACCTTTCCTTCACTGGTCAGATTGACATCTACAATTCTATTTCCATTGTAACCTATTTCAAGTTTTTTATAAGTCCAAAGGTAATAATCTTCTCCATTTTCATCTGCTTCTCCAACAATACCTGCAGAGGAAACAAGCATCTATTACAGGTATGCTTTTCAAATACTGTGATTTTTTTCAATATGCATTAAAAAAGCTCTGCCAGCTAAAAAAGCAGTATTACAGTAAAGAGAACACAGCAGACCTCATGCTCTTCTTTTCAACTCTAATACCTGGAATACACAATCCACAGGTATCTGCAAGAAACATTTTGTAATGGTATTAAAATAAAAAAGCATGCAGCTAGAAACACTGCAGAAGAAACAGGAGACACAACAACAGTTCCTCTAATTTTATTTGGAATTCTTACCAGATAAACAACTAGCTGAATACAGAATTAATTTCCATGAAGAGAACTTGAGCCACAACCTCTGTTTTACCATCTCCCATCTATCCCTTCACTGATTTTTCTTCCTCTTAAAAATTTTATTTTCATTCTGTATTCCTCGTTAGTTGACTCCCCAACACATACCTTTTGCTCTCATTCGCACACAAGCTTCCAATGCTTGCCAGGAATGACAGTTTATGACTACTCTCTCTGTTACTGTCACCGGAAAAATCAGAAAGTTATCATTTACTTGAAGTTTTTCATTCCCTCCAGCATGGAAAGCTGCTCAGATGCTTCTTAAGAATCAGAACTCAACTGAACTCAATACTAACCCTGATTAAGTTACCACTTTCCAATAAATTACTGCAAATTGTCTAATCTACTACAGAAAAATTCCAGAGAATGTACTATGCTGGGGGAAAAGAAGTCAAGTCTAGCAGTCACCAGGTTCACAGGCTACAAGCATCATCTTTAATGTCAAGACCAACATACTAGTGATATCATACAAAATGGATAGCCACAATAAAAAGAGCACAAGATATTCAAAGCTGGGGGAGCGGGAGAACAAGGAGGTGAAGGATATGGAACAGGTTACCAAGAAGCAGCAGGTGTATGAAGGAATGGCACTTGTGCATTACCTGTGTTTTTTAACTTTCAAGGTGGTATTTTTCTGTCATGTTTTTTATTCATGCTCATCGCTCAGGATTGCCTTGTATACACCATCCACATGAAACACGTACTGGTTTGTGCCTATGCCATACAGCCCAGCACCTGGCATACCATCTGTTCCCATGCTAGTATCCAAAACCATGACTACTTAAAGGACATTCTGATCAATCACTACCTGAAGGAGTGAATTAACAGAGTGCTACATACACTTAAGGAGGTGCCCTGCAACAAAGACAGTCAAGCCTAGACACTCCACTGCTGGATAACAATTCAGGAAAAAACAGAGAATGGAATTGGTGTTATTTGAATGCACTTAAAAAGATCTGGTTGGCTTTTTAAGGTCAGAAAACAATGTAGAAGTCATCTATTAAGTATCACAACTTCAGGTTCTGGTTCAAAGTATTATCAAAACCAGTTTTTTAATATCACACAAAGATGATAATTAGATTCCACGTTTGTTAGCTGTAGCATTAGGAATGACGACTTCTGCATACAAAGCATACTATTGAAGAATGTGAAAACACTGGAATCACAGTAAAAAAGATTTTTCAGCTGAGAGCATAAAATTTAGTCAGTGTGTAGAAGATTTAGTAAGTATATTTGGTCTTCAGTATTTGAGGCAAGAAAAGCTGTTCCCAAATAAGACCAGAAAAATCAGTCCTAAAAAGGAAATCCTTCAAACTCACTACCCACATAGGATTCCAAAGAAGTCAGCTTAGCATCCATCATACTTGGGCAGTCTAAAGCCTACATAGCTGCCACTAGTCTAGGAAAATCATTCACTGCTCTTTTGCTGAAAGGCCAAAGGCGTAAGAAATACTGTAGCAACAACTGTCATTCATGCGTGCTTTTTAAAAACCTACCAGCAACTGAACAAGTACAGTGAAGGCCACACAGATTAATTAGGGTCTACTCCAAGCTCTGTCACAGAGCTGTTACACTAAGCAAATCAGCTGATAATCAGCTGTCAGGCATTACAGTGTTATCTCTTAAAAACACACACATTTTTTAAAAAAGCAAGGACCTTCCTGACTAACAGATAAACAATAAATAAATTGATAAATAAAACACTAGCATTTCTGGCTGGGACTGATGTTCATCAGATAGCTACTTTCTAAAACCAATTAAAAGTTAAAGTTAAAAAAACCCACCCTCTGTCAGAACAAATGATGAGTAGCATTATCCAGCACACTACCTATTATCAAAAGACTTTTGTCACGTGGCTTGAACTGTACTTTTGTAGGTATTGTGGGATTTTCTTTATGTTGGGTGGCTTTACCTCCTTCCTGGAACACAAGTCACAAAGACTTTATGTTTTGTGGTATTTCAACTTTCCCTTCAGTTTATATCTACAATGGGCTTGCAGAGTTTGGTTGACTACTATCAATGCCAAGTACAATCTGCAGAGCACTCTTTACCAGGTATGTGATCACAGGTTACAAGGGAGTAACAAAAAACAGTGCTTAGGAGACAGGGGCAATAAGGACACACACATTCAAGACACAAGCACTTCTAAGCCCAGATTAATAATACTCAGCAAGAGCAATTTTAAGAACTGTATAAGAATGAGTAAAATAAAACTCCTTCATATAACCAGACTGCACGTGCTAAACTGTTAAAAGCCACTAAATTACCACAGAAGTAAATCAAACAGTTCTTGTGTTAGTAATAAACACAAGAACTAGCAAAATAAAGTTTAAAAAGTTTTACGAAAGTTATTATTCATGAACACATTCATGAACGTGGGCCTTATAACTGACCTATCTAATCACCACTAACATTTAAAAGAATTTAATCCTAAGAACTTGGTATTATTAAATCAGTGCTTAAAAAATAACAGCTTTTCACTGTTTTTGTCATTCACTAGCACAAGCCATCCTACTGTTCTTTCACTGCAAGAATCCTTCAACTTATTTGTATTGCTTTATTCCACAAGCTCTATATACTTGTGAGATTCTTTTAATGAAGCTTAGTCATTAAATGACTCCACAAAACCCACTAGCACAGGGCTCCTGTAGTTGTAAACCAGTTGTTTACACGTAGTATCACTCACCCCATATTGGCAAGTCATCAATATACATCTGGTACCAATAGTGATTTTTGATAGCATACACAAACGCATCTCTTCTGCCTTTGTCCAAGTCAATTTCACAGTAAGTAGTCTGCATTACATCGTCTGCAAAATAAAGCACAGTTAACGATTTACCAATGAGCTGGCTCGAAGCGAGGGCAAACCAAGTACATGGAGGAACAGACATTGCTGGAATCTTGAACCCCTCATGGCTATCCTCAAGTAAGTAACAAAAAAGAACATTTAAAAAAAGGAACCATTAAAACAATTACATGATGGATTTTGTAATTCTACCCTTCCACGTGTAGAAGCTTCCCACAGACTGGAAAAGGAAAGTTTTTGAAGTACCCTTTTGCTACTTCACCTACACTAAATTATGATCCGCTAGCCAATGGCAGCTTTACCTGGACAGACCGTGAGACCTAACGTAAGGTATGAAATTATTAACAAATACTTAAAACTCAGGCTTACTGACTAGGAAAACTGTTCATAAAAACAAACTTTAAGTTCCCAGCAATTTTCAAGAAACCACCATAAAGGAAGAAACAAAGCAAAGGTAGGGAAAAAAAGGACCTAAGACAAAAATAGAAAAAACACTAAGAATGCACAAGAGACTGCATTTGGAAATACCGTAAAACCACCTCTTACAGCTCATATGTAATGCAGTTAGTAGCTATTCTTTCACGTCCAAATTTCCTTCCCTAATGTTTCCTTTTCAAGTGAAAAAAAAGAACAAAAGTGCTCATATTTACAAGAGTTCAGGCAGCAACAGATTTAGACAACCCCCCCATCCACTTACTAGTAAACGTTATCACTCTGCAAACAGTGAAACCAAGTGAACGTAAATAATAATTCCTAGTAGATAAAATTAATTTGCGCCACAAGAACAGCTCTAACCTGTATCAAAATTCAGCTTAACTTCTCCTATATACTAACTGCAATATAAAGCTTAGAAAGAAAATCAAATCACCCACACAGAAAAGGCAAAGCCAAGCAGAGTATTTCCAACACAAACCATTATTTTTCTGATTTTGACAACTTGTCAAACTGAAAATATGCACAGTCGGGTCACACAAAACTGAAGCAGAGCCTGGTGAAGCACAATGGTAAGAAACCACATAACAGCAGCCCTGCATAGCTGCAGTGATTTCCTACAGCCCTGGAGAAAGTAGTGCCCCTGGCTATTCCAAAATGGATGCATCTCTTGCTCCTGTTTCTTATGAAAATTTTAGTATTTTCTACTTTTGTTTCTTCTAAGACATAATGAATGCACTCTAAACTTCATTTTTCACTGAAATAAAAAAAAAAAAAAATTCCAGACTGACTTATGAGACAAGAAAACTTGCTGAGGAAAAAAAAAGGGAGTAACAAAACCATTCATGTCAACAAGTGTCCCAAGAAGACTTTTAGACCACGGATTACATTTTCAGGACCTGTACTCGTACATTCAGTAGAGGGAAGCCATTAAAGTTGGCACCACAGCTGAAACACAGACTTACAAATCCAGGACTCAGTTTGCATTTACGCCTCTGCTGAGCTGGATCCCATACTTCTTGGACTACATTCCCCCAAAAATGCCTCTGCTTTGCACTTTTTCACTTTAACAGATTTTTTGAGTCATCTTGACATTAATTAAAAGAAAAAAAAATCAGCCCTATCTTCAGGATTTCTTGCGAAGTAGGCAGTAATTCTTTCCAAAATACCTGGCACTTTATTGTTATCCTCTAGCAGTTTCATACTATACTCAAAAAAAGGATAACACCTTTCTAATGTTAAATTTTATAACTCATGAAGGATTGTTCAACACAGACATCAAAGGAAAATATACGGTGAACTGAAGTAAGGGTGAAAGAAAATCTGGTATGTGAAGCATTACCTAGCACAGGAGCATGGAAGCCTGACCTGGGGAAGTGCTACAGGAGCCAGGCTGGTTTGAAGTGGCTCTCTCCTGACTGGTTCACCCACACACACAGCAGTACCAGCACAACCCAAGGACACCACAGTGATAAGGAGCAAGTGCTACTAGTGAAATAAAAATAACATGAACCACAAGTGTTCTTTTTAGAGACCTTTCCTATTTTATAGCCTGAACACAGCAGCCTTTGCTCGCAGTTATTAACCAAGACAAATTAGGTATTAGTTTGTAATACCAAGTTGCTCCATGGGCTTTCAGACCCCTGGAATTTGCCTTTTTGGTTTTCCCCTCCTACTAACTGAAATGAACCATTCTGCATCTACTCTGGGATGTAAAGAGTGGCTTTTGTTGCTGTAACAAAACAAAAACCACCCCAATAAAACAAAAAGTCATTTGAAGTGAAATGCCTGCACCGACATCTGACCACGCTGCAGACAGAACGTGAAACAAAAAACTGTCTTCATCCATTTTTACGGATTTTACTCCCAGGATTCAGATTATCAAAAGGCATCAGTGAGATGATATAATCAGGTGTGGATCAACTACGTTACGAGTTACTCCACTGCACATACACAAAAACACAGAAGACCACCTCACACAATTCCTGCAAAACACAGGTGTGACTTCACATATGCTATATGATTGCACCCTCAGCCCTGCTACATAGTAGAGTTCCTCTCATGTCCCCCTAAAACAACTGAACGAAGGCAAGAGGAGTGAAGACAAGTGCTCCTTTCTTCAGCCACTGAGACTGCTGAATCTGTTGTTTAGTTACAGGACAGGATTAGATGGTTAAGCTTAAGTCCGCTGTGTTAATTGATTAAATGAAAGTAGCTTAGAAGAGCATTCAGTGGCTGGGGAAGCTGAAGTCTACTTCATTACAGCGTTACCAGATCTAAGCTTCTGTGGTGTTAGATAGCTCTTACTCCAGCTATGGTTGCATGTGAAGTTAGAGGTATGTTTTGCCTTGTGTCTTCATCAGGGATGTCTAAGAGGTAATATCCGCTATATAATACAGCTTCAGTAATGTCAGTGGCACATGAAGCAATTGATAAATGAGCACGAAAGCAAGACTAGCTAGAAAAGCAGGCGTGCTTATTTCAGATTTCAAATTTCCTATGACCAGTCAGATCAGCTGGATTTTATTCACACATATAAACCATATAAAACCTCTCTATATCTGACCCTCTCCTAGTACAACACCAAACATCCTGAATGGCTGTCATATTTTCTAGAGGTGTTGCAGAAGGAAGTCTTGGGCAAGGATTTCTCACTCAGAAGTACTGTCAGCTAATAACGTTTCTAAATAAGCTCAAAATTCAAGTACGTTAAAAAAATCCTTCTCCCCTTTAAATTCCTCTTCTCTAATTGGTGTTGTATGGCAATGTCAAAAAACAATGTTGTAATGATGTCGCTATGAAGTCGGTGTTCAATACATTTAATAATTCACTAGGTCTCAGGTGTAACAGGATGTCAGTTCACATGCTTGAGTAAAGAACTTGACATATTACATGCAAAGCACTCTAGATTTAGCTTGACAAGAGAATTAAGCCAACTGAAAACGTAACGTTCTAAGTGTATGTTAATAACTCATTACTTTCTTCATGAAGACATTTATACGGATTTGAGACCCGTGACACAAGAACATTGTTCATATTTGTAACAGAAGGGAAATGCAGCCATCCTGTGCAGTCACAGGTATTCTTTCACATGACGCCTTTTTAAACACAAAAAGCAACGCTACTTTGTGGATTTCTGAATATGCTGTAGATTTGCCCCACCAGGCGCCACAACAAGCATTCAAGTGCAAACCTCCATTCATTCTCAGCACAATACATTTCTGCAGAGCTGTTATTTTCTTGATCTATTTCAAAAAATATAGGCAAGATCCACTGATTCAACTGACAGTTTTACTTACGCGGTCTGCAGTGCTCAGTAACTGACAGCTGCAGCCTAAATAATTCTTTGAATATGATGAACAACATGCAGTTTCACACTTATCTGCTACTGCAGTCCAGTCACACTATGTTGAGAAGGGAACTGTGTTTTATTGCAGAAGCTAATTTATAACAACACTTCTAATTCCCCTTTACTGACTCCACAGGATAAAATTCTAGAAGTATGAAATCTAGATCTGATTTAATTTTGTAAACCCTTACAACACTCATTTAAAAAGGAAAAATACCTGTAATTTTCAGTCTTGCCATAATCCCAAACACACATGAGGAAAAATATGATTATCTGTTAACTCAGGACTTAGATCGGATTCACTCATTCATGAAGAAAATCTATACAAGTCTTTCAGACGGCCATGACAACATGTTAAAAAGCAGATCCCTACGGTTCGATATTTAAACACATATTCAAACATCTAAATGATTATTGAAATGTACTTGAGTAGCTCAATTATTTCAGCTGTAGATATTAGATACTCAACACTCCTTGAAGCCATATCTTTTTCTTAAGAACACATGAATCATATGAACCAAATAGCGGTGCCAAAACACGAGCTTCTGTTTGTTAAGAAAAAAAAAAAAAAGAAATTTCACTGATACAATCCAGTTACAATTATTTTTTAAACAAGTGAACAAAACGTCAGCCAAGAACAACATTTACCATTAAAGAGCTACCAAAAAAAAAAAAAAGAGCTATCATCACATTTCAACAGCCAAATTGGAAAAGAATTATTTATATAAATGCTAGATTTTAAGGGCTGGTCTATGAAATTTAAGTTTTCCTACATGCATTGGATATAAATTGTACTGGGTTTACGACAGCTATCATCCTGAAAAAATGAATCTCAGATAGTAATCCTACGCTCTGTTTTTTTAACTCTGAAAACCTGTACCTCGAGGGGATTTGGATTTCAATAAATTCTACATAATTTTATATTAACTACTAATAACTACTGCTACAATCAATTTATACTTGTAACTCTAAAATTTGGAAAAAAGGACATTTTAATACTTTTAATAGCAGATTAAAGATAGTAAAATAGAGTTGACTTCCATTCACATTTCACTTCATGGATCCACTGCTAGAAATACTAAAGCACCTCCTCATACAGAAGCTTCTGGATGCCAGCTAACAGCAAAGAGATTATTGTCTTCATTTTTTATCCAGAGGACATAGATTGTAAGGGAAAAAACTAGAAGTGCACATGGACAGCTTCCCAGATCACATACACATACTCAGTCAACCACCAGCTACCATGTACCATCTGCTTTATAGAAAACATCTGACCTGCAGCCACCTCCATTAGGAGTTAAATTCACTACAGGCCCACTACAGATTAGCAATCTACACGGAGTGCCAATGTGCTATTAATAATGAATAAATTTATAACAGGCAACAAAGGACATGGATGAAGAGGAATTCCCCACCTGCTGGGAAATGTACCAGCCATAAAGACCTGATTATTTCTGAAATCTCTACTTTTCCATACCCATTCAAAGTCTGTTTTGAATGACGTCATGCCCAGTCTGTCTAGAAGAAAATACCCCGATATAGCAACTGCATACCTTGTTCACACTGGTAAAGCAATGAGAGGTGCAAAAAGGCACCTGAAAAAAACAGTGTGAGTGGAAGACCAGACCTTAAACCCTGAAGAAATTGCACTAATTTTTTCACAATAAATACTACTTACAATAGAAAAAAATCTAAAGCTTTCTGTGTCAGAATATCGGCACAAGCAGCTGTGAATCAGAATCTGAAACTCATAACCTGAACGCAAAATAAGACTGAAGGAAAACAGGTCTGCTTGCTGTACAGAAGACTACAGATAAACTAATACGGCAGGAACATAATCAAAACCAAAATAACCACAAGGTGCAAAACCCACCTCACTTTTCCACCATTCTGAATTCATGTGAGTCCAGGATAACTTTAGCTCCCTGTAATTCTGAATTCCCAAAGGCTTCTCTTAACCAAATAGGAATGGTAACAATTTCAATGGGTTGATGAACTAGAAGTTCAGTATTACCCAAGTTGTACTTATTTTTGTTTAAGAAAACAGATGTGAAGTATCTTTTTCTCTAGGTGTTAAAGAATTCTTTAACAGAAACTCGTAAATTTCTCCATTATTAGACTATTTTACAGAAGTATTTGAGAGTGTATTCACAGAAGAATGGCTTTGTCCAATGCTCTGCTTCTGCATATTTCCCTCAGAAAGGGCAGAAAACATTCTGGAAAGCTGAACTGCGTCTGGCTACAGACTACAGTGTGGTCACAAGAGGAGACAAAAGATAAACTGAAAGCTTCATCTAGCTCACCTGTTATTTCACGAAAAATAACATGAACATGCTTTACAAATCTAAACCAGCCTGACTACTACTTCATATGCTTCTGGTACAAGAGGCTCTAGCTTTTTCAGACCCCTAAAGAGGAAAATTTTTCAAGTCTTTCAGTCAGTTGCTGCTGTTGAGCCAGTCCATTTCCTTCTGCTGATACCCTCTCAACACTTCCATTATAAAACCAGATGACTATAAATTCCTACCTCCAGGACAAGAAGGAAAAGGGGAGGTCCAGGACTGAAGTGCTGAAAAGTGAGTTACAGAACAGCTCAACCAGCTCAGTACTCCCAGTCACAAAATGAAAAACAATCTAGCAAACTTTTGCTATGATAGGGAATAAATTAACTATGGATAAACTCCAGAAAATATATCTGGAAATAGGACATGTCATCATAGTAAATGTTAACTCACAAACCTTCAGTGCTGCATCTAGAGAGCACACTTGTCACTGGAATAACACCATCTCTTTGTAAAGATGGGGCAATTTAAGGAAGTAAAAATTACACACATAAATGGCTTTAAAAATAAATATTTATCATATTCTGGCAATAAAAGTTTTACTTAATCTTCACGGCCATGTTGAATTGTTGCCAATTCTCTGTTTTTTCCATTTCGCATTTCTGAGCATATTCTTTGAGGTTTGACAGGACAACTGTTTCTCCAATGCTGAATAAAATTTTCAGCAGGCTACAAATCTTGCAAACCAGTAATAGAACTGTCTTCCAGTGTTTGTGTAAGTGCAGTTCCTTTCTTAAACAGGAAAGATTCAACTCCAAATTCTTCTAATGCAGAGATGCTATCCCCTGTGCAACTTAAACCTTTATGATCAATTTATGGTTTTAACAATCTTTTATTCTACTTATTCTACTTACAACACATCAAGTCTCTTATTTTGCAAATGTCCAGCTTTGGATAAAAGCTTTGTAACTAGCAGAAGTCCCATCTGACTGCAAATGCTCAGACAAGAGATACTATGCTTAAGTTCTCCATCCAGTTAAGTGAGTTAGAGACAATAATGTAAAGATATTTGTCAAAGGTATGTTAAACCAGACACTAACCAGAAGGATACAATAATTAACTTTGTATTAAGGTAGAACTTTGAGATGTTGAGCCCTTGCTATTCCTTTCCACCTGCTGGCAGCAGCAATCTTTCAGTTCTTCTAGTTCAGAAATCAAGTTTTAAGGTTCATGGGGGTTTTTAAGTGACTAAATGCACTTTCAATTGCTTACCTTTAAATTTGATGTCAAGACCACTAAATTCCAATTCAACTCCTTGAAGTGCTTCTCCTAGGGTTTCATGGTAATGGCTGATGCTTTTTTTTGATCCCACACAGAAAGGGAGAGAGAAGTACTTGTATGTTTCTTGGCGATTGTGGTAGGGTCCTACTGTATTCATCCATAAAACAACTTCTTCTTTATCTTGGTACTGAAAGATAAAGATACTGAGTTAGATGAGAAGCCCAGCAGAATAAAAATATTCAAGACACTCACTCATTCATATTAACTAGCAAGGCAGGATTACTGAGTCACAGGCAACAGTTGCATTTAGAGACAGTATTTTTGTCTTTTGGGTGGCAGGGATTCTAGGACAAGATTTTCAGCCTGCTTTCCTAACAAAAAAAAAAAAAAAAAAAAAAAGGCAAGTTTAGTTGATCATAAAGTCCTTAGAGCCCATCACTGAAGTATCAGAAGTAGGGGATTCATACAAATTTAATAGAGAAGCAGAAGAGGCAGAGAGCAGAAGTAGAGAAAAGCCAAAGTCTCAAAAATAAATAAGCTTTTACAAATTTTGTGGAAACACACATCAGTTAAAAGCAAAACTCTACTTATCTCCACTGAGAGAAAGGAAATACCAGACTAACATCTTGTTAAAAAAGATCTCAGCAAGTAAACCAGGCTATCTACTCATGGTGACAGGTATACTGTATTTTCCTCAAATGTGACTCCTTTTCATATTTATAATGGTATAAATTACATTCAAAATTCCCAGAAGAGCGCAACACACAAGAAGCACTAAAGTTAAACTGTGGCATACCTACAGTAGCCAAGAGACAAATAAGTCAGACAGAAGGACTGTATTTTGATGCATTTACCAACATTCTCACAGTGAAAAAACAGAACAGCAAGGAGCATGGTGGCTACCATGAAATTCTTTCTGGGAATATCCACCCTTCACTTTCCACAGCTACTGTTAGCCAGGAAAACTTATTCCTTGGCTAGGATATGTTTTTTACAAGCCCTTAAAACTTTTCAACCACAGCAAAGTCCTTAAAGTCTTCCATTTATCAGTATTCAAATACTGCATGCATTCAGGAGAACTAGGTGATTTGAAATCATTACCTGCACTATATCTGAATGCGTCTGGATGAGGTATAAGGTTTGCTGCTTACTACAAAGCCTCTCACCCAAAACAACTTCTTCACCTACTCTAATTTCAACAGATTAGGGGGGATAGTTTTAAAGCAGGAAAAAACCCTGCTTATACCTGTACACACCTGCAAGCACAATCACCATACAGCTCCTGATCGTTTTTAAAGTACAGAAGAATAAAGTACCATTTTAAGACCAATACACAAAAATAGAACACTCTGGAGAGGAAAGAAAGTCAAAGGTTAATTAGCCGTAACTATTTCACAGTACACAGTTGAAATACTGACTTCAGTTCTGCATCTCTCTTAACAAAGGTTCTTCCACTCCATTTATTCTGAATAACCACAGTCCTACCAACAGGGCAACTGAGAAATAGCATTTGGAATACAATAAATTCTTCAGATGAGGTGTTTAAAAGTTAAACTCAAGGATTTAAAACAAACATGCTTTGGGAAATAATTTAACCCCTAACACATTATCTTAATTGTAAGCCTCATTTTTTTTTTTTTAATATAGATGCACAAGAGTCATTTCAGCCTCTTACGTGCGCAATCTCCACCAAGAAACTTCAAGTATCATACTAATTTCATTCTGAGGTGCAGCAGAGACCAAATACCAGTTTCACAAACCCGTCTGTTGGCAGAGCACACACTTGAGAACATTTCTGACAGGTAAAGAATGTCAATGAAGGAGCAAAGGAAGAGTAAACAACATGGCAAGAGAAAGTAGACATTCCCCCTCTCTGCCAGCAACCAGAAACATTACACCAGTGCAGCACAGCTGTCCAACTTCTAAGAAAGGTGGAAAAGAAGGAAGAAAGAAAGAAAAATCACTCTTACAGCCCCTATCAGCAGCAAAAGCAGATAGTGGAATCTGTACTACAATACTACCTCTAGCTCTTGCAAATGTCGCAAGGGACAAGTTGGTCCCTATCTCTTTCTAGTCTGTTTTGCCTAGCGTATCTTCTGTCTCTTCCTCTAACAGCTGCAGAACATATTTTCAGCCCTTTCTCAAAACGGTCTTAACTCGTCAAGAACCCACTTTAGCAACACTCCTTGTAAAGCAACAGCTTACATGTGAACCAAGCTACATCTCTGTTCAACCTTCAGTAATAGAATATGACAACATCCTTAGGCCTCTGAATTCATCTTTGACAGTGCCTGAATAAAGGCAGCACTGACCACTGCTTCACTTAGCTTCTTGTTTCTGACCTGCTTCACACTGAGTTGGGACCTCCTCATTTTCAGAACTATAACAGATCCCCTTCAAGTGACAGAAACCAACTTTTTAAGAACATATTAATCAAAATCTTGTTATGTTTCCTGATCTAATAATGTAACTACATTGTAATTACAACATCTACAATAATAAATTTGGTCTTTGTTTGTCTCTTATCCACACGATGCTTAGGCCCTCCCCTCAGGGCCTACAAGACGCTATCAGTCTGCTCTGGAGAGAAAAGGGACCAAACCAAACAGAAGCAAAGAATTCAGTTTACATTACTTCCTCCTTTCTCACAACAACCCCAGAACAGCACAAGAGAAATCTGTTGCGTACTGCTACAAATGAACACAGCACCTCAGCCATCCCAGGCTACATCTCACTCACAATCAGCAAGTCCCTAGTCACAGCAATTTGCAGTCCATCAGGTGCTCCAAGTGCCTTCCCAAAATTAAGAGGGCTGTAGTAAGAAACCCAGCTTAAGAAACTTCAGCCTAAATTTGGGGGTAGTGGTGGTGCTGTCTACTAGAAACTCAGATTTTCTGTGCCCTGTATTTGTTGGGTTTTGCTCATTATCAGCTATAAAGATGAGCTTTCACCTGTCACAACATATCTCATATAATCTTATCCTAGTGGTATCAAAGAGTTAAAGTTTGTGGTGGTTTGGGTTTTTTTCTTCTCTTTTTCATTACTGCCTTCATAATACCAAGGTATCTACCACAAATAACAGTGTCAACACACAGGAAAACAATTCTTATTGAAGCAAGGCAAAGAACTAGAGTATCTTGTAAGACTGTTCTGCCACCTCTATATGAGGACTTCTAGATTGGGAGAAGCCTAACATACAACACACCTTCCAGCAAAAGTGTCACACTACGACAGAGAGAACATATAGTAAGTTGCTCAAGAAAGCCATGGTTCCAAGGGAGCCACAGCACTTGGGTACACTGGATCAGTACCACTCAGATTTCAGTCAGCACATTCACTGTCAGTCTTGCAGTAGTCTCAACTACTGTCACGCTCTTTCATATCTTCCTTCAGCCCATGTGGAGTCTCCTGCAAACTGTGGAGAAGTTGGAACCATACAAAACAGGAAGAAAATTTCAGCACTATAAAACTTGCATAACCAACTGTAATAGCTTCCTTATCTTCTGCTGTATAATCAGCAAGCAAAATACTTTGACTCACTGAGATTCCACCAGATCCTAGAAGACATTAATGAAGTATCAAGAACTCCCCATCAACACAGGTACAGAACAAACAAAAGACTAAGCCAGCTACAATGCGCAAGAATATCCACATCACACATCCAAGGAGTTAAACTCATGAAGAATAGCTGTCATCATAAAAGATCTAAATAAAAATTTCTTGCTCTCGGTCCACATATGACAAGGGTCCTGAGTCACTATTTGACCCGTCACTGCTGCAGGACTTTTAGTAAAGAAACAAGCTTATTCCTATTACAGCTACATCTAAACTACTGAGGCTTGCAACAAGGGCAAATAGTAATTAAGTAACATGTCAAATGGTAAAATAGTTTGAAGTAAAATTAATGATCTGCAGAGTAGACTCCAGATCATCTGAGTGACATAAATCTAGTATCTAGAGTTACACTTATGTGCCAATGTAATTTTATCGTCATCCCTTATGAAAACCAGTGCCAAACATCTTCCTAACATGAAGGGCTTATATTGCTGTACTGAAGTACTGCTATTTCAGAAATCCCTTTTCATTCTTCTTTCTCTCTCCTGACTCGTTTGCACAGAATTAGATGGTGGAAAGGCAGTTTTTCACATGCCAGAAGACAGGCACCAGTGTCCTATTAAAAACACAGTAACTGACAAGGCAAAAAAGGTCAACGAATAAGATGCTGCAACCTGTACCCTGGTGTATCTCAGCAAGCTCTTCTGGTTTTGGTTCATATGCAGGGACAATATACTCCATATAGCTCAGGGATCCTAATTAAATTCACAGACACAAGCATTTAACAACTCTGAATTCACAGAGCTCAGTACTTCCAAATATGAGAGATGGCTACAAAACACAATTTGAAATACCTTTTACTTACCGTAATTTACGAAAAATGTAGTACTACTTGTGTAAGCACAGCCAGTTTGGCTGTGCATCTTTTTCTGTACTAAGCTAGATATCAGCTCAGCAACTATATAGAATACATAATGATCTATTTCAACTGTGTAAAACCACGGGGCAGCGTGAACAAGCCTCAGCATCGACACATTACCCACCATATGCTGGTACAATCTGATTAATGTAAGGGAGGTAAACCTTCAGAAACTTTTTCCTGTAATGGCCACCCAGGAGGTGTGGGCCGATCTGAGCCGCAAGTGTAGCCCTGTATCAGCTACAGCCCTCCTCACAGCTGGAGACATCTGTTCCAAAGCAGCACAATCTGGTCCCACTGCCTATTCAGAGCACTGGCTATAGAGATGTGCACGTGCAAGCTAAAATCACATTAAACCCATCTATAACAGCAACAAGGCAACATTACCACCCTAGTCCCCTGCAGAACATTCAACTGGTGTGAAGCTTGCGCAGTTTGACCTGGCCAAGCACGGACTTCTTCCATGACAACACAGCTCCTGAAAACTGTGGCGTGTGGGCCACTGTGAGGCTTAATACGAAGACAGTTTCCATACAACTGTATGTTTTAAAAACATAGCAATACTGAGGTTATCTTCAGCACTGTACATGGATCTTTCCTTCCTGTTATCAAATAAGGCACTCGTGATGTGGAAAGCAACTTAATGTCCTCTTCGCACAACAGTACAAATTAGCATGGTAGCCCTAGAAATATAAACCAATTAAGGCTCGATTAAGTTGGTGTATGAAAGGCTGCAGAAAAGGAAATGAGACTGGCATGTTGTTGATATTCTTTTTTAAACCATGAAAACACCTTGCAAAAAATTATGAAGGCACAGAGGAAATTACAACTATCAAATCTTATGTGATGATTCAGCAAAATAAATTCAAACCAAGATAGTTTCTTTCAGAAAGCACACAATTTTATTCCTTTTCTCAAGTTGAGGTTTAGAGTGAAGCTTTACACAATGCAGTTCCCTGAATACCAGCACATCATTCAGGGGAAAAAGGACCATTACTGGCAGAGCAAAGCTGCTGAAGCAGGGCAGAAAATAAGAGAGGCAGCAAGTAAGACTCAAACAGTGAGTAATATCCCAGGCTTTTAGCCCCCAGTATCTTACAGACATTTTATCTATCGAGCACTGTGATAATAATGTCTGCAGCTCATTTCCACAGTCTACGAAACCAGAGATTTCAGCCTCATGCTCTCCTTTGGATAAAGCAGGCTAGTTCCTGCAACATCTCTCTGTTTCTCTCCAAATTTTAGGCCTTGACAAAACATGTCTAGAACTGCATCAGCAGCACAGTCTGAACTGAACGGGAAGTAGTCCTTTTACAGTTACACTTCCAAGATGTACAAGGTTGCTCAGGCACACCTTGTCCTGCTCCTGTAACATTTAGTTCACCTCTTCAAAATGGAACCACAAGAACAGCGGGAAGGAATCAGGCTGCTTCTCTGCATACAACTTCGTATGCAAAGATGTATTTTAGGCACACTGAAATGTTTTCTACAGTCTTTCTCAATTGAAAATGTATAGATACTATACAAATTTCATGATTCTGTGTATTAATTTTAAAGAAGCTTTACACGCTCAAGGCTCCAACATACTTCATCAGGCTAAAAGTCAAACAAAAATGCTTTTCTCAATCATTATAAATTAGGCATTTTGCTACACAGTGTAGGCCGGGTTTTGTATATTTTTCAATGTTTGTCATGTATTTCCATGCTTACGGAGCACTGATAATTAAACTGAAGCAATGTTAAAATTAAAATGCTACCCACTCCCTAAACCACTCCTCTGCAAGAATATTTCAGAATATTTTTATGGTTTGTGTACTATTTTATCATCAACTCCAAGTCTAGCAACAGATTTGAAAGGAAAGGCCAGGCAGTGGCTCACCACCCCTGCTTCTGCAGGATTAGGATGCGTTAAGGCCACCAATATCTCATCTATACTATCACTTCCACAAGTAAAAGGCCAACTGTCAAAAAATGGTGCAATTATCAGAATACAGGTAAAATGCAGTTACACAACACACTCAGAAGCATGAAAATAAGTTAAAGAATCAGCAGACAAGTTTTCAGTTAGTTTCTGATAAATGGTACTGTTGTGGTCTGAAGTTACGCTTCTGCACTGTGTCCTGACAAAGATTTTAAATGCTGTGTCAAATCCCAATTTCTCTTCACCTACTATTAATTTTAAATACCCAAGTCTTTTTCTTATAACTGTATTTATATCACTCTTCCCCTCAAGAAATGCAGACACCATTTTTAAAGACTAATTCCAATTTAAGACAACGGAATTAGCTGTGGATCCAAGGAAGCTATCCATACCCAGTATCTCGAGACACACTAGTACTTATAATTCCAGTGCTTCATGTGAAATCCTCTCACAATCACTTTTTATAGTATCTGCTTATGAAGTCCTACAGTTATAAAATAAAGGACACGAATGAAACATTAATTGCCAATTTATATTCATACAAAAAAACCTATTATAGCATACACGTGTACTAGCTTATAAATATTGTGTACTATTATGTACAATAGCAGCAGTAAATGAATTAAAAAATTAACCTGCTAAGACAGAGCATTAAACACTTAAGTCAGTATTTCTAATGTTCAGCGTGCTCCATACTGTTAAGGCCCTGTACACTGGCAGTTAAAAGTCAGCTGTGGCAATCTGTAACAACACACCTTCACCCAGATACAACCAAGTGCTCCGGCACAAGAAGTTACACACTAAAGCATTAATAAGGAAATGGCAGCACATAATGGTGTGTGTTCCTACCAACAGGACTTAAGTCTTAAAGTTAGTGAAAATTTACATTTTGAAGTCAGTGGCATGCTGATTCAAGACTTGCTATTTCCCCTCCCCTTCCCCAAAAGTGAGCAAAGCCTCTAAAAAGAAATAAAGCATTTTGGTTATAAAAAGATTAATCTTCCAACCGCAATCATACTCAAAACTGAAATTCATTAACATGCAGTATTTAAGGAACATTTCCTTCAGGATCTTAATCCTAAAATCAGTGTACTACTACAAAACCCTGTTCACGCTATTAACTTTCCCACCCCGATCGATCTCCTGTACAATATTAAATTATCAAAATATCTAAGCCGGGAGACCGCCTTCCGAAAGAAGGTAACTGTCTTCCTACATCAACTATTCCTAATCTAGCATGTGATGGTACTAAACTGGACACCATGTGAACGAGAATACTAAACTAAGAGGCAGTTATAATCTTGACGAGTTGACTAATTTAGATGAAAAAAATGACAAGACTTCGAAAGGAATTTGTGATTTCTGTTGGTAACTGTTTAGGTAATCATTCAAAAGACCTAAAAACCATACAAATTCACTTTTGAAGGGAAAGCTCAAAAATAAATAAATTCAATGACAACTTTACAAATTCTATTTTTTCCCCAGAAGGCTACCAGTGTTAAACGAATAATCAGTAATTTCTCAAGTCAAACAGCCTTGAAAATAAACACGGTGCCATGCCTAAAAACCATCTCACCTCAGCAGAAACTTAAGCCTAAATACAGGTTTAGCAACAGAACTGGGACCTAAGCTAGTACAAAGAATATCTGCCCCTTGAAAGTACTCAATATTAGCTTAACTTTTCTGTCATTAACTGCAGCACTGATAAATCCCATTAGCTTTTAAAAAATAAAGACAATCCTAAACAGTTTAAGTCTCATAAATGTATGGGATTAGGCAATTAATCAACTACTGCTTATACAAAAAAAAAAATCAACATAATTTATCTGTTTTATTAAAAACACTTACTAAGCTTACCATAGCACACCTAGAGAAAGCTACATTAAGAAACTGAGCAAGTGCTCACCAGTCAGGCTGCTCAAGAGCACACAAGTTCTGACAGACAGACCACGGGATTTAATCACAATCCCACTCTAACCCACTCCACTTGTGAAGAAACAGGGCTGGTTTTCAGCAAAGTCTCCTTCCAATATCACATCTCTGCTCACCACACAGACTTCCACCCTCCCACATCAAAAGCTACGGGAAACAACACTCCAGTGCGAAACCAGAAACGGCTGAAGCACGGGTGCTTAGCTCCCAGAGATTCTTTCCAGGTGATAGTGCAAGCACTTTAAGAAAACTATCCCTATGTCAGCAGTATTTTATACACCCATTTTCCTCAGGCATCCATGTCAGCGTTCCAGGCCCGAGAGCCCCTCGTCCTGCCCTCGCTCCTCGGCCCGGACCCACGCCATACCTCCCCCCAACCCCCCGAAGCGAGCTGTCAGGGAGCAGCGCGCTCCCTCGGGGCTGTCACCGCGCAAGCGACGCAGAACCGCGCTCTGGCTTCGATTTTTGTTCTGAAGCAAATACAAACATCCTCCCGGAAGAAATGCCTGCTCCCACAGAGCGCAAGTCAAACAGCAAGGCAGCCCTCTTCAAACAAAGCACGCGTACCTGCCGAGCTCTTTATCTGCTCCAGGAAAAGGTGGGACGCGGGGTGGATAGCCCAGTGCTACGGCACCCGGCCGCGCGGCTGCCACGCTAAGGGCTAACACAAGGATGTCCAACCCGGATCAGAGAGCCCCGGAAGCCCTTCCCCGAGCGTCCCGCTCACGCCGAAACACGGAGACAGGGCCCGATCCCTCATAAACTCGGCCCGCGCGGCCAAGACAACCCGAGCAGGGGAAAGATGAGAAGGAAGCCCCGCCAGGCGGGAGCCACCCGCTCGCCGCCACGGCCGCCGCCCCCGCCCTCCCCCCAGGCCGCGGCCCGTCGCTCCCCGCTCCGCCCCGCCCGCTCGCCGAGCCGCGCTCTTCGGGACGCCGCCGCCGCCGCCCCTCGGCGGCAACAGGGCCCGCGGGCGGGCAGGCCGGGGCCGCGGCCCGAGCGCCGCGGCGCCCCCAGGGGAGGCCGGGACCCGCCTCACCGTGTGCTCGTGCTCGTCGGCGCGGGCGCGCAGCGGCAGGCACAGGACGAGGAGGAGGAGCAGCGCAGCGGCCGCGCAGAGCTGCAGCCCGGGCACCACCATCTCGGGCCTCGGCGTCCCCGCGAACGCAGCAGGCCCCGCCGCGGAGCCGGCCCGCGCCCCGCCGCCAACGCCGACCTGCGACGCCACTTCCGCTCCGCCCGGCCACGTCATCCGGCCGCACGCCGGAAGCGCGGCGCCTACGGCGGCCGCCGGGGGCCGAGTCGAGCGTCGGAGCGCTGCGCGGGGCCCGGCCGCCGCCACGGGGAAAGGGTGGGCCTGGCCCCGCCTCGCCCTCGGCGCTCCCCCTGCGGAGGGCAAGGACGGTGCAGCACCCGCGGCCCCGCTTTCTACAGCGCTTGTGCGAGCGGAAGAAAGGGATGAGCGCTGCCGGCCAAAGGCTGCACCTGGGTGCGGGCAGGGGCGGAGGCAGCAAAGCTGCACCCAGACGCAACAAACGGGGACCCTCCCCCCAGCACTGCGCTAAAGCAGCACCCCTGGGTGTCAACTTGCAACTGGCTCGAGCTACAAGGCCAGAGTGAAAAAAAACCCAAACCAAACAAAACCCCCAAGCCAAAAGTCTCGTGGTATTAAGTGTTCATTGATCAGACCATTTTTTAAACTGAACCGATACAGAAACAATTTTCAGAGACCATGAAGCATAATTTTTTTAGACAACAGAGGCTACAGAATCTTCTCAACTATTGCACAAGCCAGCGAACGGGTAAACTGACATAAGCTGCGTGCAGGAGCTGCTCCATACCCTTACACGCTCCCCCTGCCTTGCAGAACACATTGCCCCGTGCGCTGCTGGACACCATACGTATATACTAAAAGTCTTTCCCTGGTGGCCTAATGCATTCAACCTGCCTTCCCTGAACATAGTTTCAGCACGCTAAGTTTAGATGAAGCCTTTTCCAGATAGTTTATTTTCAATCTCCTGCCTCTTTCAGTAGAAGCAAGGTCTCTGTAGAGAGAGATACTTGTCAAAACCCGTTCAAAACCCCTGATTAAAAAAAAAACAAAAAACAAAAATAAAAAACAAAAAAACCTAGACAGCTTTTATAACACCGTATGTTTCTTTCTAGTGCTTGCATCTCAGTCCAAAACACAGTAGCTTACCCCTGGGAGACAGAGAGAGGGCTTCAGCATCTTCAGTTTATTCAGTACTTAAGTCTCTCAGTCAACAAAAGGGCCAGCCAGAGCCATCTGCTGCAGCGGGTTTTGTGAGGCACGCTGTACAAAGCGCAAACAGTTTCCCCAGGCCAGCCAGCTGCCACCTGAGCTCAGTGGATTGGTTGTTGCCCCTACAGGTGGCCAGGCCATTTACTTTTCACCAGCAATTTTATTACCTGTTTAGTGCTTGACCTCTAATGTTCACCAGAAACACAGTCCGTTCCCACGCCCCCCGCCCCCCCAAGCATGCCCTTAAGTAACCAACTGTCTGGTTGCCCACACTTTTCTTGTCCGGTCCCTTCTGAGTTTCAGTGCGCTTCTCATCTGGGGTGGAAGCAATACACACCACATGCTCACCAGTACAACTGGACTCTACACAAACAAGGACTGTACACACTGAGCCATAAAAGGATTAAAGCAACGGAATGAAACCAAACTCACATGGAACACATTTCAGCAGCTGAGAAGATGCATCTCTGCTCGCCTGCAAGAGACATGGAAGTCATGCCTGCATCCCAATTGTTTACCTAAAGTGAAGCAGTTTTAGTGCTGTTCCTTTTTCCCTTGACAGGGTGATAGTTTTGCTGTGATTGCTGATCAGTGAGATCCCTAACTAATCCAGAGGTTACAAAGAGAAAGTGAGAAGGGAATGCCTGAGACTACAGCCATCTTCAATTTCCCCCCTTACACATGCAGAAGGGGCCCAAACAGAGTGCATTTATAACATTACTCAGTCCCACCTGTCCCAGCTCACCTCTACTCCAAACCAGAGCCCAACTAGCATTTGGTTTTGTATGATAGGTCAGGTCATACTAAGGAAGTATCTGAGCTGGAAATGGGAGAGGTCTGAAAGGCTACTCAAGCGCTACTTTTCAGCAATTCATATTTAAACAATCTCACTGCAGTAACAGCAATAAAAATGCAGTTCACAGTCATGTTATTAGCATTGTGCAAAAGCAAACGCTCAAATACAATTCAGATAAAGCCCTCCCACAGAAGACATTTGGCTATCCTATGCAGGGGGTGTGGAATTAAGAATCAGCTGGGGAAGATGGATCCCTGAGCTAATGCAGTGCAACAGCTTTGAAAGGAAATCTTCTGCATGACACTCATATTTTGCTCTTCCCTTCCTTGTTACAGTTTTCCCCACATCGTACATTTCTACTTTACATTGTGCCTGGCAGATGTGGAAGCAGATGAATACCTCTTATCACAGCTCCAAGCTCTGGAGCACAGCTGCAGCCAGCACTAAGGAGATGGGGAACATTTCAGCAAAACCAGGGAGCTGTGCGCAGACCAAAGCATGTGTGACAGCTGAAGACAATCAGGCTGTTGAACTTCCTCTTTCAACTTTATATCTTTTATCCCTGTTTCCTTCAATTATCCATGCTGCCATTTTCCTCATTTCAGCACCAAAACCTTCTTCTCTGCTTCCAATTGGACTGAACAGTGCTGGGAATTTTGTTCTGTTCCAAGAAAAGCACAGGAAGGTAGCTCCCACCACACGATTCCCCTGGCTACTATGAACAAAGAGCAAACTCTCAGTGAGCCAGTAGCACCACGGTTACTGGAGAAGGCACAGAGACTCTTTAAAGAAGAAAAAAAGGATCACCTAATACAGATGTACCTATGTCTCTCAGGGCTAGAAGAGGGGGAGTGGCTTGAAAACCAAGTAGGTAACAAGGCTTAATTCTCTACCCTGAATGGTATCTTGAAGAATTCCCATCTGTGTCGTTCATGGACAACCAGAGCCCTATACTTGTCCCCCAAGGACCAGGATATGCACAGAAGATTGCAAGGCCTGGGAAGAAAAACAAAATGAACCAAACCAATACCTTCCAAAACACCAAAACACCTCACTTCCATCATTCGAGTCCTTTGAGATGAGGAATCAAAATTAATTTCTGCTTTACATGCTTTCTACATTTGGAACACGAAGAGCCAAACCAGGAAGCTCTCCTTAAGTTCATAAGCCCTCAGGCAGAAAAAAGGCTGGACACAGCTGTTGCAGACGCAGATCGCAAGAAAGGAAGCAGAGCAAGCGGAGTCCAGTGCAGGCTGCCTGGTTCCACTGCAGCAGGCGAACTACACACTGTATTTGTGGGCATTTATGATTGGAGACTCACTACACTATTCCAGAGCATGATGTGAAATGCCTTCATATTGCTGCTGCAATGAACACATCTAAGAGATACAGAACACAGCACTGCTGCCCATTACTTCCTCTAATTTGAGGTCCCTTGGGATTTCAGGTAACTACATACCCACTCCCTCCCCAGAAAGGTGTAAATACAGTTGGTTTGTGATATAGCAGGTCCCTTACCAGCTGCCTTGGGAATTTTCATGGTAAATGCAGCACACACACCACCTTGTTAATGTCTGTCCTCTTTAGAGGAGGGAGGGGAAAGGGAAAAGCATTTTCAAGGCTGTACGCAAAATACATTCTCGAATAAAGACGACTTCTCATCCTCCCACGGTTTAATGATTCTACACCCCTGAAAGGTCAGTATGTCCGTACGCAAAATGTTCCACCAAACAGCGGCGCATTCACCTGCTCCTGCTGGAATGCATGGTCTTCAAACAAAGTCTTCAAACAAATCATTTTCTTTACTTTTTCAAGCATGTTTTCCAGTCAAGCCCTTGTATGTTGTATTGAGGGTTTTGGTAACAATGCTCATCAGGATTTAGTTTCTAAAAGAACATGTGTTGTTCTTTCTTGGTCAAAAGGAAACTTCATGTTGTTGCAGGGCTGCCAAGACACACATCAGCGTTCTCCTTCCCAACCATGACACTTCTGCTTGAAGTCCCAAAGTACCAAAATTCTTCCATGCAAAAAAGTTACAGAAGGCCAAGAAGTCTCAGTGAAAATCATGGGAAAAGGCACCAGAACTTTAGGGGGGAGGAAGGGGAAGAAAACTTCTGGCTCCCACTTATAAATAATTTAAGACAACCCAAAAATATCTGTACACACATACAAACAGAGAAATCTCATATTCCACAGATGTTGAGAGATTCAACGGCCTCTTGGGGGCACAGGTGGAGGATAAAAGCCTTCGCAGCTTACAGGCCTATAAAAAGACAGAGAACGTAAATGCATTAAGAAAAAAAAAAAAAGCAGAGTTATACTGCTCTGGAACAACACACTGCATGCAATAACATCTTATCTAAGAACACTGTACAAGCACTAGTCATACAGACGACAAACAGGCTATCAGTGATTCAGCAACAGCACAGATGCCAAGGTGCCAGAGCCCTGTTCCTGTCCTACTTATTTATTCTATGCTTCAGCTGCAGTAATTCTACTACTACTGGAAACAGATGCTACAATGCTTGGGTGGAATAAAACTTTGATATTATAGTAGCTTTCTCCTGAAAATTAGATGACGAGCAGTAGGGAGAGATCGAGTCTTTTTTTTTTTTTCTCAAAGTAACTACAGATATATTCCAGTATATTCTTGCCGGAGACAAGCCAACATACAGAACTTACTGCACCCACACATTAGTAAGCACTATTTTAGTAGCTGGAGAATTTTATTAGCATCTGTACTTAGATAAGCCTTTGGGGCTTGGACTTCATAGAACTGCACGGGTTGGACTAAAGGAATGTTTACAAGTTACTTAGGTTTGTGGTGGTGTGATCAAATCAAGGTAAAACCTCTCAACACCTTCTATAAAACAAGTGCAGCTCTTGCTTTGAGAGCAATCATACATTTATTCAAGAATGCTTTGAAGAGATCTGAAATTTGTAGAAAGAAAAAAATTCCAAGAGGAATTCCATCTGCACTACACTTCGTATGTTCCAAGAGGATCTTCTCAGGAGGATCAGGTACTAAACCTCTGCCAGGGGCAGGATGCTACTCCACCTAGGTCAGTCTTACTAAGGCAAGCGTCGTGCGCTTCAGTAGTGCTGCCCCTTGCAGTGTGTGAACTGCAGTAACAGCACCGCAGTAGGCACAAAACCAACTAGGAAACCAAGTCCACCAAGCAGTACAGATGAGAACCAAGGATCTTACAATCCCTAAGTGTGTGTTTATAGATAACAGTCCGGTAGATTTTGTTGAAAGACACATTTGCTTCCTGCCTTGCTTTCTGCCAAAGCATCCACATTGATTCACTGGTCTTTGAGCTGCATTTTAGCTTTACCTGCTTGCACCTCGAGGAGGCACTCTGGGAGGCCTTTCCGGGTAAGACAGCCTATCTGCTTGGTGGGCAACTGGGCTGCGGCTTCTAGTTGCTTCTGGGACTTCATTGTCCTACAAAATGAAGAAAAGTGCTTACAGACCAGCAGAATTTGGTTCTTGTTAGCTGCACAACAGAAGAGGCTACATTTTAGCATTCCTGCAAATGCAATGCCATCCCCGAGCTCCTTTTCTTTTCCATGAAAACAAAGCTATGTACTTAAGAACAGCAGACCAGTATATAGCAGAGGTGAGCTTACCTCGCTGTCCCCTTCCATGCCACTGCTGACACTCAATATGCTCCGAGTGCTGGAGCGGTTACTTGCACTACCTGGAGTAAGCAAGACAAAACAAACTGATTATTAAATTGTAGTGATTTAACTGCAAATCACTAACTCAGGACTCATTCTGACCTCATGCTTACCTCTTGCACACATCATTTAATGATTGTTTAGATTAATTTACCTCCACTGTTATTTTTCACATGTTCAGGATCCAAACAATGGCATTTCACACAACACAGACCACAGGGCCAAACCGTTCAGTTTTGCTTTCTTTCTAGCAGATTTCTGCCCTATCTAGGTCCAGGTTCCAGGTTAAATACTCACAACCATAATCTAACTGAAAGGATCCAGTGTCAGTATCAGCTGGCAAGTCAGGTAAATATTTTCACAAGCGTTACACACCCAACATTTATGTATATTTAAATTCCCCATGTCCTTAACAACTGTGTGGAGGTAGATGGCTCTGAGCACTGTCACACATTCATCCCTGGACTAAGTTACTGCTTGAGAGGTGGTTGCTACTCACCACATCCTCTCACAAGGATCCTTCCTCATCACAGGAATGTTTCCTAGTCTATTTCAGAGCTAAAAATAACTAGTTTGATCAAACAACCTTCAGCGCCCATTCATGCAAACCCATTTAACTTGCAAGGACTCAGAGTAGGGAATGTTTTTGCAGTCAGTCATGCCACCTCGGAAGGGGACAGCAACTTTCAAACATACCCTACCCTGCTATGGCTAGTTTCAATCATAAATACATGTCTGATAGGGTTGTGCAATACTGGAAAACTAATTTTCAAAAACCTGTACACTGAAATGGAGGTTACAAAGGTTTTCTCCTGAGATGCAGTCCCTCCCTAGCCTTGGTGATGTAACTCATTATCGGTTGGTACAAACAGCAGCATTTGAGTGATAAATACTGTGTTAGGGTCTGTTCTCACAAGCACGCCATGGGAAAGAGCACCAAGCTGCGCACAGTGAATGCTGCAGGGTCATGAACAGTTCTCTCACAGCTGCTTACATGCAAGTTACTGGCTCAGTCAGTTGCCTCTGGCACCTACTGTGGATGTGTGCCAGCTGTATCTTGCCAAGAGCCACAAAGGTAGTAACCTCACTGGAACTCAGTTTTAATTTCAGAGGACCAAAATGATCTTAATGATTTCTGCAAGAATTGCTCAGCCTGCAGTAACGGTGAGAACACAGCAATTTAATGTGCACAAATGAAGCCTAATAAAACCCAAGTTACTCAAGAGATCACAGTTACCAATGAAAAATGCTGTCCTTTTTCTACAACTGAGGAAACAGCATGTAGAGACTGCTTCCCAGCCTGCAGTATAACTGTGCCCTTCACACCAGAAGAGCACACTGACTGCTCAGAGGCACAGCGAAGGAGCATCCTTTTTTCTAAGGGAACAGCTGCCACCTACTTTTAAGAACTGAAGATGGGGCATGTGCCTTCCCTGAGAAGGCTCAGTGGAATCTTTTGCTCAGCTTTCATGTTCTCTTCCTGCAGAGATGCAGACACAAGATGCCCAAACCACGTGAGGTACCTGGAGTTGCTTTTACAGTTTTGAGAACTGCCAGCCCGAGGCATGCAGGGGTGGGGGGGGGGGGCGGGGTGTGTCAGCTCTGGGATTCAGAAACTGTCCCCTGAGCTGACTCCAGTCAGGCTGGGGAGGTGTTTTCCATCCAGAGTTTCTACAGAGGATGACACTCAGAGTTTACTTACTTGTTGTGCTGGATGTGCTTTCTGTTTTCCAGTCTCCTCGTTTTAACTCCTTTTTTGGTGGGAAAACATTTTTCCTGGGGGTGTATTCATATATTCCACATTCTGGTTTCCCCAAAGTATTATGAGAATGTCGAATGGGTACTGTAATTTCCAAATCTGGAAGGGAAAATAAACAGCTCAGAAGGGTGCATGCAAATACAGCCTCGGAGAGATAGCTTTGCCCCCCAGAATGACATTAAACACAAACCCGTAAGGGCAATCATAACTATCCATGAATGAATCTCCCTTTCCCATGTGTGGGAAATTGAGGAGTAAAGAAACTTCCCTATGTTTTAGCAAATAGGCACATGGATGTGAATATTAAGTTACCACGTAACTACAATACCTACGGAGCCATTTCTGCCTGAAGAGCCTATTAATAGTGTTAGCTGCTTCACTACCACAGAATGTCAGAATGAGAGATTGTTACCTGCACTTCTGTCTTTTTTTTGCTTCTCCATTTGCCTCCTGGTTATGCTGTCTCGCAGCCGTTTCAGATTTTCCTAAAAACATCACAAGATATTCTTTTCAGCGCTTTGGATAAAGGAGGATGATTAGTTTTCTGACAATACCAGTATTGTATTTCAGCTAAGTTTGCAACCAAGCTGTAACAAAGCCTGCTAGACCTGGCTGAAGTCCAAACCATGTCAACAGTTTTTAATCTATTCCCGTCAGGAACCCATGTGCACCTTTCAGAAGCCAAGGTTTCTTCAGATGTTCATTGCGTATGTTAAGGTCAAGTTCACAGACTCACTGGCAGTTGCAGATGAGCAGCCCATTTGGTTCAGAACTCCCTCTATTTTCTGTTCCCACTGTGACACTGGCACAGAAACAAGACCCACGTTTAAGCAACTGCACAGTCCTTTCTGTACTAATGAACAGATAATTCTGCGGGGACAGAGGAGGCTGCCAGAGTATGAGGTACTCATCCCAGAGCATGAGGTACAATTCAGAAAGAATTCAGGGTGTCCCCACTGAAGCAAGAGGGGACACCTGGAAATCTAACTGGGAGCAAAGCCTCTTCACCACTGTGTGGCAGCATACTTGCACCTTACAGTAAGGAAAGGTGGGGAGAGAAAAATCCCACTACTTTTCCAGCAGGGAAATATGTACATATGTAAGAGGAGGAAACCCCTGAATAGGTGGGAAAAGCAGATGGAGCAATTTCTGTACTATGAGGCAAGGTCTGGAGGACAGACTTTGAAAGCTGCTCATGGGACGGAGCACAGAGCATGCCACTTCCTCTCTGTTACAGGCACCCACTACAGTAGCACTGTGCTCTTTATTGACAGAATAAAGGATTCCTCTAACTGTTTCTGGGTAGAGAGAAAACTTCTAGGTGAGAATCAGAAGGAGAAAAGTCTTGGCTTTGTTCTGACAATTCCGACTGCCACAGCATGAACAAAAGGCTCCAAAAGAAGCAAGCAGTGGTTTTAGAGAGGCAGCTCCACTCTAATTTGAGAATGGAAATTTTAAACTATGACTGCTAGTGGTACCAGTCATTGTGCTGCTGCTGCCAACATAATGACTCCCCCAGTCAGCGAAGCCACCCAAACACCGTGCTTTCACTAATGCCTGCTGCTAGACCTTGCCCAGCTACATAGAACAGGTAGTCCTGGAGCCATCAAACACCCAGGGAGGGATCAGACCATCTACAGGATAGGACTTGAAAGCCAATACGCCATCTGGGACACCAAGTCTTCACTGACAAGCTAAATGTTCATCACAGAAGTCTCCTGCCAGCAGGGAGATGCTAGGTGACGTCTAAAGAGGTAATTTAGGCAACTGGATTTGGCCCAATTCCTAGTGTATGGATCTCCAAAAACTACTGCAAGACAAACAGATCTGTAAAACGGCTACCTGCTTGCTGCTGCATGAGAACAGCCCCTCCGTCTCAGGAGAGACCTGCTAGCTGGGGGACTGTGTCAGCAGTCTTCCTGCTCCAACTAGGAAAGAAACGTACCCACACCTAACAGCTTGTGATTTATGCCTAGAGAGACAGCTGTATTTCTTGAACAGTGGAATAAGCCTGTACCTGCTGGAACCGGAAGGATTCTGATCTCTTTTTCTGGTTCAGTTGCCACTCCTTAAAATGAAGTACAGCTTCGTCAACGGTGAGTATGCCCATTTTCACTTGCTCCTGTAATGTAATCAGCTGCCGTTGACCTGGGGTTTTCATTCCAGCGAACGGATCATATATGCTTGATTGAGACAGGTCCCTTATGGGCCTGACTATTGTCTCTGAAGAGAGAACAACACCAAAAATATTACTGAACTTGTGGCATCTGCCCTCTTCACTGAATACAAAGAAACTCAAGCACCTTTGATATAGCAGAGATGCAAAATAATCAATGTTACAGACCGAATGTTTCCCTAACCATAACAGTATTTTGTTCTTATACCATCCTGCTATTTGTCAGGGCTAAAAGCCCAGCTGAGAGGTTGCCTTATACACAAATATTTCCCATGGATTATCTCTGTTCTTAAAAATATATGTTTAAGTGAACAGCACCAAATGTACTCCTTTAAGTGCTCTGCTTCCTGGCTGCAAAAATTTCTCTCTCCTCAGCAACCTATAAAACAGAGCTTTCACCCTGGTAGTCACAAAGCTAGAATCTTCCTAGGTAACCTGTGCAGTGTAACTCCAGAAACAGAAAGGTGAAAACTCATCTGGCTGGCTCTTTATGACTCATTTGCAACATAAAGGGGTAACACATGAGGTAAAAGCTCAGATGTGGTTCATGGCACTCTGGTAGAGGCGAAAGAGTAAGGGCACAGGTTTGGAAGTGCAGAGATCAATGGCAAACAGTTCCTTCAGGGTTAAATCCCAGGAAATAGTGATCAACAGGCAGTGGCTATATCCAGAAGATCAAAAGAGGGACAGCAACCCCATGAAGCAATAGGGAGCACAACATTAAAAAAAGGATGTCAGTGATCATTATGATCCTGACTGAGGACAAACTCTGAGACAGGGATATGTACAGTATGTGATAAAAGGGAAGGTGCTCACGTGAACTCCTGACTTACCTTTCTTAACCCTTCCTCTAGGAACATAGAGATTCTCAGATCTTTGAGCTTTCTGTGCAAAAACTGTAAAACAAACACTATTTAGACACTGAAATACATCTCAAGACGACAGAAACAGCAAGGATGAACAGAGGAAGCATACACAATTCTGCACAGCATTACAGCTTCTGTTACCCTACTAAGTCAGTTGAAGAGAACAAGATAAGGAGTTGTACAGTAGAACTCCCCTTCTGTTGACCTCAAAGAATTCACCTCATCCACCTCTACGAGAAAACTGGACGTGCTTTCCCCACACTGCTGTCATGGGGGGAAGGAGGAATCACTGAAATCACTCTCCCACATGTTACTGCAGTTCTTGATAGAATGTTTGTGAAATATGACCAAGATTTCCAAAACGGCCTAGCAAATGGAGAGGCACGATTTTCTTCAATTTCAATTAAACCCCACCCAGAGGAAGGTACTGAGGTATAGAATCATGTCCTATGCAAATGCTATTGAATCAATTATACCATTACAGAGCAGCAATGTCTCATTTTATTAGCTTGATTGTGTGCTCATAATATGAGGATCTTTCCTATTTAGTTGGATTTCTTTATACCACTTGGGGGCAACCTGTCATCCTACTGCTTTCGTTAAGAACAAGCTCAGACCAAGACTTCAGGATACAACCACCCCACATTTTCAGAGCAGGCAGAAGATGAAAACCAGATTCCAAATTGGATCCCAAACATAATCCAGCTCTTACAGAGCAAGGATGACTTCAGAGCCAAGTAATCCAGAGCTCTCAGAAACGTGTAGATTTTCTTGGCATTTATTTGGCAACTGGAGCCCATGTCAAGATTGTTTTACAGTTGGCTATCTACAGACTGGGTCCTGGTACCCAACTCACTTTTGGAGATGTACAGCTCATTGTCTGGCTGTGGAGAGCTGGTTTCTGGTCTTGGAACAGGAACTGGAGGTCTGCTTGCCATTTCCTGTGGAAAAGTGTTTTGTTCCACTGAGTAGTATACATCTTCACCATACTGCTGGTAATCTTCTGAATCTGGTATATCCACGCTACTGCCTACAACAGAGTAGAATTTCTAAGAAAAGCAACCTGGCTGCTTCACTGACCAGTGGATCCCCCCAGATGCACTATGTATCACATTCTTACCAAGCTGGCCATTTCATAGGCAAAACCATCCAGTTTTGCACTGTGTCAAAGTGCCAAAGCCCTTCAAGACAGGACTTGATACCCTAACCACCGGACTGACTTTCCTTTAGTGATGTTATAACATCTAGTTGAGTCAATGCAATGGGACTGCCAGAGCATCAGTGTTGGCAGGAAAAACAGAACAAGAAGTTCAGAGCCCCGGATTTAATCTTGCTCTGAGTCCAGCTGGGTCACTCATCAAAACTACGTGTGTATCCGATGGAACCTGGTGAGTCAGGAAAAGGCTCGGACAACCCAGTCATGCTCAGTGAGGATAGCATGGAGCTAAGGTCTATCTTTGGTCAGAGAAGGCAGAGGGAGCACTTGAGAGGCAGAGCGTAGAACAGGTTTGGGAGCCAGCAGTTCTTTTCCGCCTTCCAGGCTGCTGTTTTCAATGGACAGACTTCTGAATAAAGCATCTACATTACAATTCATCACTAGCTTGTGCTGCTCTACTTTATACTCAGCCTCTGCCCACGAGGGGAGCCTGCACCCACGTCAGGACACCGAAATTAATTCTCATCACCAAGACAAGTACAAAAGACACCCATTCCTGAACAGATGCTAGCTGTGTGCTTGCACTCACTGGTAGGCAGGGACCGGAACTAGAAATAACTCCTCCTTGGTATGAAACTAAATCGCATTTCTGAAATCACCTCACAAGCTGCTTCTTCTGTTGTGCCTTGTTTGTACCCACTAAGGCAAAGCTGTCCATGTCAAACAGTGTGGACTAGCTCCTATCCTTAACAGATGAAGGAAAAATCTCAAGTTCCATTTAAATCTGTGCTACTCCCATCCCTCTCTCCAAACAGGTCTCACCTTCTAAAAACTTGCGGAGCATCGAGTCTTTTGTAGTTAGAGAAACTTCATCTCCAGCAACTGGAATGTCTGGTTTGGACTGAAGCATCTCTACGTCTGGGGGGAAAAAAACCAAAAATCAGAAATATGAACGTGGTTGATTATGCCCTTAAACATGCGGAACAATGTAATATAATATAATAAAATTATGTCATATTTCGGACTGGACCTTTGGTCTATGGTGAAAATAAAAGAGGAAGCTGGGCAACTGACCAGACCTTTGTCTCAAATAAGGCTCCTAAGCTGTTGTGGTCAGTCCACTCTGCACAGATCTTTGCCAGCTGCCTAGTGCTTGCACTTGAGGGTGACTAACATTGCTTATTGAGAAGTTCTGACAAGGCTTCAAGCAGACACTGAGGATTAGCTGTTATTGAGAGTGTGTTGGCCAGGTGAAGGTTTTGGCCTCTGCACAGTGTTCCTCAGAGGCCAAACTAAGTGGAAGCCCTGTGACTTGGAAAAACAAGACATTAAGGGCAATTTGCCCATGACACAGAAGATAGTATTTGTTTATTGGATAAAAGTCAAAACAGCTGACTGAGTTAATTAGTTGGATTGGAAGGTGTTTAGAGGGTCAAATGATAATTTAGTATTGAGAAAGAAGTGACAGCAAACAATAAGATACTTTGCTATTGTTCTGAAGAACTCTGATTTTAAAAAAGGATCAACCTCATTGTAACCCTAAAGCTAATCCTAAAACTAAACTAAAATGTTAAGTAACCATGCTCCTAATGATACTGAAAACAAGAGTGATATAGATTTATTGTTGAGGATATTGATACCAGTGAATTGTTGAGCCATACAGTGAAATATCTACTACTATGTAAACCAGATGGTTTGGGTTACATTAGAGAATATATTTCCCTATAAATTTATTTTTAATATTTGCTTTCTTATTTTTTTCTGCAAATCTGAGGAGATTATGAGAAACAGATTACAATAGGCTAGCAGGATTTTACTTTGTTAGAATGTTGTGAGGTTTTTTAAAACAATAATTGTCAAATGACCCACTGACGGTCATGGGAGTGCATCCCACGTACCTTTAACTTCACGGACATACCTCTAGCATAGCCACAGCAATTCTGCATGGTGTGTGGACTAACCACAGGAGCATCTTTTCAAGAGCTCTGCATGCTAAATTGCATGCTGCTGAAGCTAATCTGCTCACCACCAACCTAACATAAAGTTCACTTAAGTGTCATTGCACTACATCAAGTACAGATTTGATATTTCAGCACCCTGAAGGATCAGTACTAGACCTGTATTTTTCTGTAGAGTGATTTTTCCACCTTGTAGTCACCTGATTATTTTTAGCATAGCTTTTAGAAATGAACCTATAGCAAATCCAGGCACTGAGGAAAGCCCCTACTTTAGGGATTTGGGAGCAGAACAGAATGCAACAGGTATGTCAAGTTCCTTTGTTCTCTGTGGAAGGAACAGTGCCCAGTTTTGGCTGTGCCCTCCAGGATTACTAAATCAGCAGTGCAACAGAATGCTACAGGGTTTGTTTTCTATCACATAGCCAATGTAGTTAAATTCATCAACTAATTAGTTCTCCTTAGAAGATGTGATTGCCACCTTGCTACCCTCTTGCGCACGGGCCTGTCTTGCATACAGATGAGACCTAACCTCTCACCCATGTACCAAAATTGAAAAGAAGTTCTTGACTTCATCAGTGAAACCTTCTGTTCCACCTCCTGCAAAAACAGGCTAATGAGACAGAAGTGGCAAGAAGGTGGTGCACACTCTGGGCATCACAGGAAAGGCCCCCAGATTTTCTTGAGGCTATTGAGGAAAGTTGGTCTCTTGCGGCTATTGTGGAAAGTTTGTCTGAAGGGTTAGCAGGAAGTTGGTTAAGTAGTTTCTAGAAGTCAGAATTTAGTAGCTAAAAGTATTTATTAAGGAGTTTCAGTTTTCCTTTGCAGGGTTTAAGGCTTCAGAAGGGAGCTCAACCAACCTGCAGAGACAGACATATAGAAGATGGATTATGACCTACAGACCCTTCACAACAGCTAAAATATGCATGCATGGGCACCCTTTTAGAAAGCAGTTACACCCTTTCTAAAAGGTGTTATTTAGAAACACCTTTAAACCCTTTCAACATTTGCAAAGACTAGATGCCAGGTACTCCTGCACGCAAAACAAGCTACCTCTTTACAGAGACCAGTCTTTCATTATGCAAGACAAAGGCTTCTGTGTGTTGACATAAATCACAACTCAGAACTTTGTAAGTACCTGTATTTTTGTGCACAATTCCCTCAGTTTGCTCAAGGATGACAAGCAGCCTGATGCTTCTTGCATTAACCAAGGAAAAAATAAGAATCTATGAGGACACTGTTGAAAGCTTGGTCTAAAGAGAATAAAAATGGTGGAGGAGGGAGAGGATGTGCAAGAGAGTAGAATACGGGCATCACGGCTTATTTATATGTGAACTAACATCTACTCTTTAGGTGTTAGAGATCTGAAAATTACAGGACAATAGGTTTTAGGCAGCTGAAACTCTCCAGGATAAAGGATTAAATCTCTGCATGAAACTCATACTATCTAGGGTCTGACTGTCCACACAGTTCATAGATACGGAAACAGTACTAAGAGTCCAGAGTTGTTTCCACCAGCCTTTGGCCACTGTCTGACCCTGGACAGAGGAAATACAGCTTAACTCTTTCCCCAAGTAAAACAGCATAACAAACACCACACACACCAGGTGGTTTAATCTTCACACAAATCAAACAGCTTTTCAGCACTTCCAGGAGTCCTTGCTCTCAGAGCCCCTCCTGCACACAACTCCAACCTACTCAAAATACTGTTTTGCAAAAATCAGCAGTAGGTGCTGGTGAAAGGAGAACAGAAAAATCAAAGCACTTCATCTGATGCTGTAGTTCTTAGTACCAGACTGACATGATGGAGGTAACTCTCCCTTTTTGCTATTCAGCTGCTGTTTGTTACAGTGTGTGACTCAGCTAAATGACATTCACCTGCAACCTGCACCAACCTGGGGTATATTCTGGAAAATTATGTTTGACTTTACAGGTATTTGAAAAACGTACTAAGAGGGAAGTGCTCTTCTAAAGCAGGAACAATTAGATTAATGATAAGAAACTGAATAAGGCAATTCAATCTCATTATTAAAAAACAGCAAACAAGGTAACAGCAGGACCTACTAAGTTCCTGCTGATCTGGTCCAGACTACTTAATGCCCTGAGCAGTGCAGATCATATGGTCCCCTCCAACAGAAGGGGAGGCAGTGTTCTGTAGATGAAGAAGATAACTATATTTTAAATTTCATTTTAAATTATCTCAAAACTGAGAGGGACAATTAGCAACTCAACACAAGTGTGTGCAACTCTCACGCAGCATCAGTTTAAACAAAATTGTGTCCTTGCACAGCTCCTGTGCTTTCTCTGTAAATGTTTCCCCAGGACCAAATGCAGAGAAAAAACAATAACACATAAAAATGCATTGAAAAATCAGAAGTGGGATGAATAATACAAGAAGTAACAGAACATTCCAGCATTCAAGTATTTGCTGCTCCTTTTAGCTTATTACAATGGCTCCAGTCCTATGTTACCTTATTCTCAAACCAGTTCCTGCTAGACAAACTGACCCTGTGGTATCTACCCTTCCTTTGATCAGTCTCTGAAAAACTGTGGTGGAAGCACATCTTGACCACAATAAATGGGCACGCGCCACAGTATCACTACACTTAAAACAACCCAGGTATTGTCCTCTACAACACAGCCGTAACTACTCACTGAAGGGCTACTCTGACCTGGACAGAGTACCTCAGTAGGAGTTGTTTATGATTTCCTAGGGTGTTATTCATCCTCACTACTCTTTAAGTCAGTAAAAAAACTTGTAGCCTTCATTTGTGATGGCAATTCTAAACCAGCCAGCACTCCCACTGATTTTAGCGAGGGTCTGCCTTCGTGCTGGTATTCTAAATAATAATGAAACACTTTCATTTTGAGAGAACTCCTCTAAGTGTTGAGCACTGTGTACCCGTTACAATACAGCTAGATTTTAAGCACCGTCAGACAAGCTGTAAATATTCTTCAGGCAAAGACTAACAGAATACGTAAGAAAAAACAGAGACTTCCAGTAAAAGACTCCGGAGTGGAAGGTAACAGATTTGTGTGCAGGAGCAATACACTAGGAGAACTCCAGAGGAAGCAGGAAACACACATGCCTTGCCAAGGTATTACAGACAAGCCATATACAGCATCTCACCAATGACGAAAACACCTCTGCTTTTCAGTACAGGAATCCTAAGTATCCACTTTAGGGACAGCTTGGGTTTTACGTTTCTAGTCCTACTAGCCCTGCAGCACGGTTGCACACCAGGACATGAACAGGCAAGGGGACACACACACAAGCAACTGCGTCAGCAGACTGAGGGAGGTGGTGGTCATCAGCAGGGAAGCAGCAGCACGTGCATTAAAACAATTAGTTCTTCCACCAACAGTCTGCAGGGCTGGCAAATGGTGTTGATAGGAAGTGATTCTGATCTAAATCTGAGCTGATATGGAAATATTTTCAGAGACACTTTTCAGAGTCCAGTTCAAAAAGTGATAAAGTACAGGGAGCTTCATTTGCATCCACGAAAGAAAGGAATATCCCCTGCCTAGTTTCTGGGAGATCTGGACATTTCAGGGGTGCAAGATGACAAGATGAGCTTAGTGGTTTTAAGCACTTTTTCCCCCCCTCCACAGACTTAGTCAATCAGCCCCATTCAGAGGTGCACTGACTGCAGGCAGAGCTTCCAAACATGTACAAACTTTCACCCCCATTGTTTCGAACAACAGCAGCTTTGTTCCTTAGGAGTCCAACCGGCCTTGCTGCTTATCTCCACCTGAAGGCAGAATAATGCTGGGTTTGGTAGCAAAACTGTGCCTGCAGCAGCCAAGAAAAACTTCCTAGAGCATTTATGATTTCAGGCAGAGAATCAACAAAGTCTTCTGGACTCCATAATCAACAAAAATGTGTTTTATAACATCATTTAATCTACAAGACAAGAAAACCAACCCAGGACAGATACAGTCTATAAGGAAAAGTGTTTCAGTAAGAAAGCTTTTCCCCTGAGGCAGCACACTTTGCACTAGCAGTTCTTCAGCAGGTACTTAAACTATAAGCAGCTAGATTCTCTGATCATCTTGGGAATCATAAAATATATCAGTGCTATGAAGCCAGACCAAACTGGCAGATATGTAAGAACAGCAAATTTACAATTGCTTAACATAGGTACTTAACTTGATACTGGCAATCGGCCCCAGTGAACATTAATGGAATGGTGAAAAAGTTAAACATCTGCATACTTATCAGATTTAGCTCTCTATTTTTAGCAATAAACCAAGTGGATTAGAATAATGATTTTTCAATTATATTCTTTTCAGTATACATATTTCTAGATGTTCACTTTCTTTTGTTCTCAGGCTGCTAAGGTAGAAGCTCAGCTCTTGTTTCTCAGTTTCCCAGTTGTCAGTAAAATCACATCTTACATAGTGGTTTTTTCCACCAGTGTCTGTAAGTCAGCGTCCCTACGTTCCTGAAGCTCAGGAGGGAGAAGTAGGACACTGCAGAAAATTTGTGTCTCCTCCAAATGCTAATTTACTTGCTGAGGATTCAGGGAGTCCTCAAAGCACTGAAGAAATAATTCTTGATCTTGTACGCTGGCAAATCAAAGAGAGGTTTAGAGCAATTTTATCAGACAGCCAACATCAGAACTGGAGCATGGTTTCCTTGTGGTGAGAGCAGAAAAGCTATAACCAGCCCTTTCTCTAAAACTCAACTGAGGTGCTACTACGTGTCAGAGAGACAGACTCGCTTAGGCCTCTGGGACAGCAGCTCTGAGCAACCTGATTTAGTCAAAGATGTCTCTGCCCATTGCAGGAGGGTTGGACTAGATGACCTTTAGAGGCCCCTTCCAAGCTAAACCATCCTACAGTTCTGTGATTCTATGAATATACATACAAAGATCTTCTGGGGCACCAGGGACAAATCCAGCCATGGATTCATAAAGCTCTTCATCCGAGCCAGGATTCAATGAACATTTCATTAACAGATCAGTGGACAGATGAGCCATGGACTCATAAACAGACTCATCCTCCTCGCCTTGCATCAGTTCTTCCTTAATGTGACTCTTCAGCATATCTGCAGTTTCCTGGAGAGGAAGAAGGGTGAGAAAAAAAATATTCAAGTCTCATTTAAATAAAGAATCTGGAGAATCAAAGCAAGCAAAAGATATCTCACTCTCCCACCACTGACGGGAAAAAAACCTACAAAGGTAGCCCATTCCTAAAGACCAAGGCCTCTCAAAGGAAATAAATTCTCTCTACAGCTGTCTGGGACCAGCCTTCAAGATCTTTGTTGCAACAGTAGGTAATAGAGGTGAAACAAGCTGGTACTGACACTTTCTGAAGAGCCATTGCAGCCTCTCACCCCCTCAATTTCACGTCCTACCTACCTGAAATCTGCAAACTCCTAGAACATAAGCAAAACTCATTCTAAAATTACAAATGCTTGCCAAAGGCTGCTCTGGAGTAAGCGTAGCTGATCATAAGGGGGAAAGCTTGCCACAGGCGGAGCACTTAAAAGAATGCAAAGTTTTAACTTTGGTGTAAATTCAGTTTCAGTTTCTTGGCATCAGCAGCAGCAAGCAACACCCAGAGTGGGAGTACACAGACCCTTTTCTGTGAGATTAACAGGAAACCTCACAACAGGCAGCTCTTTCGATTCACAGGACAGGAGAACCTGTTCTCACATATTTGCAACACAGGGTGGAGGGGAAGGGCAGTGCAGAACTTCACCAAACAACACAAGGGAGCAAAATCCAAAGCTTCATCCCAGCCTCCTCCCCAAGCTGCAACTATGTCACAAGCACAACTATCTTAACCAGATAATTATCTTAACAGATATCCATACTAGTTGTGCTTCTAGTTAGTACCTTGCAGCAGACACACTGGTGCAGACCATTTCTGCGCTCTGGTACTGAGCTGTACAGACTGCTTGATGGTCAGTAAGGAGGACCTGCTCTTAACACAGTTCTGTCACTGTGCATGTGGAGAGGAGGACATGGGAGAAGCACAGTATTGCAGTAAGAGGCTGGAAGGACTTCCTAAGCTTGTCTCACTCCAATGCAAAGATTTTAATCACATAATTCACCATTTCTGCAGCCCTCCTGACCTCAGAACAGGGAATAACCTTTATTTAGCTCTAATGTATAACCCTAAATTCATGCTTATGTAAACAGGCAAACCCCAAGTCTAAGAACTACCCATGCCTCCTAAACAGGGCTGGCAGAACCACACCAAGGCTGGCAGACCTGTCACCCACCATTCAGACATGGGTTAGGGACAATTACGCACAATTTTTCAACTGAAAGCAAAGGCAAATAAACTTTTCTCAAGAATTCACATGATCAGAATCAAGGAGCTGCTTGCTATTTTGAAACTTACAGGCTGGAAACAGCTCAAATTGAAAACAAAGCATAAACATTATGCACACTAAAGGACCCCACAGAAACAACTGCCTCGTGCAGCTGAACCAGGTCCATGTCATAATCTGGAAAAGTCAGAGTGCTGATTTCTGGGGATGGGGTCAGCTCAAAGATAACTGAATTATGAACTGGGGTCCCAGAGAGAACAAGTAGGGAATGGACAGCTATCCTAACACAGGAAGAAATGGACTTCAAGTGGAGCAGGCAGACTACACTGATCAGCTGCGAATGAGCTAATAAGCAATCCAGACTGTACTATGTCTAATGAGAGAGCATCTCAGATTGTACCTTCCCAAACATATTCTGTACCCATATTACTCCCTAAAGTAACTGGGATTAAGAGGCTGTAGTTTTCCCAAGATCAGAAGAGTACACCAGGCACCATCACATCCCTGCAGAAACTTCATTAGGTGGATGGATGGATGATAAGGAAACCCAGCATGGTAGTCTCTGCTTCCACCTTAACTTGCTTTGTGCAAAAGCCCCAAGAACTTCCGTGGCTCCAGAGATGCACCCAACCCTCCCGCCCGGAAGCTTTCAGCATGACTGGATGTCTGTCTCCTACACCCTACCACACCCCAGTGCACCCTTCATCACCCCAGCCCTCCTGCTCCCACAACACTAAGTGCCAAGCTTGATGCCACTGCCCACACCTGCTGTGGGACAATGCAGAAGGACAGCTGCTTCCTCTTACCACATATTCATCAATGAATTGGCGGAGGTCCTTAAAGCCATGCTTTTCTGCTATGGTGTTTGGATAGTGGCCGTATTTGTTGGCTACACTGTAGGCCTGCAGCGCCCCAGGGCATGTAAGCAGCAAGGCCGTGAGGTTCTTCAGACCGTATCTTGCAGAAAAGTGAAGCAGTGTTGGCAACTCCTCATCCCTCTGATCTGTGAGAACAGGAGCCTGTTAGATTCTAAGTTTCTCTCTAGCAGCAACAGAGCCATAAGGTGAGAAAACAGAATTCCTAACAAACACACAGGCCAAAGCAGGTGTGAGAGCCCTGAGAAGTATATAAACAGCTGCAAAATGGAGCTCACTGCACAAATTAACTGAGGTATCTAGCATATCTCCAGGCTTAAGTCCTACGACCTTGAGTGGGGAATCTGGCACTGTAATAGCTTCATGTATGTAGGATCACAGGTTTGCAAGGACCTCTTCAATTATCATTCCAGTTGGATCCAGCTGCTGTAAGGCAACCATGTCACGGTGCCACACCAATCCAACTGGTGAGTGCCCAATGTGCACCTTAAAGCAGGGTCATAGGTTTGGGGAGAAATGCCACATGGGACTGGGAGAAGAACAAGGGAGAAAATATGGGAGACATTTGGGGGAAACATCATCTTTTCACTTTGGTTGTGTTTGAAACTGTCTACATAGCTGCAACTGTCACAGTGCAAGGAATTGAGACTGAGACATATAATAAAAAAAGGGTCACCTGACACCAAATTCCAATCCCCCTTCTATAGGCATCATCACAAATTTAGCTTCCTGGCTGAGATGTAAGATTTGTGAGACAGCCTGTGCAGGTACTGTAACTACAGTGTTACGGCTCTCCAAGGTAAAACAACTGATACAGATGAAGTTTAAAAAGAAAAAAACAAACCAAATAAATCTTTCAACTTACTTGTTGTCATATCTTCTTCTTCCAGCTGATTTATTCCAAACAGGTGTAAGCCACTGGCAGGAATGTTCTTCTTGAGCGACTCAGTCAACAGTTTGTCCAGTGCTTCTATGCTGTATGGCACGATTTTAAAGGCCTAGAGATAAATGGAAAGTGATAGAGATAAATGGAAAGTGATATTGTTTGGGAGAGTCTGGAGATTCAGTTAAGGTGAGATTTATAATGCATTACTTTATTCAGCACATATCAGAAAACAGGAGGCATAAACACTGAAGGTAGCAACGCTCAGGTCAAGCAAAGAACATGAACAGCTTCCTGGACCAGAAACAGAGTATCATTAATGTGAGCAGATAACCACCATACACTCCACAACAAGACAAAGTACAATGAGAAAGTCACTCATGCAACTGGAAACACAGAAAACTATTACTTCCTACTTCCTTGACAGGTATAATGTTACTTCTGAAACTCTTCCAACGAAGGATCACTCCTGCTCTACGTATGAACTAGTCCATTTTGGATTGCTTGGTGTACACTCTGGTTTGGCTTTTGGACTGGTTCTTAGCCTAAGGCTGAGAAGCATGCCCATGCCCCGAGTAGAGGAACAGCCCAGCACCAACCACACCACAACTTAAAATAACAGGAATGGGAAATCCCCTGCCCCAGGTATGCTGGTAACTACCAACACTACTCGGTAGGCTTCCACTACATGGCTGGTCAGGAACACGCAGGCAGGCAGCAAAGACAACATATCTGGAGAACTTGCTTGTGCAAGCTTTACCACTCTAATAGGGTTCAGGCACCCCAACTGTGCAAAGTATGACATGAGAACTGAGGAGTGGCTTTCAAGAAATAATCACTAAGAATAAACAAATCATTTGATGCTACTCTACTTCATTCAGCTGGTGTGAATCTTTGCTATCTTTTCACATCTTTTTCAAGAACCTTTAGGTACAAATTTCCAAACTAATTATTTCTTTACAGTATTTTCTATCAAGTCCTGTCGTCCAAATCTATTCAAGTCATCAAGGTTTAAATGTGACTGTTGATTGACTGCTTTTTTTTTTTTTTATTAGTTGGCTAGCCTGAGTCCCCTTAGACAGCTATCTGCTCCAGAGACAGAAAAAGCGCCCCTGCTTTCGCTAAAAGGGGATGTTAAGGTTATGTGCAAATCCCTAAATAACCTTGCATTTCTTCATTTCAGAAGAGCTACTTCATGGCAAGCACTTTTGCTTACGTCCACTTGTCCAGCCTCTGAAAGAGCTGGTTTCCAAAGCAGCTGTTTGCTGTAGAGTCATTACCTGGCACATGAACTGTACTGGGTTGGCTGCATTAGCCAACAGACTGCTGATTTCCTCCATGTCGGTATGATAGGTGACACTTGTTTCTCCCACCATCAAGTCCCCTGAATATATCTGCAGAGGCACTGTTCCAGAGGTTAAATCTTTGAAAAGAAAGAGAAGAAATCACTGTTAAGAATAAACAACGGGAATGAGTCTGCATTAAATACCCTGAGGACAGGAGGAGTTCGGAAATACTGCCAGTGGGATATCAAAATAGTTTGTTATACTGAATTCATGAAGAATGATGAAAAAAGATAGGATGTTGGTCTGAACACTAAGGCAAGTATTTTGGAACTACCTTCTTCATAGCTATATCAATGCACATCACCTGGTCTCTGGCACAGTCTCTAAACCGTGTCATAACATGAGAGCTGGGGAAGAAGGGGAGAGAAACCAGAAAAGTCACTAGAGATTTTGCACCCACTGTCAGCCTCACTAGTCTCTGAACAAAATCAGCTTAAAGGAATTTCAGCTTTGCAACTTTACCCATGCACAGGATTTATATCCTACCTGCACCTTGGGAGCTTCTTAATGTTTTGTCCAGTGTGCATTCATAGGTCTGAACTTCCTCTTTGAAACACAAATATTTTGAATCCCACTGAAATTAATCTTTCCCTGTATATATTCTTGGCTGTTAACAACTCAGAAAATTATTAAATAGTTACAGTCATGTGTGAAAGGAATTAAAAATCTATTTATCTTCCTGTTGGAAACTGCAGAGCTTACATAGTTGTACACTCAATCACTGTGAAGGTCATGTTTATAATTCAAAGTGCAAGTCGGTTTCCAGGTCCATGTTTAAATTATAAGTCTTGATTTAAGACAGATTAAGTTGAACATTTTTATGTGGGTGAGGTCACCTTCTTTAAATCAATCCACTTCACTGACGTCAAGGGAGTTTCTAGAATGACTGTTAGTCTCTATTCTCAGAGCTGGCACAATGATTCTTCAAGAGGACAGACCAAAGTAGATTAAATAAAATCATGCTAGGAAATTACTATCAATCTGTAAGGCTCTGAAATCTTGCCCGTAAAGTTCAGTGAACCTAAAGTTTAGACAACCTACAGTTTTGTAAATGTAAATATCTAGACTGACAGAACATATCTAAATTAAAAAGCAAGCCGGGATAAATAGTTTCAGCTCTGATCACAGAGAGATCATGACACATTAAGCACATGTTTTATAGTCATGCAATTATTTACTGGCACTTACCTTCTCTTGGTGCCCTGCCAATGCTAATGTGCTGGTGGTTATAACACGCAGCTAAGTTCAAAGTGCTCTACAAGCTGCAATCTGCCCTCAGAACTCCCAGTAAGGTGTTTGCACGCTGCAACCCTGCTGCTGCTGAGGGGGAAAAAAGAGCCCCCAAAGGAGCAGTCTACCTCAGTTCCTTGTCATGAAAATATCACAAATGAGAATGCAAGTTCAAATTTTCCTGCCCTCGAGTTTTCCTGCGTTGCAACCTTTACCCTTATCCCTCCGGCACTTTTCAGGACAGGTAGGTTGAGATAGAAAGGAAGCAATGGGGAGAAGAGGGGGAGGAAATTTCAGCCCACATACTTGGAGCCTCCACAGAGATTGTGTACTCATTCTCCATCTCAGCCAGCACACGCACAGACGATGCATTTTCTGGAGAGAATTCAACTTCAGTTTTCACTTCGCCATCAAGTTTACACTTCATGATAATATAAACTCTTGTCTGCACCTACGAGAAAAGGCATTGCAACATGCAGGTTCATGACATAAGAACAATTACTTTAAGTCCCTTTTCTAGGGATTTTGTTGTCATTGCAACTAACACACAAACTATCATCTGTCCTTTTCATGGTCCTGAATGGTTTTCCCATCTGCACAGGTGGCTTCTGTTAACAGCTTGCACCAGCACAGATACATGCTTTAAGCTGATAAAACTCCAGATTTATCAGATAGATCTATAGACCGATTAAAGCTACATTTATAAAATTATTTAGTTTCAAGTCTTACAAATCTCTTCCCTCAAGCAGCACAGCCCCATTATAAACAGAAACAAAGCAATAAACTTAAGTCCATCTGAGGGGATGCTATACTAAGAAATGCTGGTTTTCAGACAGGAAGCCATGATCCCAAGCTCTTTGGAGTCGCTTACAGGACAGGAACCAGAACTGTCATATTAGACTGCACACAGGCTCTGGAGTTAATTGGTTCATTACAATCACCTTACTTCACTTGCCACCCCTAAATCCCACCAGAATGGAAGATGGGAAGTCAAGAGTGTGAACTAACCTCACAGCACACAAGCAGCTCATGTTAATGAAACTATCTGTCAGTAAGTGACATCGCAGCCTAGGTAACACTGGGCACTGCATGTTATCAAGATATTTCTGGGCCTAGGAACCGAGCTCATGAAACAGAGACACTGAGGACAGGGGCCTGAGAGGGAAGGTGACAGAAAAGCAATTAGGGACTAATTCCCAGCTCTGTAAAGCTCTCCACTACAGGGCAGTATGATGGGTTGCACCAGCCCACAGTAAGAATGTAGCCCAAAGAGTGGATATACAGTACCCCACACTGTATGCGGTCAGGCTGCACCACTGGATGGTCCCCAGTCCTCTTGGATGATCCATGTTCTTCACTCATGGCAAGTCTGTGGGAATAAACTGGGTTCTTCTCGTCTTCTGTTTCTGTATCAGTCACAGAGTCACAGCCTGAGTCTAAAATAAAGCATATAGAGTACTGTTACATCACTCCCCTGTGCTGAAAATGCATATCATGCACATCCATCCTGAGAAACTGCCAGGGAGGTGGGTGGGGTGGAACTTGCTAGTCTTCTCAAAGTAACACTCAGAAAAGGGGATCTAGTTGAAGAAAGGGAAACAACAGGGCTTCCTCTTTATTTCCCTTAAGAGGACTGCTGGGGAACATTCACAAAGGCACAAAGTGCTGGAGTAGCACTGAACATGCTTACAAAACAAACAATGCCACTCTTTGCTGAGATAGACAGTCCCTTCTCATGTTAGATAGGAGAGTTAGTATGTCAGTGTCTAATATAAGAATGATCAGCAACTGCACCCATCTGACTCCAGCTGCGCTCTTGAGTACATTGTAGGATGGGCAGCAGCCTTTAGTCTTCCTCTCCCAAAGTAAATGAAGATAGCCAACTTTTCTTTCACTTCAGAAGTATCTTTAGTTTACTGGATCCTGCTTACATTGCTCACCCCAACTCCCATGTTCATTATTGTGTCAACAAAACACAACATGAGGCAGTAGTCTGAAGGGATTCTGCTCCTCCAGCAAGAACTGTAGCCTCCTGTATCTATACAAAAGTGAAGTTGAAATGTACCAGAGCCTTTGCATTGAAAAATAACAGTACTCTACCCAAACAGACCCAAGAGTAGAAGTAAACACATGTAATCCCACAATCTGTGTCCAAAACAACATTCTCATTTCCCAGTAAAAGCATGGATATTGATATAAACAAACTGAATTAATATCACTGGCTGCAAAGAAGAGGCAACTGTTACTAGAAGAGTGTCTCTGTTGGTTATTTCCAACATAACTAAACCAGAAAGACTACGCTTACTGCAGATAAGAGAGAGCCAATGATGACCAAATTACAGCAAAGCATTAACATTCCTGCAACATATGCACAAGCTGACACTTGCCAGCATCTCAATACTAAGGGCATCATTTTCACCCCAATATGGAACCATTAGCGTGGGAATTTGTACCTCACTTGCCCAATATATGGTCTGTTTCAGAAGTAAATGAAACCTAAAGCTGCAACACTCAACTACATCTACAGTAAGCAAGGATAAGAGAGGAGCAAGGAGAGAATAAGCCCCCTGGTCTCTCTGCTTTACTGATGTTATTTGATACTATAGAAAGAAATTAATAGATAAAGAATAACTTGAGCTTTTAAGAAGTTCTGGCATTGCCTGATCCTGTCTTGTACTTCCGTATTCTTGTAGTAGAGTTCACTGCCCGGGGTCATATGTAAGAACAGAGCTGTTAGGTAATACTGGAAAAAGCAAGCAATGTTAATCAGTAATTGGATTAACAGCTGGCGAAACAGGCACTCAGAGTTTCAGGTATGAATTATTCATCAGTTTTTTCATTCAGAAAATTCTGAAATTGCAAGTTAACAACTTCCCACATAAGCAGTGAAGCGATTCTGTGGTCATCTTCTAAGTTCCAGCCACATGCTACTGACCTGTGAACATGCAAGCACTGGAAGAGGAAACCACCCCATTACATTTGATAATATCCACATTCTAAAGGGATGTGGTGTTAGATCAGGCTTCCCACTCACTAAGATACTTGAGTAATGACAACACATTTGCCTATACAGATTCAGCAATTACATCCTTTTAATGATACCCAGGCTAGAGAGGGCATCACTGAGGAGATCAACAGATTCATCAGAAAATTAGGTGAATACCTGAATTGAGCTTCTCCATGAGCAGCTGCTGCAGGTCAACAGCTCGTCTTTAGGAACGGGTCTGCCTCAACTGGAGGGCCTTTCTGTTCCCCTTTAAACAAAGGCTACCTCAGACCACGCTCGACAGTCTGAGAAGTACTTGTGAGAATAGCAGCAAGGGGAGGAGATGCGGTCCAAGAAACTCAACCACATTTCCCCTTGAAGAACATGCCTCCCTCCAGGAAGCTGTGCTACGGAGAGCAGCACCATGCCGGCCCCTTCCTGCCTGCCCTGCATGGGTCCCCAGCACAACTGCCCTGCAAAAACTCACACCCAGGAAAAGCCCAGGGAAAACGTAGGCATGGCCATGTGCTCCATGAGCCATTTAGCAGCTTTAGAAACTAATACGAAGCAGTCAGTTATTTTGACCTGCTGCTGTACAGCACACACAGCTTGCTCTGTCATCCATTTCCTCCTGGCTAAGCTGGCAGGCTATCGGCAAGGAGGCGACAGCTGTGGTTTCTCGGAAGTCAGCCCTTACACCACAGAACACGTGAACACTCAGAAGGAGTCAGCAGCTTGTCCAGACCACTCTGCTACCCAGATATTAATGCAAATGGCACAATTGGACAACAGCTTGTCCTTACAGGTTCTGCATGCGTGGACTACCCCCTCACTGGCACCTGTGAATGCTTCCCACTCTGTCCATCAGCCAGCTGAGACAACTCGCTTTCACAAGAGCCCAGGCTTTCACCGCAGCACACCCAGAGCAAGAGGGAAGCCCCTCAAAGAGAGCTCATGCTATCACTTGAAGTTTGTAACTGGCCAAGCTCCTTTTCCAAGTGCTAACAAGGACACTGTCTCCCAGAGCATCTCCAGCTGCATTTGTGAGAAGCAGGCAGAGTACTGACAAAGGAGTCAGGGAAAGCAGGGAAAGTTATCTTTCACCATGCTAACCTTGGAGCCCCTGCTTTACCAAGGAGATACACACTCAGCAGTGAAACACTCTGGGATAATCTCTCAAAGCTGGGTTATACTGTAGCAACATCTTCTCTTCCAACTGAGTGGACAGCAGCCTGCAGAAAAGTGGCAGGTGTGAAGAAAAAACCCACCGGAGAATCTAAGACTTTGTAAAACTGCCTATACAGAACAAATAAAGTATCACACATCTTCCCCTTCCCTCCAAACCCCTAACCCCAAGCAGTCCATCTGCAAGCATAGCACCTAAAACGAGATTTTCAGTTCTACAAATAGATTGGTCACATTTCATTTGTCCTGTAAAGTTGGAAGTTACAATAAACTAGTTCTCATCCTTCGTCAAGGAAACAAGCTGTATTTTACAATGCCAAGTTTTGCTCCAGCCAGTGTGAACACACAAACCAGAGTGCACCTCTTAGGAAAGTTGTATCCTTATGAACAATACAACTGGGTTATTAAAAGACCTCCTGACAGGACCAGTGCTTCAGCAAGTTGTGAGAAACCAAAAGGTAAGTTGTGTTTACCTTTGTAACCTACTAAAACAATACACATCCTTAACGCTCAAAAACATACATTAGTCCACAGTTCCTCTATAAGCACATCTCATCCAAACTTCAAAGAACAGGTTTCCTTTGTTATATTTTAGAACTACAGACATGTAACTGAAAGGATAAAAATGTCTTTGCAGTAGAGTGCAAGAGGCTTTCATGATCTTCATGAAAATTTAACCCAAGTGGATGCATCTGTTCACTCTTCTTGGTTCAGTGTTCCCAAATACTGCTTCCTAGTTATTTAATTTCACCTTTGAAATGAAAAGGATTTGGAGAAAGCTGAGTCACCAAAATTTGTTTACAATGCCAAGGGTAACTCCATGTCACTCCTGTAAATGCTGGAAGGTAGGACTGAGAAAGTGGCCAATAAATACCATACTTGGGTAACAGGAAACTCAGCACATAGTTCTGAGAACAGAGAGGTTAAGAAAGGAAAGTCTGAAAAATCACGAGTGGCTAGGACACAGAAGAGAAAGCAAAAAGAAAATAATATTTAAAAATACTAGGCACTAGAAAAGAGTGATAAAATAAAAACCTCAAGCAGTTGGGGAATTGGCAGAGAACAGGAAGGCAACCCATGGGATCAAAGGTATTGTCTGTGGGAATATTCCAGTTTAGACATAAATGTCACCAGTAACTTCCAGTTTGCTGCTTGGGCTAGGCTCAGTTTTTAATTATTCCTGGCACTCATTATTCACATCAGATGAAAAATGGGACCGAGAAGACAAAGCCAGCTGCGAAGCAACTGTGATTGGGCTGATGCATATAACCACCGCACCTCACATTTCCTGATGTGCAGAAGCACAGGTAGGAATTCCAGATGGGAAGTCCTTCCTGCATTAGCAATGGATAGAAACAGGAACTGGATTAACACTCCCCTGGAATACTTGTCATGGATACAGTGTCACACAGGGTACAGCTGGGAAATGGCCTACCACACATCATCTGCCCCAGCAATGCTCCTCAACATCCTCTGCCTTGACTGCAGACGACTACTGGATAAGCTCTTACAGTTCAGCTTGGGATCACGGGCCTGCAGCCCCCTCTTCCTCGGTAGCTCAGGAAGGTACACTCTTGGCTGATAATGCTGCAGGTTGCATGACAACACCATCCACAAAGATCTAAGCACAGGGAAGTTTCACAGAAACTCAGCAATTTCCCCAGGATGATGAGACAACACTCAGTAATCCTATTGCAGACTAAAGAGGAAATTGCGATCTGTGATCTCCTGCAAAACTCTTTCGAACTTAGAGATCTTGTTCATTCACTAGCAGTCCTGAGCTGAGAGCAAGACCTTTAAAGAACGGGATGCACCTAAGGTAACAGTGACTCTTACGGCTGCGTCATGTAAGACCTCAGGGAAAGCACGCAGTCTGAATCCAGCACAGTTTCCCTCCAACCCTGGTAACAGACAGGTCTTCCCCAAATACAGACCCCTCAGAATATTCTTCTGAGTTTGTGCCAAATTCTGCTCTTAGGAAACCACATCATATGAACTTGCACAGACCTGGAGAAGAAGTGTCTTCTTCCATTACCAAATAAAGCACCTGAGCGCCAACACTGCCCCTACAGCACTGTTACTTCTCCAGAAAAGTTTCAGCTCAAACACACACCTCATTCTAGAGTGTTATCCTGGTTTAGTGAGTCTGTTGAGCTGAAAAAAAAATGAAAAGTAAATCTGCACATTCGTCTGGGTGCAGATGTTCACAACAGAAAGAGCTACAGCAGTTTCAAATATAACTGCACCCATCACAGCCTTCTTTCCCCTTCCTCTTTCCCCTTCTTGTCTTTGTTTTCACCAGAGGCTATGGCCCACGCAGCAGAACCAGTGGAAAAGAGCATGTGTTTGGCTGCGTCAGCGAGACACAGGACCAGGATCTCTGCTTCAGCAGTTGACAACGGGGGCGTAAGCTAAGCTGCCAGTCCCTGAACTTCAGGATGAGGAGGAGCATTTATACATTTCACTCATACCTACTGCAAAGACAGGGTGAAATGCAGAGTCCCCCTTGTAACAGAGAGGTAACAGTTTATCTGATCGTGTCTAGAGCGTACTACAAACGCAGTGTATTTAGTTTGTAGCTCTTTCACTAAGGTTCAAGCAAACATGTACCACAGTATGCCTGCCTCAAGCTAAAAGCAGCCCTGGCTATTATGGTCCAGAAACTGCAAGCCAGCTCCTTATAATTCTTTGAGCTCTTGGTTAGCCTGAGGGTCTCACTGGCCTAGGGGTCAATTTGTGACAGGATTAAGTGTATAAACCTAAAGACCTAGCTGGGGGCCACAGGAACAGGACAGAGACAGGAAAGAGTTCCTGAGGAAGATGCAGACAACAGACACTCTGTACAGGGCCAAAATCTCAAGAAAGAGGGGCTGGAATAGTTCACTTCAACCACCTGTGCCAGGAGGAGACAACACATACTGAAAAAGCATATGCATGGCTCATGATTTTTGAGAGTGCCAAGAATCACATCACATCACTAATTCAAGTCCTCATGAGCAACCACATGCAAGAAACACGAACATCCAACTTGCTGATTAACTACCTCTCCTCTTGCAGCATCTCCTTGCTTTGATTTAAGCACAATGTGTAAAACTTGCATGACAGAAAAGGCTGCCCACGTGAAAGCCCATAAAAGCCCATAAAAATTCCACCTAAGAGAGCTGGGTAGCTGCTTTAGAAACATCCCACCAGGAGAACTACTGTACTTCCGTAGATCTAAGGCCACTGATGAAACTTCCCCCTGGGAAACTCAAAATCCACTGTGATTCTCAAGTCACTTTTGAAAAATGCACCACAAGTTTTCTGTGGTAATAATGAACAGCCATGAAAATCCTACAAAATGCAACCCTTGAAGCACAACTGTCCAAGTGCTCAACTAAGGTCTTTGAAACAACCTGAAGTCTGCCCCACACATCTCTTCAGACCTGCTCTGTCAAGCATCTTTGGTTTGACCAATCTTTATGCAAAGATTTTGCATAAGTTACTTCAGCTCTTCCAAACTTGTAAGAAGCCATCAGTGATGGGCTCTTTTTTTTAAGCAGGTTTAAAGCCTTGCAGTTCACACTGGCAGATACTTGGAATTAGACTTTGTCACTACCTTAAAGCAACCTGTGGGGAGATTATCAGAACTATAAGCTACAGAGAAATAGGATTAGTATTTGCAATGTGCATGAAGGCTATTACAGCCCAACACTCCCTAACCACACCAGTTTCTATGCTTTACTATTTCTGGGTTATCATTTCCTAGTCTCTGTCTAGAAAGCTGGTACGCCCCTATGCTAGCACCGCTTGAATAACATACTGTCATAAAAGAGCGAGCTGTGAAGTATTGCTTTTAATGTGCACAAACTGGAACTTTACAAAGCACCCTGATGACAAACAATGCATCCATCCTGCAGCTGGGAAGACTATTTCAAATGCTCAATCACATTTGCTACAGATGGATAAGGACATTCATGCATTTCTCTCAGTATCACTTGGGGGCTTAGCTGAGGTTTCTCTTATTGCTTTTACCATCTCTCTGAAGTCTTGGTTTCCAGCATCAGTCATTTATAACCATACCACACTAGCATCTGCAAGGAAGGGCATGCTACCAGTATGTTCTCTCAACCTTAACTCCTGTGCAAGAGCGTCACAGTTTCCTCTCCTTGTCAGGCAGTGAGAACCAGCCAGGCTGCAGAGCTCCCATATAATGAAGCGGATTCTCATTGCCCCCAGAGGGCTGACTAATACCTCACCCGTTCCTCTTCAAAGAGCAGGGCCAAAGAAGCATATCTTCAACACAATATAACATAGAAAAATGCAGTTTTAAGAATTCACTTAATTTTGCCTTTTCAAAGTGGGGGGACAAAAGGAGCAATGGAGGGTGAGAGGACTGCAGTACAGCAGATAATCATGCTACCTCATGTCTTCAAGGCCACTCCAATAAGCTGGAAGAAATAAACGTTGGATGCAATTCTCTGATATAGGACTACTCAGAACACATTCATCCACAGGGCACTGAAGCCAGTGGTAAACACCAAATGGCCCCCAGCTTTACATTTCTCTGTCCCTTTAGATCTGTACATTGATTCCTGCCCCTTCCTACCTCCAGCTTGCTTCCCTTACTGTACTTCTGATATCCAGACTCTGAAGAGGCAAGCAGAGGTCACAAACTTGGCACAGGCATCCACCTCCAATCTGCAGTTTCTAGAACTTCCTAAGGGCCAAAATGGATCTTGCAGAGAATAGCAATCACATGGGACGGGCAAATCTTCAGGAACATTGTGAGGATGCGGGACCACGGCATAATAGTTTGAAGACATCAGCTGGTGAGGAAAATACAATGCTTGGATCTCATCACAGACAAGTACAGAGATTCCAGCAGGGCTGGAAGGAACATCGCAGGAACATCACAGTAACCCCCAGCTGCATGAACTGAGATCTGCTCACAAGCTGGGGCCTCAGAGGTATATTAGCTCTCTAGCAATATAACAAGTCCCAAAGCACCATTTTCTGTAAAGCCAAAGATTAAGAAAGTAGCAGCATTGATTTAGACATAGCTTCATGATCCTTCTCTAAGAAGTGACCAGGGATGTCAAATTAACTTGCAGAACTCTTCTTGGCTGCTTTAGTTCCAGGATTTATCCTTCGAGGGGGTAGCAAAACTTTCTCATAAAGTACTTAGCCATGTGATGCCTCTTCCTAGCAGGATTACTTTCTGCAACCAATGTTCCTCAATGGCCATGCTTTATGAAATTTAACAAGCAGCACAGGAAAGAGCTGCTACAGCATTCAGGTCTTGTCTGCCTCCACATGCAATGGAAATCACACTACAGCACTCCTTCTTGTAGAAACATGTTCCCATACGGGACCAGATGGTCCTGTGGGAGGGAGGTTTATAGCCTCCCCTTCACTACCACCTCACCTGCAAGCCTCCAGTGTTAGGCTGACAGACTAATCCTGGTTGAAGTGCTACATGCAGAAACAGACACAGCACAACAGAGAGCGTAGCTGCTACTGTCAAAGGAATAGTTACCAATGCCACTGTACGGCACGAAGCACGCACACCTCAATGAACTGCTGTAGTAGGCACCTGAGATAACATCACCACTGTCCTATGCTGAAGCGTGCAGTTCTGTTACTGTCTGGTGGCTTTTGTGGTTTCCAGTGAAAAGTTGCCCTTAAAGGTATTCAGTGTAAGTTAACTTATTTTTAAGGGTGGGAAAGAAAGGAAAGTATTCAAATTTATCCACAAAAGCCACACATCACCTATTTTTCTAGGTTATGGTATTTGCTTTGTCATTCCTTAGGACATCTCAGGCATAAGGGTAACATGCCAGGTAACACCGGATTTCACTGTGCTTGAGTCCCAAAACAGTTACATGGTAAAGAAGCCTGAGCAACCAAATGAACAAACCCTGACACCCTTGCGCAGAAAGACTACTGGCCAATCAGCTACTCCAAGAAAAAAACTGCCTTTCAGCAGAAATCTCAAGATACATAACAAATAGTAATTTATGTATCATCGCTTAGAGGATCATTTATCATGAACCCACAACATAACAGCAGAGCAGGTCCTGCCAAACTTCAAAATTCACTGTGAATTTAGGGCTCTAGCCTTAAATGGCAGCGATGAGCACAAGTTAGCAATCAAATAATTACAGAAGCATCAGGCTGAAGGGAATCTCCTGCGTACTACCACTTCATCCCCCTGGGTTGGGACACACTTGAGAATATCTTACGCATCTGTCCAACCTGACCTAAAACTCCCAGTAGCTTATTCCAAGGTTATGTTATCTTTACAGCTTGATCCAGCACAGGACCACAAAGATGATTAAGGGAGCACAGCATCTTTCATACAAGGAAAAGTTGCAAGATTTGGAAGTCTTCAGCCTGGAGAAAAGACAACTCAGGGTTCTTACCAATGTTTATCTGACAGGAGGGAATGAAAAAGTGAAAAAGAGAGAGGCAGAGTCCTTGTGCAGTGCTGGCTGGCAGGGCCCAAACTGAAACACATGAAGTGCCATCTGAACACAAGAAACACTTTGATACTCTGCACATGGTCAATCACTGGAACAGGTTGTTCAGAGCCTTGTGAAGTCTCCACCTGCAGACATTCAAAACCTGACTGGGTTTTGACATTCAAAACCTTGGGCAATGAGCCTTATCTGACCATGCCTGAGCAGGGACGTTGGATAAGACAATCTCAAGGCCCCTTCCAACCTGAACAATTCTGTGACATGCTCTCAAGTTTCATTTGTGGTTTCACCAGTGCAACAGAAGAAAGCCAGGAAGTTAATTCAATTCCTTGACATGTACAGGAGCAAGAATGATAACAGTGAATGTGGTTTCTGTTACGCCATTTCCCTCCCAACAAAAGCTTGCCTTGGCCTCTGGCATTTCTCAATGAGACCCTCACTAGGCGGAATAACATTCGAGCTCTTCCTCACCTACAGGGCTCCAGCAAAATCCTCATTGTCGTGGTTTACGGCAGCTAGCACAATACCATGAAGCCACTCTCACAAATCCCCCCTCCCCTCCTCCAACAAAGGGGAAGAATCAGATGAAAAAGAAATAAGGAAGCTTGTAAAATTGAGATAAGAACTATTCACTACTAATAATAAATAATTAAAATAATAGAAAATAAAACATATGATACAATATAAGACAATATGATACAGTTTCTCACCATCCACTGACGAATGCACACCCAGATGCTGAGTACAGAGAGTCAGACCCAGAGAGCCCGATGGCCGCAGCCTGGGAGCTAACGCAGCAGATTCCGAACAAACCCTATCAGCGATAGCATGGCCAGGAACTCTACACAACCCACCAACTCCCACATGAATGAGCCAGCACAGCATAGGAGTTAGCAAAGCAGCTAACGCAGGAGGGTTAGCAAGTGCCCAGGAGTAAGCGAGCAAGGGAGTAAGGGAGAGAGAGTAATGACTACCAGACCCCCTCCCCGCCCAAGACCCGGAACATGACGTACTATGGAATGAAATACTTCCTTGGTCAGTTTGGGTCAGCTATCTGGACTGTGTCCCCTACGCTGCCCATGAGACAGCAAGAGCTGGGAACACAGCTGCAGTATCAGAAGCGGAGAAAGACCTGAAATCCAGTACAGGCCCTCCCCAGCACCAGCTGAGGCCTTAACAGTGCTTCTCTTAGCATCCAGAAACATAGCTCCCTAGTAACCACAGTAAAGGGAGTTAACCCTTTCCTGACTGAACCCAGCACACTCATCTTTCTTCCATAACAGTCCACTGTCCCATATTCACCACATGCTTCCTTACACCCACTTCTGACCCTCCTATTCTGCAAGAAGTTTGTTGGTACTGATCTTTCTTTCTTGTCCATTTCATTGGGCTCTGCTCAGCCAAAGCTGCACTTGTCCTGCAACAGCAGGCTTCACAGCTGCTGTTCCATTCAGTGATCACCTCAGCAATCTCAAGCAGATGTCAACTTCCCTGGGTTTTTCCCTACGAAAGGTTGCTTGGGTACAGAAAGCTGAAAGCCACTGATTAAGTAGTAAATGCTTTGGAAACATCAACTTTTAAAGCAAGTATTTGAAACTTTTCAACACACTAAAACCAGAGAAGTTGAAATGCACATAATAAAAAACAGACGTCAACTGAGCTTTGACAACACAGGAGGGAGAGACAGGTCTCTGACTCGCAGCTGCCCACCGCGCACAGCACAGCATGGTGTGATATCACAAGCCAGACAAGAGGGCTTAAGTACCAGGTTGGTCAGAGCACCCTCCCTGGTTGGTGACTATACCCTGCCAAACCTGAGCTGGCTTGTACAGTGCCATGCTGAGCATTTCCCTGTCCTTAGCACTGTTATTGCACAGCCTGAAAAAATTCCCCATAGATAACAGGAGGGCCTGCAAACAGAAACCTTTGTGCTCTCTGTAGTTTCCCAGGATTGAGAAACCGTAGGAGGAAAAATGCCCCATCTAGAAAGAAACAAGTCAGTGTCAGCACACAGTTAACTCTCAACAAGGCTAGACGAGTGCTTCCTCATTTCTGAATATGTACTAAACTAGTAAAAATTAAAATAGCTTTTAGCGTGTGATGTCTGGGGGTGTCATGTTCCCATAATGCACTAAACAAACCACAGCCTACCAGCTGCACTAGGGGCAACAGCAGAGCCTGAGCAGGGCCAGTGTGCAGGCTCTGGAGAGATATCTGCCCTCACCATGTCCTGTGTCATATGTTCCACTAGCTCAGGATTCAGCTATTAGGAAGCTGAAGCTCGGTCATTTTTGCATCGGGCTTAGTTTTTCAATGCGTGCTGACACTGCTGTGAGAAGTACTTCCCAGAGGAAGACACCCAGACAAATAATTTTGAACACAGTCATAAACTTTCTCTGCTAAGTGCTGTGGGAATTGAGGACTGCCTTACCCAGGAAAAGTTCAGTCTGCTGTAGGGAATGCATGCAACTGAAACCTTTTAAGGGCTCCTGACTTCAAAGCCTTCATCTAAAATCCTAACAGTGAAGTCCTGGGAGCAAAGCACAGGCTGTACGGGAGAGGTCTGGTGTCACACTCTCCCTTTAAGTCACTCATGCTAGGGTTGGTTGCAACCAAACTATAAGGCAGATGCTAATATTTTATTACCAACCAAGAAGAAAGTTTTCACAGTTTCACCCAAAAAGGGAACTGTGTACACCTGGGGTTGTCTTCTCTTCAGAGGAAGCATCAGAACATTTGCATTTGAGGCCATTCAGAAAACTTGGTCTGTAGAATCACAGGATGGAAGAGGTCACCTGGTCATTTTCTTCCCACACAGATGTAGGATCTGATACATTCATTCAAACACTTCTGCCATGAAATCAGGCTGCAAGTGGGCTCTTCCTTCACAAGAATCTGAGTGACAGCAGATGGCTTGCCTTGGCAACTGCTCTGATATGTGCAAAGAAACAGCTTGACAATACCCAACCCTCGCATGCAGCTGACAGCTCACATCAGGTAGGGCTCCCAGAACAGTAGTAGAAGTCCAGAAATTCTGACCCTTTGTGTACCAAACTATTTGGAAAATGGTACACCAGACTGAACAGCAAATGAGTTTGGTTTTATCTCATTTCTTCTCTCAGTCAAATATTTTCTAGTTATACTGAAGTCAGTTTGAGATCAATGTATGCTTGTTCAAGTGAGAAAACAGAAAATAAGCTGAATTTTTGTGGTTGTTATGTAGAAACAACAACAAAAATCCAAAGCAGAATCTGCCTTTCAAAACAGCTTTTACACACAGCTACAGCACAGGATTTTTTCAGCACATGCTAACGTTCAGCAGAGAGGACACCTTTAGAGAAGAGATCTACATCCACCTGTGAGAAGTCAGACTGTAGTGCTTTACCCCAAAGAAGTTTTGCCATATATGTATGGCAGCCAGCCCACTGCACAGCCAGGCACGCAAAGCGTACTTCCCTGGCTGCTCAGACAGACAGCACAGCACACTACCGGTAAGACACATCTCTGCCCCTCCCAGGTGGGCTCTGAGAAGTGCTGGGAAGATGCTGCACCAGGTGCCCCAGGCACAGTGCGCAAGGGGCAGCCAGCTGTAGGCAGAGAGCTAGCTCACCTGTGGAGAGCCACTTCAGCAAGTGGAAGGAGAGAACCAGGTCAGCTTAATACAATTCACTGACTGCATCTGACATCAAAGGAGCGAAAGCTGCTCTTTAGTCGACCAGATCCTGCATTCAGCACACCACTGCCAGCAGATAGGCTTTCGCAGCATAGAAGTCAGATTTCAGGTGCTTCCCTTGGACAAACACAGCTTCTCTCTATAAAGAGAAGCAGATGATCCAAACTGGTTTCTAGCCGGAACCATTCCAACGTCCGTCTCCTTCACCTCAAATTGTCTTTGATTTTAATGCACCCATAACAAGCAAGATGGGTGAAAGCTGCTCATGAGCAGGGATCCACTTGGCTACATGAAACCTCCCACTACAGCCAGTCCATCTAATGAAGGAAAGAAACACTCGCGCTTTCTGCTTCACCCACAGCCCAGGAAGCAGAAGTCCTTCTTCTGTCCCATGTTGTACTTTGTGCACTCAGGATGCAGCAAGCCAGAAGGGACTGGCAAGAGCTGGCTCCAGGAAGAGATTTCAAGATCAACATCCCTTTGTACTCTCACATACTCCTCAGCTACACGAGAACTTACTTCTACCCTGGCCTAAAATAATTGACAGTCCTCAGACACGTTAAGTAAAACCAGGAATACTCATAATTCCAGGAGATGTTGTTTAAACCTCCCTAACTTTGAACAGCATATTTGAAAATCAATAAAATATTGGTGCCATGCTTTAGACCCATGTTTGGAGGAAAACAGTAATTAAACTGTTACTTTTGCCAGAAAGTGTCAGAAAAGTTAATTTAATCTCTGGTTAGTTTTATTTTTCAGAATACAAAAGCTCAGGCACAGTTTTCTGTCTTCTTCCAGGCTGAAAGCAAAGGAGCCAGACTACGTTAGCCCTAGGTTATCCATTGGGAACCCAAGATGTTTTCAGGGTGTTTGAAAGGGAGACGCAAACTTTAGTTTATGCAGGTTTTTAAAAGGTACTAGGAAACATCTGTTGTTATCTGAGAATAACATCTTCAGCACAATGCCTAAATCATCTTTTATCAGCAGGACTGTTTTGGCCAAGATCATGACTTGCAAAACTTATTTTTACTGTGGTAAGTCTGTCATGGTTATTGCTGTTGTTACCCTGGCATAAAGCACCTTTATGTGCTCAACACCAGACACACCAGAAGACTGCACTGCCTCATTTATTCCACTAAATACAGATAAATCTTAATCCAAGATGCAGCCACAGGACTCCAGTCCTGCTAAGGCTGACAAAGAACACTCTAATCCTAAATATGGCAGTGTCCCCAAGACATCCTGACCAGCACAACTCCCCGGAACCCTCCACCTTCATTTCAATAGAAACTATGAGAAAGGAGTACCACAGACTCCTCTAGAGTTTAGGAAAGTTCTGACTCAATTAAAACTCAGTACATTGAGATTCTGTAGTCTCCAGCTGTTAATACTTCTGGGCTAGTAAGTCCTCTGTGCTTGTTATGAGGTGACAACTTTCAAACTGGTTGGGTTATTCTTAAGGCCTCAGCAAAATTCTCCAATTAATCTCTGCCACGCCATCATAGGTAACGAGCTGATCTGTTGCCAGCACGGTTGTACCTCTGACTTTAGGCCCAGTGCCAGAGGATAGATATTAGGTAAGGTTATTTTGGCTCTGGTATGACAGAAATGTAAGTCTGAAGGAAAAGATAATTTTCCATCGACTGGAGTCAATAAACTGCAGGGCAAAATATTTAAGGGTAGAACTTTAAAGATACTCAGTTTTATTTTCAATTTGCATTCAAAACCAGGCAACCTAAGATAACCTCCAAATTCAGTTGTTCTCTGTGGGTCACTGGTAATCTCTCCTGAATTAGGGACCAATAGACTGGGCATAGAAAAATTGGCTTGTAAAACTTCCTAGTTTACAAGTGTTGCACAATTTGGTTTAGTTTTCTATTTCAGTAAACCACATTACCAGTGTTAAACCAGGTATAAACAATTATTACATATCTCCCTCCTCCAACCACCAACCAATATTGAAGTTCAACTCCACGGCGCTACCTTACCTTCTGAAATAGCCTTCTTGACAGCTGCAAGGTAAGCATCAGGCTCATCATCGTTTGTGAGTTCTTGCCACTGAGACCAGTCCTTAAAAAAGGTCAAATAGTCATCACAGTCTGTAACACCACAGAACAGCTTGACTACTTTGCAGGGGGGCCATAAAGCTTCCTGAAGACTCTGCAAGACGTGAGGGAGATAAAAACTCTGCACCAGCTCAGCAGACAGCAAAAGGATGATGCTCCGGCTTCTGTTGAACAGGTCCAGCTCCTGGTGGGAGATGGCAGACTCGCCTTCCAGCTGGTAGCTCAGAATCCGATGCTTTCGAACGTGCCGAGTAAAGAGGAAGAGGTTCTGGAGGTACTGACACCATTCGGTGGCGTCACTTGCATACACAATCAGCACATCATATCCTCCACGGGCTCCTGTACAAGATGATCACAAGGAGGAGAATGAAATTTAAAGCAAGAGTTGACCCACAGCTTTGCAGCAAAAAACCCACAGGGCTGTCCCTATAATTCATGTCATAAGCTCCAAAGGACTTCAAAAGAACAGTAGATATAACCAAAGTGAGGTGTTCACAGCCACTGAGCAACACTAAGGGTGGTTGAACTCCTACTTGCATTTACCCCACTAAAATTTAAGTAGTTTTTTTCATTCTCAAAAACCTTCCTATGAAGAAGGGGATTTCCTATGTAGTTTCAAGTGACACAAACCACATGTGGAGATTTACAGATTTAAAGCATGTTGATAGGAAAAAAAAAAAAACCCACAAAGACCCAACCTCCAAAACAAACTAGGTTGAAAAGGGGAGCTCACCTTTGCGTGTGAAATTAAATCATTCTGGGCAACTGTAGGGTCTCTGCAACACAACTGCAGACTACTACATGCTCAAGTGGAGTATACACTAACCATAGCACACCTAAAATAAGAAAGACCTTTATTTAAATATGGTCCCACAACGCTTACAGGAAGTCACTATGGCTCCCATGGTATTAGACATTTGCCCTCGCTGCAGCAGAAAGCAAACTGCCTGCAAAGTATCCGTGCAACTGAAGGGTACACCAGCCCCAGTGTTCGCAGCACAGCACCTCTATCACTGAGGCTTCAGACACTTTGCAAGCCTGCGCCAGTCCTTCCCCCAGATCTGTCACACAAGTATTTCCCAATCATATTGGCCTGACAAACCCTCTCTTTAGAGGGAAAAAACTAGTGCAATAGCGGTAGACTTAACACAGCCCAAAACATGCTCACCAAAGCTGACTTAGTTAATAATTCCATCATTCTCTAGAGACAGTTCCTACCTACACACTCATGCATTTCTGTGCTCTGGAATGAAAGCGCTTTCAAAACTGTCTCCAGTTCGCCAAGTAGCTCACATGCAGATTGAACCAGTATGACATGATGCAGTGCTCTCCCACCAATCTCAAGAAAACTTTTAAGTCTAAATTTAGTTTTCCCATTCACCTGTAAAGCAGTTTACCCAAATTTGAGGCTTACAACTCAGCTCCTACAGTAAACTTCAGTGCTGAGCATTTATAGTCTTATTAGCAAATTGTCATCTTCTAATTTGTTTGACTGCTTGAAAGTGTCAACATTTCCAACCCATCTCCATCCAGAAGCAAGCAAACAAAGGCAGATTTTTCTAATTAAAGTAGAAGGCAATGCCTAAAATTTGGCATGCCAAAAAGAGCATCTGCAGAGGGAGTTTACCAGAACTGAAGATGACAGTTTTTCAGTCACTTTATTAAAATTCAACCGAAATCAAACAGACTCCAAAGATTCCATTCTGCCGCCTTCCCCAGAACCTTCATTAAGAAATGAAGGCTGAAATCATGTCTAAGCTACAGTACTCCAGCTCTAAACCATACAATTACCAACTTTAAATTGTAGTTGAGCAGAAGTGGTACAGTTGAGAAGTGTGGAGACGTGCTCTGTGCTCAACCAATAGCGTTACGGTTACCTGCATAAATGGAGAGTTTCTAGCACGGAAAGGATGATGTCCTAGCTATGGAGAACATGGACACTACAGTTCAGCAGCATTCACTACGACTGCTGCATGTTTCTGTGTGAATACAGCTCCTGAACCACAGATGGACGCCTGTAGGAGACAGCATTCTCAGTGGGGGGGATCCATCAAACTCATAAAGCAGACAGACCCAAAGCCTTGGGACCTTTAAGCTATGGGCACAGAACTGCTGCGAAAAAAGATGGCGTTCACACCAGTGAGAACACCACTATCGCCAAAATATCACTTCTGGCTAAACACCATCTGACAAAGATGGCAGAATCACATGAGCAGAAACAGGAAAACCAAGCAGAACTCAGGAGGTCAGTTGTTTTATTCTAGAAAGGGAGGAGTACCAGAAACTTCTGCCATGTGTTGATTTACATGCAGTCCAGTGGGAAAGGGCAGCACAACTGTTTGCCAAGAACAGAGCCCACGCACTGCAGCACGACCTCATCAGATTGGGGAGACCATGCAGCAACTCTCTGAGGTGTCCCCAGGGCTCCCAAAGTCCTACCTTGGTGGTCTCTGGGAGAAGTCCCACCTTCAGACTCTGGGGAGAGTGGCAGTGGCTTCTAGGGCATTTTAACGTTCTGTAAAACGGAACACCTAATCCTTCATGCATTTTTAAAAAGAGCACAGCTTCTGCAACTAAACCTGTTGCCCAACAGACCCTTCTCCAGCCTTTCAATGGAAGGAAGCAGCTGTGCTAGGAGAGGACACGGGGAGGGGAGCCATTGATTTTAAACATGCATTGCACCGGAGTGGCACTAAGTATCCAGGAAGCCTCCCTTCTCCCATATGCAGGCAAAAGATGCAAACTTGACAGACCCTCTGCAGGTTCCCTGCAAGCATTTATAGCCCCAGCGACAACATCACCCAGAACACCGTAGTCCCTGCACCCAGTAGGAAGGAACTTTACCTAGTGTTTAGGGAAGGTATGGATTCCCTAGACAGCACTGCCTTATCCACACACCATTCCCCTTAAGAGAGCTGTGCCAACTCCCCTCACCCCCTCATACCTCAATTCCTGTAACCTTGTACACTTCTAGGATAATCTGAGGAACTGAGAAATAAAACTACTGACTCCACTTTTAGAGACAAGGAAACTCTCTATGTTCATTAAAAAAAAAAACCTAGAAGTGGGTCTTGAAGAGCTAAATAAGCTTAAGTCAGCAATGGGACTGTTTTGAAGAAAATAAAAATCTAGAAATAGTTTCAATTGCAACATTCCCTTTAGAGAGAAGGATGACATGGGACTCACTTTCCTGGATCATGCTATTATCTGCCTAACCAAATACCCTCGTTTGCAGCACCGACTACTGACTGGTCCTCAGGGAAATGTGTAATAAATGGAGAATACAGCATGTTTCAGGGGGCTTTTCCCACCAACCTTCACCTATCAGTTACAGAAAAACTCACAGCACACTTCAAAGCACAACATATACGTTGTGTATTGTACACGTGAGGAAAGCCTCAGGTGAGCACCAAGCATTTTTTTTTCTTTAAACCCTGACCTTAGATGGATGCCTTGACAATGCATTCAACAGGCTGGTTTTGAAAAAACACACACAAGGAAGCCTTTAATTCAAGGAGGAAAGACATGGACAGTACGTGCAATAGCAAGATGAAGAAAGATTTGTGCCAGCCAACCGTTTCAAAAATCTGTCACGTTCTCAAGTGTTATCTAGTTTAAATTTTAACAATACCTTGTTTCTGCATTCCTAAACTTAGGGTATAAAAGTGACTTTTGATTCTGTTTACAAAACATCAGCACTGTTAACAATACTGCAAGGCAAGTTTATCTATTTATTCCATAGAAAAGCATCCAGGTGCCATTCTGTTGCAGTTTGCAATGATAAACCATAACCTTTGGACTCCTTTCAAGCTGTAACTGCCTCTTCAGTTCTCAGTTGCACACTCCATTATACAGCAAAGACTGAAGACTAATGAGATTACAAACTAGTACTCTAGAAATGCCTAAGACCTCTCACTGAGGTGGGAGGCCCATAGATCAACTAGCACAGAGAAAGAACATGATGCAAAGCTTTCCCTAGCTTATAACCCACTCGCAGAATGGAAAGGGATTAAGCAATTCACTCAAAATCACAGAAGGCCCATGGCAAGAGAACAGTCTATCACTATGTGATAGTTTCATATGAGGCCTTCATAGTCCCTCTCTGAAGCAAACAAATCAGGCTCATCTTCAGACCATGTTTGGGAATAGTGAGGTGGCAATCTTTGAGTTCAGAGAAAACATGGGATAGTGGTTTAAAGACATAGTGTAAGGTTCTGATTACCACTGGAACAGCTAAAGAACACTGTGGGAAGCTGGCATATCAGCTCTGGAAAAAACCACATCTTGCACAACTAACAGCTGATGACATCTGATTCAAATTTGAGAAGTGTTATTACCTATTATTTCATTCTACAAGCTAAAAGATTTGACTTTTTTTCAATTTACATATCATAAATAGTTTTCTATTGTACTTGTGGGGCCCATAAAGAAAATTCAGGGCAAGACACAGCTTTTCTGTGTCATCTTTTACATCCCTCTCCGAAGTAGACCATGACTTCCCCTTCTCCGCAGACCTGGTAAAAACTGACAGACAAATCCTTTACTCCAGCTCAGATGACCATATGCAGTGGCAAGCAAATCTATTTTCATCTGCTAGATCAAATCCACCTCAAATTCTGACTAAATGAAAAGCACTACATAGCCTGTTCTCAGTATGCTTTGGGATCCGTGTCTATGGAGGATACATGAATATATGGCAGTCCAAAATATTAATCCCTGATAGAGGGGGATCCACTTCCTATGAAACCCAACTGCCTATGATAAAAATGAAACCCAACCCAAGGTGTCTTAATAATCACATTCTTCTAAGAGGTGTTAGAAGCTCCTGGTGGGCCATTAACAGAAGTCCTCAGCACCTTTCGTATTTCAGTGTCTGAAGTGTATGTATTTAAGTGATGTATGAGGAAATGAATGCGTTCATTGCCTAGCTGGAATGCATAACACAGTAATAGTGATCACATGCAATAATAATTAACATCCTAGCAAAACCTCTCACACTGACTGGAATAGAAAACCTTCGCTTTAAATAAAGTGTTGCAGACAAGCAAGAGGAAACAGCAGAATCAAAGTAGATAAAAGTTTTGCGAACCAAACTTCAGCGATAGGAACATGAGATTTGCCTTAAGATACGTTGTTCCACTTTTAAGAGCCTCTGTGAAATCACCTTCTGTTTATAAGGAGAAAAGTAGTTTTGCCCACAAGTCTCCTGAGGCCTCCGTTTAGATTATTTTTACATCACAAGGAGATATGCGTCAGTGAAACACCAACGTTACTTCACACCCCGAAAATGGCACGTTTTTCCTTTTTTAGATAAAGCACGTACACTTCCCTGCGAGGAGGGGAACTTGTAAATTGGACGCTAGCAAGACTTACACAATATAGGCTAAACCCCTCTCCCCCTGGAGTTCGCGCCCCTGTTCTAACCAGTTTTACCTAAACGTGCTCTCTAGGACATTTTCACTGACGGCAACCTAGCTCAGGTTGTTTGTGACCCTGTGCCACTGTGGCAAGGGGCACCAGGTCATTCCCCAAAAAAGGAAGTATGCAAATACAGGGGGATAAAGCAGTATTTAGGAAGAACTGACTTCACTACAAAACACCACAAAAAAACACCCAGGTGGTAAAGGCTGAGCAGAGACAGCTTCCTCTACAGAATACCCTCCCTCAGAGCCGGCTGAGCCGCCGACCCGAGGGGCACTCAAAACGTAAGAGCCCTGCCAGCACCTGCCCTGAGCTCACGCCAAGGTGCGGCAAGACAGCTAGAAAGCGCAGCAACCTGGCTGCGAACAAAGAAGCCACCGCTGCTCTGAAAAGCCCCGGGGCTGCCCTAAACTCGGGGAGGGCACCCTCCTTCCCCAGCAGCGGAGCGCCGGGGGCAGGCAGAGCCGCGGGGCAGCACCGCCCCGCCGGCGGGAGCGGGCGGGCTGCCGCGGACAGCGCGTCGCGCTCCGCTACCTCCCCGCTTACCGGTGCCAACGCCCGGGACAGCTCGCTGCCGGGCCGGGCTGCCGCGGAAAGCCTCGGCTCGCCGGCGAAGCGCCCGCAGCCTGGCCCCGCTGTCCCCAGCCTGGCCCCGCCGCGCAGCACGGCCAGGCGGAGACACCCCGCCGCTCCCCCCGGCTCCTGGGGCGAGCAAGCCGCGGCACCTACCGGGGGCCGCCATGGTCCGGCGCTGGCGGGGAAGGGGCCGCTCCCCTTCCCTCACATCGCCGGCGGAGCGGTACAGCACGTCCTTCCCGCGGCCACTTCCTCGACCCCGGCCAGGCGCTCCGTCCCGCCGCCCGGCCCCGCCTCCCCGCCGCCGCCCGGCCGGGCGCTCGGCAGCGGAGGGCGGCCCGCGACGCCCCCTGCAGAGCCGGTCTCGGGGCTGCCCCTGCCCGGCCCCTCCGGCGGTGCATGGCCTTCCAGGTGCGCGGCAGGATTCTCCTGCCATCGGAGGGAGCTCCCCCCTTTCCAACTGGCTCCAACCACGTCTTCCACTGGCGGCCGAGGAGTCGGCGCTGCAAGGAGTTTCGTGTTAGGGTGATACAGAAACCCCGTATCCTCAGTCACGAGAAACTCAGAGCGATGGTTGTGGAAGAGGACGAGCAGGACACCCCTAACTTGGGCTTTGACTTCTGTCTCCCATGAGCAAGGAGTTTTACTTTTTCCTAAGGGAAAACCAAGTTGTTCCACACAGTATGAAGCAGCTTGATGTTTTGTGGTTTCTTCTAGAAGATGCTGTCTTTCAACCTGGATTTACCAGATCCATTATCACTATGCTCATATTCGAGTACAGAGAGAATAAGCAGTGGTAGGACTCTGTCGGAGCTCAGAGTAGGACTGAATTTCATTTTGTTGCTGACAACAAAGCAACAGATTCTGCCTAAATAATTCAGTCTATTCCTTTGCCCCAATTTGGCTTTAGAAGCACTTTGTTGCTGAGAACCAGTGAAGTCTTTCATTGATGCACTTCAGCAAAGCAGCAGCAGGTTCCTTACAATCTGGTTTCCCAGACAAGACAGTCACTCCCAAGCAGTCAGAGGACGTTCTGCATGCAGCTCAGTGTCAAACACTGATGTTAGAACTGGTTACAAACCGTAAGGAACCAACTGTGTCTTACTAATCAACTCTGTCTTAGAGGATGGTCACTCTCCTGTTAACTCCAAGTCTTCATTTACCCAAAATCTACTATGAGCTTTCAAACTGTGTACCACAGCCTGTCTTTCAAAACCAGTGTTTGCTCCCACAATAAGAAAGTACTAGGATAAAAAACACAATACAACTTAGGAAAACTCCAGGTATGCAGAGAAGAAACCAGCATTTTCCCATCTGAATCCTCCTGAAAACACAAAATAAAGAACACCTGGATGCTGGAGAAGTGTGCAAATACAGACTCAACTTGGGATTTATGAGGGACAAAAATTTACCAGTTGGAAACTAGAGTCTCTAGCCAAATTCTTTGACTATTATGGAATAATACACATATATTAAGAACTAGTAAAACAGATAACCACGTATATGACTTTACAATGATTGTTCGACATCATTTCCCTTGTAAAGCTGTTTATCTTCTAACTTCCAGAATAAAAAGTTAAAACTAAAATCACCCCTCTGATGTCATATGTGGATTGCAACATGCTCCTTGGAATAAGCTTTTCAATTCCTTCTCTCTTTAAAGCCTTGCAGTGTCCTACAAAAGGTTGGCAGAGTCAGCTTCCTGCTCTGTGGGAACTGATGGGGATTCCCCATATGTAATGGTATCGCTTAGGATGCTATCTATTTTATTTTAATCAATGCAAAGCCCACAGAAAACCTCTTTAGGGTTTAAACTTCCTGAGTCACTCGTGTGAAATTAACGCACCTCCTCAAAGGAACTTAAGTAAAATAACCACTAGCATGTTGTTTCAGCAACCTCCACCTAAACTCTCTGGTGACAAATAGAGGCAAAAGCCCCTTCACACCCAAGAACGGCTGGCCTAAGGGAAAGAGTTACACAGCTTGTAAAGAAATAAGAACAAAATAACTCATTAGAGGAACTTTTCATCTTCCCTTGCCCAAAATTGACTGCACAAGTCTTAACCTTCCTCCCTTCAATTCACTGCAGCATGTGATCCGTTACATTTGCAGCGTTATTCTCAGGGGTCTGCCCTATCCCCGTCCAAAGAAAAGGACTAGATTGCTCTGGAGCCTTTGCTTTTTTGCTAGGTACTTTTGAGGGGTAACAAGGAAAGGATTCAGGAAGTGGTTGAATACCCATGCCATCTCTGTTCAATTTTTCTTGGCCACAAAAGGAGTGGGAAGAGCAGAGACCTCTTACAGGAATGCTCTCTTCTGAGGCGAGCAGCCCTCCCTGCAGCCTTACCAAAAGGGATACACCAGCCAAGGGGAAGGACTGAAACAGCTGCAGGCACAACACACGGTAACACACCTAGACAGCCACACACCTCTGAAGAGCTGCACTCTCAGCTTCTGGGAACAGACCTAACTGGCAAAAGCCTGGCAGGAGAAGGAGATGCTTACTAACCAAGCAAGAAGCAAAGCGCGCCAATGAAGCAGTTACTTCAAACAGCAGGACTTAAGGACAATTCACCAGCAAAGGCTGCATCTCTTCCTTTGCGATGCAGACAAAAGCATGGAACTTGTGCTCAGCTTTGCAGACGAGGCACACAGCTGTAGCTTACTGTAGGTGAGAGCTACAAAGAATGAGGGAAACCTTTGTTCCTGGAAAGTCTCCTTTCTGAAATACAACCCTAAGTTATTCCATACTTAACAAGGGCAGGCCATGTCAGGGGTATCTGGCAACAAAGTACATATTTAACAAGCTCTCAGCTGAACATCCCTTTTCTACACTACAGGCAACAGCACCTGTACTAAACAACAGAATCTTACAGTACAGTCTACCACTACATCGGCTGCTTTTATCTGCCCAGTAGTGTAAATGTGGCACTTTCCAGAGACACCAGCCACAGGCATATTCTGCTGGGCACAGAGCCTGCCCAAGTGCTCTTCAGCAGGCACTATTTGACTGCACTCGAGGGTCAGAACTCTCACACAGCAAAACACAGCAGTATTTGGAGATAGTTAAAAGCAGAGGGCTAGGTAGTGGAAATGTAACAAGCATAACTATACCTACACACTACTGCTTGTTTGACCCTGGCAGTCCTAACTCAGGACTTCCAGTATATGAGTCCCTTCTTCCCTTGCCCTCAGGAGGCTTTATGGTACACACTATCGAACAGAATCAAGTAAAGCCCTATCACAAAAGCAAGGAAAGCAAAGCACTACATCCATCACAGCAAACATTCAATTTCACAAAAAACCTTTAGAGGAGAACCTATTAATTTAAAGCCATTGCAATATACCACAGCTGAATGAAATCTCATCAGGGTCCTGAGTACAGTAACAGCCCATGCTTGTCCTTCTCTGCCTCACCTGGGGCTTCCACAGCCACCTTTTACCCACAGGCCCAGGAGCTACATTTAAGTGCAGGCATGGGTTTTTAGGGCAGGCCTGTCCTATTTTGTAGGTGTACTTGTTTCAAGCCTTAGCTCCAACCTTGTCTCCTTAATGCCCTTCACACCTATGTCCTAAGTAGCCTTATGCCCTATTCCCTCTTTGGGTCCATCTTACAGACAGTCCCTTTAGACCTGCAGTGTTACTTTTACCCTAGCCCCTCCTCTAGTACCATCTCCCTTTGCTCCTGTTTGGATTCCTCACGTGGATCCTAGATCTGTTTCATGGCTCACCTTGCCTGGGACTAGTGCTGAACCTTGCTGTCACCATCTGGCTCTGCCTGCCATGTTCGAACTACGCGGGACTGCTCCCTGTCGGTGAGGTCACTGCCAGCGTTCAGGTTGCTCTGCTGCCAGTTTGTTCTCCATGGAGAGCCCTTGCTTCTTCTGCTTCCCACCGTCCTCCCTTCGGTGATCATAGTTACAGCAGATCACAACTAGGAGCAGGCTGACGGGGGGAAGGGATTAAAGCGGACCCCCTTCCGAAGCCACATGCACACTCCCGAGTCTCCCTGCAGAGACTGCCCCGGGTTCCCCCCGCCTCCAGGCCCTAAGCCTGCCCTGGCACCACAAGCAGCCTTCCCACCCTGCGTGTTGCCTTCACCCAGGCACCGCCACTGAGCGGAGCTCTCCCAACCCGCCTCCGGCCGGCCGGATGGCTGCGCCCCACCAGCAGGCCTCTCCTCCCGAGCACCTGCCCCCTCCCTGCCCACAGGGCGGACATGATGGCTCGGGGGGGGGGGAGGAGGGGCGGAGCCGAAGCGGCGCACGAGCGTGCGCACGTCGGTACGTGGCGGGGCGCGCGCATGCGCGCAGGCGGCACGTGGCGGCGGGACAGCATGGCGGAGCGGCGCGCGGTGCCCAGCGACCTCTTTCCCTTCGTGCTCGCCTTCCTGCGCGAGCACCGCTTCGAGGGCGCCGCGCGAGCCTTCGCCAGGGAGGCGGCGGCCGCGAGCGGGGCGGCGGTGAGCGGGGCGGCGGGCGGGCGGGCGGGGCGGGGTGGGGTGGGGTGGGGTGAGGTGAGGTGAGGTGGGGTGCTGTGCTGCTGGCTGGCCGGCTGGCTGACGCGGCCTCTCTCTTGGTTCAGAAGGAGCAGGACCCCAACGCAGCCTCTCTCCTGGACATCTTCGGTTACTGGCTGAAGTAAGTGCCCCTCCGGCGGCGGGGGCCACGCTTACTGGGCCCCGGGGGAGGTGGGGGTGGTCTCCGCCGCGCTGCCGGGCTCCCTCCGATACCAGCCCTCGCCTCGTAGTCCCCAGCTCAGACTCTCTCGCTGTAGGTCTCCAGCGGCCAAGAAGAGAAAGCTCGTTCCCAACGGCCCCCAGGCGAAGAGGAAGCCGGCCTCCAGCAGCGATGACAGCTCCAGCGAGGAGGATGAGACGCCCCCGGCCAAGAAACCAGGTGGGGTTGGTGAGCGGCCCTAGGGCAGGCCAGGGTTGTGTCTGACACTGACCCCTCACCTGGGTATAGAGCTCAGTTTCAGCGGCTCATTTGAGGTCCCTCAGCATCTTCCAAGGACTGGGTTTTTGATGACTGATCTTGTTTCTGGCAGGTCATCTGCCCGTGACATGTAAGGTATGTTCATCCTAGGTAGGGGGGATCACTTTATCCAGTTACAATTTAAGCACACCAGGGTTTGTATCTGCCAGAAGACTTTAGCCATTCCATTTGTCTCTTTAGGCTGAGACTGGTGAAGGCACTGGGCTGTCTTCAGTTTCGACGGTGCTGTTGAAGTAGCACCTTCGTTACCTTGTCTGTATTGAGATTTTGCTTTCCGAACACTCACTGGTAGGATATTTCAGCAGGGTTGCTCCTACTGGCTTCAGCACCTTCAAATTATAGTTTTTGAGTGCATGTAGATTGGGCTAGTACCCTCTTCGTGGGAGGTAGCTACTTTTCATGGTTTTTTTCCCATGCTATTTTTCAGAGACTTGCAGTTTCACCGAGAGCTTCAAAGAACGGTTTCTTACCTTGCTGTTGTAGGACAACTGATTCATGTTTTATAAGTGTTTCCACATTTGTTAGAATAGGTGTAATTTGACAAGACAAGTGCATGGCTAGGATTTATCAGGCTCCTTTATACTGATGGGCACCATGACCTGTTTGATGCAGGGCAGATGTAGACGGTATCAAATTCCGGAGAAATGCCAAGCATCCTTACTTGCTGCTTGGGTGAGATTACTGCCCTCTTTCTCTGAAGCCTGTGTCCTAGTGCTATCAAAAAATACATCCCTCTGCTGTACTGAAGTATGTGGTGAGCTGTACTCTGGAACTGCCCTTACGCCTTGCCTTAATCACGGTGTGTGCAAGTTTGTGTGTGTCTAGCAGCAGATTTTCAGGAGAGGAGGAGTAGACAGGAAGAGGAAGAAACAGAAAGAAAACTGTTCTTCAACCTGAGCCATCCTAAAGCTGAACTTGAACTTCGATCTGATTTTTATTTGATAAGGACAGTTGCAAATATAACTTGAGGCAAAATTATTTCTGTTGTTCCACGTTACTAAAAAGCAATCAGTAACCACAAAGGAGTAGATTTGCCTAAAACGTGTTAAGCAAAACACCTGGAACTTTAACACAGCATTGCAGGAGTTATCTTTGGAAGTCTGTGCTTGCTCAGCAGGTTTTTGTTAGCTGGAAGGTGTGCAGACTCAGTTAATGTTATCTCACCTGTGGGGACACTTTCCCAGTGGGGTGTCCTTTTTGGTGATAGAAACTTGTACTTAAATGTGTGTGTGACAGATAAAAGCTAGAATTGGTTTTATGCTCTTGCCTACCCATTCTGGCATCTTCTGCTTCACCCTTTTCAAGAAATAAAGTCAGTGTTATGAGCTTCAGTCGTGGTTTAATGACCTTTTGCTCTGATACACACTAGCGTATGATATAGGTACATGAAAGTTGTGAATTAGCTTATGAATATGTGCTGTCCCTTATTTGCAGCTAAAGCAGCAGCTGTGCCCAAGGCAAAAGCAGTTCCTCCAGCCAAGAAGGCAGAGAGCAGCAGCGAGGACTCCAGTGACGATTCAGACTCAGAGGAGGAGAAGCAGCCAGCAAAGGTCAGCTTTTTTTTCCAGCCTCTTTAATGCGTGTTTGACAGTGATGGGTAATAGCAGATTTGACCAGCAGAGTTCTCCCTGAAACTGGGCTAACTTTTCCTGAGCTACAAAGTGCCTAGACTGCTGCAGGTGCAGTGTAAGAAGTTATTTCTGTAGTGGACAGTGTGCCATTTGTGCTTGTCCCATGAAAAATTATTTCATGTCCAGCACCCAGTTTGTTTCATATTCGAGGCTGCTCCTTGCTTTTATCCTAAGGCTTCCAGGGCTTACTTTTTTTGCAGAGAAAGACTTACAGTCTGTACAATAAATTTGATCTTTTTCTATGTGGGTGCATATGGAGAATATTTTTCCTTTTTCTTGATGCAGTTTTGAGAAGGGAGGGAGCAAGAGCGATGTTAGTGTGCACTAGAGGAGATCAATCCGAGTTGCCCAGTTGGTATTTTCAGTCTTCACACTAGTGTGATCTGGAGAAGAAGAGAACAGCGCCAGCCCCAGAGCTGCTTCGTTCTGACTGAGGTGCAAAGGAAGCCTCCCACGGGCTGCTGTGACGTTTCCCAGAACAAAATTGTTATCCAGGGATTTTCAAGTCCTAACCATTAGGCAGGGTGGTGTTCACAAGTCAAAATGGTAACCTCTGTGAAAGACAGATGTTTATACTCTCTGTACATGTGTCCCACTTACTAGCCTCTTTTTATTTTCATGGTTTTATGGGCTAATTAGTTTTTTCTCCTGTTTAGAAAGGTGCAAAACCCGTGGTGAAGCCAGCTGGACCCAAAATCCAGCCTCAGAAGAAAGCAGAGAGTTCCAGCTCTGACTCGAGCAGCTCAGATGAGGAACCACCAAAGAAAAAACCACCAAAACCAGCAACACCTAAACCAGGTACCTCTTATTGTGTATCGTGAGTCAAAGTGTAAAAAAACCCAGAAAAGCCAGGGGAGGAGGAATGGGGCCTGTACCTACATGCAAAGGCGTATGTATTAACATCGCAGCCTGAAAATTTGCTGTCACTGCCATTTGCACTGCAGTCCAGTCTGCTTCTGACATGAGAGGCGTGGAACTGATTGCCGATAGAACATCTGGTCCCCAGTGCTGCATGGTTTGCAGAAGTAGCTGTGATCAGCAACCTTAACTGCTAAAGTTGTGCTTTTGTTAGTGTCTTCCCCTCAAAGAGCAGGGAATATCTTTAGTCCTGGAACTTTGATGAGCTGGAAGAGACGGTTTTCTGAAAGCTTTCTCTAAGCTTGCAGTAGGATACAACAAGTTTTGCAGTACTGCCTTAATCTGCCCTCTTGACTTCCTGTGGTACTTTTATCTCTATCAGACATGCTGAATGTAACTATCCTTCATCTGCCATAGCATATTTCCTGATGTCTCTTTTCACTTATCTCAAAAGGAAGTAAAGCTGCCCTGGCAGCCACCAAGGTGGTCAATGGAAAAGCAGCAAGCAGTAGCAGCAGTAGTGAAGATTCTGATGAGGAGAAGGCTGCACCGAAGAAGGTAAATTAGACCGTGAAAAACTTGGATGAACACTGTAGAAGTCTAGTAAGAGTGGGTCTATCTCTGTCTAGCAGGGACTGTGAAATGTGTAGACAAAGGCATAGACTGTACAGATGCTGAGCACAGCATTTGTGGCCCTTATACCTCCTTCTCCTTTATACAGCGGGCTTATGTGTTCTAGCACCCCTCCATGCGCTGGCTTTCTTCCCTAATACCTCCTTACCACTTCCTCTCCTTTTACAGGAAAACTTCTCACTGTGTCATAACCATATTGTAGTCTCCATTATATATTCACTTTTGCATGACACTTTGGTGCTTATCTATCTGTAGCTGAGTTTTCCACTAGGCAGCGTTTAAAAATGTTTTCTGCGACACAAAAATAATTGTAGCTGTGTTTAATCAAGTGACAGTTGCTACCATTTCAGTCAGTTCTGAACCCCTTAGAGGAGTGCCTCATTAGGGATTCATGCAGAAGAAAACAACAGCAGAGTATCCGGAAAGATCATGATTTTCATGTGTTTCCTAAAATTTGCATTTCAGAATCTGTGTTCCACTTTCTCCTTTTGTCTTCAAAATTTGCTTTCTGGGGTGTAGAGTTAAACAAGGTCCACATCCAGCTGTTGCCACAAGATTTCTGTAACTTCTTTTTTAATGTGTATTTCTCTCCTTCTTGTCATAAGGCTGTTCCAAAGAAATCACCCCTGCCAAAACCTGCAGCCACTCAAGCATGCCCAGGCAAAAACAAACGTGCCAAGGAAAGTTCCAGTAGCGAGGACTCATCTGACAGCTCAGACGATGAAAAGCCACCTGCAAAACAAAAACCGAAGTCTGGTAAGTACTAAGTACCGCTGCTGCTACATGGGAGGGTGCTTTCTGCTGGACCCGCTGTCCCGGGAGAAGCACGTGCAGGGCACAGGCAAGTCTTGCTGCACATGAGGTTCCAGGGGGTGCTGGTGGTGGTATCGTGAACCAGAAATACAGCAGCTCTCTAGTCAGGTGCGCTGTTGGGGCTAAGCTTACAGTTCAGCTCCTCCTTCAACAAGGGAGGGGGAGTGAGTGTGACAGACTGCTTGGTTTGCTGCATGTCTACTACTCAGGTGGCCTTTAAGTACCTTCTTCTTGCAGGTTTCCTGTCTGCCAGGATTTGGGAAGTAATTTGCCAGTGGTTTGGTTATTCTGTAACTGCAGCAAATTAAGCTTTTTCATAGGGTTTTTTTGTGAAGTACCCACTTGCTGTTGCAATACAGCTGATGGGCTCCGTGGGCCTCTGTTCTATATAGTGTAGGGCTTTTAGGATTCCAGTAGAGAGCTAATCTGAGTGGAGGATCAAGCACTGGAACTCAGTCTGATTCTCTAACCAGAGGATTTGAGAAGGCAAGAAATGAAAACAATACAACAATTGACATCTCTCTTTGTGGTTTGGGTTTTTTTTCCTGAAAAAGATTTGGCAACACAAGCTCTCATTCTTAAAAAAGTACAGAGAAGACTTGTGCAGTGGTGGTTGGGGTCAGCTGAACCCCAGGAGTTAAACGCACAGTAGAAACAGGAGGTAGCAGTGGGGTGGGTGTAACCTTTCAAATCATAAGCTAGTATCTTTGATTGTATCTACAGAAGGGGAATAAATAGAACCAAATAGCAGAAGCGCTTTATTCTAACTACAGCAAATATCTCAAGCACTGCTTATCATGCAGGCATCTGAATGCTGTGTCTCTCTTCATAGGTCAGTACAGTGCTGTTCCACCTCCTCAAGCCACGCAGACAAAGAAGGGCCTTTCCAAGGCTCCTGCAAAAAAGGCTGAGAGCAGCGACTCTTCAGACAGTAGTGATGAGGCAGAGCAGGTGCCCCCAAAAGGAAAAACAGGTATGTTGTGAGAAGAGGAGGCTGCAGAGGAATTACTACAGCATGTGGACAGTGTTTCAGCAACATCATGGTTTCCTCGAAAAAGCCATTTGACTTCGGTCTGTGTTGCTGTTTGCTTCTCTGGAGGCTTCTGAGTGATTTGAAGGATCCCTAGCCAACACTGTGTACAGCCCATGGATCCAAACTGTGTGCAGGTTGGATTGCTTTGCACATGTTGGTTTGAAAAGTCATCAAGATCTAGTTTAGTGGGAATAAGCCAGGCCCGTTACTGCAGCTAGGTAAGGCCAGGTCCTTGCTTGGCTTCCAGTGTGCTGGTTGAATGGCTGGTGCACTGAGAAGGGAGCTTTTTCATATCTGGAAAGGTTCAGATCTTGGACAAAGATTTGGTATGAATGTGGCCTCTTAATTTTAAACTTGTTTTTACAGGCAAAGCAGTAGTAGCTAAAACAGTCCCTGGCCCCCAAAACAAAGCTGTGACTACCAAGAAGGCTGAATCCAGTTCAGACAGTGACTCAGGTAATTCAAGAAATAAAATTTTGATTTTTTTTTTAACGTGTTAATGTTTTTATTGGCCAGGTTGTATAGTGGTGTATCTTCTAAGATCCTTAGTGTGTGAGGTCAAAGGCTGCACAGTCTCCATAGCTAACAACAGCAGCCTGCTATGCAGAGTGGAGTCTGACCATGAGACCATTGGCAAGTGCAGAAAGGTCTGCATGTTGCTGTGTGGAAAGGGTGGGAGGTCATATGGATCACGTTTCTCCAGGAAGGTTAATGGTTACACTTCTGACGATCTGTGTCTTAAGATTTTTGGCTTCTGTTATCCCATTTTGTTTCGGAAACTTCTCCCAAATACAGTTAGCACCGTACCAAGTTCAAAGTAGAGTCAAAAGATGCTTTTCTCCTACTGTGACCCTAGAAATGGGGACAGTGTGCTTTGTATCTTCTGTTGCTCAGGTTTAAGATTTGCAGTGCCGTCCTACCCATGTAAGGTCGCTGTGTGCTACATTCCTTTTCCAAGTTCCAAGTGCTCCTGTTGTATATGTCAACATCTCTGGTGCCACAGCAAGGGCTGTGGGTGGCAGCTGCCTGTCTGTCTGCAGACAGCTAGCACTAGACCATGTTGACCCTTCCACAAGCGGCAGGAGCTCTGCGTTTTCTAGTTTTGTTGTGTAGTTTCTCACAAATAGACAAGGTTTTGATAACTGTTATTAAAGTGTCCAGAAATGTTGGACTAGATGAAGCTTAGCACTCCAGATTGCTGTGACACACAGTACAAAGGCATATTTATAGGCAGAAGTCTCCAGTCCATCCTCAGACTGCTGCTAAACACATCTGATACAGGAAATAGAAAGCTAAAATGGGATACTCTGCTGTTGTTGGCTCACTTTCCCTGCTTTGTCAATTTTATCTCCTAATTTCTTGCCTGTTCTTTGATCTTTACCGTCTTTTCTCGATGTTTCTTCTCCCTGAGTTTGTTCTTGGTGATACCTGTACTTTCTCCAGTCCCTTACTCTGTACCTCTTCTACATTATTTAAATACCTGCTTTCTTGTGCATGCATTAGTGAACAACTTAAACTGCTTGTTTGCACTTCCTCCCTTCAAAGAAGATAGGGGGAAAGATGAATGCTGTTCCCTGACCGTTCGAGTGTTCATCAAATGCTGCTTATTGCCAGTTATCTAGTGACTTAGCCTTGGGCCCCAACCCATTTTGCTTTTCACTTCTCCATCAGTTATACACATGTTATTACTGAAGTAACTTGTACCAGAAGTTTATTAACTTAAAGAACATCCTTTTTTTTTTGTTTGTTTAGATTCTAGTTCTGAAGATGACAAGAAGAAGGCAGGGAGTAAACTCCCAGCTAAACAGCCTGTGATAAAGAATACTTCCAAACCAGCAAAAGTAGGTGTCAAGCCTGCACAAGCAAAGAAAGACTCCAGTTCCTCTTCAGACAGCTCAGGTACTGGGGCAGGAGAAAAGAATTTCCACGTGCACAGTGTGCTTGCTCAGACCTCTGTTTCTAGGCAGGGTATGAGGGTACAGTTGGACAGGAATACCTGTTGCAGTGTTGTTTCAAGCAGCTCATGAAGTGCACTGTGTATCAACATTGAATCTGTATGTTAGCTTCATGTTGAAGGAATGGGGCTTAGCCTTGACAATTCTCCTTTCTGTTCTAGATTCTGATAGCGCTGACAAGAAGGCCCCTGTGAAGCCCACAAATAAAGCAGCAACCCCTGCAACAAAGAAGTCACAAGCTGCCACAAAGAAAGCACAAAGTAGCTCTGATTCAGATAGCAGCTCCAGCAGCTCTGAGGATGCAAAGAAGAAGAAAGGCACTCCAGCTAAATTAACTGGCAAAGTGGGTAAGCCAGTGCCCAAACCTTCTACCCCAGCTCCCAAAGCAGCCACTTCTGACTCTGACAGCTCAAGCAGTGAAGAAGAAGAAAAGAAGCCAGCAGCGAAACCAGCCACCAAACCTACAGGAGCAACAAAAGCAGCTGTGGGAAAGAAGGCAGCTGCTTCCAGTAGTAGCAGCAGCTCATCTGATAGTTCCAGTGAAGAGGATGAGAAGCCCAAAAAGGCAGGGAAAGGGACACAGAAGAGTTCTAAGACCACTGCCTCCACAGAGAAAGCAAAACCATCCACACCGGCAGCAAATAACGTGAAGTCTAAGGCAGCTGGTGGCAGCAGTAGCAGCAGTGAAAGCAGCTCTGAAGAAGAGACTGGAAAAGTCAATGGAGGTATTACCTGCAGTCTGGGAAGTGGGTCTGTCAGACGGTGTTACTGAGCTCAAACTGGGAGCCTTTCCTAAACAATACTCAGTTTAATCTCTATGTACTGTTAGGTTATGGCATCTGGAGCAGTACTGAGAGGGAAGGGCTAGTTTTTAATTTGGTGTGATCCTTTTTGTCAGTATTGCAGTGGTTAGTAACAGCAAGGCAGGCTGCTGGAGGCCCTTGTCTGTGTGGAGTGGGACACCACAGGTGATGCCCTAACGCACAATCTCTGTGTCTCCAGGAGGAAAACAACTTTGCTTGCACTGTTGATGTGTGCAAGTGCATACTGTGTGACCCCGAGAACTGGCAAATTTTAACCAACAGAACTTTCTCAAGTGCACTAAATCATTAATATATAGGTACCCTATTCCACAAAATTATCAGTTAGGGTAGGATGGCAAAATCCTTGCCGTCCCAGAATGGCTATTAGTGTCTGTTATAGCAGCCTGTTTTCTGGGTGAGGAAATGCAGGGACTGAGCCTCACACCCGTGTCAACACTGGGATTGCATTCTGGGGGAGACATGCCATTACCTTTCCCTACAATGCAGTTACTCCATTATAAGTTTCACTGCTGTACATCTGACAGGCACGATCAGGAAAAAACAGAAGAGGGAAGATGATCAGGAGCCAGAGACACCACACAGTAAAAAGGCAAAGATCAAAGCCAAAACACCACACACTGTTCCGAAGGTGAAACAGGTGAGTGAGGGTGGGCTGCGGTGACTGGTGGGGGAGCCATCTCTGCCTCCTGAAGGAGTAGGCTTGTTTGGGGGAGGTTGGGCCCACGCGATTATCTATTTTTATCCCTCCTCAAGCACTTGAGCCTTGTCTGGAGAACACTAGGGAGTGCACATACATGCATAGTGTTATTCTGGGAAAGGTTGATTGGATATGCTTGCACAGGAACATCCCTGAGCTGCCTGAACTGAATGAAGGCAAAGAATTATGAATCTGAGAAACAAAGATTGAGGTGATGTGATCAGGGCTGCACAGTTGCAGGGCAAGGAAGGAAGGAGATTGTCACCTGTGTATGTATGTGCTTATTGTGTCTCGTTTTCTTTAACAGTCAGCCTCTCCGTTCCGCCGCGTAAGGGAGGAAGAAATTGAGCTGGATCCCCGTGTTGCTGATAACTCATTTGAAGCAAAGGTAGGGCTAGGTAGTGCCTTAGGGTGGCAACCCTTGGCCTCTGCAGAGAGTCTGCAGAGCAGCTTTGGTGTGCTTGTCGGCAGGTTCTGCCGGGAACTTTTTCCACCAGGAGGTGCTGTTAGGAAGTGTGTGAGCACTGGGCAGGTGCTCAGGAGAATGGTATCTGCTCCAGTGTTTGTGTACTGGTGTTTGCTGGGGTAGGGTGAAGTACAAAGCATTGCCTTTACTCTCTTGGGTACTGATCTGGATTTCTTTTTCCTCTCCCCCTTCATTCCTCACAGAAAGGAGCAGCTGGTGACTGGGGTGAGAAGGCTAACAATATCCTGAAATTCACTAAAGGCAAATCTTTCCGCCACGAGAAGACAAAGAAAAAACGAGGGAGCTACCGTGGGGGCACTATATCGACCCAAGTCAATTCTGTCAAGTTTGAAAGTGACTGAGAACGTTTCCTGGCGAATTCATAAACCATCTGCTCACCAGAACGGTTTGGATGGGCATGTGGATGTTATGGATGTCAAGCCTGCCTGGAATGCTACCTCCCCTAACCCACTGTTGGGCAGGCAGCTCCAGCGTGGGGATGTGGGAGAGTGGTTGGATGTTTCCCCCTTTTATTTCTAATTCTGGTTTAGGCCCCTAATTTGGAACCGTCCTTGAGCTGGTGTTATTGGCACCACTAGGGTGACCCCCAAGACTTAAATTTTCTACAGTCTTATTTTAAAAGGCTGGCAGTGATTTTTCATTTAGGTTTCCTGGCCATCTAGTAGAAGAAAGAGAAATCACTCTCTTATATCTTAACCTCCCACTTCTTTTTTCAGCCAGTTTGATACCTGTGAAGTGGCAAGTACTGTAACTTCCATTTGGCTAGTTTCTGTAAGAGCAACAACTGACTTGAACCCTCTGGCCATAATCCCCACCCCCACCTGACATTTCAAGTTCACAGTTGCAGTGTGACAGGGTTCTATTCTGTTTCCTTCTCTTACGGTTTCACCTTGCAATAAATTCCTACCTTCCTCTTCCTTCCACTGCTGTTGAAGCCACTAACCAGAGTACTTAGAGGAGCAGAGTCTAAATACACCTTAGCAGCTGAGTAACTGTATTACTTGCAGCTGCAGGTTGGGGGCTACTGCCAGCAAGACCAGGGTCTGCAGCACTGCTGTGGCACTCGATAACGCTTTCATTGGGAACGTAGCTGGGGAGTGGGGATGTGCAGAAACTCTTGACTGCACAGGGGTTGTCACATGTGGTTCTGGGAATAGATAAGGATGCAGAGGAGGTAGGGCACTCTTTTCTACCCAGCTCTGTTCTTCGCTGTGTTTTTGTTTCAGAGGCTCTGACTGCAGTGTGGCATTATTCCTTCTTCTCGCTGAACATAAAACGTGCCAGCTTCTGCTTACTCCCAGCAATGTGCTGTGCAGCTTGTTAGGAGTCAAGATGAATGTATCATTAATGCCTTAAATTCTTCTGTGTTGGATCAGTTGCTCTTGGAGCGGTTTTCCATCTGTTAAATCCCTCGAAGTAAAATGCCAGTTTCCCTGTAGCACTAACGTGCTGTGAGGTTTGTGGTGGAAGCTACAGGTACATGTTCAGTATGGGGAGCCTCAGACGGGTTCAGTAACTTGCAGCCTAAACAGATTCCATGAGCGAGTGAGATAACATGATGGCTTATTGCTGTTGAGAGGAGGGCTTGCTTTCCCTGCCGTTGCGTGACAGCCTTCTTATTTCTGGTGCAACTCACGTCTAGTAGAAAATGGTTCCCCCTACTACTTTTTTCCCCTGTTTGGTGAGTTAATTTGTGGAGCAGTCTGCGGAGCCCGCAGCCAGTATGACATGGCAGCGGTAGTGTGTGTCTGGGAAACGGGGTAGTGGGCTGTGAGAACTGCTTACCCCATCTCGTGAAACTGCCAGCCAGCAAGAGAGGTTATGCAGGGCCTGATTTCCCTGTTTCCATTCCCTCCCTGAAGGGTGACAATGAGAAGAGCCCTGTTGTTACAGGAAGCTACATCTGTGTGCGAAGCAGTGTCACCTAATTGAGGGTTGGATGAGGCTTGGTGAGCCACCCCCATATCCATGAGCTGCAACTTGTTCCAGTGAGCATTTTTCAGGACATCCCCTCTGGCTTGCACAATCGCTCTGGTGCCCGGATTCTAATTTACAGTGCAGAGGGACCCAGGAGAGCAGGGTTATTGCAAGGAATTAAAGGCTAGAGGCCAAAGGAAGGTGGGAAGAGAGATTTCTGCCTGGGGATTTGAACATCATCTTGCATGTGATTTGTCATTTGCCCTCTTTCTTCTGTTTATCAGGAACCTACATCTGTAACTCTTAAACTTTTTAAAAACTTTTATGTTTTGAGACAAATTTTAATGTGTGAGAATTTTAATGTGGCGGAAAATAAAGATTGCTGCCTTTGTAATCTGAGTGGAGCTGGTAAAGGTGTGGAATAGCTGGTGGAAAAAGGGAGGGTGTCAGTGCTGGGGGTAATGTACTTTCTCTATGTCCAACTACAGCTACGTGTCTCCTCAGTTATGAGCTCATGTCCATGCAACAGGCCTTCGGAAGTGAGAGGGGGCCTGTGCAGCTGGCTGCAGTGACTGCAAGAAGGTTGGATAAAACTAGAAGAATATTTGCTTACACCAAGACAAAATGAAGCTGCTCGAGTCCCTTCCCACCAGAATATTTGGTCAGCTCCTCCAAATAGTGCTACCAAATTAGCGGCATGGCGGCTGGCAATATAACTGCAGTAGCACCAGAATGAGTAGGCATAACTGAAAAATTCTCTATATACCTGGTTAAAAAGAAGCAATTTCTGTGTCCCCTCAGATCTCGTTCTCTGAGACCATGTGTGCAGGGAAAAGAAATCTGCTAATAGGTAGAGCCTGGAGGTCCTGTGTGCTGTAATAATTATTTTTACCCCTTGTGCCTCTGTGGAAAGGTTGGGATGAATCACCAAGGCGGATGTGCTGTCAGTTCTGTAACCAGTGCCTGCCGCAGCCTTCCGCCTGGAACGCGATGCTGGAGAAGGTGTGACACTCTCCGAAGTTTCAGCAGCAGATGCAAAGATTGTCATTAGCCTCGGTGGAGATCACTGCTTGACCGAGCAAGCGCGACAAGTGCAGGGGCAGGGAATGCTTCGTGAGAGTCTCAAAACTCTGTGCTTGATGCTCCTAGGGGAAAACTGCTCCCCTCGCAAGCTTTTGCAGCTGCGTCCCTGCTGCTGTCCTGGTGTGATGGAAACGCCTCGTGGAGCGCTTCGGCCCGGTTTCCCTGCGCATCGCTGGTGCAATTTCAGCCGTGGTTAATGCTGAACTGGACTAACAGGACATCCTCCTCCAGCGCGTGCTGTACCTGTCTGGGTGCCCTGAGCGCTGGCCCTGGCCTCCCAATTCCCCTGTGCGCCACCCTTTCCGCTTTGCTGTCCGGCCCCCTGTCCTCCTGCTCTCACAGCGGGGGTCCTGGCCCGGTGAGTGGGGTCCGGCACCGGTCGCCGGAGGGATGCTTTGCCGCGCTGTTGGCACAGCGGCCTGGCAGGAGACCCAAGCGGGAGCTGCCAGGCGCTGCCCCGCTGCCTGCCGGAGCGGCGGGGCGGCTCTCCGCGCCCCCCGTCTCGCCCTGCCTCCGTACGGCCAAGCGCCCGGCTCGGCCAGGGGCGGGGCGGCCCGTGGGTGCGGCCCGTGGGCCGGGGCTGCGCCGCCACGCCCCGCCCGCGCCGCCGCCGGCCGGTCTGAAAGGGGAAGGCGGGCGGCGGCTGTTCCCAACCCAGCGTCTCGCCGTGCCGTGCCGCGACTCGGCCCGCGCTGCCAGCAGGACTCGCTGCAGGTGGGTTCCGGTACCGCTGCCAGCGGGGCGGGCTGTCCGAGAAGGAGCCGGCACGGGAGCGGCTGCGCCCGGTGCTCCTCACCCCCGTCCCGCCGGGCCGGCTCTCAGTCCCTGTCGCCCTAGGGCTGCTCGTGCGAGGAGCAGGGGTCCTGCTGGGGCTGCGCAGGCGGGTGGCTCGGCGTGATGCGGGCACAAGCGATGGCAGCGCCCGCGGGTCGCGCTGCGGGTGGGCAGCGAGGGGCTGGGTGCAGCTGTGTGAGCGAACGGCAGAGCCAGCCGAGCGCTCCTCGGCTGCTGGGAAGGAGGGAAGGAAGGGCTGGGGTTCCCAGCTGGCAGCTTGGCTCTGGCTCTGCCGGGACGCGTGTGAACAGCCCGGGTAACGTCAGCGGGGCTGCTGAGGGGCACGAGTTAAGCATCTGCTTAGCTGCAAGATCAGAGCCTTGGCACCTGATCAAATGCTCAAAGTGCTTTTGTGTAATCTGCTTCATCTCCCTGTGGGAGATTACATCTCAGGAGTGTCTTCCCTCTCCTGTTCTGCCTCTTCCTGTGCATCCCTCCTCAGCCTCTGCTTATGGCAGCTCAGCCAGGTCTCGTTCCTATGGTGCGCTTGGAGCCAAGGAGCTGTTCGGTTTGTTGGTTTGGGTTGTTTCTTGGGGGATTTGGGGTTTTTTTTATCTGAGGGCGTCAATTGTTTTGTTGAAGATAAGATTCATCGCAAGCTTCTCTGCTTCTGTAACTGTGTCAGATGTGATCAGACTTGTCTGTCAGGACTTTATCAATTCCCAGTGCTTCCTACACAAGGTTTCACAACTTTCTGGGGTGTTTAATGAGTTTTCTTTTAATGTGGCACTTCTCCGCAGAAAGCAACTGCGATGACAGGGCAGTAAATGGAGACTTTTTCCCTCCCTGCCTCTCTTGACCACTTCTCTACAGTTTGCTGCACTTGTATCTCTCCAGTTTTCTCTGCAGTCTCAATAACTTGTCCGTACAACAGTCAAGGAGAACATAACCCCTTCTTATGACCTCTCGCTTCAAGGTCTATGGCTCACGTGAATATTTGGAAATGGCCCCAAGCTTTTCTGTCTCTTGCATCCAGGGATTACAAACCATGTTAAGTGTTCACACGCTGCAGACCTGAGAGCGCTCGCAAGGAGCACAGCCTGGCATCAGCAGCTGCTTCCGTCTTGCAACCGAGTGGCAAGCAAGGGGAAAAGGCCATCCGGAAGAACTTGCAGTTGCAGAGTGCTGTGGCGTCACAAACCATCACTGTCCCTTTCAGAAGACAACCAGGAATCCTGTGGATATGGAATGGGAGGAATTTACCACCTAGGCAGATTTAATACATGATGAGAGGCCAGGTGAGGAAGCAGATGTGTGGTGTTTGACACCATCCCCTAGCTTAAGTTCTTGAAGGCATGGGAGGTTTCAAATGCCTTGACAAGCTGAGATACAGATCTTTATTTCTTTACTCAGTTGTTATGGACCAGTATTTTCTTTAGGACCATGGCTCCCTGGCTGTGACCTATGGACTGCCAGCCTCCTGCTAGCCCACCTTGCCAGTGGAGCTTCCTCCATAAAACTCCCACGAGCCAGGAAGGATGTTGAAGATGGTCCAAGGTCCCAGAGTCTGGAACCGACTGAGGACCATATCAATCTTTGTCTAAAACGGGTGAGGATGAGCGTAGCACTTCGGATGCCGTTGTGTGGAAGCAGTAGCACTGAGCGTGGTGCAAAGTGTGAGTTATTCTGATGCTGACCTGATCACTGCTTTGGTTTGTTCCCTTTGGTCTTCTGGGGATCTGGACTTTCTTCATTCTCTGTGTTTCTTGTGGGCTGCCATGAAGGTGTCGAAAGAAAAATGCTAGAAGGGTACGCTGTTTTGAGCAGACCATCAGTGCGCTCTTCACTCAGTGCGCGAACAACCTTAAAAAAACTCGGGGCTATAGGCTGCCCGGGGAAGCTTATATTTGAAGAAGAGTGTTTTTTCTTGCTTGTTGTTTTCTATACTACGATACTAGTAATAGTATACTGTAATATGAATATTAGTATACCATAATGCTAATATCGGTATTTTAGTGGTGGTAGTATTTACCCAGGAGCCTGTGATACTCCAAAACCAGAGCACAGGAGCCCACCAAGCACTGGGTTGGATGTGACTGATGGTTAGACTTCCCTGCTTCAGCATATGCTTTAAGTTTGCTTTACACAGCATTGTATCTTGAAGGTTTTTACTAGAGATTCCCCTGGGCAGCTCCCGCTTGTAGTGCGACATCTTCCTGCAGTGTCGGAATTGCTCTGAGCTGCATACCTGCCTGCTTGCACGGAGTTTTGGTGTCCATAAATTAGCCACAACTGGGTTGACTGTCATCAACGTGATGGTAGCAGATGGTCCTGTTTTTTCTGGATCATACCCAACAGATGAGGCAAACTTTGGTTTCTTATTTGAGGAAGTTTTGAGCATCCAAGTGAAGATGCCTTTTCCTTTTGGCTTCAAATGAACTGTGCTGCTTTAACTCTAGAGAAGCTTACAGTGAAAACATTTCTTCTTACTGTGGGCGAGAGCTGGAAAGAAATTAGGATGCAAGAGGTGAAATAATTCAGCCCCATGGATATAGGCTTCCAAGTCCTAGGCAGGACCTAGGTAATACAAAGTACTGGAGGAGAGGGAGAAATGCAAAGGGCAGAGTCCTTGCACTGGAGTCTGTTCACTGCCCTTTCTTTGTGGGCTTCTCTGGCTAGGCTGCTTACTGCCAGGGCCTTTAGTACTTCAACCTAATAACCTAATAAAAGGTGCCTACCTGAATTAAAGAAATTACTATCTTTAGAGCTGCAGCTGTTCAATTACTTAAGTTAAATTGATGTAATTTTCCATCGATATGAAAGTAATACCCTGTCAAACATGTTAAGTAGGGCAAAATCAAGGGGTGAATTTCAGCCCAGTAAGAGTTTTTTCTGGGTGGGTGGAGTGTGTGTCAGAGGGCTGTTTTCTCTCTGATGCCTCCCATTTCAATTTCGATGTGTTGGTGTGGCTTTGAAAGCAAACTCCTAGCAGCTGAGGGGGGCCAGGCATGTGGGGCAGGGGGATGTGGCTGCCCACAGTGGCAGTCATGAGGGGGCTTTCCCCCAGCCCTGGCTCTTACCGAGGTGCTCTAACCCTGCCCTGCCTGCTGCAGCAGTGAAACTTAAAGCCTCTGTGGCCTGGGCTTTTTTAATAGTTTCCTTGAACCCTGACTTTTGGCTGTTGGCGTTAGTTGTGGTTAAGGGCATTTCTCTGCGTAAATCAGCCAGTTGACATGGTTTACTGAGCACTTGTCATGAAAACAGGGAAGAGTCTATTCTGTCTTTACAAGCCTTCTCCTTGCAGTGGCAGTGTTATTTCTTGCAATATTTATCTAATTTGGCCCCTGACACAGGACTTCCACATCACAGATGAGGAGGTGGTTCTGACTGCTTTGCTTGCAGCTCCAGAGTAGGAGTTCTTGTTTACCTGGATTTTGCACCTCTACCAAGGCGCAGGCTGTGAATTCACCTCCCTGCAGAAGAATTGCATTCCTGTGGCCAGCGATTTGGAGGTTTCTCTTGCAGACCACCTGCCTGGAGCCCGGCAGTGCGTGCAGGCAGATGAGCTGCCGTAGCCAGAGGGCTGGGCTGCAGCCAGCACCCCACGCTGCCCACGGTGCTGCACTGGCCACAGCACCTGCCCTTGCTGGAGGATCCTGCTGCAAAGCTCGTGGGGCAGCTTTGGTACCCAGTGCAGAGAGATGAGCAGGTGGATTTTGAGCCTTCTCTCATCTAGGTTCACATTTAGCCCCTGTGTGCATAAGGTCTAGGTGTTCTTTCCCCTTTACTATCAACCTAACAGTGACTGGTTGCTGAAAAAGGGGCAGACAGCAGAGTACTGCCCTTTAAGCTGGCAGTTATACCTTCATTATATCCCAGGAGCACTAAAAAGCAGGCATGTGCCTGGTTGGAAGCCTACCTGATGTATCCAGATCTAGGGCTGGAGCTGTGGCCAGCTCCAGGCACGGACAGAGCAGAGATTAGCTCTGGTGATATTGAGCTGGTGTAGGAAAAAAGGTCCTTTCCTGCAGCCTAGCATCTTCTCACCACTTAGGGGAAGATTTACAGCCTCCCTTGTTGCCTTGGGCAGGGAGAAGGGGTTTGTGAGCCAGTGCCTTCAGGGATTGCTCCTAGTGTTAGAAGGGATGATGCAGCCAAGAGCAGTTTGCAAGTCTCCTGTATCAGCATCTGCCCCTGGCTTGAGGGCTGAGAGTGACAGCTTACTTGCCATTTGGATGGCAGAGGGTCCCAGCAGAGCTGAGGGTCTCGGCAATGTCTGGCAAGTAGGTCCATGGCAGGACATGGTACTTGATGAAGATGGGTGACAAATCTTTTCTTTAAATAACTAGTCCTTTCACCTCCACTGTTTCTTCACTTTTTACTTGTTGCCCAATGAGGAAACACCCCACCCCACATATAAAACCACTTCTTCTGCTCTTCTCAGCATACTTATGTATGTGTATGACCTGCCAGGTGCCCTGGGACAAGCCTATACCTGTTCCTGACATGGAGCCTCTCCTGAGCTCCCTGCTGTCCTGGGGATGGCCAGCAGCACAGGGCTGCCATCCCTCCCTCTCTCCCTTGGAAGCTGCATGTGCTCTGGACCTGCTGCACAATGTCAAAGCCAAATGCTTTACCTTCTCTGGTGTTGGGCAGGATAATCGCCTTTAGGCCTCTGATGTAAGCTAAGAACTAGACCAGCTTTGTGTGCTGTAGCTCCATGGTGGTCAGTGCTGCTGGCATGGGCCAGCCTGTTCCCATAGGCAAGGAGGCAGGATGCTGGGCAGATCCTTGCTTTCCTCACAGGGATTCTGCTGCTGTCTTCTCTTCAGCACATCGACCTACAGGGGACAGGAAAGGACTGGGGGGGGTGGGGGGGTGGGGGTGGAGTATGGCACTTTCACTGTCCCATGTCTGCACCCACACGCACAATCTCTGGCCAGATATATCCAGCTGCTGAGGAGAGTCTGGAGATTGTATTTAGCAGGGTCTTGTCCATTATTTCCTTTCCTGACTCTTAATTGATCAAGCAATAGTGGAGCAGCTGGCAGGAAATCTTGTACCATATTCTGCTCTACCACGTCCCTGCAGCCCCCCTGGGGCTTAGCATGTGGTGCCATCCAAAATCCACCTAGTCTACATGATCACCTAGTTACATGATTGTAACTTCTTCCCCCCCACCCTTCCTAGCATGTCTGAACTGGGTCCTCAGGACATGGCTCTGCTTCTGACTATTCCCAAATAATTATCACTTAATTCTTCTCCCAAAATAATGTAAGGTGTGGGTGAGGCGCATTCGCTTCCAGTGATGTAGCAACACCCCTTACACAACAGAAATGTTGGGTGTTTCACCGAACTGGGGATGGGATGATGGCCGTAGGAGCGTGACTAAGGGGCACCAGTGTGCCACAGGTGTTGCACGTTATCTCTGGGGCTGCTTTCTGGGTTTGCCTTCTTCCAGTGCATCAGTACCTCGGTGCCTGCTTTCCCTTTCGCCAGAGCCTTCCCTCCTCCCACGGCTGTCTGTAGCAGAGCAGCTCCTCATCCAGCTCCCTGCTGTGCCCTCTGGGATCGCGGTTCCTCTCGGCAGGTCCTGCTGTGACCTGAACTTGCTCCCGCACCGTTTGTGTTGAGCAAGGTGGCTTGCCGGCCTTGCAAGGGCCAAAGCTGGAGCATGCCTCTCAGCATTCCCACCAGGCTCTGCAGGCCTTCCAGTGAGCTTGCGCAGACATCAAGGGCTTGGAGGGAACCTGCCATTCTGGCTGGGCAGAAATGGGAATGAAATCCAGCTGCGCTGGTTCTGTAGCGGTAACTGGGGATCGAGCAGCAAGTGTCTCTGCTGGTGCTGTGGCCCGGCAGAGCTCCTCCAGCCGCTCTCCCTCTCTAACTCTCTGCAAGTCAGTCTGCTAGTTTTGAACCTTAGGAGCACAGAGAAAAGGCTCTGAATTTCTGTAAAACTCCCCTGATATCCCTCTGGACTTCTTGGTTTGTTTGTCTGTTTGGTTTTTGTGGCTCTCCTCCCCCAGTGATGAACTCCAGACTGCTCTCCTCTCCAAGCTCATGAGCTTCTGGCTTGCAGCTACAGTCCCAGCTGTTAATTGCCCAAGTACATGACAGATCATTTCATACTATATTAATGGCATGTTTCTCTCCTTGCAGCGATGAAGATGATGAAGGTGCTGTCATACCCTGCTGCTCTTTTCTTCCTAGTGGCTGCATTCACTCTGGAGCCTTCTCACTGTGCCAAGGTGCTGATCATGCCCACCATAGTCTTTGACAGCCACTTGCGAGTCTTCATGCGAGTGGCAGAGGCGCTGGCTGACCGGGGCCATGACCCTGTGCTACTCCTGCATGAGGGTCGGGATGTGGAAACCTACCTGCCTGGCTTCCGTGTGCAGACGTACTGGGGCATCTTCAGCACAGAGAGCGCGGATGCCTGGGTGCAGGAGAAGATAAAGCGTGTCTTCCAAGGGAAGATGACCTCTCTGGAGATGTTTTCCTTTTTGGAGAAGTATCTAGAAAACTGTGACCTGGTGCTGGGAAACTCTACCCTTCTGCAGAAACTCCAGTATGAGCACTTTGACCTGCTGTTGGTGGACCCCAATGAGATGTGTGGCTTTATCCTGGCCCACATCCTCCATGTCAAATATGCTGTGATCTCCACTGGTTTCTGGTTCCCAGCAGAGATCGGTGCCACTTCCCCCATTGCCTATGTCCCCGAGTTCAACTCCCTGATGACAGACAGGATGGACTTCTTTGGAAGGACTTGGAATCTCCTAGTCTACATGATCACTCGTGTGGCTACAAAACTGGTCATCCTGCCCAAGTTTGAACGTCTCATGGAGAAGCATAGGGTGGAGCCCAAGATATCCATGTTGGACCTTGTCCATGGAACTAGTCTCTTCTTCCTCTGTAATGATGTGGTGCTGGACTTTCCCCGTCCGACGCTCCCCCATGTCATTTTCACAGGTGGGATCCTTGCTGAGCCTGCAAAGCCCCTTCCAGTGGTAAGTGCAGGAAAGCTCTGAGCCGTGATTGCACATTAACCCGGGGAGTTATTTGCTGCAAATCTTCTTTTGAAGATTCTGATGTGGGTGCCAATTTTTTTTTCCAGTTAAAAGGAAAAAGTGAGGTCAGGTGCTTTAGAACAGAAGTTCTCCAGATGTGTATGGCTGCACATCACCCTTTCCCATGTGGCACGGCATGCAGGTAATGCAATGCACGTAGGGTGCTCAAACAGCTGTGTCAGAGAGCGGCTGCCTCACAGCTCTTGCAAAACACTGGCTTGGTCCAATCTGGCCGTGTACACGCCTGCCTTATAAAGAAGGGAGTTGTTTGCTGGGGCATTACTCATGTGCTTCACAGCTTCCAGAGCAGATCCCAGGGTGCCTAAGGGAAGAATGATGGAGATAAGTCCGGAGCCCTGCAGTAGGCGGTGGCCCTCATGTTAGCAGGTAGGCATGTCTGCGTCCAGGTTGCGGGATGCCAGCAGAAGAGAGGGCCTCTGTAGGTCTAGCTTAAGGAGTCTCCCATCTGAACTGGAGCAGGGTTATGTAATTAAGGTGTTTATTTCCTCATGTCTGAAACACTATGTTTGCGAGTTCCTCTAATTAGGACTCTGTGAAATATAGATACCTATTTGAGAGATAGTGAGAACTTTCGGTGGTCAACCATGCTTCCCTAGCAACTTTAATGCTGTCTCTGAAAGCCACGTGTTAAGGCTCCATTATAATGGATAACCAATAATCACCTGTTTTAGGAGTCATTCTAATTTTATTTAGAAAAGTAAAACTAGCACTTTCTCTTCTTCAGCAGTTTTAGTGGTTGTAGGGCTCAAAGGATGTGAAACTCAAGCACATGGAGAAACCAATATCCCTTAGTTGAAAACTTTTTGATTCTTGGTTGTTGGGTTTTTTTAGGGCTTTTAAAGCATTTCTGCAAACATAGGTTTGAGTCCCTTTAATAACAGGAAGAACTATTTTCTTGCCCTTTGTGATGTCTATGGTGTTTATTTCAAGGAAGTAGTCATATTTAAAGACAGACTTTATGAAACTTCCATAAAATCCTCCTGACTGCAATACATGGGAAACTTGAAGCAGAACAGAATCCATAATAAGAAATAGGCTCAGCCCAGTCTGACATAAAAGGCAATAGTCTGTGTTCGCTCCACAGCAGCTGTGGTGGCTGATTTCTTCTCCCTGCAGCTTTCTGGCCCCGGTTGAAAAAAGTGTGGACTCTGTTCTAGATACACACTTGTTCATGCAGCATTACAGGTAGCCTCTAAAGGAAAGAAACCACTGTGGTTTTTTGCTGGAGCTGTAGCTACCTCTCTGCCTAGTGACCAAACCCTAAATCTACCTGCAAGAAGCTATCAAGAATGGGTAGAAGTCTCCTAGCAGGATGGCAAAACCTTCTGCCACCTCCAGGGGCCTTTGACAGTGAAGAGTTTGTGGGGAATTTCCAGCAAGATGATGTTCCCAACTCTGCCATCGTGATGTTTTGTCTGTTGTATCAGTGTACAGCTAGAGACCCTGACAGGCCTCCTGCCTCAGTGGTGATGGAAAATAGCCTTCCTCTTTTTACTCCCATTTCCTTCTCTGCTCTGGCCCCTCCTGTGTGGGCCCTATGTTTTCAGAGCCCTCCTTGCCAAAGAGTAATTGCGTCGCCTCCAAAGCAGGAGGTAATGCTATGAAATCCAAGTTTTGGACGCCTCCATGCAAGCTCCTAAGCCCAGCAGATGCTCAAGTAATTTCTCCTGGCTGGCTGGGTGCAGAAATCACAGTGGTTTTAGAGTTCGTTGCCTGGTGAAAACCATGTAGCTTTGTGCTCCAGGTGGATTTGGCTCTATCCCTTCTGTAGACAACTTTCTACTGGCAGAGGCAACAGTGGGAAGGGCCTTTCTCCAACAAGACTTCAAGGCAGCTGTGTATGTTTTGCCTGCAGGGTCTGCGTCTCTGGGTGGAAGCAGCAGATGCAGGTGTTGTTGTTGTCTCCTTTGGCATCGGGATCCGAGCTCTTCCGAGTGATTTTGTGGAGAAGATGGCTGGTGCGTTCGCTCGCCTCCCGCAGAGGGTGGTGTGGAGGTGAGGAGGGAATGGGATTCCTTTTAACTCGAGTTGGATGAAAATCAGCCTGGAGGGATGATTCATCTCAAAACATAGAAATTGCTTTCCATCTCTTGATCTGATTGAATTCATAATTGTTCTCTCTGTTTCTTTTCACTTTCTCCCCCCTTCCTTTATCTCTTCCTACAGATACTTTGGGCAGAAGCCAAGAAACCTGGGTGAGAATACACTGATGATGGGGTGGCTGCCCCAGAATGACCTGCTAGGTAAGGCTGGGCTCTGTGTGTGTGTGTGTGCCGCTAGCAACATCCCTGGAGTTTAGCCCAAACCACAGCAAAGGCATACAAGGACAACAGCACCTGTGTGGGTCTGTCTGTTGCTTGTTGCGAGTCTGATCTGTACAAAACATGGTCCTCACCTAATGCCTGTTTGAAGCTGCATCTTGCTCCCTCTCTCCTTCCTCCTCCAGGCGCTACTTGGCAAGTACTGGGCTGCCAAGAGCCAGGTGTGTTCCCAAAGGATAACGTCTCTGCTCAGCATGCCTGTCTTTTCCTAAACATACATCAACACTGCGTGTTGAGGAAGCCACCCGTAGCCCTGTTTCACTGTGGAAGGCACTGACTTGCTGTTCTTTCTTTGCCTGCAGGCCACCCCAACGTGAAAGCCTTCGTCAGCCACTGTGGGATGAATGGTGTATTTGAGGCAATTTATCACGGTGTGCCAGTGGTGGGATTCCCTTTCTACGGGGACCAGTTTGACATCATGACCAGAGTGCAGGCAAAGGGCATGGGTATCCTCATGGACTGGAACAGAGTAAAAGAAGAGGATCTTTACCAGGCTATTGTCACAGTTATTTCTGACCCCAGGTGAGGCATCCAGAAGCGTCGAGCTCTTACTGGTCCCTACACACAGTCTGCACCAAGGGTGTCTTCGTGTTGACCCCTACACAGGCTGTGGTGGCTTTGGGGCCAAGCATAGTTGCAAGCATTGCTCACCTGGCCAGATGTGTTCATGCCTCAAAATCCTGAGATGCAGCCCAGGAGCAGATACTCCAGCATTTGCTGTTAGGGCACGTGATCTAGTCCTGTTTGACCCTGACGGTAATTTTCTTAGAAAGCCTTCTGAGATGCTGAGGCACAAACCTTTTCTCCTTTTAATGCCAGCCTGTCATCAGGGAAAGTGTGGTCACAGCCTCACCTTGGGATCTCCCTGGTCTTCCCCAAACAGCCTGCTGTAGAAACAGGTAGCACAGAGTGGACTGCAGGCGATACTCCATCCATTCCTTCTGACAACCAGATACTCTGTCCTTTCCTAGATCTGCTGCAGCACAGTGAGCCAGGGCTCCCACTTTCTAACAGGACACATGCAACTGCTATTGTTCGAGATGCTGTTGGACAGCTTGTGTTTTATTTTTTTTAACCTCTTAGGAGCTCTCAACTACTGACCTCAGTGTAAGTTATTAAGGTGTTGCAACTCAGTACCTTGAAGGATTTGGCCAGTCATCAAATGTGCAACTGTTGCTTGATGCTGGGCGGGGTCTTTGGGTGCAAACTCCCCTCAGAAAGCAATAATCCACATGAATCCACTGGGCAGGTAGTTGGAGCTGAACTGCCAGTCTTGTTAACAAAGCACAAACTAAAATACACTCTGGCTTGTGCTGCTGTGGCTAATGATTGCCATCAGAGTGGCCTTTGGAGGCATATATGAAGAAAATCATGGAAGAATTTGCCACTCTGCCAAAGCGCCGCCGGACACCTCAGACCACTTCTCAGCTATGAAGCTCCTGTCAGAAGGATAACTTCTTGTCTTCTTCCCTTGCAGCTACAGAAGAGCGGCCAAGCTTATCTCGGCTCTGCACCTGGACAGACCAATGCATGCTCTCAACAGGACTGTGTACTGGCTGGAGTACATCCTTCGTCATGATGGAGCACCATATCTTCGCCCTGCTGTTTACGACCTCTCCTTATATGAGTACTTCTGCCTGGACATCTTGGCTCTTCTCTTGTTGTGTCTGGCCAGCATTGGATTAGTCTTCTACAAAACTGTGGTGTGGTGCAGAAGGAAGGGGGCCAGCCCTGTGTATCAGAACGGCAGTTGCATGAAAGGCCACTTCACAGAAGAGAAGAAATTGCAGTAGAGACTCGGTGTATTCCAGGGCACATCCCGTCACTGTGAAATGAACTGCTGCTGTGCCAAGAAATGTATGGCACGCAGGCACAGAGAGAGGTGCAAGATCTGAAAGATCAGCCGGTCTGACAGAGAAGAGAGTGGGGAGGGAGGAGTATTGCAAAAGCCTGTGTGCACACCTCTGTGTACAGCACCTGTGGGCGGGGGCACAAATTCAGGCGTGGGTGGACGCACTTGGCCAGGATGCTGGGAATGGGGCATGGGTAGGTAGACTTCCAGGGAGGAGTGCAAGTTGTTCTCTTTGTATTGCACATTGGTTTAGATGCTGGTATTGCTCTTCTGGCTTTTTGGATCTTCCGTGGAGGTTCTGGAGGTAGGAATAGCATTTCATGAGTGGTAGACACCATTTCTCCTCTGCTTGTTACCAAGAGCCCTGGGAGTCAAAATTCCTTTATGTGCAGGTGAGGACCTGAAGTAGAGGTGTGAGCAGGGAAGGGCACTGAAAGTATCATCTACAAGAGAATGGAATTGGTGTGATTTAAGTTCTGTGGGTAAATACTGTTCTTCCTGCTTCGATCAACCCTCTGCAATCCTGGTTGTGTTTGAGCTAAATTATTATTTTTTAAAATAAAGTTGTATTCTTTCCCCTGTGGCAGTTCTACAGTCTTGGTTTAATGTGAACCTGTGATCCTTATAACAGGATGTTGTTTAAGCAAGATTAAAGTGCTTTTTCTTTCTTGTTACTGCTGCTGTGGTCTCTGCATACCTCTGGATCCCTACAAACCTCCATCAGCAATTCCTTTTTGTCTTCCCACAGGGTTTAGGCTGTGCCTTCCCTCGTCTGCCAGCATGTGACACACCCATACCAATGGAGTCTCCAAATCTCTGATAAATGAAGAATGTGGAGCAGATGCAAGTGCCAGGACCACAGGAAGAGCAGCCAGTAGCTCAGGGTCATAGGCAAAGGGCCATACAGCACATTTATAGAAGCAACAGGCTCTACTCTTTCTGAAGAAAACAGAAATGATCATTTGAGTGTGAACAGGCATACTGTTGCCCAATGTGGGGCTGTGGTATGGAGCGATACCTTTGTGTTTCTACTCACCCTGGGCTCTAAGGAAAACCCACCCAAAGGGTTAGTAGATGGTCCAACTGGCAGTGCCCCACACTGAGGGTCAAGGGTGCTGCTCTGTGCTCTCGGCTGGGGCCATCACAGTGCTGGCACAAGCTGGAGAGTAACCTCATTGCCACAGTTGCCCTCGCTGGTGTTTCCAGGCTCTGCTTTTGCTGGCTATTGCATGAGTTTCTCTTGCCAGATGAAAGGCACGTTGCCACGTGCAACCTAGTGAACAGCAGTTTGGCTGGGCTCCTGGGATGTTCTGGGTTGGGACAGTGCCTAGCTCTGACTCGGTGGCTGCTCTGAGGCCTTCCCTCCCTGACTGTCATCTTGCAGAGGGGCTGTAGTGAAGGCATCTTTGGATGAGAATCTCATTTGCCATCCAGGACAGATGAGAAGAGCTCATAGACCTAAGGTGGGACCTGTAACTATCCCACGGCAGAAGTTGCTCTTCCTGAAGTTTCTTGCTGCTTCCTGGGATGCCCAAGCCTGACCATGGTCAGTGGTGGGCATGGCAACCCATCGGTCCTGCTCTGTAGCAGCCCTATGTGGCTTCGTGCCCTCTGAGCTGAGGCTGTGGAGTCTAATTGTCCCCAGTTCAGGGTGGGATGAGATCAGAGCAAGGTGAGATGCTAACAGATAGTGGGGGGAGAGCAGGGATTGTAGGTAAGTGGTAGAAATACTGCCTACCTGGCACATTTCTGCCCATGAATTGAAATTTTAAGGTTGATGGGATTTGGGGCTTTTGGGGGACAAAAAAATACTGCATGAGTTTTGCAGCATGCCTGCCTGCTGCCAGTTAACTCTGGTGAGTTTATTGGCTTCTCCCAGAAGATGCATGTGGATGAAGGGGTGGAGGTGGAGCATTTTGTTCAGGTCTTTGTCATCTCTGGGGTGGAAGAGAGAGATCATCCCTGCTGCCAAAGTGAGAATTTGGCTGCTTAGATTAGGCTGAATATAGCAAGCAAGTTGTAAAGCTTGTGGCTTGGTGACAGCGTTGGATTGCTTTGAACTTAAAGAGAAGAACAAAGAGCGAGAGGACAAATGCACCATGTTTGCAAACTGATGCTCCAGTGGAGTGGCTTGTCTCTGTCCCCTGCAGCCCAGCCATGTGGCAAAACACAGTGGTGGAGGTGAGGGTCTGTTTCAGTCTGGCTGTGCTGCACATCTGTTGTCTCTGGCCTTGGAGGAGCTGCAGGAGAGGGTACCAGCATCAGCTTTGCCGAGCAAAATCCTCCATGCCAGATGTGGATCACCGGTGCTGGTGCAGGCCAGAGACCTGCATGTTGTTTTGCTTGCAAGTAGAAGAGCAGAGAGATGTGTTTGAGACCCAAGAAGCCTGTGTGGGCTTACAAAAATGAGTCTATTTTCCAGCTTTCTGAGGATGCTGCATTCTTGCTGTTCACAATTTCAGAAAGAAGTTCAAGCCAGCACCACATGCAGCATTAGCATGTTGTCTCCTATCAGGTATGTCCTTAAATCCTTGAGCTTTTTGTGACTACTTTCATTTCCAAAAGTATGGCAGAGTTCGGAGGCATGTCTATCCAGGGAGTCAAAAATCTATATAGTATATTAAGAAATGATTCAACAATATGGTGAGAACTACTTGTAAAGGAGGAAAGCACAAACCTGCTCAAGGATCCTCTGAGTCAGAAGCAGACATTCAAAAAGCACCCCTGAAGTGGAAAGACTCTTCCCCAGGAAAAGCTGTGTGTGGGCTTAGAAACTGTCAGGTGATATACTCTTTGAGTTATGAGGTGGCTTTCCGGAAGTATTTGGATATACTCATTAAAGATGAGGGCTCCTCTAGCTTTTCCAGCTTTATTCATGTCCTCTGTAAATCTTTTCTCTCCCTATTAAACTCACAGCTTTCTCTACTTTTCTCGTTGTTCTTCTTTCAGTATTGAATACAGAAGGAAAGTATAACAAAGCCTTAAGCTAGTTATTAAGTTCAATTATTAACAGTGTGTAGCCTGTCACACACTTTAAAAGCCTTGGTGGGGGAAGGGATGCAGGTGAGCTTTATCTTTCAGGCAGCCCTGCCTTCAGCTCAGTGCCTGATCTCTGGGCAAGGTGCCTCTCAGTTACCATGTGCCCTCCTTTCTCACAGGCACTGATGCGGGCAGGTAGGGCTGTGGTGAAACTGAAGAAATCAAAACTGTGGTTTATGAGGCAGCATCAGGGAACAAGTCTTCCACCCACCCCCCACCCGCCAAGGAAAAGTAGGACATGAGTCAATACTTTTTGGAGGGCTGAAGAAGCCTCACCCAGGAGCTGCAACCCCACCTGAGCCCTGTGCAGCGCCTCTGCATCCCTGTCTTGCTCTTGGCAAGGCACGGGGGTAGCGGGAGTGGGATGCTGAGAGGCTGGCAGCCTCGCTGCTGTGTGCAAGGCTCCCTGCGAGGGCCCTGAGCAGCTCTGCGGGCAGGGAGGCGTTTGGGGTACACATGAGCCAGCTTTTCAGGTTCGCCCAGCCCTGGCAGCTCCTCTCAAACCTGCTCTATGCATGAGGCACAGCAGCCCTGGGAGCGGGAGCCATCACGGCACTTGAGACACCCTGGGTTTGCAAATAAACGTGTTTTCCAGCTGATGGTTATGCAGCTTTGCCCAGACCCTGGGCTGGGGGAGCAGCTGCTTGCCGGGGACAGGGAACGGGTAAAGCCACATGCTCAGGCCGCTCCTGCTAGGACCCCTCTCTTAGCACAGCCGGGGGTCTGGCACTGCTCACACGCTGCTCTCCCGCGGGACTTTGCCAACAGCCAATAAGCCGCTGCTGCCTCACCCCAGCGCTCCTGTGTGCGGGAGGGTCCCCGCGTACCCCCCGGCAGCATCCCTGCGGGAGAGCCGGGCTGTGGGCCGCGGCAGGGCCACGTCAGCTCCGAGGCTGGTTTTTCCAGCCTGGCAAGGTGGAGGCACCAAACCGTGTCAACAAAACCTGGCTAATAAAGGGGAGCCATCTCCCTCTGCAGGCGGGTGTGAAATCACTCCAGCTGTGAGGCGAAAGCCTGGAGGAGGACAGGCTCCTAGAAGACGATGATTTTGACCCACCCCTCCATTAAATGACAGCGAGCAAAAAGCACCTCCATGCCAGGAACCCCTTCTCTTTGGCTGATGCGTGGCTCAGCCCCAGCTCTGCCCACGGAACTCTTCCCCCATCGTTCCCCTGCACCTCTGTGATGCTCTTGAGATCATGGGCAATGCCTTCATCTGATGCTTTCGCGTGGCAAATACTTCCCACGGCGGCAGGGAATGAGCCCAAGCTCTGCAGATGTCCAGTCCTCAGCAGTGGCCATTTGGCACTGTTGGAGCGGCCAAGTCCCCCTGTCTCCACAGGGACCTCCCTGGGGCTGTCACGGCAGGTGTCCACAGAAGAGCTTGCTCCTGACACGTGTAACCACCCCGGTTCCCAGAGGCAGGGAATTGTCAGATTGATGCAGTTTCCAACCCTGAGCCGGTTTGAGAAAGGAGGTTTCCCTGGGGGAATGGGCTGTATTTCAGTGGTGAGGATTACCTGGCTCACCAGCCAGGGGCAGGGGCTGGAGTCTTTCAGGCTGATGGAGTTACAAGTCATCTCCAGGCCATAGCTATTTGCTGCTGTGGTGTCACCCCAAGGGGCAACATGTGGGAAGGGATATGCCAAAATAAAGCGCTGCTCTCCCCAGCACCAGTCTGCAGATTGCTATTCCTCGTTCCTGGCAGGGAAAAGCCAGATACTAAGCTGGTCACAGCTCCCAGCAAGGTGTGTAAGGGACGATGTGACACAAGCCACCAGTGGTACCTGAAAGGAGTACTCCCACTGTCTCACCTAGGCAGTGGTGTCAGGCAGAGATGGGAGATGGAGGCGAGCTGCAGAGCAGCAGGCATGGTGGCTGGGGGGCTCCTTTGCAGTTGTCTTACAGCAAAAGCTTGCTTGGTCACACTGTATGGGGACCCTGCAGCAGGAGCTCCTTGGGTGGTCTGTGCCCTCTCCTGGTACTGAAAGTGAGAGAAATCCCACGTGCAAACAGGGCAAAACTTTTGGACAGTAAGGCGGTGAATTTTTGGCAGGCTTTAGTGAATGCACCAACACTTTGGGGCCTTTCAGAGAGGAGAGATGCAGCATAAATTACAGGTCACAACGTGCATCATCCTAGGGGTGCAGAAGGGTATGTGAATGGGCTACTCCTGATTGGGGTGCAGGAAGAACTGGCTGCTCTACGAGGCTCAGGGAGCCCAGTGTGATGGCAAGGACAGCAGAGCAGCACCTCCTTGTCAGGGCCAGCCAAACCACAGGAAGGAGGAAGCTCGTGCAGGACCCTGACACTGATAGCAGCCCCTGCTTCTCTAGAGAGCAAAGGAAGCGAGTCTGGAAGGCCATGAAATGCAAAGCAGCTGTTCTCCTGGGTGCTCAGGCAAGGCATGATCTCAAACATCAGAAAGACCCCTCGAAGGCTTGCAAACAGCAGGGAGACATTACATACACCACAGGTGCTCCTGCACCACCCAGCTGGCCAGGAGTGGGGCACAGTGCCTGTCAGGACAGCTGAGGGCAGCCAATTGCTCCAAATAGCCAATGGGTCTATTGGGCTTCAGAAAGCTCCTCCTTCCTGCCTCAGGCTTCTCCCTCTTGCTCAGGTACTGCTCCTGGGTAAGATGCCTCTCACCCTCCAGCTGAGCCTGTTTACCCCTGGCAGGGCCACTCTACCTGCTGCTACAAAAGACTCCAGGTAGGATGCAGCTGGGACTGGTTCTTTCTCAGTTTCTTACAGCTACCTGCAGTGGTGTCTGTAGTAGTGGCTGTGTAGCAGTTTTCTGAAGGAAATTCTTTGAATTATTATCTAATAACAAATTAGTACCAGTGCTCTGGTCATAATGCTATTAACTAACCTTTGAATTCAGTTATGTACGTCCTTGTAAGGCAAGCTCTTCTGAGGTCAAACTGCATGTTGGTGTAAAACTCAGAAATCTAAGTAAAGAAAGAGCTTTGTAGAGCTCAGTTTTCTTCTTTTATTGGTAATCCTGGAAGGCTAGAGTGATCCTGCTTGATTGTGAAGAGGTGAGTGTGCTCAAAATGCTATGTAGAACAATTTAGCAGTAGTTCAAAGGAAACAAGATTACTTTGTTTTTATGAAATTGGAGAGGGCAAGGAAGCTTGGAGGAGTTATTGAAAACAGAATGGTAGCCTTCATGAGAGTAAGGGCAGTCCCATATATCTACTGTCTGCTCTTAGAAAAGTATGACAAGTAATAGAAGAATAATAGCTAAATCTTCTTGAAAGTAACACAGATCAACCTGTGTAGTTTACCAAAAAAAGAGGGGGGAAAAAAAAAACCCAACCATGTTCTGCAAGTGGTAATCTCAGTGTTATAATCCCAGTTACATGATTTCAACAGAGGCTTCAACTGAAGTTAAACTTTACTGCTCTTCATACAAAGCTTTGGGTGAGATGGTCTATTGGTTCAAGCAGTGGTAATGCTGGATTTTCAGTTCTAGGCAGGAAAACATTAACAGCTGTGCCCTGAACCCACCAGTGGGCTGCTATTAAGGCTAGTTGTCTTAAAATCTAAATTGACTGGGAAGAAGGGTAGGATGGTTAATTTTCATTAAAACTAAACTTTCAAGAAGCTAAGAGCCTCAACAAGAAAAAAAGACAGTGATAAAAGGTGGTTGCCTTACTCTTTTGTCTCTTGCACTTGCTCCCTGGATTGGCAGTGAGGGATGGTGCAACAGACACATTTTGACACCAGAAGAATGAACACAGCCGAGAGTACAGATAGCTAAAAAATTGGCTAAATTAGGATCAGGCCTGGAGGAGTTTCAGAGTAAGTCTGAAATAATTAACTGTAAGCAGTGTGGCTGGGAAGTTACAAGTAGCACGGGGCCAGAGTCAGCATGGGGGAGAGCACCCCAAGCCAGGCATGAGTCAGTGCCATGCTGCTGCCACTGTCCACATCCGCCTAACAGTAAAAACATCCCTCTTCTTGTCCTAGGTGTGGCTGAGGTGGCCTTCAGGGCCATGTTCTTGTTTCAGAAGAAACATGTTTTATAATGCCCCCACCTCTAGGCCTTTGTATCTTCCCTCAGGCCTTGGCTATGGATCTAAATCTGCTTTCTCATTCAGCCTTAGCCCCTTGGAATCAAATGGGTCATCCTTCCCTGCCTGTAGTTTGGGTTAGGAAGCAGCGAGGAGCTGAAGAATCAACTGCAGAGCTTTTGGGCAGTGCACAGACACCTTTCAGTTTGGATTACAACCTGTCCACGGTTTGTCAGGACTGCCCAGTAGCAAATGGAGCACCTATCTTGTAAGAAAAGGTTGAGTTTGATCAACCAAGTGTTGATCCAAAGGCTTGAAGACTGTCGTCCTTTGCAGGTCATGCCTTGCCAACCGAGGAATCCTCTGACTCTGCTAGTTCAGTGCTAGATAAAGAAGTGTGGGCTCTCATTAGCAGGACTTTCCAAAGATGTTTCATGAGGAGTTCTCCAGAAAACTGCAAAACAGAAGACAAGTAGCTGGCGGTGGTGAGCAAAGCTTTATCAGGGATTAAAATAGTCTTTGAGACAGAATCAAGTAGGATGAATGATGAGGAGTTTTGTTTTATAATTCTTACTTTATTCTTGAGGAAAGGTAGAAAGGAGCTCTGGTTACAGGAATAGCATTTTAGTCCCACTTCTGTAGTCAGCAGGTTTTACAAAGCCAAGTGCTGAGCTTTCAGTTTGCTGTCTTAGCTTCACCTGGGAGTGGCAAATACACCGAGACTCTGCAGCCCTGATAGGCTTCAGCTGGAGGAAAGAGGTGATGTTTTGTGTGTGTCTGGTGTTGGTGTAATTTCTACTAGTTCTAAGTACATATGACCTAATTGGGCTGTGGAGCAGGAGAATGATGAAGTGGAGAGGGACAGACAGAGCCATTGGCAACGTCTGGCTGCATGAATGGCTCCGGGGATATTCTGTTTGCCTTAGCAAAAGAGAAGGTGCTTTGTATGTTTGAGAATGGAGGGTGAAGAGCTCTTACACTTCATAACCAATGTAGGCAACAACTTACAATAACAATTTAGTTAATGCAATGATGTTGTTATTGTCTTGTGGTTTATTTTATTCTTGTTTAAAGCACCAAACCTGTTCGGCTGTGAAATTCTGAGTGCTGTTTTGTAAAAAGTGTCCCTTTAACAAACAGTTCAGAAAACACCAATAGGTACAGGCATGAATGTCTCTAGATGTCTTTTTTTAAATTCAGCCTGAGCTCTGAGACTTCTGTGACAAAGATGGAGCTGACCAGGTTGTTTAAAGGACACCTTCCCTCTTAATCAGAAGTCCTTCAATAGGATTTTTGTACATGTATTTGTTCAAGAACTTGTTAAGTAGTCTGATTGGTCTCCTTCAGACTCTGAATTTTCACCTGTGAAAGCAGACACTGATGAATTAAATTGACAAATTCTCTACCAATATCAGGTTCTCTGGATTCTGCATGTGTATTCAACTGCTGTTTTCAGAACGAAGTTGGAACACATAACAACTACAGGCAAAATCCCAGCTGCTCAATTAATGCACTTGTCTTAATCACTGTTTCCAAACACCGGTTGGCCTACTTACAGGCTTCAAAGAACAAGAGGTTTTGTAAACGGTACACACTCCCACAAAGCCAACAAGAAAGCTCCTTAGAGGTGATTTTCACCATTGGTGTTTCACATGGGATTTGTAACCCTTAGCTTAGAGCTGTGATAGCATTTGTCTGAAGGGTGATTGCAGATTATGACATCTTTGGGTTAATAGCTCTTGATGTCATGATCATTTTGTTTAAAACCCTTGGGACATTAGCTATTCCTTATGTTATTTTCTCTTTGGAGATGTTTCACTGTGGCAAGAGCAACTAGGTCAGAGAGCAAGACATAACTTGGATAACTAGTAAGGACTCCAAGTAGTCCCTTCTGAGCGCCCTCATCCTCCCATTTAGTGGGTCTGCTTTGGTTTTGTCCCATTTGGGAAACTCTGTCTTGCCTGGCAGGAGGATGATGGATGGACTGCTTGCAAGGAGCAGGGGATCCTCTCTTCTCCCTGGGCCTAGGGAACTTGCTTCTCCACGGGAGGAGAGCTAGCAGTTCGGGAGTCTCAGGAAAAAGGACAGCCAGCCTCCTGCCTGCTCTTGCTTTTGGGGAGTGAAGGGCTCTGTTCAGTGGGTGATGGCTCCCTGTGCTTCCATGGGCTTTTGCTCCCCCCTAATGGCCAGATTGCTGAGAGCCCCTTTGCTGGAGACCATAGTGGCACAGGCTCTGGTGACTGGTGCCAGAGGATGCCCCAATGCTAGCAGATCTGTGAGGCACAGAGCCGACTTCAGCTCCAGGCAGGCTTGCAGTTACCCAGCACCGCACTGGGGATGGGTCCATGGTCTCCCCCAGCTCTTCCTGCTGCTCCGATTGCCGGGTTCTGCTCTGCTCTGGCTCTGCTCTGGTGGGGATAGTAGTGTAGCTCCAACCAGCGTGGGTCTGTGTAAGCAAGGCTGGCTTTGTGTGTGATCCCCTGTCAGGGATCTCTTATTAAAAGCCAACCTAAACTGGCATGTCCTGGAATTAAAATAAACAAAACAATTTCTATACATCAGCTACTCTGCCTCCTTTCTAATATGTCCCCATCTGTGTGGAGCAGGTAGGTAACTGGTGACAGTACAGCTACAGAGTCAGCTGGTTCACCAGGGTCTTCACCTGCTTGTTGTCATGCTGTCCCCTCCCCTGTGCTGATAATGTTTTGCCACTGTCCTGGTTAGTGTAGCTGCCTTCTTGTCTCCCCCTGCACATCCACCATGGTGAAGTCCTCCTACAGACCACTCCAGACAGCCTCTTTCGTGCCACTTGCTACAGAAGTGATTAATCTGCGAGGCCAAGAAACCACAGAGGCTTGAAGTTGTTTATCTCTCCTAAAGATTAGTTTTTGTTAATTTGTCTGTGAGACTCTTAAAGAGATTACCCACTCTGTCTTCCTAAAACACACTTCCTGCACTTTGGATCCTACCTGGATTTGGCATGCTGTTGTCCTGGATGGTACCTGGAGCCTTTCACAAACACCTATGTGCTTCTTCAGGCTTGGTGGAAGTGCTATCCACCAACAAAGCAGTCAATTTGTTACTTACTGTCCTGATATAGGGAATTGTTTAAGGCTCGGGGTATAAAATGTGCTATTTGGACAAAAGTCAATCTTGTTCGCATGGCAAATGACTACAGGTGATGCTCAGTCACCGTATCAGAAACTAGTCCTCTCTCCGCGTGTCCTGGTGAAAAAGGGTTGGTCTTGTTCTCTTCTGCCAAGGATGCTCGTGGGGAAGGCTGCCAGCTGCCCGCTCAGGTGGTACCAAACCGCTGCAGCCACAACCTCCTCCTGCCCCTTAACCGAACGTGCCACCACCTAAGAGACAGACAGACAGACCTGCTGTAGGAGGGGCACCGTACTTGTTCATGTGGCATGAAGCAATTTCAAAATGAAAAATGTCACTCCTGATCCCAGGAGTATGTTAAGAGTAAGAAATTATGTCAGCATCGACACCTTTTCTACTCAGCTAATCCAACTCGCCCTTCCATCTCCCAAGGGGTATTTAGAGACTCTTCCCCTTGCACTCTGGTGTCCTGCATAAAGGAGGTCTTGTTTAACAATTGCTAAAGCATAGGTCAGACAATCTAACTGCTGTGCTACATCTAAGAGGGGCAAATCCGCAGTGAATATGCAGGCAAAGGAGTCGGCAACAGTGAAACTGGTGTCCAGAGCGTGGGGAGGGATAAATGTATAAGGTGCCCAATGTGGCTTTGCTGCTGAACAAAGCGACTGAATGTCAACTTGTGCGCATCTGAAGCTGGAGCAAAGAACAACCTGCTTGTGTTACTGTGCTGCCTACGTTCTGCTCCGACCCTTGGCTTTATTGGTGGCTGCACGTAGTTTTCCAGTGTGTGAAGGCCCTTGCAGCAGATGAAAGTTGCCTTCAGCACATACCTGTGATGTCGGTGTTCTGTTTGGTGATGCTACTGCCTAAAGCGGGGGATGCAAGATGAAAGACAAGTGGCGTGACCTTCCCGGGAAGTTCTCTAACTCATGCTGGATAGCTGCCAAGCTGCAGGGACTGCAGGTGGGAATGTGAGATCTTCAAACACCTGTTGCTCTTTACTACAATTTCTTTCTTGTGTGTCTACTAATGAAGTCTTTGTCTGTGCATCTTTCACATGCTGGCTAATCCCCGTTATAAATTCTGTTCTGTAAAAGTGTGTTGCTGAAACAAATATGACATTTTCTCTGATTGTAGGTTGTGACCATGCCACTCCGGCTGTAAAACTGCTGTAACCTACAGCAGAGTCTTTCTAGGAAGTCTTTGCTTAGCCCAGCTTCCCAGCATCTACAGGAATTCCCCTTTGAGACTAGCTGACTGTAGTCAGAGACAGCTAGTGAAGGTCTTAATAGTTCACAATCAATAAATTAGAAAAATGTCTGCTGATAAGCAGGAAAAGTATTCCGTTTATATATACTATTAGGGTGTAATCTTGGCAATACTTTTCCTCTGGTGATACGCTAAATAAAGTTGCCCTTTTGTGTTACATGGCAAGAATGTTAGAATGAAAAAAAGCCTTATGCTTGTTTCTCAGGTTTTAAGAAAGTACAGGAAACAGGCTTGGAAATCACAGGCCTGACCCTGTGCTAGTGGTAACTTCAGGGCATCTACTCACGGTGTGTTCCACAGTCATCAAGAATAGACCTGGTAATGTTCCCTTTTCAGCTCAAAGAGGAGCCTTTTAGGAATGTGCAACTGCAGTCTCATCGCTCATACTTCCTTTAAGGATGATTAAGGTCACTGCAGTTAGAGGAAGATGATCTTGGAGCAACCTATGTGGAGTGGAGGAGCGTGAAGAATGTGTAAAGGATGCAGCGATTCCAGCATAGGCTCTGTGTAGCAGCAAATTAATGGGACAGCAATTTCTGCTCTGTCCTTTCATGTTACACACTAGGAAAAGCTTTTCATCCAAAAATAGTAGTATAACTGCCCCAAAAGCTTTTTTTTTTTTTTTTTTTTTTTTTTTTTACACCAGGGCAGCTAAAGATTGGACTGCAGGAAAACTCAGCAAAGCATTGGAGCGGAGAGGTAAGGGAAGAGAGATGGGGAGGAGACTCTGTGCAGTCCTCCCATCAGGGCAGAACCTCCTGGGAGCTGGGAACACTTTGCTGCCAATCCATCCTTGCAGGCTGCTGGGTTAGGAAGTACATTTCACAGGGAAGGAATCACCCAGCATAAGGAGGGCTTGCTATTTGCTGAGTGTCTTGTAAGGACTTTCTCTCCCCCTCCAAGAGGTGTTGCAGCTTGGTGTTCCTCCAGAACGAGGGTACCCCCTTTCCAAAAGTGCCGGGAGGGCTTGCCTTACCCTGCCAGCCCTACACTCTCCCCAGGGAATGCAGGCTTTAGGGCCAGCATCAGCCCCTTCGCTCTGCTGTTCTCCCTGGCTAAAAAAGAAAATGAATTGCCCAGACCTGTGCAAGGGAAGACTTTGATTTCTCCTGTGTTTTATAGTGCTGCTGCTGTTGTTTGGCAAGCTGTCTGGAGCGCTGAGGTCTGGGTGTAAGGAAAGCTGGGGGGCTTGCTGGGGCTCAGGAGGCCAATAATGGCATTCTCCTTCCCCAGGTGAGTGCTATTTCCCTGAAGCTTTGTGGAAATTATGCCCCCGGTACTCTGTGAAGACAAGTCCTTCTTAGGTGTTGCTGGTGAGCTGAAATAGCCAGGAGGCCTGTTCGGGGAGGAGGGGGATGTATCTTGAGTTTTTCTCTGGTTTTGCTCTTTTTGACTTTGAAGGTGCAGACAGCAACTATCTGCCTCCCTTGTGCGGGAGTTATTGGTCGGGGGGAGCCGTGGTCCCGGCTGAAGGTGCCTTCGGGGACCCTTGTGCAGCTGGAGCAGTTTGGCTTAGGGGCGGCCGAAGGGATGGGGGGAGGATGCGGGGTGCAGGGGAGCATCCCGGCAGGTCTGGCACAGGCCGGGCAGCGGACGTGGCTGCAGAGAGGAGAACTTCAAGGGCAAGAGGAGACGGACCCCATCCCGCGACCGGCGGTGAAGCCGGGCTGGAGCGCCGGCGGGGACCGGGAGAGGCGAAGGATTCTTCGGGGGGCTTTTCCCGTAGTCCGGAGCCGGCAGCAGCGCGGCGGCCCTCGGTCTGCGCTGCCGGCGGGGCCAGCCGCGGGATGCCCGCCCGCCCGCAGCCGCGAGGTGCCGCCGCCGTCCCGCTTCCAGCGGCCGCCGGCCGGCGGGGCACGGCACGGCGCTCGCTCCCGGCTGCAACCGGGTCCTGAACGGCCGCCAAGGCAGAAGCGAGAGCCGCCGCTTACAGCGCCCTGTCTGCCCGAGCCCGCTTCTAACACCTCCGGCGGGAGCGCGGGCGTTCGCACGCAGTCTGCGGTCTGGAGCTCCGCTGAGCGTAGCGCGCACCAAGCAAGGGATGCCAGGAGACGAGCCTCCGCTGTCTCAGCAGTGAGGGACTAACCAAGGACGGTGTTGTGCGGCTTCTCAGCGGAGGGGGGGCACGCTGACGGCCACCACCGAGGAGACCCAACAGTTCGGTGCGCCTTGCGTTAGCCTTCAGAGACAGACAGCTATGGGGATAGCACAAGCCATGCCGGCGGTGGGGGCTGAGAGGACTGGCCTTGAATAAGGAAAGCGCAACTAAGAGGGTATTTAGAGGAACGGGAATTTTTCAGACCATCTGGGTGTGGTGGGCTTCACGCAAAGCAACCCCAGAAATAGCTGCTGTTATCTGTGAGGGCTACTGGGGGACAGTGAGGCATGGAACGACTGTAAAATGCAAGCTTTGTACCCGCCCTTCAAAATGGGAACTGGGATCAAAAGCCAGGAACTGCTGACAGTTAAATCCCTTCACCCACCCAGCGCCCAAAAAATGCTGAAATAAGTGATCTCACTACTTGTAAGCAGTGGAGATGAGCAGAAGCCGTATGGACCTGTCAGGAACAGAATCTGGTCAAAATAATCTGATTTTCCACTGTGAAATGGTGAAGAGGAGCCCTGGCTGCCATTTGAGTGGCTCTTAAGGATGATGTTAGATGGGATGTTGGGTAGGTCCAAAATCCATTGGATAGTTATACCTAGAGAGTTATCTATGGTTCAGTGCTGAAAAGGAAGGGGTCTGTTGAGTGAAGTTCAGGGACATCTGTTGCAGGTCTGGTTTTGTTCAGCATTTCCATTAATGACCTGGATGATGGAGAAGAATGTGCACTTGCTAAATCTGCAGATTGGGAAGTATCTAGTGACAACGTTACTTGCCTAACAGGTCTGTAGAATAAGCAGGACTCTGCTAAACACAGCCTGCTTGGGTTGCAATACCAGCTAGGGAGGTACTGGGGACTTGCGAGAGAGAGAGAACCTGGAGAAGGTCTATAGGACACCTGCTGTAATTGTGCTGGACCACAGACCGTGCTGTCCTGGCCCCTTGAGGAGGGAGCTGATTGTGGGAAGCTGTACTGGCTTAGCTGCATCAGGAAGGCAGGTGGCATTTGGAAAGCATGGGATCTCTCCCAGAGCTCTCTGCTGCCAACTTGCTCACTTCGTTATTTACTGTTGGCCATCTCTGGTGTCTGCAGATTTTAAGGTTTTCCCGAGGTTGTGTCAGTTATTTGGTGCCATTGTACAAAGTGCTCTCAGCTCAGAGCTGGTGCGTGGTTTGCCATGTTGTCTGGCTCCTACATGGTGCAATACCTCTGACTGCAGAAACAGACCCGTGCAGGATTGGGAAGGAGAAACTTGAACCCACTACCTAGCCTGCAGATGCACTGGCCACACACTTGCACGCACCAGTTGCCTGGTGTGGGCACTGCCTGAGTCTGCCCTGCTCAGAAATCAGACTGGTCTGGTCTAACATTAATTGAAGTTACTGCATGGAAAACTGCAGGCTGAAAAATCAGTACCTAAACTAGGTCTTGACTTTTCCCCACTGGCTCCAAGAGAAGACCATGAGAACTGTGCACTAGAGTTGGCCTTCTGCTCTGTATATTTGAGCATATCTTTCACCATCTGACTCCTGCAAAAGTCAGCAGCAGCCAGCCTCGTACACCCCCACCCCAACTGAACCTCATCTTCTCTGTGGGACAAGCAGAGGATCTTCACAAGTACCATGTCCACACGGAGAACAACCAGAGCTGCACAGAAAGCACTCAAGGCAAAGCGCAGCTACCAGAGCAGATTAAAAGGAAAGGAGGAGTACCTCCTGTTGCTCTTGGCTTTAGCTGGGGAGAAAAGAAGGGAGAACTTTCCCTCCATAGACACACCACCCAGGTGGAAAGGAAGTTGTGTCTCCCTTCAATTTCTTCTCCAGGCAAAGCTGCATCGTTATGAGATGCCTGTTCTGGCTTTGCCATGTTCCCACCTGTGCTTGAGAACAGCATGGGGTGGAGGGGCAGGGTATGTGGAAAGAGTGCAGGGGAAGGACCAGGCCTGTAAAAAGCTCAGCTCCTTCATCACGGAGTAGGAGAGGATAGTGGCACCACCGGGCTTGGGTTATGAGGGAGAGGAGTTAGACTCAGCTGTGAGTCAGGCTCAGTGGAGGAGAGGATATTAGAATGAAGCCCCAAGCTGCTCTTCCTTCCCTTAGGGGCAAGAGTTGTGGCGGAGAAGGGAGTTAAGCATGATAGCACCGAGATAAGGCATGTGTTTGGTGGGAAGGGTGCTGGATGGAGGCTAACCACTGCAGCACTGGCACCCAGCAGTAAGGTAGGATCCAGGTTACAATGAATGGCCTTGCCTTGGATACACTAAGTCTATGTTTTAGATGTTTATGCTTGATTTTGAATGCATGTTGCAGATAGGGTTGTGCTTCCACTGGGAGCTGTTTTGGTGTTGGGTAACTTGGCTCTGTCATTTTGGATTAGCTCAGAGCAAAGAATAATTTGGTTACAGTGAAGTTGTGCTGACATCTGGGACTGCTTTCAGCATCTGGTCACCAATACCTTCCGCAGCAGCTGCTCCCTTTGGAACAGGCTTTGGCAAAGACTGAGTGATTCACATGCTTCTCTTGAGAGGGACTCCTTACTGTGTCCTAGTGAGGGTCCCTTCTTAGTAAAGAACTTGCTTCCTCTTTACATACTAATGGCATTGCACAAACCTGCTTTATGCTAGGTTTGCCCGTCCCATTCACCCAAGTAAGACAGCTTGTTGTGGTGATACGTTTGGGGGTTGGTTGTTTGTTGGGGTTGGGTTGGGTTTTTTTTCCTAAGAGAGAAGGGAAATACTGGAGTTGTGGATTCCCCTTGGAGCATGTGCTCGATGAAGGGGAAGGAGGCTGCACTGGGTAGGGATGTCCTGCTCCCCTGCTGCACCTGGAGCTTCCTTGGGCCCTTGGAGGAACCCACTGCATGCCTCTGCCTTGGCTGAAGCAGCAGATCCCCCAGTGCATATACATCCCAGGAGAGCCACCTGTTTTACAACTTCCCCAACAGAAACTGTGCAGGGGCAGGCTAGCAGGGCAGGTTGCTGCAGCTGGTGTCTCCCCTGGGAACTGCTGTTCAGAGCAGGAGTGCCTGGAAGGGCTCCCCTGCCCAGGGCTGCCAGGACCCCAAAGGCACTGGTCCCATCCAGCAGTGCAGGGTAGCCTGAACCAGGAGAAGCTCAACTCTCCTGCTGATGCATGCGAGTGCATGCAGACAGGGAGTGAGGAGGGGGCTTGTTTTCCCCTTCGTACTGTGCCTGTGGGCTTTTGCTGTCCTGAGGAGCCAGGTGTTCAATTTGTAAGTGAAGAACAGAGATGGCTCCTCCAAACCTCAGGCCCCTGATCAGACTCAGGCTGCCTGATGCTGGTGCTTCCAAGGATGCTTGCTCTCAGCTGGGCTGCAAGTGCTTGATTTCTGAGCCTTCAGACACAGGTTTGTGCTCTCAATAACCAGACAGGCAGAAGCCTTAAAGGGATTGTGCCAACTTTTACTTTATTATCTTTTTTGGAAATGGGATTTGGAGAAAGGAAGGGAAAGAGATGTGCAAGGGGGAGCTGATTGTTGCAAAAGGGATGCTTTGGATGTACACTGGCAAAGGTGTTCCTGTCTGACTGGAAATGACTGAAGCAGTAAAGCATGACAGGCAGGACACTGCCTCAGTGGATGTGCTTGCTTTAAAGGGGTTTTGGTTTTAAGGTCTACTTTGTAGGTTATTTCATGTACAAAACAAAAAAGCGTATTTTAATGTCTATATATGTATTTGTATATATATGAGATATATATATACACACATATTTCATATCCTTACAACTTCCAGTTCCTAAAGGCTTCAGGTCTGAAGGGTCATGTGTATATATGCATTATAAAGAGAGAAGCCAATCAACTGAGACAAGGCTTTCCTTATTGGCTGTGTGATAAATAAGTCTTTAACTGAAATCTTGCACATATGCAGGGAGAAGGGGTCAGCCAAGCACAGAATGGCAGCCCCCGATTGCCCTGTCCCTGTCTGTTCCCTGCAAGGCTGGTGTCTGGCTGCCCATGCTGTCCCAGGGATTTGGGGAGCTCACCCCTGTGGGGCTTGGAGGGGCAGATTGAAACACACTTGGTTCTGCTGCCTGTGGGTAAGGCACCCCACATGTTGGGGCTCCTATTTCCCCATGGGGCTTCCAGTAGACTGTTTTGGTTTCTTTACCACAAGGGAGGAGGTTTGGTGGGCAAGAGGGGAAGGGGTTTGGGAAGGGAAAGACAGTCAAAATTCACCATACGATAGACAAATTTTCATAGAGGTCCATCTGCCTGCTCGTCGCTCACGTGCTCGCTCTTTCTCTCGCTCTCTTGCTTTCGTGTTCACTCTCATTCTCTGCAGGACGTACGCTGTTGTAGGGCTAAAGGTCTCCTTTTGTCAGGCTAAGGTCAAGTCCCTGGTTGGCGGATGGCAGCCCTTCATACGGGCCTGTCCACGGCGTATTGGCAAGGGCTCAGATTGGAAGCCGCCGTCTGCACCGCCGGGTAGGTGAAGTTAGCGTGCTGCTTGGCCTTCAGCCGCAGGCTAGCCAGGCTGGAGTTGCATGTGTCCCTGTACATGTAGGGGCTGGCTGTTGAGGCGTAAGGACAGGCACTGGATGAGACAGCAGAGTTGAGGCTCGGGCTGTTCAGGTTGTTGATGTTTCCCAGGTTGTTGAGGCTGGAGGCCGGTACTGCAGTCACCGCAGAAGGGACCATAGATGAAGGCATGGTCATGGAGGCGATGGAGCTGGGTGGGGAGAACATGGGCTGGGAGGAGAGAGGACTGACATTCATGGAGTTGAAGAATGGGAAGCTCTTGGCTGAGAGCGGGCTGGTGGCAAGCCCCTTGGTGGCCCAGTTGTTGTAGGAATAGCTGGAATACATGTCATCGTAAGGCTGCATCAGTCCGTTGAACTGGGCTCCGAAGCTGTTCTTGCACAGTTCAGCCTGTTGGTTCCTCTCCCGTTTCCTCCACTTAGCTCTGCGGTTTTTGAACCAGACCTGTGAGAGAAAGAGAGGGAGGGGATGGGAATTGCTCTGGGCTGTCCTTGGTCTCTCTGCCCAGTAATGCGAGAGCTGTTGAAGGGCCGGAGGTGCTCCCAGGAAGCTGGGAAGCTGAATATCAGGAAAGGGTTGCAGCAAGATATCTGGGCTGCAGGGTCATCTCCCAGCAAGAATCACCACCTAGATCAAAACCCAACCACTGCCATTTTACAACACACAGAACAACCCACCTCACCCAACAAACTCAACAACCCCCTTTATGCGGGGGAAAAGGGAGGAAAATACTTGCTGTATTTCCAAGTGAGCACAGCCCAGGAGGGGAGGAGGAGGGGTTGGGGTTGTGTGACTTGGGAACAAAGTATTTGAGGGATGTGGTTTGAGAGCTGCTGAGTGGAGGAAATAACCTCTCTTGTTTTGACTTCACCTCAGGACCAGCTTTGGGTGGGGCATTAGAAGTCTGTCTTCTAACAGGAAAAACTGTTGGTATTGGAGGGACTCAAACAATATAACTTCCTAGAGCGTGGAAGCTGCTGGAAGGCTATTCATGGTGCTGCTAACTCATATTTCTAGCAGCAGAGAGAAGCTCTCATTCCAGCTGGAGCCCTGCCACGCTGCGCCTGTGACTGCACAGTGGTTTGGGAATCACAAAGGGTACCCTCCAGCCAGGCTAAGGCTGGGGGACGATGGCGCTGCAAGGAAGGGGTCTGCTGGGGCAGGGCAGCCAGCTGGCAGGGCTCCGTGGGGCAGAGCATGGGCTCTGCATCTCCCTGTGTTATTGTGAGGTGGCACTGGATGGGGAAGACACCACAAGAGTGGGGTATGTGTGTGGCTGGTTGTGTCAGATCTTGGGTGTAGAGCCTGGTGAAGTGTTTTCAAGACAGTGTCCCTAATTCCCCCCTTGATTTGGGGTCAGCTTGGTGGCTTGTATCACAGCTGGCTTCCTCCCCACAAGCTCAGACCCGGGAAGGTGGGAGGGCTGCAGTCCTACCCGGACTCGTGCCTCCGTCAGGTTGGTCCAAACTGCAATCTCCTCCCTGGTGCTCATGTCTGGGTAACGGTTTCTCTGGAAAGTGGCTTCCAGCTCCTGGAGCTGCTGGCTGGTGAAGTGCGTTCTCTGCCTCCGCTGCTTCTTCTTGAGCGAGCCGTCTTCAGGGTTGGAGTCGTCCGTCTGGTTTTGCTGAGACTTCTCGGTGTCTGTGCGAGAAACAGAAAGGTGGGAGAGATCCCCTGAGTTAACTCTGGGGGCTTGGATGCATTTGGGGAGCCCATCCTTGGGGCAAGCAGTGCATGGTCAGTGAGGTTCCCCTCCGTTGCGGCCGCCAGCAGCTCCAGCTGCACCTACAGGAGCGGTCCCATCTCCTTCCCTTGCCCTTGAAAGCAGGCATCCACCCTGCACCCAAGCCAACGGCCCCTTGATGCAGCATGGCTTGCCCTCATTTAACTGCTGTAGTGGATATCAGCTTCCAAGTGACTGCATCTGGATGTTCCAAATGTCCAATCTCTGGTTTTCATTTGTCACAGTTAAGATGGGTGACAGTGGCAGAACTTACCCAGGCCAGCTCTTTCCTACTCTGCTTAAAACTCTCTGCCTAAGGCACCCTTTAGACTGAAGGGAAATTGCCACTTACCACACAGCTAAAGATCCAGCAGTGGTTTCGTGGACAAGTGATAGGAAAAGGCAAATTGCCAATGATAGTAAGTTGAGGCTCTTAAATTAACTAAACCAGTGGAGCGCAAATTTTTCTCTTTCCTCCCTTCTTACTCCTCTACCTTTTTACTTAGGTGCATGTATTTTTGTTTTTAAAAGGTAGGAAAAGTCCTTTCTGAGACCTTACCATGAAGTATTCCAGCATCTCCCTGTCCTTCCACCCCTGCCGTCCTTCTCACTCAGAGATCCCTCTCCTAAAGGCAGCATCTTTCATTTCATTGCCCCTTAAATGAACATCTTGAACCTCTTCAGTGATCACACTGGTATCTAACTGAAAAGTACAGCTCAGCCTTGTCCTAGGCATTACGCTCAGGCCTTAACACTGAGCTTTGGGCTGCCACGGCTGGAGATGGGCAGTCAGGTACTTCCCTGTGCCACAGCCCCTCCTGGGGCTGTTGGTACTCTGCAAACGGGCCGAGTGCAAATAAAAATATCTTCCATCACCAAAAGAAAATGTCACGTTTGAGCACTTGGGTAACCTATGGAGGACTACTGGGAGGAAAGCTACAGCTCATGTTTAATTCTGCTGGGAACCAAGACAAGTCACCAGAGAAGAAAATTATTCCAGTGAAAATAAATAATTTCTGATGTTCCCCTCCTCCTTCCTCTGATCTAGAAGCAAGGTGAAGCAGTTCCAACTGAAAATCAGGTTTTCAGCAGGGAGGGGAGGTGTTCTTTTACAGTTTTTTTTCTACTTCATTTCAGCTAAATGAAGTAGAAATTATTGCAAACAGTTTGCCAAACTGTTGCATCTGGGAGAAGAACCTTTAAAAAGTCCTGGCATCACTCTGCTGAGATTCAGATTAAATGGATTCTTTATTTGGTTGCTGGGTTTTTTTAAGTGGAAGCTAGCTTAAAAGACTTAAAAGTCCAGAAAAATCCTAACATGGAAGGTGTCTTGTACAAGCCCTTAAAAAGCAAAGGCAAGAAAACAGTACCCCTGAATACAGCTGGGTGAGGGGAAAAAAAAAAAAGGGTTCCTCAAGTCAGAAGGATGTGCTCTGGAAAAATATGACACACACAAGCTAAATAGAAAAGAGAGAAGCTGAAAAGCATCTGAGCCCCGACAGAGAAAGGGCTCTGGCGCTTTCATAGAGCCCAGCCCTGGGAGCACTCCTGTTCCAGGAACCTGGTGCCACTACCCCATTTCGTGGCAGCATGTTAATTCAGAAACCTCTCCCTGCCGTTCCTGGGAAAACCTTCCTTGCACTGCCTCCCTCCAAAGGGAGCAATGCTGGAGTTGGAGAGCATCCGCAGGAGCATCTCCACTCTTCGTGGAGGAAAGCCTGGGCGCAGTCAGAAAAGGTTTGTTTCTGTGGGTATGTGCTGCACTGAGGGAGGCGATGTGGGTTCCCCACAGGCTCCCTCCGCTTCTGTGGCACGTTTAATGCTATCCACCAGCAGGAAAGGTAACGCCAGGAGAGAGCTGGCTATTGCTCACAACAGCAGGGCGCAAGCTGGTTCTGCTGAGCAGGAAGGTGCTGTGTCCTGTTCCCAGTGCCAGGACCAGTTCACGTTTCCATCCAGGGCATACTCGAACAACAACTTTCCCAGTGCGCTCTTGTAACAGATGAAGCCATAGGACTGGAAAGGTGGAACAGTGGGAGCTGGCTGTGGTCTCGCGGTATTCTTCTCATTCCCATGATGAGCATCTTCATGTGGGGATCCCACATGCAGCAGCGCCCTTGGAAGCGTGCTCTTAATGTGGATCTTCTTACAGTGGTTCTTGCCAAGGAGATAAATCTGATTTCTCTAGCTCAGTGCTCCAAGCCAGTATTGGAAGAGGGAGATTCCTGCATTATCCCTCTCTAAAACAGATTAAAAGGGGTGTGATGCCACCATGTCTGAGCTAGTTATTAGGAATGGCTCAGTACAGATGAAGAGAAAACATTTGGTTTGTTTGTTCATCTGCTAAGGCTGGGTTAATTAGGAGCCTGGTGCGTACAGAGGATATGTTCCCACCGGAGCCCCTGACAAATGCGGATTTGTGAAGGGGCTGCTGCGAAGCAGGAGGCTGTGCCCTAATCGGGAGCTCCTGCTCAGAACGGCCCTTCTTCATGCAGGAAGAAACTATACCGAGAGGGAAGGGGAATGAAGGTACCACTGGCTTCTGGGCTGCACATGGGGGGACAAGCTCACCAAGTATCTTGCTTTCGTATTCATCTTCTCCACACCTTCTGGTGCAGAACTTTCCGTAAGTCTTGTGAAGTCCAAGGAGACGTAGGAATCTTGACTTTGAGCCCAGAAAAATCTCTTCAGCTAGACGTTCCTCTTATTGTCCTCTCTGTTTCTGTACCTGCTAACTGTGGCTCTCCCTGAGCACGGCTTACAGGGAGCGTCATCTCTGTTTCTGCTTCTTCCCCAGGGAGGGGAAAAGTGCTCTGTAAATGGTGCAGAGCTTGGGTGTTGCAGCGGGGACAAAAAGCGTGTCAATACAGGGCAACACGGGACCCCACAGGAAGGATGAATCCTGTGAGTGCCCTGAATCCATGCTGAGGAGCAGAATATGGGGAGATGCAGGGCAGTTCCTCATCTCTTCCCCCTCATCCTTGCTCTCCCCCTGACCTGTGCTGCATGATGAAACCTAGCAGAAGGGAGTATCACAAATGCCACACCATCGGAGGACAGTGGGCACCTCAGAGAGCTGAGCTCTGACAAGCAAGGTTTGTGCTCCCTTCCTCAGGATCTCCGAGAATGAAGGAAGCAGAGCTAAGGAGGGCTAGGGAGGCTGCTCTTGAGGATAGGCAAGAAGTGCCAGAAGCACAGCCCTACCCTGTGCCAGGCAGCTCTTGGTGGCACGCTTTGCCTGACACTGGTGATGCCTGGCTGCCATTGGCCTCTCTGCTACGAAGGCATAAGCTGCCAGCCTCTGTGTGCAGGTAGCCCTGGCCAACACCCACCTCCCAGAGCCATTTTATTTCTAGGCTGTTTAAGACAGTGAGGAGTGACGTAGCCAGGCATCCAGCGTTTATTGTCAACCCAAAATAGGTTGTGGAATATATCTCGTGCACGTTCGCCCACTCAATGAAACGACTGTGGTCATAGCTGGAATTAGCTGCTCATGCCTAATGGAAAAAAAAGTCAGCTCCTAAATTGGCAGTTCTGCGGCGTGCCAGGGTGGGCTCGATCGGGAAGGCCACTTGAATGGAGATGACCGCCATGCATCCAAAACAGCTGACGAGGTGCCACTGAGCTTGGGGATGTGCCCAACTAAGGTACGTGCGCAGTGGGGAATTCGGCAGGTGGATATTCTGACCATAGTTATCCCAGTGTAACTCCCTTCACGATCCTTACTCTGGGGAATTTTAATCTGCATCATTATGCTTATTAACTTTTGCAGGCGGGTGAGCCTGGAGGCTTTACGCGGGGAGCAGCAGGCTGTCCCCGGCCCTCGCCTCCCCTCATGCTGGCACTGGCAGGGGCAGCTTTGCACTGTCCTGCCGCATTCAGAGCAACAAGGGATGGAGCAGGCACAGGACAGATGTAGAATCCAAGGGAAGCCATGGTAGCTGGTTTCTGAGCAGGTGTGATGTTTCTTCTTCAGAGCCTGATAAAGAATGCAGTTGGCTTGGGGTTTGTTCAGCCCCTGGGAATGGTCAGAGGCACCTCCATGGGACAGGAGCAGCCCAGTGCAGAGCCTTGCACCAAGGCACAGATGACCAGGCTTCTTCAATTAAATCAGGGCCAAGACAGTATTTCTCTTCCTTCTTACTGCCTGAACCTGGAAAGTTCAGCCCAAGGTTAACCCATAGTATGAAAAGTTTCAACCTAAGCAATTTAAAAATCTTACAAAAAAAAAAAAAAGCCCATTTATAACTAGGTGTAGCCACCTGTGCCTTGGAGGAGATTTCTCGCGTTGCACGGACAGCTCTCCTGCTCTGGGGACCTGGTTTAGGTGAATACAGTAAAACCTTGGTTGGGCAGTGACCCAGCTTGCTGCACTCCTGCCTGCCACGGGCTGTGCCCTCTGTCAGCAGTGGCTTCCTGCAGCCAGGGCCAGGCAACCCCATCGCCAGGATGGTGCTCTCACCCTCCCAATGGCTGTCATTGCCATGTGCACCCCTATGCCTTCCCCTGCTTGCCAGGACGGCTGTGCTGCCACAGCACTGTGCTGGCTCATAGTACAAAAGCAAGCTCAGCATGTCCCTGGGAGCACCGCAGCTAGCTCCTGCAAGCCACTGGCCCCACGGATCCACACACAGGGATGGGTCAGGGCCTTTCTTGCATCCTGAGCCTTGCACTTACCACTGTGGTCCTGCCCTTTGCAGCTGTGCTCGTGTTGAGGGGTCCCAGAGTCGGAGAGAGACAAGGTTGGGCTGCGAGCCTCTGCATCTGCCAGCAGGTTGAAATCCATGGGGCAGGGATGGGTGGCGGAGGAGGAGGAATCTGAAAAAGCAGCATGCACAGGGTGATTAGGGAGATGAATCTGTGTGTGTGACCTCTCCCTACCCTCTCTGGGAGGGACTTGCCAACCCCTGAGGAAAGGTCTAGGAAAAGCAAAGGATCCCTGTGTGATACTTGGACTCCTTTGAGTTTCCTGGCTGGAAAATGGACATGCCAGGCTTTCTGCTGAGCTTCCCTATAAATCAAAGATCATCTAGTGACACTTCTATTTGCAGCCTTCAGAGAAAGAGCCTCCAGTTTATAGGTGACATTCAGACTGAAATAGCAACACCAGGAGCATGCTGTGTAACGGAGATCTGAGGAAGTGGTTCTGGGCCAGCCAAGGGCTGTTAGCACCTTCCCCAGACATCCCGCCTCGCCCATCCTCCCTGCTCAGCTTCCCTCCTTTCTCCCTTGCTTCTCCACAAACTAGTCAAGCCCAGGTAAAGCTGTCCAGAGAGTACCAACACAGATGTACACACACACATCCCAAAAGAAAAGCACTCCTGTGTGTGGCACTGATAGGAAGGCATGTCGGCCAGCACAGCCGCAAGTGGACTCCTTTGGGGTAGGTAAGGATCTCTGGAGCCTGAATTAACACAGGAATCACATTACACACCCTTGGGTGCCTGGGAATGAGTGATCCTGGCTGCAGCAGCAGCTCGCTTCCAGCCTTAGGTCATCTTGGCTGAAGGCTCCCCGTGTCTCCTCAAGTGACCGTCCTGTGCCCGTGAGCCCCACCTCCCCTGACTGAAAGCATCCCAGCTGGGAAGCTGGCAGTGCTGCTCCTTGAAACTGCAGGCAACAGTGGGACTCCCCTTCCACCTCTTTCCACACTCCTCTGTCCCAGGACCAATTACGCTCTTCCTCGGGGCACCCGCACCCTCCACCTGTATTGCCCGGAAGAGCTCGGCTAAGAGCAGCACTTTGTTCTGGACCACACTGGATGCTCATGAAGAGGCAGGAATGACACAGCAAGTGCTACAGGCCCAGCCACATCACCTTGGAAAGGTGAGCTGGCCCTGCGTTAGCCCTTAATCTGAGTTTCGAAACATAACCCTGCTGAATGCAGGACAATGCATTGCCACCAGTGCAGGTGTATGGGTTTCTGAGGGCTGGAGCACTTTGAGGGGACCTGAGCAGCTCCTGAAACTCTGGTCACCCCAGCTAATACTTCACCTTCCCAGCTAGGGAGCCTCTCTAAGCCGTAACAGCAGCTGATGCACCCTCCTGGGATCTAGGACCCCAGGTTTAGGGGGTTTGGAGAAGGCAGCGTTCGGGACTTCCAAACTGCCGGTGGAGGTCAGTTGTGAAGCCTGGATTCTAGCTGGTGAAGGACTGCCCAACCCCTCAAATCCATGCGTGTCGGGGAGGGAGCCTGCTGAGGGAGTATTTCGTCTGGACTACACTAGCGTTTAGACATGTAAACAAGAGATTAATCTCATAGCTGTTGCACCTCCTTTGGAGGTGGATGACACTGACTAAGAATGTATTTTCAGAGCTGTCTAAAAGCTCCTGTCAATTTGAGCGGGGCTGTCACCAGGACCCTTGGCAAGACTGACCCCCATACCTGCAGCGTGCTGCCCGGGCCATGGTGAGAGGGCAGGGAGCCGTTTCTAATGGTTACCTGCCTAGGTTCTGCAGCAGATCTTTCTCACAAAACCCCTAGCAGTTTCTCTCGCTCTCCCCTTCGCTCGAACTCCATCCCCAGCCCTTCCCCGGTGCTGACGAATCTGTCTCGGCACTAGCCTCAATCAGTGCTCTCCGAAAGCAGCATCTAGTGAAGGAACCTGATGCTGGTTTCCCAGATCTTTGCCTCGCTCCAGGCTTGTCCTCTCCTGTGAGAGAGAAGTGGCAGGGGCTCCATCTTTGCCGCGAGGCTGGTTTCCATTTCTGCCTCGCGGCGAGCCTGACCTTTGATGTCCGCCGGCTGTGTAAGCTCCTGGCAGCAGCAGGGCACAGCCCTGTTGCTTTTTGCCATGTGTGCGTACACGAAGTGATGTGACAGGGGCTGTGTTTTCTTTAATACCTTTGCATGGAGTAGGGGGAGTCCATCTGCTGCTGATATTGCCATGGCTTTTAGCATTACTCTCAGAATTATGCAGAAACGCGCAGTGAATTAATTCCATGGATTAAGTCTTGATTAAGATGTGTGTCACTTTGCTGTCTCAGAATTTATTAAGAGCCCTTCTTGAGGCGGCGGCAGATGGAATTTCTGCCCAATGTTTGTAGATGATAATTTCCCCTCTTCTACAGCCATTTGCATATGATTGCATCTGTCAAGCACAATTTCCTCTCTTCTAGGGCTTGACTCTGTACTGGACCAGATTTAAGGAGGAATTCAGACTCCTGCCTTGCTGTGACTGAAGGACAGTGTCCTCCTGCACAGGGTCCTGTTTGCTTTGAGACTCTTTTTGCACATCGTGCATTGCTTTCAGCTGTGCAAACTACAGCGGAGATGGGAAAACCAGGGAGGAGTATTTTACAGCTGGTTCCATAGGTGTAAATGACAACACAAGGTACAAGGCGTAGGGGAACGGAGTCCTGATATTATAATTCATGCCTCGCCCTGAACCGCACCAGTGCAGTGGTTGCAAGGTGGATTCAAGCTGCCAGGCACAACGTAGTGTGCTTGGCCTGCCTCAGAGATGCAGTGGGCACCTGGATTAAAACTGGTTCTAAAGTTTGGCCGACATTCAGGTTGAAACTAGGACTTGCAGTTCAGAACAAGTTTGCTTTTTGAACTGAATTTAAAATTAGGAGGATTTCAGAGAGGAGATTTTGTATGTAATGACCTTTTGCATGTAATGACCTTTTGCATGTGCCCTGCATGGTGACACCAAGGAAGGCCTTCTCAGCTTGCTGTGAGCAGGCCACGGAGAAGTAACAGCGAAGGGAGAGGGGGATCTGCTCAGCATGGTTATGAAGAACTGTAGGAAAAGTCTGTGATGGGGATAGCGTGTGAGCTCTGCACCAGTGTATTTACCCAAAGGCAACCCCACACCACTGACACAAAAGGCTGTAGATATTATTCTAGATTACACAGCCCTTTTGGATTTAATTAAAGGAGCTTTCTTCCACATTGGCTAGATCTCGCTGTAGGCAGAGACATTAAGAAAGTCAACACTAAACCTTCATGGCATTTCTACTAAGTTGTTTCCCTGGTCTCAGGGAGTTACTGAAATTGGCACCTCAAAAACATCTTTAGACAAAATCAAGTTTATCATCTCCGTCTGAGTCTTCATCTCACTTTGTTTTAACATAAAGAATGGTTTCTTTAGGGACAGCCCCTGTACTAACAACATGCAGCCAGGCTTGCTCCGAGGTTTCAGTTTTGTAAAACCAGCCCTCGCTCCTCGCCTGCTCTGGCACCTGTAACTCCTTCCACCCATGCACGTAATTGCTCTCAAGATAAAGGTTCTTAAATCTGTAACAAACACGCCTTTTCTTCCAGTTGCTGCCCGTACATCCTTTCCCGGTCTTCTGTACAATGATGCCAGTGGCCGCCTGCGCCGGGCCGTCCAGATGGATAGGGAGCTGCTGTCCCTGCCCCACTGGCATGGTGCAATGCAGGGGGAAGAGAGCAGCTCTGACTTTAGCCTTTTCCTCCTTTCAAATTCATCCCCTTTCTATTTCTGCATCACTGCCAGGCTGCCCAAACCATGGACATTGGGGCAGGAGAAGGAAGGCACTTCTGCATGAGGAGCGCAAACTTGTTTACCCAAAAAGAGCAAGTTGAGGGTCCCTGTGACCTCTCTCCTTGTTCTCAGTAACATGCTGCTCCATCACCCGGGAGCAAAGATGCCTTTGCTTGTTTTTTTTGGAGGGGTGGGAAGGAAACATAAAGGCTGACTGTGGGCCAAGTAAGGCTAATTATAGTGGTGGCTTTTGTGATGTGGATGTTGCCCGCTGAGAGCTGCCTTCAGATTGACAAGTGCGTGCTGCTCAACTCCCTGCGCTACCATTGGGGAGCAGGCTCCTGCTGAACCTGCTTTGGCAGGTTGATCTGGAGGAGGAAAGCTCTCTCTTTGGCTGTTTTGATGTTATTTGGCTTCCCGTGGGCATGCAGGGGTGCTTTAGCAGGGATATAGGGTCCCTTGGCACACGAATCACTGGTGACCCACGGGTAGGAGGGAAACCCCAGTTGGTCAGGCTCCCTCCAGCAACTCGGCACAGCCCTGCGGACCTGTGAGCTTCCCTTGCTGCCTGTGTCCCCTGGCCAGGGCCATGGTAGCTGCAGCCGCTGCTTGCGAGTGCTGATCTCCACCAAGGGTTCAGGGTTACACCTCAGGCTGAAAAGTGCTCTGCAATCAGTTGGAGGAGCGGTGACTTCTCTTTCTTCCATCCCCGGAGGTGAAGGTATGATGTTACACTAGATGTTTTGGGGTCAGAGCTGTCTCTTCCTGCTCCATCAATCCCAGAAGTCAAACTGCTGGGAGTAACTAGATTCCCGATGAAGTCTGGCCGATTGCTTCACTCCTCTCACGTTCCCTGTGTGCTGGCTTACTTTTAGCAAAGATAAACATTTGGGACTCTATTTAACTGTACATTTTCAGGAAGAGGATCTGCCTCTCTACTTTAGTCCCCAGAAAAGGCTGAGCTAAGGTGGAACAGTCCCTACACCTCTTCCTCTGCCCCATGTCAAAGGGAAAGGGGCTGAGGCTGTGCCTGTACCCTCTTGGAAGAGGATTTTGTCCTCTGGATACACGCATTTGTTCAGCGGATGGTGCCATCAGAGTGCCTGCGGGCTGGGATTTCAAGCACCACAGCAAGCCAGGCTCTCGTGAGGGGCTCTTTCCCCACAGCTAGACAGCAAAAAGGATGGGATACAAGATGAGTTAACCTTCGTTTCCTCAAGACTATAGAAATACAGCTATAGGGAGACCAGGGTCACCCGCTGCTAAACATCTCGGTGTAGCTTTAAGTCTCTAATCTTAATGGAATTGCAGCAGGAACCAAGAGCGACCATTAATCACTGGAAGATAAACAGCAGCAGCCAACTGGTGACCCAGAGCACAGAGCCATTATGGGACAGGAGAGCAAGCTGCCTGCCTCCAAAAACTCCAGGCTATGCACAGCCCCAGGCTGGCTGAGCAGTGCTTTCGGGCGCACACTCAGAAACAGCTCATCGACCTCCAGCAAGGGCTGAGTCACAGGTTATAATAATCTTTATTTCTCAATTTAGTCCTTGCAGCTGGGCACTAACCCCTGAGCTCTGGTGCTAGGTGGTTTTGTAGCAGTGTGTGCTGCATTGAAGCCAGGAACATGGCTTAGGGTCTTTTCCTCCCATCGGCAAGAACTGCCAAAGCTCCCTGAGGTGTTTGGTATCTTATTGCTGTCAGAACAAGTTGCCTGGGTTGGCTGGCACTGCCCCGCCATGGTGTGGGCTGCAAGAGTATCGCCGGCAGCGCGTGGTGTCATGCTAACCCCAGCAGCTCAGGTCCTTGCTGCGGGGCTTCCTGTCTGCAGCCAGCAGCTCAGGCTGGTTTTCTGAGGAGGGTATCCAGGCTGTTTCCACTCTCTTCTCTTCTTGTGCGTGGCTCCACGGAAAAGTTCCCGATAATGTGAAGTGGGGAGAGGATGGGGAGATAAGGCGCTGTCGCTGACTTGGCTTATGATGTAGGTAAAACCACTCGGCTGTTGTGGGACTCCATCCTTCATCTCAGAAATGATGTTAATGAGCCTATCTGGTAAAGGCAATGAAGCAAAATTCCTTTAAGTGCTTCCAGATCGTCAGATAAGAGGTGCTAGGGAAAAGCCCAGCCTTTCTGGACAGTGCCTAATGCATTCCCCAGGGGCTGGCGGCAGCCAGCAAGGTGAGAGCAAGCTGCTTGCTTCCTCTGCTTCGACAGGAGCCTCCAGCTGTGGAGGAGGGTGACGACCGAACCCTCTGCTCTGGGCAGCAGGGGGTTAATAAATCGCCTGTATTCCGGAGGATTATCACAATGGAAACGTCCCAAGGATTGACAGCTCCATACCCATGTCCACAGCAAAAAAAGCCCACAATGGAATGTGTCCCGTTCGCTTATTTGATGGGCCGCACTGTGCCCCCGCGCCGGGGAAGCGCCCTGATGTAACCATGCCCTGTGCATAAAGCATCGGCCTCGCCACCGGGTGTGTCTGCAGCCCCCAGCCTGGACCGGCGCAGACCCTGCTGAGCTAAAGCACGCGGTCTGCAGACACAGGGTGACGTGCTTGGACTTGGCTTAAAGCAAGCTATTGGCATTAGTATCTTTGGACCCCAGTATGGCCCTTAGCCTACCTGGATAGCTTTCGAAACGGCACCCAAAATTTGGAAGCAAAAAAGCTAATCCTAACGCAGAGGGAAAGTCCTGCCAGACTTTCCACAAAGTTGTTTTTTTTCCTAAACTAAACATTTGTACTTCTTGCATTCTTGTAAGCATTGCACTGCAGGTCTAGCCGTGTCCGGCTGGGTTTCCTGTATCCCTCGGATGCTCTGCCGCAGCAGGGCTTTCAGCACCTTGTCTCCATCAGCCAGGAGTGGGATTTTCTTTCTGACAGACTATGCAGTTATATTAATAAAGCCATGCTTTGTTATGGCTTATTTTGTTTGTTAGGCATCTGGAACAAAATAAAACAGCAAAGGCTCAGTTTCGCCCAAACGAATTGCGATTGCACAAAGTTCCTGGCGCGGTGAGGCTCCATGGTGCAGGAGCACTGGGAGTGAGAGCGTGCTCTGTAATTACGGGCAAGGAAGAGTCCTTCATGGAAATTAATCCCTTTTCTTTGGGGAAGGGAGAAAAGAGACTGATTTCAGTAAGAAATTCTGCCTGGGAGAATCTTGCAACAGAAACAAAGAGCTGCAAAAGCATAGCGCCGGCACTGGCCTGGCCCTACCGACTCCCCTCATCCCTGCCTGCCCTCTGCCCGCTCCCGCAGCCCCGGTGGGCTGGCTTCAAAGCGACCCGTGCCAGCGCTGCAGGATCTGCCTGCATCTGCTCGGCACAAACAGCTGCGCAGCCACAGCGCGGGAGGGACGCGATCTCCCCTTGCACGCGCGAAACGAGCAGACGAGGAGCCGGGAGCGAGACGAGAGAGTTGCAAACCAGGAACCCAAGCAGGAATGAGAGGCACAGGCAGCCGGCCTGCAGCTCGGGGGCCGGGCACGCGCTGCTCGCACAGCAGCAAAGGGCAGCAGGGCCTGGCATCAGCAGATCGGTATGCGTTGCTGTATTTATTTGGGCGATTGCACGAATTTGACTAATTATTCCAGCAGGCAAAGGAAACTGGCCTGATTCCCATGGGGGCTGCGCTCGCAGCAGCATGGCAGGGTCATTTCTGTATCTCTGTGGCCATAAAATTGGCCCATTTTAGTGAGGCTTAGATAGCGAGATCAAGGACTGGAGCTTTGTATGCAGATGGAGGGCAGCGGATGACTCAGACGTTACTGAAGATGTAAATGATTCTCACAATTAGTAAACAAGCTCAAGCAAGCCCCTAATCAAGCGGGTGACATGAGGGGGGTTGAAGGTCAGGACGGATCCCGCCATGCCATCGGCATGTCACACCCTTACAGCTGGCCAACCTCGGTGCGCTGTAGAGCTGCCCGCGTCCGCCATCCATCAGCACTTCTGCTAGAAATCCTTTTCGGCAAAGTTCAACTTGATCATAAACATTTGTTCTGTGACAAAACTTGGCAAAACCAGCAGCTAGAAAGAAGATTTTCTGGGGCGGGAGGATGCTGGATTGTTGTTTTAAAACAACCTGGCAGAGCCCAAAGAGTTGCAGGGCTGCGAAGTGAAAAGTGGCGACTGCTAAGGGTGCCGTGGCGGCCCCACTAGCTGCCATGGCCAACGAGTGGCTCTGTTGGTTAAGGCAAGGAGAGCCCAGCAGCGGCTGGCTCGCTCGGAGGGTTGTGATGTCTCACAGTGCAAACCCGCAGCGCCGGAGGGAGCTGCGCCTGGCTGTAAGGTTTCCTGATGATTTGTCTATTTTTTTTTTCCCAAGCAATTTATATTTAAATTTTTTTTAAAGCTCTCTGGCAGGAAAACCCTTGCAGGATGAAGGCTGCCGTGAATAAAACAAGCGGATGATCTCAGCCCACAGTATCCCTCCCCTTTTCCTAGGGATACTGGGGCTGGTAGGGCTGGAGCAGGGGGAGGGTGGCCCTGGGAGGGATGCTGGAGCTTGCTGCCCCCCACTCTGACTTTATGGACCTTGCAACATGCCCTGAAGGTCAGCCTGTTTACCCAGACATTGTTTGAAGGGAGGCGATTAGCCCTCCCCACTGCAAACACTGCTGTGTCCGATCGCGCAGCGTTTTGCAAGCGGCATGTGCTGCCAGGATCGGGCCCACAGATCGCCCGGTCCTCGTGTCGTGTGCCCGCAGCGAATGGTTCACTTGTGCATATCGGGGGATAATGGGAGGAATGGCGGGTGAGAGAGCAGGGAGGGCTGCCAGCCCTCCATACCTACAGCCTCTCGTCCCGGTGCCCTGCTCAGGGCCATGGCAAACCACCCCATGTCCCTAAATTTGGGGGCAGGACAGACATCATAAGCTGCAAAACCCCTAGGAGGTTTGAATTTCAGGATCCTGAAATGCACTGTGCTGCCTAAGCACTACATACAAAGTCTGTCTTTTCCTCCCCCCACATCCTTAGCTTTTCTGTCTGCTAGAGGCTGCATCCCATGCGGAGCCTTGGGAGGTAGGCAGTTTGGGTGGGTAGGAAAGCAAGCTGCAGAGCCCTCATTACTCATCCAGCCTGGCCCTCGGGCAATCCCATCAAAGCGGTTCAGAGAGAAAAGCGACCGGGCAGGGGGAAGTGAGCCGTCTCAAAACACTGTCCCTTGGGTCACACCACCTTCCTCCAGCCGCTCAGCCAGCCTGCCTGCTCTAGGGACAGGGACCTTACACCCAGAAATACCTCTGCCTCAGCTTGTGCCAGCCCGCCAGCCAACCCCACCTGCAGCTCTGGGGCAGCGGGAACGGCCTCCCCAGGCTCCCACCACGGCCTGGGACTAGGGACACATCTGAGCTCGAGCACCAGGTTTTTTAAACATCGTTATTAAAACCCACCCAAGACTAAGCTGCAAAACCCTTTTAAATGGGACACAAAAATGCGTATCGTGCATCACTTTGGAATTTCTCCCTGGTTAGGTATGGATCTGAACCCAGACTAGCTTTTATGGCTCAATTAATTTACCTTAGAGATTTCAATCTGTTTTTTTTTAATCATCCCAGTACATCCAATCCTCTAAAAGTCTTAATTTTTTTTTGGAGGAAAATTTCCATAAACTTACTTTAAAAAAATAACTTTACAATAAGTGCACATACGAAAAGAAAAAACAACCCCAACTTGTAGAATTGGAAGCTGGGATATTGTGGCACCAAAAATAAAACTGATGGAACAAAAAGGGAATTTCATGTGGTTTTCATTGTCAAGTCTAAGCTCAGAAACAAACAGGAAATAAAAATGGCTAAAACAAAAGAGATTTCTTTTAAAGTGTGTTCAAATCTAAGTGGGGAGCTGCTTTATTTGGGAGGGATTCTCTGTTTATTTGTTTTTCAGAAAGAGGAGTAAATAAAAATGTCCACACACAGACAGGTCAACTTGATTTACAGCTAAATCCTCATGCTTGTTTCTGGTCATTTATAATAAGCTTTTTAAATAAAATTAGACCTGCACAAATGGTGGCACTGGAAGGGGGAGAAAAGGCAATAAGGTAGGGGAGATGCTCCTGCTTGAAGTGAAGTTGTGGGGGAAGAAGGAACGAAAAGGGAGAACAAGGCAAAAGTAACTGCGAACTCTCCGGTCATTCATTTTAATTCATCTTGGTACTTTTTCAGTTTCTGCAGGCAGCTCCGCAGGCGCTGAGCCTTCAAGCCCATGCCATCCCACCGAAGCTCCCCAAGGAGCAAACACATGCATTTATTTAATCAGAGTAATCTGCAGGATCAGGGCTATGTGAAATAAAGCGGCATACGTGCCATATCCTGCAGACAGAAAGGTGTCCTAGGCTCTCAGGTTTGGGATTGTGGAACCTATTTTGATAGGGGTTTGCAAACAGGTCTCGCTCACAGTAGCTGTAATGGTGATTTTGAGGGGTTAATTTAATGCAGGCAGGACCCAGCGCCCCACATCAGCTGAGATCCCCGGCAGCTACAGCTCCGTTAACGCATCTCTGAACACTCTGAACAGTTGAAAAATCAGATGTACAAAATTAATAGCAGCTTCTGCAAATGCAGCTCTGGTTTCCCTCCTCTTTTGCACTAGTTAACAGGGTGTAAAAGTTCATTGTCTGGTGGAGCTGTGGTTTGGGAGATAGCAGAGAGTATCGGATTGAGGGTCCGTGGACAGAGGTGGTATTTCTGGCTCAGATCAGGTAATTCTGCCAGAGCTCAGTTTCTCCTCTGCACAACAGGGATATTTCCCTTCATGCTAAGGCATCCAGGGATCTGTCTATGGAAAGGCTAGGTAGTTCCCAAAGAGAGACATCGTAAGGTACAGCTCTTCTAAAACGAGGGCTCTGAGCTTGAACTTGTACCCTGCAAATCAGCAGGAAATTTCCCGTGTAGTGTGTGGAGGATTGGCTCTTCCCAAATCTGCTGGGCAATACTCCGACAGCAGTGGGGGGGAAGAAGGGGACCTCCCTTACTCACTCCTCATCTCTTTAAAACCTAATAATGGAAACGTTTCCCAGCTTTTGCCCAGCTAGATCTCCCAGTTCCTTCCTGAAAACAGCATTAAATATTTAATTGTCATGAAAACCAGCGGATCCATCACTAACTGTCCCGCAGGAATTTGTGGCTCTGGGCAGGCCGCTCTACCTGTCCTCCGGAGTTGGAGGGAGATGAGGACTTCTAGCAATCCTTTTCCCACAGAAGCGACTCCCTCTGCACTGAGTCCAGCCCCGTCCCTCATGCTGCCGAGCCTCCAGGAACAGCCTGTGGACTCCCTTAAATGCCCCAAGGAAGCCCAGAGCTAATAACCAGCTTCATTCAATTCCCAGTCACATTATTATCCAATCTGCCAGAGGCATTAATATTCAGAGGTGAGGCGGGAGGAGGGCAGGGGTGCTGGCGAGGGGGAGCAGCACACAAAGGGGAGGAAGGGAAGCACGCCACAGCGGGCTGGCCTCAGAAATCCTCTTTCTCCAGCCATCTGAAACCACAGCCCATTTCAGCCAGGTGTTGACAAGAGAGGGTTTTTCCTACGGCCTCAGCACGAAGTTTGATGCCAGTTGGTGCAGCCTGTCTCCCCGCCAACAGCAAATGCCTGGGATTGGCACAGCCTGATGCCCTTGGACCCAGCAAGAGGGGAGCTTTGCCCCCTCTGCCATCGGGCCTTAAGTAAATAGTAATCTCCCATTTTCAAACAGCCAGATAATCGCTGAACCTGCTCAGAGATGCCACAGCCTCCCGCTTCTGACCGCTCTCCCTCCACAGCCCCACAGTCTCATCCCGCTGCCTTCCTGACACAGGGCGCACAGCGTGAAACCATCGGTTCTCCCGATCTGGGACTTCGTTTCCAGCCCAGGTACCTCCCCTGTCCCCGGAGCCCAGGGACATGTGCCAGGTCACGAGACAGACCTCATGGCCCCAGCTCATCTCATCTTCCTTTTGGAGCAGCCTCCTAGATCGGGTTTCTGGCTTTTTCTTTTTGGCAGTCTCCAAAGTCAGCCTCACCTCTCAATCTCAGGGTTTTGGGTAGCATCTGACAGATAGAGAAGATGCCACTCTTTTTTGCCGACTCCCCGTAGGGTATATTAACCAACACTTTTGCAATCCAGTCGCAATTTTCAGATCTATTAATTGCCTGAATTAAGCCGTTATAGAAGTGTAATAGATAATAAGTGAGGCTTGCAAAGGTTTCTCTGCCAGAGGAAGATACTGGGGTTTAAATCAGTGCCTTAGGCAGGAGACTACTCAGTTACAGGGATATAGGTGGGCTTTCACGGAGGGAGCCTGGGCTGCAAGTCTGAGGCCACTTGTTCAATCCCCGTAACAGCAGGAAAAACACCATCCTCACCCAGACCCCTCTCCAGGCTGTTGGGGAAAGGCATCTCCCTGTAAGGGACTCCCTGTAAGGAGTACCGTTTGCTAATGAAAATCAAACCCTGCTCTGCTTCTGCGGACATTTGTGGAGACAGAAAGCGGTTACCATGCTCTGCGGGTCCCTCAGGAGCCAGCAGGCAGCTCTTTGTCCCTCACAGCAAGGCACCATCGAAGCCTGTGAAAACACCCATTCCTCCGGCTCACCCACAGGCCGAGGGGCTGGGAAGGAGTGGGGGGAACCAGGGACACCCTGATCCCGTCGCCAAAAGGTGGTCCTTTCCCTGTCTTTGGAAGGTGGGTCAGGACGCTCCTGAAAGGCACCTTCCTGAGCTGTTGCTTTCAGCATCTCCCGAAATGGCAGGGGGGATGAAGCCGTTTCATCCCTAGCATCCTGCAGGCCACGGGCCAGGCGCGGAGGACCCACTTGCCTGGGGGATGCCAAATTCCCCTCTTTGCTTTCCGCACTAGTCATCACTTGGAAAGCGCAGGGATCACTGCCCCACCGGTTGGGGGGCTGCCTCCCGCTCAGGTGAGAGAACCGGGAGGCAGGTGAGGGACTGGCTTTGATTCCGGAGCCACCAGCTCGAAGCATCAGCCGGATGCGGTGGCTGGGGGCTCACAGCCGGGCTCAGCCAGTCCCCCCGGTCCTGCACCAGCGTGCGGAGCCGAGCTCTTACGTCTCAGAGCCCACCGGGCCGGGTGGGAAAGGCATGCGGAGCTCCGGGAGCTCCCGCCGGGGGCTGCTGCTCCGGTCTGCTCAGCCCCGGCGGGGCGGGGGGGCTGCACCGGCCCCTGCCAGCGCCTCTGCGGGGCCCTGGCGCTGCTGTGGGGATGAGCCGGCCCCCTTCCAGCCGGTCCCCTCAGCTGTCCAGCCGCGGGGGCGCCGGGAGAGGGGCCGACAGGTGTGCCCCGCTCGGCGGCACCGGGCCCGCCGCCCCCCCGGGCCCGCTCCAGCAGCTGCGGCGGAGCGCGGGCGTCGGCCCCCGCCCCGGCCGCCCTCCCCAGCCGGGTCGAAGCCGTCCCTCTCTGCCGCTCCGAGGAAACGGACGGGGGGGGAAGGACAAGGGGGTGCCGCGCTGGCAGGGTAGCCCTTCCCCCGGGGCCGCACTCGTTGAGCGGGGAATAGCCGGGGTAGCGGCCGGTACAGCGCTCCGTCGGGCGCCCGTTGCGGTTGGCCGGGCTTCCCGGGCTGCCGGCGGGACGGAGGGGCGCCGGGTTGCACCGTACCCCCGGTGCCGCGGAGGCGGCGGAGCCCGTGCAAATGCCTGCAGCCTCCCGGCGCCGGGCGGCCCCGCTCCGCCGGGGAGGCTCAGAGCTTCACCCGTTCCTTCACCCGCAGCCCGGCCAGATCGGTTATTCCCGATGGGGTCCCCGGGAGCCCCGGCCGCCGGGGCGCAGCAGCCAGCGGCATCCCCGGGGCAGGTCCGCCCCGTCCGCGGGGGCCGGCTCGCCCTCTCCCCAGCGCTGCAGGGAGGTCGGCTCTGCTGTAAACAGGAGCCAGCCCGTTACATAAATACCATTTATCCAACTGTCCAAAAGCCGTCGGGCTGCCTTCCTTTTCCCCGGCGACGTCTCCCCGCCTCTGCTCCCCGCGCCCTTCTCCCCCGGACCCTGCAGACAGCCGAGCCGCAGCCCGCAGCGCCGTTATTTACAGCGAGCCCCGGCTACTTTAAACAGCCCCTGCCCCGCTCGCCCGAGTGGAAAATGACTAAGTTTAGCAACTGCGAGAGGCTCCGGCGGCGCCCGCCGGGAAGGGCCCGCGGCGGCCCCGAAGGGGCGGCCGGGGCTGCGGCACCCCGGCGGCGGCAAGCAAGGCGGCTGTCTCGGCGGCGCCGAGGGGGGGGCAGCTCCGCCGCACACGGCCCCCGGGACCCCTTCTGGTCGGCGGGGCAGGGCTCGATCCGCCCGCTCTCCCCCGGCTGCCGCCGCTCGCCCCGCGGGAGGCGGCGGAGCAACGGGCCCCCGGCGGGAGCGGAGCTGCCCCCGCGCTGCCGGGCAGAGCGCGCCGAGCCGCCCCGCCGGGGATGCTCTGTACCCCGCGCCAGCGTCGGGAGGGCTGCGGGCGGCCGGCGCCGCACGCCCGGGCTGGCGCCGAGGGGTTCTCCACGGGGAAGGAAGGGGAAAACCCCGCCCGGGGTGCCGGGGACGGAGGGGGACTTACAGCGGCTCCAGATGCGGGCTCGGCTGGGCGGCCTTAATCCTGCGAGAGGGGCGAAGCTGGCCCCCGCCCCGCGGCCCCGGCTGCTCTGCCGCTGTCAGAAAGTAAATCCCCCCGGCTCCCCGGGCACTCTGCGCCTCGCTGCCGGCCCGCGGCTCACGGGGAGGGCGGAGGCGGAGGGCGCCGGCCGACTGCCTCCCATTCACCCTGGCCATTCACTTTATGGCGGGCGGCCGGCGCCCCCCGCCAGCTGCACCGGGCACCCCGCTCCCGCCCGCCCCATTCCAGCTGCGCGCCCTCCGCCGCCCGCCCCGTCCAGCACTGCCCGCCCCGGCCCCGCCCTTCGCCCCGCCCCGCGCTCCCACTGTCCAATCGCCCCGCGCCTCATTTACATCCCGCCGCACCCCTGTCCCCTGACTCGCAGAGGAGAGCGGTAGGGCCCGCCCCCGCCGTGTTGGCCCCGCCCCCGTTCAGCCGCGCCGGGGCAGGGCGAGCGGCGGGCCGGCCGGCGGGCGGGGGGCATGTGCCGGTCGGTGGGCTCTGCCAGCCCCGGGGGCACGCAGCGGGTGTCCATGTGTATACACACGTATATGTACACCTACGTATTGATGCTATCGCCGCTGTTACCGTTGCCTGCGTGTGTTGTTCACTGCTTGTCGATCCGGTATCCCGGAGCCCGTGGTGGACACCCGCCCCGCTCAGTACCGGCGCGGCGAGCCGGTTCGGGCGGTACAGTTGGAGCCAACAGGCAGGCAGAGGTTTCTGGGGGAAGCCAAGTCCGTGGTAGGCTGCTGGAAGCGTTCACCTGCCCGGTGGAGCGGCAGTCGTAGAGGATGCTGCACAGGGGCTAATCACTGCACGCGCTGTTCGGCTTTCGGCCGTACCGAGAAGCGCTTCGCCGGCAGTACCGTGCCGCTTCTCCCGGGACACGGGGGCTGCCGGCTCTGGGAACCCAAACGCCGCTTGTAGTTTAGGCTCCAGCCTGGCTCCCACCGAAGTTCACGGCACAATGCGGGTGCAGCGCTGCAGGGTCCAATCCCGCCCTGAAACGCCCCCAGATGCTCGTTCCCCCTAGACCAAGCCCCGGAGGCGCTGGACGTGTTTGCTGGCACATTTCACTCCCCGCAGGCGCGTCCTCTCTCTCACGGTGTCCACAGGGTTGGCAGCAGTCGGGCTTAGCCTCTCCGTCCTGCCCCGGGATGCCTGAGCCCAGGGGCGAGGTCTATCCCTGCCAGGCTCTTACGGAGTCCGGATGCGTGATTCTACAGTTTGATTTTCTCGAGGTCATTTCCACGTCAACCTGCTTTCCGATTTATGATGCCAAAGGTCACCCTCAAGCTCTTCCACTGACATGTTTTAGAGATTAGGAAATAATGCTGTGAGAGTAGGAGTGAATTTTAACCCCATGTGATTTACGAGCCACCTTTAGGGAGCCTGCGAAATGCATACCGTGGCATATAGACATGTATGGGAAGACAAATGCACACGAAGAAGCACAGGATGTAAAGAGAGGTTAAGTAGACCCAGGCATTATGGATTACAGTTCAAAACCATGCACAAACACCTTAATTCAGTAGAAACGTGGAGAGTTTAAAAGGAGTCACAATGTTGACACGCACATGAGAAATTACCGTGTTTTTTTAATGGTAGTAGTCTGAGGCTTGTGTTTGCCTTACTGGTTTTTTGCCTGCCAAAAATGACAGCAAGCTCGACCGCATCTTTTTCCAGCCCAGATTTTAATCCATCCCGGCGTAAGTTTGTCTCCGTCAACAGAAGCAGAAACAGTATAGCAGCACTAGCACTTTCCACGGGGCACTCTGTCTCTACCACCACATGCCACAGGGAAGCTGAAAACCCTGCTCAAGGTCTGCAGCAATGAAGGGACCACATTTTGATTTGCCTCCTTCTCCCTCCAAACTTTTCACCATCAGTGAAAATGATACAGCAATATACAGTTAGCGCTTACGCTTTCAAGTAATAATGAAACAAAGGTATTTTTAGGTATTTCCCTTGGGCAACTGGAAATACAAACAGGCATTATGTCACCAGCTTGTTCCCTGTGAAGTGTGAAGACTTTTGGATTAGACCATCCAGGGACGTGCACCAGGAGTCTTGCATTAGGAGAACCTTGGTGCAACTGCTGGGCTGACCCCTCAAGGGTCTCTTTGGGAGGCAGCGCTCTAGCAGTTGTTGTTGAAACGTAGCAGATCTTGCGCGTCTCGCTAGCTGGAGAATTCAGTGCTGGGGAAGTGATCAAGAACTTCACCCGGGTTCAGGAGACAGATGTTAGTATTTGATATAAAATAAAAAATGAAAAAAAAGGAGCAAAAGTATACTAAACTCAGAATGAACCTGACTCACATCTTGGCAGAGAGATGGGATACGCAAAAGGAGGGAATTACTCAGCATCTTAGACATACTTCATTTTTCACCAGGTGGGAAGAGCTTGTCCTCAGAGAAAAGCCCGTCTCTGTCACAGGCAAACGCGGTCCTCATGCTGGATGGTTCCACTGCTCTCAGAGAGCGCCGAAGTTGCTGATTATTGATCATGGTTTCCATCTTTGCATCCTAACTGATCTTTTAGCCACGCTGGGTCCATGCCATCAAATGCCTTGGACTCTGGCTTGAATTCGGCTTGCCTTCCAAGCCAAAAGGTGGCATAGGGAGCAGAGGGTAGGTTAGGCGCACATGTAGTAGCCAGAGCTCCCACTGCAGCATGCTCTTCTGGTTGGCATTTGCCAAGTGCTGTGGGCCTCATGCCCAGGTGTATCACGTAGCTGTAGTCTAGCCAAGAGGTGACGAAGATATGACTAACTGAGCCTGGGTTGCTCCTGCCAAAAAGGCACAGATTGCCTTGGCCAAGCAGACACAATGGAAAACATTACGTCGGGATGCTCATCGGGAGAGTTTCACGTCACCGGGAAGTGCAGGAGTGTTCCTGAGACATGGGCTAAGTAGAACAGCTGGCAGGGTATTTTAGCCTAAGGAGGCTGCTCTGCAGCTTCAATATTGTACTGTGTACGGTTTCCAGAGAAGGGTTTTAACATTTTTGAGTGTCTCAATTTAGCTCTTGCTTCAGTTGTAGGTCCTGGCCCAAGTGCAGACCGCACCAGATGCAGCACACCACTTTTCTCTGGAGAGCCGTCAGCTGGCTTTGGGCTAGCCTCTATCCAAGCTTGCTCTGGAAAGGAGCAGCTGCTTAGAACCACTGTGTTCAGCATTCAGTAGCGTTTTTGGGATGCTCAGCTCTGGGGAGAGTAGTAGTTTCTAGCTGTGACAACTGCTTGTACCTTCTGAGTCAATCTCCTCTTTCTGCCCTTTTTCTGGAGACTTACTAAGTCTCTGAGAAACAGCAAGCTCCTCCAAGAGGGGATGGAAATTCAAATTCCCTCAGACTATTTAACCTGCTGGAAATTTTTTGTGTTGCATGTGCCCATGGGTCTGGTATCTGGACTCTGCAGATGACCATGAGCTGACAAGGGCTGAGCAAGAGTAATGGACCATGAAAAGTCAGTCCTGTCCGTTGGTGCAGATAGCAGAGGGGGAGGTGGTCAGCAGCACGAGTTGTGACAGTCTCATCAAAGGCTTGCAGGGAGCAGGCCGTTACACTGGCAATCTGGACCCAAATGAAGGCAGTTGGTCTCCTTACTGCTCTTTGCAAGGAGCTGGCTGCTCAAGAGCTCGGATGAGCTGACCCAGGTAGGGCCTGGGGGGATGAGTGCCAGTGAATTTGCAGCCCCTCCATATGTTCCTTGTGGACTGAGGAGGAATACTCAAGACTGAAACTCTGCTGAAAAGCTGCATCTTTGCAGTGAGGATAAAGCCCAGCTTTCTTGACCAGACAGCAGGAACCTGAGGGATTTGCACAGGCTGTGCTCCTCTGATCCTTAGTTTCATTGTACCATGCTGTGCGTAAGAACTAGTGCATTATCTGGTGAATAAAGGGACAAGGCACTGTCCTGTGTCCTGGTGCTACACCTGGATCCTTTGGTGCAAAGTGTTCCAACTTGCCCCGTATGTAATCTGTACACAGCTTTGCAGCACTCTCGCAAAGTGCTGCTGGATCAGGCAGTCCAGGCAACCCAGGTTTCCCTGCTGCGGCTGAGCTGCGGGCGTTGGTGCCGCACTGTCACATCAGCAGGATTTTCTGTGCGGCCGGGGCGGTGCTGGGCTGTCTGAGGGCTGACTAATGTAGTGCCATAGTGCGTGCGAGTGAACTCTCTTCTTCTCGGGCAGCGCAGGGCCGCACCGCATTGTTTTTCTCTCCAGACAATGCAGTGCTGGATTGTCAGTAAAAATGCAAAGCACATTGCAATGTTTGCTCTTTATTAATGCACTAAGATGCATTTGGGTGAAGCAGAAGGCTCCTGGCTGGCTCGGTTTCAAGCTCCGTGACAGGCTTCCATAAATAAAACCTTAGCAGGGTCCGATTCACCATATCGGACTTGGGGGGAGCCTGAGCTGTGCAGCTGGCACTGGAAGGGGCAAGAAGGCATGGAAAGGGCTCCAGCCCCTTCCCTGGGAGGGCAGGCAGGCTTGGCTAACCTGCACTGAGCTGCGCTGTGTGCAATGTCCAAGCCAGCATCCAAAACACCCTTCCCTGAGCAGGGAGTGGATGGACAGAGTGGCAATGACAAACTCCTGTGAATTGCCAAATGGCTAGAAGATTTCACAGGGGCTTAAACAGCTGCTGGAGTGGGGCAGAAGGGAAGGAGAAAGCATTAGCAATTAACCTGCTTGTTCTGCAGACCTTCACTCATTGCTTATGTGGCTTTTGCAATCTCTGCTCTAGGTGAGTATCTGACCACCTGTTTAATAGCTGAGGAATTGAAGCTAAAACCTGCACGTACCATGGCTGCAGCAGAGGCTGGGGTGATATGTTTTAGCTTCTGAGCCCGCGGTTAGGCCACTGGAATGTGCTGTTTCTTGTTCCACTTTGGGGAAATGAATGTGGCTGCTTAATGCAATTACAGCTTAAACTTCCAACTCCAAAGACTTCCTACATGTTATCAGGTAAAACCCAGCTGAAGCAGGTCCCCTGGCCTCCAGCTGTCAGAACTGGGAGACAACAGCAGTTTCAGTCTAAGATACATTGATTCTTGATCAGGCGATATTCAGGCAGCTATTGATGTGGAGCGGGAAGGATATGGTGACCATCATTTCCAGAGTGTCCCATCCCACAACACCCTGGGCTCTGGGCTGTGCCCTGAAGAGAGGGACATGATAATATCTGGCCATCTTTTAGGGTGGCTTGGAGTCAGACTCAGATTTGGGTTTGGCTGGCCAGGGAAGAGTCCTGTTACATGTTTCCTTGGGCCTCTCTCTGAAAGCTTCTCTCCTTCAGCCACGCTGCAGCAGATAAAATCTTGATTAGGACTTTTTGACCCTTTCACCTTTCCTTCACCTTCAGTTTGACTTGTGTTTTCCCTACAGACAAGGCGTAAGATTTTGGGGTAGCTGCTGCTTTGACTGCTCTAACACCTGCCACAACAGATCCCCAGGCTGACCTGGCTGCAGATGCTAGTACTGTAAAACTGCTGTGTTTTCAGCAAGGACCTTCTGTCCTCTGCCCCAGGTTCAATGGGCGGAGTCTTAAACAAGCAGTGACCCCTACAAATCACTGCCATTAAAGTACACTGCATTGACACCGGGGCATAGACACGGAAAGTGGCTGAGAAGGTTGGACCAACACCAAGAATTCATCGTGCTACGTGCTGTACAGTTGCAAAGCTGCAATTGCTCTTGCTGCAAGGAGCTGGCCATTAAAGTGCCTTCAAAGAGCAGTCAAACCTGGCTGCCAGGCTAGCTGGGCTGGATGAACGGAGGCTGTGGCGTACGGCTGGTAGCCCAACCTGCGCGAAGCACATTGTGTATACTCCCATAACAGCTGCACATCATGTTTCGTCCGTTCCAATTTTCCTGCCTGCCCACTCCAGGCCTGGTCCGGGTGAGCTGTTCCACCAACGGAACAGTAAAACCGTGACCCAGGGAAGGGCCCAGCAGGAAACAAGCTGCTCGCTGGACAGCCCCACTGCAGCGAAGCCTGGAGAGGCTGTAGGAGCACGTGGGGAAACACTCGCCAAGCACGGAGGGGAGGCACTGCTTCACGCTGCCAACAAGAGGTGGCTAGTCCAAGCGCTGCCTCACGGGCCCTGCGCCCCTCGCAACCCTCTGCTCACTGTGTCTCTCCGGCAGGAGCACCCGCGGGCACGCGTCTGAAGGGCCCTTTGGTGGCCACTCACCCCGCTCCGGTGTCCAGGGGGGCTGGCTAGGAGCCCAAGCCCCCGGGCCCAGACACAGGCCCACCGGCCAGGCCCAGGGGCGATCGGGGGCAACGGGCCCCGCCCAGCCCCGCAGGCGGCGGCCGGGAAGCCCCACACGCCCTGAGGTGCGGCGGGGGCGAGCGGCCCGGCCCACAGTGCTTTGCGAGAGCAGCCCTTCCTCCGGCTTCCGCTCAACCACCCTTGCTGGGCCCGCTCGGGCGAGGCCGCGCCCCGCGATCGCAGGACTCCCTCGCGATTGGCCAGCGGCCGTGCTAGTTCTACCCTCTCTCTTCTTATTGGCTCTCTGCCCCTTGTCATCGGAGGGCTTGCCTCCTCCGGGTTCGGGTTGTGGCGCCATTGGTCGCCTTGGGGAGCCGTCTGCCGCGTCGTGCGCGGGTTGGCTCTCCGGGCTGTCCGTCAGCGCAGTAACCAGGCAGCGGGTTGCGGTGCGCCTGTTTCCACGTCAGTGAGAGCGGCGCAGAGCCGGTTTCGCTTGCCCGTGCCCGGGAGGACCCCGCGTTCGGCGGCCTCGCTGGGACTGCCGTCGCCTCCCGCCGCTGCCGGGAGGGAGGGAGGGAGGGCCGAGCCCTCCCGCTTGCGGTGCCGTCCGCCTGACCCGATATGTGAAGCGGCCGCCGCCGCGGGGAGCAGGCGCCGCCATTTTGGATGCGGGGGTCAGTGCCAGGCGGCGAGAACCTGTCGCGATACTGTCGCGACGCGGGGGCGGGCGGGCGGGAGGCTGCGGCGGGTGAACCGTGCGGTGCCGGCGGGGGCGGGCAGGCAGCCGAGGCAGCGCTGGGGGCGGGCAGGGGGCCGGGGACAGGCCGCCCCGCCGGGGGGTGCAGCGCCCCGCGGGGTTTGGGGGTGGGGGCGGGCTGCGGCGGGGATGGCAGCCGCCCCCGGGCGGTGTCGTGACGTGCGTGACGTCCTAACCGGGGTGCCCCGCGAGGCGGGGGGGCCGGGGGGTCTGCCTGGTTCCAGGCAGTGACCGGCCGCGGGCGGGGGGTGTAAGGGAAGAGCGGGGTCCGGGCTCGGAGCGGGGCTCGGGGCCGGGCCGGGAGGGAGAGAGGGAGGGAGGGAGGTGTCGGGCGTGCACCGCACCTGCACGGGCACCCGCTTGCCGCACGTCAGGTTGGCTTGCCTAAAGATCGGGGGGAACGGAGACCTTTCCCAGCACACAGCCAGCTGCTTAGCTGCTGCAGAAGGCAGGCTCAGAGCGGACCTGGGGTGTACGTTACGCGTTCTGCTGGTACCGTGTTTCTTAGTTTCAACAGCGTGAAGTGACTGGTAGAAAGAAAATCCCCCTCTCCGCCTTTACCTTAGGTTTCATTTTCACCCTGCAGTTTTGACAGATAAATATGAGTTGCCTTCTCTTCCCGATTCCCAGGTGCTATCTCACTGTTGCAACTGAACGTGGAGATTGCAGAGGAGCCTGTCCCGCCCTCCTTTCTGGTGTCCACTACTGTCATGCCACTGCTGCTTATCTTTTAAAGGGCGTTCTTAATTGCCCAGAATTCTGGCCTCGCTGGACTGCACAGTTCCTTGCCATATTTATAACTTAATACTTTTCTATTATTTATTAATACTTTTCTGTTATTTTTGTCCAGGCATTAGGAGCTAGCCTTTGGAGAAACATCCCGAGTACTGCCTGCGATGTTTATTACAGAATAGTTATTACATGAAAAACCCAAACAAGTTAAATTTCCTGATAGAGAGTCCTGCCCCTGTGTGTGGTTTAGAAGGAAGAAAAGGAGCTTTTTCACTGTCAGCTGAGCTTCTGGGTAACCTAGGTATCCCTGAGTTAGCCAGGAATTGTTTGTGATTCATGGACTAAAGTGTTGTGTGTTCTGATTTGGTAGCAGTGGGTTGTATCAGGCCTCAAAGGGCCAAATCTAGGTCAGAGGCTATATAGATTATTCATGCATTATCATAAACAGTGCAGATTTAGGTCAATGGAAGCTTACTTTGAAACACTACCTTTCTTGCATATGTAGTGTCTATGTTGGGGTTTTTTATTATTGCTGTTTGTTGGAGTAGTTTCACTGGGTTTGAGTCAGTTACCACAGCTGAAGGCTAAAGTTAGTGTCAGGAGGAAGTGACCTGATGGACGTCCGCCAGACCTGGTCACTTCTGATGCTAACTCTTGCTGGTTTCCAGAAGAGTTGCAGACCCTTCCCTGCAGGGGAGGGAGTGTTTCCCAGAAGTGTACCTGAGATGTCTTATGGCAGTGCCCAGGAAAAATTTGGGTTCCTGTGCCCTGGCATGTTTTGGGGCAGCGTGTTCCAAGGTTGAGCAGTGGAGTGTTCAGTGCACCTGTGAGATAATGTTTGCAGATGTAAACGTTGTCAGTGTTTTTGTAAGAAGATGTCACATCTGATACTATTTCAGGACTCTCAGAACAGTGATCGTTACTGTCCACACAACATTGCTGAAAGCTTTGAGAAGCATATGAATGTTAGATTTTGTTCTTCTATGACATGCTCGGGCATCTACCTTTTTCCACTCACGGTGTTCCTAACCTTGTAGCAGTGAGACTGTGAATGCAGACAGCTTCCCCGTTTCTCGTGGTGGGCTGGGCAGTTGTGTTGCCTTGGTTTGGAGCTGTCGTTTTCACTATCCCGTTTGTCAGTGTTCTGCGCAGGAGTGAAATCTCAGGACTGCTCTGCAGATATGAGCAGATGTATGAAGCTGTCGTGAAAAAGAAAAAAGGGAGTTTGTGTAGGACTAACTGAAGAGATAATGAGCTAAAAAGCATTTGAAATTTTTAGGTGCTTTTCCTGTTTTTTCTGCGTAACTGAAGACCACAGAACTTAATCTGTTTCTGTACTGAGTCTGCTATCTTGTGTTTGATTAAAGGGTGCTTTCAAGAAAGGCATCAAGTCTTCATCTGAAGACATAAAGAGGTGTCAGAGCCGTGGCTTTGCTAGGGAGATTGTTTTAACTCTTTTAATGATCTTCAGCATTAGCGATTCTGGTAACCTTTCCAACCAACAATTTTACAATATCCCACTCTTCAGGCCATGCCTTTGTAACATTAAACCTGGCTTCGTGTTAGCAGGTTTTTTGTCTGTTGAACAAACATGTAGTGGTTTTGCTTGACAACCATCCTGCTGCTGTAAACCCCGCTGATCATTCAGTGCTGGTCTGAGAAATCTTGTAACTTTCTCAGTGCTTCAGGGCGTTAATTTCAGTCTGAAAGCTCCTTTCAATACAGTACATCTCTGCTGAGCTCTGAAGTGTGAGCAGTTGGTGCTTGTGATGAAGGAACTGTTGAAGGAATGCTTGCTGAAATGATCTGATAGTTTAAAAGGGGTAGGCTTTGGGAAGTGCGGTGTTTAGGGACGCTATTTCCATGCCTCAAAAGAAACTTTTAAACTTCTACAGGGATAGATGGTGCTTTTGGTGGGTTTAGCTTACAAGGTGCATCTCTGAAAACAGTTGTCTGGCTTTCCCCCCGCCCCTGTAATTCTGTTTCCTCCTCCAGCACACAGTTGCAAAGGTCCTTTGCATGATGAAGATAGTTGGCTGTGGTTTACTCAGGATTTTCCCCCGTCTTTACCCAGTGTTTGTGGTGAAGTGGGCCGTGTGTGTGGTGGTCAGAGATCTGAGGGTGAATCTGTATCTCCAGCATGATGGGTTATTTCAGTTGCATTGGCCCAGTAAGTTTTTTGGCATGTTTAAAGTGAAGGTTTGTACTTTTGGATAGAACTAAATTTAGTGGAATCTGCAGTGAGGAAAGGAGTGCATTTGCTTCAAGTCTTCTCATATAGTTAGTAATGAAAGGATATAATTGAAAAAACCCCACCCCACAACTTTAAGCTTTGCAGCATTTTAATATGTCGGGAGAGCCTTGCCAAGTGACATGGATTTTTTGCACCCTTGTGTGAAAGGATCAGCACATTCCGTGTGCCAGCAGGTTAAAAGGAGTAGGTGTGTGTTGGAGGTTTGTGTCCATCTTCTTCATATTTTGCTGCTTGGAGATAGCACCAGGTTTGAGAACAGCCGAGCACTTTAAGTCTCCTGCGTTGAGGAAGGACTGAGTTTAACAAACCTTTCCATCCTGATTCTTTTAAATTAAAAGTAGATGAGAAGAAACAGGAGTTCTACAAGCAGACTCAGTAGTATGCAGAATAGCATTTAAGTTTTGGCGTCACTTTAAATACTGGCAGAACTATTGAGTATCTGTGCATGTGCAAGGCATGAGATACGTATGTATAGTATTTCTTAACGTGCTTTTTCCAAATCGGGCTGGGGGAGCCTGTGTTTCTATGCCAGTTTGCTAAAAGCCTGTACTGGTACTACAAAGTTTACATGCTCAATATTATTTTGTAACAGTGGAGACAGGGAAGACTTGAGTTTTGTCAAATTTGAATGTATGTAGTATTTCCCCAGTGGTACTTCTGCAGACCAGTGGTTTTGATCCCTGAAACTTCCAGTGCAGAAATATGGAAAGTATTGGAAATACTGAAAGAAGCAATAAATGAGGAATTTTACACGGAGAAAATCTCCCATTAGTGTCTTGTACTAAAACAAATACAACATACTGAAGCAGAAAAAATTGACATCAGGGTATTTTTATGCAATATTTTAACACAGTCATATAAATTGAAAGTGCATAGATTTAGATCAGATATCAGGAAAAAATTCTTCCTGGAGAGAATGGTGAGGCACTGGAACAGGTTGCCCAGAGAAGCTGTGGATGCCCCATCCCTGGAAGTGTTCAAGGCCAGGCTGGATGAGGCTTTGAGCAACCTGGTGTAGTGGAGGGTGTCCCTGCCCATGGCAGGGGGGTTGGAACTAGATGATCTTTAAGGTCCTTTCCAACCCAAACCATTCTGTGAAATGATCTATGGAGTAAGATTCTATTAAGGACAGGAACATCTCTCAAGCATTAGACACATGAGTTGGAAGAATATCTGTGGTTTTGTTATATACAGCTGGAGAACGAGGTTATAAATCATTGTTCTTCAGAGCACAAGCAAGCTACTTGTCAGAACTCTTTGTTTATTTTTCTGATCATCTAGTAGTGAATGAGATAAACTATTGATCTGATCTGTAATGACAGTTCTTATACTATAAAGTCCTTTTGTCTTTGATCCTGATTTATTGTGTAACATTTAGGAATACCATTATGTATAATTAATCTAATGAAGTAAGAAACAGTTTTGCCATAAGATGACTCATCCTATTGCAAACACATAAAAAACCAAAACAACAAATCTGATGCTCTCTCTTGATAAAATATCTTTTTATAGTATTTTGCTTTATTCCCATTATTTACAGAGTCCTGAAGCAAATCAGCCTCTCTCACTCAGAGGATATTTGTATATTTGAAGTGTAGTTAATAATTCAAACATGTTAATTAACGTGAAGCCTGACAGATCCAGGATGTATGTTCTGAAATTTCTGTGATGGTGTTTCTGAGGTCTGGAGTAGTACACTGAAACCGTTGCCTTCCAACTTCGCTTTTGCTACATGAGCAAAAATCCTTCTCATAGCCTCTGTCTTTTATTAGGCCCTGCTGCCCCTCCCCAATTAAGTCATTTAAATGAGCTTGTCTGGCCTGAAGTGTTATGATCAGTGTTTCACCGTTTTCAGTCTTTTTCTTCCCTATGGATGGCCTGTTGTGGTTTCAAGCTGGACTCCTCACTTTGCTTTCGTATCTTCTGAAAAAGTCTCATTACTTGGCTCTCATGTCACTAAATCCTTCTCATCTGTAGACACGGTATCATCTGACGCTCTGGCCTCTTTATAAGTCCTGTTTATTCTTTATAAACAGTTGTGTCTGTTAATTCCTCTCCATTCTTACTTATGCTTGACTGTGTCTGGGCTACAGCTAGTACAGAGGGAACAGTCTTAAAGTAATCCACTCTTCTGTTTCTTTTTCTCAGGCCATTACAAATATTTCTTGCTTGCAAAATTTCCCCCCTTTTCTCTCTCTCTCTGGGTACATCAGTTTACTTTTTTCCGTGTAAGACCTCTAGCTACATGAGAGTAAATGTCTGCCTTCAGCTCTCTTGCTTTTTTCCCACACGTTCCATCCAGTTTTGTCTCTAGTTCTGCTCATTTCTTTGTGGGGTCTTACCCGTGACTTTTTTGCTTGCCTGCCTCCTTGAAAGCTTTTTTTTCCATGAAGCAAGTGTGAAATCAACATCTGTTATAAATTATTTTGTCAAAGTTCAAAGTCCCAAAGAGTTTTGCTCTGGCCATCTTCTTCAAGCCACTGATGCTTATTTAGTGGAACACAAGATGTGTTTGTGTTCTGTGTAGAGCTGTGGGACTTTGGATAAGCGCTGGAGATGCGTGAGTTATTGCATTTTCATGGATGTCTGTCCTGGTACTCTAACACTTTACCTTTCTGTGAACTCCCACACACTGGGGAAAAAAGCGAGGAATGTGCCTCGGCAAAGTTGTTTCTTGTTTCATAGATGCCCTGTTGTAACTGTCTGCTGTCAGGGTCTTGAAAATGCACTCTGTGGAAAGGTGTCTTCCTTTTGACAAAATAACTGTGTTTGCATGCACAAAACCGGTTCTGACAGAGTTTTTTGGCGCTCTGCAGGCCTCCTGCTGGGCTAGGGCCAACTTGATGTTTCATCTGAGGAAGAGAATGATTCTGAGGGGCTGGAGGTTAATTTGAATTACCTTTATTTTCAGGATCGTCAGGATGGTGGATAAGAACATTTACATTGTACAGGGTGAAATCAACGCGGTGGTGGGAGCCATAAAGCGTAATGCCCGATGGAGCACTCACACACATCTGGTACGTTGCCTTGAATTGTTGCTACCTGTTCATTCTGTGGCAGAAACCACCTGGTTTTAGACAAGTAACTCCATGGTTTTTTAGCACCCACCACAGTACTTTGTAAGTAAAGTTGGAAGAACTTTCTACATTGTTCCAAGCTGATCTGTTTTAGCTTCTCGTGTGCCAGTGGAATCTTATACCTGTACACCCTGTAAACAACCAAAACCCCCACATTGTATTCCACATGGGAATCATCTCATTTAGACTTCTATCACCTCGTATGTTAGGGATTTTGAATATATGGTGTTATTTTATTTAGCACAATGTTTTTATATCTCTTTTGTGCCCTATTAGAGAAGACGGTCTTCATTGTAAAAACAATGAAATAAAAATTGGGGAAGTCATTATATATAGGGTATTTTTTAATTTTTCATATGGCCTAGTGTCTTTCTTTTAGCTCTGTTTTGTGTCTGCTAGCTGTATTTCTGTCTGAAACCTGTTAATAGTTTCAAACCTGTTTTGTTAAAAGCCATTAATACAATATTTCCAGGTCTAATGATGCATTGGCTCCCACAATGTAAATGTGTGCATGTGGCATACTGTATCTGTGGCACACTTAAGAATGTCACATGCATAGCAAATGGCTGTCATCCAGCACAAGTGGTTTCAGCTTGTCAAAGGGCAGGGCCCTTTTTCTTTCTAACAGGCATTTCTTCATTAGAGCTCATTGCCACACAGTAGGAGGTGTGGCTGTGGATGAGAAACTGCTGCCCCTCTGTATTTTAATATCATAAAGATAGACTAAGGCTAAAGGATGCAGCTATTCATATAAATTTTGCACTGTGATTCTTTCTTTAAGTTATTTTAATGGCACCAAATGTCATTGTATTTCTGTTCCCATTACAATCTGCATAGATTAACATTATAGCAAATCCAGATGAGCCATTTCAATATGGTGTGAGGTAGATTTGCTCTGAAATTTATTGAACAGTGGAAGGCTAATCAGAAATACTTCTAAGGACAATAAAATCAAACCAGAATGCTCAGTCTTGAACCTATGCTTTGACATTTGAGCTGTATGACATTGGGGAACATTAGTGGGGAAAATAAAAATGCTTATGTGCTGACAGAGATGAACTCAACCCACAGTCCTACTGTGAATATGAAGGTGAGGTCTTTACAGACCCATTACTAAAATTTGTCTTCAGGAATATGTTTGCATCATTAATGGCTTCCTTCCTATATATAACCTATAGGATGAAGAAAGGGATCCCCTGCTGCATAGCTTTAGCCTCTTAAAAGAAGTGCTGAATAATATAACAGGTAAGCTTATGCAGAAATCAGGAGGTATGTGTACCTGCCAGGCTATATGCAAATAAACATACAGCTGTACTTATTTCTGTTATTTAATGTCTAGAGATCATGTATTGAGTGACAAGAAAAGAGCAAATATGCATATACTTTTAGGCAAATAATACCAACATAAACTAATACACAAATACTGCCACTCTCTGTATATATATACACACACACACACACACATATATATAGTGTATGTACAAACACATGTTTTTATATGTAAACAAGCACTTTTTTTCAGTATACTGAAGCTTGTAGTAATATATGAAATCTGGTGCATTACTATGCACAGTCTTTCTGTGCTTTGTTTATGCTTTCTGATCTGTTATGATGGGAAAAATCTGCTTAGAAAGTAGTCTTCCATTATCTGTTTTCTCCTCGTGTTCCTTGGTTGTTTGGTTTTCACCATCTGTTATCAGTGAGAAGTGGAGCACAGACTTCACTTTCCATTTGGGTCTCGTGAATGTTGAAGTGAAAGACTTTGTGACCAGTTGCAGTGAAATGAGCTGGAAATGTATATTAATTACAGAAGTAGAACACAAGGCTGTGATGTTCATTCTGACCAGGGTTTTTTTCCCAATGTGCCTTTCTTCCCTTCCCCCCACAATTTTTCTTTTTGTAGTTTCAGGGGTGTATGTTTAAGTGTAGCCTAAGCATATATTGTGAGGCTAATCCTGAGCATGTGGCATTCTGCTGGTTCTTCCCAGGATTTGTCTTACTGATTGTAACATTTGAAAGTAAGCTTTATTTCTGTTCCCTTTATTACAGTGAGTGTTCAGAACTACACTCAACCTAAGTTCGAGATGGACTTTATGCATTTCTAATTGCGAAGTGTGCTCATTCTTGTGTCAGCACTGAATCTTGAATCCCATAAAAAGTATCTTCCCTAGAAGTACAGTAGTGCTGCTTCCAGGTGCTGACAAGAGGTGCTGAGGACACGTGACAATTTTAAGCCTTTATTCCTTCCCTTTTTTTTGGCTTCCTATAAGTTAATACTTCACTTTGCCAGGTGAACTTCCTTTTGTTGTGAGCGGGACTTTTCTGTCAGGTCATGGCATCTTAGGGAACTCCTGCACAGCCTTCACTTCTGGATAGTATCTTTGTACTGGATGTTATGCTTGGACCCAGACAACATGACAGTTTGGATTTGCAGTTCTTTTCTAAGCTTACTCATCTTCTGTAGGATGTGGTTACAGTCACCAAAAGTGTTTTGAGAGCAAATTTTCCTTTTTTTCCCCGTCTATGACATAACATTTTCTTTAAAATAAGACTCCTGAAGTTCTTTGCCATTCTTGAAAATACTTCTTCTCATCAACAAGAGCAGGGAATGTCAGGATGCTCAAATAAATGAAGTATGAGTAAATGTCAGGCACTGGCCATTTATCTAGAGTAGTTAGATACAATGTGCAGTTGACTTGTTGGGGAAAAAATGCAAGCCCATTATCTGTGTTAGAGAAAGCAAAGTTTAATGCACTGAGAGATTCAGAGACTCCCTGTGAGTATTAGTCATCATGTAAGTGTGGTTCATGCTGAGATGATAATTGTTTATATATGGTGATGATAGTGTGTTGGTTTCACTACATGAGGTTCTTTTAAACAGGTAATTTCAGCTTCAGTGACAGCTATTTACCGGCCAGTGTGTGGAGACAGGACATCATCGCTCTGCTCCTCTTTTGTTTTCTCCAGTTTTCAGTCATGGACTCATTCCCAAGCAGTGCTTTGAACCATATAGTCTCCTACTTCATCTTCAAGGCAATGAAAAGTCCAAGCTTAGTTTTTTTTGTGGGTGGGTGGATTTTTTGGTGGTATGGTTTTGGGTTGTGGTGTTTTTTTTTTTTTTTGCCTAGACCTTCCTTTCATGTCTCTTTCATTAGCTCATGGAAACGCATTGCTTTTATATTTAAATTTATTCAAGCTGTAATCTTTGACATTTGAGTTAGCTTTTAGTACAATTTTGCATTTATAGTAATATATATTATGTATTTTCTCAATCCCCCAAGAACCCATTTTAATCTGTTCCGGATGCAAATTTCAGGCTGCCTTGTCCCATCTCCCCTCTTGCTCTCGCCCTCCCTTCCCCTCCCCCATGGAGCATGTTTGATCAGGTGTGGCAGGAATATCCACTGTCAAGCTGCGCCCTTTATATTAGTCAATATTATCCTTCCTTCCCTCCCACTCCCTTCATTCTCCTCTGGGCTTTACCAGTTGATTTATAATTTTGGAATTCTCATCGGAGTCTGTAATACAGTTTGTTCATTATTTAACCAAAACCTGTTTAATGAGCAAAGAGAGGCAATGTAAATGTTAGGCATGTTGCAGTGGAGTACCTTTTGTTCTCCGCTGAGCTAGTGGGTATTAACTCTGTCATGACTGCGATGCTGAAATACCCTGGTCAAGGGTATAAAGATGCACCGTATGCCTCCAGCAGCTAAAGATTCCCGTTTCAAAGTATTGCTCCTCAGGAGTAACTGCATTACATAATGTGTTTACCAAAATAGTAAAAGCTTGCCTGCAACTAAGTAGTGGTATACCATCCCATTGTAACGTCTAAATGGGCTCTTGAAGAAAGCATCTAGAGAAGATGCTGTTGCTCAGCACAAACAATCCTGTGATTATGGTAAGAGTAACTTCACTTCTACAGTTCAGCATACCGAGCTAAGGGCCTCGGACCTGACTTATGTGGGATGATGTTGCACTTGAAAAATCTGACAGAGGAACTTAATTTCTGTGGCAGCTTTATGTAGATTTCTAAAAACAGCTTAATAATTTGAAAATGAACAGCTTGTCTGCTCTGATTCACTAACATTAGGGTTATTGTATGCCATTTTTACACTTTTATGGGCGTCATATCCCTTAATTATTATTGATAGTAGTTGCCTGAAAAACAGAAAGGAGAAATAGATTCTGTCATCTTGGATGATGCATAAGTTACTCCAAGATACATTTAACAGGTGAATGCTTGTTGTACTAAGATAAGCACTGTAAGCCTAAGGTTGATGTGGTGTCTTGTATTTCCAGTATTCAGAAATTGCAGAAATCGGTGTCCGGAGTTACGACCATATGGAAGCAGTGAGCCTCAAGCTTTGTCCATGCATGCAAAACTGAAATACAGCTACCTCTTCAAAGGTTATTTTTAAACTGGTGGAAGCCTTAGTATTGATAGGAGTTTGGATCCAGGTCACTGTTGCCACAACTTCCATTTGATTGATTTTTTTTTTTTTTTAAAGTGAGCAGAGTATCTAGAAAATGTGTCTGGATGTTGAAATACTTGTTTGTTTCATCAGTTTTGTTATGCATTTAGGTCAACAAAAGGAAGCTTCTTTTCGACATCCAGTGATAACTGCGCATCTCCTCTTTCATGAGTGTTTCCAACTTGGGATGCTCTTGAGCTCACTAGGGAGAGGTTTTATAACCACAAATAGCTGGAAATATGAATTAATTATAAGCCTGCTTCCCCATGACCTGATGAGGATTGGGTTTCCTTAAATCTTACTGTGGATGTTGAAGTCATCACGCCATTCCATTATGATGCAGAAGTAAGAGTGGGTACTTCTGTAGCCGTTCTCCTTGTTGCAGAATTTGTGCTTTGCTCTGACTGGGGGGATGAGTCAGTAACCAGGATTTTCGTGACTGAAGTACTGCTTACTGCTGTGTAGGATGGCTTTAGGACAGAAAATGACTGAATACAACTGCCTTGTGCAAGTCAGCACTGCAGTGGGAGAAGCAGGTGTTTGTGGAAAGTGTGTGCATCGAGAGTCTATTTAAATAAGGTTTAAACTAGGTAAACACACCTGTGAAGAGGTGCTTGTGTATATTTTAGGTCCATGAGTGCCAGACTGGAAGGTTTGAGTCCTTTTATCCTCTGGTGGTTCAGTTAGTGCATTTAAACAGAAGCTGCAAAGTAAGCTGTTAGAAGCGCTCTGATTTCATGCACATTCATGACATTTTAAATGAATGCTTGTACAGTGGGTTCAGAAGAATCTTTTCATGGCTTATTTCAGACAAGAAGCTGCTGCAAATCTCCATCTTTAGAGGGTTGGCTGGGGCATTAAGAGCTGGCTAAAGGTCAAATGACTGTAACCGTAAGAGAACCTTTGCCCAGTGTACTGACTTAATATACTTGTTACTGTAGCCATCCGTTTTTTGGTATGTAGATTTGATTGCACACTCATTTTCTCGTGTCTGAGCTCTGGAAACTCAGGTTTTAGGGAAAATCAGACATTCCTATAAAACAATATAGGAATTTTATCCTGATTTGGGAATTCACGTCTGAACCTTTTTCTGAAAGATCTAGTTTTAAGACATGGTAAATTGGTAGTAAATATAAATGTGTGGTCTGTTCTCAACGCTATTGCAGTGGCATTGAATAGAATCCGAGATACTCGTTGTGTTCTATTCAAGTTAATAAATCAGATTTTTTTTTTTTAAGAAGTGTAGTTAGATTATATGGATGTGTGATATGTGTAGTGCTGCAGTGCTTGTTACTTTGCACTTTGCAGATGAGAGCAATGCCGTATTTTATTTATTATTTATAACTTGAGTTTCTGCAGAAAGTGCCAGGGTTTATTAGCAAATAACGGATACTGATGAACTGTAAGGTATGATACTTCTCCCTTTTTTTGCATTGCTATCTAGAGCAGACTTAAAAAAAAAAAATTAAATTCACCTCATATCTTTTCTGTTGCATATCAGTTCCACATGAAAGATCTAGAAGACTCACTGGTCTCCTAGATTATGTCTGTTCCTGTGATAATTTCTAAACCCCACATAATTAATTAATTATTTTTAAATAATGGGCATCCATACATGTTAATTTGGTATTTTGGAAGACCAAGCGACTTGAGCTGACATTCAGCTTTTGTTGCATTCTCTAAAATGTTTAAGGAGCCTAGAAAGGGTGTAAGAACGGTTAGGAAATTGATGAAGTTTCTTCCATAACTCAACTCAGTGTCACTCTACTTAGTGGAGAGCCATACAATTTTAGTCCATATTGAATGACCTGATCCAGTGCGTGGAAGTGGTAATTAATTTCTCTTACTATTTTTCTGTCACCTTCTTACTACAAGTAATACGAAAATTAGGGTGACAGCCTTAATTTGATAGTTTGCTGTGGGCTGAATCCAGACTTGATTTTTTGCAAATTGTGTTCAGACGATGCAGTAAAAGGTGTAATTTTAAAAGTGAGTTCCTGGTCTTCATGAATGCAGGCATCCTCCCAAGTGCACAGAGAATGTAAACCAATGCAGTATTTTTGCTTTGAAGCTGCAAGTAGTTCCAAATACTCTCTTTGAGAGAGATTCATTTTCTTTTTAATCTCACTGTAGCATCAAATGAATCAAATGACTGCTTGTGGCTGCAGCCTTCGAATTTCCCTCAGATCATAGGTTTTTATTTATATTTTTGGCATAAATTTTCTTGGTGTTACTGCAGAAATAATAAACCAGACTTTTCCCAGGTGGTTGCTAATTTTGTGCTTTACTTCCTAAGTGATTTTCCTGGAGTAACACTAATGTGCCCTGAGAATGGTAGCTGCATGGGGAGACCTGGGATGTGAACTTCTCAAGCCTAAAACTCTCATAATTTCCAAATAACCAAAACCAATTTCCAATAACCAAAATTGTCATAATTTCACTTAAGATTTAGTTTGTTTTCTGTATAAAGGAAGAAAGAGGAGGAATGTTCTTGATGAAGAATAACTGTCAGTATTTGTGAAGCTTGTGGATATACCAAGGCAAGCACCATAACCTTTTCCAAGGCTTTTCTGTTCTGTGCAGGACAGCATTTGTGCAGTGTGTGAGGTGTCGGGTATGGTTGGGGTCCTTCTGAACTCTAATGGATTCCGTTGAATTGTTCACCGAGCCCTTCAGCATAGGGTACTGAATGAAAGTGGAACTCCTGAGAAGGGGAAGCATGTAATTCAGTGATTGTATAACTAAGACTGAACAGGCATAAAGGGCTAAACTGCAGTTGTGTAACATCCTTAATTTGGTAACTTCTTTAGCTCTTGTGTTCATCTTCTATTTTGTGTTTCTGAATAGTAAGATAACTTACTGAATAAATTCAAAAGAAGTGGAGTAGCTCTGGGAATAACTAGAGTTGAAAAAAAACCCCAAAAAACCAAAACCCACCAACAACCAACCCAGTAAGATGGTATTCACACAAGATATTTCTGCATTTCTTTTAAAGTCCGGACGTCTGAACTGACCCTTCTGCAGTCCAGCACCACCACCCTTGCAGAACAACCTAAGCATCCTTTTGGTACAGTTCTTCTGGTGCAGTCTAAGACTAGAGCTGGGAGCTTAACGGTCTTCCTTGTGTGCATGGCTAATGACTGGCAGGTACAGGCAGGAGGTGGAGCTGTTGGAAGGAATTGTTTCCTGACCCCTAATCCTTAAGGACCCAAGGATTTAGATGGACAAGCGCTCCTGGCTGTGGCTTGGCAGAGTTCCCACAGTACGCTTGTTCTGTAACACCAGCCTTCTGTTACTGCTGCAGGGCTGGGCTCTGAAGAGCTGCCACATGTGCATGGTGTGCAACTGGCTCTCTCTTGTTCCATGCTTGTTGAGCAATTACTTTCCCACTTGTTGGGCACTCCATTATTTCCTTCAGTTACTGTTTCTATGTGAAGTGGAGCCATAAAGGAAATGGCCTAATGTACATACATTAGAGGGCAATAAATTGCAGTTTGATTTGGTGGAAAGGCAGTACCAGATGCTCTGTTGAAGTTAAGGCTTCTCTTAAGTCATCCATGGAGGTTTTATTCCAGGTTTGTTTTGGGTTTTGTTTTTTTTGTTTGTTTTTTTTTTTTGGATGATGTCTTTGTTTTGGTCAAGACCAGTTAAAAGGAATTGCAACCAATTAAGAGATGCTAAGGCTATTTGCATTATAGTACAAACCCTCTGGAAGTAGGAGTGTACATGAAATTGCTGAATTCCAGTAAAGTTTATTAAATATATAGCTCTTCTGTCACCTTTCCTTCTTTTAACTTTCTCTCCTCTCTAAATTGCTGCCATCTAACCTGTTAAAAACAGTGTCTTAAAGGTGATTCACTTCAAAGCAGCAATAACTTATGTCAGAAAGTGCAGGTGTATGTTTATATAGTTGCATAATATGTAGAAGGACTGCCAAGAAGCATTGATCATACATACACAACAAGCATAGCGAAGCATTCCTCGCCTCAAAGAGTTTGTAGCTTAAGAGGGTTTTCTGAATGACTGTGTCCATTTGTCCTTAAAACACGCTGTCGTTGGCTGATCCTTAATACCGTTTATAGCCAGATGCGAGTCTGAATCTTCTTTCAAACCTCTCCTTCAATTGGACAAAATGTTCTTTTTTCCGAAATAGTGCAGGGATATGTGCTAAAGTGCTTCTTCTCTCAATAATTAGTGTGGAAGAAAAAGCCAGCAAGAAGAGAGGTAGCACAGGAGGGATTTAAAGGTAAGTGTAAGAGTAGTAGAGTAAGGGAGAACATCGTTATTAAAATAGCAAGTTGACTGGTTAGGGAATGTTAGTAGTGAAGAATGTGCAGTTGGTGGCTTGCCCATTTGAGGTAAGCTTGCACAAGCCTCTTCTTTTTAAGGTAACTGTGCCTAGCTTGTCTGCTATCTGAGTGTTATGGAATAGATTGTTGGTGAAAGTTTTGTGGGTGGCTTTGTTTTGGTTTTTTCAATCAGGAGAAAAACCCAAATTTCTTCCAACATATTAAGGACCTTCTCATTGTAAGTTCTTAAAAAATTCAGATGGATAGTCAAGTTCTTGCTTTTCTAATTTGCCTTTAGAAGTTGCCAAAAGACAGCAGATTTGTCCAGGAAAGAGCTATAAAAAATTACAGCTGCATGCAGTCCTATGAAAACGCCTATATTTTAGATGATATGATTTTAACTTGTTTTACAGCACCTCTGAAAGCTACAAAGAAAAACAAGTTTGGTATATGTTGCCTATAATACAGTGGCTCAAAGTTAGGGTCTGAAGTCTTGTCATGTGATGGAATCTGAGGTGGAAATATCATGTCATGGATGAGTTTGAAGTGCATTCATTCCAGTGTTGGTGGTATCAACAGATACTTTCTGGGGAAAAACTTTGGGATTGAATGGAAATCATTCCCAAATGGAGTGAGGAAGGCTAAATTGTGAGTTAAATATATGTGAATCTTCTAGGGACAGTGAATCAGTACATGCCATCACAAAATTGTAGGAAATAAAACGCCTCTTGAAAAAAATACTTACCAAGTAGTTATTGTAGAAACTTGGTAGATCTACTTTAGTGTTGTGTGATGTACTGTATCCATGTGACTTGGATGTGCCGTTGGAAATGTTAAAGCAACCTGCTCTTGATTTGAACTCCTAATTATATTTGGACATTTCTTGTTTAGTTTGAGTTTGGATAGGCACAGACTCCTCATCACTTGAACTTCATGAAATGAATGTGTCCGTGCTCTTTGCGTGGTGCAGTTGTGAAATTAAAACTTGTCAGTTCAAACTCTTTTGTGTTTGAGCACATTGTGAAAGAAAGAGGAGGTGTATAGTTACATGACAGTTGAGGAACGGGGAGAGACGTTACAACAAAATTGAGACAATATGAGATAGGTAGAAATGTAAAAGTAAACCATGTTAGATGAGAGCTTGCACATATATGTAATAGAACTGAAGTTTGGGGTGAGACTGGCTTTAGCTATCCTGTTAAAAGGAATAGATTGATAAACTGTTTCCATGAGAGCTTATGCAAATGTATTTTGCACTGTCATCACAATTACACAATCCTAATACTCAAGGGGTGCACTTAATTAATGCTTGTTAGTTGAATATGTTAACTTCTTCAGTAATGGTTGTACCTTGATTGCTTGATCCTCTACCTATACCCGAATGTAGGCACTTCAGAAGTTTTAATTTCCAGTTCTGTCCTTGCAGCAGTAAGGTGAATTTTGCTCCTAGCCATGTTGAAACAGCAGTTTATAAACAGAGCAGTCTTTCAGAAGGTGTGTGTATGCTGCCTTTGCTTGGTGCAGGAGTCTGAAATGCTTGCATGACTGTAAATAATTCTCATCATGTGTACTAATGTGAGATGAGATACTTCAAACCAGTGCTGTTCACTATTGATCTGTTTAACTTAATTCTGGGAGGAAGTTTTTTATTAAAATGTGTCTTTGTGCTACCTTACTCTTCAGGAAATTGTCATTTTTCTCGAGGCAGTGATGAAGTCTGCCAAGTGGTTGTTGAATTAGATTCCATTTACCTCTTCATTAAATAATTCAGGTAGCAAACTGTAAATATGTGGTATTGTTGAGATAAATCAAGATGTGCTTGTTATCTTGATCGTGGCCTATTGAAGGAGAACACACTATTAGATCTGGGTATAGCCTAGGGGAGGGGCTTTTTTCTAGAAATAAAGCGAGTGGCAGCGGTAAAATATGGTTGCTTATGTAAGCATCTTTAGTAACTGCACTTAGGAACTTGGATGTTCTTCAAAGCAGGATTAGACAGTTTATAGTGGCCCGTAATAGTTCTGTAATAACTAAGATGGCTCTCATGGCAGCATGGGATGAGGTGTCATTAGCTGGTTTTCACTTAAGTCTGAGGTTTTCAACACATTTTTCCATCAGAAATACTGGTTTTTCTTTGCATGCTCGATTCCTAGTTAAAACATTTGGGTTTTCGGTGTCTGAAGTGCAAATATATTCAGCCTTAACATCTAACAGGCACTATTAAATCTTATTCTGTGCTTCCTTCTCTTAAATGCATTCTGCCTCAGTATGAAATTTGCACTTCAGATGTGAAATGATCAGGCTGGTACAGGGAGTGGGGAGAACACAGTCCTGAGAATATTTACTTTGATGGCATTGATGAACACAAAGGTGTGGGAAATACATTTGCTCAGATGTTTACCAGTCTGATAAAATACGGACAATAGGCAGAGACTTGTCTCAGTTGAAACAGGAGTAAGTGATATTGTAGGAAAACTAGATTTTGCTTTGGCAAAGAGCTAAGTTCTAAACAACGAACTTTTCTGAACACGTATGTCTTGTGTGATACAGGAGTCTCAAAACTTTCGTCAGGGCTTCTGTTACAGTAAGAAGATAAGGGAAGATGTTTGTATGTTTGGTAAATAAAAGGTAGCATTTTCTCGGGAAATGGCTTTGCCAAGAGCATTGGAAACATACAAGAGGAAGAAATGGAAAGATTCAGACATTGTAGAAAGCAGGAGAGCAACTCTTAACACAGCTGAATGGTAGCTCAGTAACTGAACAAAAGTTTTCTTCAGAGAAAAAGAAATTGCTGAAGAAATATATTATTAAATAACAGAGGCAGTGGGGAGACTATCATAGGCACCCTGGAAGGCTTAATGTAATGGTTGTTTGGTAATTGACTATTAAAGCTTTGTGTCAGAGACAACATCAGCTTAAACTGTTTTCTCCCTTCCGCTTTTACTAACAACCCATTAAAAAGCTGAAAGTGATGTTCATTCTCATTCAGCTTCCTTTAAACTGTAGCTTCATTTGGATGGCAGTTCTTGATGCTATTGGGTTTCGCAGCCCATACTGGTCCCTGTTCACATGCACAAGACCCATGTGCTGCAGCGGAAGGTCACACACTCCCTTTCACTCTGCAGGAGCAGCAGGTGATGGTACCAGCTGTTCACATCCCCGTATTAGATGCCTGAATTTGAGCAGCTGTATGAGGCTGCTAATAAACTCTAACATGTAATGCAGTTCATATTTTGCCCACATTTGATCCTACTCGGCACCAGCCAGTATTTTTTTTAACATCTTTCAATGCCATCCATAAGATGCTTGTTTTCTTTCTCATTTTGCCGGTCTCCACTCCTTTCATACAATGCACCAGTTGGATGCTTGAAAAGTGTTCCAGTGTTACAGATTTGAAAAGGATAAGGTACCAGAAAATGTGCAAATGTACAGGGTTTAAGGAGGCAGGAATAATCTCTCTAGCAAAAACATTTAAAATTTTGAAGTTTCAATACCGTAGTGAAAATAATGTAGACTGTTGCAGGGGATGTACTTGTCCTTAAGCAATGCTAGTTAGCTTGTTTTAGAAGAACAGGTCAAAAGAGCTTCTGTTCTGAGGAACCTCTACCTGCATTCAGCTAGCCAAAGAGGTCTTGTTATGTGAATCTACTATTAAAAGGAGGCTGCAGTGGTTTTTAATTCCACCTTGAGTAATAAGATTGGACTGGCCATGAATTTTGATATATCCACTGTTGATTTCAACTTGTGCTTTTTATTTAAAAAGCTTATTTGTGACCTGTTAGGACCCTCTGTTAAGCCAGTTAAATAAACGGTGGAAAGGTTGAAACTGCCTGTCTGCACTTTCCAGAAAAGGGGAGGAGGGAGCCGAAGGAAGGATATTTACAATTTTAAACCCTTTCAGCTCCTCTGTTCACCTCTTCCTCTTGCATCAGTGGTTTAGCTCCCATCTCCTTCTCTGGAAGACTAATAGTACCTAGAACTGAGAAATACCTTGGTTCCACTGACTGACCACCAGTATGACCACAAAGTCTTCTTGCTGATAAGATCCCGAGAGGTGACTTTGGTTTATGCTTTGGGTTTGTTGGGTTATATTTTGGGGGGTAGGGGCATGGGGAATGGTAGTGTTGATTTGTTTATTTCCGCCCCCCCCCCCCCCCCCCATTGCTGTAGTCTCAAAAGGTGCGCTTTAGAATCAAAGCCATATTGAGGTAGGATCTGTGAAAAGCATCTTTTAAAAATGTGAAGGTGAGGAAGAGAGTTTATTTGGTCCTTTGTTCCAAAGAACCTAAGGAACTTAGAAATTCAGCCAGAGCCAAGATAGTTGTCACAAGTCAGGTGTTAAGTATTTTATAAAATTATGAAAATAGAAGAACCTAGCCGTGCAGTTAGGATTGGAAGAGATGGCATTAGGTCAGAAGTATATGGTAGCATACAGGAAGACTATAACAGTTAAAGTGGCTGAGCTCAGAAGAAATCAAGTTAGCTTTTCATTAGACCCTATTCTTAGTGCTCTACAACTCCACTCATTTTAGCTGATGAGCTTGCTTAACTATCTGAAATCTAGAACTGATTTTTCCTTGCTTGGTATGTTTTCTCCAGCAAAGATGGCACTTTTTTTTTTTTCCCCCTGGATGAGGAATTGGCTCTCCCATGGCAGATTAGAGCTGTAAGCCCCTTGTTTAGCATCTAGCCTTTTTTCAGACAGCCTTACGATTTCTTTCTAGACACCCAGTATTAATTGGCTGAAACAGCCAGTTATTTTTAACTGCATGTTTCAGATTTTTTTTTTTGGTTGTTCTTCAGGTGTCTCTGTCAGCCCTAAAGAAAGCAGTTGAAGTAAATAGCTGTATCAAATGAAGTACCTCTTGTCCCCACAACTGCTTCTAAAATAAACCAAGAATAATGCTTTACACATTTTGTCTCCTTTAACTAAAGGCAAGCAAGAGAGGAAGCATGGATTAACATGTAGTGATTTCTAGGAGCTGTTCTCTGCTCAGATTCCTGTGTGCTTGGGTTGACTGACAGGGGCATGTGGCTCAAGTGCATCTGGAAATATATCACTGGCAAAATTTGGTCGGGTAAATATAGCAGGAATGGGTTGTCAGGGCAGGAGACAGATTGTTCTGGGAAAGGAAGTGCTGTCTGTCTGTTGTATGAATAACAATTTCCTATATTTCTGAGACTTACCAATTCTTTCAGTGTAGCTGAGGTGCTGGCAGGATCTGACACGCTGTGTTCTGTTGTGTGTTCTTATGGTGGCAGTTACCAGTAATGGTAAAATCCGTAGGAGTAGCTATCGACAACTGGTACCAATGTATCTTACGGTGTTTAAATAGTAGTGGCACACACCTTGTTCTAGTTTAAGCCCTTTTTGAAAATAGGCAGGGACATCAAACTTGAAAAGTAACTCCGAGTTTCAGGACATAGTAATACTGAAGAATCACAACTTTTGCTTAGATGCAAAATTGTTTCTAGCCCACATGGTTCCAGAAAACAAACAAACAAAACCCTCACGAAAACCACCAATGCTCCCCTTGAAAACGGGCTGAAAGCCCGTATTCTAAAATTCTTTTCTTCTGTTGGCTGTTGATACGTGGAAGATGAGCAAGGATAGAAAAAGCCAAATGCAAGGCTTTTCCCCAGCAAAAGCTGATTGACAAAGGCATAAAGCTTCTGGAATCATTGTGATATTGATTTGTCTCAATACAAATTACACTGTTTGGGGAGAAAATTGACCTGACTGTGTTAGAGAGTGGCCTACAGAAATCTATGCAAGCATAGGAGGGTGTAGGCTATATTCTATACAGAAAGGCATAATTATGGACAATGACAATTAAAATCTTAACAGATGCGAGCAATAGAAAATGGAACACTGAATTACAGACTTTCTGAAGTTTATCAAGGGAAGTTGGAGATGGCTACAGATTGGAGAGGGGGGAAAAACCCAAACCCAAATCCTACTTAAACATCAGTAATAGCTCACTGTGCTTTCTCTCCCTCTCCATAAAGTGTTGAATAATTTAATCTGTACCATTTGCAGCATATTCTTGATTCAGTGGGCTGTTGTTTTCATCTGCTTGCTCAGGAATTTATGGAAGGTGGAACCCCTGAGAATTTTGTGCACGGTAGCTGCCTGTGGTTAGTTACTGACTTGAGCTTTTCCCGCGAGGTTGCACACTGCTTAGCACCGTAGTGGGCTTTTGGTCTGCTGCCGTGATGTGGCTGTGCCTGGGGTGGGGTTAGCAACCAACAGGTGCACAGCATACCACACGACTGTGGAGGCAGGGAATTTGTGTCCAAGGGCATTGGGGATATACAACTGTAGTTGTAAAAAGTGTTGCATGGATGCAAGCGTTTTCACTGAGCAATGAGTCTGTTCTAAAAGCTGCCCCACAAACTTCCAGAGAAAAAGCTTCAGTTTTTATCCTCAGAAGCCTGAAGAGTGAAACTGATGTTGGAATTTTCTTTACTGTGTAGGAAAAAAATAGTAATTTCCTGGAGGATGCAACAGATTCAGACTAGAAACTGTCCAAAAACTTTGTGTGGTTACAAGCGGTAGGATAAGACACGGGATTCGGTGCTTTTTGTGTAAAACCTGCATGACGAGAAAACTGTTACGTCAGTGTACAGTGTTCTTAACAATGTTTGTAAGACCGAAGGATTACTACATTATTTTTCTGATTTTACCAGGTCCAAATACTGTGCTGCTTGTCATGACTAATGCAGGGGTAAAACCTCAGCATTTTTCGTTCACAGAGCTGACACAAGACCTGTTACCTGTTACATTGCAAAAGGCCTAGGCAAGCCAGGTGTGCTGTGTAAACCTCAGCGGAAGGAACAGTGCATTATGAAAAAATAAAGTCTTTGCTCTTGTTATTGTTGCACTGTTGCATGCATGCCTCTTACTCCAGGTGTCCCAGCTTCCAGCAATTGAGATTTGGAGTCTACCCCTCAGAAGTCTGTTTCTCTTCAGACTGCACAGACACCATTCTTCAAAGCCTTTATAATCTAGTTCTTCATTCCAAAGCACAAGCAGATTATTTGCAAAGGGCTTTAAAATAAGGCGTAGTATTGAGAGACATACAAGAGGGGTGTTAGTTGCAATAAGCATAAGAAATGGGTTATCAGTGTATTAGCAGAGTTTAAACTTCCCACAAACAGTGTTTCTGAACATGGAGATGTGAACAGAAAGCCCAAATGTTCATAGACTCTGAAAAGTAAGCTGCTTTCTTTGTCTTGTTAATGAGCAAGATGACTAAATGTCTTTAAAGCAGTAGAAAACGTACAGATTTGTGTTGCTTATTTTTAGTCATTACATACTTCTTGCACGGAGTGCAAGAGTGTTCTGCAACACTGTAAGGGAACCAGATGTGGATCAGAAGTTGAAGCAGGAAGAATAATGGTAGATAATCTGTGGTAGATTAAATAGGAAGGAAAGGAAAGAGAGAAAGATTTGGCAATAAGTGAAAACCAGAAAAATTCTCAGAGGCTGTAATTCTGGAACAATTGTAGGTTTTGGACCTGATGCTGTGAGGAAAGTAACTACAATAGGTAAAAGTTTTCTACAGGAGCTTTTTCTGCAGGGATTTCTCCTGGGACCGCTGTTTCACAATAAGAATGGCTTTGCTCTGGATGTGTCTGCATGATGATTTATTCAGGGTGGCTGTAGAATTACACGTAACTCTGATCTAGCTGTGTTGATAGGTGTTGCCATCTAAATAGGAAGCATTTAATCTCTGCAAGTATAACTATTTTGCATCCTACAACAGTCAGTTGCAACTGCCAAGGTAATAATGAAATCTTATGATATTTAAGCCTTATTTACTGGCAGTAAATGCTGACTTGTTAACCTGTTCTGATAATCTCAGCTGTTGAATTATATGAAGAACATAGGTGCTTCATTTGAAACCTTTAAACTGTTTTTCTGTTTTAGCCTCTAAATCTGGGAAAAGAATGCACATAATAAGATGATGGAAGGAGCAAACAGGGACATGTAGGTATATAGAATCTAAGTAGGAGCATATTTACGTTGTTCTTGACCTGCTCTTGAACACCTTCTAGGTGGTAAGCTGTGTGGGAATGGAGATCGTCATTGCCTTTGTGAGATGCCTTAGTGTCTCGCATCTTCTGAGCTGAAATTCCGCTTTATGAGTATCACCTATGGTATTAGCTTAATTTAATCTTTCAATCTGACCCCACAAAATTAAACTGCATGCAACTTCATTGGCTACAACAGGCCGTTGTAAGATATTGATGTTGCAACCTTATTTCTGGTTTTGAGAGAAGAATCACTTATGCTTAGAGGTAGAAAAAGTAGTGGAAGCAAGGCAAAACTTGGGTCCAGGACATAGGCCTTTCAGGTGTACCCTTTGCATGCATAGCTGAAATTTTATACCTGCAGAAGCTGCCTGAGTTTGTTGTAGTGCACAAACAGCATTTAAGGCCCAGCGTAAATGTTAGAGAAGCTGCTTTGCAAAAAGAGCATGCTTTTCCAAAATTTTTTTAGATTTGTCTTCCATGATTCATGTTCCCTTTTTCTGTTTTGCTGTTACTTTCAGTTGACGCTTTTTTTTGGCTGTCTGTTCCCATGTAAGCCTATTAAGACTAATATTTCTGTGTCAAACTTACAACTAGTTCATCTTTTCAATAGGAAACCCCCTGTATTTGTCTGGCACAGTTCTCACTTCCCATTCTTTATGTTCCTTTGCACAGTCAGCACTGAGGTTTTGTTGGGCTTAATATAAAGGGGCTTAGAAAGGCAGGTGCTTCTGGATTTGAATTTATGAGACTTCCAGACATGGAGTGTCATATGTGCTCCCTCTCGCCCCGTCTTCTTCTATAATGCTCGGTAGTCTGTAACAGGTTGAGTTGTAACATTCATTAAACCATTCCTTACATTCCCTGCTTTGAAAGCTTATCAGGACTGCTTTGATTTAGTTATCTGGAACAAAAAAAAAAAAAAGCCGTTTGTGAAGGTTGGAATGGAGCTCTGGAGCAATAATATATCGGAGATCAGATTCAGGTCCCAGTTGTATTGTTCCTAGGGATTTGTTTGCCTGTGTACACACAGGAGCAGAGTGGTGTGTATGGAAGGCTTGCAGGAATGCAAATTGGACACATTTTGTTGGGACCTGTAGGGGATTTTCACTGCTTCATAATTTTTCAAAGGTTTGTTATACATCAAGCAGCCACTGCCTCTTCTTTAAACCTTTAAATCCCCCCTCTTTTTCCTGTTGTAAAGGTCAGATTTTTTGACAACTGTGTGCAGGAACAAGATTTGTTAAATCCCTTCATTTTTATTCATACAAATATCGGCGTTTAGTGAGCAAGAGTCACCCCAGGATTCAGAGGCACATAAAGCTCAGAACAAGCCTTCTGAACCTGAATTCAGTTCAGAGATGCATCTCTTCGGGACTCAACCTGCCATCTGAATATTAACCCTTGGCATTGCACAGGGAATACATGGTAGAAATTGCATCTCTTTGTGTCATTGAGTGGGCTGGCTTCACAGGGTGGCTGTATCCTCACAGCTGCAGAGCCGTGTCAGGAATCTTGTCCTGGGCCCTTTCTGGGCTCAGGGCTGAAGAGCTGTCATATCTGGATGTACCACGTTTACTCATCCAGCACTAGTCTTCTCTGATGAGACAGCAAAAGTCTTCATTTTGAGCCTTTCCTGTTCTGATCCAGTCAATGAAGTAATGGAGTCCCCAGCGTTAAATCATCTTGAAACTAGTTTTGGTTTTATACAGTTATATGCAGCTCGGCTTTGGACATCACAGGCTGTGTGATATGCTGCTGACGTTTGGGATGTGATTAGGGATGATCCTTTTCTGTAGGGATGACTGGCAACGATTTGCTCTCTGGAGGGCTAGTCACAGGCATCATTCAGTAGCTGTGAAGTCATCATTCTTGCCTTTCTTCAGTGTGGGTGACGGGAAGAGGTTTAGGAGAGGAAAGTTCCTTTTCTTACCCAGAGTAGTTTCTGTTGACTAAGGCAGTTGACAGATGAGATCTGGCAAGTCATACTGTGATGTTTTATACAATATTGTGAGCCATAACATTGAGCAAAATGCTGTGCTGGTAGGGTGGAGTTTTTGTTGTGTAATTATCCATAAAAAAAAATTGTGTCAGCATAGGGACACTGGTCAGGAGTTGTGCTGCCTTATCTGCTGGACTTCATGCTGAGGTGGCTGTGGAGTGGCCATATGTTTCCTTTGGATAAGTCTTCTGTAGGGCTTGATAATTTTGGAGTGAGGTGGAGCAGACACCTGCAAAGTTTGGGCTGTGCAGAATCTTGAGTGCTTATTTCATTACAGCAGGGTTCTCCAGAGCTAGTCTATCTGCTCCTCAAGTGTACCTGTGCTGTTTACATGTGTCAGCACGTCTGTACTAGCTGCGAATAAGAACTGTGTTCCCTAACCCCTATCACTGTGTTTATTTTAGTTTATGATATGGATTGTTAGATGTGCAGAAGTCATTCTGGTTACATAGCATGTTTTGTGTAGAGTTATCTACAAAGTAGTTTTCTTAACTTTTGTCATGCTAAATTTTGCCAGTATAATATACATTCTCAGACAGTACAGATATGCAGTATATTCAGAAACTGGATCTTAAAGTTCCTTTCCATCACAGCTAGCACCACGGTGTAGATAACCTCAAGGATGCTTTTCCTGTGGGCTTTTTGTGTATTGATGCAGAAGTATGTGGCGGGGAGGAGGGTTCATGACTGTGTTCATGACTTAGCATGTTTACTGGATTTAACACACCTGAGATGCCAGAAATAGTTAGACTGTCATCTGTTGCTGAGAAAAATAAAGAAAAATGTTAAACATTTTAGCACAGGTCACTGTCAGTTTGCTTTAATGTAATGAATTTTTTTAACCTGTCTTCTCTGTGGATGTTCTGCAGCTAGCCGAGTTTCTGCACTGCCTTAGATATAAATTGGCTAAGTAGGTTCAGACCTCTCTGGTTGCTTCTTGCAAAGTTCTCAGCCTCACAATGAGGGTGTCAAACAGTTGTTTTTGACCCCTGCAGACTGATTTCTGAGGCTGTGCCTGATTGCTCCTGGTCTTGATTCTAACTGGCCTCAATGCTAGAACACTATTTCATTCCTGAGTTTGGTGTTCTGAAGCAGAAAGGTGATGGTCCAAAGTATGTTAGTACCTTGCCTGCTAGCCAAGTGAGGTCCACTGGCTAATGAAGAACTATTCTGGCAACCACTTACAGTAATGTGTTAACTCATTGCCTCTCCTGTGCAAATGGCTTTTGGCTGCTAAGTGAAAAAATGTGGTGGGCAGGGGTGATGATCTTGACACCAGCAAAAGGAAGCCTGCTTGTCGCTGTGCTTAGTAACTATACTGCTGTGTTTATACCCCTCGTTCTTGGAGCAGGTAAAGCTTGCGTTGGGTTCCATGTTGTCCAGGATGAGAAGGGTTGGATATGGGGGTTGGAAAAAAAAAAAAGGACATAGTCTGCCTTCTCAAAATAACAAGACAGCTAACACCACCTTGGAAAAAAGACCTGCTCTGTGGACGAAGTGTGTTCAAACAGCATTGCTAGAATAGCTGAATGGACTGTAATGGAATCTGTTGAAGATTAACCTTGGTGCTTTATAGATGAGCCAGGCCTTCTGAAGGGTCTGACCCAAGTAGCAATTTTAAACATAAGGTCATAGTTAATCAGTCAGAACGAGAGGGAAGGGAAGTAAAGGGCATAAAGCCTGTCCTTCTTGGTGATTGCATTAAGAGACTCTGGTATCTCAGAGGCTTTTAGGTTTTTTTTTCTTTACAATGATCAATTTAAATGTGTTCCACCCAACTTTCTGGAGCCTCAGAAAACTGGTGGGGAAGGGCATTTGGCGAGCATTAAGGTAACTGCTAACTAAAAAGGCATGAATAAAATTAAAACAAAACAAGAGGTAATTGCCTTTTGTGTAGATAACCTGGCCTGCAGAGTCTTGATCGTGCTGATAATATAGCCCAGATGTGATTTGAAATAAGCCGTGAGAGAGAGGGAGATTTCCACATGGATAAAGAGCTGTCTGGAAGCATAAAGGATTAATCTGTTAATTTGTTAGAAAGTGGGATGCAGTTTAGTTCAGCGAGATCTGTACTTAATTTGTCTCTTGTGAGTAACCTTTTCCTGTTTTTTGGAAAATGTGCGGGATATCGCCCCTACCTATTGCCCCTTGAAAGACCGACGGGAAGGTTTCCTTGGTGTGTAAGTAGTGGTGGAGGCTCCTGACAGCTGCCGACCCAATTCATCTACAGCTTCGTCCTGATCACTTACTCCTCTTACCTGTTTGGAGATGTCTTATGTCTGTTGAAGGTGTTTGAAGGACATCTTGTGATTTTTTTCTTCATTTTTGATATTTCAATCACATTGATGAATCCCTTCTATTGTTAGTAATACCTGTCTGTAAAGAAGACTGTAATGTGCAGTCACTGTGTAAATTGCTGCTTAAAGGATGATGTTCCAGGATCCATGGAGTGGTAAATGACCAGGTGTAGAAAAGTTAGTACTAAATTTTCTTTTAAGCCACCCTTGTAACTGAATGTCATGTTTTTAAAGGTCTGGGGTTTTGTTGGTTTGGGTTTTTTGTTTGTTTACTTCAGGCATTTTAATATCAGAATATCATTTCTATACATACATCAAATAATTGGAATGATTGTGTAATTCCTCCTGCTGCTCATGTTACCAGAAACAGAAACAAATGTGCAATTCTGGTGCCTCTGAGGGCTTTGAAGGGACTTGTGGCTGAGACCGGAGGGGTAGTCTTCTGGAATGAAACGTTGCTATCTGTGTAACCCTGACTGGAAGGAGCAAAAGACTGCCGGTGTCCACGTGACTTGTAGCAAATTGTAGTGATTAATAGAAGGCGTTACAATGAGCTGCCTTGGAGCGGCTGGTTAGGAGCTGTAAATCTGACCAGTTAATGGCACTTTAAACAGTGAATGACAAGTTTGGCTTATGCCTGGTGTGACGGACAGTGCAACTGTTGTCCTGCTTCAGCAGCTTTCAACAATATGCTGGGTGGAAGGAGGGTCCCAGACAAATGTAATTAATCAGGTTTGGGGTCTCTGAAGTGTTGACAGAAGCATTGTGTAGGATACAAAACCAGCTTCTGAACGGCAGCCGCTGTGTTGCTGGATTAGCATTGACCAGTAGGGTTTGCAAGAGGCAGAATGGCAATTGGTCTGCTGCACGGGTTTCTGGTGGCTGTAATTCTGACTGGCTGATGAAGCAGTGGTGAACCAGGGTCTCTGTTCTCCTGTAGCACATTCTAACCTCAGCATGTGTACTGTTGGTGACTTGCCTGTATTAGAAAGGAGATGTGGCTGTTTGCTGTGTTGTATTAACAGAGCAGTGCATCCGCTGGTTCTGGATGACACTCGTGTTTCATCTGCTGTTAGTTACAGCAAAAATAAACTCCAGCATTCGTGCAGGCTAATGATTTCTAGGGTAACCAAATCTGGCTTCATCATTCTTTATCTTGGCTCATGTTGAGAGTCTTCTCTCAATTTTTAGTTTAATCCCTTGGTTTTAGAATGGTTGGTGGTGTCTGTTTGAGCAGTCAGTATTTGGAATAGCAAGCATGGAATCTTATCGGACAGATTACTTGGTGATGGATTTTGGGTTTTACCTTGATATGATAGAGTTCAACTTGATGGTAAGGGGAAGTACTCAACCGACTAATGGGAGAGTTACCTTTTTTACAAAACAGGAGCAGTTTCCTGTTTAAAATTTGGCATTTAAAATTTTGAAGCTTATACATGAGCCACCTTGGGGAGGGGGAGTGAGTGAAATGACTTTCTTTTCTTTATAGGAAAATCCAGTTTAAAGACTGAAATATGGGACTAGTTTGTGTCAGAAAAGTACTTATTTTACTACCTTATTATTGCAAGTAAAAATTTGTTTGATCTGCTAGAGCTGCCTTCCTCTTCAACCCCAAATAGTAGCATGTCAGCTCTGTCTGGGCAAATGCTAGCTTTAGCTTCCTACTTAAGACTAAGTTTTAAACAGAAGGCTTGGATTTATTTGGTTTACACTGCTACAGGAAATTCAGTATGTCATCTGTGAGTGTGTAAGGTATTGAGTATAGAATGAATTTCTGAGAGTTTGTCAGTAAGCTTCTTTACACTGAAATTAATTAAAGATGGAGATGCAGGGGTTTTGTCTTGACCTGAGTTCTGTTTTAATGGAAGATCTTTTTATTTTTTTTTTTTTTCAAACTTGGGGCTAGAGAATCGAGCTAGCCTAGGCACAAATGGTGAAAGTAGGTTTTAATAACCAAGTTTTCCTTTAGTGACCTGAAACTTCTGCAGCATGAGACATGGACGGTTACAACACTGGAGGTAACCATCGTTCTTCCTGTGCAGCTGACTTCTGTGCAGAAATTTCAAGTTGGCGTAAAGGTAAAGGACTTTGAATATACCTGCCAACAAGATATGTAGGTGAATTGATACTTAGATGAATGAGAACTGGAAAAAGCACCTTGGCGGTCCTTGTCTTAAATTTCACATTTGGGAAAATTAAGCTAAGGACACCAACATGTAACACATTGAGAAACACAAGGTTGAAAAATATGGTAATATTGTGTGAGTGTAACTCATACTTAGTTCTGAGATTTTTGTGAACAGTAAACATTTCATAATATTGCAGTATAGTAAATTGTTTTGCTCTTAGCTCTGCCTCTAATTAACCTTCTCTAATTAACCCAGGAAGTTATCGTAGTATACAAAAGTTGATTAAACTAACCTTCAGGAACTGCCAATAACACAGTCATGTGATGCGCTGAATGGAATGTGGCAAATAGCTGATGAGTTACTGTGAGGGGCATTGGATTTGGGCCCTGTGCCTCCAAAAATTAGACAGTCCTATTAAAACAGTCATGCGTTAAATAACACATCACCAGGTCCCTTTGTGTTTCTTTATTCTCATCAGGTGTCAGAAACCATTAGGATCAAAGTTTTCCTTTTCAGTTAGATAATAGGCATTATGAAGTGGAGGAGAGAGAGGAGAGGCTGAGGCCAGCAGTCCTGGTACTGATTAAGGGTACCTTCCTAATTTCATTTTTTTTGCTAGGCAGAGTTGGTGGTTTGCCTTTTTGCAGTCTGCAGGCAATAGAATTAAGTTTTCATTCTAGTCTTGTAGTGCCGATGAGTTGCTTTCTAGCACTGAACATGTATTGGTAGGCAGACTAAGTAAATGAAGGGTAAAGTGTGAGATGAAGGACAACATGTAGAAGTAAAGATGAGTATGTACTTTTGCCCCCAAATTAGAATTCTACAGGTGTTGTTTTTTCTACTCTTCCTTGAGGTTTTTAAAGATTATTGGTAAACTAGATATTCAAATGCAAGTCATGCAGAGGGTACTACAATAATGTGTTTATTTATGCATGAAAATACCCAGTTTTCTGTTATCTTTGCACTATTGTTGTGTTGTGTGCAAGTAATTCCCCCCACCCTGAACCCCTTCTGTAAGCAATCACTTTACTCCCTGGTAAAAATTTATCTATACTTTAAATGTTAATTTGTTTTAAGGGAGAAGGTGAATTTAAAGCACAGCCGTTTTTCTGCATAAGACCATGTATAGATTACCTTTCTCCTGTTTATCATAGTCCCTTTTGAAAGTTAGTATTGAATAATAATGTGTAAACAAAACCCTAATGAATGTCTCATTCTTATTCATTAGGTTGTATCCCTTCCTCTCCTTTAGAGAAGAGATGATGGAGTAGGTATTGGTGGGTCATCAAAATTGTACATTAACGCTTTCCTCTGATGTCCACTTCGTTTGCAAAGGAGACTGAATGCCCCCTCTTCTTGAATACGTAGAGGGATTTAACTAGAACTGGGAAATGGATATTCTTCTACTTTCCCATACATCCAAGCAGTTCTGCTTCTGAATCCTGAAGTATTATTGCTCTGACTTCTAGGACTAATTATTGCTCATACTGTGGTTCAGCTGCATATTTTCCTAGGCTAATGGAAGCAGAGTAACTGGGGGGTAATTTGACAGTCCCTATTTTCTGTTACTGGGGGATACACTTGGCTGAAAGTAATACACATGGAGGGGATTTTTGTTAGTTGGTTGGGGTTTTTTTGTTTTGTGTTATGTAATTACTTAAACTGCGAGGCAGTTGTTTTTCTTATGAAAACAGTTATTCCTCCAGGAACAGAACTCTGCTTTTACTCTGAGCTGACCAAGTCTTTTCCAGGGCTCTATGAAATCTTATGGATGCTTTTGGAGGGAGGGGACTATACGGTAAAGGAGTTCATCTCCTGGGAAAAAAATACTCATACACTACTCAAGTTATGGACTTGCAATCAGTCTCCAATATAGTGGAGTCTGTTAGTTCTCAAGCTGTTGATTATAGTACACTGGGAGTCTGCAAAGCTGCAGTGTCTGGTTTACGATGGATGCAGAGTGGTATGCAACAGTGACTTCCATGAAAATAGTTCACGGGAATCTGGTGACTAACTGAACTGTGCTGATTAAATCAAAGTGTGCTTTAATGTATTTATTTTAATAATATTTGTACTTCAGTAGTTCTTAAAAGCAGGTTCTCAAAATCATGGTTAGTACAGTTGTCTGTAAGCATTGAGCATAAATGTTTCAGTTAAAGTGACACAGAACAGGAGAGAGAAAGCATTCCTGGCACTTTACAGGTGAGGGGTTGCAGCACAGAATTAACCTTCACTGGTTTCTTAAGAAGTTGTTGGTACAGCTCTGTGAATGCATAGTGCTAGAGAAGCAAGTCTAAGGACTTGAGCTCCTAAGCAGTTGGATAAAGGAACAGTTCTTTCATACTCTTTCTGCCTTTGAAGTGGACATGTCAATGGTAGAAATTCCTTTATTCTTAGCAGTTTTGGGGCACCATCCTTTTTCAGTCATTGGGCATGTTGATCAAAGGAGGAAATGAAGTAGTTCTCATGGTTGGAAGATGAAGACTGGACTCTGCAACAGCTGTGGCTCCTGGAGTAATTTCCTGCTGTCAGGTTTGTGTTCCGTATTAGAAGATGACAGCACTGGGCAAACTTGACTCATGAGCTAAAAAAAATCGAAGGGCATCCTGGCATAGGCTTTTTGCACTTGTGGTGGGAAGAAAAGTTTTGTGGAGCTTTGACATTATTACTGATAAACTTAGTGCTGGCATGGTTGGACTGTTTTATTGGGGACATGTTGCTGGTTTTGAAGTGATTGGTGTGAGCTAGAAATAGCATGGTGTAATACTTTCTCACTTGCGTTTGCTCAGTGCTGCCGACTCACTGACGGGACAGTGTCTTGACAAGATAGCTGCGTCGTCTTCCCACTAGACGAGCATGCTAGATGACTTGTATGGAGCCCTACCTGGCAAAGACAAAGCCAGCACACAGCACATGAAGCTGGAAGCATCTCGAATTCTAAATATAAGTTCTAAATGACTTTCCTTTCATTGATGCATATGCAGCCAAGGTCAGGGAAGAGGTGACTAAAAAAAGAAAAGATGTACATGCGAGATTTAATTTCAGAACTACCTTCTGAACCTCCAAAAACACGGTATAAGTGAAAATTCTTTCTCAGATACTCAGTAGCCTCTATAAGGTGAATGATACCATTTTGTTTCTGCTCTTGTTTTTTAGTTGATAAAATTAAAGTGCATTTGGAGAGAGACCAGTCTTATTTCCAAGAATTACTCCTTTCTTCTTCTCTGGGTTGAAACTTTGTAGTGGGGATGTGGTCATTCTTTCTCCTTGTTTTGTTTTTACTTCCTCTGTGAGTTTGCAGAGGACTTTTGATCCCTGGACCGGTTGTTTAGCATTTTCAACCTTCATCACTTACACACAGAAAAGGAGGAGGAGGGTGTTTTTTGCAGCTATTGCTGTTCTCACTGGCCTGTTCTTACCAAGTGTTTGCACAGATGTAGCAGCTTTGTCATAAACAGTAAAGCTGCCATTCACTGTTGCGGGCGTGCATTTGTGAGGCTTCAGAGACTGATGTGTAGCTTGGACTCTAATCATATCTGGTTGTCAAGAGAAAGCTCGATCTGATTTCTGCGCCTGATCAGTCACTGACTGATACGACAGTCCATGTGTCCGAAGTGTTGAGCAGCAGGTAAGTGCTGACACTTTGATTGGACAGGCCACCGTTTGGGGATTGACAGCAATGTCTGCAATGACGTTGGAAGAGCAGCCAAGAATTTACTTTCAGTGGACAAATGGGATTAGTTACTATGTTTAGCTGACATTAAGCTATAAATTATCTGAAAGGTGGAAAGAGATTCCACCCAGAGTTCATGTAGAATTTCCATTTACTGATCTGGTTGCACTGGGTCTGAATGTTTACAAGGGTCTTCCTGTACCATGTTGTGTATGGTTTTGCTGTATGTTCTTAGTACTTAATTTGTTACCCCATCCAAAGAACCCTGTTAGAAGTGAGACCTGGTCTTCCCAGGTGCTGTGGAAGGCCATAAACTCTAGCCCTGGGGGGGGAGGTTACATTGTATTACCCTTTTAGTCAGGTGTTTGCTTAAAATTAGACCAATGAGTGTTTGTGCTGGAGGAGTTTCTGTTTAATGATAATTTAATGTTTACTGGATGCTTCATCTAATTCTTCTGTCTGTGGGGTACTTGCACCCATGCATTTATTACAGTAGCTCTTCAGTTCTTTTCAGAAGTGGACAACAGTCTGCCTTATTCAACTCGAAGATGGGTGACCATTGGTGCTGTGTAGGCCTCTCCAGTGTTAGGTACCTGCTTGTAAGAAATTCTCAGCACTGACTCACTCTTTATCTGTTAGTGTAATACCAGCCTCAGCAGTCCTCTGCTTGAGTTTTAGGGGGTTTTATATACCTAATAATACTCATCCTCCTTCCTCGGCAAAAGTCAGTCACTGTCTAATCTTTTAAGATACAAGTGTGTAAAGCAAGTATAGCAGAGCTAGCATCACGTGTAGGTCTCGCATCACGTGTAGGTCTCGCATCACGTGTAGGTCTCGCATCACGTGTAGGTCTCGCATCACGTGTAGGTCTCGCAAGAGTTGACCTTCAGGAAGATGTTTATCACAATCCCTACATGACAAGAACTTGCGTTTTTTAGGTCATAAATAGCCTATTCCCTCTTAATTCACCTTTATGCAATTCAGAAGTGTAGGTGTTGTTTTGTCTTGTCTAATAAGTTATATTTTATTCATTTAAGTGACCTCAGTCAGTAAAGTTTGCTGGTATTGCTTTTTAAATTTTTTTTGTCCATAAATAGCTCTGACAGAAGATAGTGGGAAGATATTCCAGTCTCTTAAGAATAGGCAGTAAATACAAAATAACTGTTAGCTTTAATAAAAAAGTCATTTCCTTAATTCATTCCTACCTATTGTAATTTGTGGCAGGAAGCAGCCTAATGGTTTGGTGCATTAAAATGTCGTGCAGATTTTGCTCTCAGCTGTTGTGTATGGCTACTTTGTCAATTGTCTAGTACTGGAGCAGCCACAATTCCTGTTTGAAGTGAACCTTTGGAAGAGGAATTCAATGTACTGCTCTACAAGCTTTGGCTGGCCTTTTTTGTTGCAAAGGTTTTGCAGCTGGAAAGGGAAAAGTTTCAATGGTCGCAGTCTTACAGCTGCCAACTGCTTTGCCCACATGAGTTTTTCGGAGTGGTTGGACAGCTGGTTTTCTTTTAGGGTGCTCTCTTGTTGCAACTCTTTTTACTGCACTTGTTATTGCTATTTCTCATAGAGATTTAATTTTTTGTGCATTATGAAGGATACCCCTTGGTTTGAGTGAGGATCCTTGAGGTGAAGTTTTGTGGAGCAACAGAGTAGGAGAAGAGGAAAAAGAGGCTGGTAGTGCTTACAGTGCACAGGTGGCACTTACTGTACGACTTTTGTACGACTCCTAGTGCTGGTGAAAATTTATTTCAGAAACTGTCCATTAATGAACTAATTTTAAAATTGGCATATTTCAGAGTATAACAATTATAATTCTGATGTTGTGTACCAAACTTTATAGAGATTTTTGATACTTTGTCTGAATTCAAAGTACTCCAAATTGTTGAGAAGGATTGGAAGTTTTCATTCAGTTACTTTTCAGTTAATTTTTTTCTAAATCTTTAGTTATTCAGGCAGACTTGAAATTAGAAATGACCACCATGTGTATTGCCTTCCTGTGCAGAACCTACAGAGAGGTAAAATCTCAGATCCCAGGGCTTGGCTTTGTGCATCTCCACAGGTTAAAGTAGTATGTGCTTTCAAGCCTCAAGTGAAGATTACTCTAAATAGGAGAGTGGAAGGCTTAAACTAATTGTTCACACTCACGAGTTAGCTGTATGCATTTATAACCTGTGTCAAGGGTTTTCTTTTCAAGGGTACTTTGACTTGGTGACTTCTGATTTCTTGAAGCAGACTTCTTTTTCCATATGAACTGCTTTGGGTTACTGTTATTTTTCTTAGTTCCACGTGTACCTTGCCACCTGCCATAAAGGGTGCTAACAATATACTGCAGTCTCTTTGCTGTTTGACTTTTGTAAGTGTTCCTTTCCCAGTTGGTGATGTCTTCTGTTTCTTTTGGGAGAAATTGATATTGCTAAATTTATTTTGCTAAAACAGGAGTGAGAACCGTTCCCTAGGATGTATTCTTTCAGCAGGGAGGTGAACCAGACTTCATCATTTTGTTATCTTTTTTAAGCTCTAGCACTCGAGCAGTACCACGTAAGAATAATCATCTATGCAAATGCCATCATTTCATGCCTGACCATTTAAAAGGACTCTGAAATTCAGACAATTACAGAGTCAGCTTTTTTTTCCCCCCAACATTTTTCACTTAGACTAAGAGCCTTGGATATCAGCTTAAAGCAGCAGATGACACAATGTGTAAGTCATAAATTAATGTTTCCTATTGTCCATCTCCTTAGGGATCACTTGATTAAAACAAACAAAAAAAAGGTGGATGAAGGCATCCTCCTGCACTTCCAGTTTCACCCACTACCTCGTACGGGCAGTAAATAGCCTGCAAAAAATGTCGTTTGCTGGTGGATTGTTTTTCTGTTTATTGGAGGTGACATGAGCAGTGGGGCAGCGGCAAAGAGGCCATGTTGCCATTGCTAAATATACATCCCTGACAGTCTGATAATAGGTTCCAGGAAGTTCAGTGGAAAATTAAAACAAAGCAACATTTATAGCTGATTGAACTTGAAAAGCAGTTTTCATGTTGAATGGCAAATATGTGGACTTCAGCATTCCAGGAGACTGATGCAGCTCCAATGGATGGGCCTGACCTTGTGTGCAGAATGGACTGTGGACACAGCAGCAGGCAGAATGGCTTCATCTATAGAGGACTTCATGGGGAGGAAAAATTTGCTATCGTGCACAGAAATAGTTCTCACATACGCCTATATTTATACAGTGTCCACAGGTCTGAATAGCATCTTTCGTATGAGGGTTTTGCAGCCTGTTAGCACTACAAGAATGTCTGGTACTGGGACTGTCTTTGTCCCTGCCAAAGTGCTAAAAATATCCTGCCATCTATCCCTCTTCTGAAGCTGTAAGCCGAGTTTGCTTTTATTGGTTTTGTAAAATAAGGTGAATGTTTCAGATTGCATTCTCACCAGTGTTAAGGGGGTTCGAGTGTAGAGGGATCTATTTTATATGTCCTGCTTTCTGTGTTTAAAAGAAATCCCCCCCAAACCCTAAAATCCCAGAAAACAAATAACTTAGAAGGTATTTAATATGTAAAAGTGGTTTTTGTTGGTTTTGGTTCAAAAGACCAAACACTTACAGAAATTAAACTGATTTCTTGCTCAGAGCATTGTCAGTTCAGTTGCCGGAGTTCAGCTTTGGCAGCTCAAAAAGCAAACGACAGGCTGGATGACTGTCTTTCAGTGAAACCTGGCTTCTAAAAGTAGATTTGATGAAGATTCCCTTGTTTAAGGTAACCCAGAAATAGAATTTTTAAGTGAACTACTACAGGTTTTGAGTACATATTTTAGATTGGACTAGAGTAAATGTGGAAAGACGACTAATGACTCCCGTTTGGTCACACGTATAGGGTTTACTACTTTGTTTCTTTTGGCTGGTCCTCTGCCTCGGAGTCTGCGTGTTCAGTATTAAGGGCATGCATAGATGAAAACACATCCAGTGCTCTAGCCTCTTGCAGCCTCAGAAGTTTGACAGATGTTACTTTGCTGTTGGACCAGCAGTGATGATGTTTGAGGATAGCTTAATAGGAACTTAAAACCTTCAAACCTGGGGGTAGAGATTTCATATTTCTCACTCATTTATTTGTTTTGTGGGGTTTTTTTAGTAATAAATTTGAATCATGAGATTGACATTTCAGTTTTGTGGGGTTTTAAGTATCAAACTCAATATATATCAGTTTTAAAGTAGTCATTCTAGAGGTAAAAACTGTTGAATGCTTATGTGGCTATATTGGCTATCCGGTTACTTACCCTGAAAAATATATTCAGGAGTCTGCCTATATATGAATGTGCATTTGGAATGTCAAATGTTCCATCCATTCCAAAATAGGATGGCCCACTACACCAAGTCCTTCATCCAGCATCTGAAATGGTTTTATCTGCATGGCCTGTAACATACCTTTTAAAAGGTGTGTTGGGAATGAAGTTCTTGGATCGTTGAGGGCCAGTGGAGTATAAAACTTGTGTGCATTCCATCTTGTTGAATCTTGAATTTTCCTCTTTGTGCTTTCCTTAAACAAACAAACATAACACCCCCCCAGACCAAACCAAACAAACAGGTGTAAGAGTGTGCAATATGCCCTTCCTTGCTGCCAGGTATTTCTCATGAGAAAGAACAGTAGATTGTTTACAAATACAGAAAATGTCATTTTCATTTCTGCTCCAGTCTGCCTCTGGAAGGGTCGGACAATGCACTTTATGGGTCCCTTCCCATCCACTCAGCTGCATGTGATGCAGCTCTCCTTTAAGGCTGTTTGCTGGTGTTTAGCTTATGAACTTCGATGAACTGGCACCGTTCCCTCACATCCCTTATGTGTTAATGTAACACAAGTGCAAGACTCATTTTTATTGCAGAGGTCTTTCCTGTTCTGTCAGTTGTGAGCCACTTGCTTCCAAACGATTGTGTCGTATTCAGCTCTACACTGTATCCACACTGGGTTTTTGAGTGTGCTGGTGCACCTGGAGGACCAGCTGAACTGTTAAAGGCTTGTGACAGGCCTATACTCCAGTTTAACCCAACCTCTGACTGTTTTTTGAGGGCCTAGAGTTTTTCAGTGAAGGAGGGAATATTGCTGACTCAACGCCCTCTTTTCCATCTCCTGTTTTTCCCAGATAGTCTCCAGGATGCAGCTGTTTGACTGACTCGTGTAGCTTCTGTGGCGGTCTGAATTAACTGTGAGCTGTAAAAAGCTACTCCTTTTCCAGCACTCAACTGTATCTAAATTTACAGAAGACCAAGACTGACTTGGAATGTTTGTGCTAATGATTATGGCTGATATTCTTACATGTCGGTGAAGGTGGGGCCAGGACCCTCACGTTGGGATCTTTGCTGGCGCTATGATGAAATGCAGCACTCTGTCAGAAAATCAGTTTTAGTTGTATCAGTCCGTTTTTACATTTTAGTTTAACCCTGTAGAAGGGGCTTTCTCTGTTTTGTTAAGAACTCCTTCTGCTTGTAATAATCATTCTTACCAAGAACAAAGCAGGTCAGATCTGTTGGAGTCTGACATCCTTTTTAACCTCAGTGCAATGAGTTACCCCCCCCCACTCTCATCCTCTCTGAACACAGTTCATTTTAGCTGTTAGTTCCACAAACTCATTCAAAATGAGTAGTTTGTTATGAGTAATAAGGTGTGTGCTTTTATGTGAAAGAAAACAAATCGGCCGCTGCGCAAGCCTTTTGAATTCCTGAATGTGCTTGTAGATGTGGGTTACAGGAGAAGCAGATAGTGAGTGAAAACAACTCTATGCTGGATTGAGCTGCTCAAAGTATTTGTGGTGTTGTGTGTTTATTTATAAGCCTTTCTTTGCGGGGGATTCGCTGCCCTGTACCCTGGTAGAGGAGACTCCCAGGCAGAATGAGGAAGCCCTCATTAATCTTCGTGCTGTTGTTTAGAATTTCTTGTGCTGCCTGCTGCGGCTTCTGTTGGAGCGGGGACTGGCCTCTCTCACTGAATTGAAATGGCTAAGATTAATATTAATCCCTTTAATACTGCAGCTCATGATATAGTCATTAGGTGACTTGGAACTAATCCTGCCCACCTAACTAGTGTGATTTATTAAATACACATGGAGGATTTAGTGTGAATACAGCTTGGTGGAACAGGCATCAAATAAATACCGCTGTGTATCTGTGTTAATGCTGGCAGATTGGGACACAATTGCAGGACAGGCTAGGAAGAAACAGGAGTGCAAGGGATACTTATCATACGGTTCAATGGGGTTTACCTTTTTTGGATTAGTAGTAATGATTTTTCTAGCTGGACACATCATATGCCAAGAGGTAACCACAACCTAAATGAGGCTTAAAAGTTAGAATTAAGAGACTGGGAGAAGCATGGATACATTTACACGCTGCACTTGACAATAAAAATTGCTCGGCTTCCTTGCTGTGCTGTGAGGAGACAGCAGGTCCTCTGAGTTGTCTGCTGTGATCCTCCCGATGTGCTGTGCCAATTAACATCCTGTCTGCAAACATTCGAGCTATAGAATAGGAAGACAGTTAATTAGTACTAAGCTAATGAGCATTAACCTGCTATTTCTGAATAACAGAGGCTCCTGTTACAACAGTTTGGAAAAATCACTGGCTTTTTTCCATATGTGCATGATAGAATCCCCGCGGAATTGTTTTTGATGGGTTATTTACTGGTTTAGATTAAGAAAGGGTTGTTTAAAGAAACTGAGCAGAAAACAGTGGGTCTGGGCAAGGAGTGTCTGTATATATAGCTCTGAAGAGATGACTTCCCTGATCTCAGCCCTGGTGACATGCCCATTTTGACATGGTAGGGAAGGGAGATCAAAGGTAAATATGATCAATTTGTAGATGCTGGGGGTAGAAGATTGTGAGAGCTTAGGAAATAAAGCTGACAGGCTGCAAAATGCTGCATTGTGAGCAATACAGGATTCCTTGCTTATCCTAGAAAAAATCTCAGTATGAGCTGAAGTGACCATGCAAAAGCTGGCAAGGAAAGATAAAGATCTGTACACAAAGATTTTAAGCTCTTTATGCCTATCATTTTCTTTTTGCAGTTTGAAACTTTTTGGTTAAAAACACAAAATGTGAAGCTTTTCTTGAGACAGCTTCTTTTGAAATGCTTTCAGCAGCTCACTCACGGAGAAGGAATGAAAATATGGACCCAGTGTGGCCAGACCAGTAGCATTTAACATGTATGAGACTTCGTGGTATTTTTCTTACCTTTTGGCACTTGGGATCTGAGAATGAAGTTGTCTGGCACTTTAAGTGTGATCAGTTTTGTTTTGAACCATGTAATAGAAAGGCAGAAATGCTTAATTATGATGGCAGCAAATCGTTTTTCAGTGAGATGAGTTAAAATGTCGGGCCTGTTTCAAAGAGGGGATGGGACTCCGCTTGCCTGTTCAGTTGTCTTTATCAGTCAATGTGGGAATACAGCTGTGACTTCTCATAAGAGATGCAAGGTCATGCACTAGTTCTTCAGAGACCATATACAATTTCTGATAGAATAAATCTGGTTGTAGCTAAGGAAATTCACAGTATGCTAAATATGAGGCTTGCTGAAGTGTATGTTTTGGTCTTGTACATTCAGGGGTTTTTGTTGTGTATTGTCATTGGTTCTGAAATAAGGTAGCTTAATTGTTATAAGATTGTCAAACTAATTGCTGTCCTGTTAATGATTTATCAAATCAATTTACGCTTTTTTATTTTCTCTAGATTTTACTGAGTAATAGTAATAAATCTCTGCCATTCATGTTTTTTCCTCTCTGACTTTGAGGTACCTTCTTCCCCAGCCTCATCCCAAGCCCCCTCCGTAGTGCTGCTACAGCTTTTCAGTGGCTAACAGAACAGTGTAAAAGATTTGTTTGGAAGACAGTGAAATTTGATATGTGTAGGAGGATCCATGTATCCTCTGAAATCTTGTGTCTTCTGGGCTGTCGATAGTTTCTTAGCCAATATCTAACAACCCAGTACAGAACAAAGCCAGATTCTAGGTGGCCTTTCTCTCTGAGAGGCATCTAAGGCATTAGGGTCTGTAGCTAACTACAGTTCTGTAATCACTGAAATTCAAAGATGAGATGCAGGTATATGTTGCTTGTGTGAGCACTGTGGTAGGTAGTTGTGACAGGAAGGACAAGTCACTGTCAGTATACAGAAAAGAATATAAATGAACACCTGATTGCAAATCAGCTAAATAAAATAAACTCAGAAAGTACTTTTACTTTCATGTGATGTGATTTGGGGATGAATCATGTCTGTTTTACTTCAAGTCTTGCTTAATTTCTTTGGAAGAGGACACTGGGGAAAGAGGCATGTTTTTGGGTTTTTGTGTGTTGGGTGTGGGGTTGGTTTTTTTTGTTTGTTTGTTTTTGAAAGTTGGTGTGTCCATTAATGAAAAGAATTTGGATTGTGAAACTTGGTACTCAAGGTCAGCTGGGAAGCCTGTTACATAGCCATGGTGAGAGCAAGTGAGTAATACCTTTCTTTGAGGGTGTTTTGTAACCTTTTAAGTCAGTTTATGTAGTGAAATGGATAGTGAAAACTGAAGCAGTGATTTACACTAATCTGCTCGCCCTGCATTTACTAGTTCCTGTCAAGGCGGCATGGCTAGAAAATGGTCCTTACATACTTAAACAGAACTTCGTGGGCATTTAGGAAATAGAGGCAATAAACCAGATAAAGACTGCCCTAGTTAATCAAGGTCTTACCCGCCTACCTTCTTTTTAAATGTGAACATATAATAATCCCCTTTTCAAAAGGGCAGAGCAGAAGTTCTCTGCCCTGACCTGGCACAGTACTGTCATCTCCAGGATGCCCAACAATCATGCCCACTTCTACTTCAAATATTTTGTCTGCTAACTTTCTGCTTCTCCCTATGCAGTTGGGTGAAAAATACTTGGAGGAGAAGAAAGTGTTACTATATATTTAATCTACTATTATTTACTGATTATAGGAAAGGTAGGTATAGCTGCTAGCCCCTCTGTACCTGTGTTTTTGGCATAACCCCTCTTGAGATCTCTCCTTTTGGTAAAGATACATCTCTTTTCTTTTTTTCCCTTTTCCTTTTTTAAATGTTTTCCTGCTACTCTGTAACAGAACAGTGTTCAGTTAGAATAAAACCCCCTATTACAGATACAGTTATTGTTGATTTTGTCCATGCATTCTGCCAGACTTTCTCCAGACGCTGAAGTATTCCCTAAAACACTGATCTGTCTCTCCACAATTTACTAGTCTTCATGCCAGTGTGGATGCAAACAGTACGCCATTCCCTCGCCCAGGTCTGTCTTTATGAGCAAGCAGAATAGGTCATACCAATCATTTCTGAAGCTTATGAAGTGGCTTTCAGTAAAGATATATCCTTACTGAAAGTAGTGGTGTGCTTAGCCAGTTAAAACTTCTGTGAGAATCATCCACATCGTGAAATTCCGTATTCTTGTCACTGTTGACTAAAGGATCGCAGTCTGCTTTGCTTGTTCCTTTTGCAGTCCATTGCTTTCTAACACTTTCTCTATCACACAGGCCCATGGCTGTAGTCTTCTAAAAGTATATAGGTCTATTTAGTCTGGAAAAAGCTGAGGGGGACCTAATTCAGTCTTCTGCTACCTAAAGAAGGATCACAGCAAAAGACAGAGCTGCTTCTCAGTGGGCTGAGATGTATAGTCATGAATTTCTAACAGGAGAGATTCCTGTTGGGCATAGGGGGAAATGCTTTCTAGGGAGAGTTAAATACTGGGACATGGGAAGAGAGTAGAATCCCCATCTATGGGGACTCTTAAAGTTTGACTGACCAAGGCCTTGCACAACCTGATACAGCTCCAGAGCTGTCCTTTGCCTGAGCGGGAGGTTGGAGTAGGTGACCTCCAGAGACCTGTTCCAATCCGAACACCTCTGTGGTTCTGTGCTGGTTGATCTTAGTAATTCTTAATCTCCACTGCGTAGTTATTTCTGACCAGCTGAATGCTGCCTCTTTGTTTAAAGTATAACCAGACAGTCTTCAAAATCCATGTGCATGTGCACACAGACACACTCTTCCCTGTTCGCTCTCTCCAATTCCTCCTTTTATGTACTTGGATGGCACAGATATCTTCAGTCTCAGTCAGATGACTTCTGTGCTGACACGACTAGTCTTAAACAGCGGCATCAACTCTACCAGACCATAGGCTTGACTTTCCAGTATGTTTCAAAAAATTGTGAGAGCAGGGAAGGGAAGGGCTACTTCCTTCCATTTATTCTCCCTGCCCTTGACACCTCATCTCTGCTTGAAATGAGGAGGGAATCTGAAGGGTTCTGCTGTTCCCTCAAGCATGTCATTATCCGTTTGAAGGAAGCTAGCAGGTGAAGCAATATATAAGGAGCATTTCTTTTTCTCGGGCTCTCTCAAATGCACACAGTTGTGGATGTTTGTACTCAACAGAACCAGTGTGAAATTTAGTCACAGCCAGAGCATGTGTTCCAATTTTCCAGTGAAACTTTCTCCCAGCTGTGGGTTAACCCTTTATCCACTCTGTTTTCTGCCTCTCCAGCATTTAGGGAAATTTCAGTGAGCACTTTCTGTGACTAAGGAAGTCTTGAGAGCTGGAAAAGAATTAGATCTCAGTGGTCATATTGGCGGTGGGAATAAAGTTAAGTAAGGTTGGGTGTTGATGTGATGTATGTAGGAGTTTTTAAATCATTTCTTTAAAACAATTGAAACATTTGTATTTTTCAAGCTTGTTACACAATCCCTGCACCTCTCCATTTTTGCCCAGTGCTAGTGGCAAACTTAAACTGAAGTTAAACTGCCTAGAGTAGTCTGTAAGCGGAGCCTACGTACTGTTGCAAAGGCTCTCACCCCAGTAAACTGCATTCATCTTAGGAGTTTTGCCATTCTAACTCGTGGGTTTAAATGACGTTCTTAGGGGAAATGCTGCAGTAGCTCTGTGTTGACTAGGGCTTTCCTGTGCATGAAGCAGACTGTTGTGCTAAGAGTGAGGGTTTCCTCCCTGTTTGTGGAAGGAATCTGCTTGTAAGTATATTCTAGTTTCAGTTTTGCAAATCACTTGTTGAGACATCTATTATAATGAGGAATAAATGTGTTTGACTTTATTTCTCTGCATGGGAAAAGCGTGTCTTGAATCATACTTTTGAGTTATCAGTGTGTCCTCCTGTAAAAGAAGGAAGCTTCCCATCAGTGTGCTGGTAAATAAAACTGCCAATTTGCCTCTCGAGGGAATGGTTCTTTATATTTCTAGATTTAAAACCCTTATGTTACTGTGGTGAACAACCCTAGTCTATAGTGTCTAGTATAAAGTGATTCCAAATAGAACAACAGTGTTGAGTTATATTTTTACGCTGTTCTTTGGAACAGTGTTGCCACAGATGTGGTAGATAACATGCACACAGCACTGCCCATAGTAATCATCATGAGGCAGAGGGTGAATAAGATGCTCAGTTGTAGAGGGGATGTGGTACTTTGTAGAATACTGGCTTCAGCTGCTTTATATCTTTGGCTGTATTAAGTTATGTTGTGGCTTCCTTTTCCCACTGCTGCTCTCTTCACTCATTTCTCTATTTGGATTCTTTTTGTACTGTGATTCTGTTCTTCACAGAGCAGGAAAATGACATCTTCAGACTGCCTGCTGCCAGATCACAGCAGTTTCAATTGGACACTTAAAAGCTGAAGCAGGTGCTGGAAACTCTATTCTCCCTTTGGTCTGATTCATTGAGTGCCAGTCTTCAGCTGAGGAATGGGGAGGGGAGGAGAATTGATTTTTGTGACTAAAATCTTGAAGTAATTAATATTTGCAGTGCTTCAAATAGTAGTGTGAAGGCTCCATAAATTAACTCTGAACTTAATGGCACTTGAGAGGGTTGCACTGTGACTGGGGGAATTGGTCTAGGTCCGAAGTTGTGACTCGGGGACCAAGATGCTGTTTGATGACATTAATACCTACGGCAGATACCGTATCTTCTTAAGAGAAGACAGGACCAACATGCTCTATTTCTGCTAATTTTCTGCAAGCCCCCAGATTTGGTAAACTGGGGAGGGGGGTAGTGGTGGTGTTCAGGTGTTGTGTGGTAGTGTGTGGTTTTTGGGGTTTTTGTTTGGTGGGTTGTTTTTTGTTTTCAGTCACATCCAGAGTCTGCAGCTTCTGTTTAAAAGACTGATTTAGAAAATCATGAATGTTTTCTAGGGATAGTTCTGGAATGAACTCCTGCTTTGTATTTAATTATTGCTGATACTAACCAGTAGAAGACCTGGGAAGGGAAACCCTTTAAGCGGTGAATGTTAGAGTGACTGCATTCATAATGTCCTGTGTCAGAGGCTTTTTGTTTTCTGGTAAGCACAAGTCAGAATTGGAATAATTGAGGTAGGAAGGGATCTCTGGAGGTCCTCTGTTCCAATCCCCTGCTGAAAGCAGGACCAGCTTGGAAGTGAGATTGTGTTCAGGGTTAGAGCCAACTGAATTCTGAATATCTCCAGGGATGGATCTCCCACAACTCTGGGAAAACTGTTCTGGTGTTTGGCCACCCTTCTTTAGAAAATGTCTTTCACAATATCTAATGGGTATTTCCCTTGTTGCAGCTTGTCGACTGCATCTCGTACTCTTCTGCATTCTTCCATTGCTTTATTCCTATTAGAACAGACTCTTTTCCTTAAAGAGTAAGGTAATATGAGAATGAAGAGACATTCTGGCATGTTTGGACTAGGTTGGATACTTTTTTATGTGCTGTTTGGGAGAAAAGGCACAATGAGTGCTCTGCTGTGGGCTTTTTCAAGGGCTAGTGTTGATTCAAATATGGCCCTGTAAGCTCTGGGTTTTCTTGACCTTGTAACAAAAGTAATGGCTGTGGTATAACAGCAAGCACTCGAACAAGATTATCAGTTGAATTTGTATACTTGTTCCAAACCTTGATCTAGAAATCGCAACAGTCTTTGAATGCAGGGCATTTACTTCTCTGGTTTATCACTCAGCATTGACAGGTGGAAGCAGTGCTAGAGGAGGAGAAAACCCCACAGCTGATTAAGGGGTGTCTGAAGAATGATTTTTGTAATGCTGAAGGGGCACGAGAGATTAAAGTATTTTGAAAGGTTTATCTAGCTGTTTGGAAACCTAATTGAGATGTTACAGACCAAGACCTTTTTGTAGAAGCCTTGTATTCTCATGTCTCAGGAATCTGGACCAGGACTTACTTGTAGGTGTTTTCAGAGCAAATACTAGCTCGTGTCACTTCCAGTTGTTCTCAGAGAGCAGTGAAAGAGTTAAAGTAAAACATGGGTTGGATTGTTTTAACCACCCTTAACAGGAATAACTTTTGCTTCTGCTCATCATGGATCCTCTTGTCTGTTGCTTTTTTTTTTTAAACATTCTTTTTAATTCAGTGTGATAAAACATCCGTTATTTGTAAGTTGATTGAGCATAACGTATTTCATTATAAAATGGTCATCCATCACTGGAGGCTGGGGACTGCAAAAAACATTAACTGTGCACTTTTGGCTGGAATGCAGCTTCTCCAGAATAATGCAGCTTCTGTGTAAAGTATGCAGCATAAAAAAAATCGACTGTTCAGGAAAACAGGTGCTCGCCTTGCTCTCCCAGAGCTTTGGGATTTCATCACACGTTTTTGGAAGGGCTCTCGAAGTCCTTCTGTTACCTAGAGTCACTGTCTGGTTTTAAGCACTGGCCTCAAAGCTGAACAAAATGCTGCTCTGTGTCAAGTGGTTTAATTCTGACAAGACTGAGAATTTACTGGCTCTTTAACTGCTGCTTTTTAGAAAGTAATGTATGTTTTCTTCCCCTCATTCATTAGATCCTCTGAAAGTTAGTTGCCTTTTTTTTTTTTAAATTAAGTTCCTTAATACTGACACCCCAAAGGTGAGTGGCCAAGCCCTGCCAAGTTGTTTTTAGATGTGACTCTAGTGTATCCCTGTTAATTTCCTTGATACTTCACAAACAGAATGACTGCCTTTCTGTATGATAGATTATAAATATTATTTTGATCATAACTTGTGTTATACAGTGTTTGTCATATTTCCCTAGCTTAAATATGAACTGGAAAAACAGCTTACTGCATGAAGAGTCTTAGTTAACTTTTGGTTTGGGGAAAACATGGGATGCTAGGGCAGGAAGCATTTGTTGGACTGCTGTTACTGGGAGCTGCTTTTTTGAGATTATTTCCAGATAATCTGATGGCACAGCACTGAAAAAAGCCAGATGTGCCCCCTGTTCATATGAGGAATTGAAGTACAGATGAAGTGACTTGCCTGAGAGCATGAAGGGGAGATGAGTGGCAGAGGCTGAGAGTAGAATGGTTTACCTATCTGTGATCAAGGACCTTGCTACCATCTGATGCTCAGTTTATTTGCGTATGTGCTTAGGCCCTTTTTTTTGTCAGAGCAAATTCTGTAGATCTAGACTTGAAATTCAAAATCTGTCTTTGCCTTCATATCAGTTCTTGGGAACAAACACTGTTGAAGTATAGGGGTTCCACCCCAGAGGTCATGGTAGCAGCAATGCTAGGGGTGAGAGGTTAAAGCAAAGTTGTGTCCACTGACCTGTTCAGTGTGTGTTGTGTACGGCACTTGGAGAGCCAGGCTGCGTTGTGCCCTAAGGGAAGGAGAGAGGGATTTAAGAAGCCTACCTAAGTGTGTGAACTGGGGGCTGGCTTCAACAAGCAGCCCTGTTTATCTATGAGTTTTCTGCTGTGCTGTCGCTTTTGCATCACTTTTGCTGGACAGCGTGCAGTCAGTGATGGCCTTTCTGAAGTTAGGACAGGATCACTCAGTTGAGCTTCTGAAGCACTCTAGTGGTTTCTTCTGTCATGGGCATGTACTAGATCAAAAACATCAGCAGTAGACTGCAATAGATCTATTTGGCACTTTCTTAGAGTCTGTAACCAGTATTCTCTTTATATGGTATAGTGCTAGTGGTCTGTATAACAAGGAGTTACTAATACTCCTTGTATAAGCCTGCTGCTCAGGATAGGGGTTATCTGTCGTCTGTTAAATGACCAGAGAAGCTGATGCAAGAGGGAGCAGGACCATGGGGTTGCTGATGTGATGCCATACTATACCTGAATCTTTATTTGGTGTTTGCAGTCTTCCCAGGAGACACATGAGCTGTCAGTATACACATGAACTCTTTCTGCCCTGAAAAACTTTGTCTAAATTGGGAATGTTAAGGATGTGAGCAGAAAAAATTTTGCTCTGGATTGCAACCGATAGTTGACCAAAGGTGTTGCAGAGAGAGCTGTGACAGTTTGGTGCTTCAGAGTATCATGTTGCCTTATGGAAATAGGTGCATTCATAGGCTGCCTGTACTTGTGTGCATTCTGAAATAGTAGCATAAGTAGGATTTGTAGCATCGTTAAGAGCTCCTGATGGGAATCACATCAAAATCCTGGATAAGTTTATAGAACTGGGTAGAGCACAATGTGAAATCTGAAAATCCTAAAATGCTTCAATTTCTGTCACATCAGCTTCTTCAGACAGTGCAACTGGAACAGAAGTATAGTGTTTAAACTTATTGGATGTAAGAAAAAAGTGTTCTTGGCAAGTTTTCTTGACAAAAAACCAATATCCCACCTGTGGTTTAACAATGCCAGTTATGGACCTTGCCAGCAAAGATCATCTCTTGTGGGGAAACAGCTAGTTCACGTTGAACCCTAAATGGCACCAAAGTCTTCCTGCTTGGAAGAGGAGTCATTCCGAACTCTCTGTACTTTATTTCTGCCGAAGGCATATAATTTCCATTTAATTAAGTATATAGATCCTCTGAATCCAGAGGAGCAGGCAGAATAGGAATAAAAAAATACCTTTCCACCTTTCACCTGTTAATAAACTTTGTTCTTTCCTTTGGGATGGTACTTTGACCCTAGTAGTTAATGGGATTTGTTAATGGAGGCTGAGTTACTGTCTTCATATTCAGATATGATGAAGTATAATGCTTAGGATCCTAAGTGGTAGAGAAATTAACTGTATATTTTCCTGTCCAGGCTGTAGAAAGGCCAAGTAACTTTTTATGAATGTGTGTAATACATTCATTTCTTCACATAGGTTTTAGGTCAACTTGATACCTCACAGACACTTACTGTTTTACAGGTGATGCCTGATTCCAGGTCATGGGGGGGTGTGTGTGGGTGTGTGTAGTATTTAATGGAGTTGGGGTCTGATATAATACTGTTTCCACAATGCTCATCTTATTTGGTGGTCACTGAAGCTGAATTGCACTCACAGATCTCTTCAGTTGCAAAAACTTTAAATGAGTGTTAACTGAGGCTCTGCGTCCTTTCATGCACCATGAGCACCTTGTGTCAGGTCGCTCTAGCACATAGCAGCATGCAGAAATTAATTTCTTTCCCGAGTTCATTCTCAAGAATATAAGATTCACTTGTTTTCATTATTCTAGGAACTGAGCTGCCTTTGGATGGAAGCAGCTTGAATTTCTGCTTGTGTGTGCATATGCTGTCTGTACACTGATTGCTTCAATTATTGCTGTGGGGGGAAAAGTTGTTGCTTAATATTTTTACTGTTGCAATGTCTTAAGGCAACGGTTGGATTGACTGCCACCAGGCTAGTCTCTTCTCCCTTTTGCTTTTGTTCTCTGGTGTCCCTTTTCCACCCGTGTAGGTTTGAAACTAATATTCCCATGACATTTTTATGCCCTGCTTTGCCTGTGGCTTCTATTTTGCATCTGTGGTAACTTGGTGTGTTGGTGCCTGAGCTCTAGGCAATTGTGTCTTGTACTTAGGAATTTTACTTTTTGGTAATAACATGGTGAAGCACAGTGTCTCACAGATTGGTTCAGGTTGGATAGAAGAATTTGTGTAAATCATAGCAGCAAGGTACATTAAACTTTGGAGAGATTTTTGTCATTAAAAGATTCTCTTTCCTCTTGGGCCATCAGGCTTTTCTTCATTTCATTCTTCGGATTTTGTCTGTCTCACTGATGCTTTTAGATTCTGTGGCAACACAAGAAATGCCTTGGCTTGTTTGGGATTTGTTGTTCTTCAATTTCCTTTTAATTTTTCCCCTTGGCACTCATGTGCTTCCCTTGAGGAAGGGGTAAACAAAATGAGGTAACATCCAGACAGCTAATTGATGATAAAACTGTAATCTTTTTCTCCAGCTGCTTAGAAATAGTGGAGCTTTCTTTTCCACAACATAGTGAATTTGCAATGAGAGCGCTATTCATAGTGTGGTAGACTCACAAAGCTGTGGAGAATTACTGTGCTTTAAAATACCACGGAAGAAGTTTTAATTTCTCCTGGGCTTTTAAATTGCCTACTTAGTTTGGGCCTGGTACCGTGTGAGATGTATAAAATACCACAGTGAAACAAGTCCAGTGACTGAACAGAGTTCTGTAGAGTGTCACAACCTAATTGCTCTTCCTTCGACATGTGCCAATTTCTTTTAGAGGGTAAAAACAGTGCTTAACTTGACATACATCAAACTTAGGCTGTCAGTAAGATGGACGGATCAGTCCATCCTCTGGACTTGGCAGTGTGCAATGCAATTCCCCATAGGTTTCATTTAGTCTAGCCAGCCTTGTTAGAGTGGCCATGCTCTCTGTCTTGTATTAGGAGGGAACCTTGGGAAACCGGGCCCTAATTCACAACAGCAGCAAGATCAGTAACTATCAGCGTTTGGTCAAGGGCAGATGAATTTGTCATGGGAGGACTGCTTTTTGTTTTGGTTTAGTTTGTATTAGTAATTTCATTTAGAGCTGAATGTCATTGGATCAGAGGAGTGCCTGTGGGTTCTGAAGCTCAGAGCTCGTGCTGGTTCATCACAAGAACTGGCTGTTGTCATGTGTATAGTGATTTTCTGTAAGAAATCTTTTAAAACAATTTCATCTGGTTCTAAACAGAGACAGAAGGTGAAGCTTACCTGCATTTCACTCATCCTGTTCTCATGGGATGTTTGTTTGTTTGTGGTTTTCTTGTTTTGTTGTTTTGTTTTTAAGACTAGATGTTAAATCTCTAGTTACTTGTGAAACTCATAGCGATTTAGCTTACTGAAGGACTTTTTCCTTGTAGGTGTATGTGCAGGTTAATTTCTCTTCCCTGGAAGTTGTTCAGAGCTTCACTTACTCCAGTGTGTTGGGGGTGACCCTTCAGAAAGGGATAGTATGTCAAATCAGATTTTGTAGAGCTGTTGAGGAGTTCAGTTTTCTGGAGTAGGACTAAGCACCATTACACCTAGCACTAACAGTTCAGAGCTTGCATCTGTCTGAAAAAGCCATAAAAGTAGTTGTGTATTCCAAAACCTATCAGAGGCCCAGGTCAGCTATATTCCCCTATCTCCTTTCCCTGACAGCAATCAGCCTCTCTATATTGGAGATCAAATCTTATTTAATTCTGAATTTGCATGGGTGGCTTTACAAACCATTGGGTCTCATCTAATCTTTCTCTGGGATGTGCTAGCATAACCAGGTGTTCCTCTAGTATGACATAGGAGGAAGGGTTTCTAGAATACAAGCATGGATTAGCATTGAAAGTATGCTTAAAAGTAGATGGGTATTACTGCTCACACTGGCGATAAACACACTCATGGAAGATCAATTTGGAAACAGTAGCCTTTTAGTGGGTAGAGTTAATGGATTTGTTGCCTTTCATCAGAATAGTCATGGTCCTTTCAGAGGTGTTCAGGTCACAGTGTGGGAGGAAATACGCTAGGATTTGCAGCAAGGTGTTCACCTGGTGATCTTCAACCTTCCTATGCCAAATTACCCCTCAGTTCACTTTAGAAGTACTCTTGTTTTGAAGCAGACCCTTTTGAATATAACCTCTGACTAGTATGTGTTAACCATAGCTCAGAAAAAGTTTGTCAAGATGCAGTTACTCCCGTCTCTGCTGTCTCCTCAGTGCGAAGAAATAAGAGCAGAATTAAACAACTTTAACTTTTGAAGTAAGCTGCTATCCCAACAACTTTTTCTTTTTTTTTTTTTTTTTTTTCCTACACTCAGCAATTTTTGTGACTGGCATTAAAAATTCCAGGACAAGTGAGTAGCCATGTCTGGGCTTAAGTCCATCTGGAGAGAAACCATGAAAACTTGCACTTTGTGTAGCTCCATACTTCCTCTTAATAGCATTTATTTTCCTTGTGAATAAGGTGAGTATCTTCTCATAATATGAAAAAACACTTGGAATAACAGTGGAGGCAGAGCTGGAGTTTTCAGTGTAATTTTGGCTGAAGATACTCTAGCAAGTACCTGCTTATGAAAACATGCCTAGGGATTTTTAATGGGCAGTCAAAAATGCAGAATTTGATGGCATGAGATGAAAACCCTGATAACTAATGGCTAAGACTGGTGGGATTGTCAGTGCTCCTGCTTCGCTGGTAGATGTAAATAATTCCTATAGAAGATAATATTTCGGTTGAGTTTATGCTGCCATGACCAGAGGATATCGAGAGTCAAATGCTCAGTATGCAGTCTGTCATCCTTCCCCAAAATAAAAATCTCAATTCTGAGGGGCGCTTGAGATCTCGGTGTGATGGACAATCATTTGTTAAAGTCATGTTTAATGAAAGGGAGATAAACACATGAAGCTGGAGTGTGACAAATGAAAGCATTTGCACCATTGTAATGAAATTAGGCAAACAGAACAGGCTTGACAGCTCTGGGTTCCCCCTGTCAAACTGCATTTGTAATTCTAGCCTTGCATTCATGTGTGGCTGTGAATGGCACTGTTTCCCTCTTGATATGGTGGGTCTGGGCCCCTGAATGACCACTTCAATTCACAGGGAATTAGCTTTGAAGAATATATTTTGCAGGCATACTGAAAAGGATTGCGGTTAGTTCTCGCTTCTCCTTTATTGGTTTGACTATCCTTAATTTTGAGCCTATGCTTACTTCTGTCATGTGTAAAGCTTTTGGTAACACTTACTGTAGTGAAGTATTGATTTCAGAGATAGACAAAGCTTCTTTCCACCCATCCTCACAGTGAACTTGTGTGCTGTGTGTGGTGCAATAGCTGGTGATATTTATGTGTTCTGGAAACTAGGATGAGGGCTTCTGGCTCCTCAGCTTCTCCCAAGCTGTCAGAATCCAGTTCTCTTCATCTATTAGAGCTTAGATTGGGATAAGACAATGATATTTTGGGGAACCTGCAGGAAATATCAGGTGGCTGCTCTTTGATGACCTCTTATTTATCAAGTTTATCAGACATTGCCATCATTATTTTCAGGAAGTACAACTAGAGATTTCTCTGATTGCATTAGCTGCTAGGTCAGACTACGTAAGTAGCAATCTGTTCTCATTTCAAATACGAAAATCTCTAGAAATGTGCTGTACATCGCGCCATGTTGCAGGGCTGGTCTAGACCTTACAAGAAAAAAAGACCAAAACAACAACAAAACCCCTTGGTGGGAGAGATGGCAGAGGATTCTTTTTCACTTAAAACCTTCACTGTACCAGGGCTGCATGGAAGGGAACATGTGTTCAGGAACAAATGAATGCAGATCATTTAGCTTGGCTTTTTTTACACTTATTACCCTACATTAATTGGCTGTTAGTGAATTGGAGTTAAATGTTGGACTAAACTTCCTAGCTAGAAGTTGGGGCATGTCTTTCATTGCAGGTGCAGGGTTTTAGTAAGTCTGGCGAATTTGCTTTCAGAGTAGGGAAACATTTTCCTCCTCAGCTCATCAGCTGTAGAGCTGCTGAAATTGTAGTTCATGAAATCATAAATTGTTTAGGCTGTAAAAGACCTGTAAGATCATCAAGTTCAACCCTTAGCCTAGCACTAGTCCACTACTAAACCACGTCCCTACATCTACACATCTTTTAAATACCTCCAGGGATGGTGACTCCACCATTGCCCTGGGCAGCCCGTTCCAACGCCTGACAACATTTTCAGTGAAGAAATGTTTCCGAATAACCAATCTAAACGTCCCTTGGCACAGCTTGAGGCCTTTTCCTCTTGTCTTGTTAAATGGGAGAAGAGACCAACCCCCACCTCTCTGCACCCTCCTTTCAGGTAGTTGTAGAGACTGATAAGGTCTCCCCTGAGCCTCCTCTTCTCCAGGCTGGACACCCCCAGCTCCCTCAGCTTCTTCTCACAGGAACTGTGCTCCAGACGCTTCACCAGCTCTGTTGCCCTTCTCTGTACACACTCCAGCCCCTCAGTATCTTTCTTGTAGTGAGGGGCCCAAAACTGAACACTGGATTCGGTCAACCAGTATCGTAAACAGGCCAAAGCCTGCCCTCCGGAAATCCAAGGTGGCCTCTCTCCTTACTTGTCCAAGAATTGAAAACTCCGTCATTTTCTGACCACTGTGCCCAAGCAGCCTTCAAACATCGCAGTTTTGCCAAGGGACCTAAAAACCAATATGCATGTACTGTTCTGGGGCTGTGACCTAACAGTTGTCTCTATGTTAAGCAAATTCAAGCTGTGCAAATTTTTAGAGAGGAACAAGTTACTGTAGTTCTGTTTGCTGGATTTGTTACTTTCTAAATTATCCAACAAATAATCTCAGGACTATCTCAAAGGAATTTCTCCTTTCCCTGTTATCCTACATTTTGATCTGGGTGAGATTGGGTATTTATTCCAGCAGTTAAGACTTCAGAAATGTTTTTGAAAATCTGAATACTGTGGCTACTCAGTACTTTTAGATGGTTTTAAGAGTCAAGTACAATTTTGTCCTTCTTCCTTGTAACTTTTCTTCTGTCTGACTTGCAGAGAGAGAGAGACTGCAGGGACTTCTCACCCTTCAGTGGAAAAGCAAAATGTTTTGGTGTTTGGTGGGCAAACTAAGAATAAAGCAGACAGAAAGTCACATAGGCCAGAAAGTCAGTGTTTGCAGAAAGTGTTTGAGGTTGAGCCAGGAAGCACTTGCTGGTACCTCAGTTTTCTGAGCATAAACTCCTTGGGCTCCTGAAGAGATGGCTTTCTGCTCTATTACAGCGTGATTTTTGTCTTTTTCTCACCTTAAGAAGAGGATGCCTGTTCATTGTACAGTTTGGTGCAGGGAAGATGACAGCACATGCTTCAAGCATTGCTCTTGCCTGAGCTCGTCTGCATTGGCGAGTGCGTGGGATACAACTGAGACAGCCTTTCTGAAGGCTGGGCGTCAGAGGCCAACAGCTGCTGCTAAGAGGAGTCCAGGTCATGTGGTTTGCGTTGCAGTTGCCTGTCCTGGGGACAAATGATGTTGAAATAACTTGTCATAAACAATTTTTTCTCGTTGGTTTACTCTGATTCGGAACGCATAGCCGATCCTGATAAGAGTCATTCAGGAGTGAAGAGTTGAACTGCCAGAGAAAGCAGCTTATGTGAGCGTTTTAGATCAGGAATGTGCCAACAGTGTGCTAACAATAAGAAACCTCTTCCGAGGGGGACCTGCTCCTGTACTTCAGGAGAAAGGGGACACCGGAGATCTGATGCAGCTTGTTTGCTGAAGTGCCAGAATGGCTGGATGGGATTTCTGAAATGGGAGTTAGGTGCTTAAACATGAATTAGTTGTTTAAATATCTTTATAGACATGTGTGTCTAAGCGCAAATAATCCATAGGATGAATGAAGGAAAGCACTGTAGTCTCAAAGGAATTCCCTCCTCATATTAAAATTGCCAGCCTGAAGAGATGGCTTTGTGATACACTACTCAAGATATTCTTTCCCTTCTAAATCTCCATGCACTGCTCTGGGCTAGCTGAGCATTTTTGGGTATAGTGCTGGAGCTGATCTCTGTTTGATTCCCTGAAATTTCGTTGAAAGGACCTGTGTGAAAGGAATGGGAAGTCCCCAAAGCAGCCCAGGTTCTTCATGTAAGAAGACTAAATCATGTTTTAATGTAACTTTCCCTAGCTTTGAGTAAATTGAAAAGGAAGGCTGCTTGTAAGAATCACTAGTGAAATGTTGATCTCCTTCAGTTTTTCCTCTTGTAGTACCCTAGGCTGAGCTCATGTTTGCCAGGCTGCTGGGTTTTGTGGTGGATTTTTTGTTTGGTTGGTTTTGACCTAGAGTTGAAAGTAGTTACCTAAGCAGAGAACCATCCCATGTTTTCTATTTCATACACTTGAGGAATGTCTCTTCCTAGGAAATACACTTGGAGAAACATCTCTATCAGTAATTCTCCAGTCTCACACGGGTTGTGGTTTCCTCACTTGTAATGCCTGAACCTGAATCTGGCAGAGCAAGAACCAGAGTGGAAAAAGCAGAGCTGCTTTGTTTTTTGGAAAGCCTTTTAAAAGTTCAAGTATGTACTTCCAAACATTCAATATTTACTTTATATAGCCTCTGTTCTGGCAAAGGAATTATCAAAGTTTTATAATTGATTTTACTGCCCTTTTGAGGTTCTTAGGTATTTTCAGGAGAGCATAGCATTGCTTTTACAGCTAGGTGCCAGAAAAGATCAAGTCTTTACGGAGTGTATCTTTCATAAAGTTTTAACTTGCCAGGCACAACAATTCCCTTTAAAGATTATGGTACTACCTTGCCGAAGTATAATGTTATTCAGTTCCTACTGTTCTGTGCTCTAGATTGAACCTGGGCTCTGGTTCACCTAGCATGGAGTGCACCTTGCAGTTGTAATTACTGCTCTGAAGGGGCTGGCAGGTTGGTTCTGGACACTGCTGCGTTCAGTATGTAAGGCTGTGAAAACCTTTCAGGGAGAGAACTTCTGAGCTCAACAAGATGGAGTTAAAAGGATTGATCTTTGACTTACTGACTTGTTTGCAAAATTTTTATTTGGTTAAAAATTTCCAAGTAGCTGTAGCGTCACTTTCAGATGCTGAGCTGAATCTTAAGCCCGTGAGGGTAATCTGCTTCAAGACAGGATACAGCAAGAATAGCTACAGTATGAGTGTTTTTCTGTGCTCCCAATCTTCCTATTGAAGCAAGCACTGCTACCAAGATTGAGTTCTGCTTTGAAAAGGGAGCTGGTGACCCATGTATGTCCTCAATGCCTGCAAATGCTGCTGGTAAGAAGAGTTCATTGTAGTAACTGAGTGAGTACTTCTCAGATGCAAACTATTAGCAGTGTGATGGTGTTTCACTGAAATGTAGATCTTCCAGACAGTAGTCCTTTGGCAGGTAAGCCTTGCACTAAAAATACTTACTGCTTAGTATATTTTAATTTATATTTTTTTCAGTAACACAGCACCAACTATCCAGTCTGAAACAGTTTTACAGCGTACGCAATCAGTTTCAGAGAGCTTAATGTAAAATGCTGTGTTACCATAATAGCTTGAGTGTCTGAGTATCAGGGAAGCTGGCCAGAGTTGCTGTGCAATCAACAGTATGTGCCTAAGTTAAATCCTAATTATGACAAGCCATTTTGGATCTTCCTGTAAGCTGTGAGTTTCAGTTAGACTGCAGGGGAATCTAATCTTTAACCACATCATGATTCACAACTTTAATTGAAAGAAATAAACGAAACTCCCCACACTTTTGTGAGGAAAATGTCTATTTGTTGTCCTAAGAATGGATTAATGAAGAGTGTGATATCCTATGTATCCTCTGATAGCAAGTTTGTCTTCATCATCTCATTCCACTTGTGTAGCTATGTACATCTGCCCAAGTCCCAGTTTCCTTACTAATCAAGATGCAGCTTTTCCGTCCTGGGCGTCACTGGATTGAAGGAGGCTGGAGGGATTGGCAGGATTATGATTGCAGTGACTGTTGTATAGAAAGGATCAGTTTTGGGGAAGAAGAGTCTGAGTGTTGATCCCTAGTAGCCTTACTATATTTAATGTTGTCCAAGTGCTTGTAACCAGACAAGTGGTCTATAAAGCACATTTAAATAAACATTGATGAAAGCATGTCTTATGATCCTCTGCATTTCCATGAGCTATTGAGAGGTGACACAATTGTAATGCCACACCAGGATATTATCTGACAAGTTGGGGGAGTTGTTCTTAAGCCAAAAAGATTGAATCATCACGTTCCTTTTAACCTCTCACAAGTTAGTGGTGTTGGCCTGATTTGAACTGATGGCTGAAAGGTAAGACTGCGTAATGAGTCCCAAAGTTCCTTATTTTAACTGCAGTTTTGCTTTAGTTAACAGCAAAACTATTGCACTTTCTCTGTGCTCTTAATTATTTAAAACAAAAAAACCCCTGCATTTTTCTTCATCTGCTTCCTCACCATAATTTGTCGCAGTTATGTCAACATGCTTTCTGATAGGCTTTCTACTTGGGTACTTAATCCTACTTTTAAGACTACTTTTCAATAGGAACTGTGATAAAAGTAAATTTTATTTGTCTTGGAATCAGGAGGGTTTGGGGTTTGTTTGGGTGGGGTTTTTTTGGGTTTTTTTTTGTTGGGTTTTTTTTTTTTTCCTTAAGGTAAAACAATTGAGTTATGTTGGTAGATAGAAGAGCTGCAGCTTGTGTAAGGATTCAGGAATTACAGGCTTTTTTCTCCCCCGCCTCAAAGAAGCTCATATGACAGATAAGTGCAATATTGGATCATCAAGAATATAAATGCCAGTGTTCCCGTGACACTCTTAGCCATTAGACTTGTTAACTTTTATTAGGAATAAAATGCACGTTTCAGGAAGTTGAGCCAAGTGTTTGTACTTAAATATTTCTGGTCTCAGGATTATCCAAGTTACTTTTAGTACACTCTTCTTTGCCTGAGTACTGGCTGTATTGTGGTTGCCTTCACCTACTTTTTAATGCTTTTTCTCTTAAATCCCCCTCAGGACTTGTCTTATCTTGATACCTTGTGTTGGGTTTTTTTTGTTTGTTTGGGTTTTGTTTTATTCTGGGTTTTAGGTTGGTTTGTTGGTGGGGTTTTTTTCATCACTATTCCTAGTTATGGCTGTTCTTTTCTGTATTTCTTTTTCATTCCCAAAGCTTCCATTGATCATCTTGAAAAGTTTCGGAAGCTCATTTGTTGTTCTTTCTCCAGCTCAACAGCTCAGTGCCTCTGCCTTTTTTGTATTGCATCTTTAGAGAGGATACTTACTGTCCAAAGCAATGAGTGGAGAGTGTCCTTTTTTCTTCTTTGGTTGAGAGGCTTATACAGGTATTCTGAGAACAGGACAAAAGAGTTATTAAATTTGTTTATCTTGTGGGTTTTTCCTGTTTTTGCCAAGCAGTGTTGCAGAAATGCAATTTGTATTCAGGTAAAGAGCTGCAAGAGACCCAATTAACCTGGTTGTATATTTGTACTGTGCATGTGATTAGTATGAGGCTGTATGTGTAGTAGGATGTTAACAGAAGTGGCAGAAGGTGAGGCAAGGTCTATGTAGTTCATGTGATCACACAATTCCGGGAGTACTAGGAGAGTGCAACTGTATCTGCCAATTAATTAAAGCATGCATTTAGGCAGCAGTGGCTCTGTGGTGTTTACAGTGTGTTCTTACAGTAGGATTTGGTTTAGAAGGCTCCAGAAGACTGTTTGGAAGATCGTAAGGAAATGAACTTCACAAACCATTGCTTTTAAAAATATATGTATATACCTGTGTGTGTGTAAATGCGTTTAAAAGTAACCCTGACCTTCCCACCAGCATTCTGAAACTAAGCTATTGCAGGCCTCTTTCCTCTGAGATTAAGCTTGCTGTAGATTCTTAGAGAGTAAATGAATCCTAATGAATCAAATCTAATGTCCCTTTAAAATTCTCTTTATTTTAACAGAGCTGTCTGAAATTGAACCCAACGTCTTTCTTCGGCCTTTTCTGGAAGTAATCCGTTCTGAAGACACTACAGGCCCCATAACTGGATTGGCCCTCACCTCTGTGAATAAGTTCCTCTCATACGCACTAATAGGTATGTTTTGTGGCTTCCTGGGATTTACCAAAATGCCAGCCAAATGCATCTCCTTGAGGTGTGTCTAGCCAGGATACATGCTTGCAGACTCAATGAGGAGATTGGGACTACAGCAATGGCTGGCAATGCAGCCAAAGATCCTAGTCTGCCTTGCCTGGCGCACATGCTTATGGCCTGCTGCAGGGCTGTGGTGGTCGCCAACGGCTTTGTAATGCAATGAGAGCAAAAGGGCCAGGGAGGGGAGAACACCAGCTTGGATTACAATGTTGTAATATACATACACACGGGAGAATGTATTTAGTTTTGTGGAATAATATTTCTGCTCAAAAGTGAGGATGTGTTTTTGCCTGGTCCCAGACTCTGTCCAGTGGCGTGCCAGTACACTTGTCACAATTGTCATGGCAGAGACAATTTTGCCACTGCCCAGACTTTCAAATGTTCACATTCTCCTTTACATCTGTGGAAGACTAATAATGAGCGTGTGGTCAGTTCCCATGGCTCAGCTGCCTTGTAGTAACTCATTACCTGATTTTCTGTCTGCCTTCAGCATGTTATCCTGTTGTTGGAGGTGCTTAATTTTTCTATGTAAATTCTGTTAGTACTTTCTGATCATACCTGTGTGAATTACAAAACTTATCTATGTGTTTTTACACGTAGTCTCACTTGGAGAAAACTATTTTGCCTATCTTCCTCCCCCCAGGTTCAGATTTCTTAGTTCTTTCCCTCTCTTACGTTATAAGTGAACACTGTTAAATTTTGGGCGCTGTTGTTTTAACTATTTTGTTCTTTGGAGTTAGCATGAGGGAAGTTAGAGAAAGAAAGGGCTTGATGTAGATGCAAACCACTTTTGTGGGAAAGACCCAAAGTTAAAATGAGAAGAAGAAAAAAAAAAAAGGGGGGGGGAGGGGTGGATTTGCAGGAGAAATCTTTTTTAAGAGTTTGATGGAAATTTAGTGTATCAAGACATCAATTAGTGCGCAGTGTTGGGTATAAATAAGTGGCAAAAATATAATTACAATGATGCACTGTTGATGTGACTGTAGGACAAGGAAGAAATCTTAATAAATGAGCCTGTAAAACATGTCTCTCTGAAGGACTAAGCAATAACGTAAAAAATACTAGTTTCAACACAGAATGAGGGATGGGCTCTTCTTCTGGGCTTTTATGGTCTGGGTAGGATCAAAACGTCAGACTGCTATCACATGTCCAGGCAAAGTTTGCACAGGCAACTGGCTACAAATACTTGATTTGAGGCAGAAACAGGAAAAAAATTGGTTAAGAACCTTTAGCCTTTCTCTAGAATATTTATTTAGAATATTAATTAGGTCACTCCAGCAAGGGCGCATCCCTGTTGGTAAGCATATGTCTTTGTATAGACGGTGGAACAGACCCTCTGCCTGGGTTTTGTGGTGTAGCAGAACCTGTAATCCAAGACCTCTGTTACTGCTTCAGGTGACATTCGCAGCGGCCTTGTCCTTTGTGCTGCTCCAGATACCAGTGAGGCTGGGATTAGTGGTGCTGACTGAACATCTGGCTAGGGTTGTGTTGTTAAATTAAAGCTTTTTGGTCTTCTATTTCTCTTTGTAATGTAAGACTAAAGGTAGTCTGAAGACTGTTTGCCTAATGATAGGAAAAGATTAAAACTGTCCTTAATAAATGAATCCATTTTAAACTGGACGGAACAAGGAAGGAAGGACTCCAGTATAACCACAGCAGGGAAATTTCAGTTGTGCTGCATTTTGGGGCTGCATAATTGACAGGTGAAACCCATTCTTTTTTCAAAAGTGTCATTAGCTGTGTCTGTTCTGTGAGTGGAGGGGTTTTGCTCTACACACTGGATCGAAAACCAGTGGGCAGTGAAAAGGCCAAACTCCTCTGATAATTATCTTTGTTTCAAATTGTTTTCTTCGCTTATTTCCTAAGCATTTCATTGCTAATCCTCCTTCAGTCTCACTGTTTTTCTTATTCTGGTTATGTGCCTACTTTTCAGGCCAGTATTGCTGAGGGGTATGTTTTGAAACCAGTTAGGAAAGAATAATTCTCGCATAGCCTTTGAGACCTCTGATCCCTAGTAGTCTGAATAGGGAAGGTCTGTTCTGAGATTGTTGGACGCAGCAGTTCACTAATGGTAATGTGCAATCACAGTTCAGTCAGATAAATGATATTTACCATGCATGTTTTAGTAGGAATAGGTTGCCTTACGGAGATTATCCTCTGCTCTGAAGTAAGTACTTCTGTTCCAAGAGTTATAGTCGATGGTGATTTTTAAAATACAGGAAAACTCTGTGACAATATTAAACTCCCATTGATTTTTATCCCTCAGATTAGTTACCTCCTTACTCAGCAGTTTTACGCTAGCTAGCTGTCAGCCTTTTTGATGATCTCAAACCTTAGCTATAGGAAGACTAGTGGCTGAATTTCAGATTTCTGTTTGTTGTATTTTCCTCAGAAAAGATATTTGTTCTTTGTATTATCACAGTGTGTCCCCAGCACCCTCTGGCTCCATTTCTAAAGTTAACTTTCCCTGGTGTTCCTGAAAACTACCTATCTGTAAGTGAGTAGCTGTTGCTCATCTTCTAGCGAGAGGCCTTGCTGTTTGGGGAATTTAAAGCTTGTTCTCCCCTCTGCCTTCTGTCTCCTTGGTGGTTTATTTTAGTTCCATTAAAAGTGTTACTGAGCAGGCTTTTGGCTTTCCTGGATTTCCCCGATGGTTGAGCACCTGGATTTTTCTGCTTTCTGCCTGTTCTTTTCCCTGACGGTTGTGAGAGTACACCCCATACGAAATGTGTAAGTCTATGTGGGGTTCTCTGGATCTTTACATTGTAGGGGGCAGTTTTCAAACTGATATTTTGCTTCACACAAACTTATTTGTGTTAGTGATTCTGGGCAGGCATGGACACATCTTTCTGCACTGTTTTCTCACAAGGGAACAAAGAAGCGGTTGATCTTTTCTGTATCTTGTTTCTGTAGAGCAGAAGTATCTGTGCTTTTAATTGAACTCAAGAGGCTTTATAAATTGACCTGAATTTGTAGAGCTGTTCCAGGGAGCCAGGACTGAAGTAGTCAGGCGTGATGTGTGTTGGGAGAGAGGTGTGTTTATTAGAGTTGAAGGTGGGGGCTAGAACAGCGTGGCAGTAGTCATAGTTCTGTTAAAGATATGCACAATTTGCTTGCATTTCCTTTTCACGCAGACTATTTATCCATAACTGTGACTAAATGTATCCCTGAGCCTACAGCAGCTCACACCTACTGGAAGAGGTGACAGTGAAGTGAATCTGCGTGTTCTGCCTGTGGGAGCCTTTTCTGCAGCAAGTGGCTTTGCCCTCTTGATGCCCGCTTAGCTGCTTTCCACTGTAGTTGCTGGGGTTGGTTAACAGCTGTGCTAATGTAGGTTCTGCCATTGTAACACCACTGGTCCTTACCTGATTTAACTGAGGCAATTTAGAATGATCCTACGTCACCATTGGTGGTTGTAGCTGTTCTTTCCATTTGTGAATGGCTGCACAGGGTACCAACATATGGTTGATTGTATTGCCTCTGGTGGAAGAGTGACAGCTGCTAACTGGATTATAAGCCGTTATCGAAGGTACACAGAGAACTGCCTTTGACAGCCAGGCCTCATGTCTAATGCTCCCCAGTACGAGTGTTTGGGATCCTGTTGAGTGCTGCTGCTGAAGCAGGTGAAAAAATGACTAGTTGGTCTTAGAACAGACTCCATGATAGCTCAGTGAGGTTTGACTGGCACACCAGGAGAGGAATGCACTCTCAACTACTCAAGGTTTGGGGGGTGGGGTGGGGTGTGGTGTCATGTGCTCTTAATAAGGATGTGTAAGAGATGGCAAAGGAGAAGTGCTGTTCCTATGCAGATGTATGGGATTCTGAAGCACACTGGCACCCTTACAGTTTTGTGCAACTATGAGAAGTTTCCTTTCCTGGAGTCCCTCAGAATCCCCGTGGTGTGGGGGAGCCTGTCTTTGGACCACAGTAAGGGCAGCTTTCTTTAATGCCTAGGGCTTAGCCCCTCCTAGGTGTGAACGCAATTGGAGTCAAAGATGGAGCCTGCAAAGCTTCTCCGCAAAGTATACGAGGTCTTACTTGGTTCCTCTGTCAGCTTCATTCTTGCTGGAGTTCAAGAGGCCCCACTGCCAATTAATGAGGTATTAACTAGTGTTTGGGTTGCCTCCTTTCTTTCCTAATGAGTGTTTAGGTAGGAAGGTAACAAGATTCTTGACCAGTGCCATATTGTTTGAGTGAGAATGAAATCAAAGCCGGAGGCAGCTTTTCTGAAGCCACTGTAATGTGGCACAAGATACGGTTACTAGCAACAATCTCGTCCCAAACATACTCTCAACTGCACCATTGTTTGTGGCTGAAACAGAGAGAAGGAGCCTTGATGAATGATTGAAGCGGGAGGCCTGCAGCTCTGATATCTAAACTGTGATCATGTCTGTCTACTGCTGTCTCTGGGGAAGGCTACTGGTCCATTCCTTCCCCAGCTCCTATTCCTTGGGAGGGATGTAGAACAAGAGACAATTTTTCCTTCTCAATCTAGTGGAACCTGTTTGGCATTTTTTCTTCGTGGGAGCAAATCTGAGGTTCCCTATGTTTAAGAGCTGTTTTCATTCCCAAGGAGGAACTGAATGTGTGTAACAGCTGATTGTGCTGTATTGTAGGGAACAGGACATAGACTTAAAAATTAACATCTAAAAAAATACAGAGCCAGTAATAACTGATTTGTAACTGTTTTCTTGGTTAGGTTACATCTTCTCACAAATGTAAATAGACGGTCTTGATAAAGTCTGTCTGAAAGCTTGTGGTTTGAAACACTTTCTGTTACTGGGAGGTGAGTTGTAGGATCAACTCACTCAGAGTCACACAAATTAAGGAAGCAGATGGCAACAAAGTATCTCTGTGTAGATGTCTCCCCACAGAGGTGGTAGGCTGTAGGTGGCCTTTCCCTGTCATATGTTTTTGTTCTGTCACTCAGATCCCAGCCATGAGGGCACCGCCGAGGGGATGGAGAACATGGCAGATGCTGTCACTCACGCCCGATTTGTGGGCACGGATCATGCGAGCGATGAGGTTGTCTTGATGAAAATCTTACAGGTAAGTGGAGAGAAATGGCAATTACCATAATGGTTGCTGCCCGTTGCGGAACATATCCTGTTACATGGAGTTGAAGAGGAGGGAGCAATGTTTTGACTCTGCAGAAGCTTAGGGACAGACTTTATTTTTAAACAGATGGCTCATATACCTGTGGTAAAAGCTTTTCCAAATGAAAATAATTAAAAGCTTAAATGAAATTATTTTTAAATTAAGGTCTGGATGATGTGGTAGTTTTGATAATGAGGGATAAATTAAGCATATGGAGCTTTCAAACTGATTTTTGAGAAAAACTCTGTGTAGAGACAAACCTGTGAACCATACAACTCTTCAGTCTCTGCACTTTTGAGCAGTTAGCTAGTTACCCAATTTAAATACTGGGTGGCATGAGGCATATCAGGCCTCTTTTAGAAGTGGGTCGGGAGATCATTCTGTTCCCCTAATCTGTCTTTCTTGAACACAGCATTCAGTTTGACATGACTCTGGGAAAACCCTTAGGTTTTCTGCCCATGGCAGTCCTTCTTGAGGAGACCAGCCTTCGTTTGGAAATGCGTGCAAGTGTTACTGTACTATGGGACATGCGTGCACTGTTCTTTGCAGGTTTTGAGGACCTTGCTGCTCACTCCAGTGGGAGCCCACCTCACCAACGAATCTGTGTGCGAGATCATGCAGTCCTGTTTCCGCATATGCTTTGAAATGAGACTCAGTGGTAGGTTTGTTCATACTTCTGCAGTTAAGAAATTATTTGGTTTCCTCAGCATTAACTAGTTCTGTAGTAGAACGTGCAGCTGTGGAAAGCTGCTGAGCTTTATATTGTGTCTTTCTACAACTTCAATGAAAATTTGGTAGGAGCTCACTGTACTTCTGACCGCTCTTTTCCCCAGCTGTGTGGCGCCACCGTGTGATTATATGCCCATTTGCAGTAATGCCGGGTTGGAGCTGGTTTTAATAAATTTGCCGTAATCTCTGTAAACAAGGCTTGGAGGGGAGTCTGCTTGAAGAAGCCTCTTGATAATATCACACTGAGTAATGACACCTGTGTTATTTGTTTTTGTCTTCGCAGAGTTATTGAGAAAATCTGCAGAGCACACTCTGGTCGACATGGTGCAGCTGCTCTTCACAAGGTAAACCTGCTTGTGTTTGCCTCAGCATTGCTGAGATGGCCCTCTAAGGACAGAAAGATTCCACACTTCCACTTAAGGGCCCTCAGAAAAATCAGCCAAAATGGTCATTATTTAGAGGTGGAAGGGGATGAAGGATTTGGCGCTTTTCTCTTGGGCTGACCCTGTCAGACTGCAGGGAGACAGAGGTAGGGAAGGTTGCCTGGTTTAAGGTGTCCTTTGAGGAGAGATGGACAGCCAAGTAATGAAGAGCTTTAGGATATGGAACCAGTTTGAGGACAGAGAATGCAAACTTCACTCCAAATAAAAAGGTGCTGTAAAAAGTATAGCTCTCTTCAGGAGAGAGAATATAAATGGTGTTGAATAGTCACATGTTGATTTCAAGCTGAGAGCGTTGACCTGACATATCAAAGAGAATTTTAAACTCTTGAGATCATATGTCTTGGACAAATGTTCTGCCCTTGTCAGCACCCTTCAGGTAATTAAGATTACTTCTTTTAAACTCAAGTACGTTATATAAATAACTTCAAAACTGTTTCTCCAGATAGTGAAGTAATCAGAGACTTTCTCTGGGTATTGTAAAAAGGAAATGTGTAGATCTAGAAATACTTTTAGTAGGAAAGGACTGTAGTAAAACTGACAGCCTGTGAAACACAGCTCTCATAATATTTTTTTTTCCCCATTGTCACATGCAATTCCAGTGGGTTCTAAGGTTTTCTTTATTCCTCCGTGCACCCCGTATCATGCAGTGCACTGGATGAACATGGGGCAGAGTCAGAATCAATCTCTCCAAAAAGGAGAGACCATGTTTCTTTTTCTCCAGTTGCATGTGTGAATTTTACTTAGTGCTTGTTCATTGCTTGTTGTGTATCCTCTCCTCTGTCATTGATAAGGCTTGGAGACACCACCACCATCTGTGCCTGTGGATGTTGGGATATAGATGCCAGGCAAAGACAGCTACTGCAAGGATGGTTTGGCCATCTTGCTTTCCAGAAAAAGTAGCAGCCAAAGCTATGCTGCAAGGTTTTTATCCTTTCAGCAAGCAAAGACAGAAGTGTAGTAAAGGAACAGAAGGGGAGCAGGGTGTGTGGATTTGCAGAGCTGTATGCATTTGTCATGTGGTAGCAAAGGTGAGAGCTGTCTACCTCTTCTACTTCTGAGGCAGGGACAGCTTATCTCATATCATTCAGCTTAAACTGAGATCCACTGTGCACTATAGCTGTGCTTATATGATGCAGAATAGAGGATAACTACTGGGGTTTACACAAAGTTAGTGAAAAGGCTTGCCATGACTAGTAATAACATCTACACTGCGAGAGTCCTGGTGTGGATGACACTCTGGCTCAGCAACTGGTTTTAGCAGCATCAGAGAAACCTGTTTTGAACCAATCTAATTAGGCCACCGCTGAAAACATATACTGAAGGAGAAGAAACTGTACTTACATGACCATTAACAATGAAAATCAGTACATCAAAGCTGCCATTAGCAGTAATAGCATGCAAAACACCTCTCATCTATATCTGTGGGTTTTTTCCCCTCAGCAGATTTTGGCAGGAAAAGAAAGTAAGAACGTCTCTGTTTGTGAAGGAAAAACTGATTTCGGTTTTCTAGTATCTGCAGCATGACTGGAAAGGCCAGTCTATTTTTTTGTCCCTTTTTCTTATCCCAAGAAAGTTTACATGTGTTAGCTTGTTCTTTGTCTTTCAGGTTGCCTCAGTTTAAAGAAGAGCCGAAAAGCTATATGGGAACGAACATGAAGAAGGTAAGACTTAGCACTGTGGTGGCTGTTCTGCTCTTGTCTCCAGCTTGCACTCATCTGTATATTGTTTGTTTCCGCACTTGTGTTTCATCATTCCTGCAAGTCCCTAGTTCACTGAAAGAGCATGTTTAACCACGTAAATGGGCATAGATTCATTAATTCTGTGGGATTAAGCCCACGTAATCCAGTAGTGAACCTGGTTAATGATGGTGCTGCCTAAGTGAGTCAGTCTGGATTCTGGGAACAGCCATCAGCTGCTGTGGGCTAGAAAACCCCGGCAAGTTGTGGGATCTGGTAGTGATGTCTCCTGATCATTTGCTGTCTTCTGCTCTCTCTCCAGCTTCTTTCTCATCTTTCTTCATTCACTACAGGTCAGATACTGAGCTCTTGAGATGTTATTTGTCCAGTTCTCCCTATGTAGGAAGGAAACACGGAGGCTGGCGAAAAAGCATGAAAGCATTATGAAATTGGGCTATTGTAGGAAAAGCTTTGGTGGCTTTCAGAAGGGGCGGTGTTCTGTAGCAAAAATCTTAGTTCACATGGGCAATGCCATCTGTTAGCAGCCAAATCAAAGTAGACTGTTCTTTTTTTCCCTTTTCCTAAATGCACCATTTTCTGAGGGTGGAAAGTCTGTTTTTTTATGACACCACCATCTCCCTTGATTCAGTGAAGTTTTTAGCAGCTGGATTCAGTTTGGAAAATACCATAAATGTGACCATATGTGATTATTAATGTAGCAATTTCTTATGATGAGGAAGGTCCATTTAAGGAATGCCATATATGCTCCTATACGTATATATATTCTTTATACTCTGTAAAAAGAGTGTTAGTTAAAATACAGGATTCTACTGTTGGGAGCTTTCCATCCTGTTGGATGGGAAGAAGAGTGCTAGAGAAGAAATAAACACACTTGAACTTACACTGAATATACTATTTATAATGTTATAACTTCCACTCTGTTTTTATTTTTAATGAGTCAATAGAAGTGGCAGCATTGGGTAAATGTACATTTCAGAGCCAGTATAGCAGTGTTTTGAGAGACTGAATGCTTACTTGTAGGAATCTGAAACTACCTTGGGGCATTTGTTCTTGTGTAGTAACCTAATGATTGCTTGTTTCCCTTGCTGTGGGAGAAAAGTGGCAAGATTTGTGATGATGGTAGGTTGGCTTAAGGAAAGCTAAAATAGATCAGGCTAATGTACTTCAAATTCTGGAATTTGTCATGGTCTGTGTAGAAGAGGTGTAATGTGAAGGTGAATTTGAATTTAGTAAGGCAACCCTTATCAAGTGATGGCTGCTCCTAGCTTGGTTAAGTGATGCTCTGTCTTGTGTCTTGATCTGTGTCTTGCTCTACCTTGTACTGTCTCTTCGCTGTGCATGCCAGGAGTCTGCCCTGCAGCCTTGCACTCTGCTAGGTTGTTCTTCTCTTTGGGTTTATTTTGCTTTGTTGAAACCATGCATTTGCCTATCTTTCACAGATCTCTTCATGTCTCCTCAACAAACTGGAGCTAAGTAGTGGGGAACAGCCCAAAGCCCTGAACCAATTAGAGAGGGTATTGCTCTTTAAGAACCTGAAGGTCTCTCTCTCCCTTCTCCCTTACTCCCCTCTTCCTTCTCTTGTCAACACCACCCAAGAGATAGTTTTGGTGTGTGCAGCAAGTCTCCCTCCACTCAATGGACACAGCATGGCTTTGGGGGACAGTGCATGCAGTGGTTGCTTTGCAGTGTTGTGGCTGCAGCTGGGGCAGGCTTGGGAGGGAGAGACCCTTGTTGTACTGCAGTGTTCAGGGTCTTGGTGAGAGCCACCTGACACACTGTCACGGCATCCTCTGAAGGAAGGGAGTGGGAGGGTGTGGGCAAGATTGGAGTCCTCTATGACAGTGAAAAGCTGAAGAAAAGAAACGTTAAAAATGTAGATTTCTGTCTGAAGGCTCAAGTTTTGTGTGTTGATGTTGATTGCAGATATAGCAGCATACCTGAGGAGTCTCTTGACCCAGCATGCCTTAGATAGTTTTACTCAAGGTGAATCTCTGAGCTTTGTTACTTGGTGTACAGGACCACAGAGTTCTATGCTCTCTAAAGCTTTTTTGAAGGAGACTGGTGTACATTTTCAACATCTTTGGCCATGTTTCTTCTGAAATTAAATATGGTTCCCAGCAGCATTTGCTAATGTGGGATGAGTGGGGCTGACCTGAATTATGAAACCTTAGTTCCTGCTAGTTCCACTAGAAAACACTCCTAAAGAAATATTTTTAGGCCTGCAGATTTGCTGGTTTTAGACTGATCATAGAAACCCTGAGAAATGAGCTTAGATGGGACCCTTCTCATTTCTCCATGTTCATTCATAAACATAATGCAGCTTTACTTCTTGTCTGCCCTTAATGCTATTTGGTGCAAAAGGAGCTGAACAGAACGTTTAGAGGTGTGCTTGCCATTCCTTTGTCCTGTGTCTGTGGTCAGGATAGTTTGGAAAGACAGTGCCTGGAGACTCGCAGATCTGTGCAGAGTTACACAGAAGAAAAGAATGTAAGAAAAGTTTTCCTTGGCAAACTGGAAGTGTTGTAGCCAAATACTGGGTTCTGTGGGGGAGTCAGAAGGAACCCAAATCTGAGGTTTCACAGATTTTGGGGGTGGATTGCATTCATAGTTTCCTAAGATGCACAAATACATTTCACCAGATGGACTTCATTAGTTGTTGCAGTGCAGACAGGTAGGTAAGTGAGATGAGTGAACTGCATCGGTGTCTTCAGGACTTGGATCGTGGACTGCGTTCTCTCTGCATGCTTTTGTGTCTTGAACGCTACTTGGTGTGCTGACCAGTTCCATGCTGCATCTAGAATGAGCTCATGTTTTAGCATAATCACTTTAGTTACTAATCATTGGCCCCTGCCCTTTTCTCTTGAGGCTTACAGTATCTTATGGAAAAACAAACGAGTGCAGGTAAGGTGGCTTGTAGAAAAATGAGATGGCACAGACCCTTTAAAAAGAATTTTGTAGTATTACGTTCTTCTTCACCTTCCTACACCTTAGCTGGATTTTTATTGTTAAAACCTCATCTATCAAAGGAAGCATTTGGAGTCTTGTAACTTAGATAAACAAAATGGAATCTATGCTGGGTTCCAAGATGAATGAGCAGTAGCTCAGAGCTCCTTTTCCACTCTGATATCTAAAGAATGTTTTTAAAATACTAACTTTGGGGTTTTTTTTAATATAGAAGTACAAGCTTAATCTAATCTGAAGGACAGAGTTGCATTAGTTTTCTAATTATCAGTGTCACTGAGCATTGGAGGGGAAAGGAGAGTTTTAGATGATGCTTAAAATTCAGGGTATTTTTTATGATCTATTAAATGCCGTTTACCTGCAGCATTTAGGCAAGAAGGCAACCTTAGGTTTAAAATCTCAGCCTCTTAACATGCAACCAAGCTTTCTAGCGAAATCAGGAATTGCCTTGTCAAAGACAAACTGTATAAGTTTTTGGCATTTTCATGCTAACATAAAAAACAAGAAATCATGGGATTGTTACATTTTAATTCAAAACATAATAGAGATGAGAGACGTTACTTTGCTGTCCTTTGATACATGTATTGTTTTAGAATTCCCTACATCAGAGTTTGTTTGTTAAACCAACATTAGCCCCTTGACACTAGTGAAACATTTCTATTAAGTGTTTTGTGTTTGTTTCTGCAATTTTTTTGTAGCTTTGCAATTGTCATTGTAGTTTCCTTCCTCTTATTTATAGGAGATAGCAAAAGAAAAAAAAGTGTGGGAAGAAATTATATGGGAGGTAGTCCTAGGTAATCCTAGTAGGTAATAATACTAAAAGGATGCCTGTTTGTGTAGAATGTGGTATACTGGATGGTACAAGATGGAAAATTGTCTGTTATATGGGGGGGGGGAACAAACCCAAAACAAAACAAAAAAACAAACCAAAAAACCCACCACCCAAGGCCAACCCTCCAATACCCAATTCCCCTCCGCTCTCCCCAAAAGAAGCACCAAACCCACAAATAAACTTAGATTCTTGTCTGAAAGCTTTCCACTTTGATTAAATATTTGGGATTCTTTAAAAATTAACTGAGTCTTTTTGCTTCCCTGACTAAATGGTTCCCCATCCTTGTGAGGCTGTTGTGACTCAGCCTCTGAAAGATGGCACAGCTTCATCAAAATGATGACAGATGGGCATATGTCCCTTGTGAATCTCAAGAGGAGAAATCTTGGAGTTAATACAAAGCACAGGGCAATTGCAAAAAAAGGGTATTGTGTCTGAGGAAAAGTGCTTTTTTAAAGGGCTAGTGTTGAACTGAGATGGTATTTGGTGTTGTGTGAAAGGGGAGATGAGAAATAGTAATTAAATTGTCAGCTTGAACCTTCTGATAGGATGGTTCAAAATTTACCCATTTCTCGGGAGCATGATGGAGGGTAAAAGGAGCAGGACAGACATGGTTAGCTCCTAGCAATGTCTTGGCTCCATTTTGGTGATTCAGTTCCGTGCCCATCCATCCCCTTCCCCCCGCCCAAATTTTTATTGGCAAGTAGATTTTTTACCTGGCAAATCTTGCCAAGAGGATATAGTAGCTAGAAGCAAAGTGTGTTATTTTGAAATTATGTGAAACAGACTTTCTTGGGTTTAACACATAACGCTTCCAGGTTTCCTTCCTACTTGAAGTAGTTTGATAAGTAGTTTGAATTGTGAGTCTTCAGATAAGACTTCCTAAGTTATTGAAAAGGGATAAAAAATATATGTGGCTATTTCTAAAGTAGTTGGTAGGTAAAGTAAGACTACCTGACCTAATGAGAAGCTTAAACCTTTAATGAATAAAACTATTGGTAATATTTAAGGCTCAGAAAAATTCTTAAATGGAAAGGAAAACAAATAGGGGCGAAACATTAGGAATTAGGCAGAACGAAAGATAACACATTTCAGGAAGCCCTATAATGTGGTTAATAGGGAAGATGAGAGCACTGACAACTTTTACATGAAAGGATTGTGATCCATTTTAAAACATTTTGAAATCTACAAAATTTTGGGTTTAGCCGTGTGCTTGTCACATAAGCGTTTGCCAGAAACTGTGATATTCTTGCTGCAAAATTTGAAAGAAATAACAAGGAGCAAAGTCATTCTGAAACTGTTGTTAATTAACAAGCTCAAGGAAACTGTAGCACAGCTAAAACTTGGGGATTAGTAATCAAACAAATAGAATTTGTGGTACAAAGAAAAGTTACACAAACGGTTTACTGCACTGGGACATAACATTTTCACAAGCTTTGTTTAAATGAGAAAAATACAGGCTGTGTATGAGTTAGAATTTGAGCTGGGAAAGGGAAAGAGTTGGAAAAAACAGTAGCGGAACCTAGAAGGTTTTTTTGGGCATTTAAGAAGAGTAGTAGGTGGAAGGAGGCAAGTTGCAGAAAAAGGAAGAGACTAAAGAATATAGCTGCCTTGTAGAGAATTTAAATCTGGTGCTAGGGATGTAAGGAATATTATAGCCTGAAATATAACTGTGATAAGTTTGCAAAGAAGAATACCAAGTAGGGACTGGTGCTGAGACTTGCTGGATGGTTTCTACTACATGCAAGATACCTGTTCAGTGCTCAGATTTTCACCCCACATTGAAGAGGTCTGACAGCGTCAGAAAAGTTGACTGCAGCAACCAAACCCAAGTGCGATGCTGCACTTAGAGGAATTTACTTCAGAAGGCAACTGTTTTCAGGCCTGCTGTTGCCATTGTCAATGTGGCCAAATATCCTGTTGTTTTTAGGAAGTTCTGGAGCATCTGTGCATGCCTGTAATACCAGCACAGTGCAGCAAGCGCCACGCCGTCTGCATTGCTCCTGCTGTGATTTTTGTTTGCCCAATTGAAGTTCTATATAAGAACTAGAAGTAGGATCCTGATCAACAAGGGTGTCAAGGGTTAGGTTAGATTTAGATCAGAAGAGGAGTAATGACAGAAGGCAGGTAAAAGCAGAGGATGGTTTGTTTCTAAACCACTAGGGTGGTATTTGCAACGTGGAGTGTTAGTGAAACACGTGTTGATAAAGATACATGGAGGAAAGTGAACACGGCATTGCTACAAATACAAGAAGTGAATTGGGGCAAGAGATAAGTGACAGAGCTGCAGACTGTGCAGCATGGGACTGTGGGCTCAGACTTCATTCTCAGCCTTCTTGTGTAGATGGTGAAATTTTAATTGAATGTCAAACCTAACTAGTACTTGCTTATGTACTTCAATTGATGCCTTTTAGAAGTCCAGAAACATTGGCAAAAGCAAAGAGATTTGACATGTGCCTGTAGGTCTAAGAGAATTCTTTATCCTAAGAGCTCACGAGTAGTGATAGGGAAGAGGGAGTGCTGTGATAATTGCACTGTTAAGTGTATATTATGCCAGAGTAGCTGCAGTAAATTGTCCCTTGATTGAGGCACGGAGTGTTGGCTAACACATGCGTAGTGGGGAGTCAGGGGCTGGTTTGCATGATTTTGAGATGCTGGTTAATTTGTGTGATATATTTAAGTGCTGTTGCCTGACTTTGAGGGTTTTGAGACAGCCTCTGTGGGTTGGTTTGTGTAATCCGTTATGCTAAGTGGTTTTGTTATACTGATATTCTTAATGCTTTATGGTTTTCAGTTGAAAATGAGAGCTGGAGGAATGAGCGAATCATCAAAATGGAAAAAGCAGAAGCGATCACCAAGGCCTCCTCGCCATGTAACTAAGGTCTCTCCTGGGACAGAACAGCCAGCAGCCAGTGGTAGTAACATGGCAGGTATGTTTAAATTTGTTTCCAGAGATCAGACAGCATCCATTCTAGAGCTTTTTTGGAATATGTCTTTATTTGATTTCTCTCAACGTGGTGTTTTGCATTAGATTTTTTTATATAGTCACTGAGAACTAATATAAATAGCTTTTCAGGTCCAGGAGAACAAGTTTGAAGGAGATAAAATACATATTGATGCAGGAAAGCATGGTCCTATGGCTAAACATGACAGCATTTCTCTGCCTTCAGCATGCCTTACAGGGGTAGTTTCTACAAAAGGGAATGAGGACATGGAGAGGTAGCTGAGGTTATGGACAGCCATATGGTGTGGAGGATTTGGAAGGTGCAGCAGGTGCATAGAAGAGATTGAGAACAAAAACACTGGCAAGAGGAGAGGGAATGGAACTGAGGAGAAAGTTTCCTGCAGCAGGAGCTTGCCAACTTAAGTGGCATACTCTTTCCTGTGTTCCTGAAGAGTGGACCAAAGGGTGTGGGTATGGTGGTAATGAAGGAAGGGAAATGTGTGACTGGGGAAAATATACAGATAGAACTGAGGGATGTGCAGAAATCTAGGCATCAAGAATGGGTAAATAAATAGATCTCTCGCTACAGATGTAAAGACTGAAAGCGTGCACCCACAGTCCATGAAATTTGGACAAAAGACTGCACTCATTAAGGGACAGGGAAATAAGGGGTGCACTTACAGCTGTTATGGGAGGAATAGGGGCCATGATACGGTAAGAAGGCCTGAAGAGTTATGTACAGACAAAAAGAGAGGGAACAGCAGAAGTACCTGAAGGGAGATTGTGTGCAGGAGACTGATGGGTATACACATGAATCTTTTCTCACATGCTTTGATTCAGCCTGCAGAAGTGATACAGTATGTGACTAGTGCTGTGAGTTCAAGAATATAATGTTAGGGGGCTTCCATATCCTATTGTTGTGTAGGAGTAGACTAAATAGTTACAACTGGGTTTAACCTCTCCTCTGGATAAATTAGTCACTCTGGCTGCAAAGTACTCCCGTCTCTTGTGCACTCTACAGTTTGATGGCTCAGACATAAACATTAACAGTGAAAACAAGCAGACAGGAAAATTGAAACAATAGCTGTGTAAAATACCTAATTCTGACACTTATTCTGTCACAGGAAACTAATCAGTGTAGTGGCAACAACTCCAGTTGTGTTTCTACACAGCAGCATGATTAGTGAAAAGTAAGGAAATAATAAGTGCGATCAAATTGCGTATAACTCAGAACATCTACCAGATGAGAACTTACTCCTGCACAAATCATGATTAGAATTAAGTTTCCCAATAGATACTAAGAGCCATTGAACAGTATTATAACTCCTGTAACATTTTAGAGAGGAAGTTGAATTGTGTTACAAAGCATGCCATTGACATTTTTGTAGTGCTAGGTAATGTATTAATTGTGCTTTTTAGGCCAGAATCCTGTTTTAGCAGGTGGTGAAGAAAAGATTGCAAAATCAATCGTGTATTCCATTTTATTTCTTAAAAATCAAGTAATGTCTTGCTACTTAAGACATTTCCAAAAATCAAGTTGGCAATAAAACACCACTGTGCAAAACTATACACATTTCACACGTAAATTCATGGCACAAACAAGAGTTATGTTTTTACTTTATTATTGTGCCCTGCAGTACATCTTCTCATTTTTAAAATATTTGGTTTTCATTTTTAAAGTTCTCCTCAGAACCATAAGAGCTGAAAATAGGTGGGTTTCTTTTTAAGGTACACTTAGATTCTTGGAGCACTATCTCATATATAGAAAAAATAAAAATACTTCACTGCTCCATTTCAGACCCATTTGAACTCTATTGCAATTCCATTTGTTCAAGGAGAATTGAAGAAATAGGTCTTGCCTTCCGATCAAGTTAAAAATTCTCACTTTGAAGGAATGACTAATCCTTGCTGCAAGTCTCTAATGTGGTTGTGCCATTGTATCAAAGAGTAAAGTATACCTTTTGGACTATTTCAGATTTCTTCTTAATTATAGCAACCCTCTGCACCCTTCATCTAACTGAATTATCTTATTTGCTGAGGCTGGTGTAATTAAAATACAGTAGTTGGATTCTGAGACCTGCTTTTATCTCACTTGTTCATCTGTTTGATTTATTAATACCTGGCGGAAGAGAACCTAATTTATCTCCTTTCTCTACATCAATGCTCATTCGTAGTGTGAAGTAGTAATCAAAGTAACTCTTTGTTGCTGTATTCAGTGTATGAACTTGTGGCTGAGGGACAGAATTACACTGATCTTTTTGCTTCTGTTTCTCATCAGCAAGCGGAGTTACTTTCATAGATGGTCCTTCTCCCAGCTCCTCTGGGAGCTCAGAAAACGTTTCATCTGCAGTCAGCCCTGCCACAGACAGTGGTTTGGAGTTGTCCTCACAGACCACTTCCAAGGAAGACCTGACAGACTTGGATCAAGTCACTTCTTTGGGACTTAACGCAGGAATGCCCTCAAATGAGGCCAAAGTCACCGAAAATCAAAATCCGCCTGAACTACAGGTACATGGATATAACTTAAAAAGAAAAGTTCTAGCTCCCAGCATAGTCAGTTGTGGATTTAGTACACCTACTCTCATGCTTTCTCTCTTTTTGGTCATAGTGTTTATATTCTATTTTAAGGCTTAGGGCCAGAATAAAGCATCCTTTGTTGTGATTTCTAAGTTCACATTTGTTCTTTGTTATCTCTTAAGACCATCCCAGTTCCCTCAGAAATTATAATTGTACAGCCAAACAATGCGCCTGTGTATCTAGTTGTACTCTTCCTAATACCATCAACCTTAATTAAGGGATAAACTGTTGGAGGGAAACATCAAGGAAATCTGAAGGAGAACTAATTTTACTATCATTAGTGAACAATTTTTCTTGAGTTTGTGGAAATTCAGCTGTTGGTGTTTGTGCATGTGCATTGCTGTTGCTGTGAAATATAACTAACCTAATCAAGACCTTTGTCAGTAAGTTTTCCTTGGTGTTGTCTGTACTTCCTGTGCAACAGTAATACTGTTGAGAGGATTGGTTAGAGCTGCAGGGAACCTTTCAGGACTTCAGATATTTTGAATGGTATAAATCTTAAGAAGGCATAGATAGAAATAGTGTGCTGAAATTATGTAGCATTAAAACAAAAAAATGAGCCTAATCCTAACCTTGGGGGCCATAAGAAGTGGTAGATTATAGGAGTATCTTCAAAGTGAAGTCCTTAGTCTCACAACCTAGAAGTTATGTAAAATAGGTGAGAACTAGATGTAAGTGAAAGGGCAGAGGGCTGCAGATTATTTAGAGGCACTCTTTTCTCTCAAAAGTTGTTTTGCTGCTCTTATTCCATGAGTGACCTGTGTAGTTTTAATAGTTCTGAATGAACTGTGAACAAATAAGCCTGTCTTTTAGCTTACCTGGTGCTTGTTAACTTTTGGTTTGCTTCTTTCATTCTCAAATGACTGATATCAATGAAGAATGAAAGTCTGAGGGAGGAGAAGATCCAGTCAGCTTCTGTCGAGTCTATCCCTGAGGTCCTAGAGGAGTGCACATCTGTAGCAGAACATTCTGACTCTGCCTCAGTTCATGACATGGACTATGTAAATCCCCGAGGAGTACGTTTTACTCAGTCTTCCCAAAAAGAAGGTGAGAGGTGGGCAATGTCGCTGAAGTCCTTTTTCCTTTCCACTATTCTGTTTCACTTTCTGCAAAGATGGTTATAAGCTCCTGTTCCACAGCTGGTCTTGGAACAATTTCATTTGTGACACTTGTTCAGCACCTGCAAAAAGCAAAAGCAAAGTTAAGAGTGCTAATCTCTCTCATTTTCTTTTAGGAGCAGCGCTGGTCCCATATGGACTACCATGTATTAGAGAATTGTTCCGCTTTCTTATCTCACTCACCAACCCTCATGACCGCCACAACTCTGAGGTGATGATCCACATGGGGCTGCAGCTGCTAACTGTTGCCCTGGAGTCAGCACCCATTGCAAACTGCCAGTCCCTCTTGGGACTTGTGAAGGAGGAGTTGTGCCGGCACCTATTTCAAGTGAGTCTGGCTTATGCTAGCATGGCATATAGCACTGGGGAGCCAGATACTGATTTGCACCAGAGTCTATTGGAATTCAGTGTTCTGAGGTTTGTCAGATCTCAGTCTTCAAATAAGCTCTGTGCTGCATTGCAGTGGGAATTCTGCAGTGGGTGAAACACTGCTGTTGCACAGCCAGAGAGGTTATCGTGTGCCGTTTTCTTCAGGCCGCGGCTGAGAAGGATGAAGGTGATTTGAATGAACTGTTACTGTGGGAGAACAGTGTTTTGATAGAATTGGTTTTGAGGTAATTGTAGGTGCAAGTTACTAGCTTAGTAGTAAGCAGAACCTTTGGAGTACTGAGCTATTAATTGCATACAGGCCATCTCAGAGTTAGATTTTCTCCCAGGTTCCTTCTCCACTAAGAGGATCTGTGGACTTGGCAAAAGAATAAAGTTATAGTAAAAAAAGTGAAGGGAATGAAGTGTATTCATCCTCACTAGCAAAAAGTTGAGGCTGAGTAAGGGATTGTTTCAGAAATACCATTCCTGTGGGAGGCAGTGTGGGTCTCAAGGCTGTTGCAGGTGATGCCTGCAATGCCACAGTACTGGAACTTACAGCACATAATGAGTAGCCTTTGTAATTCTTAAAGGGGTTTTTTTGTTTCTTGTTCAGCTACTGAGTGTTGAACGGCTCAATCTGTATGCAACCTCTCTCAGGGTGTGCTTTCTTCTCTTTGAGAGCATGAGAGAGCATCTGAAATTCCAGCTGGAGGTGAGTTTTTTGAGTATCACTGAGTGCCTAGTAAAGTAATAGTTTCTTGAACTTCACTTAAATGCATATAGCTAAGCAGCAAGATACCATAAAAGTATCAATTTACCTTTGTATAAATGACTCAGTGGGTTATGGGTAAGCTGTGTAGGCCTTTTCTTGTTGGATAATAAAAACATCTTTGAGACTGGTATACTGCACTGCCTGCCTTCCTACTGGCTTCTTCAGAATGGTAAATCCAGATACACTGAGTCACAGAACTATTTGAAACCTTTCTACAACCAGCTTCAGAATGAGACATCATTAAAGGAGGAGTGTCATGTGGGAAGATGAAGCTTAAATCTGTTTCTGTAGTCCTCAAAGCTATTCACTGTCCCGCTTTCTTTTTTCTTTCCTTAAACTGAGCTGCCCTGTGTTTCTGTCAGATGTATGTCAAGAAGCTGATGGAAATAATCACTGTGGAAAACCCAAAGATGCCCTATGAAATGAAGGAGATGGCTTTGGAAGCCATCGTTCAGCTGTGGAGGATTCCCAGCTTCGTGACCGAGCTCTACATTAACTACGACTGTGATTACTACTGCGCCAACCTCTTCGAGGAGCTCACCAAGCTGCTCTCCAAGGTGCTGAACCGTGGGCTGGTGGGAAGGAGCAGCGGGGTGGGGGTGGAGGGGAAGCCGGTTACTCGTAGCAAGGGTTAGCGCAGAATCAGAACTTGGGAGTGGGAGTGGTTGAAAGATTCGGGGTGAGTATTCTGTAGAGATGAAGGCAGCCATTTAAGTGTTGGAAGCAGAAGAGCAAGGAATAGCCATGGTGCTTTAATAGTGTCAGAGCAGGTAAACCATTAAATATATGCTAGAAAGCTTTGTGTGAAAAGTTTAGGGTGTTCTGTTGTAGGCTTTAGCTTTCCCCAAGCTGTAGGGGAAACTTCCTTCACCCATAATGGTGAGAAGGGCATGAAAGTTGACTAATACTTACATTTATTTCCCAGAATGCCTTCCCAGTTTCTGGACAACTGTATACTGTCCATCTGCTGTCTCTGGAAGCATTGCTGACAGTGATAGATAGCACTGAGGCACATTGCCAGGCCAAAGTGCTGAGTAACATACATCAACAAGAGAAGGAAGTTGCCAAATCCAGTCCAGAAACCATGAATGGCACCAAAGAAACAAGCAATAGTAAGATCCTTTTCTTTGATATTAAGCTTAGACTTGTGCTAAACTGGCAGATCTCATTTTGGTAGCTGACATAGTAAGCTCCTTAAATATGTGTTTTCAGTTTTCCTGTTGCATGTTTTGTAACTACACACTGATGTTAATAACCTTGCTATTTGTAAAATTTGCAGATATTAAAATGTGTCCCTTGTGTTTATATAAAGGCCATCTCAAGACTGGCAGTCACAACAGCAGGAAGGCCGTGGAATTCATGTAGGCAAAATACTGAGGATACTGAGGAATCACAGTTACTGAAGGGAACTCCTTTGAATAAGCACATGTTCACTTTAGAGTGATCTGTTCATTATTTCTGTTGCTAACTTTTTCCTTGGCTTATGGGTTTGTTTATGTGTGGGGGTTTATGTTTGGTTTGGTTTTGTTTTGTTTTTTTCCAATTTCTGCAGATAATGAGAGAGTTCTCAGTGAGGGAAAATCTTCCAGTGCAGTCTCAGAGTCAGGTGGGGTGTGTCCTCCCACCAGTGGGTGCCTTATGGCTGACCAGATGAAGGAGGGCTGCATGGAATTGGAAGGAGGAAGTGAGGCAGGTAATAGTCTCTGTGGTACCTTGACACTCTGAGTGTGTATACGCTGAGAATGGTCCTGACATTTGCTGACTCGTCCTGCTATACTGTAGACCAGTGTAGCTATTGTGCGTTCAAAATTAAAAGGAGGTATGTGGTGAATATTTATTATGTGTGTGCTGTATATGCCTACTAACTGTTGAATTTTTTTCTGGGCAGGGGTTAGATCTGGTAGGTCATTTGGGGGCCAAAGTGTGTGAAATTCTTACCAGTGCTTAGTATTTTTAAGATAGTCAAGGGCTGTCCCAGGGGAACAGTAATGCAGGAAGCCAAAACAGCCAGAAAATTAAATCTTGTGGATGTGCGAAACTGTCTGGGACAAGAAGCTACTATGCAATTATGCTGAAGAAAATATGGGTGGGAGGCATGTAGCAATTGAATAGTAGGAGTGTGACTGTCATTTGCATGGCAGCACATTGCAACAAGACCCCATGACTGAAAGTTATGATGGGACACTATAGTGGTCTGAGTGCTACTCTGAGGATATGTTTGACTGTAATGACTCTTTATCCTTCTAGCTGAGAAGAATATCCCCAGGAAGCCTACTCGGTTTTCTTGTATCCTTCCGAGTCCTCAGGAACTTATGCAGATTAAGAACAAAAAGAAGGTATGGTTTGGAATATACCACAAATGGATCTTTGGGGGTTCTCCCTGGTTCTCATCCCAAGTGGGCTTTGCATGACTGATCGTATGTCAGAAATTTTGAGTTCTTGCCTCTGCTGGTAAGAGTTGAATAGTCAGTCACTGAAAATTGTGCTACATTGCAAAGACAGAAGTGATTATTATCTCTTCTGGTTTAGCTTAAAAGTTGCAAGAGCTGTTGGGTGAAGTTTGTGGCACAATCTGTAACCTAGGTCTATCCGCTTTCTGGGTGGGAAAGTTGCTGGATCTAGTTTGCATTATATGAAGATAATCAGGTACCTTCATCAAAAAGGGCAGGTTCCATAGTCCTATCGAACCTGTAAATAGGAAACATACCAAGAGGCCTGTGGTAGAAATTAACAGTCTAGCCTGCTGTTCTGATTTGTTTATTCCCATATTTGCTTTATCGTAAGGATGACTGAAAAGATTTTCTTGATTGTGGCAAACCGGTTCTTTGTCTAGATGTCTGTTTATTTGAATGTTCAAACTTTTTACAGCTCTTCCATTCCCTAAGTGGTTCCAGCTTAGGTCTAGTGTTGACAAAGGTGCTCCACACTGATGGCTTTATATTTATCTGCTGTCTTGTGTCAAACATCAAGTACTGGCCTGCCTGTTTACCTCCAAGCACAGTGGATGAATATGATATCTGAAGTCCCTGTGGGTTACATGGGACTGTGGTTTTGGTTGGGGTTGTTTGGTTTGGGGTTTTTTTTCCATTCACAGATGGTCTTTGTACAGATTTTGTTCTCTTTGCACAACATATACATGAGGTAGGGAGGTTATTTGGGAAGTGGGAGACTAGTAAATTTCAGTATGAAAATGACACGTATTCTGAGTGAAACAGAGAGTGGCCAGAGTAGCTGTGGGCTAAGGAGCCAGATGATTGAGTGAAAAAAGAAATTAATGTCTTTGGACAGTTCATTGGGGGTAAAGAGAAAGGGGTTTGATTTGTACCTGACTAAAAAGGCTTCTGACTTCTCTCTCCAGTGTAGGTATTTTTATTTCACATTATTTTAAGGGAATGATGGTCATATTTTTTTATACTTACTTAAACAAAAAGACTGAAGTAAGTGCAAGAGATCTCTTTGCTGGCATACTAATCTGTGGTTTCTGATCTGCTCTGCCAGTCTCTGGATCTGAATGTAATTTAAGGCATTGGTTTCCCTCTAGGAAGTCTGCTGCAGTACTTAGGAACTCTGTTCTTTACCTACAACACAGTGCCGCGGTAGGGTAATGCTAACTGGGCACTGGGAGGAAGTGATTGTCAGCACAGTCTTCAGAGGAACAACTGAGTTTTGGCATTAGCTAATTTCTAAGAAATTAATATTGATTTACTTACTGTTTGATTTCTAACCCTTTGTTTTGCATTGGATCTAGCTTTCATGGCAGCTTTGCTGATGGACTTTGGCTGAAAGTCTGTTGTTGAGAAGGGATCTTGTATAGTGCTTCCACTGTTCTAACTGAAAACCTCTAATAATACTCCAGCTTTACTGTGCTGGAAAACAAGGTTAGAAGAACTCAGGAGCATTGCCAGTGGCTGAGTTCCTTAAAATTCCAGGTGGTCCTAGAAAATGGTCAGTGCCTTACACTACAGCAGAGAGCTGAAAAAAGTTAATAAATCTCTGTTAGTTTGCCTAGGGAAAACCCTTTCCTGACCCTAAATCCACTAATGTTTTTTTGCTGAGCATGTAAACAGACCACACAAAATATTCCACTTAAGTAATGTTGGTGCTGACATGGCACCAGCATTCTGCTTCCTTTAACTGTTAAGTACTAAACATTACCACAGCTGGAAGGAGGAAAAAAGCTAAATAAAAGCAGAAAACAAATTATGCATCAAATAGAAAGTTTTCTTTGTGAACAAAGGCAATTGCCAGAAGCTCAGAAGCCTAGGACTGACCTGATTATAAATGCAGTGCAAACCACTAGCAGTCTGGTCTCCTTTTAGGTGGTCTTAAGAAGTATAACCAGTCCATAGAATACTCTAGGGCTTGGGAACAGAATGCTGCTAGCATGCTCTGGCAATATATGCTACAGTCCCTTCAGGCCTGGCATACTGGGGCAGCACATGGATATTATTCTGTTATGCCCTCACTGCATCCTTGTGTGCTGCATGTTATTTCGGGATCTGTGTTTCAGTGCAATTTGAGGATGTTCATACTGGCAGGGGAAGCAGAGAACAGGGGCCTGGTGGCTTCTGAGGTAGTGAGAGAAACCCAGGGGAGCTAGTAATCATGATGGTCACGAATTTAGTTCACTAGGTCATCGCTAGCAGTTTGGTCGTGATAGGAGCTAACAGGGAACTGACATTTATTCTGGTGCCTTAGTAAAGTTCATACAGTTGTTTGTGCTTTTGGTGTTTCTGAACACCACCAAGAACATTCGGTTAACCCTTTCTTAGTCAGGTGTTTTATTATGTGACTGTGGTGCAGTCTAGTTTCCTAAAATAAGAATCAGGCAGGACAGAGTAGTTGACTTCCCTTCAAAACCAAAAATGCACCTGCTCTTCCCAGCCTACAGATAACCTTGTCATGCTGGAGTAGCAGATGTTCCTGGGAGCATGTCTCACTAGCAGAATGTTTTCTGGTTCTTAGTTTAAGCTTTTACAGCTCTTCTTCCTTGTATCTGCTGAATAAGTGCCAAGGGTTCTTGCTGTGTGTCTCCTGGCAGTGTGGTAGAACATGAGAGCCTGGAGCCAAAGGGGACAGAGGAGGGCATGGAGCAGTGCTGCTGTTGTAACTGGGTGGTGTTGAACTTGCCACATGTCTGGGGTTAATCAGAGACCTTCCTCTGCTCTGTTTGCATACTAGAGCAGGTGAGGCATGTGGGGCAGCAGAGCTAATTGCTTGGTGAAATAGCAAAGCTTTTCAAAGACAGCAGGTCATGATTCCTCTGTCCAGTATTATTTGATAGTGAATCCTGGTGATGAATGCAGGTTTTCTGGGCATGGTTAGCCTTCTTGCTGGATGACACAGGACAGTAAACATCATGCTGAGCTTGATCTATTTTCTACTTTGTTTATGGTTCAAAAGCCACAAACAATCTAAAGTAAGACATGCACTTCAAGTTTGTAATTATCAGAATATCTCCTTCAGCTCCTGATAACTGGCACAGAGCAATTCAACCAAAAGCCAAAGAAAGGGATACAGTTTCTGCAGGAGAAAAACCTTCTTGCCACCCCCATTGACAACAATGAGGTGGCCAGATGGCTACGGGAAAATCCTCGCTTGGACAAAAAGATGATTGGGGAATTTGTGAGTGACCGTAAGAACATAGACTTGCTGGAAAGCTTTGTTGGGTGAGTATTTTTCTGCATCTGTTTAATCAGAAGGGAGTGAAAGCTAAGAGTTCAGTGATTAATTAAAAAGCAGTAGAACAGTAGTTCCTGGAGGCATTGGATTTGTGTCGGTTGGATCTGTGTACCAGCATGCCTGTGCATCTCTAGCATATGGTAACCTTAGATACGTATAGTAATATGATACTCAAGATCACTTCAGTAGGGCCAGTCTCTGAAGACTGCAGCGATAATTTCATACATAATCATCTGCAGGATTTTTTTACCCCCCTTAATAGTTTTTTGCCTGTTCGTGGTATATTTCTTCTCACTCTCCCCCCTTTACTGTTTGTTCTCTGAAATCTGGTATTATGATGCTGAATCAAATAAGATGTTAGTCAGTTTACCCTGCCTTTCCCATCCTGTTTCAGTTTCTCACTGCATTTTGTTCATCTTGCAGGACTTTCAGCTTCCAAGGTTTAAGACTGGATGAAGCTTTACGACTTTATCTAGAGGCCTTCAGATTACCAGGAGAGGCGCCTGTAATCCAAAGACTGTTGGAAGCTTTCACAGAACATTGGAGGGTGTGTACTTGCTGGGCAGAAAGCTCGAACCCATATTTTTTCTGGTGCATCTGCTTGCCGTGATGGACAGGTCAAACTGCCTATATAAGCTTACTGTGCCCACAGGCAGCAGCTGTTGTTTCGTAGGAGGTGATAGTGGCACATGAATTTCCAGGGTGCTCTTTGGAAGCTGGAGCCAGACTCTGGGGTTTTTGTTTGTCCTAGAGATGATTCAGTACCATGGGTGGGAAAAAGGACTATCTTGAATCACTGATATTGTTGTTCCTGTAGAACTAATTTGTGCTTGCATTTGCCTTTCAGAAATCCAATGGGTCCCCATTTGCTAACAGTGATGCTTGCTTTGCCCTGGCCTATGCAGTTATTATGCTGAACACTGACCAGCACAACCATAATGTGCGCAAGCAGAACGTCCCAATGACTCTGGAGGTGAGTGTTACCAGTGTAGGTGCCTGTCTTCTCTGGCTATGTAGTGTCTGGTTTTTACCTCAGTGGCATTCTCTGGTTTGTTTTTGTTTTGTTTTTCCCCCCTGGCATTCATTACTCATGTACACAATGAGCTGATTGTCCTGTCATTCCAATGTCCAGCCTCAGCTAAGCATGTGTTGTGTTGTGTCTCTGTTCTTGCCTTGTGAGCAGGGGCTGCCGCACACTACTGCCACTAAGGATAGTATTTAGTCTTTGAACTTTGAGGCTGCATGTTGAGAAGGCAAGATGATTTTCTGGTCCCGTGAAAAGCAAGTGGAGTACTGATCTGAGTCAAGCAGTTAAAGCTGGAGATACTAGGAATTTAACATTGCTGACTAATTTTTTTTCAGGAGTTTCGGAAGAACCTGAAAGGTGTGAATGGAGGCAAAGACTTTGAACAGGACATACTGGAAGACATGTACCATGCCATCAAGTAAGAATCAACCTGCCACCTCCTTGAATGCAGAGAGCAAACTAGAGTGGTGTGGTCTTTGAGACCTCTGGAGAGTATGGAGAAAGACTCACTGATCATGTGCCTGTTTGCCTCACACCAACTTCCAGCTCCATGTGTGGCTGTGGTAACAAGCCTGTCAGTGATTGCACTGGATTTGTGTCTTTGGATTCTTGTTGTGGTATTTTAATCCACAGAGCTTAAACTAAAGTTGAAAAATACATTACTTCTATTAGTATGAAACAGAATGGCTGAGCAAGACCAGCACATGTGAAATGCTGTATTTAAGAAGTCTCTATCCTCCAGAGCATGCCTTTACAATTCTTTAGAATTTTTTATGTGGTGCTAGAGGTGGCATGTCATTCTCAGGACAGCACTGCTGCCCTGACATAACATGTCCAGGACTCAGTTTTGTATGTTCAGCTTTAGAGCTCATTGTATGAGGCTGCTGTCTGGACCAATCTCTTCTGTCACCCCTGAAACTCTTGGCACACTGGCCAGTATTTGAGGAGACTTCCTCATGGCTGAGGCCCCTGTTTTCACAAACTAGCCTTGGGCAGGGAGCTTTAATAATAGCTCAGAAATCTAGCCTATCAGTAAATCCGGGCCCAGACAAGTGGAAGCTGAGAGAATTACATCTCTGAGGAGACAGGATGCAATTCTGACTCAGTTGGTTTCAATCTGCAGTGGCTCAGGCCAGAAGCAGGGCATTGTGATTAGGCTGGCCTTCCTCAGGAAGGTGGGGATGCTGCCTGTACTATCTAGAAATTCTTCAAGAGGTAGCTGTAGCTTTCAAATAGAACTCTAGTTTTGATTGCCCTCTTTCCCCTGAGGGTGTTCCTAATGTTTTGAAGTAGTACCCTGAGTATATCCTCATATCTTTCAGTTATCTAGTGCCTCTGTCCCAGCTATTCCCTTTATCCTCCCTTCACCAGATCCTTCAGCATTTTCAGTATGTTCTGTGCCTGAAACAATTGGTGTATCATCAGTATTGTTGGTTCAGTACTGCAGGACTGTTTGTTTTCTTTGTACTATTAGTGCGGGGGAATCAGACTGTAATCTGTACAGAGTAGTGCATTTCACTTCTGAGCACAGATTTCATTTCCTGGGGCTTTCCAAGTAAACTTGCTTCTGTTAATATTAATCAAATATGGGTTCTTAGAAAAATATGCTTTTGACTGCAAACATATTTTTCCTGTATAATCTCAGGAATGATTGCTCTTGTCAAAATGTGCAGGCAACTGAAACTGAGAAGGGCTTATTTCTTATGCATAAAACAAGGAGTTTTTTTATAGCTGTTAGCACATGAAAATTGCTTCTTTGGCAACTGAAGTAAGTTATTTTTTTATTGTTGCAGAAAGACTTCTGGTTTTCAAACTGGTAACAGTTCTTCATAGATTTGAGACTCTTGCCGATTAGTTGGTCATTGGGAGAGGGTTCTCTCTTGTGCAGTGTTACTCAAGTCTAGGGTGTTTATGTTTGATATATTTTGACCTGGGATTGTAAGTACTACTTGGCATTAATCATAATTATTTTATTGTTGTATAGCTTTAATCCAGTTAGAGTAAGGAGCTGTGCTACCCTGGTTATGGATCACCCATTTTACGTTTGGTTTCTTGTTTTATGTTTTGTCTTGTACTACTTGGCTTTTGGTATTCGATTTTGGCATAATTTGAATATTTGCATTATTCTTATACAAAGGTTCTCATGCCTACTGTTGACTGCAGTGGTAGAACAATTTAATATAACTTTTTTTTAGCTGGGAGTAATGAGATATGCAGAACACTCTAACAGGGTGAGAGGTGGGATGAGGGACAGAGCTATGCCAGTGTGCTGTCCAAAATTCCCCATCTGTTAACTACAGCATGTGTTGTGTTTTGCGCTTGCAGTGTTAGGTAGCTGCTTCTTCAATACTATCCTCACATGGGTGCTGCCATAAGCCACTGCACTTGATATCCAAGGTATCAAAGAGAGGCAGGGGAAGTGGGCAGGCCTGGGAAAATAGAGTGTTTCAAGAGCTGGCAAAATCACTCCAGAGTAGCTATCGCTTAGCTTTGGGACCATGTAATGAAAGGCACTGCGTAAATGTTAGATTTGGCTCAGAATGAAAAATTCAACCTTTCTGCCTTCCTCCCTTGTAGGAATGATGAGATAGTGATGCCAGAAGAACAGACGGGCCTGGTAAAGGAAAACTATATCTGGAATGTCCTGCTACATCGTGGTGCCACTGACGAGGGAATATTTCTCCATGTGCCTCCTGGGAGCTATGACCACGATCTCTTCACCATGACGTGGGGGCCGACCATTGCAGCACTTTCTTACGTTTTTGACAAGAGCTTAGAAGAAACAATCATCCAGAAGGCTATCTCTGGTTTCAGGTAACTCTTGCATTCATGAAGACCCAGAAGAGTTAAAATGTGGCCATTGTCTCGTATTTACCTGCTAGAGACATCATGGCGAATACCAACTGTTACGTTCCTAGCATTTGAAGAGCATTTTGTTGTGACTGATGGTCCTCTGGTTTTGTTCTGTCGTTTGTATTGATTCATCCCATCTTGGTTGACACTCATTGTTTAACTTGACTGCTGTGTTGTAATAAATAAAATGCCTGGGGTATGTATTTTTAAACTCCAGCCTGGGTACATTTTAAAAGACCTTCTGATGTATCTGTGCTGCTTAAAAGTGAGGAGGAGAAATCGTTTTTAACTTGCACAGTGGTGCTGGCAAAATACTTGTATATGAACAAAACCCCCTGTATATGAGGCCGTAGCTGCGGCTGAATTTCTTTCCCAGCTGACCAGTATCATAAAACTTGCTACCTGTGAGAAACTGGGTTGGAATGATCTTGGGTCATGCTTAGCTCCCAGCCAAATGATGCCTTAAGCAGAGTGTGGAACCTTTGTTAATATACTGCTGTAGCCGTGATCTCTTGGAAACTAGACCTTCAGCACTACGGCCAATCTCAGCAACTCCCTCATATCAAGATAGGATATTGGCTCAGGTGCAAGTGGTCTGTCTGATTAGACTCGCTTCTTGAAAGTGATCCTTGCACAGACAAATATCAGGATCTACAGATGAGGATTGACATTATTTGAGGGATAAGAGTAGGCTTCTATACGTTGGCATTCATTATGAGTGGGTGGAGAGGAAGGTCTACAATGTCAGCACAGAGACTCTCTGATTTGCTGTCCTGTAGACAGACTTGTCTGTGCTGACTTATGTTATTTTCTGTTTTCTTCTTTCCCCAGGAAATGTGCAATGATTTCTGCTCACTATGGCCTTAGTGATGTGTTTGACAATCTCATAATTTCTCTCTGTAAGTTTACAGCCCTGAGCAGCGAGGTAAGTTTGCAAGGAGGAGAAAGAAACATGGCTTTTAGTATATTGGAGCTCTCTTCCTCTGTTGAGCAGTAATATTTGCTTATTTTAGTTACCACAGTATGCGTAGATACCTATCAGCCCCTGCCCAGAGTTTTCTGGAGGAGGCAGCGAAAAGCGAGTAGTGAAGTAGGACTTCCATAAGACAGGTTCAAATACACCAATTTTCCTCTACTCTCTCACAAGTGAAGGTTTGTGCAGAGCAGAATTCCATGATGTAGAAGTGTTCATTCCCTCTACTTGGTCTGGAGAGACTTACCTCCCTGTGATCAAGGCAGTGATCATCCACGATCCCAAGCAAGTTTGTGCATTTCAGCTGTTCAGTATTTAGTTATAGGGCTCATGTGGTGCCAAGAGGGACTGTTGCATGAGCTGTTCTTCTGAAGTGTAGGGGCTGTGCATCCACCCTGCATAAAGGGGTTAGGAAAACAAATGCTTTGAATTGTCGGTTGGTGTGTGGAGTCTGGTAATCGGATCACTTTTGGCAAGCTCTGAAGACCGTTTCTCTGGATTGTACCTTGAGAATAAAGTCAAGGTACGCTAGTTGGTGTAGGACTCTTGTGCCTAAATCTATTTGCATGTTACAGCACCAGCGTGTTTTTTCCCAAGGTGTTTGATGGACATTGTGTGGCAGACAATGATTTGTGCTAAGGAGAAGTTGACAGCAACTCCTTTAAAGGATCAGAACTCAGAGAATCTCACAGCATTGCTCTGAGAACCAGTGCAAGACCCACAATGAGCAGAATAGGATTATCACACATACAGAAAAGGGAAACGAAGATCATTCAAGACTGAAAGCATGGGAGTAAAAAAGCTAAGACAGTGACTTTTAAAAAAAACCAACCAACCAAACAAACAAACAACCAAACAACTCGAAGGGATAGCAGAAAGGGAACAGTCCTGCAAATGAAGCAAGTTAATGGAATTAGGCTGCAGGAACATGGAGTTGTTTGGACTGGGTGTTTTCATATCACTTGCATTTTGCCATTTGTAGTGGTGAAAAAGTACGGGGTTGACTATTAAAAGACAAAGAAATCCCAAATGTTGTGGGATTGCTTTAGATTCCCTCTTCTCCTGCAGCTCATAACAGTGAAGATGAAATACTTGATCCTCTCCAGGCATACCAGACCTCAGACTACCAATGGATAACACAAGCAAAGGAATGTCTGCCATGAAACAACTGTTTGACACAGGTTTACACACTAGAAGCAACTAGACTAAGCCCTCAGAGGCACCAACTATTGCCAGCTGCATCCCATCTAGTTGTGAGACTGGAATCTGGAGCAGTCTGAGATCTGTGTAAATGAAGCAAGCATTTCTTGGTGATGACATAGAATCAGGGACTTCTGGGTTTGAAGAAGGCTGGGACTTCTTATCTTTGGCCAGATTCCAAGTACACCAGTTACTTTCTGCTGTCCTAAATTCCTGTAAGGCTTGGAGACAGTAGTGGAATATGATAACTGAACAAATATTTGAGAGAGAATGTGGTGGAAGGGGAGAAGGAGGGGCTGTCTTCAGGGGCCGAGGAGACAAAACGAAGAGCAACGGTTAGAAAGCAAGGGAAGAACATCAAAGTGTCACTCAGCTGCTAGTCAAATCATTGTGGTGATCAGGCATCCTCTCCAAGCACTGCAGTTGCTATGCTTGGCCACTTTGGTTGAAAGAGGAATGGAATGTAACCTGGAGGGGGATTAAGTGATTTGAGAAGAGTGAGTGCCTGGTGTCTTGATCCACAGTTGAGGCTCATACTGATTCAGGGTATAAGCAGCAGCAAAACCTTTGTGTGTTTTAATTTGGTGGTTGTGGCTCGTTGCCGTAGTGCAAAGCCAGGCGTGTTGCTGTTTGCACCTCAGGCACCAGTGATGTGTGTGTTCGTGTGGTTTCCCCACAGCAACAACGGGAAAAACATATTGGTTGTCACATTTCTGCCAGACTTCCAGGTTGGTACTTCTAAAGGCGTACATCAAAGACCCAATTTCATAATAGTTTTGCCAGCAGTCTGGCTGAAGCAAGAGTCAGTTTTTCTGATCTTCAGGTCTGAGATCGGAAGAGCCACATTTTCAATCTATACTATCTCCTGTCTTCTCTCTCCTTGCCTGGTGAAGGAGTAAGTATGGGTTTTGTCTACATAAGCAAGAGAATGGCAAAACCCATCTCTTGTCAAAAGGAACATTACAATGAGCTTAAGTAACTGGAGAAGCATGGAGCATGTTACAGTGTCTGATACTAGCTGTGGATTTTTTTTCTTCTGGTTTTGGCAACAGATACTTGATTGGTTTGGATGACTTACTAGGCTGTTTCTATTTTGAAAAGCTGTGAGTGCGTTGAACAGATTATGAGGAATTGTGATGCAGCAATTATTGGCAGAGACTGTATGTCATGGTTCATCACTCATAACTTTGAATCCTGCTGTTAAGTAGTGGTAAGAGTAGCTTTGCAAGTCAGTAATGCTTTCGGCCATCGTTTCCTTTGCTAACAGTAGAGCGGAGTAATTGCTGCTTCCAGAGGAGACGTGGTACTTGTTGTAGAAGGCTTTGATCCTGGAATGAGTTCTCATAGCAGAATAAATTGTTAGTGAGTTTTCAGCAAGCACTTTCAAAATGGTCTGTGTTGTTGTCGTTCTTGGAGAGCTTATGTCTAGGTGGTTCAGTGATTCAGCTTGTATCAGGTAAGCCATCTTGTCCTTGTTTTTGTGCAAAGTGAATATGAGCTGAGGAGTTATCCAAGCATTGTACACAGAATTGTCTTTCCTGTAACCAGTTCTGAACAGTCTGCCCTAATTTGTGTTGAAAAGAAAACATCTCTTGCTGACTGATTGCCACCCCCTCTTCTTTCCTGCAGTCTATTGAGAACCTGCCCACTGTGTTTGGAAGTAATCCAAAGGCCCATATTGCAGCAAAGACTGTGTTTAACTTGGCCCATCGCCATGGTGACATTCTGCGGGAGGGCTGGAAAAACATCATGGAGGCCATGCTACAGCTTTTCCGAGCAGAGCTGCTGCCCAAGGCCATGGTGGAGGTAATAACAGCCAGCCTGTGGATAATTGAAGGGCAGGGGAGTGGGAAGCTGGCTTTTCGTAGAACCAGTTCAAAGAGGAGGAGAGCTCTCTTCCAAAGGCTGGGCTTTGGTGAAGGGTGTACAGAGCTGGAAAGGTGCAGAGGGTGTAATGCTCGAGTTACATCCAGGCTCTTCTGCAGGGTTTCATTTTTTTCTCATTTTACTTTTTGTTGGATTTGAGACATTTCGGCATTCATCTTACTTAAACAGATTTTGAATATTGTGCAGAATTGGGACATGCTTATGGGCACAGAGAATTAGAGTGCAGCATTGGTATTGCTGGGTGGGGATGACCCTTCACTCAGGGGGCAAGGGGGTGAAGAGCTGGGGTTGACTGCCTACACGTGGGTGGTTGGGGGTAGTGTTTCATCACTAAGTGAAACATTACAGGGGAAAAGAATAAACCAACACAGATAACAAAGTAGTAGACAATTGATCATATACATGTTCTCATTTGTCTTCCAGGTTGAAGACTTTGTGGATCCTAATGGCAAAATCTATCTGCAGCGTGAGGAGACGCCATCTAATCGGTGAGTGGTTCAGGTGGCCCAAAAAGGAGTCCTTTTTTTACCAGTACTAGAGAATAATATATTATGTTTGCTTGCTTTCTCACTGATGCTAGTGTCTTCTGATTTGCAGTGGTGAATCTACAGTGCTCAGTTTCGTTAGCTGGCTCACCCTCAGTGGGACAGAGCAGTCTGGTATGAGAGGGCCATCTACGGAGACACAGGAGGCAAAGCGAACAGCCCTGGAATGCATAAAGGTAACACACAGGCTATAAAAAGACTTGGTTTTATTTGTGATGGCAGTACTGCGTGGATAACAGGCAACAGAAACAAAAATGTGCATGCTTCGAGGCAGTACTGCAGGTTCCAGAGGACGTAGGCCCCACTGAGTTTCTTACAATTCCCATCTGCATTGCCAGCTGAAGGGTCTTATGCGCTGTTATGCACAAATGTAGTAGCACATGAAAATAGGAATGAATACAAGAAGCTGTGATCTGCCCTTGGCGTCACAATCCTATAACTGAAGACTGTCTTGGAAAAGAAGAGTCATTTGAGAATTTATTAATTTGTTTTAAGGTGTATGGTGCCCACAAAATCTGGACCCTGGGCTTCGAGCAGTGTGTGGACAGAGGCCCCTTTATAAGGGGCTGTGAGCTATCTGTTAAAATCTGTCTAGCACACATCAGGCCTTTTAGGGGCAATTGATATTAAGGGAATGAACTACCTGGCTGGAGTTTTCCTCCAAGTAACTGTGTTGCAGCCAGTCTCTATATCTTCCCTGGGAACAAGCTGTTTCTGGAGGGTCTGTTCGTATGCCTTCCCCATCTTCCAGATGCACAGTCCTCTCTTCTGTCTTTTGCAGCACTGTGATCCTGAGAAGTTGATCACAGAAAGCAAATTCCTCCAACTTGAATCCCTCCAGGAGCTCATGAAGGTGAGAGAGATGCTGGGTGGGACTGGACTGGGGATGGCACAGGCATGCTTTGCATGATCATGGCTGTGTCCTGCATACTCGCCTAGCTCCTCTGTCCCCAGAGGAGATCTGGGACCTATTTGGATATGAAAACAGTCGGTTGCTCAGCTTTTAGATGCAACTTCTGTCGCTTTAGTAGTAGAGGAAGATGTCAAATTGTGGAATTCTAAAAAGCTGTGAGGAGGTCACAGTGTTTGAAAATATGTGAAGCTCTGTGCAGTTGCTTAAGTTGTAGGTTGTGCTTTTTCAGCTTTTCTGGTGTGCCGTGTGCCTAATCAGAACATTCCAAAAGGCCGCACTTCAGAGGCAAGACCTGTGCAGAAATACTTGGCTGTGTGCTTGTAGGTAGTGTGCTACCTGGCTGCTCTGGGAGACCTCATAAGCCTTTGGGTTAGAGAAGCACATCTCCCTGGAGGAGGGTAGTTACCTGGTTCTGAGTGTGGCTTCTCAGGCTAGTGTGAAGGTTGAGACCACTCCAGGGTGTGGAATTTATCTGGCTGCAGCTCAACATTGCCAAAAGCTAATAGTGCAGTGCAACCCTTGCAGGGATGCTGTGTGTGCTGGCAGTGGGTGCTGCCTAATTCCATGGCTCCTTCAAGTGCAAGTGCCTTTCCCTTCAGGCTGCTGTAATTGCAGTTCACTGCCTTCATCAGGAGGGCCCATGACACTACTGAGACTTGCACTAAAACCAAGGAAAGGTGTATTTATCAAGGCTTGCTTCAGAGGTTCAGAAGAATAGGTATTGAGTTTCAAAATGAAGATAAGCGAGTAAACCCCAAAGAACAATACTTAAAACAGCTAAAGCAGAACTTGCAGCTTGACTCACACAAAGATCACTATGTTGCTGGCTCACATGGAGAAGTGGTGATTCAGTTTGTGTGGCATCTCAGTTCAGGGGGAACACATTGCTCTTTACCCTATTATGTCAGGAATTCGCCCTTCATATCCAAGCTGATGGCTTGATAGTTCCAGTATTTGTAGTTCTTCCTAGGTACGTCAGGCTTTTCTGTGCTTCACTTATTCTTAGCAAGAAGCTGCTGACTTTCAGAATTCCTCTTCATCTGAGAGACTTTGTTGGAGTTTAATATCTTCTAAGTTCATATTGCATCTTGCATAACAATAACACCCATACTTTTCCATATATTTAGCTTGACCTCTATCCAGTGCATTTTTGATAGACATGCATAACCTCATCAGACGGTGGAGTGCAGTTTTGTCCAGACTTAAAGCATTCTAGTGGTCCTCACTTGTTGATCCCCCAGTTTTGGCAGCTTGTGATTCACAAACACTTCCTGGCTTTTGTAGGCTCTAATCTCTGTGACTCCAGATGAGGAGACATATGATGAAGAGGATGCTGCCTTCTGCTTGGAGATGCTTCTGAGGATTGTGCTGGAGAATAGGTATGACCTTGAAATACATGCAGATTCACTGTAAATATCCTTGTTTTACTGCAGCTGCTGCCTGGGTCCAGGGAATGAGTTCCTTATGTGCTTGATTTGCCAGCTGAAGCAGCATGTGGCTGTAATTTCAGGGCTTAGCAATTCTACTCTCGCATGTGCAAACAGAGGGGCTATTCACCCATGAATTATTGCTTGATATCCTGAGATTTGGAGAACATAAACTCAACTCTGGAGGGAGAAGTCTCCCACCTGATTGCTTTGCAAGTAATAAATAAGAAATTTGACAGCTTTGTTGTTTCTGTGTGTCTGTTGTTATATGTCCCAGCTGGAGTTTTACATTGAAATGAAGAAACAGAGGGTTGTCTGGATTTTTGGGAGAGGTGGCTGGATATTCCTCTTGTCTCATCTCCTTTCATCCTACCCTTTCCCTCCTCCTTGTTGTGGCTAGGGACCGTGTAACCTGTGTCTGGCAAACTGTCCGAGACCACCTCTATCATCTCTGTGTCCATGCGATGGAGTTCTGCTTCTTGGTGGAGAGGGCAGTGGTGGGGCTGCTGAGACTGGCAATTCGGCTCCTTCGTCGGGAAGAAATCAGCGCGCAGGTAGGGGATTTTTGAACATCCATCACGTGGGTTTTGTGGCTACACCTGGCAACACAGGAAACATGTTGCTGTTGGATGGACCCACATTTAGCCTGTCTGTGCTGCAAGTAACAACAGCAGTTGTTGTAAGTAGCTGTAAATAAATGAAGGGGAATGTTGCTGGAGAGTGGAGTGTAAACAATAAGGTCTGTTATTCTTGTCTCCTTTTCTGGCCAGGTTCTCCTCTCATTACGTATCCTGCTCATGATGAAGCCAAACGTGCTGTCCAAAGTTAGCCATGAGGTTGCCTACGGCCTCCATGAACTCCTGAAGACCAACGCTGCCAACATTCACTCTGGGGATGACTGGTACACGCTCTTCACCCTCCTGGAGTGTATTGGGTCTGGGGTGAAGCCGCCTGCAGCCCTGCAGGTTACAGCAAGGGCAGATAACGACACAGGTAAGACAGGCCAGCTTTTGCTAGGAAATCTGATGCCTGCCTGCCAGATAAGCAGCTGCTTCCTCAAGCTTTTCAATTAGCAAAGGGGACTGCAAGAAAACAAAGCTGATATTAAACTACATTAGCAAGATTAAAGACCAGCACCTGCTGTTCACTCCTACACCATGGTCTGTCCCTGTCTCTACTGTGCCATCTCTTCCTAGTCCATGAGCAGCAGTCCAGGTGCTAGTCCCTGGGGGAGCAGTGGGAGGAAAACTGATATCAGTTGTAGCAGCTGTTAGAAGGTCTTTACCCAAGGAGCATTTTCTGCTGGTTGTGGTCTGGTGCCTTGGGTGATATAGCCTTAATCTCTCAACTGGGTGTGTAATGTAAACCCAGCTGTTGTTCCTGTCATACTTGCTTCTTTAGTGGGACTGACTCCTTTCTGTCCCCATTTTAAGGATCCAAATCCGTTTGTGTTCAGAGTGCCTGAACCATTCCCACAAGACCAACCCACTACTTCCCCCTTCTTCTGACTGTGTTAAAAAGATGGTCTTTTCAGCAAACTGTTCCTGTTTAGCTGTAGCCAGCTGGCTGTGTATTTGAGGCTGACAGCTTCAAACTTTAAAAGAAAACAAGAAAACACTTTTCCAGAGCCTTTGTTTTCCTCTCGGCTTTTCTAGAACTTCCTTGCTAGGTCCTGATGCTTTGTGCTAGACAGATGGGAGAAATCTTGTATTTCAAAACCACTATGGCCTTTGCCTCCTGGGCTAATGCTGCACTGTCTTCTCCCATCTTATTTGGGTTTGGCATTGGTTTTTTTGTTTTGTTTTGTTTTTTTTTTACTGCTTCTGTCTGCTGATTGAGAAATCTACTGACTGTGGCACCTTGCACATCAAAACATTAGTTCTCTTCACCTCCTTCAGAAAATGTTTGGTGCACTGTGTTCACAGCAAGTCTGTCTCTATGCTGGTGAGTTTCTAGATAATATTGAATTATGGCAAGAATGAATTTTTGCTTCTAAATACCATATGAGTAGCTTAATTTGGCCCTTGAACAAATTTCTGTGCTTGGGACATGTGAAATTTAAGGTGATCCTAAAGGTCAGGGAAGGTAGATCTGTCAGGTATGGAACATGCTGATGTAGATTGCTGCTCATGAGAATGACTTACCAGTATTGGTGTGGAGCTGAATGACCCCAGAGGCTCTAGATGAGTCCTGTCATTCCATGTTGTGCTTTTGGAGTTGTGTTGGCTGAACCTAGTGCCCCCAGTAGTTCTTACAGTGTGTGGTACATCTGATCCTTCACCCAGGGTCAAAGCATTGGACTTCCTGCCCTTTTTAAATCCATGGTCAGGCTGTCAAGTGACATAGAGGATGGAAAGCCCCTTCCCTCTGAAGGGGAAACTTAAACATAGCTATGGGGGAGAAACAGTGACAAAGACCTGTTTCCCGCTGTCTCCTGTGCATGTTCCTGTCATAGTTGTTCTTTGTCTCGCAGGGGGAGAGGCCTGGCCCAGTTTCTTCCAGGGCTGGTAATTCCTAGCTGATGCTGATCTGACTAATCTGGATTGCTTCTCCCTTATCCACACCTACTCTTCCAACTTCTTGATTTGGCTTTTATGTAAAACCCATGCCTTTTGTCTTGAAGGTGCTCAGTCAGACAGTGAGGTCTCTTCCTCCTATCATCCAAGTGACATGAGCCTGGACCGTGGCTACACCTCTGATTCGGAGGTGTACACAGACCATGGAAAACCAGGCAAGATGCATCGCTCAGTGACGGATGTGGATGTCATGAACAGTGGCTGGCTAGTGGTGAGTAGCCAATGGGCTTTTGATGCCTCAAGATAACTACTGCTAGCATGGTTGTGGGCAGAGGGTCTGGTAGGGAGTGAAATTGTCTTACTGACAGTGGAAACGAGCTAAGATAAGCTGACAATAGAAAGGGAAGATGGGGAGGAGATGCAGGTGGAAAGGAGAAAGCTTGGAGGCAAATGAGTAAGAAAAGGAAATGGATCTTGCAGAAATGTTACCTGTTGGCTTCAGAAGAAAGGCTGCTTGTTATGCCTGTCTCTCCTGTTACCTTTTTGCTGTGCCCTGCAGGTGGGGAAAGATGACATTGACACCTCCAGATCTACTGCTGGGCTCAGCAGGCTGGGGCCATCTCCCCTTGTCAACCAGTACAGCCTGACTGTGGGGCTGGATTTGGGCCCACATGACACAAAGTCTCTCATGAAGTGCGTAGAGTCCCTGTCCTTCATCGTGCGGGATGCTGCCCACGTTACACCTGAGAACTTCGAGCTCTGTGTCAAAACCATCCGCATCTTTGTGGAGGCAAGCTTGAATGGGGGTAAGATGGCCCTTGGTTTGACGATCAGGATTGGGCTTGGGGTGGCCAGTCAGCAAGAAGTGTGGAGTATACTGTCAGGGAACGAGTCCCCAGCCCCCAGAAAGTGGTCTGCTGTGAGAAGGGTGTCCTGGCTCCACCTGGCAACGGGGACCTTATTCTTACCCCTCTGGGGTGGAGGGGAGGTCTGGAGCTGATGTGGAGGTAGCAGCGTCAGCTGTTGCTGAAGGCTGTTCCTGAAGGCTGTTCCTGAGGAGTGCTGGGCACCTCTTCAAGCAGGTAGTTGTCATTTCACAGGACAGGGCCCTTCACCGGGGACATCAAAAGGTGGCTGCCGTGTGTGTTGAGAGGCAGAAAATTTTGTGATGGAGTGTATATGTGGTATGTTCTCACTTTCTAGGCTACAAGTCCCAGGAGAAGAGGGGGAAGAGCCACAGGTATGACAGTAAATCCAGTCGGTTAAAAAAAAAGCCAAAGGAGAGCTCTACACGGCGATCACGGGCCTTGAGCCAGCACCAGGCGCACACGCATAGTGATGAGGACGAGGATGAGAGCATCCCTGCCAGCTACCACACTGTGTCTTTACAGGTTAGTCAGGACGTAAGTATAGCAAGGATTTCCTCCTCTCCTTTCTGTGCACTTTCGCATACTCAGGGCCTTGCTAGGGAGCCACTGGGATTCTTCACGGGGCAGAGGGTGGCTCTGGTGGCAACACACGCTTCTGCAGTGAAAGAGGAAGACTGCAATTTGGACAGGCAAAGGCAAAATAGCAGTGGAGAGAGAAGTCCTCTGGAAAGCAAGGAGGGTGGGGTCTGGAGCTGTGAGTCACTATAGTAGGTTAGATGGATGTGGATCAAGGGCATTTGGAGGCATAAGGTTCATGTAGGGTTAGTGGGGAGTCTGACAGGGCATCTGAACTTGTGGAGAGGGGAAGGCCCTGTGGGCTGAGGCACTGGAGTTTCAACTACAGAGAACTGGCATGAGGGAGTTGTTTCTCTCTCCAGCTGATGCTTCAGAGGTGCAAAGGCACAAGCCTGCTGCCTGCCAGGCTGTTGGGCCCCAGTTCAGTAGCAAAGTGACTAGGATGCTGTCATTTGCCCATATGTAAATGGGAGCTTTGCATGTGTTTCATGCTTTTTTGCTGCTTTATTTAACACAAAAAAAAAAGTTGCACAGTTGTTGCCAGGCAGCGTAGCTGAATCACTGGTTTCTCCCTCTGCCTGGGAGAGTCAATGCTCTGTGCCAGAAAAGGCTCCGTTCTTTCTCCTGGCAGGGCTGGAATGCTGTTCCTCAAAGATGGCATTGGCATGGCTACTGAACTGACACAGATCTTGCTGAAGTTGGTTGGTACTTGACCAGCTGGGGAGGGCCCAGACAGCAGGGCCTAACACCATCTCCATAGCTAAACATAGTTATGTGCACGCAGGAAGCAGGCGGTAGCTGTGAGCCTTTTAGCACTGGTCCGGGGAAGAGACCAGGGTCTTCAAAAATGTACGTCCTGTGTGTGTTGCTCAATGTGATGCTTGACTTGCAGCTCCTGGACCTCATGCACACCTTGCACACGCGAGCGGCCACCATCTACAGCTCGTGGGCAGAGGAGCAACGCCATCTAGAGACAACAGGGAGGAAAATCGAAGCAGATTCCCGAACACTGTGGTCCAACTGCTGGTGTCCCTTGCTACAGGGTAAGGTCATCCCCTTGTGATGAGAGTGAGCAGAGACATTTCCAAAACAATGGCAGCGCTCGGGAAAGTTGAGGAATGAAGAACTAACTGCAGAAAGCAGGCAGAGGTTATTTTTAGGGTCTACTGTAATTGAAAACTTGGATCTGTAAAGGTAGTGTGGGTTAGCTGCCAGCTTGCTTCTGGACCTGGCAGTAGATTCCCCGTCTGTGGCCTGGAACAAGTATAATCCTGTTTCTTTTGGTTTTTTAATTCCCCCTACCCACCCCCCGAAAGTGATATTCATTAGACTTTTTACCCTAGACTGGGGAAGTAGGGATGTGACACCTTCACTGTGGGCTTTGCCCTGAATACTTCTCTTGCAGGTATTGCCTGGCTGTGCTGTGACGCCCGACGCCAAGTACGGATGCAGGCACTCACTTACTTGCAGCGGGCCCTCCTGGTACATGATCTGCAGGCCCTGGATGCCCTGGAATGGGAGTCCTGCTTCAACAAGGTAACCTCCTGGGTGTGCATGTAGGCATGACAGCATTGTCATGAAGAGCAAAGCTGTGTGCAGGAGTGGCAGAAGGGTGTCCTCCTTCAGCACCATCTTTTTCAGCAGCCTGTTCACCACAACAGACAAGGCATTCCTTACTCTGATCCTGTGAAAAGTTCCTCTCCGCTTAGGCTTCTGACAGAGCCTCTTGGAGTACTGAAATGCATCCACTCCATTTCCACTTGCAATTGCTTCTCCCATGCTCTCTGCCTAGAAGCCACTGTTCCCAAACGCCAGCTCCTTCCTGTCAGGCTGTCTGTGCAAATCTTATCAATCACTCTTCAGTTCTGGAATATCAATGTGTCTGATCCAACAGGTGCTGTTCCCTCTGCTAACCAAACTACTTGAGAACATCAGCCCAGCTGATGTTGGTGGGATGGAAGAAACTAGGATGAGAGCCTCAACACTACTGTCCAAGGTGAGCCTGCTTCTCACCTTGGAAAGCTCAGGGGAAACCATGTGCCTTAAGGAAACCAAACTGTTTGCTGGATTAGCTTCTCAGCATCTCTGATCTGGGTAGGTGTCTGTTTGCTAGTTTGCCTGTCTTCAGTGCTGGGCTCTTCCATCACATTCTGCTGTGGGGACATGCCTTCTTCCCAGAATTGTCCAGAGAGTGTGGAAGGGCTGGAAGACATGGTGATGCTGGCTGCAGTGGCCTCCTGCAAAGGATCCACTCCTCTGCATATGCAGCTCAGAAGAGTGGAGGTCTCTGGTGTCCTCAGGCTGGGCCTGGGCATACTCCTGCCCTGCTCCAAGGAGGGGGAGTTGCAGATCTGCAAGCCTGGCTTGTCAAGGTACAAGCAGCAGCCGCTATACTACTTGTTGACAGTAGTTGTGTGGGTTTTTTTCTAGGTGTTCCTACAGCACCTCTCCCCGCTCCTCTCGCTGACCACCTTTGCTGCCCTGTGGCTGACAATCCTGGACTTTATGGACAAATACATGCATGCTGGCTCCAGTGACTTACTGGTAAGGTGCCGGAAGTTATGCTGCTGTTCTTTGGACAACCATTCATTTGCTTTAACCTTCTAAACTGGAATAGAACCAGATACCTCCAGGGATGGAGACTCAACCACCGCCCTGGGCAGCCTGTTCCAATGCCTGACAGCCCTTTCAGTGAAGAAATTTTTCCTAATATCCAATCTAAACCTCCCCTGGCACAACTTGAGGCCATTCCCTCTTGTCCTGTTCCTGCAAAGGTGGATCCAAAACATAGCCTGATACTACTACTGTGATTAAATTACCTCCATCCCAACCAAAACCATTACTCCCATCCCTTCCAAAACCATTTTGTTCATTGCTGTGTGTCCATTCTCAGTGTCCTGAGGACTGTCTCTGATTACAGCTGGAGGCCATCCCGGAGTCTCTGAAGAACATGCTGCTTGTAATGGATACGGCTGGGATATTCCACAGTGCTGACTCACGGACAGGATACTCGGATCTCTGGGAGATCACCTGGGAGCGGATTGACTGTTTCTTACCTAGGCTGCGGGATGAGCTCTTCAAACAGACAGTCATCCAGGGTACGGGGGGCTGAGGAACCTTAAGAAAACAGGTCGTGGACCCAGTGTCGCACCTTATCCAGTGTCCAGCTGCCAGAGTGTCTGGATGCTGATGGGTGCAGGAGGCTGTGTTGGTACAAGGGGGGCAAACTGAGGGTGGGCAAAAGGAGCGAGCAAACAGATGTGTGGGCTCACTGCTTGTTTTGTTTTCCTAGATCCTGTCCCCAGCATACCAATGGAGCAGCAGCATCAGAAATCAATAGTGTCTGCCCTGCCTTCTTCTCCAGCGGGGGATGTGAGACCAGCCACCCACCTGGTTCCTTTGGAGAAGCCCTCTGAATTGGGTGCCAGTGGTGAGTCCCGTTTTCTTCTTTCTGAAGTCATCTTCCCAGCACAGTGGCATGGATCTGCTTTTCCTTGGTGTAGCATGATCTGCAGGCCTCTGATGTTGTGGAACTGTTCTGCTTCCAAATGGATAGATTGTGGCCCTCTTGCTGAGGTTATTGGGGTGGGCAGAGGTTGGAGCAGAATGCCTGTGATCGGCACCTGCTCCTCAGAGCCTCACATGAAGATAGGGGGAAGGGGAAAGTCTGAAAAGGCCCCTGAGTCAATCTTAAGTCCTGCTTAGGTTTGAGCTGAAAGGTGACTTTGTCAGGGCCTATGTAAGGATGTATTTTGTCTTTTCCTTTTTTCAGAGTCTGAGAGAGCCACTGCACCTGCCTCACCCACCATTAGCACCTCGGCCTCTTCTCCTTTCCCAGCATCAGCTCCAGCAAAGACAAGCCCTGTCACAGACATACCTCCTACAACAGCACAGCCGCCGCTCATCCTGCAGCCTCTTGCCTCTCCCCTGCAGGTTGGGGTGCCACCTATGACTCTGCCAATCATTCTCAACCCAGCCCTAATTGAAGCCACCTCTCCTGTTCCCCTCTTAGCTACCCCACGGCCCACTGACCCCATGGCAACCTCTGAAGTCAATTAGGTTGAGGGTGTCTGAGAACTGTCTGCTGAGGAAGCTCTGTGGGTGGAGGATGCTGGCCAAACGTTCTCTGGTAGTGGGCACGCTTATTGTAGAAGATGATGCTAACCTGAGGAGAAGGGCTGCTCTCATAACCCCCCTGGAGCACATCACATTCTGCTCCCTTCTTGTGGCAACCACCTAGAAATCCTGGTCTTCTCGGAGGGTGCCCGGTTCCGATGCCCAGTCTCCTTCCTGCCTTCACAATCTCAGGGGCCAGGCAAACCCCGCAGCCTGGGACCAAGCTGCCACCAGTTCATCTGGTGAAGAGGGAAAACTCTTTGATGTCACACCAGGGAGGGGCTGCAGTACAGGACTGCCTCTCGGCATGTTTGCTCCAGTCCCTGGACAATTCTCAGCCATTCCCTAGCTTTTCTGCCCATGCTTCTGGCTGCACTGCTTTGTTTGGGCTCTGGCCATGCCTGGGTTCAGCAGGTTGAGAATTTTGCTTACAGTGCAACTCACAATTGCTACGTAGGGCTTCTTGTCTGCTCTAGCCCTGTGCTTTTCTTCTGCAACATGGATCACGGCAATCCCCACACCAGATAAGGGAGCAGGGGAGCCTGGCAGGGGCAGCAGTGCTTTCCTGTTCCCCTGCCTTGTAAATATAATCAGGCTTTCTGGTTGGAGGGAGCAAATTCTGAAAGCTCTGCCTAGCTGAGCAGGTGAGAAGGAAATGCCGAGCCCCATGGCCATCCCTCAAACAGCACTTGGGGAGCCCCTCCCCGGGGTGCGGAGCAGTGCTGTGTTGTCCACCACTAGCTGCATTGGCCACTTAGTGTCCAGCCCCATTCCTTAGGAGAACATCCCCAAACCTTTGCTAGGTGAAGAGGATCTGTGACACCTGCTGACATGCCCAGTAAGTCTGCTGTGCTTTCTCTTGGAAGCTCTGCAGACATTGCAGCCTTTTGCATCTTCTAGCCCACCTCCTTCTCCATCTAGAACGTCCCGGCAGCTGAGGCCCTGGTAGTTGTTCTGCTTCTGCCTTGGCAGCAAGGGATGTGCTGTTCCTCCATGCCCTCGTGCCCAGAGCAGAGCTGGCTGCCTGGCAAGCGCTGCATCTCCGTTCTTCCTCCTCTCTCGATTAGTTGGCTACATTCTCAGTAAATCCATCTTGGAAATCCCACTGGTGACTGGGAGGAGCGTGAGCAGGACTCCAACCCAGTGTGTGCTGAGAGGAACCTGCGGTCGGGGTGGGTGTGCAACCAGTGTACATATAGGGTAAATGGCTACAAATCCAATGGACTTTTTACAGTGTAATAAACACATCCTGTAAATGAATGCCCCAGTGCTGCACGCCTTTTCTGTTGTGGTTCTGTGGCTCAGAGCTTTGGGAAGAGTGGAGTTTAGTTGTCAAGGGGCTGTGCCCAGCTGCCAGCCCCCTGGCTCCACATACCAGGATCCTCTGACAGCGCTCTGTCTGCACGGAGCATGGGGGGACTTGCCCTAACAAACGGTCAGCTCGTGGGGGGCTGCCGCGGAGGCCGGCCGTCGGGGGCTAAGCAGAAATGGTTCCCATCATGGGGCAGTAACAGCGAGATTGCTCTTGCTTCTGGCAACAGTTTAGTGTCAGCTGTCAAGTTTCTGGTGTTGCGTTGGTGTGTGCTCGTGCACCGCCAGGACCGGGGGCAGGGACTAGGGCCGCAGAGCAGACACCCCGCGGCATCTCAGCACGCAGCCAGAACACAGACTGAGAGGTCCTGGGCTTTCCCAGGGCTAACGCTTGCCGTGGCCCAGGGCTAACGCTTGCCGTGGATGTGGGCAACCGCACCTAGTTCCCTCCTGATGCTTTCTACTTTGTCTTGTGGCAAGATCCACGCAGTGCCACACCGTCCTGAGAGCTGCGTGAGGCACCAATGCCTTCCCTGTCTCAGGGATTCCAAGAGACTCCTACAGGCTTGACAAGGGGTTTAAAATCTTGGAGTTTGTTTGAATTGCATGAGCAAAGGTCTGAATGTTGCATAATGGAAGAAGAGTAATGCCCATACTAGGAAAAGTCCCACTAATAAATCCTGGTTCCCTCACCCCATTGCCACCATTCCTGGAATATTTTCACTTCTGCAGCCTCCTCTTCCTCAGCCTTCACTGTTTCCAGATTGTGTCCTTCCAGCCCTTAGATGTTTTCATCCATGTATTAGAATCCTTGTGCTGCCCATGGCCCCCTGCCTCCCTGTCTGGTGTTTCTGAGCTGTCTCCAAAATGCTCGTTGAAACCCTTAGGTGATTAACTCTTTGTAAACCACTGCTCTGTTGTCAAGTGCCTTGATGTCAGTGCGACTGCCCTCTGATCCCGGGATGGTCCTTTGACTTCCTGGATGGAGTGGCTCAGCTAATGGCAAAGCCCAGATTTTCCTGCTGCCTTCAGGGGGTTGTTTGGGGAATGCTGCGTTTTTAACTGTTTGCAAACCCAGTTTCTCGGAGAGCATTACATCTTAATTCAGACAATTGTGGTGCAAAGCACAAGCCACCCGAGGAAACTGCAGGAAGTGGGACTGGAATGGAAAGAATGTTGACTGGAAAGACAGACAGAATTGCACTTTAAACAGTTTTCCCTAGACTGTAAATAGGAATGGACTAGGAAAACGGAAAAAAAAAATCTTTGTACGTAGTTTGGATTTTGCAATCATGAGGTTTCATGTGTTACAGAGAAGGACTAACAGGGAAAGCGTTTGAAGCGAAAGGAGATCAGAATCAACTGGTTGGTAGCTTGTGCTGGGATACGTATTTTTATCCTATTTTCATCAAAAGCCTCTCAAACTCTATTTGTAACTTAAATTACAGAGAAGACAGTCACGCCACCAGCGGCTGTTGGCCAGGAGTGGTGTCTGCAACACCAGCCTTCAGGTTTGTCCCAGCATAGACTTTGTCTGGTCTTCCCTTCTCATTTTTACGGGTCTGACTCACTGTTTTCCAGAGGCGGCTGGACAGACATCAGCCTAGGTTGGATTTACGTACCTCTTCTGTTCCCGCTGACAGTAAGAACTTCCACTGCTGAAGCAGAATAGAAATACGTACTGGGGTTTAGCTTGTGGCAGCAGGACGCGTCACTGCGGAGTTGGTGTTTCCCTCGGTGTTAAGTGTCCTAGCGGGAGAAAGCCCTACTGACACATAAGCTGGTCTGTAAAACAGAAATCTGGCACTAAAACTAGGGAAACCAAAGCAATCCTGCTTTTAGATTCTGTTTTTAAATTGGATCTGAGCATACTCAGAAGACCTGGTCTGTAGGAAAGACCTCCATGAGGTGTCCTCCAGCAGTGAGCTGGCTTTTTTAGGACTTACCCTGGCCCTGCTCCATGGCCCCACCTGGGTGGAAGGCATCCTGGCGGGGTTTGTACTGCTCGTCCGTGGCCGGGGAGCGATGCCAGCCCCGCCGAGGCTGCTGGAGGTGGCAGCAGCTGTGCCGCTGGCCCGCTGCCCTGGTCGGCATTGTCCCCACGGCCGTGGGGGCTGTCGGGAGAGGGAGGGCCAGGCCTGCTCTCCGCCGGCAGACAGGAAGGCAAGGGGCAGCTTTGGGAGCATGACCAGCTCGGGAGCAAAGTTCTGGAGTGCAGTCCTGCAGCAAAAGGTCACGGAACTGACATGCTGAGCAGCCAGGGCAGACCCTGGGCCTGCGGGGAGGCTGCCTGGGGTGATGTGAGATGAGTTCCCCGAGTCCCTGTGTGCAGTACTGCCCCGCCAGCTGCATAACCGGCACCCTGGCCGGGCAAGGGGGTGGGCAGCCGGTGTGCAGCCGGAGCTCCAAGTGCTGTTCCTGGGCAGCTCCTCTGCAGAAGGCAGCAGGAAGCTGCAGGCTGCACGGGCACAAGCCGCTCGGGGGCACAAGGGCTGCATGCACCCTTCGGCTACACCCCATCTTTTGGGACTTGCAAACACACGTCCGTGGCGGGGAGGGTGAGGTTTTGCTGAGTTACGGGTAGGGAAATGGGGCTGCTGCAGCCTGGGTGCTCTGCCAGGGCAAGCTGTGCTTCCTCTTCTCTTTTCAAGGTTTCCACGTAAGAAAAATAGAAATTTCTCTGGGCAGCAGGGCAGGTGGGTGGCTGCTAAACTTAATCCCTCGGTGAGCCGTTTGTAGTAAGTGTCTGGGAAAGGGGAGGTCAGGCTAACCGGGCAGGGATGGCGCGGGCAGGCGGTGGCTTGCAGCACGGGTGAGGTGGCTGGCCATAGCCGCTGGCAAAAGCACAAGGTCAGCCAAGGCTGGAGCCCGAACCGAGCCCTGCCTTCCGGCGCCAGGCTGAGCCCACCTTACCCCTTCCCACGAGGGCCTGAGCAAGGTCTGCCGAGCTGTACCCCCAGCCCTGCCGCTGCGCCGCCAGCCCGCTGGCCACGCTTGCTGGAGGAGCCCGTGGCCTCGTGGATGCGGGCACGGGGATGGTGTCTGGGGCAGAGCGCGGCACGGGGGGGCTGGGGCGTGGGGTGAGGCCCCAGCCCCCTCCAGCCGCTGCCCTGCGGTCCAGCCTCGGCGGAGGCTGCTCCCGGCTGCGCCCTCCGGGCAGGGCTCTCGCTGCGGGCGGTGTCCGCCGGCCCCTCCGCGGCCGCTCCAAGCAGGAGCCGGTCCCTCCACCCGCGCAGCGGCCCGCGCTCTCGGGCTTGCTCCAGCCAAGCCTGCCCGCCCTGCGGGCCCGAGCGTCAGCACGGCCCGCGGCTGCCCGGCCGGGGGTGCCGGTGCCACGTAGCGCCCGGGGCCGCGCCGGGCCGTCCCCGCTCCCGCCGGACGGGGCGGGCCCTGCCCGCCGAGCGGGACCCGCGGGGCGGGGCCGGGCTGGGCTGTCCCGGCACGGCTCGGCTCCGCTCCGCACGGCGGGACCTCGCTCCGCCCGGCCCCGGCCCCGCCGCCCATGGGGAGCGCGGCCCGGCGGCGGCCCGGCAGCAGGAGGCGGCGGGGAGGCTCCCCCGGCGGCCCCGCTCGCCCGTAGCCCGGCGCGGGGCATGCCCGGCCCCAGGATGCCGGCCTGGGGGATCCTGCCCGTCACGCTGCCAGCCTTCACCATCACCGGCATGTGGATCGTGTGAGTGCTGCGGGACGGCCCGCAGCTGCCGCCGGCCCCCACCGCGCCGGGGCCGGGGCCGCCCGGGTTGCGGGGGGGGGGGGGGGGGGGGGGGGGATGCTGCGGGTTGCAGAGGGCCAGGAGGCTGGAGGATGCTGCAGGGGGTCGTGGGGCACCGCTGGGCCCACGTCATGTTGGGGCACTTCTGCACCCTCAGTCGCTCCCGCACCTCTCTGTCCCCTACAGCCATCCTTCATGGTCACTGCGTCCCCAGTGGGGACGTTGGCGTGTGCCTCCCCGGCCTCACGCCCCGTGGACCGCTTGGCCCCATCCAGGCATGAGTGCGGCTGATGCTTAGACAGCATGGTAATTGCCACGGAGAGATGCCCCCCAGGCCAGGGTTGAAACCAGCACGTGGGCACCCACCCCGGCTCCAGATGGCATGGATGAGAGGGCCAGGAGACATTTGTCCCTTGTGCTGGGACACAGCCTTCCCTGGTGGTCCCTTCCCTGGGCCTTGACCCTGGGATCTCAGGTGGCCATGTAGGGCTGTCCTGCCCCGTTTGCCAGCCCCTGTGTCACTGCCGCAGAGGTGATAAGGGACTTTTCCCAAAGGCACAGGAAGCCTTGTAGGTAGGTGATGGGACTTCCTGGGGAGTGGGATGGAGCAAACACACCCCATACCATGTGGTTCCTTCTGAGAGTTTCTCCACTGTGGTAGCCCCCATCCTTCATGACAAGGCCTAATGCTGACCCTGGTGAGGGGAACTCATGCTCCAAGTTTTTCCCGCTGGACACCCCATGAAGCCCTGGCTGTCTCCTGTGGGTGACCATGGAGGCAGATGCTCCTCCAGCCTGGCTGCATGGGTGGGAGCTGCTGCTTGTGATCCTCACAGCCAAAGCTGCCCTAGAAGGGAGGGTCTCGAGCCCTTTTTTGTGGCCCCAAACAGGCCCTGGCCACGCTGTGCCCCTCGTCAGTGCAGTGGTGAGGTGAGGCTGGGCAATTGCATGTGGGAGCATGTCACCCATGCAGGGCCCTGTCAGCCATGCCTGGGATGCTGAGCCGTGAGGGAGCACCATGCGGGTGGGGGCACACCCCGCTGGGGGAGAGCAGTGCCATTTGCACCTCTCTTGGCTTATTGCCCCCTCCTAGGAGGGCACAGAGGGCTGGAACGGGGTGCTTGGGGGAGGCCTGTGCTGGGAAGTGTCTGGACGAGGGGTCTGGGGAAGGGCGATGCTCTTAGTGGGGATCCCTTGGGCTGGGCAGCACTGTCCCTTGGTTCCCCTGCACTGTCCCACTCTTTTCCCTGGTGCCTCTCAGCTGGGATCATCCCTTTCGCAGCCCGGGTGTTACGTGGCCAGTTCGGGCAGGAGAGGGGTTTTCATACCGGTGTCGGGGGCTATTTTTAACCCGAGCTGTTTACGGCCGCTGGCGGCAGCTGTTTGAACGGCATGGGGCTACCCGCTGCTGGGGCTGCCAGGCGGGAGAGCTCCTTGCTGGCTGGGGGAGACCACAGGGCTGAGATCCCCCTGGAGCTGAGCGGGGTGCTTGTCATAAACCCCTTGTTGTGCTGGTGGAGGTGCAGGGGTGACTCCATGGTGAGATGCTCGATGGAGCTGACCTGCCCAGAATGCCCTGCCAACGCACCAGCTACTTTTCCAGGCTTCTTTCAGCTCTGGGCGCTGGGCAGCCAGGGTCTGGGGGAAGCAGGCAAAGTCCAGCGGCCATCGGCGGACACTCTGCATGGCTGGTGGAGAGCCCTGATGCCAGGGTGAGGAGCAGCTCCCCAGCGCCTGGGGAGCATGGCAGCACCATGGGGAGGAGGAGGAGCAGCTGCTGCCACACTGAACCGGAGCAGGAGGCGGCTCTCAGTGGGGATGGGGGTACCAGGCAAGGGCACCTGGTTCTGGCAGCAGGAGCTGCCCGAGGCATGGGCTGGGCTTATGCATTTGCTTTCCTTTTTGTTGCTTTGTAAAGCCGGAGGTGCCCCAGGGTGAGCGCTGGCCCCTGGCAGGCAGTGAGGGCTTGTACCCCCAGCTCCTACAGCCGGTCCCTGGGGCTGGCCCCCGGTGCCAGCTGGGAGCAGGGTAGCAGGGAGGCAGGCAGCTTTGGTAATCCCTGTTGTTGTCTCTCCCCCAGGTACGCCATGGCGCTCTCCAACAACCACATCTGCCCTGTCCACAACTGGTAAGGCCCAGGGGGGTGGCAGGGGCCCTTTGCCAAAGACCAGCTCGGTTAGAGACCCCAGTAATGCCACTAGGGTTTCCCTCCAGACCTGTCTCACTTGAACCGTGCCAGACCACGGGGTAGCTGAGGGCCGTGCTCCATCACCATCGAAACGGGGGTCGGGGGCCAGGCTGGCCCTGGGAGGGGTCTGGGGATGATGGTTGGGAGCATCAAAGGGTGCACAGAGCCCGATGTGGTGGCAGTGATGGGTGACGTGTCTCCTTCCCAGCCCCTTGAGTGGCTTTTGGGAGCAGAGCCGCTTGGGATCTAGCTGCTGGCAGGGTCGGACCCCGCATTTGCAAAGCAGTGAGGATGCCAGGGCCGAGCAGGGCTATGGAAAGCCGCCCTGCTTCCCCTGCCCAGGCTCGCCTGTGGTTAGGCTGCTCCAGTGAACGGTCCAGCCCTGCTGCAAACCAGACGGGGAGAAGGAGGCCGTTGAAAAACACGGCATAGAGAAAGTATGAAAATAAGTGGTCAGGGAATTACAGAGGGCCGTGTGTCTCCATGGAAAAGGTGGAAGCTTGCTTTCTTGAGACTGAATCTAGCAGTGCCAGGGGATGGGACAGCCCCGCAGCACCCAGCCACCTCACGGGCAGAGCTGTCTGCAGCACCCCGTGATGGGGGATGAGGCACGGGAGAGGCAAGGGCTGGGAAAAAAACCCCTGTTTGCTCTCCTGGCAACTTCTTCTGCAGGGCTTTTGGCTTGTTGTGTCTCCTTAAAAATCTGCCCAGAAAAATCCATGTTAGTTTAATTCTTGCTGAAGTGTTTGAAGGAGAAGGGGAAAAAAAAAACCCACTGCCATTTCCTGCCTGATGGCTGATTCTGCCCTGGGAAGAATGTGTGTCGGTTGTCTCCGCCACACAGCCAGCCCTTAATGATGAATAATGCTTCCCGGCCTCGGGCTGCTCGCTTTAAACACAATAATAATAAAAAAACCCTCCCAAAGCAAACACGGCCCCGAGAGCAGCCCTTGAGGAGGCCGTGGGGCTCCATGCCTCGCCGGGGTTTCGCGGTCGGAAAACAAAGCCACCAGTAAACGAGGAGACTGAGAAAACACCAGAGACCAGCTTGGCCCTTTCCAAAAAGGCCTTTTTAACTGTGGGCTGGCGGAGCGGTGGGAGGCGGTTGATGGTCAGCCTGGGAAGGGGCAGGGTGGCGCTGGCCCCCCCCCAGACCCCGCCATGGGGCTGGAGGTGTCTGAGGGGGCCCTTTGGGGCATGGCGCGTTGGGGTCCCTGCCTGCGGGGTGGGGGAGAGGCCCTGCGCAGCCATGCCAGGCAGGGGCGCTGGGTGATGCTGCAGCAAAGGGGCACCCAAAAACCTGCTGCAAGCGCGTGCCAGCTCCCGGGAGAGCCAGGAGGGTGAGGAGGCACGTACCCCGCGAGGGGGGGAATTCAGTTACGGTTGCAGGCGGCAGCTGTGGTAGAGGAAGGCGTCCCAGGCTGATAAGAGCTCCGGGTCCCCGGGCTCGCAGGGTCTGTGCCCGCAGGAGGCATTTCCAGGGCTCTGCGGTGGTTGTGGCAGCAGAGCCCTGCCCCCCCCCAGCAGTGGGGGGATGCCTTGCCACGTGCCCGGCTCCCCAGGGCAGCCTAGGGGTTTGCTTCTGTTGTGTGTCCCCTCAAGCAGCTCCTGCTCCCTCCCACACAACTGCCCCGGGTGTTTGTGGCCGTGGGGCCTTTCCCACTCGGCTTGGCATTCTGCCTGCTCCGTGCAAGCCCTGATCTGTCCGTGGCTGCACGCCCGGCTCCACTCGCACTCCCACCCCGGGGGATGTGTGTGCCGGGGCTGGCACATGGGTGCCCCCGCTCCCGCCTGGGGCATGGGGCTGCAAGAACCCCCAGTGCCTGGCACCCCAGCCCACACACCCGGCGAGTGGGAGCAGCCCCCTGCCCCACGGTGGCCTCTGCCCCACAGAGTGGGGTGTGGGGTGGGCAGCAGAGCCAGCAGGCAGGGTACAAGCTGTGGGAACCCGGGGCGGGATGCTCCCAGGGGACCCTGTTGGGCAGTGGGTCGCTCCCTGGAGGGGCTTGGCCCCAGGGTGCGGGCACATCCCCGGGCTCAGGCTGGAGGGTCCCAGGCAGCAGCGTGGCTTTCCCAGCCCGGCCCTTCGCTCCCCACAGGAATTACAACCAGTCGTGTGGGATGGACGACCCCGGCTCCTGCTGCACGCTGGACCACATTCCCCTCGTTAGGTGAGCAGCCCGGGGGTAGGAGCACGGGGCTGGCTGGGGGGTGGAGCTGCTCCAGGAGCCCCGCTGGGGCAACCCAGGAGCATGTTCCAGAGAGGGGGGCAGGCACCGCACCGCAGTGCCCCCAGCTGAGGGCTGCCCGGGCCTTGCCTTGTCCCCGCAGCAAGTGTGGCACCCTGCCTCCCGAGAGCTGCTTCTTCAGCCTCATCTGCAGCCTGGGCTCCTTCATGGGTAAGTGCCCGGGGCGGGGAGCGGGGTGCCCTGCGGCGCCCACGCCCAGGCGGGACACGGGGAAGTGAGGGGGGCTGCAGGCGGCAGCATGGGTGCGATGGGGCTGTCTCCCTCCCACAGTCATCCTGGTGGGACTGCTGCGCTATGCCCACCTCCTGGAGCGCCTCGGGCCGTCCCTTCTCAACACGCTGGGGCTGGCCACTGGCTGGGTCTGCGCCGCTGGCCTCACCATGGTCGGCAACTTCCAGGTAAGGCATCTCCTCGGGGATCCCCGGGAGCAGGGGGGGCCGGAGGGGGCCTTGGCTGAAGTGGGGCGGTGGCAGCGCTCGGGGCTGTAGTATTTGAGGTGGTGGTTTTGTTTCAGCCTCCCCCACCTCTGCGCATTCCTTCACCTCTGCCAAGCGCTATGGTTCCCAGGCACTGGAACCCTTTGCTTGTGCATCAGATTAAGCTGCCGGGTTTGGTTTAACCCTTATCTGAGACCCTCTGCACGGTCTGTCCCTGGGCGTGTGACCCCGTGTGGGCAGGAACGTGCCGTCCAGGCAGAGACCGGCCAAGCTGCTCCCGCTGCACGGCCATCCCACCGTGGATGTTTGCTGCTCGGGGGGCGATGCCAGGAAACGTGTCTGGGCAGAGCCTGCGCTCGCAGGGTCCGGAGCTGGCCACGGCTTGGCGGCAGCCGGCAGCGCTCACCCCCACGCCTGCACTGCCAGGCACCGGCCTCCCGGCAGCTGCCTGTCCTCTGCCTGCGGCAGCCGGTCCCTTCCGCTTGGCAGGCGGCTGCTGCCCGCGCCGCCCCCCCTCCTCGGGAAAAGGTTTGCTGGCACCGGTCCTCCCTGTTCCCCTGCCATGGCTCAGCGGCTCTGCTGAAAGCAGGGCTGGGACCCCCAGGAGGGGGTGTGGGTAGCCCCAGCGTTGCCCATGGGCAGAGGGCAGCCCCATGCTTGGGAGTTACCACCCCGTATATGAAGGAAACCAACGCTCTCTCCCTTACAGGTGGATCACGCCAAGGTGCTGCACTACATCGGGGCAGGGGTGGCCTTCCCCACCAGCATGCTGTTCCTCCTCCTGCAGTCCATCCTCACCTACCGCATGGCCAAAACCCGCGGGCAGTACTGGACCGGCCACCTACGTAGCATCCTCACTGCTGTGGCCTTTGTCACCCTCGTCTTCAGTATCCTTCTGAAGGGTGTGGGGAGCAGATCCGGGATGGGTTGGCAGAAGGTGGTCCTCGGGGGGTAGATACATGCCCCACGTCCTCCATCCTTTGGTCTGGCAGTGTGGCATGGTGCCAGGAGAGGGGCTGAGGGTGGGCAGCTCCCCGCAGGGGTGGGCTGGATGAGCAGCAGAGGGCATCTCTGGTGGGCATCTCTTGGGGAGCTGGCATGCCCCAAACCAGCCCTGCCCTGGCTGCTGCAGCCCAGCCACCCCTGCAGGCTCCAGCCCCACACCTTGCAGAGTGGAAGGGCTGGTTAACTGGGTTTTTTAATGAGGCAAAGGTATGTTGAGCCCTCGGCAATGCAAAGTCCATCTGAATTACCTATATGACTGAAGTCGAGGACAAAAGTGCTTTGTGCAGGTGCCAGGCGGCACGTGGCAGCACCTCTGCCAGCCGGGGCTCACCTGCCTGCCTGTAGGACAGGGAGGGCACGGTGAGGGGGCTGGAAGAATGGTCCTGAATGTATGGCCAGGGAGCCAGGGGCTTATTTGTTACTGAGGTTAGGGATAAATTGGGAAAGAAGGTGGTGGTTATTGGGCAGGAAGAGGAGAACGCATGTGGTGTCCACAGGTCCCAAAGAGGCTGGCTGGGATCTGGCCAGGGCAAGCAGTGCAGGACGGGGGTGCTGGCAGGCCTGGGGCGTGCCAGAGGGTCCCATTCTGTCACCACAGCAGGCAGGCGGGCTGGGAAGCAGTCAGGGAGCTGGGAAGGGCAGGAGTGCCATGGGGCTGTGCCAGCTGGGAGGGACAGGCAGGGCATGTAAGGACAAGGGAGACAGAGCTGGTGCCTGTCTGCCATGCCGGGCTGCTCTGAAGTGCTGGGGGCTGGACGTGGGAAAGCAACGAGCTGTGGTGGGGACAGTGTGGGGAAAGGACTGGGACCTCTTCTGGTGGGATGGAGGGAGTGAGCAGAGGGCTTCGCCCTGCGCCGGTCTGGTCCTTGCCTCTCTGGCTCTCCCAGATCTTGGTCTCGCTGGCAGAAGGCAGGGTACTGCCAGAAGCTTCACCCGGGGGGCTGGGGGATGTACCTGCCTTCTCCCCTCACCCGTGGTGGCTCTGGCAGTAGTTTCCCTAGAGTTCTTATTCCTGCAGTGGGGATGAGAGAAGCTCTGGCCGCGGTAGGACCTGGAGGAGAGGGAGCAGGCCCCCTCTCTGGGGTGAGGCAGCTAGCAGCGCAGACAGGGGGTGCTGAAGGGCTGGGATGCAGCAGCCCAAACCCCCTTAACTGAGGGGATTGAGGGCTGATGAGTTTTTTTAGCTTTGCATCCCATGGGAGGATGGGGAGCGTCAGCCTGGTTTGTGGAAGAGGTGAGGGGTGTGGGGAGGGTGAGGCATCTGGGCACCTGGCATGCCCTGAGGGCTGCAGCCTGAGTTCCCCCTGCCCCGGCCTCTTCAGAAAATCCCCGCCTGGCATCAGTCCCGTGATTTACCAAGGCTGGTTTGGACACGTGTGCCATTGCCTCACCCATGCCAGGGCCCTCCCAGTGCTGGGGGAAGCATGTGGGGTTTCTTGGGTTTAGGGGTGGTGGTGTGTTTCCTGCAGAGGGGGGCTGCTCCTGGCCACCCCAGTGTGCAGCTGCAGTGGGACATGGTCCTCCATGGTGTGGTTGGGGTCCAGCTGTGCTTTCCTTGACGGGGATGCCCTCAGGCGGTGTGTTCTTCATCCAGGAGAGCTTCGTGCTGCAGCACGTGGCTGCCCTGTGCGAGTGGATGTTCATCATCGATGTCCTGGTCTTCTACGGCACCTTCACCTTTGAGTTTGAGGCCATCTCCACAGACACCTTCCTGGTCCTGCTGAAAGCCGGCCGGGCCCCCAAAAGTTACAAAGGCGAGAGCGGCGTGTCCAGCACAGCCCACATCCACAGCCACGTGGAAGGCCTGGCTATGGCCTGACCCGCACAGGAGGCAGGGTCACAGTGGGGACCCCCAAACCGGGCTCTGCTGGTGACTCCCCCACACTGAATGCCTCTGATACCCTGGCTGCCTCGGGGTGCGTGTGTATGCACACGTGGACGTGCCATGACCTCCCCTCCTGGTGGGAGCTGCGCCCAGGGCTCCCCTGGCAGCTGATGTTCCCTGCAGGAGCTGCCCCCTCCCTGCCCATGGGGTTTGGGGTCACAGCTGGGGTGCGGGCATGCCAGCCTGGTGCTGCTGTCGGCAGAGCTGGGCTCTGCCCCGAGCCTCTGGGGTTGCTCCGTCTGAGTTGGGGACTGTCAGAGGCAATCATACAGAGCCTCCCCTTCTGTAAGGAATGGGGGGGAATGGGGCACTCGCCATTCCTCCCTCCTCCACAGCTATGGGGGTAGGGTTCAGCAGAGCAAGCCTTCCAGCTGGCCACTCTGACGGTCAGAGGAGCCAAAAACCCAGAGTGCCTTTTCCCTTCCGTGGGAGGCGATGGCAGTGCCGGTCTGCCCGCACCCCTGTGAGGATGGCAGTGGGGGTCTTTCCCTGCCTGCCTGCCCACCCGGGCGGGGATAATGCGTTGCGCTGCTGCAGGATGACACCAGCAGCCCCGGTTGGACCGCGCTGGCCCTCCCAGGCGGGGCTGTCGCTGCTCAGGGCCTTCCATGCCTCCAGCTGATGAGTTTCCCACATTTTTTCAGTTTGGGGGAGACTGACTGAGGCAGGTTTCACTGCCTGGGCCACGGCTCCCTGACGGTCAGCTAGGTGAGGAGATGGGTCTCCACATCTACTGTCACACCGGGGGTGTCCCGCAGGCACAGCGCCTGCAGGGCAGTGGATCTCCCCTCCGCACCGCTGCCAACCTAAGCTGTCCCGTAGGGGAGCCTGCGCACCCCAGCCCCCGTCTCCCAGCCTGGGGGTGGGCTGCTGCCAGCCCTCCCACTGGGAAGCACAAGCACAGAGAGGGGAAGCACTTCTGTAGGGACAGGGGAAGCCTTCGCCCCGTTGTGCTGGGAGTCCCAAATCCGTCCTTCAGTGCCTTCCCCAGCTCTCAGCCTGGCCAGCACCTGCCTGGTGAGAACCCATCCTGCTCAGCCCCAGCCCCCTCGGGCTGAGCCCAGCCTGGGGCATCCTGGGCAGGGGCTGGGTGTACAGGGAGATGGATGTGTGTGTATATAGATCTATCTATCTATCTATATACATATATATGTATATGTTTTCCCGTGTCCCTCGAGAGGGGCACTTGCTGCTGCTGTGTGCATCGATCTGGTTGGGCTTCCAGGTTTGCCCACCTTTTCGGAATCAGCCTATAGACCCACCAGTATATGTAGTTCGAAGAGGAGCATTTCTGACTTTTATATCTAATATATGTTTAAAAAATATATATAAGGAGAGAACAGTGAATTTACAGTAATAAAAGCGAAGATCGGCCAAGGGTGAGGCAGACCTTCCTTCCCTCCTGCGACCGCCTTGGGGGCCAGGGTCCAAAGGGACGGGGGAAGGGGTGCTGTGGGGCCCGGTTCCGTGTCCCGGGGGGAAGGTGAGCCGTTTCGCCCGGGGGGCTGCAGCCTGGGGTCGCACGTCCCGTCCCGCCGCGGGGTCCCGAGGCCCCCGCTGCCGCCGGGGCGGAGCCGGGTCCGGGAAGCCCCGAGAGGCGGAGCCGGGCCGGGACTTTCCCGGGGCCGCTGCCGGGGCGAAGCGGCCGCGCTGGGGCTGAAGGTGAGCGGCCGGAGCGGGGCGCGCTGGGGGGGTAGGGGGGCGGCCCGGGAGATGCCGGTCACCCGGGGCCGGGGCCGAGCGCGGCTCAGCCGTGTGCCCGCCGGGCAGCGGTGCTGGCAGCGGTGGGGAGAGCACCTCAGCCGAAGGCACGCGTGTGCGCGGCCCCGGCCCCCGGGGGTGCACCCGGGGACGCGGAGCTGCTCAGCCGGGGTGGCGAGCGCGGGGGTATCCTGGTTCCCAGCGGGAGCTGCCCTGGTGGAGAGGTTTAAGGTTTGGGTGCCAGGGCAGGAGGAAGCAAGCCCCAGCGCCGGTGCCCACACCCGCTTCCTTGCCTGTTTTCCTGTTCCCGCACGGAATTCCAGTGCCCGATCCCGCCGGGGCGGGGAGCGGGGCGGGCTCGCGGGCGGCGCCCGGCTGGCGCGGGGAGCGGGTTTCGGGGGGCGCGCAGGGCTCGGACGGGAGCCGATGGTTCCTGTCACGACAGCAAAGCAGCCGATTCGCGGGGCCGCCCGGAGGAAGCCGGAAGGTCAGTGGGTGGCTGGGGTTTGCTAAAACCGGCTGGGCAGCCACCGCGGGAGTAAAGGCATCTTATATGCAGAGATCCCAGTCGGTGCGGTGCTGGCGGGCAGGAGGGGAAGGCTGGGACAGCTTGCCGGGAGAGGGGATTTCTCCCTGCCACGCTCGCAGGTCAAGGACGCGGTTTCCAGGAATGGTCTCGGAACAAAGTCCCTGAGAACTCCGTGCGAGAGGGACCCGGCAGCCTCCTGCCAGACCCTTGCCAGTAGGTGTTGGGACTCCTGGGATGGGGCAGAGCACAGGATTTGTGCGGAAAGCGAGGTCAGGTGTTCAGGGCCATCAGCTGCAGCCGTTGGTAGGCCCCAGGGGAAACAAAACGCGCAGGGAACAGTAGGTGAGCGGAGCAGCCGGCTGGGTGGCTGGACCGTGTCAGCTGTACACCGCGGCGGTTCGGAGCAGAGCTGTGCTCCTGCCGCCTCCTGCGTTTCTGGAGCACCCTTTCCCATGGCTGCTCAACACTCCTGCCGCAATCAGACAGACGGACGTTTCCCTCCCACCCGCAGGGCTTTGCCAGTCAGCCGGCTGTCACGGGAAGAAAGAAAAACAGCACCTGCATTACCAGGTCACGTTCGAGGGGCTGCAGGCATGGAAGAACAGTTTTAATTCGTGCTGTTTGCCGGCGGCCAGCCCTTAATTGAAGCAGTGTGGCTGGCACAGGGAGGCTGTGCCATCCAGCAAGGGCACCGTGGTAGTGCTGCACTCTGGGGCAAGGAGCTGGTGCTGCTCTGGGCAGTGCATCGCAATCGGGTTGCTGCTCTTTCCCCCCGTTCCCAACAATGCCCAGAGAATCATTCCTGAGCCCTAGCAAGGTGTGAAGATAGGATGGAATTAGCCCAGCAAAGGGGGGCTGCAGTGCATGTGTAAGGCTAGGCCAGATTTGCTGGGTACCACGGAGCGGGGGATGCTGCTGGTTGCAGGAGGAGGAGACGGATCCCTTCCTGGGATGCGTGGGGGATAAAATCTAAATGTACTACACTCCTAGGGGAAACGCGGGGGCCTGAAGGGCACGGCTGCTGGGCACAGGAGGCAGGACTTACCTCAAGAGTAGGTCTAAATTTGCTTGAGGTTGCTCTTCCAGGAACAAGGAAGCAAGCGACAACACTCCAGCTCTGCTCGACAGGTGAGGTGGGCTTCCTCTGTGCAAGTGTGCAGACACAGGGCCAGCAGCCCCCGGAGTGAGCCAGAGCTGCGTGGCTGGGGACACACAGACGTGACCCCATGATGTTCCTTAGTCATTCTGTTTGCTGCAACAAGTGGAAGCGTCTGGGGCAGTGATGAGTGAGCTGTGAAAACCCCTCCAGAGGGGATGGGGCTGATGGCACTGGAGAAGGGGAGCTGTTCTCTTCAAGGGGCACAGTCTGTTCTTCTCCAGCATCTTCAGGCCTGGGCTCCCCCAGCCAAGCTCAGCGGGTGGGGTTCAAGGTGGCTGATCCCAGCACACTGAGAAAGGATGTTTGTCCCCTCCTTCACCTCCCTGGGAAAGCTGTGCCAGCAGGTGAGCTGGCTGGCTGGTGGTGGCAGGCTGAGGCTGCCCAGGCAGGATGTCTGGAGGGATCTCGACAGCAGGTAGTGCATGCTGCTTCCCACAGGCTAGTGGAGGTTTGTGTCCGTGCTCCCAGCCCCTGCAGAACAGCAGGAGGAGGGTCCCACCTCATTTTGCAGTGCTGGATCTCCACCTTCACCCTTCTCGCGCTCCCCACTGCACCTGCAGGCCCCTCAGACCCCAGGTTCCAGGCTGCATCCCGCAGGCAGGCTGGGCAGGGGCTGCTGGAGCTCGGCTGGGCTCAGGTGGCAGACCAGCCTGGGAAAACCTCAGGTCTGGGGCCACAGGGCAGCCCCATTGGAGGACTTGAGTGGCTGGAAAATCTCCTTGAAAACGCTCTTTTCGCTTCTGAAGAATATGAGTCACGCACGGGTTGAACAATCCCCTTCCTTCCCCTCTTCTCCCACACACCCAAAATCCCCTGAGCGGGACCTGCAGCAACCACTGATTCAGAAATTCATGGTATGAGGGCACCGCGGAGTCAGATACGGGGGTTTTTCTTCTTTTTTTTTTTTCTTTTTTTCTTTCCGTTGCTTAGCAAGGAGAAGAAATGTGGAGCAAGAGAGCGTGCCTGGAGGCTCTGCTCTGATCCTGGCCCTTTGCTAGAAGTCTCCAGTGGTTTCCCGTGGTCAGGCAGAACTTGACCCCAGCGGGACTCCTGCCGCCCAGCAGCCCCCACAGCAATGCTGGGGCTGGACAGGTTGCTGAGACCAGCCTCTTCATCCCCGGTGAGTAGGAGGGTGCGGGCACTGTGGGTGGCGGGGAGCATGCTGCGCAGGGTGCTGGGGCAGCGGGAGATGCTCACACGGGGGGCTCTGGGGCTGGTGCTCCCACTTGGAAACCAGATGCTTCCTAGCGGGAAAGAGGGAATGGGGATGTGGATGACAAAATGCCCCTCTCAGGACACCTCTGCAGGAAGGCTGCAGTGTAAGTGGGAACTGGGGGAGTGGGAAAGCACCCCTTTGGGTGCCTGGCAAGAGGCTGCCATGTGCTGGCTTCGGTCTGCAGAGTCCTGGAGAGATTCCCATGGCCGGGGGGGAGACAGCGGGCTATGGGGCAGTGCTGTGGGGCAGCTGCTCCTGTTTGGGTCCAGGGGCGCTTGGAGAAGATACCCCTATGCGGGAGGTGAGATGATGCAGGGTAAGGACCGGGGGGAGCCCAGGGGCTGCTGCTGGGTTTTACGGCAGGGTCGGGCGGCGTCAGCCGCGCTGCAGGTCTGGCTGGAAAAGGGCACGATGGCCAGCGGGGACCGGTGCCCGAAGTGGGCGGGGGGCAAACCCCTCCGTGCTCCCGGGGGGGAACTCGGGCGCTCCGGGGGTGCCAGGCAGCGGCCGGGCGAGAGCGGCGGGCAGGCGGGCGGCGGGGTTTCCAGCCCGCCCGGAGCTCCCAGGCGGCGAGGAGACGACCCGTCCCACCGCCCCCGGGCCGGGCCGGGCCGGGCGAGCCGCCGGCGGGCGCAGGAGCGGCCGTGCCGCGCAGAGCCCCGCTCCGAGCCGGGCCGAGCCCCGGGCCGTGCCGAGCCGGGCCGTGCCGAGCCCCGGCGGGGCGGGGCGGTGACGCGCGGTCCCGTCATTTCCCGGCTCGGCGGGGTTTCTAGGGACTTTCCGGAGCGGCGGTGCCTTCCTGCCGCCGCCGGTCCCCGCTCACCCCCGCGCTCTCCCCGCAGGCCGGCGGCCGGCCCCGCGCAGACATGGACGAGCAGTTCCAGCCCGTGAGTGCAGCACGGCCCGGGGCGGCCCCGGGGGGGTGGGCTGCGGCGCCCCGGCGCCGGGCTGGGAGCGGTGCCTGACCCCGCGGGTGGGGGGAGCTGGGGGTCTCTGCCTGCCGCCGCGGGGGGAGCTGCGGGGTCTACGCCTGCCCCAAGGGTGGGTCTCTGCCCCAAGGGTGGGCAAAGGGGCTCTGCTGGGGTCCTCAGGGGTGGGCAATGAGGGGTCTGCACCTGCCTGCCCCTCCTCCCCGGGAGGGTTGGGGGGGGTCTGTGCCTGCCCCCCCCAGGGTGGGCAGTGGGAATCTGTGCCAGACTGCCATCCTGCCGGTTGGAGATGGGGGTCTGTGCTTGCCCCCCAGGGCGGTTGGGGGTTCCAGCCCCAATGCACTCATCACGCTTATCTTCCATCACCCAGTGCCTGGATGGGATTGACTACGATGACTTCAATTTCGGCTCACACATGATGGAGCAGAAAGAGCCCCTGATAGAGACGGGTAAGGGCCCCTCTGGCTGTGCCCTCCTGGGGGTCCCCGGCTGCAGTGGGGTTTCCCGGCAAGGCGAGCTGACTCACGCCTCGTAGTTCCCAGCAGCACCACGGGCTGTGTCCCCGCTGGCCCCACTGTGGGCTGGCTGGGAATCCCTGCCCCGTGCCAGTGGGACGGGGACTGTTCGATCTGGCCCCGCTGCTCAGTCTGAGACTGGAGGTTGGGCTCTGATGGGTCCCCTGGGGCTCCCTGCTCCCCAAGTGCCAGAGAATCCTCTGGCCCTTCCCTCCTTTCCCTGCTTCTCTGACCACTGCTCCTGGCTGGGCTCTGACAGCACAGGGGCCGGGGGCCCTGAGGACCCCCATGGGACGGGCAGGGGTCACCTCATCTTCATCACCATCCCCAAACCTCCAGCATCCTTACTGGGAGCACGCACTTTGGTTATCCTGTGTTTCTCACCGGTGCCTCTCCTCTCTGTCCTCCAGTGGAAGGTCCCTACCTTGTCATCATCGAGCAGCCAAAGCAGGTAAGGGTGTCAGCCAGGTAGGGGCAGTTGTAGCTCTTACCCCCTGCTCTCATGGCTTGGGCTGACCCCCTCTTTGCCTTCTCAGCGTGGGTTCCGGTTTCGGTACGGCTGCGAGGGCCCGTCACACGGGGGGCTGCCGGGAGCATCCAGCGAGAAGGGGCGCAAGACCTATCCCACCGTCAAGGTGAGCGCTGCCCTGGGGAGGGGACGGGGCAGCGTCTTTGGCCGGTGTGCACAGCACCGGGAGCGTGCCTTGAAGGAAGGATGGGAAATGCGTATCAAGCTCCGTGTGTCCTGTGGCGCTGGAGGGATGGGCGGACTGTGGCAGGAGGGCTGGTGGCCGTGGAGAGAGGTAGCAGGGATTTGGGAAGAGTCCTGTAGGCTCCCCGGGGTGTTGTACCTGACTCCCATCTCCCCGCAGATCTGCAACTACACGGGAATGGCCCGGATCGAGGTGGACCTGGTGACGCACAGCGACCCTCCCCGCGTGCACGCCCATAGCCTGGTAGGCAAGCAGTGCAACGAGGCCGGCAACTGCGTCGCCATCGTGGGACCCAAGGACATGACGGCTCAGTACGTGCGAGGGAGACCTGGGGTGGCCTTTTGCCTACGCGGGGCGACTGAAGGCCTGGCTGCAGCTTATGGGCTGAGGAGAAGGGGGAGCGTTAGGGCATCCAGGAGCTGGGTTTGCTGGATGGGGCAGGAGTGGGTTTAGGCAAGGTCATCAGTACAGCTCTGTCCCCTGAGCATTTTGCCCGGCTCAGAGTCTGGCAGGTGCAGCTTGTTTTGTGCTTCTGTCCTTGGGGTTGCAGCTCCCCAGCTTTTGCAGATGACTTCTGTAGCCAGCCTGAGTCTCGGGGTTATTCGGCAACTGCTGCAGTGGCTCTGACAAACCCAGCCTTGGCTGCTGGCTCAGCCTCGTCCCATTTGCATTCCTCTGGCCTCAAGCCCTTTGGACTTGTCACTTGTGGGAGCCCAGAGTTTTCCAGCCACCCCTTTTCTGGGCTCCTTTCCTCTCCTCTGTGGTTGCTTCTCTGATGCCCCGCACACACTGACCCCCCATTGCCCGAGCAGCACCACTGCTTTGCTCAGCGCCTTCCTGGCCGCGGGAGCTTGTGTGCCCCAGGGCCAGCTGCTCCCAGATCCAGCAGGATCCCTCTTCTCCAGGTTCAGCAACCTGGGTGTGCTCCATGTCACCAAGAAGAATATGATGGAGATCATGAAGGAAAAGCTGAAGCAGCAGAAGATACGCAACAGGAGCCACGCGCTGACAGGTGAGGGCCTGGGGGGCTTAGTGGGACTCAGCGCCCTGGTGTGACAGCTGAGGGGTTGGGGTTGGCAGGGGGCAGGTGGGGGGATCCAGAGCCCCTTCCTCTCGCCCAGTCTTACAGTATCTCCCCCTGCCCTGGCAGAAGCAGAGCAGCGCGAGATCGAGCTGGAGGCGAAGGAGCTGAAGAAGGTGATGGACCTGAGCATCGTGCGGTTGCGCTTCACCGCCTACCTCCGCGACAGCAGCGGGAACTTCACGCTGGCCCTGCAGCCCGTCATCTCGGACCCCATCCATGACAGCAGTGAGTGTGGGGCCAGCCCAGGGAGGGGGTGGGGTGGGACGGGGCAGGACGGGGTAAGGAGGTGAGGGATGCTCTGTCTGCCACCAGCATCTCCCAATGCCTTTTCTTGCTATGCAGAGTCCCCAGGAGCTTCCAACCTGAAGATCTCGCGGATGGATAAGACGGCAGGCTCCGTGCGGGGAGGGGACGAGGTCTACTTGCTGTGTGATAAAGTTCAGAAAGGTAAAATTAATTCCCTCCAGATGAAACCTTGCAGAGGGGCTGCGTCGGGAGAGATCTGGGGCCCCTGGGTGGCCAGAGGTCCGTGTCCCTGGCGCGTGGCCGGGGAGGCAGACGGTGCCAGTGTCCCCTCTCTCCCCAGATGACATCGAGGTGCGTTTCTACGAGGATGATGAGAACGGCTGGCAGGCCTTCGGGGACTTCTCCCCCACGGACGTGCACAAGCAGGTATGGGGGAGATGGGAGTTGTCCTGCTGTGCCTCGAGGTAGATGGGTGCCCTGCAGGGTTGGGGAGTCCCATCCCCGGTTCTGGGGAGGAGCGGGACCCCATGTCTGGCTGTCCTGCCCACAGTACGCCATCGTCTTCCGCACGCCCCCCTACCACAAGCCCAAGATCGACCGTCCGGTCACCGTCTTCCTGCAGCTGAAGCGGAAGCGGGGGGGCGATGTGAGTGACTCCAAGCAGTTCACCTACTACCCCGTGGTGGAAGGTGAGTACCCCCCGGGGCAGGCCAGCATGCTCCCCGCTGCTGGGGCTGCCCCTCACCCTGCTGCCCCTCTCTCCCCGCAGATAAGGAAGAGGTGGAGAGGAAGCGCAAGAAAGTCCTGCCTCAGTTTCCCCAGCACTATGGCGGGGGCTCACACATGGGAGGGGCCGGTGGGGGGGCCGGGGGCTTCGGCTCTGGCGGAGGTGAGTGAGGACACCTATTCCCCCTCCCCACCCGGGTGAGGGTGGCCCAGCCCTGCTGGGGGCTCCCTTCTCCCCTCCGGCCTCACCCATCCTCCCCCTTGCTCCACAGGCGGGAACCTCAGCTTCCCCTACACCTCCGGGCTGGCCTACAACAACATCTACTCACCTGGCCCCCACCCCGTGGGGGGCTACCAGGGGGGTGTGCAGATGAAGGGCCCTGAGGCTGAGGGGCCTGGGAGCGACAGGCAGGTGCCTGTGGAGAGCACTTACTGCAAGGAGCTGCAGAAACACGGTAGGAGGGGGCTGGGCGGGGGTGAGGGCTGGGGGGCATTGCTCGGGAGAGGTGGCACGGGTCGGGGACCCTTAGGGGCTGGGTGTTGCTCTCCTCCATGTCCGGGGGGATGCAGGAGGGTGGATGTGGCTGCTACTCCTGGAGGTGATGACCTGCTTTGCCCCCCAGCCCAGCTCTGCCAGCTGTGGATGCTGGCGCTGGCCCGCCGCAACGCCCATGCCCTGCTCGACTACTCGATCACCGCCGACCCCCGCATGCTGCTGGCGGTCCAGAGGCACCTGGCCGCATCGCAGGACGAGAACGGAGACACGTGAGCGCACGAGGGGTTTGGGGGCAAAGCGTGGGAACCTTGTTGGCCATCGGAGCCATTATGGGGGCTCTGCGGGGTGGGAGGTGGCAGGAAGGACCGGAAGAAGCGTGGAGCTGAGACAGGGGTCACCCCGCTCTCTCTGCAGGCCTTTGCACCTCGCTATTATCCATGAGCAGACGGCTGTGATCAAGCAGCTGGTTGAGGTCATTGCTAGCATCCCCAGCCAGCAGATCATCAACATCTCCAACAACCTGAAGCAGGTACATGTTTCCCAGAGCAGCTGGTTCTGTACCTGGGGCTTGCTCCCATTGCCGCTCCCACTGCGGGAAGGCCGTAGGGCTGAGCACAGTGCAGCCACGCTGGCAAGGGGGGTGATGCAGGACTTGGCTCCTCTTGTGAGCGCTGCTGAGGGGATGCTGCTGTCCCACAGACGCCGCTGCATCTGGCAGTCATCACCAAGCAGCCCCAAGTGGTCCAGCTCCTGCTGCAAGCCCGCGCCGACCCCACCTTGTTGGACCGCTACGGCAATTCCCTGCTGCACCTGGCGCTCCAGGCTGGCGACGAAGAGATGCTGAGGACGCTGCTGGCTCACCTGGGCTCAGCTGCCCCTTACCTGCTCCGCCTGCCCAATTTCCATGGTGAGTGGGGCTGGGAGACGATGGGCAGGAACCTGGCATTACAGGCTCAGCTGGAGGGCTGCTGAGCCTCTCCCCCTGTTGCAGGCCTCCTGCCTGTGCACTTGGCCGTAAAGGCGAAGAGTTTGGCCTGCCTGGACTTGCTGGTCAGGAAGGGAGCAGATGTGAACGCGGTGGAGAGGCAGGGTGGGAGGACCCCGCTGCACCTGGCAGTGGAGATGGAGAACCTGAATATGGCCACCCACCTGGTGAAGAAGGTACGGGGGTGCTGGTGGGTTGGTGGCTGTGGGACGGGGATGGGGCACAGCCTCCCACAGGGCCCTGGCAGAAGTTTGGGGGGTCCCTGTGGTTTTCGGGCGACAAGGGGGGCGACGTCCAGGCAGTCCATCCTCATGGCCTCGCACCTTTCTTCATAGCTGGGAGCAGATGTCAACAGATGGACTTTTGCCCACAATACCCCCCTGCACTTGGCTGCCGGCCTTGGCTCCCCTACCCTCACCAAACTGCTCCTGAAAGCTGGTAAGGCACTGCCGTCTCTCCTCTCCCTTACCCTCCCGCAGCCCTGGCTGCCTTCCCGTGTGGGGGCTCAGTCCGCCCTTCCCTGACAGGGGCAGATGTGCTGTGTGAGAACGACGAGCCCGTGAGCCCCTCCTCGTCGGAGGCCAGCAGTGACACGGACGCTGACGCAGAGGAACAGGAGCTGGCCATGGAGCTGGGGGAGCCAGCCCTGGCCGTGGAGCACGGCACCGACACCAAGCCCCCCGCCCAAGGGCGTGGGCAGGCGGGGTACAGGCAGCACCGCTGCCACACACCCCTGGACCTGACTCGGAGCCAGAAGGTGGGTGGTGTGGGGATGCCTGTGTCCCTCAGTGTCCCGGGGGGAGCCGTGGCATGTGGAGGTGAGGGGGGGATTGGGGGATGCTTTGGGGGATGCTGACATCCATCTGTCTGTCCACAGGTACGGGAGATCCTGCTGCAGGCCTCCCAGCAGGGCCCTGAGGCTGAGCTGCCCGCTGCCCCCCGGCCAGGTGAGCAGTCCCTTTCCCCCCAAAAAACCACCGTGCCCGGTCAGGGCAGCACCCTCCCGGCAGCGAGGTGTGATGGAGGCACCTCTCCCGCACAGGGAATGTCCTCTCGCTGGACAGCGAGGCGCTGCAGGGGCTGGAGCAGCTGCTGAACCAGGACTGCAGCGGGTCGGACTGGATCGAGCTGGCCAAGCGCCTAGGGCTCTGCAGCCTGGTGGAGACCTACAAGGACACCCCCTCGCCCAGCGTCAGCCTTCTGCGCAGCTACGAGGTCAGTGCCTGCCCGGGCTGCCCCCTTCCCCCCTGCCCATCCGGCCACCGGCCCTGCTCAGTGCCTTCTCTCTGCAGCTGGCGGGCGGCAACCTTGGGGGGCTGCTGGAGGCGCTGGACTCCATGGGGCTCCGCAAGGCCGTGAGGATGCTCCACAAAACCGAGGCGCTGGAGAAACTGCAAAGCACAGGTACAGGGAGCGAGGGGCGGCTGGGGGTGTCCCTGCTGCCCCCCCAGACCTGCCATCGCTGACAGCACGTGGGGCTTGCTTTGCAGAGCTGAAGGAAGACAGCGCCTATGGCAGCGAGTCAGTGGAGGAGGAGCAGGCACCTGCGCTGGCTCTGAAGCCTGGGCCGGGGGGTGAGCTGCCCCACAGCCAGCAGCCACAGGTGCACTGAGGGGCCAGCAGCCCCTGCACCCACCCAGGGGGGCCCACATCACCCCCCACCCTGCCCTGCCCACACAAGTGCCTTCTGGACTTGGGGTCTGGCTCCCTGGACTCAGGGGAACAGGATGCAGCCAGCTCCTGCCCCTCTCTGCTCTTATTTAATGGTCCCTCTTCTGAATAAAGGGACAGTTTCCATTAGCCTTTGCCCTCCCTCTCTCCAGCCCCAGCCCCGAGCCAGCGGGCACTGACCCCCAAGCCCTGCCTGGGGCTGGGGCGCTGGCAGCAAGGAGGAAGCTGCCAGCCCCTCCTCTGCGTCCCTCCGTGCCGGGGCTGTCCCCACCAACCCTGGGGAGAAACTACAGCACACGCAAGAAGTGAAGAGCAAGTTTTACTTCAGTAACTGAGAGAAGAAGCTGTACAAAGGTATTTCTCCCCCTGAGCCACCTGGGGCAAGGGTGGATTATTTTTTCTTTTTTTTTTTTTTTTTTGCAATAGACTCAAAAGAGCAGAATAAAAAGTTTGACACATTCACAAAGTCAGTGCTGAAACCAGCCAGGTCCCAGGTGTCCAAGAACAGCGTGTGTGCCAGCGCCCCACCTGCAGCCCTTCCACTGTCTCTGGACCCCTTCCTGGGCACTGCTGTGGCCATGCTCCACCACCAGCACCTCGCTCCGGATGAGTATCCTCCAGCCCACCCCGGAGTGGTGAAGGCTGCCCCAGCCTGCCCCTCACCTCGGCCAGGAGGGAGCCCATGGCTGAGGAAGGGGCTGCACCACCGCTGCTGCAGCATGGGGAACACGCAGCACTGCGGAATGGGCTCTGCTGGCAGCCTCCGAGGGCCTGGCCATGCGCTGGAGAAGCAGCATGGGAAGGAAAGCTGGCTCCAGCCCCTGCCAGCCCCACAGGGCACTGGGGAGCCCCAAGTCAGCCCTGGCTTCAGGGATCAGCTCCCCACTGGAGTACTTACATGCTGTTGCCCAACGTGCCCCAGGTACGGTGCTCGCACCCAGGCGGTGCAAACGGTGCCAGTCCAGGCTGCCGGGGGGCCAGGGGGAGTCACAAAGCGCTGGCACATCAGCCCGCTGTGCAGCAATGGGTGCTGCCATCCCAAGGCTGCCACAGGGTTGTCTCTCTCCCAAGGGTTGCTGGTGCCGGGGCTGGGGAGCAGGCAGCAGCACACGCAGGAGCCCATGCTCAGCTTGCTGCAAAGGGGAGCTGGGTCTCCCCGAGTCCATGTAAAAACCTCCTCCCCTCAGAGCGTAGTGCCTACAGGACATGGCTGGGTTTGTGGTTTTGTTTGTCTTTTAAACAGTTCCCAAAAAAGCATCAAAAGTAGCCCCAAAAAACCCTCCCCGGTGGTCAGCTCAATCTGGTACTAAAAAGTGCAAAATTGTATCACAAAAACCGTTCAAAAGTTGTAAGAAAGCGGGGAGGGTGCAGAGGTGGCTGGAGTGGCAGGGAGGGGGACAGGTGCCATCGCCCTGGCTCCCTTGGCTACCAGCCCCAGGAGAGGGGCCAGGCCAGGCCTGGCCCCCTCCTCTCTGCCCCCCATGGCACAACGGAGCTGGAGGAGAAGCAGCCGCTGGCTTTGTTTTGCTGCAGTTTTGTCTTTTTTAACCACTGAAGAATTGAGCCCAGTGAGTGGGTGTCAGTTGTTCCCCTCCCCAGCATGGGGGGGACTCGGTCCTGCAGCCAAGCGCAGGACAAGGAGGGGCAGGAACAAGTCTGATGGGGCTGACGGTGCGGGCAGCTCCCGCGGGCAAGGACCGGGGACCGTCCTGCTCTGCCACTGTCTCCGGCGGAGGGGCCGTGGCCCTGCATGGCTGGTGCTGGCGGCCGGGGAAGGGCTGTCGCCCCCTCAGCTCATGCCACAGGTGGACGGACTCATGCAGGGTCTTGGTGGGCACGTGGCCTCCACCTCAGCACCGGGGGGGCAGGAACGGAGCTGCAGCGCGGGCGGCCGGTGCCCCTTGCTTACGACTTCTGGGGATGGCCAGGGGGCTGGCGGCCGGTGCGCTCCGAGACGTTGCGCTTCACCTTGGTGGCCGTGCCGGATGGCTCCGCGTTGAGCGAGGGGCTGGAACGGGATTTTTTCAGGCCATCGTCCTCCCCACCCACTGCGTCAAAGAGGGTGGACTCGAACGCTGCGAGGTCCTCGGAGCCAGCCTTCAGTTTGGCCCGCAGCAGCATGGCGTAGGTGCCGTAGCGGGATTTCTGGGGGGCAGAGTGCAGGAGAGAGGGGTTGGTGAGCTGGGCACTGCCCCTCAGCCAGCATCCCAGGGTGAGGGGGGTGGTCGTGGTCCTGGAGCACGGCAGTGGCACAGTGCAATTCAGCCGAGGGGGACGGGGAGGGTCCCATCACTCAGGATGGCCAAGCAGGCAGGGGCAGAGGGGCCGGGGGCAGAGTGGGGGTGTCCCAGCTCACCTCAAACTCCAGGTACTCTTCTTTCTGCTTCAGCTCCTCGTACTCCTTGCCCTTCACCTTCTTCTCGGGCAGCGAGGAGCGATGCTCCAGCAGCTCCGCTGACATCGTCTTGAACTTGGTCTCATGGCTCTTCACCTGCTCCTCCTGGGGAAGGGTGGCACCACATCAGTGCCCCACTCTGTCCTCTGTTCTCCCCCACCCCCACTGTGAGCCATCCAGGGCCAGAACAGGTTTTACCGCCCCTAAATCCAGCCAGGATCTCAGCTTCTGCTCCTGGGTTAATTTGTTTTCTTTTTAAATGGCAGGCAAAAGCACAGGCCCTGGGGGGCAATCTGCTCCTGCCTCCTGGGGGGCTGGCTGCAATCTTAAAGCAGAAGAATTTAATCCCCTCTAAAACTAGGCTGGTGGGGTTTTTTAATCCTTTCTGCTCTATGAATAACCACCCTGGCACACGCGAGCGGCAGCTAATCCCCCTGGCCGGTCGCCCTTCAAGGTCCTGGCAGGACCCTGCAAGCCACCACGTAGGACCACGTTCTCTGCCACGGTCTGGCTCCATCGCCCGTCTCCCGTCCCCGCTACCAGGAACAAGACCTCGCTGCCCACCCCCAGCTGTGCTCCATGTCCCCCCAGCCACACTCCCTCAGCCCCGTACCCCGCTGAGAGGCAGACAGATGGGTGGCACCGCCTGGGTCTCTCCACAGGGGACAGTTCCACCAGCAGAGCCAGGGGTCTGCCCCCCGCGCCACAGCCCACCTGGGACAGCCTGGTGCAGGAGCTGGGCAGCAGCGGGCGGCTGAACTTCTTCTGGGAGCCGATGGCTGCAGGGAACGGGGGTGCGGAGAACATGGCTGCCACCACGTTGATGCGTGTGATCCATGAGTGCATCTGTTCGGGGTTCCTGGGCAGAAAGGCCAAAGCACAGATGGGCTCTAAGTGTGTCACAGGCAGAGGGACCTGCCCTGCAGATGAGATCTGGGTCCCCCAGGCCTGGGCTTGGCCAGCCATGGCACCGGGGCTCTGTCCCCAGCAACTCAGGCCACCATGAGTCCATTGGGGCGAGAAGAGGAGGAGCTGGGCAAAGCACAGCACCGACACCGGGTCCCTTTCCTTCCCGAAAGGGCCAGGACAGGAGACAGCAGTGGGGCCCTAAGCCCCATCCCACCCTCCGCCTCAGCTGGATGAGCCCCTGCGCCCCAGCGTGGGGCCCAGCCAGTAATCCTGGGGGACTCACTGTGCTTGGAAGAGGAAGACCCTCCAGTCAGCTGTCCTGAGGTAGAAGACGTTGGGTCGCTTGCTGTAGTCAGACGCCCGCGTGGCAAGGGAATGGTGGATGCTAATGGCGTTCTTCAGCTCCTCTTCCACCAGCGCCTTCCCTGGCTTATATTCCTCCTGCGAACCATGGGGCGTTTCAGAGCCAGCTTAGGGATGCACCCCACCAGGAGTCAGCTCTACCAGGCCGTGGGGATGGCAGGCGAGTGTCTGCAGTGGTGGGGCTCGGCCATCACCCTCCACAGGGCTGCAGGCTCTGCCTCCAGCTCATGCCATACCCACGGGGAGAGGCTGCGCATCGTGGGTGCACAGGCTTGGCAACAGTTCCCCACCCCCTCGCAGCCGGGCAGCATGTGCCTGCAGGAGACTGGATTTGCAGCCCAATTGCCTCCCAGGCAAAGGCCCAAATGCCTCCTCTCTGCCCAGCCAAGCAGAGCCCTGGGTCGGCAGCCGCTTTCACTGCGCTGGCTGAGCCTGAGCACCCCGGGAAGAGGGACGCCACCAGGTCCCCACGCAACCGCTCAACCAGGCACGATGCTGAGTCTGCAGAGGCCAGGTTTTGCAGTGCCATGCGCTGTAGCCCCCCTCTCGCTGCTGTGGAACTGCTGTGACCTCCCCCTGGGTTGGGGACGATCCCTCTCCCTGGTGAGGAGCCTACCTTCTGCAGGTAGAGAATCATTCCCTTCAGGATGGCGTGGAAGGACTTCCAGCCGCGCTTCCCTCGGGGCGCTGCAGGGAGGAAAGAGCAGCCTAGACATCAGCCCCAGCACCGAGCTGGGGAAAGGCATCCCCCCCCCATCCTCCTCCAGCCAGCCCTGCCACTGCGCACGTCACCCCACCCTGGGGACGGGCGGCAGGCCAGGCCTGTCCCTGCGCACCTGAGCCCGTGCCGGCCGCGTGGCTGGCAGATGGTGCTGCTGGCGGGGGGGGGGGGAGGGGGGCCGCCTGCCGCCTCCTGGGACTGGCACCACTGCGCTCCCCACTTCGCCGCTCAGCTTCACCGCTGCCTCCTGGCTCAGGGACGGGGACGAGGCGGTGCTGCCCACCAGGTAATGCTGGCTTTGGAGGGCGGCTGCATCTAATCAGATCAAGGCGGCATTAGATGGCCGGGGCTTAGAGCGGATTTTACGGTGGAAACGGTGAGCGTGCCTGGCAGCGCCCAACCAGCAGCAGCCCACTGTGCCGCTTGTTTGCTGCGCCACAGGACACCTGCCTTTGTCCCCACCATCCTGCGGCAAGGGTCCATCTCCTGAGGAGCTCCTCCACCTCCCCGCCGGCCCCCTTCCCAGCGCTGGGGGCAAGGGCTGTGCTGCCGGCTGCCATCTCAGCTTCTGCCCGGTCCTGGTGGTGGGGGCGGACGGGCAGGGAGAGGCTTTCGGGGTCCCCAGCCTGGGGGCTGAATGATGCCTGGCAGAGCCAGACAGAGAGGGCACGGGGGGCTGATGCTGGAAGCTGGCTTGACGTTTCAGTCAGACATCACGTCGCACCTCCTGCCCTGCTCCCCCTTAGGGTTTCTGGAGGTCGATGGTGCCCCCTCGCCCTGAGTCCCTCCCGCAGGCTCCCCAGGCACCTACTTTTCTTGCAGTCCGGATCAGCGTGGATCTTGCGCACTAACAGTCCATGTTTGTAGGTGGCAATGCTTGAGTCCTGGGAGAAGTCCAGAAAGGGGTTACTGCAGCTGCTGATGCGCTTGATGGACTTTGGGTTGGGATCCGCCAGCTCCGAGAGGGACTTCCTCAGCTCCTCCTCGTCTCTGCCAGGCACAGATTTGGGCGGAGAAAGGGTGTGTTACCTTGCTGGGGAAAGCAAATACCGAGCCTCCTGGTTGCCTGTGCCACTTTTAGGCCTGGCTTCTGAAAGAGAAGCCAGGAGGCAGGCTAGTCACGTCTCTGTGCCCGTGCCCCTCTAGGTTGGCAGCTGAGGGGCTGCCTCGGTGCCCCTTGAAAGACAAGGCAAGGGGGTGTCTGCTGCCAGCTCAGGGCAGGGGGCCCTGCCTGCCGCAGGGAGCGAGGAGCATGTTTGGACAGGGCTGGAACTGATGCTGGCCAAGCTGACGAACCAGGAGCCATGGAGGAGCAGTGCCCTGGGGCTTGGCACCACCACAGCACCCCTGACCCATGGTGTACAGGCTCACAGGCAGGAGCTGGCAGGACAGAGAGGGTCTGGAGGGAATCCCCCCCAAAGAAAGACCCAGGCTGTGGTCCCCACTCCTTCAGGGCAGCAGCGGGGCTACGGGGCTCAGAGCCACCAACAAAGGGGTGCTCCCTGTGGTGGGGAGGCCTTGGGCAGCACCGGGGCTCCAGGTCACAGCCCCTCACACTGCGGGCAGGCTGCATCGGTGCCGCTCCCCCCGCCCGGCAGGAAGATGTGGGAGCCCAGAGCTGCCGCCTCCCCCCTCCCTCAGACCCGTTTGCTGCTAATTAAACCCCTCAGCATCTGCCGGCGTCTCCATGGCAGCAGCCCGAGCGCACTGGCTCAGCGCTGGCGGTGCTGCCGGGCTGATTAATCCCCGCAGCGCGGGCGCTGCCGCTCCTGCTGCTGGAGATGGCAGCTGTGGGCGAGGGTGCGGGCACCCTGCAGGGCCCCGGCACAGCCACGGCCCCCCTGGAGCCTGCCCGCTCCCATCCCGGGCACGGCCACCATGGCACAAAGCAAGGCCAAAGCTGTGGGGAGCTGGCCTCAGGCAGCCTTCCCCCAGCATGCCGGGGAAGGGGGCCCCATCGAGGTGCTGAGGGCAGCCAGGGGTACGCTGCTGCCACAGCTCTCCAGGCACCCCCATCCCATCCCACATCCTCACAGCCTTGCAGCATCACAGCAGATGTGGCCTCTGGGATAGGGTGATGGTCGAGCAGTGAGGAGGAAGCCCCCCATGCTGGCAAGGTGGTCCAGTACCAGGCAGCAGCATCCCCCAGGAGGGATACTCACATGGCCCACTGCAGCTTCTCATTCTTGATGGAGCCATACAGGGCCTGTGGAGAGAAAAGCAGGGCATCAGCAGGAGACTGGTACCAGGTCAGGGGAGCTGGTCCGGGGATGGAGGGGGCATGCCAGGTCGGCTCAGGAGCACTAGAGTTCATGGCAGGCCCAGGCCAGTTCATCCTGGTGCTGCTCAGTCCTTGCCTGGCCAGCCAAGTGGTCTTGTTTCAGGGCTACACGTACCTTCTCCTGGGCGTAACAGGACCTGCAAACCCACACACACCCTGGGCTGGCCCTGGCTGTCTCCCCTCTCCTCCCTTCCCTCTCTGCCTGCCCAAAACCGTGGCACATCATTAAGAGCAGGACAGCAAAGCACGCCAAACACTTCCAATCCCTTGGGACATCCACTTCTCCCAGCTCAAGGGTGTCCCAGGCTGGCCAAAGGGATAGCCCTCAGGAGGCCCAGGCCTCAGGCCAACAAGCCTTTGGGCCAGACCTCGATGGTGCATGCTTGCATCCTGCTTGGCGGGACTTCAGCCTGCTCCAGTGCCTCCAGCAGTTCCGTGCCACAACACACCACAGACAGTGACCACCCTGCTGTCAACTGTCTGTCCTGGGCTAGCAGATGTAGGCTCATGGCAGCACCCAGAGCTCCTCAGCGACATGATGCTCCGGTGAGAGGCTGCCCAGCAGCACGCTTAAGCTGCGGCAGGGCGCTGGCTCCGGACCTGCAGAGACACTAGCACATCATCCTTCATGAAGACCTCCATGGACCTCATGGCTGGTCGAGGCAGGATGGGTGTTTCCTTAGTGCTAGGCTCCTGCAGCTTGGGATAGCTGTGGCCTGTCTCTACCTCTCCCCAGCACCCCCAAGCACCCTGTCCTCCCGAACACCACCAAGTTGAGCAAGGCAGGACCCCCTGCCTGCACCTCAGCTCAGGAACCAGCTAAGCCTGCCTGCAACAGCATGCTCAAGGGCCCCACTCCCAAGCGTTTGTCCAGTCTGAGCTTGGTGCAAGCCAGAAGTGGCTCTGCAGCCAGGGAGGCTCTGGAGAGGGTTTCAATACAGTGCTCGCAGAGGGCTTTGGAGCAAGATCTGGAAGGCATCATCCTCGGAAGAAAATAATCGAGCCTCGCACAGGCTGTTCAGGCAGCTGTCAACATCCATCACCGGGCCGGAGACTGCTGCTGAGACATCTTGCTGGTGGCTGACAAAGTACAACTGGAGGCGTGCAGGGGCCGGGGAAAGCCAGCCAGCAGACAGGCCCCAGCGGTGTCTGGGGAAGGGACATCCATCACTCCCCCGAGAGGCGCAGCATCCGGGATGGAGCTGGGACCTGGCTATTTCCCAATTTTCCTGTTGGGAGATACTGGCGCAGCATCAGCTCGGTTCTCAAAGGATGAAAGGGATTGCTCCGATATGCAGGCAGAAAGCGGGGTTCACTTGTCTCATGGGAAGACAGGAGGCTCACAGGGAGGGGGTACAGCCTCAGTGCCCAAAAGGAGATTAGGCTCCATCCCATTTGTGCAGCCTTGGCACAGGAGGGGCAGGATGCTGAGGTGTGAGCAGGGGGTACCTGCCGGAGGACTGTCAGCGAGGCAGCCAGAGGAGCACAGGTTGCAAAGAGACCTAGAGAACAGCCTGGGAGAAAACAACTCAGAGTCCTGCAGAACATAACCTGGGAGCAGAACACAGGGAGAAGCAGGCGTCTCAGAGCAACGTGGATGATAAGGAATCACCACAGGAAACAGAAGGGAAGGGATCTTACTCACTGCCAGGGACACAGCCGAGAGATGCTGAGAATCAACAGACACAAAAAGGAGACTGGAAAGCTGGCACAGAGAAGTGGGGACTGGAAACTGCAGAAAAACTCCTCAGAAAGAGCAGGCAGGACTGGATGTGTGGCTTGGCTTCCAGCTGGCCCAGTGACGATACAGAGGGGTCAGCTCCACGCCTCAGGGGAGGGAGACATGAGCCAGCTGAGCGGGGATTTTGGAGAACAGAGCAAAAGGCTGAAGGAGGGGACTGCAGCTCCCAGGCCCCCAGCTCCACACAGGGGTTGCAGGAGGATTGCTGCTAAACACCAAGTGAATGAGCTGATGTCAGAAGATGCTCGGGGAGCAATGCTGGATGGCACAGTGCCAGAGGACAGCCCAGCAGAACACCAAGCTACAAAAACCTGGGCTCGCTCTGGGACTGTCGTCGCACACTTCAAAGGCTGAACTGCCTTGTGGCTTCAAAAGGCTCCAGCTGCCCTGCTACAAGCCCCAACAGCATCCCACAAGCGTGCTGCAGGCAGGAGCTGCCAAATACCCCCATCTCAGAGATGGGGAGCAGGCTGCTCAGCCCTCCTGGGAGGGGAGATAGTGAGATGCAAGCAGGGGGGCTGGGAGGATTGAGAGGGCAATGCAAAGCTTTACATCTACTTAAACCCTGCCAAAACTCTGCTTGGATAAATGCCATCCCAGCCAACACCGGTCTCAGGAACAAAGCTCGTGGATTCAGCCCAAGCCCTAGCTGAGAAGATGCACTCCAGCCACAAAGCCTATCCCACTTTTCTGGTCCCGTGGCAGCACCACTGCCCGTCAAGCCCACTAAACTCCGGGATCCTTGGGGCATGGACCATTTCTGCTGGGGAAGCGCAGGTGGTGCAGGCTCCTGAAGCCTAACTCACAACCACGTCAGCAGAGACCAGAGGCACCGGTTTCATCACTCAGCAGGTCCCTCTCTCCAGGCTATCTTTGCCTCATGGGTTCATTCCCCCTGGGCCAGAAGAACAGTAACTCTTGCCAGCTCCGAACTTGCAAGCACTGCCCAAGACAAAGCAGGGCACTGTCCCCACGCCACCACAGCCAACCCCAAGCATGGTTGGGGTTTTTTGTCACTGCCAGGTTATGAGCTCGCTGCTGCAGCACATAGGGCCAGCCAGCTCTGCCCTAGACATGCACAGCGGCAAAGAGACCTAGGAATATACTGTCCCATTGGGATTTCTAACTGAACAAACAACATCTTTGGTGCCCTCCCTCATGAACGCAGGCTGAGAGGACATCCCCGAGTCCTGCTCCAGCAAACATCTCCAGGAGGGGTAGGTGGCTGCACAGGCAAAAGGCAGGTGGCTCTGATGCTCCAGCCCAGCCTTAGTGCCAGCCCCAGTGGGGATAGCCCTGGGCAAGCAGGGCAGGGGGGTGACATCCCCCTTCAGCTCCCCAGCTCAGAGCAGACTAGAGGGGAGATCCAGCCCTGGTTTGGGTACCTGAGCAGCAAGCTGGCCTGGACACAGCTTTGGCACAGATGGGACTGTACTGAGGGATGTAGCCCAGCACTCAAGTAAGAGAGGAGGGTTAAGGCAGGAATTTAGGCATCCTGAGGAGGATTTTAACCCTTTCTGAGGTCCCTCTTTTATGGATCATAACTCTTACAGACACGTCCGCTTTCCAGTCTGCTGGTTCCTGTGCTAAGCAAGACGGTGCTTGGCTCTCAGTGCTGCAAGATGACCGGTGCAGGTCAAGGCTCCCCTTCCTCCTGCCAGCCCTGTGACCAGCCACGGCTGCATGACATTCTTCGTGACAGACTTGACAGCCACCAAGCGCTCTCCCTGCAGTCATTCTCCCTCTCTCTGTGCCTGGCAGCATTTCAATACGAAAGCTCAATTCCTGGCTTTCCCCAACTTTTTCTCAGCAAAGTATCTTTCTCTACACTCAGCCGCAGAGCTCTGCCAGGTGCCCCAGGCACCCAGAACCCCAGCTGCATGGATACAAACGGCAGCATCAGATCAGGGACGTGTTTCAGTGGGAACCTTGCCTGTTTCAGGGTCCTTATTCACCTTCACAGACACCCCCCACTCCTGCCCCAATGCCTGCCCAGCACGTACAACCCCTGCTCAAGAACAACTCATCACCTGGCACGCACCAACCCTGCTGCGCACAACCCCGTGTCCCCCCCTCCCCTCCACTGCAGAGGGGCTCTCGCGTGCACGCAGAGTGATTTAGGGACACATTTTTTTCCCCGTCGGGTGGGCTGTCCCCATGGTGGGGACACTGTCCTGTGCGTCACCTTCCGCCCTGCTGCAGGCGGCAACAGCAGGCAGCGGGGGGGGACAGTTACCCACCCCTGCCCCCCACTTTCAATTCAGCAACACCACAAGCTGCACCAACATCTTTTAGAAGATTCCTTGCCCAGTCGGCTACCCCCACCCAGGATGGCAGACCCCTCTAGCCCTCCCAGGGCTGCCCCACAGCGCGGGAAGCAGCGACCGAGCATCTCCCTTCCAACTGCCCGTTTCCATCCGAGTGCGTCACAAGTTAATGCTGCCCCCAGACCGTACTGCGCTATGACAGCATCGCCTCTTGTCGCGGCCCTGATGTCCCCACCGGCCTGGTTTCGGCCACGGGGGCAGCCCAGGCGGCTCGGGGGTACCCCTGCCCGCTTTGCCCCTGCCTGCCTGCCAGGCGGGGGGCCGGTGAGGACTCTTCTCTCGCTGCTGCACCGCAGGCGGGCACCCAACCGAGGTCGGATGCCCCCGGAGACAGCCTGTTCGCTTCCCCCCACCCAGAAGCGATGCACAACCAGCGTAACACCTCCAAAACGGCTGCCGGCTCACAGCGAGCAAGCTCTTGGCAGCAAAAAGCCCTTTTTCCTCCAGGCAGCCACTCCTTCCTCTCCAGCTCCGCTCGGCTGGGAGCCGGGGCTGCGGCGCTGCCCCTCCGCGCTGCCTTGCGGCTCTCCCCGCCGCCCCAGCCGGGTGCCAGCGTGCCCTGGCCGGGCTGGCACGGCTCAGCGCAGCCCTTGGCGGCGAGCCCGCAGAGCTTGTCACTTAAACTAAGCTGGAGGGCTGGTCCCAGCGGTACGGCTCTGTCCTGGATTCTTCTCGCAGCGATGTTTTCGAGCAAGCGTCGCCGTGAAGGCATCGTAAGCGGCGCAATGTCACCCAGGTCCTGCCGTGCTCCCGCTCCTCCCGCGCTGGGATGGGATGGGGGGGGGAGGATGGCAGGGTTGGAGACGGGGCCCCTCGGGCGGAGGGGGGCTGACGGGGACCGGTCGGCGCAGAAAGCAGGCAGGGGAGGGAGGTGGGGCTGGCTGCCCCCTGCCTCCACGGCGGGGCTGGGGGACTCGCGGCGGGCGTGTCCGTTCATCCGTCCGTGCCCCCGCCGGAGCGCAGGGCGCTGCGCATCCCCCCGCGGCGCCCCCCGCTCCCCCGGCCCGCCGCTTACCGGCTTCTTCTTGCGGCGGCTCTGGAGGCGGCTGACCACCAGGTCGGTGTAGAGCACCGGCTTGAGGGTGCGGGAGCGCTGGGGCCAGCCGTAGCAGAAGGTCTCCACGCCGCGGTAGTTGCGCCCGTAGCGCACCGAGCACATGGAACGGGACCGCATGCGCCCCGCGCTGCTGTTGATGCTGTTGACACCGATCATCCTGCCGCCGCCGCCGGCGGGGGCGGGGGTGAGAGGGGGCGGCGGGGTGCCCGGCGGCCCTGCCTGCCCCTGCCTGCCCTGCCTGCCGCGGCCCGCTCCGCCGCCGCCGCCGCCTGTTGAAGCCGGGCCGGGCCGGGCAGGGCTCGGCGGCTGCTGCCCGACAGAGGCGGGGCCCCGCCCCGCCCCGCCCGCCGCAGCCAATGGCGACCCGCGGCGCCCGGCCGAGCCGAACCGAGCGGGGCCGAGCCGAGCCGAGCCGGGTCCTCGGAGGCAGCGGTGAGCGTACCGCGCGGCGGGACACCGACCCTGGCGCTGATGGCGCACGAGATGCCAGAGCTGCCCCCGGAGCAGCAGCTGGCCCTCCCCGCCCCAGCAGGGAGAGCGGCGGGACCCTCCCGGGAGTGGGGGGCAGCGGTGGTGACATCTCAGGGGCTTCCTGGGCTCCACTGGGCTGGTGGCACCTCCGCTCTGTGCCAGCCAGGCAGGCTTCAGGGCTGCTGCTGCAGCCCAGCCTGCACCAGAGACCCCCAAAGGGCTGAGCTGGTAGGAGATGTCGGACCTTCCATCCTTCAGCCTTCACCCACCTCAGACCCCACACCCAACCCTCCTCCCATGCCTTCGAGGTCAGGCCAGAATCACTAGCTAGAGCCGGCCGGCTGGTTAAGGGCAGGACGCAGACGCTCCAGGCAGCTGTTCCCGTGAAGAAGCAAAGGGTTAGGCATCCTTGCAGAAGGCATGAGGATCGATGCGTAATTTAGTTAGGCTTGACTGAGTAGGAGATGCAGCCAGTGGAGAAGGGGAAATTTTCCACTCTGTCCTGATTGCTTGGCTTAGGAATTGCTGGGCAACACTTCTGACGGAGCGGGCATGGGTGCTCAGCCCATCAGATGTGCTGGGCTGCTCCTGAAGCCCAGGGAGCCATGGGCAGGGCAGCGTATCGCTCCCAGGGGAAACAGGCAAAAAAAAAAAATAGCCCGGGGGATTAGTCTGAGCAAGCGTTCCTGTGATTATAGCTCAGAGGTGGGAGCCGGGGCTTTCTTCCCACATTGCTAATCACTTACCCAGCACTCAGCGTCTGAGCCCTGCCGTTGTGCCTCCAAGCTGGAAGGTGGGGGCCCATCCTACCTTCCTCCCCCGGGGACCCGACTGCTTTGTCAGGTTTAATTCATTAACATCTGTGACGTGCTCTGGCTCCCGGGCTGGAAGGCAGCACAAATTTTTCTCACTACCGCAATCACTAAGCAGCTCCGGGGAGAATGGAGCCTGAGTCGGCCCTACTGTGTTGGTACCAGCCTGCAAAGCACAAGGTTAAGCTGAAAGACTAAGGTAGATGGGGAAGAGCTAAGGCTCTGCAAAGTGATCAATCACGTAAAGGTCAAATCCACTTCTGAAATATAACAGACAACCAGCAAGAGTGAGTGAAATCCCAGGGGACCTGGGCTAAAAATCACACTGACAAGAGAAGAGCAACACCTGAAGAGCTAACCAAAATATCAGCAGCTCCACGACCTCCTGCTTCAACCCCTGCCTTGCAGGGTGGGAAACTGCCTTCATCTGGCCACAGGAGTTCGAGTCCAAGCCTGAAGACACGGGCATTCTCATGCATGGCATTATACATGTTCTTACATCCCTGGCATGGATCCCTACCCCAGTGGGGAGAACACCCAAGTCGGAAAGCTGAGCATCCCTGCCTGCAGAGCATCATTCTCCAGTGTGGGGTTCAGAGCCAGACGAAAGGGCTTCCAGCTGCGGTAGTTGAGTGCTGGTAAGGCATCGCTGCCTCAGCTACAGCAGCAGTGCTGTGCAGGGCACGGTGAGGCACCCAGCGAGGGGGACATGGTGCTCAGCTGTGAAAGCACAAGCTTTCAAGTGTTTTCATTTCTTCTGCACAAAATTGGGATTGTTTACATGTATTATCTAGTAGCAGATAAAGCTCTCATCTGACTCAAGCTGCCACCCGCTCTCCGGCAACATGCTGCGTTTGTCTTGGGACTCCCTGCAGCCAGAGATGAGGAAAGTGCGCAGGCTCCCTGCAGGTCTATTCCTGAGGCTGTCCCCAGTGTCACAGGGAATAGTGGCCTTGTGCTCCCTGCAGCCACCTAGATCCTGTCCTGCTGTCCCAGTTCCCTGGGTGGCAAGTGCTGTGGGTGGTGGCCACTTCCAGCCCCCCAGCTCGGAAGCCTGTGGGGTAGCCACCTGCACCATCTCCGCGGTCAGGCTTGGAAGAAACCCCAGGATCCTTCTTCCATGCTGTTGGAGCTGCCCAAGACCCAGCCCTGACCCTTGGGAGGCTTCTCTGAAGCCTGGCGGCCCTTCCCCTCCCCTGCTGCCTTTAGGAAACTCGTGTGCTCCTGGAGCACTAAAATTAGCCAGCCAGCTGTGCGGCACGCTTGCACCGGGGCCTCAGTCCCCAGGCATGGCCCGCCAGTCAGCTCTTCCCAGGAGGCAGCATCCTACCTGAGCTAACGGGGCTAGAGCAGGCTGCACAGGGAGGGGAGCGGGAGAACCTTTCCCCATTTCTCTGCCCCCTGAGCCTGCACGGGGACCCAAGAATCAACAGCTGAAAGCAGCGTGCAGAAGAGAGAGGATGTCCTCTCCGGTGGAGCCTGGCAAAGGCTTCCCAGGAGTGGCACAGACCCTTCAGGCACCTTTCCTCACCGACCCTGACTGTGCTTTCCCCATCTCACCTGCCCCGGGACCCCGCTCCCCCTTGCACAGGCAGGAGGTCCCTGAAGCAGATGGGTGCTTCAGGCGAGGACCTGCCCCGTGTGCGGTTCCTCCGTGCTGCCTTTTGCTCCCGCTCCCCAGCACGGCTCCCGTACAGAGGCGGCTGAAAAGCGGCGGTGGGAAGCACCGCAGCTGCAGAGCGAACAGGCCATTTTTAGCAGAGCAGCCTCCCTGCTGCTGGGCTGCGGGCAGAGCTGTACGGGGCTGTGCTGCAGCGCTGCAGCCTCCTCGCACTGCCTTACACCCAGCAAAGGTCTTGGCCCCTACCCACGAGAGAAAGCCTGCAGCTTCATGGCACTTGCTCACTGCCTTATTTCCCACTGGCTGGGATCTGATGGGATAACTTCATCCAGCAGGGATAAACTGCTGGTACTTCTGGGGGTGAGGCTTAACAGGGATACAGCGGTGCCTGAAGTGCAGGTACCCATGAGGTGCTGAGGGCTGCAAAGGGAGCATGCCAAGGGGCTTGCGGAGCTTGGATGCTCCAGGGTGCAGCAACACTGGAAGGCAGGGGTTCAGGGTCTTCATTTTGGATGTTTCCATTCCATTTTGGGTACTTAAAGCCTTTTCTGGAGCTGGGTTTAAAATTAGAGGAGAATTTTCCCTGAGTAACTCCTTTTACTGGCGAAGCGTGGGCTGAGAGGGAGGACAGCCCTATTGAGAGCTGCTGGTAACCCCTTAATGATGGGGTGAGCGACACAGCCAGGAATAGACCCACAGAGGCTGAAAAGGGAGCTCAGCTTTTCACACTCCGTTGCCTTTTTCATCGACCATCTCTCCCCATCATGGCTCTGGCACACTGTGGGAACCCATCTTCCACATCAGGAGTATTTGCCAACTGTAGCACTTCACTAACGGCAATGGTTTTTGCCCAGAAGGTCCCATGGGAGATAATTCTATTCCCAGGGCCCAAGACAGGGAGACAGCAGCTCAGAAAACCCTCCTAGAGAACAGGCAATGCCAGAGAAACACAGCAGTCTGAGGCCGGAGGTGCTCACTGAATGCTGCTTTCCCAGACCAAGCCCCATCAGGCAGGGAGGGAGAAGGCAGGATTCCCCCTGGTCACACCAGTGTGGCGAGTTCCCAGCTCCAGGACTTTAACCACCGTCCCACTCTCTCCATCGCCATCAGAAACGTTCCCTCTGCCACCCGAGATGGCTCCAGTCCCAGGGCCTGGCCATGGCTTTGGGCTGTTGTGCTCCAAGGAGCCAGGAAGGGCTGAGTACCTCGGGGTCAGCACCATGAAGCCTCTGGCTGCAGCTGGGCAAACCAATCCTCCACATGTGCCCCCTTGCCTGTGATGCAGGCAGAACAAGAACAGTGAGGGCATCAGGACCTCAGCTAGGGCTCCGGTGTCCTCCTGCGCAACAGGGCAGCCTATGTTCCCCTCAGCAAGGCAGGAGGAAAGCTGCAGGCCAAGGGACCACCACCATTTGTGCATGAGGATGGACACACTCATTGCATCCCACATAGCCATCCATGTGATCCCACCCAAAGCTCCTGCTTTTGCTCCTGATGCTTGGCTGACCAGGGACAGCGACTGAATTTACCTTGAGCAGCTCCTTGGGGAAGTCAGTGCCTCCATTGAGCCCTTCCAAGTTGCCAATGAAGTCAGAGCAGGACATTCTCTTCCCGATGTTCTGAGGGAGCCAAGGGGGGAGAAACACAGGGAATTACCTTCAGGCCAGGGGGCTGCTGCTGGCTGGAGCAGGTCTCAGCCCAGGAACAGACCCTCTGTTTCTGCAGTGGGGTGAAGGATCACCCAGGTCTCAGGGAGACTGCTTGAAGGTGTGGGGAAGCTGCCAGGTTTGCCTAGACTCCAGGAGTCTTAAATAGCCTCCTTTTTCTAAGTTGGGTGCTACCTGCTCCCCTGGCAGCAAGTTCTGGAGTCTCACTCCCACTCCCTGTCCCTCTCTTCCTGTCCACTATTCCTCTCCTGTCCTTATCCCACCTCTTCCAGCTCAGCATATCTCCTACAAAGTCCCACTGCCTCCTTCGCCAGCTCCCTCTCACCCAGCTTTTCTCCTCTCTCCTCCCAAGACATGTTAGGGGTGATCAGCCCTCACAGGCCCAGGGTCCTGTACCTGCGGTGCAAGGCGGTGGGGACAGACAGGGCAAGGGACAGACAGGACCGACAGCAGCGGGAACTTACGTGTCCGTGCAGATCTGTGTTTAGCAGCATCAGGGCGCAGGTGAGGGTGTGGGCTCCGTCTGCAGCACAAGCACAGGACAGGAATTAGAGCCCCTGGCTCAGCCCTGCAGCTAGTGCTCAAGCCCCCTGGCATTTCAGGCAGGGCAGGGGGGCTCTGAGCCCCCAAGACAACCTTGAGCCTGCTCCTCCCACCCCAGGCACGCGGGGCACACAGCAGTCAGCGTGGTACTGGCGGCAGGCGGGCAAGTAGGTAGGAAGCCACTGAATTAAAAGCTGGTCCCAAGCCTGAGTGTGCAAACTCTCTTCCAAGCCTCCAGCCAGGCAGCGATGCTGCAGCTAATCCTGCAGAGCTCCTAGCACGGCAAGGTGGGACCGGCACAGCCCTCTGCCAGGCAAACCTCACCTGCCTCAGAGCCAGCCAGAGCAGACCCAGCACGTGAATGGAGAGGCACAAAGAAGTGGAACAGTACAAAGTGGGTGTCTGTGCCGCCCCGAGTGCCGGGCACCCGAGTTTTCTCACCTGGCTGTTCCCTGAGCCGAGGGTCTGAGGGCTGGGGTCTATTTGGTGACGAGGGCCTTCTCTCGCCTCTTGTGCTAATCTGCTCAAGGTCAGAATTAAGGATGGGTTGAGCCCTAATTATGCATGATCCAACCAGAGCAGGTTTGGCGATTTTTTTACAACTAAAGTGTTTGAGGGAAATTACATCTCTGTAACCGGGGCTGTCTCCTAAGGTGTCAGTACAGGTTCTCAGACTGCTTTCTGGTTTCAGTTTGAGCACCTTCACTGAGTTGATGAATGCATGGGCTCGCTTGAAACACACATGCATACATGGACACACACAGCTTCTTACCCTCCGAAGAGATGGCGTTGGGATTACACTCGTAATAGCGCTGGGAAAAATGAGCCAGTACTCGCTCTCTCTCCTGTGTCTCTCCCATCAAGGCCAGCTCCTTTAGAAAGGACCTGAAGAGGCAGAAGCAGCACTGGTCACTCTTGAAACCAACCAGCAGCTTCTCTAACCCACCTTGTGCAGGAGTGAAGCTGCATTTTCTGGTCTGGAGACGCCCTGTGTGCCAGGTGAAGCCTTGCCATTGCACATCCTTCCCAACCCGCTGCAGGACACCCCTCCAAGCTCACAGCACCCTACACTGCTGGCACATTGCAGAGACCTGCAGTCAGCCCTGGGCACTACACCGGGGAAGGAGGTGGTGGTGACTCCAAGAGGCTCTGGGCTCAAGGCCTGGAAAGCCTTGTAGGTGAACCTGACTGTCACCCAACTGCACTGACGGGTGAGTTAAGACCAGGGATGCTCTTTCACAGTTGTGGGGCTGAGAGACCGGTTTGGGACTCAGCACCCACTGTATGAGAAGTAAGGGGATGTCCAGGTGGGAGCCGTGGGGTCTGCCTGCTCCTACAGATCTCTGGATGTGGAGTTGTGGAGGGCATTGTCTACTAGGACCCCACCAGACACGCACGCACACATGTACAAGCCCTCAGTGCTGACCTGAGAGCCTGGTCCAGGCTCATTCCTGTGAACACAAAGAACTTCAGATATTCCCCTGCCACCATCCTGCTGAACTCATTGCTGAAATAGAAAAGTGAGTGAGTGGGATTGACCAGATCACAAAGGCAGCAAAAGGCACACAGGGGTGGGGTGGATTCCAGGAGGCTGGGAGCTTCCCAGAGCTATGGGAAGCATGCTGGGGACAGAGACACCCCATACTCCCATGAAACTCAGAGGAGTCACCCACAGATCCAATAGGAATACTGGGCACATAAGAGAAACTGGAGAAGCTAGAGCTGGAAGGGCCCACGAGAGATCAGCTAGCCACCCCCCTGCCCGACACCTTACTGAGGCATCCAAGATACGGTCATGGTAGGAAGGTACCAAAATCTGGATGTCTCTTAGGTTTTAAGACCTTTAGAAGGAACACCTAGTACATCTGACACCAGTCATGGGGTCATGCAGTTATTCCCTACCAGGCTGGTGCCCCACAAGGGCAGCAGCTGTGGGTACACCGCAGGTGCAGGCGGGCCCCTCACAGAACGGGCCATTCCTTGTGAATACCCACACGTACTTCTTCCCCAAGTGGCGGGCCACATCTGCTTTTTTAAAGCCGTCTAGGTTGTACAGTCTCTTGGCCAGGCGCTTGGCGGCCTCCAGGTCAGCCTTGTGCCCGTTAGACAGGGTGTCTGTGCTGCCCAGGGCCAGCTGCTCCACGCTGTCCATCTCCGAGTCCGAGTCCAGCTGGCTCAGGGGGTGGTCGCTGCAGTGGGAAGGGACACTCTGCGTTAGCCTGCCTACAGATCCCCTCCTTGTTCAGATTTGCAGGAAATGCAGGTTCCTCACGCTGCCCTGGAGGTCAGCTACTCACTTCTGGGACCCAGGATGAACACCACCACTTAGGGACATGCAGAGGTTAGGTCTGGGAGCTAAGGCAAGGTTTGAGGATGCGACTGGAGGAGAGGTGGGGTGACAGGACAGCTCCAGTGACTGATGACAGGACCAACTGCTCCAACAACCCCCACCCTGAGGCTGTGAAACCGCATGTGTGGGCTCAGGCTCTGCCAAGCTCAGCCACAGCAGAGACTTGGAGCAAAAACATGTGCACGTTATGTGCTGTCCTCAGATCCGCACTAATTTTTTAACCTGAACAAACTCCTTGTGCTGCTCTTGAGTGCAGTTTCTACCCGAGACAAGACAACTATAACTCCTTCGCTCACCTCCTCCCACCCACCAACTTCAAAGCACTACAGAGGGGAAAACCGAGGCAGAGAGGACGAAGATGAAGGAAACCCCCACCCCGTCTCTCAGCTCACAGCGGGCGTGCTGCCTTCTTCAGGCGGCCCATCAGCTCTCAGCCCACCATGCCTTAAATGGCCACGTTCGAGGACGCTCTTGGCTTAGCCCCCAACGCAGTCTGACTCAGCGGCACACAAGTTATCCCAACCAAAAAGCTGGTTGAATCTAATCAACAACGAACGTTAAGCAACTCTGACCTCGCCCAAATTTTCTGGCAGGCCTTGCAATGTTCCAGTCTGATTTATTTTTAAGAGTCTCTAATTGACTTTTAAGAGGCCTGTTCTCCTGAGCCAATTACCCAGGCCAATCTCCTTGAGGCTCCGCTTCTTCCACAAAGGACAGAGCCTCCTCGCTGCTCAGTGCTGCCTGTCCCAGGGGAGCCCTGTGCAGCGCTGACAGGCTGCTCTGTGCCTTGCGGGGCTCTTGGGTGCCTCCTTCCCCCCCTCTCAGAATCCCCAGACGGCGTGCAGTGGGAGAAGCTGCTCTGTGCTTTAAACCCATGGGACAGACACTTCCCCTGTGAAAGCAGTTCTGACACCCCATGAGTGGCCAGGGAGATGCACTTGGCTCAGACCACCGCTGAGCTTGGCAGCGCTGGGTGGTGACTGAAGTAAGACCAGGATGGGTGGCCCAGTGGTGTACCTGTTTGGCCCCAGCCTTCTCCAGGGTGCATGTCCATCACCCCACGCCACCCTGGTAGGAGCAGCTGTGAGAGTAGCCACAAGGTCACTAAGAGGTCACTAGCCCCAAACCCACCTGCTCTGGGGAGCTGTGCCAGGCAGGAGGCTTCCAGCATCACTGTCCACACCACTAGCACACGCCATCCTGTGGACATCCCTCTCACCTGCCCAAAACCTCTCCTCCTCCCAAAATAGCGTGGCCATGTCCAAAGGTGGCCATGGCATGAGCCCTGGTGCCTGTGGACCTCCAGCTGTGCCCAGCTGTGCCTGGGAGTGCTGGCTGGCAGGGCCAAAGCTGCCCTGGGGAGCACCTGACAGCAGTACAAGCTGGGTGCTGCTGAGCCAGTGCTGGGCACATGCCTTGGCCCCGCTTCAGCTTGCAGCCGCTGTGCCCTCAGCCAAGGACAGAGCTCACAGGCTCTTTGCTTCCCACCAGCAGAGATGAACCCATACCAGCAACTGGCACCCAACAGCCATGGGTTGTGGTAACTGTATTTGCCTCTCAAGCTCAGAGCCTGCTGTCACAGGGGTGCTGGCACTGTCCCTTCCCCAGCCCAGCAGCTCTAGGGCTGCTTCTCCAGCCACAGGCTGAGCTACAAAACCCAAGGCCACCACTCCTCATGGTCCAACTGCACCTTCAGAGCCAGTGGCTGCTCAGTAGCTCTCTGAAGACCTTTTTATTCTTCTCAACTATCATTATTATAAACTCCTGACATCCTCCTGGACCTTGTCTGTCTGCCCTGAGAAGTGGTCCTTCATCACACAGCAGGTTCCTGGTACCTCTGGGTGCAAACTCAGAGCTCTGAGTGTCCCCCCATGACCTTTCTTCCCAAACTGTGCTTCTCAGCTTTCCTATCTAGTGCTGAGCATCCAGGCATAGGGTCATCTACAAAACCTCTCTGACCAACATCTGTATCTCCCTGCAGGTTTCCAACCCGTGCCTGCAATTCTTGCCTTGCTTCTTGCAATAGGCAGGCAGGGATCACAACCTGGGTCTTAAAGCAGCTCCACCAGCAGGATCTGTTGTCCCTTTCCTTATCAAGTCACCTTACTGACTTTGGGCTTTACATCAGCAAAGCTTAACTTTGCACTACCCTGCACAAGTGACCCCAGCAATGCCACAAAACGAGTTTTCTTCCAACACTCAAGCCACTCTCATGCTGTTAAATAAGGCCCATTAGCCTCAATAAGCTGGGAGAATCCCATGCGTGGCACTCTGGCAGCACTCAGAGCCCCAGCTGGCTTGGAGAACATACAGCTTAAAGAGAGAAAACCAAGAGCCCAACCCTCAAGCAAATGGAGAACAGAGCAAAGAGACGTGTCCATGTCTGAGGCAATTGAGGTGATGCTAATTTTCTTGCCAATGAGCTAATGTCTCAGGGTGGGGTTTTTTTAGTGTACTTTCTAAAGTGACATTTCAGTTTGGCTTGAAGAAACACCAAGATAATATTTTTTACATTAGATACATTTTTGATCCAAGAACTGGCCCGCACTTAAGGAATAAAGATCAAATTTGGTATTGTGCGAGCATCCTCAGCGTGCTTGAAATGAGTCATCCCTGAGCAGACCCAGTGCTAGCTCATCCCTCTCCTTGCTGCCTGTCTAGGATGGCCACTGCCACCCACCACGTCACCAGGAGCAGAGACCCCCTGCCACCTCAGAGGTGTTTGGGTTCCCAGCACCTGTGTCAGCAGCAGCAAGGTGCTTCTGGGGGTCTCTGTGAGGAAGGCACATGATCCAGCTCAAGGCCTGCCCTGGGACAGAGGCTCTTCCCTGACCACATCCCACTCCAGCTCAGCACAAGGATGGGGCTGCATTCTGAGCCCTGGGGAACAGCTGTGGGACCACGGTCCTGCTCAGGGCCACTGCACCACAGGCACTTCTTCCCAGAGCCACATGCTTCTCCAGGCCCCACATGTTCCTTCTCGGGGCCAAACACTCCTTTCCTGGAGCCAGAGAGACTGCAGCACCTTCCCTGGCTGCAATGCAGTGTGTCACTGCAGAAGCCCCGATGTCCTATCCATGTTGCCACCACAAACCAGGCTCACCCGGCACCATGTCCTCTCCATGGTTGTAAGCAACCAGGAGCAAATCTTTTCTCCTAGATGTGGTTGAACAACAAGGCACTAGCTCAGCAAAACCTGCCCCAGAATGCTGGCCTCCAGCTCCTGGCTGCCAGCAGGGACGTATCTGTATGGTGGGACCCTTCCCACACTAACACCCTGCTCTCCAGAGGCAGGGAAGGATAGGCATTCCTGGGGACAGGCTCATCTGGATGGCCATTAGTTTCAGCTGGGGGTGTTCTGCTGAGCTCCTGGGTTGTCCAGGTCCCGCCTGACGCATTTCCCAGTGAGACACCTGCTCTAGAAAACTCAAAACTGAAAACTGCAATCCCAGTGCCACTTGCTCCCCACAGGAGGCTGGTTTGCTTTCTGCACCACGAAGGGGCAGAGCAGAGAGCTGGCCTGAATGCATGAGGGACACGTGCATGGGGCAGAGCAGCACTGCCCTCAATTCCCAATGCCCCACACGCATGGCTAGATGCCTGATGCCTCTGCCAAGTGAGACAGCCTGCCTAATATTGCTGCTAAGAATGTATCAGACCGGATCTCTGGCTGAGCTAAATAAACGCAGCTCCCTCCGTCGGTCTCAGTGGAGCGACTGTGATTTATGACAGCCAAGATCTGGGCTGGTTCATTCCTCGCAGAATTGAAGTTAGGGCTGGGAGGACACTTGAAGGTCAGCCGGGCCAGCCTCCAACTACAGGCAGGGCTGGTCCTGCTGTCTAGCAGCTCTGTAGTCCAACCTGGTCCTCAAATCACCCAGCCACAGCAGCACCCGCCAGCGTTACTGCTGCCAGATCCAGACAGGACCAACTTTGGGCAGCTGTGCCCCTCCTCAGCCCTGTTTATCTGGAGATTTCCACAGCTCCTCTGCAGCATCAGCCCTGTCTGGAGATGCCTGCCTGTCCTCCACCACCCCATCCCACCAGCCCCTCTTGCAAGGGGCACAACTCCTCCTGCAGAAGACAGGGGCTGACTGTGCAATCCCACTAAACAATTTCTGGAGCTAGCTGAGAGCCTTAAAATCCGGTTACTCACCTGCTGGGTGGAGGGTTGTCTTTTCTTTCAGAGACACAGATGCCATGGGGTCAGCACAAGGAAACCTGGGTCGCTCAGACCCTTAGGCAAAGCCCAGCCTAGGGGCTCTCGGTCAGACCCAGAGACTGGAATTAACGTCTGACAGGAGAAGCTGCATCCCATGGGGATGTACTACTGCCCGTGCCTCGGCGGGTAGCCCTGCCAGCCCTGGAACTCTGCCTGCTGCCCACATCCTCCATGCTGGGGAGTGCTCTCCCCAGTCCCCAGCATTGCTGGGGCTGTGCCCCAGGTCCTGCTGCCCTTCACAGTTCGACATGGCAAAGCTCCGGGGAAATCTTCCCCCCCCCCTCCCCCCAAGGCTTGTGCCCCATTTCTTGCCATACGTGCAGAGAGACCTCTTCATCCTGCGCCGCAGCCTTATCCCCCTCCTGTGCTCCCACCCTATCCCTCCCTTCCCCTAGCTCCATCCTTTCCTCGCTGCCCTCCTTCCTCCGCTCAGCCCTCTTCCCCACCCTCCCGCGGGGCCCAATACTGGCCACAGCCCTCAGGGCATCACCTCACCAGTTTGCCCAGTGCCAACTGGGAGCTCGGGCCAGCTGACAGACCTGCGCTGGCCTCGGGATGGGGGGAGGTGCCGTCTCACCGACCGCTGCGGCAACAAAAGGGACCTTATAACGCAGCACAGCAGAGCTCATCGGCGGGGCGCCGGCGCTCCGGCACACGCCAGCAGCCGCGGGCTGGCAGGGAAGGAGGTTCCGCTGCCGGCGCATCCTCCGCCCGGGCGGCTGCCCAGACCCGCGGGCTGCCCGGGCCTCCCGGCGGCCGCGGCTCCGGGGCGAGCCCTCCCTCTAGCGAGGCTCCGAGCGCGCGGCCCCTCGCTGCCGCGCCCGGCCCTTTCCACCAGGCAGTTTGCAGCCCCCCCTTTGCTGCTGCTTCTCTTGTCTGCCCTTCTTTCTGTCCCCCCTTCAGGCGATGCCCTCGATTCCGGTCCCGGCAGAGCCTGCCTAGCTCCCCTCTCCGGGAGGCGAGTCACGTCCCCCCCTCCCTCCCCTGGCGCTCCTCGGGGACCGGCGCGGCTGTGCCAGGGGCCAAGGCTGGCTCCCAGGGAGGGAAGCCGGGCAGCTGGATGTTAAAGGGGCTTGCACCCCCCCGGGAGATGCAATTTGCCTGGGGACATCCCTCCGAGGTTGATGTCATCTCACCAGCACCGCATCTGCCCCCGGCCTCCCCCCCAGAGGAGGGCTCAGCCCCCGCATGCTCTGGGGGTCACCATCGTGGCCCTGGGGACAGACTGCTTTAAGTGCAGCCCTGTGCTCAGCGAGGGCAGGGGACCTGCTCCCCACCACCTCCCACCCAAAAGGGCGACAACTACTCACACACCGGGGGTGCCACAGTGGGGTGTCCTGCTGTGAAGGGGTGGGGACAGGGCCCCACTCTGGGACCCTTGCCGTTCAGCCGCTGCTCCCTCCCCTTTAGCCAAGGCCACCGGAGGAGGCGGAGGCATCCCAGTGCCTGGGGAGGCCTTGTCAGGTCTTAGGCACGCTCCCAAGGTCAAGACACAAGCGTGGTCTCAGACTATCGCATGCCGAGGGACACCAGAGCCTTGGCCCTGCGTGAACCAAGGCTGCTGGTGGCACCGCATCTCCCCACCCGTGCAGGGGCACCACCACTTTGGCCGCTCCTGACACTGAGAGACGGAAAGTCATGCAGGGCCATCCAGACCCCAACCGTTGCAACAGATAACATCAAAGGTTTCAGGGGCACAAGAGGGAGGGCTGCAGCCAGCACACAGAGGTGTAGACCCACTGGTGTTTGTCACCCGTCACATCAAAGCCCTGCAGCCCAGTGTCACCTCTGCCAACCATGAGGACAGCACAGCCTCCAGTGCAGGGCTGTCCTGCCCGGGGTCCCCAGTCCACCTGAGCTGGTGGCAGTCAGTCTGTACCGCTTGTGACCATGGGCAGTGGGGAATGCCTCCCTCTGAACCTGCTGGCACAGGTGACGTTGCATTACGATGGCTGCAGAGATTCCTGAGCTCTTTTCCACTGCAGTTTCCATTAAAGACCCCTTAATGGGAGCATCACAAGGATGTTCCCTGCTCAAGCAGATCAGCCCTGCCAAGCGCCAGGAGCCACAGCCGCCAGCACATGGGAACCTTTGAGCAACCAGCCCAGACACTTCTTCAAACAACTTCAGCTTCACGGTTGGCTCCACTCAGAGTCTGCAAAGTTGGTAGTGATGGGGAAAGAAAGAACCTCTTGCACATCTCCCTTGTCCCTGTCTCCTGTGGACTGACCCTGCAGATGATGGGCTATCTCAACCCCTGGTACCCCATGCCTTCCCTGATTCCCAGTCTAGTTCCTGCACAGGGCCCTGCTCCCCCACGCCCCATTTCTCATCACCTTTCCTGCAGCCTCTGCTTCAGGTCACTGTGAGGCAGCATGGCGGGTCTGAACATCACCCACAGCCTGAGAGGTGGGCAAGGAACGGGGCCTGAATGGGACTAAGAGAAGAGCTGTGCGCAGGCCTACTGATAACCAAGGGAATTGTTTGTAAATGGGGAAAGAGTTGCTTGGGACGCTACGTGCGTGTGTAGCAGAAGGCGAGACTGGCGTTCATGGTACTAAGGGAAGCCCAAGCCTCAGGGCCCTCAGGCAGGGAGTGCAGCGAGGGCTGCAGCTGAGTTCCCCCTGTGCTCCTCTCCCACCAGAAGCAGAGAGGCTGCCTGCTGCTGGCGAGGGCTGAAAGGGAAGACAAGGGGCTCAGCAAAGGTGGGCTCAGCAAAGATCCAGGGCAGAATGGTTTCCTGATGCTCAGCTTTAAATTAAACCTTCCCTCAGCTTCTTCCTTTAATTAAACCTTCCCTCAGCTACGAAGGATGGCAGCAAGCATACCTGGGCATACCAGAACCTACCTGGGCAATTGGACACACACACACGACACTCCTCCATGGCCTGTGCCACAGCCCAGCGCTGCTCTGAGACCTGGGCTGGGAGGGAAGCACAGCGCTGCAGCATCCCTGGCACTGCCGGCACGCTCTGTGCTCCACTGACTACAAACCAGCGAGGAAAAACCTCTTGTTAAGCCACCTCATCACCATTTCTGCTGCCAGTTGTGTCTCTGCACCCTCACAGCTCCTCGTGCCCCTGCAGCCGTGTTGCTGCGGTACAATGGCACCCTGTGGATGGTAAGTCAGACTCTATCCTCTCAGTTTCTCCAGCGTGCTCGGTTTTGGTCCCCTGCCTTGGCAGAGGAATAGGAAGTCAACTCTTCCTGCAGAGAGCACTAATTATGGCTGGATACTGCCACCCTTCGCTGCCTCGTGCCTCTCAGACACCACCATCATCGTTACTGCACGCATCTTGCCTGGCCTCTGTGCCACCACGTCACTGGCTTCAGTGTCCCAAAAGGCAAAGCCTAAGCTGGTGCCTCTCTGCCCCACAATGCCCCTGGAGTGATCCAGGGACCACAGAGCAGATGCAATACCCTGCTCTCTTCTCTCAACTGCAGACACCAAAGAGGACGCAGAGCTCAGATCCCCACCTGGCCACCCCAAGCTGAGCCTGCGAGGATGGTGCAGGCTGCAACCAGAAGTGACACAAGTTTGGTCTAGAAAAGATCAAACCCGAGAAGTTTGGTATGGAAAAGACCAAAGTCTAGAAAATGGGTGGCTCTGGCATTGCACAGAAGGTGACTGGGCAGAGAGGAAGGCACTGCAAACAGGCAGGTCAGCTGTGCCCTCCATCTCCTGACATACACAAGGCTGAGGAGGTTCAGGAGGCCACGACAATAGGTACAAGACCATAGGGCTCTTGCCCTCATGAAACAGGAGGCTGCGACTCGGATGGTAAGGGACACAGCAGTATCCGGAAGTCTTGGCCCCCAGGAGGGAAAGGCTGTTGAATTTCTACTGGTACTCAACTTCTGACTGGCCTTTCCCCACAGCCACCACAGATGCTGGACTGTCCTGCAACAGGAACTGCCATGGCCTTGAAGTCCTGGGACTTCCTGCTTGCAAGGCTGGAGGAAACCTCGCAGCCCTCCAGCACCAACAAAGTTGGCAAAGATGAAAAAAGAGATTGCTCCCACCGACATGCCTACCACAACACCATGGTGATCACTGGCCTGATAGTCCACTTTACAGAAAATCCAGCACACCCAATCCTGACCCTTCCCCAGCAACACAGGTTTGGCTCTGGCTGCAAAACAGGCCGCACAGGGTTGACTCCACCCTGACCCTTGGTGGCCCAGCTGCACAGTAAGCAACTTTGGTCACTCACCTCATGTTGGAGGCCAAGGGCGTACCAAAGCTGTCCTCTGAGCGGCAAGGGCTGTGTCGAGCACCCTTCCTTCGTCTCCCCCGCTCCTCCTCCCTCTCTGTCCAGGGAGCATCTGTGGCCGAACTGGTCCCAGAGTCCGGCTCCAAGTGAGCCAGAGGAGCAAAGTTCTCCTCGATCAGCTTGGCGCTGTCTCGGATCTGTCCCTGTATTTCTGGGGTGAGGGTTGGGAGGTCAAAAGTGAAAAAGGTCCCATGAGTGCGGGCTGGGGAGGAGAGGATGTCAATGGAGTCCAGGCTGGTGTAAGATGTGCCTTTGGCTCGATGGGACTCCATGATGCTCTCAAAATGCTTGCTGAAAGAGTCCATGCCATCTTTGGAGAGGCTGTGCCCTAGAAGGAAGGGTACTGGAGACTTGAGCATACCCTGTGTGTCTCGGTCCATGATCCTAGAAGGAAAGAAAGTGAGAAGAACTGGTCACTAAGGAGCAAGGGATCAAAGCCCCAAAACAAAAGCCCGCATGCTCCTCCAGAAGGAAAATGGGGGAGGTATAAATCTCCTCTGAACATCCTCCAAGGAAAAGTCTCGCCTACCCATGACACCATGGGAAGAGGGACTGGGCTGGCCTCCCTCCAGACATATGCTTCTCCTTTAATGCAACACAGACTTTTGTTCCTTTAGTGGCTCATCCTCATAAGAAGCTTATGAGATGGCTACTGCTCCCAGCCACTCACTTGAGCTTAGATCCAATAAAGTGCTCAAGCACCAAAAGGAGGACGTGGTTCAGCTCCATTTCCAACCAAATCTGGAAATGCCTGAATTTTTCATGAGCCCTCAGAGCTCCAGGCACACAGAAGGCTCCTCCTGAAGCTGCTCAGGACACTGTGACACCTTCCTCCATGAACACAGTACAGTGGTCACTCAGAGCATGACCAACACTGTCCTGCAAGGTCTCCCGGCTGGTCCCAGGACACGCCTGGGACCCAGCACAAGGCGTTGCTGAGCCCCAGGTTCCCCAGGTAGTATGGAGGGAGCCTTACACCCAGTTCTGGGCTTGGGAACCTGAGCTGGCCCGTGTCCTAGAAGCCAGGCTTGGTCCTGGCTAACCATCATGCCAGGGATCAGCCCTGCAGGAAGGCCCAGCCTGTCTACAATTCAGGTCTGAGTCCAGCCCAACACAGGAGTTTCTAAATCCTGAAGCTCTGAGTGTTTTGTCCTGTAAATGAGGTGAAGTGCAGCCTGCCCATCCGTCTCAGCACGTGACAACAGGGATATTTCCAGGCCAAGGAACATCAATGCTTCAGCCATAACGCACAAACACAGTCCTAAAAGCCTACTTTAGTCATAAGCTGCTATCATTTTATTAAAGCAGCAGAAAAGCACTTGTTATGCCACTCTCTCCTCTGATTAAAGGAGAGGAACTGCTCCAGCTTGTCATAACATTTGTTGTGAACAAACAGCTTCATACAGAGGGCCCAGAAGATGCTTTGCTGTTACAAGCACCAAATGATTTTCATTCATTAGCTTTCACATGCTGCTCAAAAACCTCATCCTGATTATTTCAGCAGGCCAAGAGCTGTCAGTTTGACTCCCCCGGAGTGCCGGCTGCTCCAAGGGGAGCGCAGCTAGACCAGATGCAGGTAAGCAAGGCAGGGTGGAGGCTGCTCTCACCTATCCACCAGCGTTTCCCTGGCTGTGCAGCACTGATCAATACTCTCACCGTTCCCGTAGGAGCCCCAGGAGCAGCCACCTCTGGGGTGGCTTTCAGGTGAAGACAAGGCAGAAGAGACCTCTTTAACATCTGCTGCATGCTACCAAACCAGCTAACGCTGCTGACGGTGTTCTGTGTTTTGAATCCATAAAGAGGGTGACCCACTGTGCCAGGGAGGACAATGCAGTGGACAGAAGGGACCTTGTTCCCAGGAGAGGGAGCTAGGCTCATCCTTGTGATCAAGTAGATTGCCACCAAGCCACAGAAAAAACACAGCTGGTTTTGCCCACACTATCCAAGCTCTGGAAGCAATCTCTCCACTCCGAAATATCAACTGCAATGCCATTCAGCTCCAGAAGGATCTAGTTGCAGCAGCACGGGCACAACACACACAACTCTCCTGCTCAGACCTAGACACCTCATCAGCCCCTGCTGCACTGCTCAACCCTCTCTGGCTGCCACCCCGCACACCCGTTCTGGCCCTCCAGGGAAGGGTCACCGGGAAAGGTCACCACGCCAGACAAACGCAGCTGGGAGGAGCAGAGGAGGGGAGGAGACACAGAGGCCGTTAATCACACCTGCACAAGGGCCATGTGCAGTGGGAAAGCAAACGGGTTTCCAGCCTTGAGCTGGGGTGGGAGAGGTGGTGAGCCTTCCTTGGGGGAGGGTAGACCAGCCCCAGGAGGCTCCTTGCACTCCCTGCAGGCTCCTTCGCACATCTCCAGCCCGGCAGCTGCCCGCTGTTAGGGCTCAGTGCCCAACTCCAACCTGAGCTCAGCCGCAGGTGCTGACTGTGCGCACTGCAATCTCCTGCTGGCTGCCCACACTCCCCTGCCACGTCCATGCCATCACACTGGGGTCAGGCTGCCCCCAGCCCACCCTCACGAGCTGCAAGCATCTCCCCCCACTCATCAGCAGGCATCTGCCAGCATCACCCTGAGCACCCCCTCTCCTATGGGACACAGGAGCATCACCCTGAGCTGTGGTTCTGGGGCCACCATGGGCTCTGGGACAGAGGCTCAGCCTCAGCACAACACATCAGAGGCTTGTAGCTACCTAGGCAGGCTAAGCCTATGCTTAAATGATGAAATCAGGGCAGTAACCATTTTCAAATCCCCAGCAAGGCTTGCCCTGCAGCTATTTTTCTGTCCACCAAGCACAAAAGCCCTGTAAAAGCTCCCCAGGTAGCAGATCCAAGGGTTTTCCCATGAGACACTGCTCTGCTTGAAGAGAGAAAAGGCATCTCTGCCTCTCTGAGGAGTGAGGCAACCCTCAGTAAAGCCTCTTCTCTCTTAGCCCAAGGCACCCGCGCTGCTCCAGCTTAGCCAGCATGTCTGCTCAGGGAGGAATTGAGCCCACTCTCGCTGACAGGTCTCAGCTCTCTGGGACTAATGGCTACAAAGAGAGTAAAGGCTTAGACTGGTCATTAAAGTCAGTAGATCTGAATCTAAATATATTCAGGGAGCAGATCTGCTGGAAGAAGACACTGTTTCTTCCGTCACTTTCCATGTCTGGTTTGATTTGGCGTTGGGTGTTTTTAGCCCAGTGTCCAGCCAGCTGTTAGCATGCTCTGATTTTGGGAGGGTAAATCACCAAAGAAGATGCCCTTTGGCCAGAATATGAAGGACAAGATAGTACCAAGCCAACCCCCCCTCCCTGCAGAGGGTGATAAAACCTTTAAGGCTAGACTCTCAAAGGGATTTACATGTCTGAGTGCTGCAAATCAGCATCCAAAGGTGCTGGAGTAATTTTATATGACTGGTCCTTCCCAGCTACTGGGCCAGGCCTGGGGTACAGCAACTCCTGCAGCAGCAGGACGGTGCTAGCTGTGAGGAGCCCAGGGGGTTTCCTAATCACCCCGGCATCACCCATCCTGTGAGCAGGCAAAGCAGAAAGCTTGAAGCAGAAAATATCAGCATTGGTGACGGGTAAACAGGGAGGAGGACTGCAGCTGCAGAGCTCAGAAACAGTGCGTAAGCAATAACGCAGGGCTGCGATGCAGGGACTAAACACGCTCGCAGTGTGAGGCTCAGGATTTTCAAGACACTGTCTGCAGGGTCTGCACCTACCTGGGGCTGCAAAGCAGGACAGTCACTGGTCTGCAAAGAAGCCATGTAAAATGAACGATGCCCCCATTTACATATCAGTAATTACACTGGAAGCACCGCCTTTAGGGGCCAACAATGCATTTAGGGACATATCCAAGCTTTCCAGTGCTGTCTGGAGAGTTACAGTAAGATGTCTCAGAGGACAAAAAGCAGGTCTAGGCTTACAGCCCACAGGACTTGTAGTGGCCTAGTACATATTTGGAAATAAAATGTTGTATTTTATTTATGCAAGGTAATTGTTAGTATAACTTGAAGAACTTGCAGTGATAATAACCTTAGAGTTTACTCAAAATTTCCATCACTATTCATTTGGAAAAAAAAAAAAGGCTTATTTTCAGCTTTTCTCTAGAACCCCAAGTTTTTGAGAACACAGCAGGCAACAGAGAAGGATATATCCATCCCCTCCGCTAGAGATGCGAGGGATGGACAAACTGGCAGGAGCCCAGCTCCCCTCAGGACACACACCTTCCCTCGCCATCAGCCCAGCACCTTTGTGCTTCTCCTTCCCAGCAGAAGGGCACCACTGAGGGTTGTATTTGCATTATCTTTTCTCACTGTCCACGTCAAAACCTCCCTCTTCCTTTTATTCCACCTAAATGCTCCCCGCCTGCCTTTTGCACAGCTAGGTGAGTGCATGCTGCCACACAGCATCCCAGGCACCGCCCTGGCTTTGCGCTTCCCAGGTGAGACCTCTCTCCACTCCTGTGGAGCACTTCCTGATGATGCCGAGCCCCCTCATCTCACCCCAGACTCTTTGCTGATATCAGGCGATGCCCTTCACTGCCACTGCCTGCACAGGTATCTCCCATGTCCTGCCAGGGCCCTTCCCCTCCAGGAAGCTGTCCCACAGAGTGTCGTGGAGCTCCTTCACCTCCTGATGACTCCTGGGGCAGGCAGATGATGCCTGTCACTCCTCATGGTCAAACCACCACTCCAGAGAGACACTCCATGGGCAAAGACTCGTGCCATCAGGCCAAAACACCATCTTCCATAAGTCCTAATTGCCAGTGCCCGGCACAGGGCAGGCAGCAGCTCTGATGGTATTAGCTGCCCATGGGTGGGCTGGTGAATGATAACCTTGTGGCACCCACTCCATCAGCCACCCAACACAGGGTGTTTTGCCATACAAGTAAATAACTACACAAAAGACAACAAAAGGCTTTTTCCAGCCCAATGCATCCCCCACTCTTTTCTAAACACGGCAAATACCTACTACGGCCAAGCCAAAGGGACCATTCCTGCCACCGACGCACAGCCATCTGCGGAGGGGAGGGCAGCCTGGCAGTGCCTGCCAACACACAGCAGCTCCAGGATACAGCCTGGGTTCACATGCCCTGACACCTTCACCCCAGCACCCGATGGCACCAGGGCAAGAGGAAATTAACCTGGCGGGACGCATGCCAGGAAGCCTCGGCTCAGCTGGGTGACCTGAGCTGCAGGGCTCACCCCAGGGGAGCGAGGCCCACAGCACAGCGCCCGGGGCTGGATCACCTGTGCTGCCCTACTCTTTCCACAGGGCTGCGAGGGTCCCTTTCCAGTCTCAGTCACAGCCACAGCCCCAGTCCCAGCAGGGCAATCCAGAACCCCATCTGTCCCCCACTCATGGCTCACATGGAATTACTGGGATTTTAGGCTCAGACCCCCCTTCAGCAGAGCCCATTTTGCCATGCAGGGGACAGTAAGGAGGGCAGGAGGAAATTTTGCCCTCATGCATGGAGCCTCACCTTTCCTTGTTCTCCTTCCTCGTTGCCTCAAACACCTCGTTGTCCTCATCCGCATCCCCATCCCGCAGCCCATCCTTCGGGAAGCCAGTGCCCAGGGCGGGGGGCTCCTCCGGCGTGCTGTTCCTCCTGCCCGGGGTGCCCCCAAAGCTTGGGTTGCTCTCACTGTCCTTCTGGCTCTCAATGGCCGAATCCACCTCCTCTTTCTCGGCAAGGATATCGTCGATGTTGGTTTCACGATAGCACCTCAGCGGCACGGTGTCCAGGTCTGTCTCAGAGTACTTCACTGTCCTCCTTATAATCCCAGTCTCGCAGGAACCAGGCTTCTGGCTGCCCGGAGGAGACATCTCTATCTCCACTTCCACGTGGCTCAGGCTGTGCTCAGGCACCAGCTCCGGCGGCTCGGCGGGCAGCGGGCAGACGGGCTTCTGGGGAGGCTCGGCCAGGGGAGCGGAGTCAGGGGCAGAGGAGCCTGCAAGGGAGCCCCGAGCACTCAGAGATGCGGGGAGCTGTGCCAGGGAGCGCCAGGGAGCCACTCCTGTGGCATCACACACACCCCGAGAGCGGGGTCGTGTGTGTGACGGGCACCCGCAAACAGAGAGGGGGAACTGGAAGGATAAAGGGTGGGGAGATGCAGAGAGGGGAAGGAGTGGGGTGCTGTCAGTGCTAGTGCACCCACAGACAGCCCTGAGCCCCTGTCTGGACCCCAAAACCCTTCCGCAGACAGGGGCTGCTAGGGGTCAGGGTCGTGCCTTACGGCCTTTGCACAATGCTTTGCACGGCTGCAGGGGGCTCTGGGGAGGTCGGTGTGTGCCCGGCCCTAGGAGGGCACGGACTGGCTGATCTTAGGGGGATCTTGGCTGTCCAGTGGGCACCCACAACTCCCAAGGGACGGGCAGCCCCAGAGGGAGTCCCGGCAAAGATTCAGACTTGCAAAGGAGAGGTCAGTCCGGCCGAGGGTACCCCCGCCCAAATTCTTACCTGTCTTTGAGGTGTCTGAGGAGCCGTAGAAGAACTCCCACTTGGCCCTGGCGATGCGCTGGGCATGGGCCGAGCTCTGCCGGGGGTACGGCCAGGCGCTGCCCTGCGGAGGGGAGAGCGGTGAGTGGGCGACCGACCCCCGAGCAGAGCCCGCACCTGGTGCGGGGCACACTGGCACCCACCTGGGGTCGGGGCTCCAGCTTCGGGGGGCTCCAGGCGAAGGCGGGCAGCTCCTCCGGCAGCCCGTTGGCGAAGGAGTGACAGAGGCAGTTGGCATCGAGGGCGCAGGGCTCCTTCTCGCAGACACGCGTGCCCCCCGGGGTCCTGCCCCCGGCCAGGAGCGGGTCGGACGCGGAGGCCTCCAGCCCCAGCCCGCGCAGGAGCCGCTCCTGGGGCGGGGGCTGGGGGCACCCCGCGTCCCCGCCGAGCTCCAGGCTGCGGCTGAGGCTGCGGGGGCCGTTGTCCCGGCGGGGCTGGGGGGGCGGCAGCCCGCCCAGGGTCCGCACGCTGGCCTTCTCGATGAAGCGGAAGGTGACGACCGAGCTGCGTCCCTCCGGGGCGGCCGCCACCAGCGGGCTGCGGCTGCCCGGCGAGGCGAGCGCCGGGCCGGGCCGGCCCCGCCGCGGGGTGCAGGGGGCCGTCAGGCGCCCCGCGCCCGCGCAGCTGCCGTTGCCGAAGGCGGCCGCCTCCGCCGGTTTGCGGACCAGGGAGCCGGTGCTGCTGTAGAGGCCGAGGGGGCAGCGGCGGGCGTCGGGGGCCAGGCCCTTGCGCAGGAGGTGCAGGCGGCCGGCGTTGAGGTTGGGGGTTAGGCAGCGCGGGGGGCTGCGCCGCCCGGCCTCGGGGCTCCCCCCCGCCAGCCAGGGCATCCGGTCCACCCCGCGGGCGAACGGCGGGGGAGAGGCGGCGCAGCCCTCCTCGGGGTGGAAGCGGACGGGTCCCCCTGCCCGGGCCATCCCGCCGGAGGAGGGCAAAGAGGCGTCAGGTCCGGAGCCCGGCAGGGCGGCACGGGGCTGGCGAGGCGGGTTCCCGGCACCCCTGGGATGATGCCCGGGTGAAGGGGCGACGCATCCTCATGCAGCCCTGAAACAAGGGCGAGGAGAGCTGGTTAGGCGAGGGAGGACACAGGAAGGAGTCTGGGGCCATGGGGAGGACGGGCAAAAGGTGTCCTGCCCCCGCAACTGGAGAAAGATGCTGCAGGTGGGACAGCACCTTTCAAATCCCCTCCCGCTGCAAGAAGCAGGCGAGGTTCGCTGTGGGCATCACCCCGCAGCACTGCTGGGACACGGCAGTCCTCTGCTCGGCCCCCAGGGTGTTTGCTTTCTTACCAGGGTGCTGGGATGCTCAGGCACTTCGCCTACAGACCAGCACCCCAGACACGGTGGGAGGGCACACTACACACTTTAAAATGGGCTTCATTCATTCTGCTTTTGGTTGAATATATTTACTACCCACAGCCTTCTAAAATCACTTCAATAAGGGGGAAGAAAAATGATACACTGGATCACTGAGACATCCTCCGATTACACTCGCTCACTGAGTTTAAGATGAGCATCATGGGCAAGGAGCCTCTCTCTTTGGAGGTCAGCCTGGGTTTAAAGTGTGTCACACCAGCACATGCCGCAGCCGCTGTCAGTAGCACAGACAGAGCTGTCAGCACCCTCAGATCCAAAAAGCAGTGGTTATGACAATCCTGCCCTGGGGGAACGGAGCATGCCTGGCCCCACACACAGCTCTCCTGCCTGCCTCTGCGCAGAGACCGTTTATCCAGAGGTGACACCAGCCACCCTAAAGTGGCAGGTGGACGGCTGCAAGGGAAGGCAGGACTCAGAGCCCCCACTGCCACCACTGACAGGGCTGCCGATGGTCTTCTTTCTCCCAGTGGAGCCAAGACCTGTCCTTATCCTTCCCTGAGTTTCTCCAAATTCCTGGTGTGCAGAGAAGACTGTCTTGGCTGCTTTTGCCTTCTGACAGATGCTGAGATACTAAGTCCCTCACTTAGATCTCTTTGAAAGTGAGAAACCAAATGCCAGTTGCAAAAAAAGGGAAGCATGATTTCTTTCCCCTCTTTCCAAGTACAAACCAGACAGGATTAAATTTCTGAAGGATGTGGGGCTGGATTTTCAACAGTGTTTAGACTCCACAGAGAGAGACATAACTCTTAATAAAATAGCCCAAATCACCACCGTGGGGCAGGCGCCCATCTATCTGCACTATCACACTGGTAAAAAATCTGGCTCCTGCTGAGCAGCAACAATCTGTAATTCACTCACCACAAAAGAAAACCCACTCTCCTGTTTAATATGTCAATTAGTGTCTTTGCAATCTTTCCCCTCTGTTACGGTTGTGTTCACGCTCAAGGTTGCTGAAGTTAACGGATAAGTAATAAAGATGTGGGTTTATATATTTCAAATGAAATTCCACTTTTTATCTCAATGCAGTCTGACACACATGCCAAGGAAAAAAAAGTTATCACTAGGAATAGCTGGCATTCACTGTAACATAACAAATCTATAAAAAACAGCCAATCTCAATACGTGTGAGTTATTAGTACAATAAATGGGATAAGCACAGCGTGTCCTCCTGGTTATCAAAGGAGAATTATCAAATTCAGAGTAAAGGCCATGCCTGCCTGTGAGCCACCGAAGCCGGATGGCTACACCATCCAGTGGAGTGAGCTTTTCCTTAATAATGAAAGGTAAAAAGCACAAATGGAAGAGAGATGAAAAGTCAGTGCTGGAGCTAAAGCTTCCTGCTTGCTGATTTAAATCATGAATCAAATTGATGCTCTTTAAAACACTGTGATGAATGGGTTGGGCTGTAAGCCACTGGTGGACTAGAGGGAGCCTTGCTGGTCCCACTGCCTGAAGGCCGGGAGAAGTCCGGCAAAGGGAAGCCACAGGCAGGCTGCCCGGGCAGCTCAGGGCACGCGTTCAAAGGGAAAACTCGGGAGCCAGTGTGAGAGGTAGTGAGAAGCTGCACATCAGTGGGGGATTCAATTTGTTCAGTAAAACATCTTGTACATACGCGAAACTTGCTCCTCCTGGCTGTCCCTTCTTAGCGGCCAGAGGGATGTCCAGGGATTTTTCCCGGCCCTTGCTTTGAGCTGTGCCCGGTGCAACAGCGGCTGGTTGCCCTGCGCAGCTGCCTGTCTGAGCGGGGCGACGCGGGGTGAGGACAGCAGACAGCAGGAACTGCTTACGCCGCGGGGGAAGAGCACACCCACGCCACGGGTGTGTGGGGACAGCGCGCAGGGGCCGGGGGAGGACGCGAGGGGAACGAGCAAAGAGCAGGGCCGGGACGGGAGGGAAGCAAGAGGGGAAGCCGGGGGCTGAATTCACGCCAGGGTGCCGGACACGGTGGTGGCGGGGAATGGGGGAAACCAGGTGGGTGCCGGCCCATCTGACGGAGCTGGGGCAGGATGGACCCCAGGAAGCCCCTCTGCACGGACACGGAGCAGTTTTGGGGACGCATTGGTGACCGTGGAGGGATGCCTGGCGGCCCTAGGGCTGGGGGACGAACAGGGGACCCCTTCCCGAGGGGGTGTCGGGGCGAGGGACGTGCCCCTCCTCCCAAGCCGGGGCTGAGCCTGTCCTTCCCTCCCCGGCCCCCCCAGCCAGGCTTCCCTCGCCCGGCACCTCCCGTCTCGGCGGGATCAGCCCTGAGTGGATGTGACATCCATCCGGATGAGGAGGGAGACCCCCCCCGCCCGGCCAGGGGGGCCGGCGGAGCCGCCCGCTGCCCCCGCGGAGCCGCCCGTCCCGCCGCACCGGCACACCGGGGCCGCTCCGCGGCAGCGGCGGGCGGGTCCCGGCCCCGCCGGGCATCCACCGGTGCCAGCGCAGCCCGCTGCCGCCGCCCGCCGGTCACCGCTGCCGGGAGGGCGCAGAGCCTGCCCGGCCCCCGCAACAACTGCCGCAACTTTCCCCGCTCCCCGCCGCTCCGCTCTGGCCTCCGGCCCCTCGCCGCGCCCCTCCGCTCCCCGCGCCTTACCGGCAGTGCCGCCGCCGCATCCTGCGCACCACTGCTCTGCGCTGCCGCCGCCACGGCACAGCTCGGTTCGGTCCGCCCCGTCGGGCGCGGCGTGGCGCGGTGCCGTACGGTGCGGTGCTACCGGTCCCTACCCACCGCTCCCCCCAGCGCTAATCCTGGCCCGGGCTTGCCACTCCGCCCCGCTGACAGCCCCAGCAGCCAATGGGAAACCCCCGGCGGGCGCCGCGCCCCGCCCCGCCCGGTGGCACCGGCACCGAGACACGCGGAGCGGGGAGCAGCCGGCCCCACACCGGCCCCGGGGAGTGTGTCTCCGTGTGCGGGCGGGCGTGTCCTGGCGTAGCGCGGTGCACGTCCCCATGTCCCCCTGTGCACGTCCGGGTGTAGCACCGTGCAGGTCCTGGTGTGCACATCCCCACGCGCCGGTGTGAACCTGGCGTCGTGGGTGGCCCCATGTGCCGCTGCGTATGTCACAGTGTGACACGGCACACGTCCTCGTGTCGGCGTGCGCATCCCTGTGTCCTGGTGTGCACATCCCCGAGTTCTGGTGTGCGCATCTCCATTCAGCGGCATGCATGTCGCCATGCACGGCACGTCCCTGCTCAGAGCGTGCATGTTCCCGTGTGGCTGTGGGCACATGTCCTTGTGCATGAGCATGCGTGGCTCTGTGTGTCGTGCCCTGTGCTGCAGGGCATGGTCTATGCTGCATCCCACCACTGCCTGGGGACCATGAGGACAAGAAGACAAAAGCTGCCATGTGCCTGGGCCACCAGACACCCCCAGCAGGCGAATGGCCCTCACCCTCGGGCACAGGCCCTGTGCTGGGGACTCTCCTCTCATGGGGGACCCTCACCCTAAGCACACCGTGGCCACAGGTGTCAAGGTGTCACCAGCCACCCCAACGCCACCCCAGTCTCAGGAGACCAGTTCATGTTACAAAGCAAACCCCATCCTTCGCGTGCTGCCCCGGCGCGGGGGCTCAGCTGGCACCGGAGGTGGGTGTGAGCAGAACTGGTGTGGGGCAGCCAGGTGGCAAGTCAAGGGGTGCTGTGGCAGGGCCCCTGGCCACTGTGCTGCCACCGCGTTGGGTCTGCACACGGCAGCTGTCAGGGCTGGCAGCCAGCACTCCCCGCCCAGGCTGCCAGATCGATTCGCTATTAAACGGCGCTTTATTACTCAGCCCAGCAATCGTTATTAAATGCGCGCGAGAGGAGAGGCCCAGGGGAGCTGGGGCCTCGTGCACGCTGTGTCTGCAAGAGGAATTTGGGGAGAGCTGCCCCTCCTTGCTGCTTTCCCTGCCTGCAGCAAGCCCGGCACCACGCCATGAGTCCTCACTGTCACCCAAAAAGTGTGTCCCCTTCTCCCCTCCCAGGCGTGGGGACGCGGGGAGAAAGCAGCAGACGCAGCAGGTTCTCCTCATATTTAATGCATCGAAGCACTGCCATTTTCTCCCTCCTTCTCCAGGCTCCTGCCTGCGCGGGGCCTCTCTCCCCCACGCCGGGGACCACGGGTCCCTGAGCTGCCTCGCACACAGCCGGCTTTCCCGGCAGACTCAGAGAAGCTGGGCTAATTAGGGGCCTCGCTGCCGCTGGATCAACGACCTGATTCCTTCAGCAGCTTCTTGATGGCAGGAGGGCGGGGAGGGGGAAGGCTTTTCTCTAAGCTGCAGCCAGAGTGACAAATTTAACCAAGTGGAAAAGCTTGGAGCTCTCCTGGTGCATCCATAGCAGGACAAGGCATGCCTGCGCCTTCCTGGCGCCTGCAGGCAGCCCTGCTGAGAGCTGCAAGGGGTAAGGGAGAGAGGTCTCCTGTCACCCTGCCTGCAGCTCCGGGCCATCCACAGAAAACACACTTCCTTCCAAACCGTGCCTGTTCCCCCCACAGTAGCTGTTAATCCTCTCTACTGCTGCCTGCTCCATATCCCACAGTCCTGTAACTCCTGAAGGATGTGCCCACACACACGGCTCCAGCCAGCACTGACATAAGTCGCCCTAGATCAGGATTTAGCCCTGATCCCAGTCCCTTCTGCTGTGAATCCCTCCCCAGCTGATGCAAGGCAGGAGGGAGCAGGGAACCTCTCTGGCAGATGACCGAGGACAGGGAGAGTACCTCTACCCCACAGCCCCAGCTCAGTGGGCTTAGTTAGTATCAGGAGTGCTGTGACCTTACTGTCACTTGGGCACTTCAGCATCTCCAGTCCTTGCCTGCAGGTACCACATCCTTCCTACACAAGTCCATCTGGCTCCACGTCATCCCTTTCTGCCTCCTGGTCTCTGCCAGTTCCTCAAGTCCATCCACAATCAGTTTCCAAGAGTTTTTTAACTACTGCCAGCATTGCCCTTGGTCACCTTCACAAATCTGCAACGCAAGTCTCCCTGCAGAGCCCAGAAGGGAGTGGGTGTTGTGAGGGCAGCACAAGGATGAACTTCTTGCTTGGAAGACAGAAATCTGGGATCTCATAGTGTCCTGGCAACTGTACAAATCTAGATGATATTTGGGTGGGGAGGGCATAGACAAGAGCTCTTTCCCACAGCTGGCCCCAGGAGGGGCTGATGTCCAGCCTCTCCCAAGGCAACACAGATCAGTCTCTAGAAAGATGCTTCTCCTTCAGCTGCAGCTTCACCTGGAGTAAACACCCTGGTGCACCTCAGGGCTGCTCCCCAGAGCACAGGGGGGCTGTCAGAGCCGTTTCCTTTGGCACAGCTTGGGCTTCAGGCACTGCAAAGGGCATAAGGGCCATACCCTGAGCCATTACAGCTGAAGTCGGTGAGGCTGTGCTTTGGCCTCAGGGCACAGCATAGCCCTGCAAGTGTGGGCAGTCACTCCATCAGCAGGTGGGTGCTCCTCACCCAGCTCACTGGAAGCACCATGGAAATAGCAACTCCAGCCCCACAGGAGATAGGTCCCTGTGAGGGCAAGGGAAGCTGAACTCCCTTTGTCTCTGCACTGAGGGCTCCAGGGCAACCGATTAAGTTGCACGTGTTTCCTCAGGGCCTAGGCTTAACTACATGGCTCTAATTAATGCCTTCTGCCTCCAGTGCCAACACCCAACCACATCCTAGCTGTATATTAAGAAAGCCACTGCAGTATAAGCCAAGTCTTTAATGGGCTGAGGCACTTACCTGTTATTCCGCCAGGCTGATGGTTAAGGATAAATGGTGAAAATACCCTTCCTTGACAGTCTGTTACACAAATGCTGCTTTACAGCTTACTCAGGGCAAAAAGGCAGTGCTGGAGATCCTGCCTGCTTCCCCTGCCCAAACCTCAGGCTTCTGCCCAGACCTGGGTCAGAGAAGAGCACACCCGCACTGTCCTGTGCGCCTTGCAGCTGCCTGGCACGGGGCAGGCACATGGTACCATGGCAGGATTTTTCAGGGTGAAAGCCACGCTGAAAGAGGACACAGTTTGCAAAATGTCTTACCAGAGAGAAGAGCCTGCACAGCTCCTGTGAGGAATAGCTGCTCCATGCCCCACCGCTAGTGCCCTCCCCGGCATCCCAGCTCCTTACCTGGGGCTGTCCCCTCCCGCAGGAGGGAACACAGGCTTGGAAGAGCAGAGGTGCAGAGAGGAGGTAGCAAAAACTGTGTGCTGGGCCCCAGAGTGAGCTGTAACAAAGTATTTCCGACATACCCTGGGAACACCTGCTGTTGCAGAAATTCCCTGAGCCTGTCCCAGCCCCGGGCAGCACCCACCCTGTGAGCGGGCTTCCCCCTGAACCCGCATTGCTTAGGCAGGATGAAGGCAGAAACGCCAGTGTGGTAAAACCTGTCCTGGGGACGTGGGAAGTGGGGCCTCAGCACAGCTTGAGCCATAAATAATCTCCCTACGCAGCAGTTAGGGGAACAATTGTGTGGGAGTATCTCTTGGTAAAACGATGCTCAGGGAAAAGATGGTCTTGAAGGAAAGCAGGAGATTTCTGGCTAGTGGGGTGTGCTCTTCACCGAGGACAGAGCTTCCTGGGTGCTAGCAGGTCACTCTTCAGACCCGCCCCACTGTGGTGAGTCACTGCACCAAAGAGACAAATTTAGTCTGAAACAACCCAAATCACCAGTTCTGTGGCGTAGCCTCCCAGGACACGGCTTGTGCCGCAGCGTAGAGCTCTGGAGCTGCTCTCCAGCTAATCTCCACAACAGTAAGATGTGATCCCTTCCCCCAAACTTCATTCTCAAGATTCACACAGGGAAAGGCAAAACGGTGTAAAGGGGAGTAAAAGCAATGAATACAGGGAGTATCTTATGCAGAAAAGAGGCAGCAAGCCCTGGGCACACAGCCTGACCCAGCACAGGGAGAATGTGGTCACATACAGAATTGTATAAAAGGTGTGGAAACCCTAAAAATCAGTTAAGGAAGAGTAACTATAAGCGCAGTGAGGAAACTGAGCAAAACCTGCCACCATGGAGACGTGTGGAGACACATGCAAAGGACATGCTGAAAGCTTGGAAGCAGAGAATTCATGAGGGGGATGCTGCAGAACAGCTCTGCATCAGTGTGCGGTTAGGAGCTCCTCATGCACGTTCCTCTTCCAACTCTGACTTGCACAACTTGGCCTTGCTTTACTTCTTTTTTTTTTTTTTTTAGACCTGACTGTATAGTCAGATTCTCAATAAGAGAAAGGGGAAGGTGGCATGTACAGGAAAGAGCTGAACAGAAGGCATCATGGGTTCCTTTTTCACCAGCTGAAGAGTGGCTTCTGGTGGCACTGTGCAATCTCAGCACTCACCGAGAGCAGAGTTTGCCCTGTGAGCTCAACAGGTTCTCCCATGCAAGCAAGGAGTCCAGCTGTGGTCCACCCCAACTCTGAGAGCAATGGAGGGTGTCAGACTTATCCTGCAGCCAGAGAGAACATGGAGACAGATCCTTTGAGAGATCCTGGTAAGAGACTTTACTCAGCTTCTGGGGTGCTGCATGCACCCAGCTCACACAGCTTAAGGAGTGAACGCTGCAGAGCTGCTGGTGTGCTTGAAAAGACCTTGTCTCTTGCCTCACTTGGGACTAGTAGAAAACTGTAAGGGAAATGTCCCCAAAGATTTTGCAAGGCTAAAGGTGTTTACCCAGCAAGGTGCCATCATACAAGGCGATAGATCTTAGCACAGAAGGTTAGTGTTGGCTTGGCATCATACCAATCTCCTAAAAATAAGTTCTACCCCCACCACAGCACCAGCCTTCAGGGACACCAGCAGGCTTAGGGAAACCCAGCCAACCTCTTAATATGCCTTTGAGATGGAAATAACGGCATTTTCAATACAAGGGTAAAGTCAAGGGGCATGGGTGGGGAAGACTTGCCCATGATCAGCCAGCAAACCAGGAGCACCTCTGGGAACCAAAACCTGGGGTTCCTGACCTGAGGTCAGCTCTTCTTACCACAAGACTCCTCTCCTTTCAGGCTGCAATTCCCTAAACCTCAGCCCCACTTCCCAAAGGATGAGGTCAAGACCAAACTGTTCCTCTAGACTCTTCAAAAGTGCAGCTAGTGACTAGCACTGCCTCTCAGCAGTGGAGCTGGCTAAAGTCTCTGTTCACTTCAGGGGAATGTTCATGAGGATGAAGATTCCCACATGATCAGACCCAAGGCCATGCCCTTTGAGAGCTGCCAGCACCGCATGTTTCCAAGGAAGATACAAGAAAGCTGCAGCAGCAGTTGTGAGCTAATCTGCTTCCTCCCCCCAGGGCTCAGCTTGGTCTCTCATTACTATGGATCAGCTCAAGGCCGAAGGCAGGAGCCCTGCTTTTTCACACAGGACATCAGCGGTCACTGGGATAACATTGACCACACGGGACTGACCGGTGTCCTGTTTGTTGAAGGTACCTGTGCGATACACTTCCCCAGCTACCCTGCACACACCATGGCTGTCACACCCCAGCACTGCTTCTGGGAACAGGCAGCTTCACACACACTTGGTCCAAAACAGTGTCTTACAAAGGGACAAACAGAAGTGACAGGCACATGCCTAGTGAGTCACGACAGATGCAGTTCCCCCTTGAAACAGAAGCACCCCCAGGCTCACCTCATTGATCTTGCAAGGGGCACCCTCTTTAAGCCAGGAGCTGGGGCTGTCTGGATGACACCAGGCATGCACTGTGCCACAGAGCTACCAGGACATATGCTGAAACCGTGCCAGCTAGGTTAGCTCAAGTGCTTGTCAGCTCCATTTCCACATCTCTCCTGTCCTGTCTCCACTGGGTTTACCACTGAACTCATTGCAAATGAACAGGACTGCAGCCCTTTTTATTTCCTTTTAGAAGATAAATTAAGAGAGTTGTCTGGTCTTACAGGAGCAGTTGTGATAACCTTTCCCACATCCTCTTTAAAATCTAGAAGCTGGCAGTTATCCAAGCATATAGCAGGAAGTTTTTAACCCAAGCTCTACCCTCATCCTACAGCTTGACTAGCAAGGTGAATTTCCCTGGCCTTAAGGGATCTCCCCAACATCAGGGCCAACACAGGAAGCTGGGTTTGCAAACCAGTTTGCAGTATTAGGGCTCAGCTAGGAATGCACATCTAGCTGAAGCTTAAACAGCAGACTTACAGACACCTCTCGAGAAAAGCAGATCCACCTTAGGCAAAGCATATGCCAGCAGAGAGGTAGAAGCTTGTTGCAACTGTTAACTGATGAGAGCAGAACAAAGCTTTGGTCCTTCAAGCTTGCTTGCTTTGCTGCTAAGCTACAGTGGGTAACACCGCCCAAGCCCCATACTGCAGCAGTATACAGCCATACCACAGCCACTCTGCATATAGGAAAACTTCACAGACATGAGCGCAAAAACAGTACTGGTTTGGGATCCTTACCATTGCTGTAGTCCTAGGTTGCTAGTTCCGCCAGACATCCTGATGATATAAAGCTGTGTCTCAACATACACCCCTACAATGCAGTAAAAGGCACTGGTGTTCTTTCTGTATCTGCAATTGACCTGTGGAGAAGAAAGTGAACAGTGTGAGCATTGCACAGCTGGAAACTGTCCGTGACTCATAGTACACAGCACATACATCTCAGTAGCTGTAGCCACCAACCAACCAACCACATCACAGACCAACAGTTATCACAGCCCTAATAATAACAACTAATAAACTTTAGTGGCCCTAACCAGCCTCACCTGAAGCTTCCACAACTCCTGCCCATAGGACCAGGGGCTCTATTTAAGCTCAGTCCAAGACTTTTAGTACCTTTTAAGCAATGTTAGAGGAGTACAGGTCTCCAGCTTAGTTTAGCTGAGCTGTTCTCATGCTGGGCTATGAGCACTGTTGATCTAGTCCCTGCCCTGTAGGCTGGTGTCCTACTAGGCACTCAACATGTATCAGGTGCCTGGTCTCTAGCTGGGGAGGCCCTTACCCTTTCACAGCTTGCATGTTCACCCTTCTCCCCATTGTTCTTGCACTCCCCTAAATGCTGAGATAGCAAACTCAAGGCTGCACTGGGCTCAGGGGCTAAAGAGGTTTGTCAGAGCAAGCACCCCACTGCACTTGCTGTGGTGTTGTGTTAGGGAACCTGCTTTTAGGCAGCAGGATCCAAAAGCTGTCTGCTGTTTCCCAGGGCAATGCTGACTCTGAGAGCTACATCTGGAAACCAGCCAGCACCTCCTGAGAGGCTACAGTGACCCAGCCCTGGGACCATAACTGCTGTCCTGCAAGCAGCCTGAAGTGAGCTGGATGAGGCTTGAGTGGCTCAGCAGAGATGGCCCTACTATAACCAACACTTGAGGCTCTGCCTCAGCAACAGATCTTAAAGGTAGGAGAGTCTTCACTTTCTCCATGTGCAGCACAAGCCTGGAAAAGGTTGCGATACAATAGAGACCAAACAAACGCAACTGTCTCTCGCTTCTGCTTCTATTACACCAGTACCTCCCAATCTCCTTGTGGTACCCAGAATCTGTCTGGGCTGACTCTCAGCCCTCCTCTGAGCAGGCTGCCAGGGAAGTGACTCAGCCAGCCCAGCTGGATCAAATGAAATGAAAAACATAAACAGAGGTTGTTGTGGGAGCAGAGCAGGTCCCACTTGCCAGCCCAGCACACATGTTGCTCAGGAAGGGTAACAGGCAATCCACAACACAGCTCCTCTGAGCAAGGACACAACACAAGCTGGGGGCTCCCAGCCAGGTCTGTTTTGGCACAGAAAACCTTCAGGGAAGGCCAGATATAATTGAGCATTGCACTCCCTTGCTTGCTGGTGCTCCCTCACCTCCTATCCAGACCAGGACCACTATTTCAAAAACCCTCCTTGTAGCCAATTTCAGTCGTGGTCATTCACTTACAGGGGCAATACTAAGGGACTCCTTGCCAGATGTCACACTTCTATTTCACAGCAGGACCTAAAGGACAGAGTGAACACAGGGCTGAAACCTCCTGAAGGCAAAATGAACCCTCCCGGTCTAGAAGCAGGATCAGCACTCCCAGAGCTTTCTGTGCCCCTGCTGCAAGGGAAGGAAGTTCCAGGCCATGGCTGGGGGCATTCTCAGCTCCTTTAGAAAATTGAAAATCCCTGCCTCACTTGTCCTTCTGTAAATGATAAAGGCATTGTGCTAACTCAGGGAGCTGCTGGGACCCTCGAGCGGCGGGTGCTACATGTCCAGGGGCAGACAGGTCTCATGGGTAGCTGCCCCCAGAGGACAGGCACCGGGGTAAGAAGACCTTTCCCCAAAACAGCCTCCACAATGGGAGGGAATGAGCAGATCAGGGTGCATAGAGAGGTCATTGCTTTCCAGGGAACCTGGGACTTGTTCCAGGGAATTTGCGACCAGGGATCTGGGACTCATTCAATGTACGTGGGCCCTGCGCCTTTGCCAGGTGGATCTTTTTATAGTGCCTGTTGCCAGCAGTGATCAGCAGCTTGGTGCTGCACAAGGTGGCAGGGCTCAGATCCGAGCCAGGGATGGGGTCACCCGTCCAGGGCCAGCTCTGAGGTGTGCCGTACCACCGGGGGGTGCCTGGCCTGCAAACCGGCACCGGGGAGGAGAGCAGCTGGGAAATAGCAGCTTCTGCGGGAGCCCTGCCTGCAGTCGTTATGGCAACTGCGCCGGCAGGAGCCCCGGCCCCTTCTCCGCGGGGGCTGCCGGCAAGGGGACAGAGCCCGTTCACTCCCTGGGGCTACGGGGGCAGGCGGGGCACCGGCGGGGGAGCGAAGCTCATCGAGCCGGTGGGCGGGGTGGGGGGATGCTGGCTAGGGGGCGGCGGGCCGCGGGAGGTGCCGTCCCAGGCCCTGGGGCCGGGTGGGGGGCAGCTCGGTACCGGCGGAGGAGCGGGGCCCAGAGGCTCCGGGGTGCTGAGAAGTGTGAACCTCGGGGGCCGGCCTTTCCCGGGGGTCCCTCGGCGGGGAGGGGCCGGCAGAGCCCGCCGGAAGACCGACGGGGCCGGGCGGGGAGTCTGGGGAGGCTGGCCGGGCCCGGGGCGGGGGGGGGGTCTGGCGGGGCCGTCGCTCACCGGCAGCGGCGGGTCCCGGCGGGTCCCGGCTCCGCGTGGTGCTGAACGGACAGCGCCGCCGCGCTGCGCATGCGCGAGACCACCCGCCGGGAGCAGGGGCGTGCGCTGGGGACCGGGGAACTGGGACAGCCGGTGTGCACCGGCGGCCTGAACCGGTGTGCACCGGGGAACCGGGGTAGCCGCGGGACCGGAGCAGCCGGTGTGCGCTGGGGAACTGGGATCGTGGGGAACTGGGGCAACTGGTGTGCACCGGGGATCTCTTTTGCGCTGGGGAACTGGGATAACTGGGACAGGTGGTGCGCGCGGGGAGCTGGGGTACCGGCGTCGGTGTGAGCGCCGTGCCGGTGTGAGCAGCCTGCGGGAGCCGCCGGGGCACCGGTGGGACCTGTGACCGCCGGGCTCCGCTGGCCCGCCCGTAGAGCCGGAGTCGCTCTCCTTCGCCCGGTGCCCCGGCCTGGCAGGGCCCACCGCCGCCACGAGGGCTGCCGTTGTGCGGGGACTCCCGTGGCTCCCGGCTGGGCCCCGGTAACCTGCGCGCTGCCGCCGGCGCCGCGTAAGTGGGCGTGACCAGGGGCGTGGTGGTGGGGCTCGCGTACTTCCGGCCGCCGGCGTGACGTCACGCCCGGACGCCGGCGTCGGGGGCGGGGCTGGGCGTAGCTGTATGGAGCAGCGGGGGGAACCCCGGCGGGGCGGCAGGTACCGGGCCGGGGGCGGCGGACAGAGCGGGGCTGTCGCCTCGCCGTGGGGCTCTGCGGGAGGGGAGGGAGCGCAGGGCCCAGCGCCCAGCAGTGCTCCTGCGTCCCCCTCGCTGCGGCGGCGGGGCAGCCCGAGCGGGGCCCCGTGGGGCGGGGGGGGGTGGCTGCGGGCGAGGGTGGCTGCGGGCGAGGCCTCCCCGCAGCTGGTAGTTCTGCTGTGGCCGAGTCAGACCGCGGACTTCAGCCGCAGCTCGGGGGGCCCCGCGCAGCAGGGACTTCTCTGCCTCTTCCCCCGGTCCTGCCCTTCCCATCGGTGCCCGAGGCTGCGGCCTCTGCAGCGGCCCCGTCTCCGCGGAGATGCCGCGTCCCCGCTCCCGGGCGGGGAGAGCTCTCTGGGGGGAGCCCGGAGCATTGTTCCTCCCCGCGGGAAGGAGCAGCGGCCTGCCCTTTCCCCCCTTGCAAGGTGTCCGGGTGGCTCGGCACTGAATACGGGGAGTAGCCGCCAGGTAGGGCGATGCTTAGACTCGAAAGCTGGGCACAGCTGCCCTGCGGGTGGCGTGGTAGTGCTGCAGCAGACCCTTGCTGCTTCGCTGAGGGACAGGGACTGCTTAAGCAGCTAATGGGAAGCCCCACCTGGCTTTTCCTGGAGGGCAGTGCAGGCAGGTGGACTCGGATGCCTAAGCAGTGAACGTCCCAGACTGGGGAGGAGGTGACGCAGGTGGCAGGTGCGTGCCCCGCTGACGGCTAGCCGGGGGTTTGCCTTGTGGGCTGACTGTGGGAGATGTCACCAAGACTTTCTTTCTGGCTGTTCCTCCTAGAGGCACCTGGCAGTAGGTGTGAGGTGATCTAGCCCGGCTCCCACCATAGCCTGGCTTCCTGGCATCTGATGATGAGTTTGACCCCCTCCAGGGGATGCCTCCTGGACCTGCCCTGGGAAGACATCTTGGTTCCACATATCCTCTGTCATCTGCCACTGCAGCAGCTCCTGAGCCTGCAGAGGGTCAGCAAGTCATTCCAGTCTCTCATCCAGCTGTACCTGGCCAACATGCGCTGCTTTGACTCAAGCCAGGTATTGGATGGCTCTGTGGCTGGGCGACACAGATGTCCTACTGCTCTGGAGCTAGCAGGGGAGCACTGGCTTGGTGGGGAGTAGAAACCCTGGGCAGGGAGACTGGTTTCTGCCCAAGAGCTCAGTTAATGGTTTGGGTGTCAGACTGGACAGATGGGCTCAGGGAGGAGAGACAGTGATTCAGGGCCCAGCAATGCTGATGTCTTTAGCAAGAAGCCTTGGGAGGAGTGAGCCTGGAAGCTCCACCCAGGCCATTACGGGGCATCGGCTGGCAGAAACACAAACCAGCTCCAGAATGGCACAGCCTGTTGGTCCTCACGGAGGTTATGCAATAGGGTGGGTCTGACAGGAGATAACTCTGTACTTAGCTTTAAGGGAAAGCTTGTGCAGGCCCTGGAAGAGACTGCCTGGGACTTGGAAAGGCAGGAGTAGCTGCTCTTCTGTGAGGACAGAGTAGTCTACCAGAGCCCAGGTGTGGAGCTCATCACAAGTATATACCTGCAGCATTGATGTTGGGGGATGGAGAAGCCAGAGCATCTTCTAGTTTGTGGCAATAGCCTTGGCATGAGGGGAGGAGAGCCTGACATCAGGTTTGCCCAGGGGTGAGGAGGGGGTGGCTTCCTGGGTTCCACTCTTCCTGGGTTCCCCACACAGATTGGACCTGCCATCCCAAGAGCTGCGTTTGTTAACCTGCTGAAGGACAACGAAGTACTGCAGCAGCTGGCACTCCAGAACTGCTCCGACTGGCTGACGGACAGGGAGCTGCTCCCGGTCATTGGGCAGAACCACCACCTGCACCAGATCCAGCTGAAGGGCTGTGCCCAACTCAGCCGCCACGCGCTGGTGGCCATCTCGCTGAGCTGTCCCAACCTGCGCCGGCTCTCCCTGGCTCACTGCGAGTGGGTGGACAGCTTGTCCCTGCGCAGCCTGGCTGACCACTGCAAGGCGCTGGAGGCTGTGGACCTGACAGCCTGTCGCCAGCTGAAGGATGAAGCCATCTGCTACCTGGTGCAGAAGTGCAGCAGGCTCAAGTCTCTGTCGCTGGCTGTCAATGCCAACGTGGGCGACGTGGCAGTCGAGGAGACTGCTAAGTGCTGCCCTGAGCTGGAGCACCTGGATCTCACGGGGTGTCTGCGTGTCAAGAATGACTCCATCAGGTACTGAGCAACATGGGGAGCTGGGGTGGGGATGGCAGGTGTCTGGGGTGGGGAGATGAAGAGAACCAGGGAGAAAAGTCAGATTTCCTCATGCTGAAAACTCTGAGAGCTCAGTCTGGAGGAGAAGGCACTAGCAGGCCTTTCGGGAGAGGCACCGTGTGCTACTAACAGCAAATTCCCCAGCATGTCACAGGGTGGGTCTGGGATCTGACCATGTCCTTTGAGATTCTCTCAGACCACCAAGATGCTGCTCCCAAAGGATGGTGCGTGCATGGCAGAGCCATGAGCGCTGGCCTGCTGGGAGTAGAGAAGAGGGTGAAGGGTGCACTTGGGAGTCCTGGCTTGCAACCCATGGATGCTGTTTCTTGACAGGGTCCTGGCTGAGTACTGTCCCAAGCTGCGCTCGCTGAAGGTGAAGCATTGCCACAACGTGGCTGAGTCCAGCCTAAGCATCCTCCGAAGCCGTGGGGTGGAGCTGGATGTGGAGCCTCCACTGCAGAGGGCTCTCGTTCTCCTGCAGGATGTGGTTGGCTTTGCCCCTTTCATCAACCTCCAGATCTAGAACTGCAGCTGCTGGGGAGGGGGGGACTGACATGACACTGGGATCCCAGGAGGATACCAGAACTGGCTGCTGCAGAGACATGCAGAGAGAGAGGTTGATCCCGTTGGCAAGGCTGGCCCGAGTGGGGCTCCCTCTTTCCTCTGGGGCTATTTCACAGCCACTGAGTGTTTGTGAGTGGTCTTCGTTGGTGCCTCCGGGGAAAGTAACTCCCTCTGCAGTGGCGTGGAGAGAGCGAGTGACTTGCAGGAACACCATGGTGCTGAACAGGCCTTGGCCAGGCCAGCTAATAGATAGGATTTATTATTTGTTGTATTTTAAATCTCTAAGTGGCAGCTGTCCAGAGAGCAGGAGAGTGATGGGGACTGTCCCCTGGGGGTGGATGTGCAGGGTATGCCAGCAGAGCTGTTGGCAACAAACTAGGCCAGCTGGAGCAGAAAGGAGAAAAGTCACCAGCCCCCCTCCTGGGAGGGGGCAGGCCCCTCTGGGCTCCAGGAGGAGGGCAGTGAGCCCAGCTCCAGCTTGCGGCCACTGTCCAGCCGGGCACCTGAGGGCTGGCATGGCCCCGGCGCAGGCAGTGTGTCTGTCCAGGCCTAGGACACTGGTTTAGGCTGGTGGAAGGCAGGAGTTGGCTTCAGGGGGAATGTGCTCCTAACTGCAGTTTCACTGACAGAAACCCACAAACCTCGCTGTGCTGTCACTGAACACACTTGGTCGTTGCCGTTTGTTTCTTCCAGCTACTGACTTAACACTGCAGTAGCACCCAGGCCTGCTACTATATCCCGCTCCTGTTGTGTGGCTGGAGCTTTAGCACTCAACCTTGTTGAGAAATGGCAGGAGCCCTGGCCATGCTGTCAGCTGGAGTTTATACTGCAGGTTGTGTTGTCAGGGAGAGCCTTGCTCTGGTCTGGAGTTCAGCTTCAGCCCTTGTATCTGCTGGGTGGTTAACCAAACAGCAGCCGCATCTTATGGTGAATGTGATGAAGAGTAATTAGGGGAAGAGAGGATGACCCTGCTCCTGTCTCTGACCACAAGAGGGATTGGAGGCAATGTACCTAAAGCATGTGTGTGCTCTGGCTGATCTACACACCAACTCGCATTATCTTTATTGACACTGGCACTCAGTTTAAAGCAACAGTGCACACAGACTTGTAAAAAAGCTTGCTGCAAAGGCACAAGCCACATCGTAGATCTAAAAATGTCCCATGCAAGGAATAGCAGAGAATGCTCAGGCTCCAGAGAGCCAGGCAGTGTGCTCCTGGGGGCGGGGGGACAGCTACAGAAGGAGAGAAGGCTCCTCCTTGTCAGCTGGGTTAGTTGAGGAGGCTGAAAGCGGTGCACTGGCTCCCAGGTTAGTTCCAGTTAGTGGCAGGTGGAGGAGTCCCCTCATCCCTAGTGCCACGTGTCCATGCTGCCATGCCTGGCTGGCGAGGTGGAGGCTGAAGAACAGCAAGACCCGGCTGTCAGTGGAACTTGTACTTCCTGGCTGGTTTGAGGCTGATGTAGGTTCTCTTCATCTCCTCACTCTCGGGCTTCTTGATGTCTTTGTACCTCTCTCCCTTTGTACTCACCACCTGGTTGTCAATATAGCGGATCAACTTCTTGGGAGCCTGGAGAGGAAAGACATGAACATCAAGTGGACGGACAGCCACACTGCTAGGGAAAGGCAGGGGACAAGCAGAAGCAGAGCTGTGCTCTGGCGGGGGGGTGAGTACAAGAAGACTGGTGTGGGCTGCTTTACCCATACTTTGTGTTGAGAATCTTGGCCAAAACTGGTAAGGAGACCATGCTGGTCAGGAATGGTAGGAACTGACAGTCCCTGCAGCACCTTAAGATAAGCTGATCCTCCCTCCTTGTTGACTAGCAGCTCTGTGAACACTCCTGCCTTTAGCCTGCCCCTTTGCTTTTTGGACTTGCAGCCTGATTTTTAAACCTTGTAGCCAAGGGCCATTCAAACTGCTGTTGAGCTGGGACTGCTTTTCTTACCTCTTTGGGTGGAGCTGGCCGATGTGTTTTCTGATCATCTGCACTATCCACCATCATGTATCTGGAACACAAGAAGCATTTAGTGAGCACTGTAACATGCATTGCCAGGGGCTATTCACAGCTTATGCCCTTTTTTCCCTGGCTGGTTTGTGGCTGTGCAATGTGTCCTACTTGCCTAGATTGCAGCTAGGAGCACTTAACGTTCCCCTCTGGGTGAACCAGGTGAGAAGAGTGTCATCCTTCTGGTAAGAATCCAGCAGGATTTTCCTGGACTAGCATCCCTGGCCATATGTGAAGGGTATTGAAAGCTCAGGCTATTGAGAATGTTGATAACCCCTGCAGAACTGAGAGAGGTGCTGAGGTCTGGTGTGCTCTGCCACTGGGGCTGCTTTGCTCCTTCTCAGCCCAAGTGATGGCAGTCAAAGGAGATAGAGGTGAGATTGACAGGACCAAGCTGGCTGCTTCTGCCCTGAAGAGATGATGTTCCTTTCACATTCCACTTACTACTTGACTACAAAACAGGTCTGTGCTGAAAGCAACTTTGTAAAAGCATCACTTCATTCCCTGAGTGAAACATCAGGGCCCAAGCATTTGCTTGCTGTACTGCTGAGTTATTTGAGACTGTGGTGCTGGTTTGGTAGGTGGACAGCACAGCTGACCGTGACTTCTCCCTCAGTAGTTAGTATAGTTGCACTTGTGTATCTTCAGCTATGGTGATCTGCTCTCTGTACCTGTGCTTGAGTGATGTTTAAAGTACAGGATGTTGCCAAAATGTCATTAAAGTGAAGTTCCCAGAAACGTAACTAGCAGTTGGTGCTTTTTTTGTTCCCTTGCCTGTTACTCTGAAACAAGCCTGCACAGGAGGCAGGCAAGGACAAGGATTGTTAATTCTGCCTGGATGCTGTTCTGCCTTACTTTACCTTCCCTAGCCTGTCGGCTGTTTATTCTGTCACTGGGGAGGATGTGAAGTGGTGGAAAAGATATGTCTGGATAGACACGTGGGATCTGCATGCCCGCAAGAGCATATTCATGAAAGCTGAGATCTTAAGATGGATCGATGAAACCACAGTGTGGGTTCTCCTATTGAGAATTAAATGGTTTTGGAAATGAATAAAGGTAAACCAATCTAAACCATTTTCATTCCCAGGAAGTCCATAGGGGGACTTCAGAGAGGATTCTTTAAATGCATTTAATTCACACCTTCAACAACTGAGATTTAATCTTCCCAGTGTTGCTGTACAGGCAGTCTCTTAAGGATATCTTTAGCCTGGTTTGGACTGTCTCCAAGGAAGGAGGTATGAATGAGTTGCTGTAATTCTACGAGTCACCATGTACTACCTGAGCTGCAGCACGATGTTTGTGCCTTGAACCTTTAACCAGAACCTCAGCTGACAGCACTGTGACTTGTACTATACCTGAAGAGGCTGAAATCTAACACAGCCAGTGCTGTGACCGAGGTAACCTGTTTCTGTGCCAGAGCTCTAAAAGCAACCCAAACTTGTTTTTTTTTCCACCTGATAATTACATTTTTACTTAGATGTGTTCAGCTATACCCAAATCAGCTTCACAGCATCCTTTCTAAGCATTGTACACCCCAAGTTCTTTATAGACCACATTGTCATCCTGACCTTCCCCAAACTGCCACTTCCCTTGCTGGGAGAATAAGGGGTTCTTTGCTGCTGGGTACTTACTTCTGCAGGATAACCTGTTTTAGTTCCTCATGGTTGGGTGCTCTGCGAGGCCGCACCAGTTCCTGGGAGGAGACAAGGCAGGCATGTGAGGAGCACAACACTGGAACGTACAGCTTTGCCCCTGCTAGCCTGGTAAGCCCAGCTGCTGGTGCAGCACTGCAGCCCCTGTGGGAAGGGGGATGCTGGGTGCAGCTCTGCTGGGGTGCTGGCTCGGCTGTGGGCACAGCTCGTACTTGGAAAGCCGAGGGAGAAAGAGGGGCTGTTGCTCTGGGTGATCCCCCTGGCTCATCGTGCGCTAAGTTCCTGCAGTGGAAGCTTCTGCTCGCAGCAGACAGGTGGGACTCCTGCGTGTGCCTGAGCTCTGCCCTGCTCCCTGGCCTGCTGCCACCCAGCTCAGAGTAAGTACAGTACCTTCACACTTGCACCTGCTGGGCCAACTTCCACCTTCTCCTCCACAATTAACTGCACTGCCTCCTCCAAGTTCCCCAAGGCCATGGCAAGTGCCTTCTCTGCCTGGCTGACAGTGCAGGCCGGGAACATCTCCAGTAGCAGCTCCATCCCATCCTTCAAGTCATCGCCTTCCTAGTTGGAGCAACAGAGACAGAGGTAAGCTGGGGATGTAGTAAGGAGGGGGCTGTTGAAAAGGGCCTCTCTGGTTTTGCATTAAGTGGGAAAATTCAGCTTGCCCTTAGCTGAAGGCTCACTCTCCTTGCAAGTATGACTAAATCCCATTCCTGAAGCTAACGGGGGATTGTTTGCAAGGACAAAGCATCACACTTCCTTAACCTCCTCCCCCTGTATTGCAACTTTCTTTAAAGTAGGGCTCTGTGAAGTGGCTCATCTGTGTGGCCATGCTACGTGTCTCCTCAGGAGTGAGCTTTCTGGATGTTGTGGTGCGAATGCCTGAACTCCCCCTCACCTTGTGAAGCTGTATGTGCTGTGGTCAGAGGTGGACAGGACTGCTAAACAGTGACCCGTGCCTACATCAGAAGGAAGCGCAGCAGCAGCGTTTGCTAGAAGGCTGTGGACAGAGTAACTGAGCTGCAGAGCAGGATGAGATCAGTACTGGAGAAACAGCAGGCAGAGCGTAGGGGAAGGAGATGGGGGGAGTCTGGCAAGTGCTGCAATGTCTGTAGCATGGGCCATGGTGAATGGTGATGCGGGATCAGGACCGCTGGGTCAGTGACTCAGTGCAGTATAGGTCAGCAGGTGCACAGTGCAGGTCATCGAGGGTGGGACCAGCGTCTTTGGGACTGACACCCATATGTGACTGCTTCCTGTGCAGATACTGTGTGACAGCTGGGGAGAGAAATGGTGATACAGCTCAAAATGTGGAATGAGGCTAGGGGAGCAGGGTGAAGTGGGATGGAGCCTGGCTGGTGCTGCAGAGGTGTCCCTGCGGTGTTGCTGTAGGACCTCCGAGGGCACTGGGACAGGCTCTCTTGACCATAGCTCTGGTTCATCCTTCCCAGTGGTTGGAAATGATGAGCCAGAGTGATGGTTCATACTCTTCTCTTAGCACATAATTTTCATTTCCCACTTACTGACACAGTCTTGCTCAGGCCATACAATGGCGGAGATCACAGACACCAGGGATGCTGTGTCACAGCCTATGCTGTGGTTCCTTTCAGAACCAGAAAATGCCCTCAGGTGGCCCTGGTAGCCTAGTGCTGGGTGACTCCGTCCCCAGTGCTCCTGCTCCTCTGCAGGGTGCTCATACCTGGGCCCTGGCTCCGTCTGCTGGAGTACACAGCCTTTCCCCATTGCAGGCTCCAGCTCCAGGCTCCTGGCCCTTGGTCAGGTCTTCAGAGGGTGCTTCACTCCCGCTTTCCACAGCCTTTTGGTCAGGTTTTTCTTAAAGACATAGTGGTATCTCCTGAGGAACAGTCCCGCTAAGGCTGGAGCTCCATGCATTCTGTTGGCATTAGATTGCTAGTGCATTGTGTGCCACAGCAAATGCCTTCTTGAGTGATAAGGCTGGGAAGCACTACTGTTCCTCCTGCCCTCAGTGGGGACAGCTGCAGCTCTGCTCACACTGACCTGCAGGAAGGCAGTGCTAGTGCACACTGGATCGCCCAAGTACTGTATTTTCTGGCCCTACCGGGCACGGGCTGCTTGCAAATTCAATTCTAGCTGTCACTTCTTGGACCTCTAGCCCTTTGGCTGTGGATACTTACAGTATTTTTGTTACATTTCTAAGAATTCCCTGGTGTTTGCTTGAACTTTGAACAAAGATGTGGGTTTGATTTTAAATTGGGGAAGGCACTTTGGTAGTCCTCAGGTTGTATGTGAGCCAGCACAGCCTGTGATTGGGTTACTTGGCTGCATCTCTCTTTACAGGCTCTTTCTGTGTCACTGTAAGAAGAATAATTTCGCCTCTGTTCTGTCTTCTCTGAAACTGGAATGATGCTGTCTTTCCACTCTGGCCATATCAGGATCCTTAAAGGGTTGGATGCAGGGGACAAGAGCAGAACAATAGGCTTTGCCAAGCTCAAGAAAGCAGCGAGTAAGATAAGACAGGACTGTCCTATGCTGGTGTAGCCTTCTGGCTCTTGTTAAGACAGCAGTGATGTTGCTAGATAGGACACGCCAGCCTGCAGTTTCCTTGAGAGGTTTAATATCCAGTCACTTCACCTATCTGTTCTTTAGTGGGAAGTACCTTTAGGGCTGATTAATATAGCAATCCAGATGACCTGGGAATGCTGAGGTTAGAAAGGACCGTTGGGACAGCATAGTCTTCTGCAATCCTGCATAGTGCAGGCTGGAGCACATCATGCTAGCATCTCTGCCAGGGTGAATTGGAAGTGAGCTTTGAGGGTGCTCAAGGTCACGTAATCAGCTGGATTCTCTATTTGGTGATGCACCTGACATGGGCTGCCCCGTGGTAGTGTCGCTTAGGCAGACGGCTATCAGAGGAAGGCAGAAATCCTCACTTTCATCATTAACCAACAGTAGAATTTCAGCAAGCAGCACAGTATCTATTTCTTCTTTATTACTCTGAATTTGATCTCAACAGAGGTATCTGGAGATCTGACCCACAGTTTTTCATCCCAGTATGTCTCAGATAGTATTCCATATGACTCAAATATCCCACGTATTAATAACAAAAACCCAACTGAACATTACAAAAAAAATTGTCAACCAATTCAGGCTACTTTATGAGATCCTCATTTATCCTGTGACACTGCTCAACTCCAAACACTAATACTGAAAACACGTACAGAATATAGTTTCTTGTACTGAAATAGTCTGTGTAACTCACCTTTGTTGCGAGCTTCACCAAGCCTTTCCGAGAGAGAGAACATCATTTCACAAACATCCCCACTGCAAGAGACAGAAGCTGTATAATTAGTGTGAGGAATAAAAGCAGTAGCCTATCCTACTTGGCTACCTCTATAGAAAGACAAAGCTTGATGGGAAGCCCAATAAAATAAACTCGTATTTCAGAATGCCAAGGACCAACTTGCAAACTATACTGGGATTAGCATTTGTGTATTCAGGCAAAGCCTGACTTAATCATAATGGTTTGGTACTAATACCTCTTCAAGTGGGTACAGCAAAAGAATTTATGGTACTTAGGGACTTGGCTTTAGGCCCTCAGTGCACAGCATGTACATACAAAGCAGTAACATTCACTTACCTGGGGATTTCTGCAAAACCAGGAATATACGCCTCCATCATTTCCACAAAGGTGTCCATGTCAAAGGTCTCCTCAGAGGACTCTGGTGAGCCCAGTTCTTCCAGGACACCCGTGATGTAAGAGAAGAAAACATCATCCATCCCACTGGAGACAAAGAGAACACAGGACATGGCAGCAGGGTCAACAGGCCTGGTTTTTGATCTCTCTCCATTCCCATACTCCTCAACCTCGTGTCTTTCTAAGACAGCAGCAGAAGGACCTATGTGGGCTGTATCTTATGGGCAGATCCCACCAGTAAAGCCAGGCAGCAGGTGGTCAGTGGTTGAGTGTGAAGCATTTACAGAAGAAAAGCCCTGCCTGCTGTCCCCTCCCCTGGGTAGCCCTGAATGAATGCCCCAGCATCTGCTCAGAGGCTGTGCTCCTGTAGGTACTTCAGCTGAGCTGCCAAAATATGACAAGTGCTCAAACCCTGACCTTTCTATGCCGACTGGTGTTTCAGGAGGTCTTCATATTGTGTCAAGTTGCAATTTCTACGGGATGCAGTGTTCTCTGCTTGCTGCTCTCAACACTTGTGTCACTGTTGCCAGAGGCTGCAAAACCAGCTGTCGTGTTCCAGCCTCAGGATAGCTGTATCTGCACGCGGGCAGAGTTCAAAATAAGGAGAGCCCTGACGTAGCATTATGCTGCTCAGAAAGCCCTTTGGGAGCACTGTGGAATGAAGGGAATCCCGCATTCTAATGTGTATTACTGGACAGGAAATTAATCATCTTGGTTGTCAAAGAAATGACATTGCTAGATTGCAATGCTAAACAAGTTGTTCAAGCAAACTACCTGCATCCTGGATCTGACTTAAGGAAAAGCAACGCAAAGCACAGGAAAGCTACAAAGTTCTGCTCGGAGTTCAGTGTAATATGCAGAGGGACAATTAACACAGAGTTCAAGCTAAAGCAATTATATTGGATCTTCCTATCTCAACGTACCTGAGGTCTGCAGCAGGGATGTGGGACTGGATGAAGCGTGTCAATGTGTCTCGAATGATTCTTTCAGGCTCCATGTCTCTCTAAAACCTTTTGCTCTAAAAAAGAGGAGGAAAAAGAAAACTCCACGTAATTTCAAAGGCAAGAAGTAAATCAAAATATCAGCAAGATCAAAAGGTATGCACAGTACAGGCAAGTGTGCTCAGAATAATTCACAAACTCCTCCAACGTGTCTTGTCATCCCTGGGTAACAGCAGGCAAAGATATCCACAAAAAGCAGCAGTATGAGGATCCACCAGAAACACCAGCTCAAACCAGCCCAATCTCTTGGGTTTTTCCTGCTGGTGTTGATGCTAGCAGTATGCAGCTGTACTGAACATTTAAAATGTCCCCTCCAGGAAGCAAAGCTGGAAATGCAGCTGTGGGACCTCAGAAACACCTCCAGAGCTGGAGGCGAGGAAGCAGTGGGTAGCGGGTTTGCATGCTCAGTGCAGAAAGGGGTGGACCCTCCAGCTAAGTGATGCTTGGACTCAAGAATGCGTGGGAGGAAGGGTAATGTCTCCTAAAGAAATGACAACCTAGAGTGTATTTTGCAGGGAAATACCAAGCAGGGCACAGACAACTAGTCTGCCAGCCAAAATATCAAAGGTCTTCAGGTCAGGCACAGACTGCCAGTGGAATCCTGGCCAAACAGGAGCCTGTTGTTGTGCTCGGTAAATGAGCCATTCTGCAGTTGATGCAGCTGCAACAAGGGGCACTTGATAACCCAAAACTCAGGGGAGTTCTAAGAATCACAGAGCTCCTACAGAAGCAACGGCAAAGGGGGGACCGCCTGCAGCTCTCCTTCAGCTATCAGTACTGGGCCTGGACCAAATCAGGAGCAGAAGTCATTCCTTAACCATTCGTTCTCCCTGAGGTCTACAAAACTGCTGGGTGGACAAACTCCTGGTGTAAGCGCTGAGTTCTTCCAAGGTAGGAAACTAGCCCTGTGTATAGAAAAACTGATGTGGTCAGTGGCCAGATAGCTTCCAAAGGTCATCCAGTCCAAGGTCCCACCAGTGCAACTCCTTCATTCCAACTGCACCAGGACCTGAGCAGGTCTGTTTGGCCCAGAACTCGTGAAGCAGTTGTGTGAGCTGCTGAGAAACAATTCCCACATTCCCATGGGAATCAAAAAGGTATGGCATTTCCCAAGATGAGACTTCTAGAGCTAGCAGGATATAAACAAAACCACGCCACAGCACTCAGCACAGCTCTTGCAGGACGTAGAGAGAACCAAAGCCCAGCAAGCTGTTGGCAGGTCCATCTGCAGTCTCATTCAAGGGCCCATTCGAGCTCTGTGCTGACTTGGCCACCACTGTAGGTGCCAAGAGCACACACGCACTCCTCTGTTTGGGGCTGGCCAGGGGAGCACGGCCAGGGGAGCACAGCCAGGCCAGCCAGACCTGCCTCTGGCTATGGTCACACTGAGGCTCTAGTGACTTGACTCTCAATATTGAGGAAGAAAGCTGTGGCACAGGTTTATGCAAAAGTGCTCTGCTGGGCATATGGCATCTCACACTGCATCTCCCTGCAGTGATTCCCCATCAAATAGTCACACTCTGTGCTCTTCTACTCTTCAGGACTTTGAACAGGTAGAGGTTTTGCTACCTGAAGGACCATCTCTTACTGAATCCCTGTGTCAGTGCCATTCCCTCGGGGCAGCAGGCAGACAAATATGGAAAGAACGTCACAGTACTGGGACACAAACAGCGAGACATACTTGTACAGAACTGCCTCCCACCAACACCCAAAGCGAGCTGCTATGCTGCTTTTATTTTTCAGCCTCACGAAGATCCTTTGTTTACATTTTTCTCGCTTTTGCAGATATCATGGCCTGCAAGTGTGGAAGCTGGCTGTAAAAACAACCACATGTAAAAACACCTTCCCGCTGCCCATTTGTTGTTTCTGTGTGTTCTCTAATGGTGTGCCAGAACCAAGTTTATCTCTGTCATCTTTGCAACACACCCAGAAAAAAAGGTGAGCATCGATCTATCCTTCTCAGGCATCAAAAATCCAATGATAAGATTTGTATCTCACTCTTGGCAAGAACACTAGCCTAAACAGGATGTTTTTCCCCCATTTTAAGCTGAAACTGCAAATGCTGACAACCATCAAGCCCCCTGAACTTGCAAGTGCAAGAAAAGTAATTTTCTTTTTTATAGAAATCAGGGGTGGGAAATCAACATACAGCAGTCAAAAAGTTGTCACTAGTCACTACTATAAAAAAAATGCTTATTTCCTTTTTATTCAGAGTTTTCATGAAATCCTAGGAACTGGAAGTCTGAAAGATTTTGTCTGTTTCCATGAAAAAGGCCAATATTCTATAAGAGAGAACTATATAGTAACGAATAACATTTCCTGACAACCCAATTACCTGAACAACAGAGCACAATTCACCATGTCAAAGGCACTTTTGTGAGGTCCATAAATTAGCTGCTGGTAATTTATTCTGATCAATAGAACAGGCAAAGTCACTCATCTCCTTAAGCAAAGGCACTTGCAGGCAAGTGTCAGACTGGGACAAGAGAAACACAGAAAAAAATAATTCAGCAACAGGAATATCGTAGCTACGGTCAGCCACTAACTGGTGGTGAATCCATTCCCTGACCTCTGACAACCACAAGAAATGCTGGTGTGAAGTGTCTGAAAACATTCAGGTATTTTCCTGTGGAGTTACCATGCTGTACCTGAACAAAAACTATTATTTCCTTATGTCTGGGTTTTTTGGTTGAAGAGTGAGCAGTCGAACACTGTATGTCACCTCATTAAGACAGGCTTGGTGTGAAATATCAGGAGTGCTTACTTGATACACATAATATAGCAACATAGCAGTGCATACTTATTTCCTCAGGCAGAGAAATGTGGTATCAGTTCTCAAAATGTGAATATGAAAATTACTCATTTTCTGTCCTAGATGCTTTGGCCAGCAGCTCAACGGTTTTCCACCCTGCTGTCTGTTGACCACGGGGTAATCTCCATCACCCTTGCATTTTCCTCCCTAACGTGTTAATGTCAAATTTGGTTTTTAATTTGTAAAAACAGGTGCAGAAATAATACCCCTCTAAAAGCACCGTATCCTTGTGGTGTGTGAAATATCTACTTATGCTGTATTCAATAAAAGTTGGCTGCTTTTTGTACAATTCATATGAATCTGCTTTCCTTAAAAAAGAGAAAGGGTGAAAATTTGAAATGCTTGCATGCAGGTAGATAATTTCTGAAGGCTCTTTCAACTCAAATTTCAGTAATCATTCTCAAATGGTCGATGTGAAGGGATAGGAATGATTGATTGTGCCTTGAACTTTTTATTAACAAGATAGACGTGACAAGAGCCATTTAGGAAAATGTTTCTGAGCTAAGAGGAACTGCCATTTGGATGTATATCAACTTTCATGAGACCATAAATTTGCCTACTGATGAGCTGAGGTATGTGCAAGTGGAAGGAGATGGGTGTTGTACACCAATCAGAACAGCTTAGAGAAAGTTTAGGTAAATCTGATCTGGCTGAGGGATTGACTGAAACACCTTGAGAAGGTTCCTTTAGCTCAAGTTTCAGTAATTATTCTAAAGTGAGTAAGTAATGGGACAGGGGTGGTTCACTGTGAGCTCTCTGAAAACCTGTTTTGAGAAAGCACAGAGCACGTCTCATGCAGCTCTGTGTGTGTGCCTGTGCTTGGGAAGTGCAGATCCCTGGGATATAAGGAGCTCTCAGTGCAGCCTGTGATGTACAGCCTCAGAGGAAATCTCTCAAAAGCCAGATGTGCAGGACAGAGAGCAAGCTGTAGCTACATTTACCTCCTGAAACTTTGCTGGCTTAAAAGAAAACTTTCCAGGCTGAGTAACACCTTACAGATGTAATTTCAGTGCTCCCATTTTTTTGTTTTGCTTGCTAAAGGCAGCCCTGGAAGGACTTTCATGGTGTGGTTGCTATGGGAAAGAAGGCTGAGGTCACTGTGCATGTTAACACAACTGTTTAATGCTCTAACACTAAAATAAAGCTTTTGTTAGTAACTTAGTCCCACTGAAATTACAGTAACAGGAATGCCAGTGGCCAGACTCTTCCCCCTGCCCCAGATCTATACTTGATGGCTGTGCTTGGGTGATGCTCTGCTGACATGTGGCCCTTACCTGAGCAGAAGTATTGCCTGTGCAAGGACCTCGGCTAACGGCCAGTGCTTACAGAGTCACTTCAGCGCCCACAGAAGAGTTGACAGTCCATCCTATGACACGGGCCAAGCCACGAACGAGGGGGTCCTTTATGGGAAAGGAAAGCGAAATTAGCTGGAGTGGGAGCACAGCTGAATCATTCTCTGTATGTTGGTGTCTTTATGTCATTTGTGGCTGCTTCCCCTAATGCAAAGGGGGCAGCTTTATCCTTTGGAACCAGATGTACCACGTGAAAGGTTAACTTGGATGCAAGAATAGTGTGCTCGTCAGCCTTTCAAATTCACTGCCACAACATTCCCAGCTCCCGTAGTAAGGCCTGTGGCGGTCTCTGAACATCCAGCACCGGTGGCCTCATCATCGCTGTGAAGCAGAACGTGGCTTTAACAGGACAGACCGGAAAGCGAGCGCTGGCTTTCCCGGCTGCCGCTTCTGCCCCCACAGCCGAAGTGCCACACAGCCCCACGCTGGCCGGCTGGTGTTTATCTCGGGCTGTAACACCGTACCTAACCATCGGCTGAGCAGCTCTGGGGCGTTGTTTATTCCAGTGTTCCCCCTCACTAGCGGGCAAGAACTACCTCAGGGCAGCTGGAGGAATTCGGTAGCAGCGTGCCCGAAACCAACTCCGGGGGCAGAGCGAGCCCCGTGCCGGCACCCTGCCCGCCCCTGCACCCCTCGGCGCGGCCCAGCGCCCGCCGCCGGCACACCGCAGCCGCTCGCCCCGCAGACGGCCGCGCCGTTGGGTGTCCCCGCCCCTGGCCTGCAGGCACACCCCCGCCCCGGGCCCTCGCCCCGGGCAGCAGCCGCCCCCCCGCGCTACGGACCCCAGAACTGAGCCGAACGCCCGGATTTCTCGGGCCGCCGCGGGGATACCGGCCGCGGTGGTGGCGGGGAGCTGCGGGCTGGCTCCTCGCAGCCCGGCCGGCAGCCGTATCCCGGGGGCCGCCGCGGGTCCCGGCCCGCCGCCGGCGGCAGTGGGGGTAGAGGACGGGGGTCACCGGGTCACCTGATCGCCCGCGCGCCCCCGCCGCGGCCTCGCTCCCTCCCGGCGCAGGTCCCGCGCGGCGCGGTTGAAAGCGTCACGTGGCCGCGCCCGCCACCAGTCATAGAGGCGAGCGCGGGAGGGTAGAGCGGCTTGGTGCTGGCGCGTTCCCCGCGCCGCCATCTTGGTTATGGGCAGGAGCCGCGAAGAGGCTTCCCCTCAGCGCCGCGGTCGGTGCCCGTCCGGGACCCCCGAGGGGCTGGCGTGTCTCCCCTGCTCTGGTGTGCCCGGCGAAGCTCTGCCAGTGTTGGGGCTGGAGAAGGGCAGAGAAGAAAGACGGTGTGGGACAGGGTGGCAGCTGTAAGCACGCCCAGGCCTTGGTGGGACAGAAGTGGCTTTGTGGGGCCTGGGAACATGGCGGTGCTTTGTGGAGTCACCCGGATAAAGACTAAGTTAAGTTCTCCTCCCTGTCAAGCGCAGGAGATGTGTTCCCTGATGAAAATAGCACCTCTTCAAGTGTTTGGGTAAGGCTGCCCTGCTACCCGGGGTGCTTCGCCGTGACTAAAGCTCTTGCCCAGGTGGAAGCACCATCCCATCTGGGGGACATTCCCCAAGCTGCTGTCTTTGCAGAAGTTGGGAGCTGGGCCTCCTGGCTCCCTTTCCTCTTTGGCAAAAAAGCCTCCCTGCTCCACCCAGTGTTCCACAAGCCCCTGCTTATTCCTTTATTCTGGCTATTTGGAGGACTGCTGTACGTTAGCGTGGCCTCTGGCTCTTGGAGAAGTCACAGCAGAGCAACACCAGGACAGAACTACAGTTTTCACCCTGCTCGCCGGCTGCAGCCCCCCTTCCCCGCTCAGGTGAGCTGCTCACAGACTTAGATGCCTCTGACAGTGACAGTAGGTGCTTCCTGGAGCAGTTTTAGAGACGTAATCCAGTCATGCCAGGTGCTGCTCCTTCATAAAAATCCTAAAGCAGCAAGGCATAGTTATTCTCTGACTCAGTAAGCGTTGCCAAATACCAAACAAATGAGCCTGATTTTGCCTCTGGCGGTACCAGGGAAAATCCAGAGTAACACCAGCTGGGTAAGGAACATCACACTCACTCCAGTGTCATTAAGAGCAGTCTGTTTCTATTTTCGTTTAAATGTATAAACACTCCTCCCTTGACATTGTGTGAAAATACTTCATTGTAGGAATATTCACTGTTTTTGAATTCTTCTGCTTTTGACTGTTTCTTTTCTGCACTTACCCTACACATTAACTGCACCTAATCAACTATGCTGCATTATTTCTTCCCCAGTCTGTGATTTTACCTTAGTTTGGGAATAGTTTGAAAAATCCTCAACAAGCCTCTGATTTCTCAGATGGGTTTCAACTTGTGTGACCCCACATGCTAAAAATGCAGTAGCTTCTGGCGCAGGTACACGGAAATTATGTTACATCACAGTGAAATGGAAGAGGAATTCTTGAAGAAAACAAAGCAGCATGTGTAAAGCCCCTAGAAATTAACAATCTTTAAAGCTAGGAGAATTGCAGTTACCTTGTCTGACCTAACTTACCTTGTCAATTTTACATTATGAGAGCGTAGGAGGTTCTACCAGCTTTTCCCACAGGTGGTTCACGGCACTCTCTATTCATCAGCAGAATTTAAGGATTTATTTGTTTTGCCTTGGTCTGCTTTGTAGTTTCCTTGACTTGCTTGGAAACCTTGAGGCCCATGAGAAATTTTGAGAGCTCTCAGATGCCATCAGTTCAGACAATCTGTAAATCCTTACAAATCCCGTGATTTGTAAATCATAAGTTTCAAAACAACAACAGACAGGACCTCTGGTATTTTTTCCTACTACAAATACTTTGGCCATGAGTCTGGCTGATGATCAGGGCAGTCTCTCCTGGGGGATAACCAAGGGAGGAGAAAACCACCCTGCTCTTGGAAGCAGAGGTCTGGGAAAATCTAAGTTAACATGACACTAAGATTCTCCTATAACTACTTAGACTTCTCTCTGTTAGCATACTTTGCTGCAACTTGATAATTCACCTTCATACCTTACTCTAATCCAAAATGATGTAAGAGGGCAATTCCTTTTTTTTTTTTTTTCCATTTACACTCACGGAAGATGACCAGTATTGTAGTATTGGTAATAGATACCAGAACAAATATGGCATCCAATGGCTTCCCAATTTAAAGTTATAGTCTGAGGTTTTTGACCTAACGCTCAGCAAAAACTCCACAGCGATTCCCTATACAAAACCACAAAACACACCCTTCATGGAGGGTCCAGGTGGAAGGGAGCACCATCACAGGAAACTGCTCTTGGAGAGCCCTTCTATTTGCCGGTCAGAGGCTGCTGCAAACTACGGAGGTTAACACACCATCTAATTATTTGATGGGATTCATATTCTTTCACAAATGTGACAAATAATGTACGTGTGTTGAATCAAGCCAGAGGAAATTTGTTCCTTCTCCAGCTTATTATTAACTCCTTGTTGTATAATGTACTTGAAATAAGCTTGCCCTGTGGTATTTTAATATGTGGGTGGATGATATATGTATGTGAGTAATGTTATCTGCTACACATGCTTCTTTTTATATTTGAATTGAGATTAGAGAACAAAGAAGCATCCTTTCCACCTGGTTTTGCCCCCTGTTTAATGCAGGTGTGTTCCCTACAATGAGTATTCTGCAGGTTTTGTCTACTCTAGCTTTGAAAGGCTCCAGTGGTGGGGCTTAATCTGAAAAAAGGAGGTTATTACTGGGATGTGTTTCTTGATATTCTGGCTTTATTTCCCTTTTTTTTTTTAGTTAATCCTATCACACATTCATACATGTCCTTGAGACTGTTCAAAATATTTTCTCTTCCCTGTTGTTAAGCCTAGAATATCAGTGCATAGCCTTAATTTTTGTCCACTGCTTTTATTCTTACTGAACCAAACTACAATTGTGATTTATCTTCAGTCCTCTACAGAGACACATTTTTGCAGTTTAGACTAAGTGTATTTTGAGAACTAAGCCCTTTTTAATTTTTTTTTTTTTTTACAGCAATCAGGGTTTATTCTGGGAGCTTTACAGAAATGTAAACAACTTCTGTACACCCCTTTGAAAGTGCACGCCGCTCCCAGCTTTTTGCTCCAGCCGAAGGAGATGCCAACTATCCAAATCCAGTTTCGCAAGAACTTCGGCGGATCGCGGTTTTTCGGGACCACGAGCAAGGCTGGGGTCCTGGGGCCCTCTGCTGGGTCTGTTACAGAAGGCAGGCAGCTGAAAGGGTAAGTCAAACTCTGAAAATGCTGTTGCCAGGCTCACCTATTTCCTTCACAGTTGATTACAAATGCGCTTAATTTGAAATCCAAAAGATGTTTTCATTCTGTTGCTCCTGAGAAAACTCATGTTACAATTTCAGAGTCTTACAGGTAAATTAATCTGCATCTCGAGGTTACAATTAGATTTAATACAGCCCTTTTGTCTTTACTCTTCCTTGCTAACAGGAAAGTTCTATGCGAATATTTCCTTGGTTCTTTTTGTCACTCTGTCTCCTCTTATTTAGCCTGATAAGGCTACATGTACCCCTTACCACAGTTACAAAGGTCTTGTAGTCAAATAACAGACAGTTCCGAGGTTGTCTGTGACAAATGAATCTGTTTCATTGTGACTTACTTAGCTTTCTAGTGTTCACAGGTATAAAACCTTTTTTTTTTTTTTTTTTGTTACAGAGAAATGAGCAATTTGTCTAAAAATAAATAGCAAAGTACATTAATAATAAGTAAATGAATAATTTGCCTGTCATCTTTCTGTCAGGGAACTCACTGTGCTTTACAGTTGTGTCTTACAATTTTATATACAGTGGGCTGGAGCATAGGAACATGATATGTATTTCCAGAAGTCTCAGTATGAGTCTGTGGCAGAGACAGAAAAAGGAATCAGGAATTTGTGTTCCCTGACTCATCCTATAGTTGGAAGTGTGCTACCTAGGAGCATTTTTGAGGATGTGAAAAAAAAAAAACCCAAATAATTGGGGAACAGAGGGGTTTTTCAGTCTCTGAGTACAACACGTTGAGCAAATCTAGTCTGTAAGGGGGCAGGGTGTCTCGAGCTGCTCTTTCCATTTGGCTGACAGTAAAGGAGCAGTAAGAAGATGGTATTGAAGAGCCCTCAAGAGGCTTTTGTTCTGCAAAAGGCCCTTGATGCTGTTACATAGGATGCTGATGTACTTAAGCCAGTGGAAAAAGTAATTCTAAAGTTGCTGGCAGTTACAGCAAAAAGAACTTCCCAGTTGGCAGTGTCAGATGACCCCACAGCTAGGAGGAGCTTTTAGACTGCTAAATACTTGGACATGAGGTCCAGGGTGCAGACCTTGTAAGTGCTGTGTGCTCTACCCTGGACAGCTTTTCTGAGCTTCTAGTAGAGTTCAGTAATAGTCTGGGTCTTTGTCATCGCGTGTCACTGTCACAACACACTCTTTTCTTATTTTGTAGCAAGTGCGATACAGGGCTTTCTCAGTACCATCCCTAGCCTTGGACAACAGCCTGCTACCAATGGATGCTGTGTTGTTCTGAAGCAAGTGGCGTTTGCAGCATCAACACTGTTGTGACTTCTTACATTTGACCTGTGAATGCAGGCCTGATTGCTAAGAAGTAGTTTCTGACCCTAGAGTATTTCTCAGCATTGTGCCAACATAGATGTTGGACAGTTTGCCAGGCCGAGGCAAAACTGGTTTAAATTTAATTTATTGGAAGCTTTGTTAGTGTGTCGTGTATTATAGATAAAAATATTGACAGGATCTGTTCTTCTGTTGCATTCATTTGTGAAAGTCATTTTTGTCTTCTATTTTTTGTGGCAGCTAACTCAGCCAGAATTCAAGTGTGAAGGCTTTCCCTAATTTAGAGGAATTTTAAGAACTGGGAAATTATGCTACATATCTAGCTATATTTGAACGTGTCTCTAAATTTACATAATAAATGCCTGACTTTTGCAGTTGGCAGAACTAAAATATGGAGAGGATCAGAACATGGTTTAAGCACTCTGTCTTACTGCTATCTCTAATTTCTTTTGTTCGGATGTATTTCTTTTGTTTGGATGTAATGGGAAAAATCTAACTGTTTCTGTACTGGAAAGAGCTCAGGACATTCCAATCCTCACCTCTCTCTGTCTTTGGGTATTATCCTCATTTCACAGACAGACAAAGCAGGCAAAGAACACTTGACCTTTTTTTTTCTTAAAACACTTGGAGATCTGCTACTGGAAAGTATGATAAAAAGCTACGCACCTCTTATATAATTATGTAGCTTTTCTTTCACATGGCCAACCACTGCAACTCGGGCTGAAAAGAGGAAACCTGCTCAGCTGGATAATGTACCTGCCTACAGAGCATTCTGATTAAATTATACACCATAAAATTATACTTGAGTAAATAATGTAATAAAAAAATAGCAATAATAATAATAAAAAAGATGCGGCCTTCAGGAAATCCCTCAAGAGCTCCAGGCAATTTGTGTCTTTTGGATTGTGATGGCTGTTATTTGTGATATCTGAAAATACTCCCTGCGTGTGCATCCTGTTCCTCGTCTTCTGGTGCCCTGCTCTTGGAGGGTTCTGCTTTTTAGATTTGATTGGCATGCTGAAGAAGAGCAAAAATCGGTGGGAAAAACTAGGGTTGGGATACAAATTCGTTCTGAGCAGCAGCGACCAACAGCTGCGGTGTCTGAGGGCGGGCACGGCCTTCGAAGAAGTGCTGCGTGATTTCCATCAGGTTTCCGTACCAGTAAAACCATTCTAGGGCGCGTGCACCGTGGAGGGTGAAGGTGGTTGAAGAGAACTTGCCGTCCTCCAGTTTGGGCCGTGCAGAAATCGCTCCCTTCACCCAGAACCAGCCGGTTAACCACAAGGTGACGTCCTCTCCCTGTTTTACCGTGCCGGTGGAATCAATGAATCCTGCCGTTCCGAGAGGAGTGCAGTCACTTCCTTGAGGTACCCCGTTATTTTGGAGGTGTCCAAGGCCAGCCCTTGGCCCCGGTCGCCGTGCGGCGGCGGGCGCGGTGACGCGCAGTGCGGCGGCTGGGCACGAGGTGCCGCTCTGAGGCCGCTGCAGCCCCGGCGGAGGCGGCGGCCGCGGAGCGCCCCGGCGTGAGGAGAGGGGGGGCAGGCCGTGCTCCCTGCACACCCCTCGCCGAAAAGGTGAATCGGGGGCCACCGACGGTGGGTTCGGGGCTGCCAGCAGGTGTTTCGGACGGGAGCTGAACTCCCGAGTTAGCGAGTGATCGCCCAGCTTTGTGCACAGGTGTCCTCACTTCTCACCTGTTAGCCAGGTGGGCTGGGAAGGAAGGAGGAAGAGCAAGGTGAAAGGGCAGTTATAGCTCACCGGATGGGATTTCATGAGAGTTTCAGGATGACCTGGAGGCCTGTGGTTCTTAGAGCATTTCTGCTGGTACAGTCCCTCTGCAGGTAGGTCTGCAAAAGTCTGTGTTCAATAGAAATGTGGTTAACAATCCCCTCCTTCACCATTCCCATACGTGTCCTAAGCACTGTACTGAGAACCAGACAGCAAAACTGTCTGTAATCTGACTCAAATAGTAATGGGCATGAGTCACAAGCCTCAGCATGGGTTTTGTGCAGCTCAGAAAATGTAGGAGTGTCTTGAAGAAAGGTTTGGTTTGTTAAGATAAAGGCTAGTTGTGGAGTTTGGATGTAGATCAAGGCCGAAACATGAACTGAAGTTTTGATGGGGCAGCATCTTTTCTGGGAAGTGAGTCTGCTTTCTTGAACAATTTGAAAGTGAATGCTTTCTGTGAATGATCCAGATTATACATCTTGTAAAAAAAATACCTCCTGTTCATACAATGTAGTCTTAGCAACAGGAACACGTTTCTTCAAAGTACTGAAGAAGCCTCCTGAATAGGGGTAGTGAAAGCAGAGGAAGATAGACATACAAATATATATCCTTTTATACAGAAGGATTTACCAATGCAACATCGGAGTTTTGAGTTAATCGTGTGTCTTGTAGTCCTCAGCCTTGAAGATGAATACATGTCAGTCTGGAGGAAACAGGAAGGGATAAATCCTGGTAAAAATCCTAGTCATTGATGCGTATTATTTCTCTTCAATTACTTGGTATTCCTACCTAATCAGGAATAGCATGCAATGCATTGCTAAGTCAGTTATGTTGATCTCAAATAGCAGGCTTATAGAGAAAATGAGATCTTCGCTGCTATTAGCTACAGGAGTTTTTTAGGCAGGAATGGCAGAGGTACACGTCTCACAGCTGAGTTTTCTGGAGTGCTAACTTCCAGGGGACACTGGCATTGCTTTGGTGGGCTGTAGTCTTATGCAACCTTCCCATGTGAACTGGGATTGGATCCAATCTTGTTACGGTAGAAGTGTGTGGCGGGGAATTTGGCCTTAACAGAGTTAAATACTCAAAAAGCATTGCTCCTGGCAAAATGCAAGTATAATCCCTTGTCTGGCTGTTTTATTCTCTGTACCAATTGGTCTGTACCAAGAATAAATGTCTGTTACCGTAAATATCTGAGTGAGCTGAAATGGTAAAGGATTGTAATTTTGGTGCTGAAGTTCCTGCATTTGTTCCTTTCTGACCAATTTAAATATCTGGGTCCATAAACCACTCTAGTGAAACATAGCCAGCACTGGCTAGAAATTTTGTGGCGCTTCATAGCCTGGCAAAATGGTTTCTGGTAAAAAGTAACAGAAAGAAATACTCTGTCTCCCTTGTCACCACCTACCTTCTGGAAAAGTTACCTTCTAGCAGAGTGATTGTTCAGTAATGTATAGAAAGCTCACGTGTATTTTTCTGTGTATTTATGAGTATGTGAAGGTATATTGTCCTATGGTGGTCTGACCCCACTCAGTGATTCATCTGGGGTCCCCTAGATGTGTGAACTAAAGCCTGTGCACTTTCTAATGCAGGATGTTGGGTTTTCCTAACTTGAATGTAAATGCAGAAGTGACTACTTTGAAGTAGAGGATTCTCAGGTATTAAGGAAGGGGTTTGGTCTTTCATATTTAAATTACACTGCCGTTGCACACACATTCTTTTATCCATGAAGCCAGCCAAGTCCTAACCTGGAATTTCAAGGTTTTCTGTCGGCAACATCCATCTTCTGTGACCCTCCTCATATTAGCATTGATCTACAGGGGAAATAGAGAACATGGCTGTGTTATTATATACCCGGCTGCAATTTCTGTTCTAGTGATTGAGTGTACATACAGAATTTTTGAAACATGGCCATTCTAACTTATTTTGTCTTCCTGTCAATAGCATGGCACTTGTCCAAATTATGGGTCGATACCAGCTGATCTTTTTATGTTAAACTGTAATGAAGTTGCCTCTCTTATTGGAGATGTGATCTTGCTTCAGGCAGTGCTTTAAACTGAGAACTTTTGGAATGGAAATGGGGGAAAGGGGAAACAGAAGTAGAGGAATGAGCAAAAGCCAGGGGAGAGAATAGCAGCAGAAAGAGGTAGGAACAGAGGAAGAGGGGGATTGGGTTATGAAGAAAGCTGGCTTGTTAGGACTTGTATTGGCATGGGCAAGAACTAAGAACTGTTAGCCTCTACTTTGTAGTTCGAAGTACTGTGGTGGACACTGGGAGTGAAAGCCTGGCTCCTTTGAAATCCCAGGCAGTGTTACCTTTAAACTCTATTTGTGCTTACATCACTGTTTTGTACAGTTTGTGAAATAAGTAATTTAAAGAACAGAGGAAAAATGGGATGAGGCAAGGAGTGGGGAATGAGTTATGAAAGGGGATATTAGATCAGCTATTCTTCCCCTTTCAGGGAAGCAGTACAGGATCATCTCTACAGTGACTTCTCCAGTTCTCTATCTAGCTCTGAAGAGTTTCAGGATATCTGTATCGTGGGCTAGCTGTAGCACAGAGTAGGTGAATGCCTACTGTTTCATAGTGCTGCCCCTGCTTTCACCTTAATCTTGGTTCACTTTCTTGGACAAAATGTAGAGGGGAACTTTTGTAATCTCGTTTTCAGAAGAAGAGTCTGTGGGGGACTGTATTAATTTTATTTTGTAATAACATGAATAGTGGAACTTGGTGGGTTTAGACCTGATAGTGGCTGAAGTTAACAGGCACTTTCCTTGCTGGAAGTCAAATGATGCTGGTATTTTGGTGCTATTTTTTGTGAGCCATTTAAGAATGTTTGTTTCTTTAGCAGCCCCTCCCACAACTGTCTCTGAGCCACTCTGTTGCATCTCAGTTTTGGTTGCTATGGCTATGTGCAAGCTGGAGAACCCAGAAATGCTTCAGTCTCATTTGTGTGTGCTGCCCATAGGGGAAGGGAGGGGTGAGGCCAGAGCTGTGCTGGTGTATCACCAGTTCCCTCAGTTTCTCTTGGAGGCAGGTAGACCTGCTGTGGGAAGGGACCTGTGGGACACACCAGCCTGGTCCCTGAGCTGGTTGACAGGAGGATGGGGAGCCTGAGGGGCGTTGCAGCAGGGACCCGTTGCTCCAAGTAAATGCAGCCAGTCTTGTGTTCTAGCTCTTTTCTCCATAGTACGTGGAGTTCCCTCGAGATAAATCTGGATGGGAAACACTTTTCTTGTTCTATGGAAAAAACTCTAGATTCTGAGAAATCGTTCCTTCTTGAGCAAGGATGGGATAGTAAGTTGTGAGCACTTTCCATGGACTACAGTGAGAGGAAACCTCAAGCATTGGCTTGGGTTTGTGGGGAGGGTTTAAGATTTTGATGATTTTAAACTGTCAAAGGGAAATTAAGAGCTTTTTAAAAAAGACAATTTTGAATATGAAAAGTGGAATTTTTCATACAAATTTTAAAATATTTTTTAGTCAAATGTTATAATTAGTGTAGTTTGTCAAAAGTGTTGCTCTCTGAAAAAAAGTTTTGTTGGGCTGAATCTACATTTTCAGCCTGAAAATGGTTGTGGAGTGGTTGGACTTGATCTTAATGGTCTTTTCCAACCTAAAAGGTTCTGTGATTCAGTCGCTTATGGACGTGGTTTAGTGGTGGATTTGGCTGTGTTAGGTTGACGATTGGACTTGATATCTTAAAGATCTTTTCCAACCTAAAAGGTTCTGGGATTCTAAAACACGTAAAAAAATCCAAGTAGCTATAGTTCCTGGAAAAGAAGGTACTGGGAAGCCACATCTTTTGCCACTAGGTCTTATGCCACCTATGTTACTGCTTTAATCACTTCAGTAATGTATGGGGGGAAAGTAAGACTTGTACACAGCTTTTCAAAGAGTCTGAAAACCTGTTGTAAATCAGTACAGCTGCACTGAGATCAGTGAGGTCTGACTGACACTCTGCTCATAATTGTGCCACCAAGCTGCATTTTTTTTTTCCTAAAATGAGAAAATCACAGAAATTATGTATAAGTTAATGCATTTTAGTGACAGAAGACAGTATTTCCCTCAGACCTGGGAAGGAAGGTGAAAGACGCAAGAAGCAAAGCTGGAAGATGTGTAGGAAAAAAACCCCCAAAAATAACGAACACCAAAACCTCACCCCAAACCCAACAAAGAAGTAACTTTCCCTTGCCACTAAATCTTGTTTTAGGAGACCCAACATCAGTCACAAAGCAGATGCTGGCAATGCTCTTGCTTAGCAAGAGACTGTAAACATATGTCCTGAGTCTCACACTTCATGTGACTACTGCCAGAAGCACAAAGTAAATGGAAGTGGTTATCCCTGTTACCTGGTACTCATCGGTACACAGGCTCCACTTGCTTTGCTTTGGTGTCAGGGGCAGCAGGGCAGGAGGGAGAAAAGCTTGCAAAATTCAGCCCAAGGAAAACCAGGTGGATTATTGTATGTCCAAATAGGATGTTTCCAACAACTGATCTGTTGCCTTGCTTGTAGCACCAAAAGAAGTGGAGGATATGGAGCAAGCAGGGGGTTAATTCTTTTAGTTAAAAACAAGCGATTTTTTCTTAGACATGAAATGTTTACATTTAGTGTGGTGTGTTTGGTTTTTTTTTAAAGTAAAATTGAACTAAATTTTACAAAAACATTACAGATTTGAGTTTATACGGTTATGCATTCCATATGCAGAATATCAAACTGAATTATTTTGATTTTCAAAAAAATTAATTTGTCTAGACTGAAATAGACAATTCTGAAAGAAATTTGCAGTCAGTGTAAATCTGCATGTTAAGTACTTGCTCAATCATTCTATCTCAGACAAAAACATATTTGTTCTACATTTATTATGTTCTTATTTCTGAACTCTTTCGTATACAGAATACTAGTCAGCTTGGACCATTATGCAGAGGCTGTTGAATAAAGACAGACTGGGGAAGTGGAGAGGGATTCAGTTGTAGTCTAACTTTACAGATAATAAGAGGGTTACACCACCAATAAATTTGCTCCGCTACTTTGGAAATTAGAAGTCTGTGGCCTGCTGCATACCACAGGCTGCAGAATTTCACCCAGTTATTCAGAATCTAACCTAGTAACTGGTATGTTTCAAAAAACTGCATCTATTTGCAGAGAAAGATCTCAAGAAAAGGAGGCAGCACTGTTGGAAGTTTGCTGGAGTGATCAATTGTTCTTTCTCTTGAACAAGGCTAAAACTTTGGTTCTGTTCCTAATTCTGTGGCAGTTAAACTCCCTCTCTGTGCCTTAATTTCCCTGTCTATAGTTTGGAGATAGGATATTTAATCTCATCTGGAAATAAACTTAAAATCCACAGCAGGAAACAGATAAAAGTGAGTAAAGTATCAATCTGTGACTGTAGTCAGCTCTCTCCTTTATCCCTTTTGTTCTTCTGTGTTTCTTGTTTTGCTTTTCCCATCCATAGGTCTCTGATGTTTTCATTGATGCAGTAAGTGATGTGCTGACCTTTTACTGTCTTCTGATTGTATCTCTTAAAATTTTTTTCTACATTTTCTAAAAGAAAAATACAAATTAAAACAGTTCTAGAGAAAATCAAATACATTCAAATAGAGAAAATACCGAGTTAGTCTTCAATTTGTTCATAATACAGCACTAAAATGACATGGTTTTTTTCTGTTATTTATGTATCTATGTAATAGGATGGGAGGTTCACAAGGTTTTTGTTCCGTGTTCCGTTTCAGCTTTCTTTTGTCAATTACTGTACCAAATCTTGTCTGTTGAGGTTCTCATAGCTGTGTCATTTCAGCTTTTGAGATAATCATGGCAATGCTGAAGTCAGAATTCAGATTTTGTGTCTCAAAACACATGCTTTCAAGTGCCCAGAGACAGTGGTATGTAGGGCTTATGTTTCTGCCCAGCAGCGACTGTAGCCTGCAACTCAAAGACTTGGTTCTGGATTGTCCCCTGTTTCAGTTTGGGCATTTGTAGCTCTCAGTGCACTATAAAAGATAACTGACTGATGTTTTCCTTGTTGATAAGTTTTAGGGATGGGGACTGGCAGCTGGTGGCTCTGTGAAGAAAGGACCCGTAACCAAATGGACCCATGGGATATAGGCACTTCATCAGAATTCAATATTATAGTGACAAGTACCTTAGAAGTGAGATCTAAAGATTAGATAATAGGGCAAATGGAAGCCCCAGTTTCCAAGTGTGATTTGCTGTCAGTAATGGTGTTGTGGGCATGAATGTTTTGAGCAATGTGTACGTCACTGACGGGAAAGGCTCGAGAAGAGGGTGCAACCTCTCCGCTTCTTATCTTGGTTTGGCATTTTATTAGATGCTAGGATCAGTTTAGTCCCTGTTGTTTCTGCAAACAATGTGAGGCTCTTGCCTCGGACTGCTTTACAAAGGGTTGGCCCCTCTCAAGCGCTACCAACAGGAGATCTGTAGTTGCCCTTGCAGCCTGTTTGCCAACTGAGAGTTACCACCCAATCACTGTTGTCTTCGCCTCGGTAGGTCTTTGAGATTGGTAACGGTTGCTATTTTCCCTGTACCTTCTTGGTGCTCTTCCTGTTCCCTCTTCAGCTGATACTCCTAGATATCCCTCTCCTGTTCCTGATAGTTTGGAAGGCTTGGTCCTGGGGGCTTGTCCTGCCTCTCCAGCATTCCCCTTGCCTGGTGCTGCCCTGCTGCAGCCTTGGTCCCCGGGGGCTTGTGTGTCCTGCCTCTCCAGCGTTTGCCTTGCCTGGTGCAGCATTCAAGCGACACCTTAATAAAAAGCTTTCCTCCCTTATCTCCTCTCCGCTGCTGTGCCACTGGGCTGGGGATCGGGTTCCCATCTCTTTCACACGAACACCTGGTCATAAAACACTGGGTTTGTTTTTAACCTCAAACCAGGGAGCTTTAATTAAAGAGACAGTGACCTCTTTTATGAGTTTGCTCGCATAGGGTTTCAGGGCTATTGTCACATACAGCTCACATAACAGAGCACCATTGCACAAAGCTCCATTTACACATCCTTCCCCAGCTTTTTTCCTCTCCTCTTTTTGTTTTCCAAACGCAGAAGGAGGTTGTTTTCTTGTTTACCCCTAGGCAAAGTTGTCTCTCATGTTAGTAGCCTATAGCTAACAGCGTCTTTGAAGAGAACCTACCTTCCTTACTAACAACACATAGATGTCACTAGACTTGGAGAAATGTTATTCTTTAATCTATGCAGGAGATCATCTTCCTCTCCCTAAATTTGCTGGATATGAATGATTAGCTAAAGTGGATCTCATCCTCTGCTCTGTTCTCCTTAGTTAGTTTTCATAGCTGTATAATGGAATTTGTGTGTTTCTTACGACAGACACTTCTCAGGATTCACTGTTGTATTTACCTGTATTTGTTAATTTTCAGGTGCAATAAGTAGTTGGTAGCAAGAAATAGGTTTTTTTTTTAATATATACTCAGGAATACTATGTGCAAGGACAGGCAGCAAAACCTGTCCACGGTTTTACACAGAATAGTTTACACGTAATTTACACACAATGTCACAAATAGAGGCATGTATTCCCATGCATATACATTCAAAGATGCACAAACAGAAAGACACCTAGGTGCATGTATGCTGACCAGAACTTATTCGGGGTATGCAGACTTGTGAAAAAGGCACTCATGCACAGAAGAGACACAGCTGGGACACAGAGACAAGCAGCTACATAATTGGTGGAAGACAGAATCAAAAAAAAAAAGCCCATGTGGAAGAGTGTAGGTGGCCCCAGAGAATGCCCTGTACATGGACCTTCAGAAGCAGGTACAAGGATAAGTCTGCAGGAAAACATATGTAGAAACTTACTGTGGACACACACAGCATGTTCAGGTGCTGGAACCTCCACTGAACTGTGCAAGGTCTTTGCTTTCAATGATGTTGCTTTCAGTAAAACTTCCTAATATAAAAAAAATTACATGGTTTAGCTGCAAAATCTGTAGATTTGAGGCATGTGCTCTTACATGTACCAATATCTACATATATGTTGATGAAAATACAGATTATTATTTTTTTCCTTCATATATTAGTACTGATTTGCCTAGACACAAGTATGCCACACACACGGACTCTCAGACACACACAGATATACCCACGTCTATGTTCATTGAGAGAGACTCACTCAATATCTGTGTATGTGTGTGTTGGGAGAGGGTCATAACCTCCTCCATTCTTCTCCTGAAGGGGTTTGGATAATGAAGGGAAAAGAAATGAGGCCTGGGGCTAATTTGTAGTGGCATTTCCTGGCCTCTCTTCTGCCAATGAAGCTCCGTTTCATCTTTAGCCTTATCAATTCTGCAGTCATGTGGCTTTCCGCTTGGACGCCTCTGTCTCTTCACCCTCCTCCCCAATCTCCGATGCTAATGGAAACTTCGTTAATGCCATTAATCTGCTGACCGGGACAAGTCAAAAACATATCCACACAATCCGAGCCAGGGCTGCAAGTGTCCTGAGGCTGCCAAACAGAGGCACCCCCTGTGTTCATTGCATTCCTGAAAGAACTTTGTATTGATTTATTTCTTTCTTTCCTTCTCTGCTTTCTTCCTTGACAACATTGCATCCTTCTGAACAGGCACCAAGTAGATGGCCTTTTCTTCCTGAACCCTCGTGAGGATATTTCTGCAAGAATCCTCTCCCTACCCTTTCCTGAGTTGCGGTGCTAGCGCCTTCTTTCAGTGCCCCCTCATGGAAGCCTTTTTTTTTTATTCTTATGCTGTCTTTGGTGACAGACTTGCTAGTGATATTTTTTCCTCTTGTCTAGTAGAATTTCATAGCTAACCAAATGTGAGAACCTTCCTGAACTGAACTGGGCTAAAATAAAAAAAAAGGCATTTCACTCTACCTTGATACTAGCTGATGGGATACAGAAAAGTGTTTCATTACCCAAGTACTGTTATTTATTAATTGTGCAGTTGTCGTCAGTTCTGTACTTGAAGGGCTGTGGTGTTGGGATGCCCTGTCCTCTGAAATGTTCTGAGCTCCCCTAAATCACTTTTGGGGAGTGAGGACATACCACTGCTTTGCATGTTACTGGTATGCCGGGTTTTGTAATTCTCCACAATTGCCTTCTGTCACCATTGAGTATCATTTTTGGTAAGGTATCATTCTCCTAGACTATGGCTTCAATTCTCCCTGCCAGAGCAGCACACCTGCAGAAACTTGCAGCTCTGAGCGATGACTCACCGTCTTCTTGTCCAGTGGCTGAGCATGTGGAAGTTCCACATGTCAGGATTACGCTGGCTGAGGTCTCACTGAGAAAAGAAAATAGACTGTTTGATACTTGTTTTAGGAGAAATTTTCCGTGATAATAAGAGTTCATAGCCAGCTCTTGAGAATGTCAGGATGTTGAGTGATCAGCATTTGATCTAGGAATCTTTGTATACATAAATGAAATAGTGACAGTGGAGAAGGAAAAGACAGCTAGGAAAGGCATGCCGTCAGAGTTGTGACATACGGATATGTTTAGAAAAAAAAGCATGAAATTGATGAAAACAAGGAGAGAAGTTGGCAGTTCAGCATGAGCTTTGATGATGTCAGGCTAAATCTGGAATGATATGGGCTATGACAGAAGGCCGAGCCTTAGTTGCCACCTTCACCCAGACATCACAGTAAAAAGGGATTGTTTTACAAGGAGAGAAGACAAAGAAGTTTCAAGTTCTTCAGTCCTGGCAGGGGTTGAAGTCAAAAGTTCATCCTCATGTAGGTTTGGGGACAGAGAATGTATGTCACTTCCCACCAGCCAGGAGATGCTCCACTGAACAGACCATCTTCCTCCTCCAGCCAGTTTTAGGATGAGACGTACTTTATTCATCTTCAGGGAAGATGAATGCATTGCACTGTCAGATATAGAAGGATTCACGCTGATTGGTACCATCCTTGTTTTTTGGGGCATCACTGAATGAGAAGGGAGGGGGAAAAAAAAGAATAATGTGTGTTACATCTTGCTATAAAAGAGAAAAGCCTGCTGGGAAACTCGGTGCCCCAAAATTCCCAGTTAGATGAGTGGGACAGTATCTGTAAACCTAAGACCAGTACCTGCTGGGGCACTTTCAAAGTTCCAGTGAGAGAACTAAAATACTTGTAGCCTTAGCAAGTGTCAGGGCAGTTAACAGCGCATACAAGAACACTCATTTTGGTTCAGCTGTTAAGTTTGCCTTCCTTTCCTCATATCCTGTGACTGGGGATTTGAAATGGAGAAGTGCTTGGGGGAAAAAATTAAAATGCTCATAGTGAAGAGAAGTCTAGTGCCCTGGGAGATGCTGGTAGGAGATTTTTGGCATCTTTTTAGAGCATGCCTTAAGGAAGCTACCAGTACTTAGGTGAATTTCTTATCTGGCAGAGCACAGCAATAATACACAGCCTGTGATGCTGCAGTAGTTATCATGTGCTAATCCTGGAGTCTGTGCCATGTGTAAGGGGGAATGATTGTGCCACACAGTTCTGTTGTAGATCCATTACTACGAAAAAGATCTTCAAAGCAGTGAGTAGTTTGTGTGCACCAAGCTGCTCCATTCCAGGGGCACCTTAATATAGAAGCAGAAGCACCAGACAGCTAAGCCCTATCTTAGACAGAACATTGTCCTATCCAGTGACCTGCACAAGTCATTTAATCTCTTTGTCTGCCTAGACTTTTCCTGTTTCAGTCATATCACAAACTTCTTGAGTAAGAAGTGTTTCTTTCTATGTGTGCATCCAGTAAAGGAGATGGTCCTCATCTTGGCTAAAGTCTCTCAATACTACAGTAGTATAACAACTTATGCCTCCATATGGCAGGAGCTGTGCATTAGACTGAGAAGTACAAGGTGCTTTGGGCTTCTGACTGGTGCCAAAAATTAATTCAGCAAAGCCTGCATTAGCTACTTTGGGTAGTGGGAGCATCCCAGCTGCGACAGCGTAGAGCCTGTCGAGGTTAAATTTGGATCATGTCATGATGCAGTCTTCATGCTGGGAAAGAAATTTAAAATGTCAATGCTGGATGTCTTTGGAAAATTCCTATTTAAATGCCACTGGTATGCACAAAACTTCTGCCCACTGGTTGGTATGCTCTGACCCATCTTTTGCTCTGTCTTTTCTAACTGCTAGCCTTGTAGGAGCTGTCATACTGCTTTGCAGGTTCTGCCCAGCTTCCATTTTGCTATGGAAAATGTTCCAAAAGAGGTGGTGAATGCAGTTTTTCAGTCCAACAGTCTTTTGTTGCAGTCATGATGCTCTAAAGATATGCAGTAGATAAAATCTGTAGGTTGAAATAACATCGATGTATCCATTGGTTTAAAAACCAGGCTTTTCCTACCTTGTCCTGTTTTCTTTACTGCAAGATTTTTTTTGTGTTGGAATGAAGTCCGTGGGGTGATACTCAGGCAATGTAGTGCTTGTTTCTGGTTCTGTTACAAATGTGCACTTTGATCATGAGAAGACATACTCTGTCTTTGCATTACCCAAAAGTAAAGTGAGGAAGATGACAATTCCTTCTTGCATTCTTTCCTGTCTTGTCTAACGTAAACTTGCCCAGCACAGTGTCCCTTTCTAGTCAGTGTTCCACAGCCTGGGTGGATGAGCTGCTCTTGTCTTGGTTAGGCTTTTTTGTGCAGGCTGTGTGGCCTTCTGGGTTTAGATCCGAAGGCTGGAAACCCACCCGTATCCTAACATCTCTTCAGTTTATCTTTTAACTGCATACATGTGGTACTCGGTGCGTTGTGATGGTGGTATGCCTCTGTACCACTAAGGGATAAACAAAACGTAGTGTTGTAGTGCGCTCTCCTTTCTGTTTACCTTTATAGTACTACTATCTTTGCATTCCTCTTAATATAAATTTGACTTCATTCTACTGGTAAGTCTCCTGTAAGTGATCCTTAAGCTTTCCTGGGGGGAAAACACAATATTTTGATGAGTACAGCTGTTTCTGGTGATAACTGCAGCAGAAAGCTGAAGGCTTTGTTGCTCTAAACTCAACAATGATGTAACAAAATCTGGGGAGTGGCCTTGCCTGGAAACATTTGGGCCTACCAGTTCATGGCAAGTGAAAATTGATGTAATTCATCACAAAATATAGCACATTTTTTGATGCAGAGGGCAGAGAATTAGAAATTCTCACAAACACAAATGAATCTCTTTTAAAATCCTTGCAGTCAGCAAGGGAAGAAACTTCTTTGCTTTAATGGAAGCACAATAAAAAGTAATACTTGCAGAGTTTATTTAATTCAAAGATGCCAGGCTCATTAGACAACCGATGATAGAACATGACTTTGCCTCTGGTTAGTATGTAAGAGTCATGTTTACTACTTTCGAAACACAGTCATTTCTAGGATAGATGTTGTAGATGTTTAACTAAAAAAATCCCCACAAGCCATGGGGGGCAAATTAGGATAGGAAAAATAGAAGTGCTACAACAGAGGGAAAGAGTCATCGTCCTTACAACCCTTGCAAAAAGAAGTGTCTTGTAAGCTTTGCAACAAAAATGTTGCAAGAACCTCTGGTTTACAGTCTTAGTGGAAAGTCTGTGAGTCCTGCAGGGGGGTGCCTCCTACCACGGAGCAGAGACACCAGCTTTAGCATCACTGCTGTACAGGGTACAGCTCATTGGAGGACTGCGAAGCAGTGAGCCAGCCAGTCTCCCTTCACTTTGGAGAACTGACAGGATCACAGCACAAATGATTCCAAACCACTCTGCTTGGCTTGTAGGTGTTTAAATGGGGGCAAAATCCTCCCAGAAAGGTAAAAGGTGAATGCCATTGACTTGAAAGGCAACACGTTTATTCTTTCTTTTTGCAGTAGGTGCAAAGGAGTGACTGCCCTCTTTTCTGTGAACTTGCAAAAGCTGTTTAGTTTTGTGACAGAAAACTGGCCAAATCAGGTACTGGGTGTTTAAAACTGCAGTAGAAATCTTTACCCTGAAAAGCCTATAGGCCAAACTGTTGGTTTTGCATCTGATTCATGAAGCCATGGTAGGCTATCTGCACCTACTCCTTGGTATCCCCTTCAACTGCTGCGTTCGCCAGCTCATCACTTGTTGTGTCTGTGCAGGAATGTAAGGTTAAAGTTTGAGAGCTGTCAATCTATTAGTCCAAATTCTTGGGAGCGCCTAATGTAAACAGGCAAAGGAGGCGCTGTTAAATGCGTTTTACAGTGTGTATATGTGTCCTGGTTAGATCACAATTCATGGTTGATTTTTCTGTTTCACACATGAACTCATCCACTCAGTGAAACTTCAACTGATATCCTCTTCAGAGGCACGTATCTTTTGTGTATGGGCCTGAAGAGAGTTTATGAAAAGAAATGTTTCTTTGCAGTACTGAAAGAAAAGCAGTAAGAGAAGCTGGAGGTTGGTACTGTAGCAACTGCTGCTCTAGGGTACTGTTCTGGGCTTCAGTGTTAACAAGGAACACGCTTGTGTCTCTATTTTGAGGGGTTTTTTGTTTGTTACATCTTATACCACAGCTGAGGGGATGGCACATTCTCTATTCTGCTAAACTCCGTCTAGCCTGAGTTGCTGAAATCGCTGTGGTTTGTAGTTTGTTTGCCTATATGAAATAAATGTGCTGGTTTTATCCAATTTCCTCAGCCCTGTGGGTGACAACAGTGGTAATTTGTTTATTTCAGGTTCTTCTGAAGTGGGGTCATGAAGCTGGGTTTTTCTATTGCTTCTCTTTTATTTTATGATCTCTTCAGAGGAGGATCAGGACTTGGGATAAAGTCCTAAGACTCCCCTCAATGGAGGGGACATTTCCAGAGTTCCAGCCTGACCTTAAATCCACACAGGGAACAGCTACCAGACACTTTGTGATGTGAGTCTGGGCTCCACTTTTCATCTGACAGAGCAGCAGTTTAGGAATCAGCACTCTGTTTGCCCTACTTACCCCGGCACTAGCTTCTAACACAGGAAAGCTGTTGGCACAGGCACCAGACTGTCACTTTTGTGCCCGAGGAAGGAAAGAGAGGAGTCCTCACCCCATCTTCCTTTTCAGACAGTCTCCAGGAGTTTTGGAAGGAGCTTTTTACAAACCCTCTCCTATTGTTGGCCAGGAGACAAAGGACGGAGGAGCTGGATTTAAGCATAATGACGTGAGCTCCTCCATGCAGAAAAACCCAGCTGAGAGACCCCCCCTGCTCCACACACACACAAAAAAAGGAAGAAAGGGGGAGAAAATCTTTGAAAATAACTAATTAAAGTTGTTTTAGCCTCTCTCTCTCCCCTCCAAGGGCGCCTAATCTCACAGGGGGCAGAGGGGGAGAGAGGCAAGAGGAACAATGAGAACCATCCCCCCCTTCTCTACACCCTACCTCCTGGTCTCTGAGGTTTTAAAACAAGAGGCCACTTTAAGTTAATGAGCTATCAGCTGACTGGGAGAAGTCTCTAATGAAGCCTGATGTTCACACATTCCCCGGCTTGCTGAATAGGCCTCTGCCAACCCCATAACTGTCAGAAAGTTTCATTCATAAAATCCGCATGCTGGGGGTAGCGGTGATGGGGGCAGGGAGGGAGCTGGGTGGAGATGGCAGCGGGGGAGTGTGGGGTGGAGGTCTCCATATGAAGCAGTCGGCTTCAGAGGCCAAATGGGAACATGCACGGCTGGGACTGGCAGACTGGAGGATCCCAGGGACCCGACTCCTCTCTCCATTGTCTGGCTAGTAATTAGGAAGATCCTCCAAATGGTTCTGGAGGACATTGAAGTCTGTGGGGATAATTAGTGAAGATTTGGAGGATGTTCCAGCTGTGGTGTCACCAGCTTTGCTAGGGCCACAGGGACAGGTGATGGTGGGATGAAGCCTAGGAATCATTCTGGGGCTTTGCTGTGTGGGCCATGCTTTGCTGAGACTCATGTCTCCTGGCAGGATTTTAGGAGCTGGGTCAGTGGGGGAAGGAGGGCAGGAACAGAGGGAAAAATCTGGAGGAAAAGGTATTACACTGAGGGAGGAAGGAAGGAAAAGTCATGTTAAAGTAAACATAAATAAACTTAGTGGTGGTGAGGTGTGTTGGACCTAATTCTCCTTGGATAGCGCACGTGCTTTTGGAAAGAGCAAAGAGGAAGGATGCAGATACAGGGTTAAAAACTGCTTTCCTCCAAGGCCTGGACTATGGTTTGAACAGTGAATCAGCATTGTAATCAACAGTAATCAAAGACCACTGTATTCTTGTGGCCTGCAAGTTTTGACATAAGACATTTCCAGGTCTTACCTGAAGTTCTGAGTAGCAATGCCAAGCCTAGATTTCTTTTGGGAGTTGTTAGATCTAATGGTCTGAGCACAGGAATAAGATCTTAGAGCACTGGACTCCCTCTCTCTCACTTTGAAACTTGTTTCTCTGGTGTATTTGTTTAATCAGTTACAAAAAAACTTAAGGCTATACAACTCAAGGCAGGAAATGTACTGAAGATGATGCTCCACCCCGCTTCGGTCCCTTCCCAATCCCCAAGTTAGTGTGCTGCAGCAGAACCAGGCATAATTAAGTGTCGCTTAAATTTCAGTTGTGCCAAAAGGCACAGTTAAATGAGAGACAGTCTCTGCCTTGGGGAGCTTACAGTGTAAATACACGATTCAGATTGAGTGGGGAAAAACCCACTTAAGAGTCTCATTCAGAAACCACTGAAATAATAGCAGGATGTCTGTTAGCTCTGATGAGCTTTGAAACATGATCATCGGCCTATATTACAGAGTGTGTTTGAATCCAGGGCTCTGAAGTCGCACCCTATCCAGGACGTAACTACTAGGTCAATTTTGTTCATACGTTTCTTGTATAAAAAGAAAAGGATGGGCGTTGCAAACCATATTGAGAAATCAGTGGTGTGTCACTATTTTTGACACACAGGACAGCCTGTGCAGGGGGCATAGGTGGCGTTAATAGCATTGGATTCTGTGGAAAGATGAGTATGTTGGGAAAGCAGGTGCCTTCGGAGGTTTCTACGGACTGGAGCACTAAAATGAGTCATGAGTCAATGCCATCATATTTCATTCAATAAAACCTCTAGCTTCTCATTTGTTTTGTGCTATCATTTGAAACTTCATTGTAGGAGTTGCTGGGGTGAAGGGAGGGCAGACTCACAGAAGAGGAGAAATCCAACGAATAGCTAGCTGTTTATACAGTACGTAGCGGATAATGGACACTACATCAGGTCATCTCGCCTCCTCCATGTGCTGAGCAAGGAGCATCTTGGGAATGAAGGCATGTTCCGCTCCGCCCATATCTTGCTGAACGTGTGAGTTGGGCCTGAAGCTGTCTGTTTTTGTTGTGGTGATGCCATTCACTGGATTAGTTGCTGACTAGCTCTCCAGCTTGGCTTTTCTCCTGCTCTGACTTTTCTTGTGCTGGTTCAGGAACGCAGCACTAACCAGATCTACTTCAGGTGAAGTCTGGATGGTCTCTACGTGTGTTGGTTTTGATTATTTTATTTGTTATTTAGCTCTCTGTCACTATTTCCTATCATCAGTACTTCTTTGGTGGCTGGTGTACAAATTGCTGACAGAGAAGAGGCAAAATCAATATCATTAGATCTCTGCTCATGCCAACTTTGGCCCCTTCAGCACTGGCTTGCCTCTCTTGGTAGTACCGTTGCTCACCTCCAGCATTCCCTTGCTCTCAATTATTAGTCTCTTTCCCCCTCAGCACTATGTTGCTTTTGCTGGTATTAAGTTTTTCTGGCAAATCCCATAACAATTTTGTGGAGTGCTGGTTTTCTGTAACTGCTGCTTATATTTATTTAGCAGCTGAAGGATGGCTGTGCTCTCTGTGGTTGAAGGGCCCTCCTGCATACTTTAGACTCACTTGGATGCTCTCAGCCTTATCTAAGGGCTCTCCAGCAAGGAGCCACCAACACGACTCTCAGGAAGTTAGGGAAACATCTGCTGAAGGGTTTGTTCCAATCAAGTCAGAGACTTGCTCACAAATTGGTAAAGGAGGAGGGGAGCAAGCAGACAGTGAGCAGGTCCAGATGCAGGATAACCTCCGCACCTTGTGCTGCATCATGGGTTGTGTTTCCTCTGTACATGAGCCAAGAGGGACCACTTGCTTTACCAGCCTCTCATATGAGCACTCAACCGACACAAGAGGCTCTGCTCCTTTCCCCTTGGGGGGATGCTGGAGGCAAGAGCTCTCAAGGGCTAAAGAAAACAAAACAATGTTTGCTTAGCTGGAGAGCAGAGTGTGCCCTGCGTAAATTGTACCAGGACCTGAAAGTGCTTCAGAAATGAAGTGCCCCTGAAATTGGCTCCACAAGATAAATGTAAGTCAGGATGATGCCATTTCCTCAGCTGATGGGGTGTCTCATTGGCTCGTTTAAGGGTCAGATTTTGGCTACTCTGGGCCTTGGCTCCAGGAAAAATGACACAAAGTTTTCCCAAGGAAGATGAGTTTCTCCCGTGGTTCTGCCAGTCCTGCACCTTGCGGACAGCCAACGAAAGGTTAACTGTGAGTCCTGTGAGAATAGGACAAGGGCTCTACTTGTGGGAAGGAGAAAAAGGAAAAGTGTTCTGAGAGCTCTCTGTTGGCATGATGCCGCAACCCCTGGATGAAGGAGGGGGTTCAGATACATTCTTTGCTCCAAGTGGCCAGATTCAAAGGTTTGGTGGAGTGAAAGGTACTTGCTGAGTCCTGGGATGTGTTTCAGGTGGGATAGAGAATAATCCATGTTTCTGTGGCCCCTCAGTGTGTGTTACAGATTTTTTTTCTTTTTTTCTGGATTTGACCCATGAAGAATACAGGACCCATTTCTGACTCTAAGTATCCTTGGTTCAGGATAGAGGATGTTCAGAGGTGTGCAGGCTGAGCTGGCATGTTTCCACTGTGGTTACTGAAGATGTAGTACCCAGCCTCACATGTCTTTTGTATTCTGCAGAAACCAAAATGATGAAAATACGACGTTCCTAGTACGGTAGGATCAAAAGACTGCTTCTTGTCACATAAAGACCTCCTGTAGCTTCTGTTTCTGTGACTGGATGACTGCCTGCAATTAATTATCTATGTACACAGAAGCGTCTCATCATACACAGGTGGATTTCATTTCCAGCATATACAGCTCATTGCAGCACTCAGTTCCCAGACCTCTTTCCCCTGTATAGGCATCTTGGTGATGCTATAGATTTATAGGAGTGACTTATTTCTCACCATATATGTTTTTTCAGATGAACTTGAAATGTATCCATGCTGGCTGTTGATTATTGGCATCCTGAGTTATTAATGATCCTTACAGAAATGGGGATGTCAGACTAAGCGGTTCTCCGTTTGTGGTCTCCTTCCTCCATGATAGTAGACCTGATACTACACTAGAAGCTCAGTTCTGTCATGTAGGAAGGCATGTTATTGCACCTCAGCATTAAATCAGTCATCTGATGTTTCCAGCAATTCTATTTGCTGTGTGGGGATGTCATAAAAATGATTAGGCTGAAAAAAACCCCCAAACCTCTCCTCTATCCAAGCCTTTTTTGTGTATTTTTGAAGCCTGTGGTGGATTTTCTGGACTCATGACATGAGTTTTTATTATGTGGCGCATTAGAGCCCTTGTGAAAAATAAAACATGTGATGTGGAAAGTGTCTAGTAAAGAGTGACTCAGGAAAAGGAAAACAAACCCCTTCATTCTAACGGAAGAACAGTCTGTGTGAAAGTAGCTTGGTACTTAATTGGAAATTGCAGTCAGTCTGCAGATGAACAGCCTTGCTGGCATCTGCAGGTGGGTGTTTTGCTTATGCTTTACAGTTCTCTTTCCTGCCTGTGCTTGTGAATGTGTTCTGCCTGTCAGCTCAGAGATGTAGAGATGGCTGCGATTTGTGGCTGTTCTTATTCCAGAAGTATCAGCAGTTCCCAATATCACATAAATGAGTGTTGTAAAAGTGTGTTAGTAAGAAACAGACCCTGCAAAAATAGCTTACAGTCCAAATGGGTGTGACGGCCCTTGTTTTAGAGATGGAGAGAGCCTTTAGAGGTCATTAGAGATCAAGTGATGTGACCAAGATCATGCGGGGCCTTTCGCACTCTAAATTATATCTGGGACTTCGGCCTCGCAGATTCAGAGCTCACAACAGCATTTTAATGGAGAATTTTTAGGAGATGCACTGACATACATTCATTCAAGGTAAACGTGATCTGCCATCTTGGGCCCAACTCCAGATTTGCTTTCATCAAGTCTAATTATGATAATGGTTCATTTAACCTCTCTGCCTCCTCCTAACTTCCGCTTTAAAGCAAAGGCACTGGCTGAGAAACCTTGGACTGCACAGTTCCATTTTTAGCTCTGCCTGACTCATTTAATGATTTGGTCAGGTCAGTTTGTCCTTGACTCAGTTTCCCCACTGTCAAAATGGGACTAATAACACTGTCCTGCTTTTTGAGGAAGGGTTATGAAGATAAATTAGTTTTGGCTGGGGAAGAGTCTTGCAGGGCTAGCAGAATTGGAAGGAGACGAGCGTGCTCTCTGTTGCAAGTATTATCTATCACTTACGTTTCTCACGGCCCTCCTTGACTTTTACTAACTATGTGTTCTTCCTCCTCTTGCAAATCACGAACCTGTATATTGATCAGCAATATCCCTTGTGCAGACTGCAGGGCCATCTCTCCATCAACTTCTTCACCCTCTCAGCGGCAGATGGTTTTACAGTTGTGAGAGCAAAACCCTGGCCCCAGCAATGTCAACAAAGCCAGGACCTCATCCCTGGTTTTCCACCACACGAGTGCTTCCTCTTCTGTACAAAGGCTGGCTATGGGGGTTGTGTGTGTGTGTTACTGCTGTCTTTTTCTAGGGCTCCTCTAAGGAAGAACAATCCCCTCCAAAAAATGCAAGATGGCAAACCGATGAGGAGTGAAGGGATGGTTGGAGAGGGAAAAGCCAGCCCCACAACAACCTGACTTCTTCTAGAGAGGGTTAAGTACTAAATGCCTCTTACTGGGTCACTTAATGATGGATGGTAGTTAGTGGGGGTGGGGTAAAGCTGACTTCCAGCCCTGCATCACTAAACCGTTCATTAGGAAAAACACACACAATGGAAAATGGCAGAGGGGCTCAAGTGTCCAATTTCTCTCTTGAACTCTCTGAACAGGAGGCTCCAGTCAGGGGAATCCCTGCCACCCTTTCTCCCCCTCCTTCCCTGGCAGTTTCTTTATTAATTAACGGAGTTGGCTGGGGACGGAAACGGAGGACAATAATCAACATAGATGGGTCTGCAGACCTATTTTTAATAATGTGCTTTGCATCTGTCCTAATTGGTATGGAAACAGTGACCTGATTGGAACGACCGGGAGCCTCTTGGGGCCTTTCTTTCTTCCTTTCTCTCCCTCTGTTTTCTTTTTTGTTTGGTTGAAGTTTGACTTGGTGGGAGTGGAGGGGCCAGCGGGTAAGAAATATAAAACCTAACCTTAGGGGCTGTTCACAGGCCGGGGAGCGGAGAGGGGTGACGTACTGGGGAGCGCACGGGATGTGGGGGCAGGGAGGCCTGGATTGTAAAGCCGGGTGTAAATGCCTCCAGGGCACAGAATCTGGCTGCCCCGAGGAGTGGAGGGAGTGTGGGAAGGAAGGGGCAGCAGTTCTGCTGGCTTAGCTCGATGATGAGGAATGTGGTGGCTTTTCTGGGTGAGCCGAAAAGCAGTACTGCTTCAGGGACAAGAGTAGCACCCCAAGAGCCAGCTGATGGCTGGTCCCTACCCTGCTGTGTAACAAGTGTGCGTGCAGTGACAGGCAGACCCTGTCTGGAAGAGATTTTAACCCAAAATAGGCAGCGGGGGAGAATGGCCAATGTAAAGTCAGAAGGTGCCTTAGGAGCAACGTCTGGCCCAGAACCCTGGCTCCCTCAGTGCAGCGTGAGCTACTTACCTACCTACCAGACCACGGGTGCAGCTGACCTAATGGCTTAGAGACCTCACTGGGGAGCCCGGAGCAAATGTGTGTGCCAACACACGCACGGGGACCATGCTTATAGGGGGAGAAGGAAGAAAACTCTGGATATAATTGTGATACGCTCTGTAATGCTGTAGTAGTTGCCTGTTGCAGCCGGGACATTCTTAGCGTTTGCATGTTCATGCAGGGTGTTTGTTGGGGTGGGATCACAGAGGCCAAGCACAGCTGAGCGTGAGTGGCGACATGGCCTCGTGTTCTCCCCGTGTAGATGCGCTGTCTGTCTTGTGGCTGCCTGAGGAAGCTGTTGAAGGACCTGCTTTCGTCTTTAAATAGCTAGCAGCAGGCTCCTGCAGGCTGTGCTCTCTTTGTCCAGGCTGCCTTCCAGTGTCTTCACATTCTTTGGGAAGTTGCTCATGAGCCTTGAGTGTTTGGGAGAACGCCTTTCTCCATACATCCAGAGTCTCCTGCAGAGCAGTATTGCACGGGAACTGGGAACCTGTCATCATGGGGAGGGCTGAACTCGTGTCCCCAGGCTGAGGAACTTGTCACCCCGGTGGGTACCATGCTGAGTGTCCTTGCGTCACAGTCTCAGTGCCATATTACTGCCTTGCAGCTATACGTTCTGTCAGAAGCTTACGTGTACGCACACCGTCAAACAATGAGGTGAAAAAACAAGCCCAAAGACTGAAATTATGATGAAATAAAAGTGATTTTCATGTAAGCTAGGAAGAAAAATGGACAATATTTAAAGTAAAGCAAAATGCTTGGGTGGATGGTTGGATAGAAGGATTGGCTCACACAGCTGCATTTGTGTCTGCCCCAGAAGTGGCTCAAGCGTTTCTAAGTCTGGCCATTTTGAGTACCACAGCAATTATTTTTTTTTTCCAGCTCCTAGAATGCAGCATTCTACATAAGAATCTTAGCTTTCTCTTGAGGAAGCTTTCAGTGTAGAACTTGAAGAAATGGTCCCATTGCCCTCAAAAGGATCAGAAGCAGAGGCTGAAAACAAGATCTCCCAAATGTATCGTGTTTAATAATAATAAATTTCTGGTGCATTTCCCCCCATCTCCGTTTTCCAGGGCCTTGCTCATTAATTTGGGCTATTTCAGCAGCCATGGCGACACTGCTGAATTCAGGCTGTGTTTATGGATTGCAAGCCTGGGCAACTGCGGTGCATATAACTCTGCTTAGAAAGAGGAAGGAAATAAAGAAAGAATGGAAGCGTAGAGGGAGCAGGCAGTGAGCTCCTGCCGCTGTGATGTGTGAGGAGTTGGCCAGGCCCCATGTAAATCAAGGACAAAGTTGACTAATTTCCTGGGTCGGTCATGGTGAAAATATCACATTTCATGGTTTGTTGCCGATTCATAGAAAAATCCTATTAAAACTGGGCAGATTACTTATACAATTTAAACAAATGATGATCAAAGATTATAACATGTTCTGTGAAGAATGAAAAGGAATAGAAATGAACGTGCGTCTGGTGAAATGGGGCCAGGCGGGGGTTTGCATGCAAACTCGCCGGTTTAGCACTGCAAGAATAAGGGGGGGCCGGGGGCGGTGCGGACAATTTGGGGGATCCTGGCCCTGCTTGACGAGGGCAGCTCGGCGGGGAGTACCGAGCCCTCCCTGGCAGCCGGGAGGGGGAGGAGGGCGCTAGGCTCCGCGCGCGGGCCGGGGGCGGCGGGGAGGGGAGGGCGCGGGCCCGCGGCGGTGCCGGGGCTCGGCGGGCAGCAGGGGGCGCCGCAGGCCGCGTTTTGCGGCGGGAGGCGGGCGGGGGGCGCCGCCGGCCCGCGCCCGGGGAGGCCTCCCGCACGGCGGCTGGGGGGGGGGGGCTGCGCTTCGCGGCTGGGTAGAGCCTCGCGTTCGGCCGGGGTGCCAACTGTCCGCTCGAAGGCTGCAGCTGGGTGCCGAGGGGCCGGTTGCCGTGCGCGGACGGGTGTGGGGAGCTCGGAGCCGTCGCGGCTGGAGGAGTGCTTCTCTCTGCTTAGACGCTGCCCCTGCCCGCTCGTAATCCCGTTACACACCACATCTGGTCCAAGTTGCTGAGGAAGAAACGCCTAACCCCAAACCCAGCAAAGCTTAGGATGCGAGATAAAAGTGAGCCCTAGGTCTCAACAAGACAACGAGGTGTGCGCTCGCAGTAAGCCAGGCTGCTACTGATCCCTGCATGGATCGGTCCTGTAATGCCTCATCGCGGTGAACCGCGCGAAACCTTCGCAGGACCTTCACAAGGCGCGAAATGCTACAGCTGCGCTGAAGAAATACGGAGGTGCAAGCGTATGTTTTTGTGGTAAAGAGAAGTGGGTTTGTGATTGCTCAGGTGGAAGGGGTAAGGAGAAATGCATCTCCGAAGCAAATGATACAAACTTTGGCAATGACTGGGCAGAGCTCCATATTTACACTGGGGGCAGGAAAAAGTGGGTTTGGGATGTTTGGGGTTTTTTAAAGACAGATTTCCATATTTCCCTGTGAAGTTGCCTCAGCAGATAAGGCAGAATTTACTAATTTCTTGTGCACTGCTGAGTATCCTATCCCAAATAGTAAACCCTACTGTAGTGTTGTTCATAGCCCGCATGGCTGGGAAATTAAGCTTAGGTAGTTGAATCTGCTGACATCGCCACTCATTTTTACTACTTTGGGCTAAACATACTGAAGCAGTACACCACTGGAGCTCCTGTCACATTGATTGTTTTGCATACCTTCTTGTCTGAAGTCCTCTGCTGAAGCTTTCCCAAACACTGTTGCCTGACAGAGGAGGCAGTAGTGGCTGCCTGAACATTTGGACAACACACTTCGACCTACTGCTGACTGTTCTTATTTAATCTCTATGGGACTGGCAGAATTCTCTGCTAAGTTTCCTTCTCCTAGCCTATGCTTAGCATCAGTCATAGTGTGGGAATTGAGTTGTATCTGAAAATTAGGGATGGGGTGTATGAATTTACTGATATTGGCTCTTCCCTTTTACTTAGGAAACTGTCTCTGCATGGCTTTCAGCTCCAGATCCAAACCTTAATGCCATCTCTAACACTAAGTTTGTTCAGAGCCCATGTAGTGCTGCTCAGAAATGAAACACAAAATGTTTGACTCTATCAGCCTTTTATTTTATCACTGAGGGCCTGGGAGATAGGACACTGCAGAGCCTCCTGTCCCAAGTCCTAAATGTGAGCTACTAACAGCATCATTTATGGCTAAAGAACCTGTTGATCTCTGAATGTTAACTGTGAAAAATTCAAATCCACTGAGGCAGGCTGCAGTCCTACCAGAGGCTGGACAAAATTCATCAGTAAACCTGACCACACATAACTGTGTGCTAAATCTTAGGTTTAGTCATCACTTTATTCCTGGCACGGGTGATGGCCTAGAAATTCAGTTATGTCCAAAAGTTAATCAGGAGATGTTTAAATATGCTGATACTGATTTTACCACTTATCTTACCTCAAGCAATGATGCCATTCCGGCTCCAGCATTGATCATGGCTCAGTAACCCCATTCTGTCTGACAATTAAAAATGATACATTTTAATCTACTTATCCCTGAGCAGGTTTGGCAGAACTAAGCAACAAAAATTGTTTAGCAGAGCCTCATTCCTGGAATGCTAGGCTAGAGCCTAATTGTAATCCTAACCCTGCCTTGACCTCTGCCCAGACACTTGCCATCAGTGGAAAATTAAGAATAAATATTTGACTGTAGCAACACCAACTTTCATCCAGTTTTCTGAGTCTTAAAGATTTAGACAATTTATTTGCCCCTCTCTTGTTCCAGACTCTATCCCCATCCCTAATCCTACTTTTGACCACAGCTGAGAAACCCGGAATTTGGCATTCTCATCTAGTGGTATCAGACCTTGACTTTCCTCTATGGGTCTGACAGAGATCAATAACGAGTTTAGTTCTTCAGATCCTTCTGTCCCTAATTTTAACTCAAATCCCAAACATAACAGCATTATACACTATACTCTCAATTGTCACCAGTCAGTGTACTTGTGCTAGCCTTATTTTATCTTGCAGAATTCAGCAAATATCTAGCTCTCTGTCCATATCTCTTTAATCCCATTGCTAACAAAAATGCCAGCCTTTACTACAGACCAAACATTCTTCCCTTGCTTCAAAATTAGGAATAAGACGTTTGAGGCTACTGACACCAGAGTGCTGTGTTTGCATGGTCAAGGGAGAGCCTTGCACCTGAGTTATGACCCTCCTTAACCCGAGCTGTCTGACTCACTCTGGTATGGATAATCTGTGTATTCAGTGATTTGCCTGCAGAGAACTGAAAAATCAGTATTGCAAAAGTTAGTGATCTCAGCCCTTGAGTGGTGAATAAATAATGTAATTTCTCTGTACTCAAGGGGAGCGATGCTGATTTATGCCAGCTGATGGATATGGTCTGGCACATACAGGTCTTTGCGACAGAAAGTGCCTAATGCTGTTTTTCTATGAGGGTTAAAGGATCCTTATGCTTTTATACTGGAGGAGCTGAAGAAACAACTGCGACTCTATTTTTTTATTCAGTGTCAAATACAGTGGCATTGGCATGTCTGATCATGACCTGTTCCAGTACTGCTAATTGCATTTGTGACATGCGTGGCCATAGGAGAGAACTTGGGACACTGGAGTTACATTTTACAGAGGACTCCTACTCTCAAATTTTGTGATTAAATGTCATCTATCTTGACAAAATGCCACCTGATGTACATGAAATTTGTAATCATCTTGTTTGGACCAAAATGCTGAACTAAGAAACTGAACTGGACCTTAATTAATTTGTTCAGTTTTGGGGAGTGAAATGCCTTCAGCTTTGTGGTCAAACAAGCAGTCAGGCTTGAGTGGGGGAGGCTGTTGGTCACCAGTGTGTTCTGGATAGGGCAACCCTGCGAGCAGCTGGTGTTACTGGAAGGTAAAGCAAAGGGAAATGCGCGTTAAATTGGAGAATGGGTTGAAGCCACAGATAACTTTTCCTGCTGGATACTATGAATAAGCATCTTCCACCAGTGATGCCGTGGTGTAGCGAAGCAGTCTTCAGAGACTTGCGCTTATGCAGTGCTTAGAGAACATGATAAGGACCTCTCACTTGGTATAGCCAACTCACCACCATGGCTGTTTTGATCCAACGTTTTGTAGTCTTAACATCGTGTTCATTTCACGTTAATGGTGAGTAAAGCTGATTAGCTGCTGTTTTAACCGCAGGTAACTTGTCGTTATTGGCAGGAAACATGTTTCATCTGCATAACAGTTTCATGTGAGCAGTGGGGAACATTTTCTATTAGCGTTTGTTGATGTGAAACGTGTTTCTTAGTGGAATTATGTTTGGGACTGGAAGAGAACTTGATTTTCATCCTTAACTCCAACTAGAAAAACTAAATCACGAAAAGGAACTCTTTGATTCTTTCCCAGCAATGGTATTTTCAGTATTACTTCTAATATGTCCAAAATCAGTCTCTATCTTATTTACTAGCTACAGAAGCTAGAGTCAACCTTCTTAACGCTGCCCAACACATACAAATGCCAACTGTATACACAGGCTGGGGTGAGGGAAGATGAGGACTAGCTCCAGAGAGGCCGTGTTACACAGTGGTCCCTGACTGCTGTGTTCAGGTGGGAGCTTGACCTCTGTAGGGCCCCAGTGGGGAGCTGATGCAGGTACAGGTAAGCAGTGTGTCCTTTCTAATACTGGCAGTGTAACATTCCTCCTCTTCTCTTATATACCCAGTGGTTCTGTTAATACACTTTTTTTTTTTAATTAATTTTTATTCGCCCTCATTATGGTAAACACCTACCAAAGCTCTGTGTAGCCAGGAGCATGAGTTTTGAAAGTGATAGAATAGTTGAAGCTTGCTTTATTAGGAAATGTTTGGCTTCCTTTCTTTGCTCACGCTTTCTAGATTGTGAAGCTTTGTACAGGGCTGTGGGTGTTTTCTAAGAAGCTATGTTTGGGTCAGTATCTTTCCGAAATGCCGTCTGTTGTGTAATAACTGGTAACATTACTATTGTAGTGCCTGTCATTCTAAAGGATCTCAAAGCACATAGTCATCCTGAGTTACGAGAACAAATGCAGTTATATGACTATGTCATCAGTAAATACGGAGAGACTCTGCTTAAGAAATGTAGCCTCTGCCAGATTGGAAGGTGGGAGTTGCTTAAGAGTTTGCATCAGGATTACACAAATGTTTTAGTGAGCAAGCAGAGAGGAATTCCCTATTCGTTATAAATCAGAAAAGGAATTTAGGAAGATAGTTGCCTTGCAACTTAGTGATTCTAAAGAAAAAGTCTTTGCTTGCTCCAAGCTATAAAAATTATATAAGGGCATGGCTTTATTGCTTATTTCACAGAGGTGGCCTCTTGATTCTTGGCAGTCCAGAAGCTGAATTGTTTCCAAGTATTCATTTTTACTGGGGTACCTCCTTGTGCGAAGGGCCTTGCAGTCACAAAACAGTCCCAGAGAGCTTTCAGTCCAAGTGTGACTTGGGGACAAATAGCCTATTTCTGATTTTGCTGACTTAAATCAGAGAAACCACCCACCCTATTCACTGCTGCAAGCCTCACTAACTAGTATTTATTATTCGTATTGCTGGAATGCCAAGGATCCATATTACCTTCAAAGGCATTGCTGTGCTAGGCAACATACGAATGCAGAACAAACAAAAGATGATTCCTTGCTCCGGAGCTGTAGCAGTCTAAGAAAGATTATGACCTGGTCAGATGATTATAATTGACATCAGAGAAGCCAGTGCTTGTGTTTCCAATTGAACTTGATTAAAAAAAAAAAAACAAAAAAACCTCAACAACCCCCCCCCCCCCCAAACCATGCCAAAGCGCTGTTCCACTAGACTTATTTGGAGAGAGGGAAGAGTTAAAGAACAAAAGCACATAAAAAAAATCTAAAATCCTCTTCTCTTCAAATGGTCCCAAGTGTATGGGGAGGAAAGAGGAGAGATGTGAAACAAAGCAAAGAGAATCTGAAGCTCAGACGGCCCGGTTTTTCAGTCATTTTTCCAAGATATGTTTGAGACTCTTTTATGCATTAGCACAGTGTTTGGGAATGAATATTTGTTCAGTGAGATATGACTCTCCCATGGCAGAGCAGTGAAATATAGGATATTTTGCTTGTTGGCAGCAGATTTCTGGCTGTCTACGTTTTTATTAGTGCAGGTTTTTCTATATGAGTATAGCTATTTATCTAGCAAGCAGGGCCAGCAGATAGAAAGTTGAAGAGAGCCAGCACAGTCCTAAGCTATGTCAGTAGATAAAACCCCTTAAGGCGAAATATCTGCAGGAGTGGGCCATGTGCCTGAATGAGAGGAAATGCTGTTACATTTTCCCAGTCACTTCAATATCCTGCAGTTCTTGCACTTCCACAAACCCAATTTAATGCAGCTGATATAATGCCATACCAAGGATGTGTTGTCAGCTGCCAGCGTTTGGTCTTGGATCTTTTAATTCATGAGCGAGAGGATGGAGCTTTCTGGTAGAGGTTGTAACAGGCTGATGACCTTTAGTGTTGTGCCCAGTTATCGCCAGAGCTGGTCAGACAGTTACCCCAAGGGGCTTTGAGTTGCACCAGCATCTGGAGTTTGCTGGCCTGGTCTGACTGCATGGTGACAGCATAAGAACCCGAATAGGCAGCCTGAGTCTTTGGAGTAATAATTTGTGTGTGATTGTTGGGATTAAATTACACATGCTGGGGTGTTCTCTGATGATGGTGGGAATTTCGCTTGAGTATAAACTGGATCAGACCTGTGGGACCTGATCTTTAATTCATAATACTTTGCATGTGTGGCAAATGCTCTTGGAGGTAAGCAGGCCCTTTACTAGAGAGGGAAGCAAAGGCAAAGGTTATCCAGTGAAACGGCAGAGTCAGAAACCAACTGTGGGACCCTCACTTCCAAGTTCATTCCCTGAACTCTTGATGTTTTGCTTGAATAGCTGCTGAAAGCAGAGAAGAAAGGGCAGTCTTTGCTCTAGAGATTCAGAAAGAAACTGTGAGATAAAAGACAACCGGTGATGAAAATAAGACATGGCTTGGGGAGTGTATGGAACTGTCTGCAGTAGCCTTAGCAGCATAGCAAAATGGGACTAAGTTTTTTGAAAATGTCATTCTAACAGACCTTACAGGTGGGAATTTGATGGAGAACAGCGAAACAACCTGGAGGCATTTTTAAGGAGCTGTGTTGGTTCATGAAGGGCAACCCAGGAGGAGGCACAAGGGCACTGATTTGAAGATCCAGCAATTAACAGTGGGTGTGGGAGTCGAGGCAGGTAAGAGGTGGTGCTCTCTTTTCTTGCCCAGAATAAGAGATGTTAAGAGTGTAGGTAGCTGTGAAAGCCATTGAGAGGGAAGATAAGTAGCTTATGAATGCTGTGTTAAAGAAAGAAGCAGTGGTGGAGAGGTACTACGCGGGGGGCAGCTGTGCTAACAGGTAGGCTAGGAAGGCCAACTGTGCAGTAACATAGCAGAAGGACACAGCAAGCTTCCAGGCCAGAGACATGATGGTTATAAAGCTTAGTGGTATGTGGACTGCTTAGTTTTATCTGTCTTGGATCATCTAGGGTCTCTGCTTTGTTTTTAGCTCCTCCTATAATTTGGTATGACCTGAATATGATCTGCATAGTCAAGAGCTTGATACTGCAGCCAAACTACTGTTGAAGTCAACCAGGTCAGGGTTATCTTAAAAGGCCATTCTATAGAAGCACACAATCAAACTCTTTAGTGGGGAGGAGTGAGGAGGCATACTAGTGAGCAAGTAAACATGCAGCATCTCAGGTTCCACTATTTTTTAATATACCACAGTTTTCAAGCAGGTTCTAGCATGTTCCACGCTAGGCGTGGAGCGTAGGGGAAACATGGTTATGCCCAGCCTGGGGATGCACTGGTTTCTGATCAAGTCCGCTGGGGCTACCATCACGTGCAGCAGTAGCAGAACAATAACAATTTGCAAAGTAGTTTGGGATCCCCTGACAGAAACAGTGCAGTAGTACAATTGTACATCTGTATTGCTTTAGTTGATATTTTACACTTATCACCAGCCTTGTTCTCGTTTTCCAAACATTATCCAGCATTCTCCTTAATGCCGGCACAAATACAGAGCTGTTCCTACTAATCCAGACTCGCTCACACACAGTTTGCCCTGTGACTAAAAGTAAAGTTGTTTTGAAGCATACAGAATTTCAGAAAGAAACAGAAATACCAGCCTTTGTATTGTCAGAATGAGATCAAATAAGCACGTGTATGAGTCAAATACATACGTATGGCTGTAGTTAGATGATTTAAAGTATCCTTGCATTTTATAATAGTGTAATCTGTGTGGTTCACTCCATGTTATTAAATAGCAAATAAATAGGCTTCTAGTACAGGAAGGTGGTTTACTTTGTGTTTCGGTACAGTTCTGTTTTCTTCATATTCCCTATTTTAAGGTTTATTTTTGGAACAAGATCTGTATTGTTTAGAAACTCAGACTTGGATTCTTTAAAAAAACATACTTTTTTAAAATATCAGGTTGCTGGTATATATTTATTGGCTCCAATCCTGAAAAGATATATTTTTTTTAATGTGTTTAGTTTGAGTTCAGAATAATTGCCTAGGTGTACAAAATAAAATGCAGAAGTAAATCTGTGCAGACCCAGAGCCCTTACTAATCAATATAACTGTTCTTTTGGACTTGTTTTCCTCATATCTATTTCTAGAGTTGTAAATATGGAGTATTATGGTTTGAAATATCCTGTGTGAATTCTGCAGTAAAAGGATTTCTCTTGTGATGTTAAAATTACTGCAATAATGGCAATTACAGTGTTAATAGACAATTTTTAAAATGACAGCTTTTATTCACATCTAAAGCACTTCTGACATCACCTGATCATTGAAATTCTTTGGGTAGAATAAAACAGCTGTATTCTGGTGCACACCAATACAGAAACAACACAGAAAGTTAACAGCAGGCAATAAAAAACACCAAAGTGAATCATTCCGAGCTACTGAAGTGCTGGCTGACATGGTTTGTGCTGGAGTGTGAAGAATCCAATGCTCCAGCTTCACGACCCTTGTGCAGTGTCCAAGGTCCGTAAAGCCCACAGATGGTCAAGTTTGCCATTGCAGATCAGAGCCCATAGGTTTTGTTGTGGTTATGTGGAATTGAGACTTGCATACTGGAGGCTGGTTTTGTGCTTAAGTCACTCAAAGAAGACTCAGAAGGACTGTTCTGTGACAAGGATAAAAAATGTATTTATCTCATGGCTATTTCATAATATGGGGCACTTTTACTGCCTTGTGTCACGGGGGGTTATGCAGGATTCTCGTTGAAGTTAGCTTGCTGCTAATGTTAAGCACATGTATAAGCTCTTTTTTGAACAGAAATGAGAATAAATATAGCCTTAAATGACTCTTTGGACTTGGAGTGCATAGCACACCTATGTGTGATGGTTACTTCATTGATATTGAAATGTCTCTTGGACAGAAATTCTCAGTGTAACACAAGGTCCAATCCAACGCAGAAGCCAGCAGAAGAATTCTCACTGACACCCTGGGATACCTGAGCCGGTCCTGCGTTGTTATCATAGCATTTGCATTCTTGTTCTCAAACTCGTGTTGAGTTTGGGGTTTGTTTTTTTCTTTTTACACTACATCTTTTCCTGATGTCCTGGTTTTCTCCGTTCTTATTCTAGAAGTTTTTAGTAGTCTTGATAGCCTGTTTCTTGGTTTCTCCTGTAGGTGTCTGAGTCAGGGGGACAGGCTTTATGCACTGCAGTGGGGCTGGTGGCAAGTCTCCTCCTTTCTTGTTTAAGGTTAGAAAGAGAACTTGGTGGTGTAGAGGAAAAACCATGGCTTTGAAAGGTAATTTCATGTCAGAAGGAAGTGAGGATTCTGCTCTCAGCAACCCTAGTGTCTAGTAAAGTCAAGAGGAATTGCTCTTCATTTGTGTAGAGGTCAGAGCCTGATCCTTTACAGTAAGACTTGCCTAGGAAACAGTTTTAACTTCAGCTGTTTCTGAATTGGGAATTTTGTTCTACCTGAAGTGTTTGTACGTGAAGGGATGTGAGTGCCTTCGTTGGAATTCTCATCTGGGTGTACCATCCATGTCAGTGCGCAAGCATGCATGCATAAACATGTAAGCGAGCACATATGTGAATGTGTGTGTTGCTGTGGGGGAGAACATGGCCATGAATGCATATGTGAGCACGAGTGTGAGTATTAGCATATCTGTAAGTGCAGAATAAATGACTGTGAATGAATGTGTACATTACCAGGTGGTCTTAGAGGGAGAGATCCTGTTCCAGACACAGTTTCTGCTCTGTCCTGTCCATTTCTGTACATGTATTAGCTTTAAAGATGAAAAGCGCCACAGCTTGCCTTTAGCCTGGGCATCACCCCTGAGTGCACAGTTGCTATGCCAGCTCAGTGTGTTTGTGTGCTCTTGTGAGAGAGTTGGTAATTGTGAGCGCTCCCTAAGAGAATCTCTGGGGCCAGGGGATACAATAGGCAAGGGTCTAGGGTCTGAAACTGTAGACTTTAATAAAGCCACTGACAGCAAATAAGAGCCTGACATGTGAGTCACATTACTGACAACAAGGGCTGCTTTGTAGTCCCATCTGCACCCCGATCGGGTCCCGTACAGTAACTGAAAGGACAGAACAAACTGCTGCTGCCTTCAATAAATACAACAGTGCCACAAAGGCAGCCGAACAGACCAACTTTGTGTGGCTTTGCTGCAGCTGAGCTACCCTCCTAGCTCTCTCCTCGCCTCCCCCACCAGTGGAAATGACAGTACCCTGGAAGGGTTGCTTGGGAGCCCTGGCTATGTGCTTGGCCCCATGGCAGACATTACATGCAGCCCTGGAACGTCTCTCTTCCCTGCCACTCCCTGTGCACCCATCCTTCACAGCCTTTCCCCTTCTCTGACCCAAGGGATGGGGAGAGCCCTGGAGCCTTTGCCTTGTGAGCCAAGTTCCTTGGATGCGCTGCCCTCACCTGGGCTAGCCAGCACTGGGAGCTTAGCAAGGCCTCACATCATACTATGACCACAGTTACTTGAAATGTCTGTGATCAGACTCCCAGCAGAGTGGTCATGATGAAAACACTGGGCTTTCCAGCACAGTAACTTGAAGTCCTTTCAGAGCCTTAGTGGTTGGTTGCCTCCCTAGCCCAGGTAGCACCAGGGTATGACAGCGCTGGTTATTTATCCAGATGTCACCTAGCAGAGTCAGAAGCATCTTTCTCTGGCTGCCCTTGGAGCCTCTTGTTCTTCCCTCCCTCTGGGCCTCTCCTCTTTGGCTTGGAGATTTTCCCAGTGAAGAGCTTTCACATGGGAAAAAAGCCTCACAGATCCATCTCCCTTCAACAGGAATTTGTGCCACTGTCGTGTTGTTCTCAGTGCTTCTGTGACCATTCTTTTTTAGTTTGTCCCAATAGCCCTAGAGAAAGGGTCCTTGCTGGACATGACAGCATGTGCTGTCAGGTATTGAAAGTGTGTTATGAGCCCTGGGAAAGATCATTGGGTTATAAATCAAAATATAAGCCTGTGGTTGCCAAAGGGGTGATGTTAAGTATCAGGATAATGTTGTCTCTGACAGTGCAGGTGTGCCTGTGTTGTCTATCCTAGCATGTAGCACGTCAGCCCACCTAACGGAAGTCTCAATTCTTGTCTGCCAAATAGAAAAGCAGTATCAGACTCAACAGTTTATGCCCAGCAGAATCTCTGCTTCCTTCTGTGTCATGTCGTGCATACAGAGCTGAGTTCCCTGGAGGTTTGGGGATGTCCCATGTGGGACCTGTACCATTGCCTTGTGCTTCTACGGTGTGCGGTAGAGCCTGTAGCCTTCCCTGTCAGTATACACGTACACAGTCTAATTGACACTGTCTTCAGCCACAGTGATTCGTTCCTAAGGTATAAGCCTTACCTACCTAAAAGGTCAGATTTTCATCTGGCAACCAGTATATTGCAGCTCATAGGGACAGAACATGCTAGAGGTGAGATGCAGCCGGTCTTTGCTTGGAAAGGAGATCAGACTTCAGGGAGCAGATGAATCCGGTTTCTGAGCACCTTTAGGAAATCCTTCAAGACAATCTTCTGTGAAAAAAATTCCCTGTGACTTCACATCCCTCTCTGTTCAAGCAATAACATTAAGCAAAGTACAGACCAGCATAAAACAAATCAGCAAGCAGGAAGAAGCAATGCGTCATGCAGAGAAGGGAGGAGGGTTTCACTGGTATCACGTAGAAAATGCCTAGATGCTGTAGGAGGTGTTGATAGGTGATATTTATAGGAGGAACTTGTGATGCTGTTTTGCATAACACTGTGATGTTTCTGATAGTTTAATGTGTGGGCCTTCTGCTAGAAATTCCTATTGTCTCTGTAGCAATAATATATAAAGGATTAAACATTACTGCTTTGAAATATCCTACACAGCTGAGAAGCAGCACCAGAAACCTTAAGTCCTGTAGGAAGTGGGCGGGGAGAAGGGAGGGATTATATTGTTGCAACACTATATGAAGCTGGACAAAGCAATTACCTGAGGGTGCCTTATGGGAGTGGACACTACCTTACAACCCTTGGATGCAAAAGCTTTGTATTTAAGGAAACAAACTGGTTTTAAAGTTTTTATCAGACAACATAGATAGTTTGTGGGCTGCATGTTATGGTATGCCTGATAAAGCACAGATCACACAAACGAGGAAGCAGCAAGTGAGAGCAACTGATGAGAAGAGCAGTGGCTAGGCAGAAATGCCTGGTGGGGACAGTGGCTAACAAGACTGGCTAGAGAAGGAGGAATGGGTGGGAGAAGTGGGCTGGGGTGGCTGTGTGGCAAAATGTCCTATAGGTTAGTTGCAGCCTGGTGCCACCTTACCACTAGGGAGAGCAGAGGACAGAGTCCTGAGACTTGGCACAGGCAGGCTAGATTGCTGCAGGTAGTAGGAAGCAACTCGCTGCCCCAGCTATTCCTGCACCAGGAAATCAGAGAGGAGAGCTTTATATTCTTCTTGCTGTTCTTTGAGAAAGGTGCAGTTGGTAATTATTTGAACTCATGCTTTTCTTTCCTTTTCTCTTTCTTTTCTCCCTTCATTGAAGAACTGGCTGGTTAGGTCATTTGAGTCATCATTTGTGGAGAAGCATAGCTCATTGAGTGCCCAAGTGGTTTAGTTTAATTTTCTAAGGTTTCTGAGTGCGTTCTCAAAGTGGTCTTTAATACTGACCCCTAAAAATTGAACCTGGTTCTATATGTTGTTAAGCAAAGCCTGGCAGAAGGGCTGTAATAAAATGTAGTGAAAAGCCAAGTGCAGATAATAAAAAAATCTTAAGGCAAACAAAACTTTGGAAAAGAAAAGGCTATGGAAGGCATTGGAAATTACTTTTACACTTCCCCTGATAAAGCTGAAGCCTTATTCAGTTCTCACAGCTGGGATATCTTGAATGCAGAAAAGAACTAGGGACTACGTTGGTAGCCCATGAAGCATGTGATGTTGTAGCCTGTACAGCCTCATCTGGCATACCAGAAAGTGGAGGAAGAGACAGGATAGTCAGATTAAGGTTACCAATTTAAAGATGAGCATCTCCTCTTGGTTGTTTTTTTTTTTTCACCAGGAAATGCTCATTTTCACACTTAAGGCTCTTCATAAATAACTGGTGCCACAGATACCAGAGTCTGAAAGTAGTCTGAGTGGAATTTCATGTCCAGCCTCCACTGACTTCTAGAAGCTGGAGACCATCTCCTGCAGGTCTTGTTGAAAGCTGTAGCCTAGGCTCTCATGCTGGAGATCCAGAGCATGCACTGAAGTCCAGAACTTCCTGTTAGCACTTGTCAGCTCCTCTCTTGTTCTTGCTTTGTAATCTTAGTTTTTGCAGGCTCGAGCCCAAACCTGGGAGAATGGAGTGTTGAAAGAAACTGGGTTTCAGAATGTCCCAGATACTTAGCAGTTCTGACCGAATAAAGTTGTTCCTTATGTTTGAAGGTCTGGTCCTTTTCAAGATAGCTTATTTAGGTCTAAGAGACTTTGGAAATGGGGAAAAGAAGTAACCTTTTGGAAAAGAGAGTTTGGCCCTTAACTGTCAACCATTAAAATACAAGAGGCTTTTGCCAGCCGAACAGGAGAAGCTACTTCCAATAAAGCCAATCAAAAGCAATTTCCCTGCTGAAAGGTGGCCTACCTGAGACAGAGCAGCCCGCACCAGCTGCACGCCACTGCTGTCAGACTTGGCCGGGTCTGTCAATTAAGGGAACACAGAGCAATCTGTGAGCGCTGAAAGGGATCCCTTCAGAGCCCTCCGTGGCTGAGAGACAGGCCCATTGTCTGCATGCATGTCTCACATAGTTTCAGAGCCCCGATAAGTAGGCATGCCATGAAAAACTGCATTATATGGTGAGCTGGGGAATACTTTGACTGGGGGTAGATGAGGTGGGGGGGTGGGAGAAGAGGTAACACTGCACCTTTGCATTGTGGGAGGTGGGGCAATGAAAGACATCGCGTTTGGTGGTCCCCCAATATAACCTTCTTTCTCACAACCTCTTGTTGAATGACGAAGTTGTCGTTTCCCCTGCTTCCCCTCCTCCCCTCCATCCTTGTCCTTTATTCTGGAGTTCAGAAATCAGCTGGGAAATTACTGCAGCACTAAGGAGACAAACAGCTTAACCACCTTCAACTTATGCCTTGCCACATGTTGAAAATCCCTTTTTCCTGGGAATCCGGGACCACCAGGGTCTGCAGGACTGTGATTACAGAAGGAAGTCTTCTGATGCCTGGATCTCTTGATGTGTACAGGTCCTGCAGGCATCCTAGATACAGGCCCAGAAGGGTTTGTGTTCTCAGAAGGGCACATCCTAGTCTAGAGCAGGATGCATGCTTGGACTTTGCTGCTTGGGAGTAAACAAATATATTAGTCCATGCTAAACTGTCAGCATTACAAAGCAAATAAAACCAAATTGTGTGCTGCTGCTTTTATGTCCCCTTTCTAGGCTATTTTGTATAGAAAGAGAAGGTTCTAGCAGAACTCTCTTTAAATAAAATATCCCTTATGTAAGGTTAGTTTTCCATATGCGTGGAGGATATACAAGCTCTACACTGTGGGATAGGAAGCAAGGGAATGTATACATGGGAGCAAGGGAAACTGTTACTGATGCTGTAGCGTATAGTTGGAAAGAGTAAGTGTTCTGGTAACAGGGAAACAAATGCCACCATCCAGAAGCTGAAGAATGGGTTGCTAGCAACCTTTCCTAACACTTTTCCTTTCTCCTTCTGGCCAGGGGCTCTATTTTCTGCACTCAACGCAAGCTGACAATCTTCATGTTTAATCTTAGTTCTAGGCGCTCTAGATGATCCCCACTCAGGGTTTGAGCCAAAGCTTGCTGTAGACCATGCCCACTTTTGACGGTCACACATGTTGGACCAAAGCCATTTCTGCTGTCTGTTGAATCCTGTGGACTTGCCCAGGGACGAGCACAGCTCATACACTTCAGCTTTCACATCTGTTTTTCTGCAGTGCAGTGGGCTGCCAGAGAATTGGATTTCTGATCACTCAGTCCTTAGTCTTCAGCAGATAGACCCTTGTCAGGCTTTAGTGATTGCTTGCAGTTCTCTCAGTGTACGGTGACACTCCAGGAGACGGCAGCTCCTAGTTTTTCCCTGTTTGGGCATATGTACTGGATCAGCACATGTAATAAGGAAAATTAATGAATTCTTTATGGGATGGAAGCTCCTCTCTCATCTCTGACTTGCTGAGGCCCGTGGAAACCCATCTTTCCTTTCACCTTAAATAAAGCTTCCATCAGGGATGACAAATTCTACAGTCTATTCTCACACTCTTCACTGCACACTCACTGCACGCTTGCCGGTCCTGGGTAAAGTTGTAGTGCTAATATTTCATTTATTTTTAAAGATTTATTCTTGTTATATCTATCCTTTAATTTTATTCCCTTCTGTTTAGGGATACATACTTAAATTGACCAGAGAGGCCAGCTTTGCTTTGTTCTATATTCCTCCATTCTCAAAGCCAGAGACATCTCTAATGTTCATACTAGTCTCCTGAAAGTGTGTGTTTCCCCCTGAATCCTCACTTAAGTGCAGTTCATGACTTTCCTATGCCCAAATGCAAATAGACCCTTCTCTGAAGCACAGCAGAAGCCCACAGCATCCACTCAGTCACACTGTGGGCTCTGGAGGCCACCTTGAAGAACCTTTCGTTCCTTTGGTTTGTCTGCGTTGGTGTCTCTTTGGGCCTGTTGACTGTGAGTCATTCTGATGAGGGAAAGATAAGTTGCGGTATCCCCTAAAACTGCCAGCTCTTTTTTCAGCAAAACAAACTCTGAGTAGCTTATATAAAGATAGTCCTAGCACAATCTTCACTTTGAATTCTTACTTGCTTCAAGGAACAGCGAACTAATTAAGTGGAGATATTTAGCGTATTGTCATCAGGAGGCAAGAGAGCCACTCAGGGAGATGAATGGGGCAATCTGCACTTCTCAGAACTGTTGTTTCAAGATCTCGTCAGACTCGAGCAGATACCAATTTTTCCTATATGCTTGGGGTAGAGGTGAGCTGCTTCATTGTAAAGTGGAAGCTGAAGTTGGAGAGCAGAAGGGTGGTGTTAAAACAATTCCTGGTGTACAGAAGCAAACTTCTCATCCTTGCCCTGCTGTTTCTACTCCATTTATAAGCCAGAGCTCCATGCAGGAGCTGTGCATCGCTAGCTCTGTATAACAGTCCTCACCTGCTCTCCTCAGTTTCTCCTCAGCCTCCCTACAGGTGAATGAGAGTGACTGGGTGGTTTCGTACGTCTCAGAGATGTACCTGGGGTATGTAGGGGGAAATGTTTTCCCTTCTACCACATACTAAAGACTGTGTAGTCCTGCATGTGTGTGTCTAGCAGAAAGTAAACTCCTAGACATCTGCCCTTTGGGCCCCTGGGACCTGTCTGTGGTTTGAAGAAGGGGAGGCCTTTGATCTGTGGTTTGTGTGGGAGAGGTAGATGATACTGTGGTTTGCTAACAGCTGATGGTTCTCTTTCCTTCAAAGAAAAAGAATAGTGTTGATCTGTGATAATGCAGGGCATCACATGAGTGATTTGGTGTGGGCAGGATGATGCAGTTTGCTCTGCAAGTTGCAGTTCACTTGTGTCATGGTTTATGTTTAAGAAAAGGTGACAGCTTTGGCTGTATCTTCAAGCCAAAAGCCTCCTTTATGGGGCAGCAAGGAGTGGCCCCGAATCAGCATCTCTCTAGGACGTGTAGCAGTTGTTCACACTTTGGCGCTCCCCTTTCTTATATCAACTTGTCTGTAGAAGGGATATTTGTCTGCAGACTTCTACCCCATCAGGTATATTGTGGCACTGCCTAGTGCAATTTTAGAGTTCAAAGCAGTGTGACTGCCATTATCCCTTGTGACCCTGGAGGTTATGTTCAGCAGTTTGGGTGAGGACTGCTGAGAAAATGTTGAGTTTCAGCAGGAACTGCTGTGTGAATGTTTTTGTGTCCATTTAGGGAGTGTGGCACTCAGAGTAAGCAGCTCTGAAGGAAAAGAGCGGGGCTGTACTTGTTCCTCTGAGAATCTGGGAAACTCTGGTGTGCAAGAGTCCTGTGCTCCGAATATAAAATCTGGTGCACTGGACCAAACCAAAGATCCATCTTCCATGGGATCCTGTCTCCCTACAACGTTAATATTTAAGGAAGGAAAGAACAGAATGGGTGATAGTGATCTCTGATATATAACATCTAGCAATCAGAGTTGAAAGATTTCTTGAAATGGAGAATATATTGGGTTCGTTATGACTGGTAGTCACCACTGGATTCATATCAGTCCATCAGGCTCCCATGACATGATGGCCGCGGGCAGCAGGTCTGGCAGCATTTAAAGGGCTAGGAAGGAGAATCTGAGTGCTGGCAGAAGAGGGACTAGAGCTGAGACCTGTAACAGCATGAGTGTTTCGGAGAAGGCAAACTGGGACATCTCCAACTGGGAAGAATAAGAGAAGTGTAAATCAACTACATTCAAGACATTGTAAATACATCGTGGCAAAGCCACGCAATTGTGGGATTGGAAATGTGGCTATGGAGCAGGTTTTCCTTACAGGTGTCATTTTGGGTTTTGCCTAAATGCTTAAGAACGTGATCAGTTTGCCTCTGACCTCTTGGATCTGTGGGCTCGCAGGCCAGCTTCACTCACGGCAGCTTGGAATGTCTCTGGGCAATATTCTGCCACTCCTCAATAGTGGGCTATTGAACAGCCCTGCTGTAGCCCTTTCAGCAGCAAGCTGTTCCCACCATGCTTCGGCATTAAGGACGTACCTTGTATGGTCACCTGAAATCCACTGCAGACACACAGGACATGCAGCCCTGCATGTTCCCTAGGAACCAGGCACCTCAGCAGCCCGCTAGAGCTGACTGCTACAGCTCAGCCGTAGCTTGTGTGCAAGAAGCTTGTCTTCTGGGTTTTAGCGCCTAAATTTGATCTCTCCTAGAGACATTGCCACAGTTTATGAGGAATGGGATTCTTAAAAGAACTTAGTACCGCTTTCATTCTTCTTCTTTTTGAATTGATGGCATGCAGTAAAATCCCACCCTTGGGGCTTATGCATGTTAGCAGGAGTGGAACCCTAATATTTTTGAATGTGGGGTGGGTTGTTTTTTTTTTTTTTTCAATCCTTAATAGCTAGGTGACTCCTGCTTATCATTGCTTCTTCAGAGCTGCTGACATTTCCAAGGAACACTAGCAGGTCAGAAAGTCAGCTTGGAGAAGCTGAGCTGCTTCTTTACCACATTACGCTCACCTAGCCTGGTGCTTTATAACTCTGTCTTTAATGATTTTCTCAGCTATTTTTCCTAGTACTGGCGTAAGGCTCACTGAGGTCTATAATTCCCATGATTGCCCTTAGCACCTCTTTTAAAAGAAGCGCAGAGTGTTGGCTCCCCTCCAGCCTGGTGGGAGAGTGGCTGTTTTAATGATGAATTGAATATTTTTGTTAGTAACTTCTTTATATTTTGATTTCTTTAGAGTGTTTGCATAAGCTCCATCTGGTCCTGGAGGTTTCTTACTATTGCAATTTTTGGGTTATGCTATTATGTCATTTTCTTCCTTTTGAGTTTTTATCTGTCTGTTTTCGATATATCTGGCTTTGTCTGTCCTCTACTACTATTATTGCTATTTGTGGTTACAAGGGTAGTGTAATGTGGTCAGGGTGCCAAGACCTCAGACTGGAGATCCTTATGCTAAATATTTTATGTATACCCAAACCAAAACCAGTTCTTACCTCAGGAAGCTTGTGGCCTGGCTTTTTAAGGCAAATTGAGTCTTTATATAACTTTATCTCGTGGGCCAAATAGGAAGAGTTTACTCAGATTAGTTGGGTCACAAATAACCTTGTGCAAATGTGTCTGAATTCAAGAATGTTGCCCGCTGGTGGCAGTCCAGAGCAGAGAGGCCACAAGCCTAGGTTTCCACAGCTTTGTCATTCTCATTTTCTAGTCCTGTATTTTATTTGCAATGCCACATTTCCCAGACTCATCCTGTTTTCCGTACAGTTTGAAAATCCCTGTAATCAGTGACTTACAGTGGAACATCCCTGTAAAGGCATACCCCCTTCACAGCACAGTATTTCTGACTGTGTTGGGGCAATAAGGTATCCAGAACTTCATCAGCCAATTCACATTGTTTAACAACCCACTGTCATTACTTGGGATAAACTCCACGGTCCTTCCCCTTATACAGCTCCTGCCTCCTCTCCTCACCTCACTCCTGCTGTCAGCATCTTTCTGAATGGAGTTAGCTAAAAGAGAATGAGCCCTACCCTTTTCCCCTCCCTTCCCCACTCCCAGCAGGCAGGCAATATGGCACAGAGCAGTCTCCAATGTCCCTTTAGTCACTTCTCTGCTGTCAGTGTCATAGGGCTAGTGTTTAAGCATTTTCACGCTGGATTTGAAATGAGATTATAGACTGGTCCACTCAATTGACTTAATGGATTTTAAGAGACTAGATCCTATTAATGCAGTCAGTGCCCCAGGGTGCCTCTCCTACTGCAGACAAGATAATCTGCCATGCAAATTAAATCCTGCCTCAAGATGCAGGGCCTGCTTAATGTGATCCATTACACAGTTTACTTGTTTATATCTAATATTGTAACAGGAATAGGCTTACGAGCAGCAGGACTCAACTGAATAGAAGAGTAAATTACCAGGAAAATGAGGTTTTAGAGCCTCTCTCTCTTCCTTTCTCTCAATCCTCTCCTATTTTCTTCTCACTCTCTTTCGCTTGTGAAAACACATTCCTTTTCTGCTTTTTGCATGTAGGGAACAATCAAGGAAAATAATATGGCTGTGAGTGATGGATTCTGCTTTTGTTTACAGAGGTGTAAATTGGGAACTTACCCTGGAGAAGGAGCTCGAGAGGTTCAACAAAACCTTTAAGGAGAAGTGAACCTTTCTTTGCTCTTGTTGTCCATTCTATATGGGGTTTTGGAATGAGGTACTCCGGCTACCCTCTTTTACTGCAGAAACTCTCATGGGCGTGATTTCTTCTCTCTCCAAAAAAGTCACAAGAACAGGTATAGGTGGCAACAGTGGACAAGAATACAGACACTGGTTTAATTGGAGGGCCAAGTCTGAATTCAGGAAAGAAAAATCAGGGATATCCAGTTCAGACAGTTTAGAGGGAAAGAAGTCAGAGTCCAAGGAGAAGTGGTTTGTTCAGCAAGTTCACAGGCTTCCAACAGAAATGACTTGGGTCCATGTAGGAATGCATGTCAAGGAAGTGATCCTTTCAAAGGCAGGAGGATTGATTATCTGATCCCCCACTTTTACGATACTGTAGCTTATGTTAAGGATCTTGAGACAGGGATCCACAGAACAGTGTTTAGGAACACTGACATTACATTGGAAGAGATTTTTATACCTGACACAGTCAGTGGCTTGTCCTGGGGTTCCTGGGATGAGAATGTGAACAATCAAAGTGATGAGGCAGGATGGAAAGGGCTGCTCAACTGTCTCAAGTTGTAGGTGACTGGTAGTAGGAACAGATGAGGTCCTGGTTCCCCTCGGGTTTTGACTAGTTTTACGCAAGGTTTGAACTTGTCTCCATAACTAAAGCAGTTTCCTGGTAGGTGAATGAAGATACACTATGCCAGCAGACTGCTCTGAGTGTATACAGAATTGTATGTCTTCGTACCAACACAGTAAGGGTGCTGTGCACGCACAGTGCGGCTGTCCTGCTTTAGCTGCACTAAGGGCTGTAGGCACAGTGATGAGATGGCCCTTCTTCACGCTCCGGAATGAAATGACCAGCTGTGATGTAGGTACGTGGTCATGTTGCCATTTGCAGGGTGCCTATGTGGGATCCTGAGATCTATGGGGATTTCTGAGTGAAGGGAGAGTGAAAGTCAGAGGCATTACATGGAGTGATTCCTTAGGACCTGACACAGTCTCTACCTGTAGAGGGGTCACTGTGTCTACAAAGGCACTCTGTGGCCAAACCCAGAGCCTGTCCATTGCAAAGGAAGAAGGTAAGAGCGTCAGACTCACTTTCACAGTATCTTATTGGAACCATCTTTATTTCTTCAGTGTTGGAAGGCATCTCTGACAGGATTCAAACAATAATCTGTAATTCCTGTCATTCACACAGATGTTCTGATTTATCTCGTGTAATAAACCAGTTATTTCACCAAGCCTCAACTCTCAGTCTGTAGCAGTGAGATCTTTTCAGTCTTGTCTGTGCACGTACAGCCTCAGCACAGGGATTGTGCCTTTGGTAATAACCAGAATGATGTACACTACAGCAGTAATGCTGCGTGTATTACAGCTGGGGCCCTGCACACCCAAGTGGTCAGTGGCAGGGGTTTATTCCCACTGATGGCACAAAGAGGTAGATGAGCCCCAGCAGTGGTACCTGGTGTTGGATGGCCCAGGCATCGTAGCTGGTGCTGACTTCAGAAGAGGTCTCCGTGCCAGGGAACGACGCTACCTTGAACCAACACTTTCACCATCTCTACTGATGGCACCTCATGCAGGAAGAGAAGCAGGGGGAGGAGGGAAGGGAACTGTTTTTTTAACTTAATTTAAAGCTTTTTATGAGATTTTCACAGCTGTGATCTTATCAGGGTTTGGCTATAGAAATTAAAGCTGCAATTATATTTTCCCCTTCCTGGAATGTAAAATAAAGTCTAGTGCAAAATGCATTAAAAACTGGAATGTAAAAGTGTAATTAATGTGGAGCAAAAAGCACATTGCGTCATTAACTTTTTTATTAATATTCTCACGCAGTGCAATTTCAAAGCTCGGTGCCACTCCATTTCCCCCAGTGAAATATCTCCCACTCTTTCATTGCTGCTACCTTTAACCTCATCTTTAATGGGATGACAGCAGCTTTCCTCTGGAATTACATCTCTGCTCATCCATCTGTCCCACTAGATTCTTTCTCCTTCCGCTTAGGGTTCCTACAATGCTAGGATGCAATTCTGTTCCTACTGGAAAGGGAGAGGGACAGATGCACGAGACATTTATTTGGCATTGATAGAGCAACAATGGAGGTGCTTCCTTGTCTGGAGGAAGGCAGAGGGGTAGGATTCTTTAATCTGCTGAGCTGGAGGAGCAAGGTTTCGTCTTGGAAAGGCATTGCAAGGTGTCTTGCTTGCAACTCTCATCTCTAGACTTTGTGTATGTAAGCAACGCTCATCCTAGATCTGTTTACTCTTGCTGTGTTAAGGCCTAATCCTGTAAGTAGTAGTTGCTAGGCACCATCTGGGTACTGACTTAATTTCCCTTATTTTGTTGTCTCTGCACGCGGCAAGTATTTTTCAGTTGCTGCTGTGTAAAGAGGACCCCTGCTTTCCGTGAGATGTCAACCCAGGCTCTTTGCGCTACCCCTGTGGCATTGATGGGAAGGCTAATATATAGTCCTGTTCAGCATGGTTCATTTTCCCAATGTCAGGCAGTGCCACAGAAGGAAGAATAGGGCCAGAATCAATTCTTGCTGAAATCAGGGGTGGGTTGAGAGACAGAACTGTAGTCCAATGTGCAGCAAGCAGACTAATAGGTATATTGCAGTGAAATCAAACACTCAGCAGTCTTGGTGTGGTGTGTGCCCTGCACTGTTTTACAGGAGAGGACAAGGGATTAAAGGGATCTAGGTTCACTCTCAATTCTTTCAATTTCCAAGAGAGTCAATTTTTCTGGACTCCATTCAGCTCTGGAATGGGCATATACCACTCAAACTTGTTTTATGAAGACCTCTTAACAGCTTGTCAGTGACAGAGTGGCAGGTGATTTGTTCCCTGCTTCCTAAGCTTAGCTCTAGCTTCCTCTCATTTCATTCTAATTTGGTGCCAAATTACAATTCAGGATCTGAGTTTTAGTCCCTACAATTATTGCTAGGCTTGAAGCAAGAGCAAGACTTTGAGAGCTACCAGCTCTTTGCTTAGTTTTGAAATGGCTATAAAAGTCTAGCCCAGGGTATCTGTCCACTGCATGTGCCAGGTGTGTATATTCACAGATGGTCCAAAGTATCAGATCCAAAAGATTCCACCTGAATTTCCTGGTAAAGGTGGAATGTAAGCAAAACCTAAACTGTCTTGGGAAGGATTGGACACTTACTGCACCTGATGATTTTAACAGATCCCTGGTGGATATTGTAGAATCACAGAATGGTTTGGGTTGGAAGGGACCTTAAAGACCATCTAGTTCCACTCCCCTGCCATGGACAGGGGCACCCTCCACTGGCTCAGGTTGCTCAAAGCTTCATCCAGCCTGGCCTTGAACACTTTCAGGGATGGGGCATCCACAGCTTCTCTGGGCAACCTGTTCCAGAAGGGGATTATCTGTTCACCCATCCATCTGTGTAGAATACCAGAGCTCACAAGTTGTTTACATCTTACCCTGGTTCTGGGAGTTGGTTGACAGTTTGTTTGTGTCTCACCCAAAGTATTTACAACATGATTGTGGCACTTTGATAGTTAGGTCATGACCAGTAGAAGTGGAGTGAGTCACCTCATGTCAAGGAAGAAGAGGAGAAATTTGGAGAAAGGAAATTTGAGACTGCAAGTCAACAGGAGAAATTTTGATGCTGTTACAGAGAAGTGTGGGCTTTGGTGAGTCTTCAGATGCACCCTCACTTATGCTGCCATGAAAGGCTGATTGACTTGTAGAGCCTTGGTCATGGATTCTTTAACACCAGTAAAGTATAGAAACAAAATAAAAGATAACCTTGTCCCAGAGAGTTTATAGTTAAAGTGCTCTGTCTGGGGAAAAATTCCCTTTAAGTATGTGATCAATTCTTTACTGTTAACTGGGCTTTCTCTAAAGATCTGAAGCAGCTAATAACGAAGAGAGTTGTTCTTATTTGTCTGCCTAGGGTAGAATCCTAAAACCCACTGGGTTTGAGCTGGTATTTGTTGTGGTCTGCTGTTTGTCTGAAGAAGACATCTGATAGTGTCAATCAAACTTCCCATGTATTGATTTTTTCCAACTGCTTGCTTAACAAAACCAATGCATTTCACAATGCATTGCCAATAGTATCAGCATTTTTGTGGGAGGTGTTGTTCACATTTTGACTGAAATTATTATTGCAATTGCTTTGAAATGTATAAAAACTTTCATTTAATGAAACCATCTCCCTGGAAATCATGCTGGATTTCAGATTAATTATATATGTATTTCACACATCTGTGATTCTGAGGTCCTGTAGTATCAGTTTCATCACTCCCGTTCTTTAAGGCTTTCTTCTGCATAAAATGTCAGGAGGTAAAATGAGAGTGTTCACCAGTGCTATCCAGTAACAAAGTAAAGTTAAATAAAGGCAATGTCTGGCTCTTCACGCTTTTTCAGTAGGTACGTGATTAGATTGATGTTGTTTTCCAGCGTCCTGGGACTGGACTGAGCTTGCGGAGGACGATGCATTGTGTAACTCGCCTGGCACTTCACTGCATAATGCTTGAATTCTTGTAATCCCTCCTCAGTGAGTGTCAGCTACCTGTAGATGTTACTATGCCAGGTACATCAGGATTAGAGAAATTACTTATGGCATGCACATTTAGCTTTAGTACATTCTCATAAAGCTGAGCCGGAGAAGTAGAAGTGTGTGGCTTCAAATGCATAATGCTTTTTCAAGGTGGCTATGTTATTCCGTATCATCCACATGAGCTGTCCTGCTTGTCACAGCGCTTTTTTTTTTTTTTTTCCCCTTCCTCTGGAATTCTGCTCACCTGTGGCTGGTATAAAACAATTCGAGATGCCTTTAAGATTTCCCAATTACCAAATGACCAATACAATCCTGACGTTGTGAAGACAGCGTAGCATCTTGGGAATGAACATTTTTAGAGAATCCCCTCCTTAAACTGTGCAAGTGGTTGGAAGCGTGCTTTCCCAAACTCTGCGTTAATCATCTCAGTCAAAATGCAGCCTTTCCTGGAAAGGGAAATTATTGTCCAAAATTTGAGACAAAGATTTTAATTTTAAAATGAGATTGATGGACACACAATTAAGCTCTGGGCTTTCCTGGACTTCTGTTAAATGCCCTGGAGATCGGGTCAGTGGTCAGCAGAACTCTCCACTGCTTTCATTTGGAAGTATGTCTTTATTTTTAAAGGCTTGTCTGGGCAATGACAAAATGGCATTATTGGTTATGTCAGAGAACACACAGTTATATTAAAAAAGAAAAAAAGGAGGGAAAGAAGCAAAAGTGCACCCTGTTCCGTTGTCTCCTTGTTGCGTTCATCTAGTTTCTGTCAGTGCCGAAGAGGCGTGTACTGCTCCTTTCAATACGCTGTAAAATGACGATGCCACTACCCTCTTTGAAATGTCCACTGGCAGATTAATTCTGTGCTGACTGTCCTAATGCCTACAGGCATGTTTCCTTTAGTTCTTTCAGTTTCTCACTGTTCTTGTTGATATTTTCATCCTGTGTTTTTTGGACAGTTCTGCAGAGTGGTGCTGTAAGGTGGCTGGTTAATACAGCCAGTTTGGGCATGTATTCCTTGCAGAGTTTACCCTTTCAAGGTATGTTGGTACCCCTTTGTATGCCGAAGGAGGGATATTGATGGTGATTTCAACTTCATCATGCTCTACCTGCATGCTTTTCTGCTTTTGCTGGAGGCTACGTTATCTCTTTTAAATGGGATTTACATATTTCATGCCCATTCAGCCCAGCAGCTTTTGCTCTCTTCACAATTGCCTTGAGCCTTTGATCATTTTCTTCTGCTGTTTTACCCCAGCTTAAAATGCCATCTGTATCCGTACCATCAACAGTTTGTTGTTGTAGTAACAACCCAAATGGCAGTCTGCAGAAACAGCATTTCTCTAAAGGAGTGTGCAGCCTGCACAAATGAGAGCACTGTTTTTTTCAATCCTACTGATGTATCCACTGTAGAAAAAGATTTGGCAATCTTTCTCCAATATTTTTCTTCTTATAGACAATAAAATATGTTCCTTTTTACATTGTTAGTTACCTTCTCGCTCTATATATTAGTGAAAGCCTCTTCATCCTTTTCCCACAGTAGTCAAGGAGTTTCCTCATTTTGATGATTCTTCTGTTTACATTGTGATTCACAGTTTATTTTGGCTTTTGATTTAGCAGTCATAGAATCTGAGACAACTTAGTTTTTCCACTTCTATTTCTTTCTGTGTTCATTCTGACTGCTTGTAATACATCTTTGACTCTTCTTTAGTAGTTTTGGCCTCCTGGCTCTCCAGGTACTGCATTTGTTTGAAGATATCCAGGGCAAAGCATACTCTTTTGTCCAAATTCAGGTGCTTTTTTCCCTGATGATATTACAATCAGTACTGAGAATTGCATCCCTTCCAATTTGTGATTTTTCTATATCATCCTGCCTTTACTTCCCGCCTGACCTCCCTCCCTCCCCCATTATTCTGGATTTTTAAAGGAGTTACTTATGGTGGTTTTGACAGTATATTGGCTTAAGCCCAGATACCTAGTTGAAGATTACTAAATGTCTCAATTGTTCTGGTAATGAATTAATCTTAAATGTCTACACCACCTTGAAGGAATTTGTTGCTCTGCAGTTGCTCTCCTATCCCTGCCTGTTGCTGGTGGGTGCTTTCTCTACTGCAAGGACGGATCCAGAGACACACAAGGGTTCTGCACTACTAGAGGTACCCTGAGGTAGCCTGAAATCTAACCAACTGTCCTGCTTTGGGTAGGAGGCTGGGCATCCCTTACAAGAAAGCAGGGATGACATAGCTCATCACAGCAGCAGGCTGATCACTCCCATAGAACACAGCATGGCAAAACTCTTGCCTCTTGTACTGAGAAGCAGTGGTGACCAGCTACTCTGCCATTCACTCTTCTCTCTCCTTCTAACCCACACTGGAAATTGAGCTTGGGGGCAGAGAGCAGTGTAGCTGTCTGCATTGGCTGACTAGTACACCTCCACTGACAGCCATACCCAGCAGACATAAAAGCTGTAAGACTGGCCCATCTGATGAAGGCAGTAGTTGGGGATGTGCTGGCAGAGCAGTGGCCTCTTAGGAAAAAGGTAATCAAATGCTTATTAGATTAAAATGACCACCTTCAGATGCACTTGGGAGCAGATGGGAAGCTGGTACAGTACCCAGAGCACAGGTGGGCTGTACTTATGCCAGCTTGCTCTTCTAAGCAGGTGAATTGCTCTCTGGACTAGCTGAGGCTCTCCAGGGGTCTTTGAGGTGTTCACTGTTTCTCTTCGAGCAGGCAGGAAATGCAGCCATACAGTGCAAAGCTGCATTAAGAGCTAGGCAGACAGTTGCCTGTGTTCAGCCTAGAGCTGGCCTGAACATACCAGTATACTGTGCTTCCAGCAGAGCAGCTGGGCATAGAGGCCTCGATGCTGCCAAGTGCTGAGAACCTCCGTGGTAGTGCCGTGTATCTGTACTTCCTCAGTTGAGAGGTAAGACAAGACCAGTAACAACCCTGGAAAGGAAGGTTGTATCTATTCATTAACATGTGATTGCTGTATAATTATTTGTGAACTGCCAGCATTTAGGGCCTTATCCAAAATCCACTAGAACTGTAGGAATCTCTTGAGCATTTTAAAGCAAGTTTTTAGTTTTCCCTGCGCACGTGAAGTTGTCCTGGGGAGAAGCAGCATTGTCTTTCCACGTTCCACTGTGTGGCTTGCTATGTGCCAGGGTAGCTCCAGCATACAGTGGTCAGATGGCCTGGAGGTGTTAAATATAGCACTGTCGGTAGTGAATGCAACCAAGATAAAGGGATACCTCCTGGCCAAATCACTTTGTCGCTAAACCTACCCACTGCCTAGGAAATACAATAACTTTTGAGGCCAAGTACTGGCTTCTGAGCAAAACCTGTGCTCCAGATGCTTGAAAAATGCCTGGCCCCTGTTTTTCATTAGTAATGGAGGCATAATCCCTTCCCATTTACACCATGCTGAGAGACATATGCTCAGTTTAGTAGCCCTGTGAATGAGGATGGGAGACTTAGAGGGTGAAGAGAGTTTGCATTTTCCTCTTCTAACACTTCTTCCACAAAGAACCCTCAAACTGGTATTATGCGAGGGAGAAAGATGGATTCACAGAGGAAGAGGTGGCTCTCTTTACAGGCTATACTGTGGGCTGGGTTTTGTTTGGGAAGGAGAAAAGCTAATTGTCCCCACCCGCCTGCCACACTCAGAACTAACAAGCTCATAAAAAAGGTAGCACTAAGGTCCTTAAAAACATTAGCCAGACATTTTCAACCACTTACCAATGTATCTTCCTTGTTCGGCTGGCAGTACCCTCTTAAACTCTCAAGGTAGAGAACAGACTTGATATGTTGACCTATTCTTGGCTCAGGCATAGGGAAGACACTGTCTTCTCAGTGCTCATCGTAAAGTACACCATTTGCACGACCAGTGATGTGGGTGAGGGAAACTTGGGTTCAAAAAGTGGTGCAAATGGGGGAAGTCTCTTCCCAAGGACCTGAGAGAAACTGTTGTGCTGGATCTTCTGACTGCTCTGGCTGAATCAGTAGAGCCAGTAGCTTCTTCCCTTTTGAAAAAAGAGTTCAACTTTGTGCACATATAATCTTTTTGATATATGTCCCTAGTTTCCTCAGAACAACCTTAAAACTGAGGAATAAATTCAGTCCACAGCATGGGGAGCTTCTTAGGGTTTCCTCCTGTGGTACACTTGCTAAAGATTTGCTAGAGAAGCAAGTAGTAACTTTAATCAGTGCTTTCACATTCTTACAGAGAGCAGGATGGCCAAGGGGTCACTGGGTCAGTCTGCAGTCTGCCACAGCCACCACATCTACCTAACTTTAAACAGACTGGAGACACAGGAAAAAGTAAAACGAAGCACAGAGAAAGCTCAGCTGAGCAAAGAACTGGCATAGTCTGTTCTTCTCTTGCCCCTCCTCTGTCCCACTTGAAGGCAAACAGGTAACACCCCTCTGCTGACCACCACTTGTTCCCCTATCTCTTTCTCTCCTTCCCCCTCTTCTGGTCCAATAGTTTCCTGATTTTCTTGTATAGAAATGAACTTGGACAGAGTCTGAAGGCAAGACAGTACACCAGTTCTATAAGGCAACCTCCTTGATTATTGTGGGGTGGTTTCCTTTAAATCCGAGCTGGAGTGCGGTGGAAGATCTGTCTGTGACCAGACTCCAAGACCAAGTCCCTGGTGAATGCAGACAGACAGAGAGCTTGGAAGGACAGAACAAGAGAAAGAGGAAAGGAGGGAAAGGGAGGCACTGTGACCCCTGCGCCGAAGCCTTGTGAGCGTGGCAGACACTTCTGTGTGTTTGTGTGGAACGGGGGCTGTTTAGATAAACAGATGGCAACAAATGGCATAAAATTATATACCCATAATGTCAGTTCATAACATTTTGTTCGACATACTTGATTTAATCGCTTAGCTGACGATTTTGCTTTTGGGCCCATATGGTGGCAAATGGCAAATGAACCCTCTTTACACAGCAACTCCAATCTGGCACTTTTATCACCGAGACTTAGGGAAGAATCCGGGAGGAGAGAGATGCAGATGGAAAATGAATGAGCAAGCAGGGTGGGGTGCATGTGTGGAAAGAGGAGAATTTGAAGGTGCGGCCAGGGGAGTGTTCTTGGGAGATGGAATTGAGGGGTTTGAAATGGTGAAGGGAGGGCTGGGACAAAAGGAATCAGGACCTGCTGTTTTTGTGAGCATCTAAAACAGGGAATTTCTTAGCAGGGAGAATTTGAGGGAAAATACATAAAAAATAAGGGGAATGGTGCTAAGGGGAAGGGAGAGAAGGCATGCCACTAGTAGGCAAGGTGGAGATAGTAGCAGATTTTAGAAAGTGCATTCAAATCTAATCTACAAACATAGAGATGAGAGGAAGCATGAAACCAAGAGAACAGATTGTTTTACTGGATTCTTCAAAGGGCTCAGCAACAAAGTCATGGGAAATGTACCAGGTGAAACTGGGTTTCTCCTGTGCAGTTACCAGTGTGGTGGTACTATGAGAAAGGGTATCTTGAGAAGGGCAACATGGAGATGATGGCCAAGTTCCCATGGCAGATGACTATTGTCACCAAGATTGTGTTAGCATCTGGCAGGACATTCTGGCTGTGAAACTGCTTTTTGCAATGTTTTAGCTTTTCCTAAAGCTGGGAGGAGGCTGGACCTTCACTTGGGATGTTTTCTTCAGCTAGGGTGTGATCTTGCAAAATGCTGAGGCCCATAAGTTTGACTGGCAATTGGAGGGCAGGGCAGTGCCCCCCACACATACAGTGTAGCTCTGTGGTGGGGATCTTCCTTTGCGTGTGCCAAGGGGAACATAGAAGAGGCAGCTTCCAGAGAATGCTGCCTCAGTGACTCGGACGTGTTCCTCAGTGGGATGGAGGTGATATGATATGGTGGTGCCATGTTCAGACCGTATCTAAACCTGGCAATACAGAGAAGTTAGGAGAAGTCAGAAGGAGCTGAAGATGTACTTTTTGACAAGACGTTTCTCCTAACACAATGTCAGCGTCTTCACCACTTACACTTCAGGAAAAACCCCATTTGCCCAAATCCCCAGTGAGTCAAAAGAATTGGCCAGTGAGGCTGGGGAAAATGTATTTCCTGTGATTCTGAGAAGTATGCAGCTAGTGAGATTTCATCATGAGAAGACATACTGTCTCAGCATAATGATTCTAAGCAAAAGTCAGGACATCACAAAGAAATTTTTCATAACTTAGGAAAGCTTTCTCCAACACCTCTTCCCCTTCAGGCTCTGCTTGTTTCGTATTCTTTTCCCTGCACTGTTGAGGAGTGGAATGCCAGGCTGTCTCATCTCACTGTGTTGATCAGTCCAACAGTTGACGTGAATCTGATCTGCACCATACTCAGGATGGTGAAGATTGCCATGAAGCATGCTAGCTGCTGGGGAGTTGATAGCAATTTTATGGCAAAGCTGGATCCCTGTAACCCACTGTTGTATGTCTCTAATTACTGGAAGATTCAGCTATAGAATCTGAACTAGGTCCAAGGATGTCCTGTGCATGTCTCTGGGCATAACAAAACCTCAGTTTCCCTGTGTTTCTCTTGAATATTACTGGACGCAGCTGTGGCTGGGACCTCCCCACTGTGCAACTAGTTCATTTGTGAGCAGTACCACTTAGTTGAAGACTACTTGTTTGATTGAGGCTTATTGTAGCTTAGCCTAGATTTGGCTCAGGTCTATCAAAAGTTTGGGGTGTCTCCAGTATTTGTGGTACCTATAAACAGTCCCCTTCTGCCAAAAATTACTGCTTCTCCTTCTTACCAGCTTGCTTGCTTTCTTCTCCTGAGCAATTGAAGCTGCCTTCCAAATAATGCAGCCCAGCAGGCAACCAAGTGGTAACAGTTGACTGTGGGCTGTGCTGTTCCCGGCCTTATGTTCCCACTGGCTGGTGGTGAGGGGTGCTAGGTGCATCCCAGGTTTGCTGCGACAATCCACACTGGAGGCTTATGGGCTTCCAGGGTAAACCTTGGGGGTTGGTGCCCTTACTGTCCCTCCCCATAGCTCTTATGAGTTCAATTTCAAAGTCTCGACTACATGAAACTAGTTTGACACAGCTCCCTCCTCCTCCTCCTCCCCCGTTCACACCCCCCAGGCTCTTTACAACTAAACAGTTTGTCCTTTTCCCGACGTTTGGGAGAATCTGGGAACGTAAGTGCTCCAATAACTCATGTCTGAGCTCTCATTTACCCCCTGCCGGCATGGGGATGCTGCGCACCAGCCTCTCGGAATGCCAAATGAGTCGTGGCTGCCGCCTTGTCCCCTGCGCTCCCCGAGGCCAGCGAGCGGGACCCTCGGTCTCTGCTGGGGCTGCTCAGAGGGAGCCAGCTGGGCATCCTCACCCACTCCCGAGTGGGACAGCTCCAGCAAGCCACTGGAACCAGGAGGTGCTGTGTGCAGGACAGGTGGCTGTTCCTGCTTTTTTGGGTATAGTGAGGGGAGGGAGAAGGTTAGGTCCCAGAGCTTAAGAAAAAGGAATTCTGTATCTTGGGTCATAAGGGGTGGCCTCGTGCAGGGAAGTCTGCCTTTTACCTTTGGCTCTGCCATGGATGTGTCACATTGTCTTGGCTCAGTCACTTAGCTGCTGCCTGTCTCGGTTTCTCACTTTGTCTGAAGGACAGAAAGGCATTTTCCCACCATCCCCATGCAGCTGCAAGGCTCATACTGAGAAACGGTGCAAAATGTTTTGAGAATCCTTGGTTTGAGCAGTGCAGATTGTGATGAAAACTGGGATGGGAAAAGGGATCATCGGTTTTAGCCTTTGGAAAAGTGGGGATGCTTCTCAAGCTCTGGGCTCTGCAGTTGATGGGCTGGATATCTCCCCAACATCCTTTGAAAACAGCGGAGGATGATTTAGGGTTCAACTCTAGTCACGGTGGAGCCTGTTTCTAAGCTGCAGGAAAAGTTTGGAAAGTTGCGATGGGTTTTCCCTAATGCCCTCACTCTCCTCTGTCTCCGACTGCATTGGCTCCTTTTCATTTGCATGGCTTTTGCGTTCATCTGCTGTCCATTATCTTTGATTCTCTTTTCCTGCAATGTAGTTGTTTCCCCTTCACTGTTCTTTAAGGACTCCGTGTCTTCCCAAAGGTTTTTTCAGTGTAACCAGCACAAGTTTCACCACCCACCCAGCTCACCAGGCTCTGTAAGCCTGCCTAAGGGCTACTATTCCCATTTTGCAGAAGCCAGCACGGCAGAAAGTGGTCTGGGGCCATCGGTCATCTCTGCTCCCAGCCCAGAGAAGCGATCTGATACCCAGCTCTCACTCCAGTGAAGCCAGAAGCAAGTGGTGGTGTCACCAGCACTGGCAGGTGTTATCAGCTGCGTGGTACCTGGATGCCAGGCCATTTTCCCCTGCCACCCTGTGTTCAGGCTGGCTCCTTGGCCAGGCTGGACACCCCGACCCGCCGTGCAAGGGGATCGTGCAGGCGGTAAGCGCCAGCTCTTTAGGTTTGGTATTGCCATGAGGAGGTGGGTCCTGATCCGTCCCTGCCAGGCTGCAGCCACCCCCTCACCGCGGGGCTGGAGCGGCGGCTGCCCGCAGCCCTGGAAGTGTTGACTGGGATGTTGCGGTGGGCAGGGGGAAAGGAGGGGGGCGTCCCCCGGAGCGGGGGTGAAGCCGGCTCTCCCTGGAGGCTTGGGAGAGAGCAGCTGAAAGGCGTCTCCCCCTGCAGCTCCCGCTCCTCGCTGCCCGTCTTCCAGCATCACCTCGGGAGCGCGGAGGAGGTGCCCGGCGAAGAGGGCATCAGCCCGCCTTCCGGCCCCGGGAGCCTCCCCCTCCCCATCCCTCCCCGGGCCCGCGGCCCGGGCAGGCGGCGGGAAGCGCCGAGGATGAGCGCGGGTCCCTGGTGTCTCCTTTAGCTGCCATTGCAGTTAAATTAGAACAGAGACCTGCAAATAAAGCACCCTCTCCCCGCTGCCAGAAGCTCTGCATTTCACTCAAGTGCCCACCGGGGAATTTGCCCATTTACTCTTGTTATTTGCATGATAAAGGCTGTTCTGCTGCCTTTTCTGCAGCTTGCCTTAAGAGGGCAGGGAAGTTGGAGCAGGCGGGCGGGCAGGGGAGCCAGAGGGGTCAGGGCACCCAGCACCGAGCCCTCCTCCCCTGGGCCAGCCGCCGGGGGTGCCGCGCCAGCCGCCCCGCCGCCCGGCTCCCGGCGCGCAGGAGGGAGGGAGAGAGGGAGGAAGGCAGACTCTCCCCGGCCCGGGGTTTCGCTTTCCAGTTTTGTTCTCATTAGCGGCTCCGTGCATTCCCCTCTCTCCTCACAAAGAGGCTTATTCTGGCACGGAAATGTGCCCTCTGGGATTTACTGAGAGAGAAAGAGAAAGGGAGGGGAAAGAGGGAGATGCGCTGCTCCTGGGCTGCATCCATGGTGCCGTAGCTGAAACTCAGGATGGGAGTGCAAAGGTAGCTGTAAACCTTTGTGGTTGCAGCCCGCCACCCCGATCCTGGATTAATCAACTGGATTAATCAACCGGAGCAGCCTCGGGGTTTCTCTGGCTTTGGCCTGGCTTCCTCTGCCTAGAGCTAGTCTGGGCAATTTTGATTCAATGTAATTTCCTTGAAATAAGCAGAAATATTCTGCAGTGATATGCCACTTTCAGTCCACTTTTGACCCTGGTTCTGATATAGATTAAGAGCCCCGTGTCCCCTCTGACTAAGTAAAATTTACCTAAATGAAAACATGACCTTTTTTTTTTTTTTTTCCCAATGACAACTGGATGTTTCTAAGGGGGCGGGGGGAACCCCAAAAGTCACATTCAAAAGGGCTGTTTTCATTCCTGTGCAGAAGAAACACAAATTTTTAGACCTAGAAAGCTGTCAGGAAATTATTCTTTGGCTAGCTTGATTTATGTTCCAAGTGGTTCTTTGCCAAGCAGGGGTGGCTGGTGGTCAGCAGTGTCCTGTTCACGTTTCCTGGTTATGGTAAGGCTCCTTGTGCCGTTGATGAAGAGTAGGTGAAACAGGCGCTGCAGTAGTGAGGCTTTACCTCCCGGGGTGTTCACGTTTGTCATGGGAATCCTCCGTTTGCCTGCTCACCTGGCGTTGTGTGTACTTTGCTGTGGAGCTATCTGTAGCCAGGCTCAGGTTATGTACCATGGTCTAGCTGCATCTGCAATAGTCTTTGTCTCCCTCAAATATCTTGTCCCGGCTAACGTGTATACTCACTTCCCTGTCAGCAAGCACAATTCAAGCCCCAGCACTCCAGCTGTGTTGGCTACAGCTGCTCTCAGCCTGGTCCCACAGGCTGCAGAGTTTGGGGGCTCAGCTTTCGTGAGCAACAGCAGGAGACTATAAAGGGTATAGGAGGAGTAAGGGAAAAATGCTCAGAGAGAGGAATCCCTCTCTCCCATCTTGGACGTTGAGCTGTGAAAGGTGGTCTTTTTTTCTTTTTTTAAAGTGGCTTTGCTGTGTACTGTGCAGTAGTGTGCGAGGGTAAAGAACTGGTGGAAGTTTAACTAGGCAGAAACAGCAGCGGTGGGTACTGTATCAGTGCCTCAGCTGTGGTTTCGTGAAGAGCTGGTGACAAAAGCTAGGAAGCAATCCCCATCCATTGTGCTTCCCTGACCTAGACGGAGTATTTCTCAATGGGGAAAGCATATGGGATATAGGACCTGTTATGGTCTGGTACTGGACTGGCAGGGTGTGCAGGAGAAGAGAGAATCTGGAGTCCTGACGTACAGGTGCATTAGGATCTCTGCATGATACTAAGCAGGAAATTTTTGTTTCTGTTGTGCTCTCTTTTCCTTTTGTCCTTCCTTTTTCATGATGCTCTTTTTCCCAGTGCATGTATCAGGGAGAGGCTGACTGCCCCAGAGTGACAGGCCACAGCTCTCTGAGGATTTCTGATCTGTGCACAGGCTCTTTTTTAATAGACTTACACCTCATTTGGACTTTAAAGCCTACTGAAGAGGCCCCAAGGGCTGACCCGCTGGGTACATCCCAGACCAGTGCTGTCTGCTGTTCTTTTCTCATCTTCGCGCAGATTTAAAGAGGCAGATGCAGATAGGTATGTGTGGATCCATCCTCTGGAACTCTTCACTGAAGAAAGAGTCACATATCTCTAGGTTTTGTTTCATTTCAACAATAATAAGATTGGTGAAAAAAATGTCTGGAGATGGGTTCCAAAATAATGTTTCTACTGAATGTGGATGTTCCTGGCAGATCTGTAGGGATTTACAAGTACGGAACTTTGAGCAACATTTGATCAGTGTTTCTACATTCCCCAACAGACTGCACTCTGACTGCATCCACAGTGGGCTCAAGAACCAGGATATGCTGCTGGTGTGTGGCCATGCTAGATCGTGGAGTGGGATAACACTATTACAGAGCCTGGCCCTGCTGCAGTTCCTGGCTGCTGCTTAGGATGTGTTCCAGAAACAAAACTCGACAAGCTTGCATTAAATTAGGGAAGCAGGTTTCTGCAAGCCTGTGGCAGGCTGCACAGCCAGGATTCTGGCATCCTAAGTGGGTTCTGGAGCCAGCAGTCTTGGAGCTTGTGGCAGCTTCTGGCTAGCGCTTGGGAAGGGTTCCAGAACGAGGACTTAGTGGCATCCTCTTTTTTTCAGACTCTTGATCAACAAGTTCAGAAGGTCTGTTCTCATATCTGAATTCCTCCATCTCTGACAGACATTTTGCATTTTCAGCATGGGTAAAGATACCAATCCCATCCCCATCCTCTCTCCTTGTCTGCAAGGAATCAGATCTGCAGGCCCTGCCTGTTGCCTGAGGCACTGCTTCCCAGCTGCAGAGCTGTGAGTCTCCTGTCGGTCAGGAAACTTCTGTGTTCATTGCCATTAGTAGTATCTCCGGTCCTTGGGTTTGGTTCTCTGGTACGTTGATGCCAGTTCTGCATCTGAGAACAAACATTCCTTCTGAGGTTTGTAACTTATTTTTGTTGGTATTTGCTGCACTGTTGACCTAATGGAGGCATTCAGTTTAACAAGCAGCTCTGGACTCTAGCAGGCTTCTGGGAGTCCTGTCAGTCTCTTTTGATGGCTTTCGTCTTGTGCTATTTGTAGATTAAAATTCATTTGAGGTGGCTAAGGAGGGGCTTTACTCACCCTGGAATGGCTTGATTTACTTACTCGCCTCCCTTGGCATCAAGAATGAAGAAGGCTGGACATACAGAGAGCTCGGCTGTGACTGCTTGCTGCACTTGAAAGGCACTGTGGTAAAGATGACAGAGGGATGCGGTGGGCATGTTCAGTAATACTTCTGGACAGGCTTGAGCAGTCTGGCTGAGGAAGGCTGGGAGAATCGGGGAGGTCTGTCTGGCTACTGGCATCCAGAAAGATGGAATCAGAATGGAGGGACTAAAACCGTGTAACTCCTGGCACCTCAACAGCAAGTTAGCTGTGGCCAGGATGCTGTCTTCGGTAAGGAGAAGCAATTCTCTACTTGCACACAGACTTCCTATGTGGTTGTAAGCAAACCACTTGAGGCAGGGTTTGTCTCACCTTGCTTTGGATAGCTGGAGTCATCTCATCCTAGGACACTTACCTACAATAGATACAGCAAGTTACCATCTGGACGTGTCTATGCTCTCTTCATTGTCTGTAGAGGGGACCGATATAGATAAGACTATGGCCAGTGAAAGGGATATTGTGCCAAGATTCTGTACTGGTGGAAGAGGCAGGAGAGGAGCCGAGAGGTGTCTATGGAGTAGTTTACCTGCCAGTGTGCTGAGCTCTTCTCGCATTTGGCCCTACACAAGTGGAAATATGTTTAGGTTATTCTGATAACATTAAAAAGATTCTGTGAAGTTTATTTTCTTACAAAACCAAGTTTATGTTGCTTAAGTTATATTGTCCCCAGCTATCTGATATCTTTTTCTGAATGATGGACAGTATGTTGTTAGACAAGGAAGAATAAAGTATTTCCATCATTTCTTTGAGAAATAGCATCACAGATGGCTCAGCTGCTGTTTATTGGAGGCCTCTGAACTAGTATTTGACTTCTTCAGGTCTCCTCCTGAAGTGTTCGCTGCCCAGATGTAACCATTCCAGGCTTCTATTCCCTGTTTTCACCTATTCAGATGGGAAATGTAAAAAAAGTAGAATGAAACAAAATGAAAGCACTTCTAAGAGTCTCTTCCTCACTACATTAAGAGGCCGAAGGTTATGCAAGAGGAGTTTACGCTGAAGAAGTTCTTTGCAAGCCCTATGAAGCAAGTGTTCTGCTTTTTATTACTGGTTTGAATTAAGATTGATTTTCCTGGGATTCCTGGTCTCCCCCTTGGGACCAGCTCCAAAAAACCCTGAGGCTCAAATGAAAATGGAAGGTGCTAATTAAAAGCACCATTTATCTCTCTTTGAAAATAGACCCCAAGAGTACATGGGGATTGGCGGGGGGCACTCCTGGAAATAAACTGCTTGACGTTGCAGGTGTTCAGTGCCAACAGGGCTGTTAAGAGCTGTATCTCAGTGACAGAGATATGCAAAATATTGGCTGTTAGCTCTAGTTCTGTTCCAGCTCAGCTAGAGATTTGGGGCCTGAACCACATATGGCCCTTGGCCTCTGTTGGGCAGGAATTGCAGGTACTGTCTGCGTGTGTATCCAGGAGATGAGTGCATGTTATGTGTCCTCCACGGTACATGGTGTGTTCGGTGTCAGAGCTGAACTGCGTGTTTTTAACTCTAAAGGTCTTGAATTTGCTTTCTAGGTTATTGGCCAAACAGGGCTGTCTGACACCTTAGGACTGAGACCACCCTCTAGCTGTCTGCCTTGTTCTTCCTTTCTATCCCCACCCCAACAAGCCTTGGAATAAGTTGGATTGGCACACAGTGTGAAGAGGAGATGGAGCAGCCAGGGAATGATAAGGGGGAGATGGTCCAAAAAGCTTCTCCTCTGAACCCAGCTGAGTGCAACCAAAATAGTCAGGTCACATATTTCCCCTATCAGGTAGGCCTGATGCAAACCACTGATCAGTCTTATGCTGCTAGCACTGCACAAAGAACATAGCTCCAGGGCTGTATTAACTCCTCATTAGTAACAGGACTGGAAAGTCTGTGAGGTACCGTAGAAGATGCACAGGAAATTGATACAAATAGGAGCAGAAGCCAATTTTACATTTATTTTGCTTACCCTAATTCACATTCTAGATACCTAATATTAATAGGTGAGGGGTTAGTGAAAAAGGTTAAAGCAAGAAAGTCTATTTGTAGCCATTTAATGGGATATTAAAAGTAGGTTCTGGTTATATGGCACCTAGAAGACACTTGGATTGTTTTTTGCAACTGGAACTTAAAAATTCTGTCCTTGTGATGTTCTCCACCCATTTAAAAGGGTTTAGAGTAAATATTGCACATTAAAGGGGAAATATCATCCCTGATCGCCTGTTGTCTGCTTCTTACTGTTGGTAGCTAATTGCCTCCTGGAACTGGTGATGGGACAGGGAATCTTCTGCTTCATGTCACTGCAAGCTCATGAACAAGGTTCCCAGTTTCTGCAGCCTAACTGGTGAAATACAAGACACAGAGCTGGAAGATGGGTATAGTTTTTGACCTGTAAACACAACAAAACTAGCACTTTTACTAACAGCCATAGAGGACAGACAAAGATGTGAGCCAGTGAGACCAAAGGTCACTGTTGCTTTCCACATCTGTGAGGGGCTATATTTTCTGTTCTTAAACTGCAAACTGTTGCTTTAGTGGCCAAAACCCCTCCACAGTGGCTGGCTTCCCTTCCTTTCCACGTATCTGTTGCTGGTGACAGGGAGAGAGTGACAGCAGTTTGATTTTCATGGTGTCCCAGCAGCCAAAAGAAAATGGCATCCTTTTGCCATTGCAAGGAAAAAGCTTTGCTCTAGAAACTTGGCAAGCTGGTCAGAGGAGAAGTGATACCAAGTCCCTGGTATCTATCGCGGGATTAATGTCGGTAGTCTCTCAAGTACAAATGGCACCCTGCAAGTGAAACTGCGACGCCATATGCCTGCTGTTGATTTCTGAGCTAAAGCCACCGATCTGGAATGCTGGTGCCTGCCTTTTCCAGGTCTCGGTTGGCAGCGTCTGTAGTGTACCCTGCACCAGCCCCGTGGTTGCTGGGTTGATGTATTCCCACAATAAGGACATGTGCTCTGCTGGTTTTACTAAGAGACCTGACTAGTCACCTTGTTCTGTGCAGCTTATTTCCCCTAGCAGAGAAGTGAGGGAAAAAATACTGTTACTCTCTTTGCAAAGCTTTTTCTTGTCCTGCAGTGGAAGGGGCCTTCCAAGAGCCTTGGAGAGAGACTGGCACTGGATACAGGAAACACACCAGAGGGTACCAACAGCCCAGATGACATGGGCAGCACCCAGGAGACTTTCCTGGCTCGTTCCAGCAGGGAGACACGGGTGGCACCTCAACATTTCACAGCAACATGGCACAGAGCAGCACAAGGGAGCTGACTTGGGTGCGTGTCCCACTGTGTGTCCGAGTCCCCCGTGCAGCATCTTTGGCTCTCAGAAAACAGATCCGGGCAGCGTCAAGCAGCCGGGCGGGAGGTGGTGAGGGCAGGAGGGGATGGGCGCCCGTGGGGCTGCCAGGCACCTCTCATTAGGATGCATTTGTTCCACAGTATTACAGCCGGCTGGTTCATCTCTCCGTCTCTCTTCGCGAGGCTGTTGCTTACAGAAGGTAGAGGCAGGGACTTGGGCCGGGTCCAGACGCTGGTGCAGCTCTGCCTCTGCTCTCCTCGGCCTCTCGCTGTGCGCAGAGCCGGGCGCCCTGCTGTGCCCTCGCCGGCTTTTACAGCCGCCCTGCCTGTCAGAACAAATGGCACGGCTCGGAAAATAAACTCATCTCATTTGTATGACAACACGGCCCCTCCGGTTAGAATGCCTCACCATTGCTTTTAACAAGGCTTTAAGCTGTTCAGTTCAGAGTGTTACAGCCCTCCGTTTATTGAAAAACAAACCTTCTCCTGCTCAGTCATCCCAGGCACATTCCCTAAAGCCTGACCTAGACTATGATGCCCCCAGTGCCACGTGCCCTGGCCAGGGCTGCCCAGGCTGAATGATGTCACTCTTCTTCCTCCATCATGGTCCTGGGCCCTACATCCCATGTACTGCTCCTATAGTGGAGAAAGAAAGAATGAAAAAAGACCTTCATTCCTAGACAGTGTGAATTTCTTGCTGAGCCATGGTGTGACTCAGTTGGTCTGCGTGCAGGGTGGTATCTGGGTATAGCTCTGGATATGTGTGTGTGAATGCAGCTAGGTTCGTTTCTGTGTCTCCCCCATTCTGTGAGTGTCTGTGCATGAGGGTTGTTTGTGTGTTCCTGTTTGAGTGCGTCTTTAGCTCTGTGTGTTTGTCTTGTTTCTGTGTGTTTGATGTGTCGGATTGTTAAGTATGCTTCTGTCCTTATGCAGCCAGTGATTGTGTGTATTTATGCCTCTCTATTGTGTTTGTGTATTCCAGTGAGGATGCTTTCCTACGAATCTTGCTTTCCAGTATTGAACGAAGGGTGTGCAAAGGTCTCCTTACGTTGCGTGTTTCCCCTTGGTGTGACACATTCCTGCAGTTCACAGGCAGGTGATCAACTGTATCTATTTCTTTTATGCTGCTTGGAGCAGAGTGGCCCAGGAAGGGGCTCTGGAGTTTTAGGGGAACCTAAAGGGTGCCTTGTTAATAGGGAAGGAAAAAATTACATGGAGAGGGAAAATAAATGTTCAGTATACACCTGGTGACACACAGCTCTTTCCAAAGCTCACAATATGTTTATTCCAAATGATAAATGGAGGATCTGATCCTCCACTGTCGAAGTCAGTGGTAGCATTTCCAGGGAAAATGGGTGCAGAATCACATAGGTAGAACAAGAGTAACTGTGCATCAGAGAGGCATGCATGTGCCTGCAGATGGATCTATTATTCTCCCCTTTCAGTAGTCTCGCTACAGATACCTATTTAAGGTTCTTCTGTGCCTTCCATACCCTGCTTAACTTGTGCTGGACCACATGTGTAACATTAATCTTCTCCTTAGCGTGTGTACTTAGGGTCGGGATGCCTGAATCCTCTTTGCCACTGCTTTCCTGTATGGCCTTGACAAATTGTTGTGTGTTTATGCCTTTACTCCCTCATTTGCAGAAAGGGCAGCTGATAGTGGGTTGCCTTTCAGAGATGCCATAGGGCTGGCATTGCCAACATGTTTTGAGATCCCTGGATTAAAGCAGTACTGGCAATCACAACATATTGATTCTTTAGCAATATTCACATTGCTGGTAACCAAGCATACAATTCGTCCTTAAGCGTATGATGGATTTCCCTTAGACAACAGAGTGTCTCTGAGGATGTTAAAAGGAAAATACTGGCTGTCAGTAAAGCATGGGGTCTAACAGTAGGATCTGACTGAAAAGGTCTGCTCTCTTGACTGGACAATAGGCAGCGGCTGCTGCTCTGCCTGGTGAGTTGGGCTTTGTGAACCCAAGCCTCTGTCCCCATCTGTTTGTCATAGGGTCAGAGGCTCCCTCTGCATATCTTCTGATGTCTGCGAGCAGGGATCTCCATGCTGGAGGGCGAGCAGTAATGGAGTGCACAGCCATTTGTTAGCTAAGGGCTTGGGGTTTGCAGAGCTGCATACGTTCCTGCTGACGAGTGCACAGACAGAGGAGTAAACAACGGCTGCCGGATTTACTGCTGCAGCAAAAATAAACCATTTGTCAAGGAGAGGATACACAGGGATGCCAACAGCTTGAGGCCACGCCACCTTGGGATGTGATCTGGTTAGAGCTCGCAAACCAAGCAGGATGGGACAGAAGTTCCACGGGTATTTGGCTTGGAGTCCACTTGGAAACACTACCTTTAGGGCTGCTGGGGAAAGTGTTGGGGAGTCAACAGTGGGTGCACAGAATATTTCTTTACACCATGTTAACAGGTCCTGGAAAATACCAGGCTAAGTAAAAGGGTCTAAGCTCTATGCCCTAAAGCATTTCTGTCCTATAAATCAGCTGCTACCAATTACAATGGCAAAAGAAGATTCTTTTCAGTATACACAGAAGATGGTCTCAAGGCTTTGATGGGCATTCTACGCTATTTTAAGAGTACTGTTCTCTGTGTACGGTACAGCAGCATTGATCAGATCATCTGTGGTAATTAAAAACCCCATGGCAAGTTTCACCAGGGACAGGTGACAGGTCAGTTAATTATTTTTAGGAAGCAAGATTCCATCTTCAGTTCCGAATGAATTTGATATCTCTTCTTCTCTACAGAAAGAGAAAAGTAACAGTGAAATTATCTTTTCCCAGGGGTGACATGGTATTGCTATTAATATTAATAGAATGTACTTCCCTTTATATTTGGCCAAATTTTGGTGAATGGCAATATACAGAATACATTAATTACGTGTTTGGTAAAAATCAGCAAGAATTAGTGAAGAATTAGTTAACTTGGAAGACTGAAGCTGATTCTGTGTCAAAGGAGATGTGAATTTAACCTGAAGCACAGATTTTTTTAATAGCAGGTATAAGTCTGAAATGTAGAAACATTGATAGAGATTAGCTGGTGGGAAGTTAGATGCCAGTATGTACCAAGATGTATCCTGAACTGAGGAAGCCAATGCACCAGTAGTCTTCTCCTTACACATTTATGATATTTTATATGTAGTTAAAGAAGCACAATACTGAAGAAGATAGATTTGTCCACTTAATTTTTATTGGAGTTACTGGCTCCCACACTGACAAATTAAAGGGAATAAGGCTCAGTGAAGGATCAGGATGTGCCTAGAGAATCAGCATGCCACAGAGAACTGATGCAACAGTCTCCCCTTGCGTGGGCCCTGGGACACCCAGCTTGAAATAAATCACTTGTCTGAGATTCATGCCTAGGGTGTACTGCCTTGGAGCACGGGGAGGATGATCCCACTTGCACGCTGGATTGAAACTGAACGTAGGATAATGTAAGGTTCTTCTGTGCTGAGAGGAGCACGCTCAGCGAAAAGCTGAAAATAGTTTAGTGTCAGCTGACACTTGAAAGAGTAAGAGAATTGAAAGATGCATGCTTAGATTTGAGAGAGCCTTCCAACTCCCAACAGAAGGGGAAGTAGCTAGGAGCAAACCTCCAAATGCTGGGTGCTGAGTAAAAGTGGATTAAGGAGATGGAGTGCATGGCTCTAAGGATCCATGTCTGCCTATTCTTTATGATTGTAACAATTGAGATGAATTAAGTGTCTAATACAAAGGTGCTGTTTTGTTTGCCATATCAGAACTTTAACAAATGAATCCCAGCAGTGAAAATTGAAATTGCTTGAATTGCTGAAGCCTTTACAAATGGATTTGGCTTTGATAGTGTTCATGGATTTGGCACAGGGTAAACCTGAAAGCTAGTGACAAGAAGGTTGTCCTGAGAGCCTTTGTACAACTGCAGAGCAAACACCATGGCAGAATTTGCTCACATTAAGCCCTTGGAGAGTCTGACATGATGCATGCACCCAGTTGTCTGCTGTGTCCAAGGAAGCCATGTTTATCGTGTAGCATCCCCTTTCTTCTATAGGCAACCTACCATCTCTACCAAAAACAAGAAGGAAAGAAAGCCTAAAACGGTGAAGAAGGATTTTCATTATGAAGTTAATTAGCTTCTGAGCCAAGCTGCACCTTTTCAAGAGGAGGAATTAGAGGGATTTAATTGCTTTATCAGCCTTCTCTTTGATTTTCAGCAATCAGGCCGATTCCATTTAATTTAACTGCCACAGATGAGAAGAAAATTGATGCACTCACCTGCCTCGGAGCAGAAAGAGAGAGTGAGAAAGAAAAGTTGGAGAAATTGGCAAATATAGTGTCTGCAGATTAATGAAAACCAACAGCATTTGCTCACAATTGGAAATGATGTGCCTGCCCTGAGGTGTTTGGAGCTGTGCGTGTGCCGCTGTGCATGGTGATGTGAGACCCATCTTAATGGCAGAGAACAGGGAAAAAGGGGGTGGACCTGCCCTGGGGAAAGAGAGAAATATATTCGGGAGATGATCAGGGATCAATTAATGCATGTATGTGCGGGGGGGTAGTGAAGAAGAGGGGAGGGAAGCGGCCAAAGCCTTGTGCTAGCGTATAAGCAGGCAGAGGTCAGTGTGCTGAGTGGGCTTGGTGTGGTATCTGTTGTTATCCTCTACCAGTGGGCTGTGTCCTGCGCTTGCTAGCGGAGAGGCTGGGCTCATGTTATTGGTAACTCATGGTCTGTTTGTTTTGCCAGGGTATAGGGGCGAGGTTAGGGACTGCAGTGCAGGCTTTTGGCGTATAACGTGCCTTTGCTGACATGCTATTCCTTCTGTCAGAACGAGATTTGCTGTTGTTCCCTCCCATGTTCTTAGAGATGTTTAATGCAGATGGGAATAAGACACAAAACCAATGTGTTGCAAAGGAATAAGGAAATTAGAAGTGACCGGAATAGCAGAGGATGGTCCATGAGGACGTGGCAGGGGAGTCAGCTGAGAGCCATAACTGGGGTGCACACGGTGAGAGCTGGCTTTCCCCAGCTGAGGCGTGTGGCTTTGCAGAGGGCCCGCTGGGTTTTAGCCTGTTAAACGTAACAGTTGCCTGGAGCCGTCTGTAGCCACAGTAGCAGTCTGGGAAAGGTGCCTGGTTCTCAGCCCCTCGCTTTTCAAAACTGAGGACTCCTGAGGGTGTGTAGAGACAATCCGTCAAAAATGGCCCAAGTAATTTTTTTAAGTCATGACCCAAAACTATGATGTGACTGTATTGGAAAGCCTGATTTTCAGTGGAAGGGCACTTGGTTTTCACATTGCCTTGGGAGTTCATGGGCTAATTTTTTCACCCTTGCTGGCTCCCAGTTTGAGAAGGGCTGTTCCCTCCCTTAATGTCAAACAGAGGTCTTGGACGGGAAACACTGCGTCCTTTTGGCCTGTGCAGCAAAGGTGAGACTTCCTCCTGGGTCTCAGGCCGAGTCTTGGTCCAAGGGAAGATGGCAAGGGTGGGTGAGTAAAAAGCATTCAGGAAGACGACATTTGATGTTAGTTGTGTCCCCTCAAAAAAAGATAACCAGGGGAATTGTTTGGTTTTAAGAGAGTGTTTTCCACCAGAGAAGACTAACTGGAAACAGAAACTTCCAACTTGTCAGTTTCGCTGAGATTTTGTTTCACAGAAGTTTTTGGTGAATACCAAGAAGCCTCTTGGCATGATTGACGCCTTCCATTTCACTCCTGCAAAAGCAAACCGTTTTTCTCACTTCAAAATAAGTTTTGTTCAAAAATGTGTTTGATTCTGTAATATTTAGATGGTTCTTTAAACAAGAACATGGGTTTTTTCTTTTTTAATTGGAATAAAACATTTTATTGGTGCAAATTTGTTTATATTAGGAAACTTATTCTATCAGAGATTTCTTTGTAGGGATTGCTTCCAGTCCTTGGTTAAACACATTTTTGAAAGTTTTCAAATGATTTTCAGTCTCTCCATCGAATACTACAACTGGGGCTCTGTTCTCCCCTGAGATTCTGAGTCTGTTTTCTGTTTCAGGTCTACATATTGAATTTTAACAGATCTCTTATCAAATGGTACTTTTCTCAAATTTTAGTTTTCATATTATCTTTGGTGCAACCTGACTGTGGGAATGATCTTTCATTATTTGTAGGAGGCCACATTCATTTTCGATCAGACTAGCTATGTTAGTTTAGATACTGCTGGACCTGCCTGTCAAGAAATGGCTTTCCCTCAGGCGAAAGAGGGAAGACATACAGAATCCAGGAAAGAGAAGGAAAGGCACGGAGTGTCGAGTGACTGCCGGGCTGCACGGCAGTGGGGAGCAGACTCAGGAACACAGCCTGTGTCTCTGGACCCGCTGGGAAGTGCTAAAGCCAATAGCCTGCACTGCCTCTGTGGCAGCCTGTCTCTGTGCTCGATACCAGTGGTCATTCTGGAGTAGAAGCAGGAGCATTTAGAAGCTGTCATCGCCCTTACACATCAGTCTGTAGGTTTTGGGAGATGGAGTTGGCTCTTTGCTAGAATCTAACCTTTAGGTACAGACTTTAAAAGGAGCAGCTTTGTGGGCTGTAATTAAGACTCTGGAAGGGACTGTATTCTGGTGATTCTCTCTGCTCACCCACAGCAGGTTAGATGAAGGGGTTAATAAGGTATTATTTCCCCACAAAAGCCCTGACGGTGCATTTCCTCACAGTTTGCCTGCCAGGCTTGGCCTAGCTCTGTGGATCAAAGGCTGGTTATCACTAATATTGAGCTGTTGTAACCTCTGTCCCCTTTGATTAAAGTGGCGCTGCTGTGAATTTCTCAGTTAATCATGCCTTGGCTCGCAGGGTCAGCTTGCAACTTGGCAAGTTCAGAAAACTACAGCGGAGGAGAGAAAGGTAAAATGTATTATGCAAATGCAATTATGATTGAGTCCGACTCTACCCGTCCCAGGCCTCATGCTGCTGGAGAACCTGGAGGGACAGGGATCAATAACCTGTCCTTTGACAGGAGCCTCTCGGCAGGGAAAGGGGAATGGAAAAGGAGATCCTCCTATCTTTTCCCCTGAACTTCCCACCCCACTGATGAGTGCAGGGTTTGGGGGACTTTAAAGCCCCCAGCAAGGCACTGTGTGTTCCGAGGAAAACGTGATCTCCCAGACATTTTCCATCCCTGGAACCTATGATTTACGTTTTATTCCTTGGACTACATTGAAGTGGGAGCTCTGCCAATGGGTTCAGGACCAGTAACTCTGCTTTCCACTCCACATCACTTCCCAGAGCCTCAGGATGAGAAGAATCAGCAGGCATCATGGCAGTGTGGATCCAATTTCAAAGCACACAGTAAGATAGACAGGTGTGTAAGTCATGAGGTGTATGTGCAGGGCTAAAGATGAAGGTTTGAGCCCCAGGAAGGCCGTAGTGTGGGATGTGAAAATCAACACAGTTGGCAGTGAATTAGGTTAGTGAACACAGCAGCCTAACCCTGTTTTGAGGATGCTGAGGGATAGGACTACCGAGTAAAAGGAGGTCAGGATTGTTGAGTCTCATTATGAGAATCACTCTTTCCTGTTCTGTGTTTTGTTTTCCCTACCTGAACTCGGGTGTGATGGTACTGCCCTGCCGTATGGAGGTGGATGCAAGGATTCCTCAGCACTCAGGGTACTGGTTGTATTTTTTTTTAGCAAGGTATCCTGTTCTTAATGGCATTTCAATAGCTCCTAGAATTGGCCATCTACAGGCATATAGTAAAGTCATATGTACATGCAGAGATTTTAATGGTGTAGAAATACCAGTATAGGGTACCAGTGAAGCATTTCTACTGTAGCTGCAAAACTGAGCTATGTACTTTCCTACTGAATCCAAGTGAAACGAGCTACGGCTATAACTCCATTTTTGCCATTATTACTACATCTTCAGGCGTGGTTTTGCCAACCAGCTAGTAGTCAAGGTTTAAACCCTAGCTATCATCTGCTCTGTGAGAGGGGTGTGCAGCCTAGGAAAGGACTGTGCAGAGATAGTAGACCAACAGGAGGTGTGGAAGGGTGACTGAGCCACGGTTACAAACAGCTCAGCGGTGCAGCCAGGAGCAGAACCATGTGCCCAGAGCTCCAGCTCCCCTGTGCCAAAATTCCTGCTTCTCCTGGCCCTGGCTGACTTTAGCAGTGGTTCTCAGATTCAGGAGTCTTCCTGCAGACAAAGGGAACTTACTGTTTCCACTTGCCTGGCATAATCTTTCCTTATCATTTCACATTCTGTCAGGATCCCAGTCTAATATGCTAACTCATCACATTCCTACCCTCCTTGTGACTGTTAGCGGAAAGGGGTGTTTTCCTGGCCCTGCTGAAACCTGTTGTGCTTCCTGGCTGCGATGGCTAGAGTGAGGAAGAACGAGATGTTTCTAGGGATACTGGTTCAGGAGTGCTGGTTAAGGTGGCTCAGAGGGACGTTTCGGCTCCAGCTGTGCTGCAGAGCAGCTCTGAACTGGTGAGCAGAGGTGAGGGAGAAGGCAGCGCAGGGGCACGCTTCTGCTGCTGCACTGCGGGTCTGAGCAGGGTGCCGAGCACAGGGGGGGAGTGGGGAATGCTGGAGGAAGAATGAGCACGGCAGGGCGTTCTTGATCAGACCCACTAATTAACTGCTTGCTCTTATTTTATTTACTCCAATCTTTCCATTTTTGCATCATTTGTTTCCCTGTTCAAGTGAAACAGCAAGGAACTTTTTAAAATTTAAATTCAGAAGTGCTGGAACTGAGCTCCTGCTGGGGAGAAAGTCCTGGAGCTCTGCTCCTGATGGCTTTTGGGAACGGATGGCAATGTTTCATTGTGTCTCTCTCCCTTCCAAAGGCAGGTACCATTCTGCTCTGTTGGGGCACATGGCTCTCATTATGTTATCAAACCTCACAAGCATGGGAATGGAACCACAATGCCTGCTGCTATTTGAAAGACCCCTAAGCTTGAATTTTAGTAGGTAACACATACCGACATCTTCCCACCGTGGGCTTTTCCTTGCTTTACATCTGTCTTTCCCCTGTATGCTTCTCAATTCTTTTGCATTGCTTTGTTGTTTCAGATTCCTAACACGTAATTATTCTGTAGTTTTGGAGATGGTAAAGATTCTATCCCTATCATCTATCTATGATTAAAAGGTGCAACATGGTCCTGGGCAAGATTTAATTAAAAATTACAGTTACATGCCCATAATCTCCTTTTAAAAAAATATTTTTTAAAAAAGCTAAATAACAGCTCTTTTGTCAAAGTGCTTTGGGAAAATAATGCAGCGCTGCTGTCCCCATTGCATGGATAAATTGTGGCTGGGAGAAATGGATCACCCATGGTCATGGGAGAAGTTGGCACTAGAGTCAGGAGGTGAATAAGTGTTCCTGGTAGTCTACCTGCTGTATCATATGTCCCTTTCCTACAGAAAGTGAGTTTTCCTCCAGCTTCTGTTTTCCCATCTTCTGAATCTCCCTCTGATTTCTTGGTCAAGCCCTCAAGAGAAGAAAATGGCATTGTGCTGTGAGCTGAGGATTAACAAAGTTTGCTCAGGTCCAGAGTGAGTGCCTTCTGGGATTCAGCCTAAGGACTAGTAGCTTCACTGTCCAGAAGACACTCATGGAAAAACATCAGTCAATGAGACTGCTCCTCTCATTGAGGGCTCTGTGGAACAGGAGCTGCACCTTGAATTTCTGTAAACTGTGAACCAATGTAACTGTGAACAAAAAGGGTGTGATGGGCCAGAACCAAAACTCTGAAGTCTCTACATCTTACCGCCCCCACATTATGTTTCCCCTGGCAGGAGTGAGGACATTCAGCCCAGATGAACTTTCCAGCATCCTTTCTATGGTTTCCATTGCAGATCTGTATCACTTCTTCTGTAAACGAGCTGAATGAAGTTTGACTACCAGGTCCTTTTGAAATCCAGTGGAAGCTGGGAATCTCTCAGCCTTCACTTAGTTTAAGAATCTCTAGCAGTGGCATACAATGGGCTTGTCAGAGCAGGCTTCTTTGAAACACTTAATGACATTTCTTCAGTCATTAGTATGTGATCTGTGCACCACTGGATCCCTCAGCAGTGATAATGCGATTGATTCAGCTGCAGGTACAGGTGGAATTCCTGTTCACTGCTGGAGCACGTGGTAGGGGTTTTAGGCATGCAATGTTTTTATGCACTGCAGAACATGCAGGAGAGTTATGCCCGGGCAAACAGAAGTCATGGTGGGGCAGGTATGTGATTCAGATAATTACAGACTCTTTAGAAAAGATATTCCTATGGACAAACCTTGCCATAAAATACAGCACTCCTGAGGCTGCTCTGATTTACCTTCCAGATCTCCCTCTGCAACAGCCCAGTATCCCAAAGTTACAAAGAAGGCAAATGCTCACCCCTTTAACTTGGAGGTCCAACACAAAAGCTTATTCCTTATTTATCACAGTTAATTCTTTCAGTGGTGCCTGTCACTGTAATGTCCTGCTTTCTCTCCCTGCATCTTCTATCCTTCCTTCTTTCCTTCTGTCTTTTTTCTTCCTCTTGCCCTTCTTTTCCCTCCTTTCTTCCCCTCAGTTCTCTACTTCCCTGCACGAGTTTGCTACCTCTTGATTAAAATGTTGACTTTAACTTGGAATTAACCTGATTAATGTAATTGAAAGTAAAAGTCCGCTGCTCAGCACTTTGGGTGATGAGTGGAGATGGATTGAGAAAGAAAGCTTTCAGATTGAATACACTTCTCTCCTCTGGCTGTTAATTGCACCGTTTACTGGTACCTGACTCACTGACCGTCAGTGTTTAGTCCAGTTAATGATGATACACAGTCCATACTTTCCAGAGATAATTAAAAAACATTCCAGCAGACACTCTGCTGCAGAGAGCTTTCCTATCTGTCGCAGTCAGCAGGCCCCAGGGGTTAGGGGTTGTAGTATGTAGAGGCAGAGAAGGCTGTTCCCTGGCTGCAGGGTTGAGCTGGCCTTGGTTACGCAGGGGTTTCAAAGGGAAGAGGGACGGTAACTACTTCACACGTTGGCTTTAGTGTGTCTGTCTCCTGACTGGACCATATTGTGCGTGGGTGAGCATGAAGGCTCTCTGGGGTTGGGGGCCTATTTTTGTGCTTCCAAAGCACTTTGGCGAAGGCATAGGATTTGTAAGTAGTGCTCTCTCCCCGCAAAGTCATTTGAGCACTTATCCGTAAGGGTAACTCAGCGCTGAGATCAGTGAGAATTAGGCATTGAAAGGCTTTTTGCATCTGGACATTGGTCTCTTGTGGCATACTTTTACATCTGCAAAACAGGAAAGCTCAGACTTCCTTACAGAAGGGGAACTCTCAAATGACTGTGGACAAAGATTTAGAGAAAATGCCTTGGCTGCCGTATCCCAGAGACTCCCATAGAGTGAAGTGATAGCGGAAAACATTTTTCTCCAAATATAAGAATCCATTGGGAAGCAGACTGGTGAGGGATGTACTGAGAACACTTGTATTGCTGAAGGAAGTATTTGGGCAAAACAGGCAATCTGTTCGAGTGCCAGCATTGGTTAATATATTTGCTAATGACCTGAAAAAGGAATGAACAAAGGGACGAGGAACTTGCAGGTGTGACTAAGGTAGATCTGCTGCTCCAGATCAGGAAAGATGATAAAGAACTTGTGAGGGACCTGACAGCAGTGGATGAGTAGGTAACAGGAAGAATAGATTTACACATAGAAGGAGTCCTGAAATAATCTCCTCTGCCCTCCTGAGTGAGGCACGTGTTGTAGAGATGACATTAAGAGAGTAAGAACTCACTATTTCAGTTGCCACTTTGTTCCAGTAGCTAATCCCTGTATATTAAAACTGTGGGCTGTATTTTTTCATCTGAATTTGTCTGTGCTCTAACTTCCAAGCCACTGGTTCTTGTTAAGCCTTTCTCTGCTAGATTAAAAAGAGCCCTGTTATACCTTACATTTTCTTCCTGTTCAGATACTTCTGTGTTAGTGCAAGGTAATGCACACCAAAAGCTGATTTGCATTTCTTGTGTGCCTTGTGCTGTCAACTCAGGCAAAAAAAAGCTAGGTGTCACTGTGACCAGCTCAACAAACATAAGTACTCAGCATGTCCTCATCCACCCTCTCTTGTCCTGCTGCCATTTCCCTTTACACATGGGCTACGTGCAGTGACCTGACTATGAGCAGTGTTGAAGCTCTGGGGAAGAGGATGAGATTTTAATGAGAGGAGTGGGGTTAGTGTTTATATTACAGTAGCAATGAAAGGCTCTCATGAGATCAGGGCCCTTGTCATGGTAGATTTTGAGATCATATCCCAGAGGACTTATAATCCAAATAGTCTGGAATTTGAGAAGACCGTATCCTCACACATGGGGAATCAAGATCTGGATTTTGAAACCACAGAAGGGAGAAAAATGGGGACTGCAACCCTCACCTCTTTCCCCTTAGTTCAGCACTGGTATTGTAAGAGCTTCTTGCATCTCGGTTAAGTTTTTAAGTCGTTATTGCTGTGCAGAAAGGGTGAAATGGTGATAATTTTTGTAATTTTTTTCCCCCTCCTGTACTGTCTCCTATTTCTAATAGACTAGGAGTCTGCATGTAGCCGTTGTTTATTTCTATATATTGAAATAAAACTTAAATAATGATAATAGTAAATGTTAGGGGCTGCAAGGCTCCTTTCCTCTTCCCCCTCTAGGGGATTTTCAAGCATTTAAATTTGCCCATTCCAGGCACAGTATCTGGTCAGGCATTTGGTCAGGATGCCTAGTTGTAGCATCCTAAAACACTGAGTCCAAGGTAATGGTTTGTTGTTCTACTTCTCTATCTAAAGGTGTGAGTTAGGGTTTTTTGGCTTTAAGGAGAAACTGAAAATCTCTGGTAAATCCTACCTTTAAAAAAAAAAAAGGTGAGGGGAAAGACAGCTTTGGAGTATGAATGGAGAGCTGTGTCCTGGCTCTGTTCCACAGCCCTTCCCTTTTCATTTTATTACTTTCTGTTCCTGTATCTGCTTTAGCCTTTGTTTCATGCTATTTTCCATGATTATCCCATCTTCTGACCCTTCTTTCTTTCTTTGCTCTGTATCACATCTGCTTGCACCCTTCCCCACCAGCCTCTATGTCCTTTACCTTTGTCCATAGCCCCAGGACTTTATCAGATTTACCCTCAGGACCATCCCGTGGAATGTAGGAGTGCTTCCATCTTCATTCAGCAGAAAAAAACAACCCAGAGTCAGAAGACGAATGGAACTTGAGTCGGGGCCACGTAGCGAGTCTTTGGTACAGCTTGGTTTGACCAGCCCCTAAGACCAGGATTACTTAGTCACTTAAGAGCTGGGTAACCTTCCTCTAGATTTGCAGTGGGATGTTTTTTTGATTCAAAATTTTTCCCACCATACTGACAGTGCTAAGGTGAGAAGAGGGACCATTTCCTCACAGTGGACTGGTCTCTGCCCTCGGCTGACCTGTACCTCTGGAAGTGGGACATAGATGCACCCTAGGGCAGAACTGCTAGGGTCCTTGAGAGCTGGTCTGTTGGGAACTGGGTGAGTTCCCAAGGGATACTGAGCCGTCACAGTAGAGAGTGGCCCTGCCTTGGACTTGACCTTGGTGCTGCACTGAGTCTTTGACAGTGCCTAAATGCTGCTGGTGGGTGAGACTCGCTGAGGCAGAGCGCAGGGGGAGGATGCTGCCGTGGGACCAATTGTGCTGGCACCTGTGAGGAGGCCAGGCTGGCTCTTGTTTGCTATTCCCTGCACACACGCAGGGAGCCTCGTGCACTAAGTGACATCAAGGCTCATTATTTTCATCAGATGCCACATTTGTAACCTGTTACCAAGTAAATTGTGATAAAATAGACTGGAGCAGCCCAGAGTCTGACTCTCTGTGCTGAGATGGCTGCTGTGAGCATAGCAGGCAGGTACAGAGCCTTTCAGAGCTGCTGGCTCCAGCACCATAAGGGAGCAGGAAGCTCTCACGGATGGTAGAGGGTCTGGGTCAGAAGATGCTTATGACACATCTTTTTGGCAGACACTGTGTGCTTGGGATGAGGGTGAACTGTGTCCTTCCAATGGTCCCAGGAGGCAGGTCATTTACCTCCTTCCCTCTCCTTGCTGTTGGGGAAACTGAGGCGTAGGGCAAGAGAAGTGACTCATCCGATGTCACATAGTAAAGCTACAGCTTCATCTCCTAGTTCTGCACCCTGTGCTTGGCGCCAGGAGTGGGTCCCTCACAAGTTACAATCCAAGTGGCAGGGTGAACAGCAGCAAACCAGCAGTTTTCACGTTTTCTTTCCCCCATGTGCAGGTCCAGATGATGTGTGTGACTTGCACTGGCAGTTGAGAGCACGGGTAGGGGGGAAGGCAGCTTATTGCTGGGGTTTAGCTTTCTGTCTCTGAAGATTCCCAAAGTCTGCCTGGGGGACATTCAGGTTTTTGGAGAGGAACTGTGTTTGTTTCCATACTAGGAAGTCCCAGCTGTGTTTCAGTTGCTTTGCGCTTCCCTCTCATGCCTCTCCCTGCCCCACAGATACAGTCAAATATGCTGGCCTTACAACATACCACGAAGTTGGGTTAGATATTATCTTCAGTTTGTTTGTGGGGAAACTGAGGCAATGAGAAGCTCAGAAATTTCAGCAAGAATGCTTCTGTGTCTTTGAGAGTTAGAAAGCTGAGAGCAGATTCTCTCCAGAGTGTTATCCCCTGAGATTTCTAGTCTCCGTTTCTGACATACATCTAGTACCTGCTGTGGCTTTAAGGAAAAACTGGGACCTTCAGTGGTGAACAGATCTTCCAGCGCTGTGCATGTATGTAATTGAACTGCACCCTGTAGCACACTTTATTTGGCTTCCAAGTAAATACTTTTTTACAGGATTAATAGGTGCTGAGTAGCAAATACAAAGATGCCTCACACGTGAACAGTGTGTGTTACTGGTGGTGCTGCAGTGGAGCGTGCTGGAGGTGGTTATCATGATGGTTGTAAATACAGATTTTTCTTAGGAATTCTGTAATAATACACAAAAAGTGTGCTGTGATCCCAAACAAGAATAGTTTTTACGAAGTTTGACTAAACAGAATGAAGTCATTTTAAGAGCAATGTAAATATTTCACTTTAGCAAAACCAAGATGGTATGACTTTTAGAGCCTTTCTGTGTTCTGATCTGTCACAAACAGAAGAAAATGTTGAAGTGAGAATGTTGTCAGTAAAAGAGCAAACATTTATCAGAAAATAAACTGATAATACGTGCTTCCAGATTTTTAGTTTAAGAATACCTCTGACATAGTGCAATTACAGCATGCGGTATTGGTATGAAAGGTACGCTGGGGGGAGGGAGTGCGTGAGCATTTTTTCTAACTTTAGCTATATGCATCTGGACTCTGGTTACCAGCTGACTAGCTCTTTACTGCTGCACTTCTTCAATGCTTACCGATCCTTTGTAAATATAATAGAAGGTGTGCTCTACTCTCTGCCCCAAAGGTCTTACAATTTAAATTGGCAGTTCAGAAGAAATATCTCCCTATTTCAGGAACTGGAGCATAGCAAGATCAGTGATTTGCTCAAGGTGACATGGGAAGTATAAAAACCCAGCACCAGCTCATTCCACTGTCCGGATGAGCTCCATCCTCCAAGTTACCCCTCATTTTGGGAGCCTATTTTACTGCCCCAACGGCTTGAGGTGGGGAGATGTCCAGTGGCTGGGGACAGGAGTGGCTGGCCAGCTCTGCTGCAGCTGTCACTGCTCTTTGCTGACAGTTGCTGTAATCCATGCTGCCTGCTTTTATGGTGCTAATTAATCTCTTTTAATTAATGAAATCCTTCTACCTCACGTTCCTCCCCTTCCGTTCCTCTTTGCCTCTCTTCACCTTCCACCGCTGAAACCTACAGTCCTCCTTGAGCAGGGGCTGATAAAATCTCCAGCCTTTAAACATCTCTGTGTACTCGTCTGTGGCGGTGCTGGTGGCTCCATCTGCTTTTCTCCTTTGGTGCGGTAGCAGCTTAATCTTCATGGCCTGTTATCTTTGAAGCACACTTGATTTTTCAAAAGAAAAACAGCTAAGCATTTTAGCACCCGCTGCTTTCCTTCGTAGGCTGCTACATGTCATTGCTGTTTAATCATGGCCTGGGTTTGCAAACACTGTGTATGTAATGGTATTCCTTTGAACAGACTTATGGGCTTGATTGGGACAACACATTCAAATAATACTGCTTGCCAGCGTCTTTGGACTCCAGGACTGTTTATCTTCTTTAATTCCGTCCCTTAACTCCTACTCATAACCTTTTCTCTCTTCTCCTCAGAGCACAGTCATATTCTTGTCCTTGTGCTATGAAACTTGTCATTCCGTGATGGGTAAATGGAGAAGCAGAAAAGAGGCATGGGAATTGCAGGACTGCATGTACACAACCTGTCCACCTCCACTCCAAGTTATCACTTCTGGTATTCCTGGAAAAGCAAGGACCACAAGCAATGCACAACACACAACAAAATTATAGTCCTGGTTCTGAAGGACATTAAGTTCATCTTAGGGCAAAGAGCCCATTTCTGGACTCATGTCACTGCTTGGCTGAAAGGTGATAGAAAATTCTAGGGAGTGGAGCCATCAGCATTAGAAGGGGACGTTTCCATACCTCTGCACATTCAACTGCTGATCATAGCATATGCTTTCCCTTTGCAAACCCTGGCAGATACGTTGTTCTCTTAGGTTTTTTTCAGCAGTTTCTTTCCCTCTCTCAGTATCTAAGTTTACAGTGCCTTTCCTCCAGCTCCAGTGCCTGATTTACATACAAAAGGGTGATCTGCTGTGGGAAGAACAGCCTACCGGATCAAATACTAAGTGACATTAAGTGGCATCTAAATGACATTACTTCGATTCTCTCCTGAGCTATGAGTTGCAGTGTGACCATGCACAAAGTAATTAATTCCTGTGCCTCAGCATCCCCAGCTGTAAACCGGGCATGGTTCTGAGGTCCTGGGAAGTCCTGTGTTAGTCTCAGGCCAAAGTGAGCAATGCCCACGCCGCGCTGAGAAACTGGTGCTGGGATCTATTCACACGTGTCCTTAGAAACCGGGAAGAAAGGCAGTTACTCTGAGTGGGAAGAATCATATTGTGTCTTGTTTGTATAACACAGCTATGCTTTTACATCACCTGCGCGGGGACCCTTTAGTTACAATAACTTCTGCTTTTTTCTGTTCATCCCTACCCCTTTGGGTCAGTCAGAACACGCACACAGTTCAGTGGAAGGCAGAACTGCAGACTGGCTTCTTAGCACAGTGAAGGTCCAGGTGTACAGATCAATATAGGGAGATATATCGACATCTGAAAAACTTTCATGGCTCATGTAGTAGTTTATAGTTTAGTCAGAGGGAGACAGAATAAAAGCATACTTTAAAGAGTGGTCATAGGAAAGTGACCAAAAAAACCCACTCAGTCTTGCTGAATGCATCTGTTCACACTCACTCTGATTCTCAGTTTCCTTGTGATGGTATAAACCCAGAATTGGCCTGTTAAAGTCAACATGAATAAACTAATTTTCAACATATGTTCTCCAGGTACTTGGGCAAAATCAAATCATTGATGTAGCATCAAGTCACTGTTACAGCAGAAACTGTAAATACCCTATGAAAGGCATATACCTTGTAGCTTTAAAGGACCAGATTCTTTTCCTGGTTGGGCTGTTGTAAATCACAGATGATCCTGTTCAGGTCAGGGTGAATAAAGCCTGACTCAAGATGCAGAATTACCTGGAAAAGGAAGGGAGCAACAGGGAGACCACAGAGGCTTAGTAAAAGCTGTTGTTTTCATCTTCTCTCATGGCTGCATACAAAAGGTCTGTCCCAACCAAAAAATACACCCCTAGTGTCCCTTGCAGAGACCTTTTCCTCTGGATCGGCGGCGATTTCAGCCAAGCAGTGATGTGGACGTACTGAACCATTGTCCCCAAAGGGCAGTCTCATCCATCCTTGGAAGGAGACCTGTGGAGCAGTGTGTGTTCTCATACCCCACCGTGCTTCTCAAGTGGTAAATGAGTATCACGCCCTGAGAGAGAGACACTGGGGGCTGAGGGAGCTGTGGGGTCTCCACTGACACCAAACATGTCACTGAGCTGCCAATGCAATGAGAGCTGGCAGAGCTGCTGGCCTAGGATCATATGTCAAGGAGAAGTGGCAGGAGGTGAGAAGTGCCAGGAATACTGCTTCCCAGCTGGCTCTGGAAAGATTTTATGCTTGTGTCCGTCTGCACTTGGTTCAAAGCCTCCCTGAATTATTCAGGTGCTCTTTGAAAACTCTCATCACGCAGAAAGTGAAGGCAACTTGGCTTTACCTGCTGGAAAACAAGGACTCATTGTAAGCTCCAGGGCCAAACCAAGGTTCCTCTGCTCACACAATGACAGCGGCTCCTGCCACCTTTATGGCAGGAGTTGTCTCTCCTTGTTACACCAGATTCTCACATATGGGCCTTGAATGTGTGGGCCTTCAGTCCTTATGGGCTTCCGTAGGTACTTTGCATCTGATTGGGCCCATCCTTATGGTCCTGCACTGATTGAACAAACTTATAACAACAGAATACAGGGTCCCTGTGGGGATGGCCTGGAGGTATGCAAGTGGAAGGCCAAAATATCCTTTCAGCCCACAGAGTGGGGTTGATGTTTATTGTCTATCTTTTTAGGCAATAAGGGTGATCAACATCTCCCTAAGAAAGTCTATCCCAAGACAAAAGTAAATCTTCTGACCTGTTTATCATTAGGCCCTCCGCTATCAAAACTCCTTCATATCTAGTTTCTCCTGTCATGCCTGCTCTGTGAAGGTGTAGTTTATTTCTGACACCAGGTAGGAACATTTATAAATATTTATTTAGCTGTTGTTTTGGTTATTTATAGTATCACCACAATATCGGAGTGATCTCAGCATTACTTGTGGTTTCTAGGCATTTGTGGTTCCTGTTACAACTAGTTGTAATTTAGTGAGAATTATGTTAATCAAATGTTCCATTCTGAACATTAGCTGTGACTTGAATTAGCTGGTAATAGGATGACCATTCTGAATATCTAATAGATGAGGTTTTTAAAGGCCAACAAATACAATTCTATATGTAAGTTTCACTTTTTAAATTAATTATTTTCCCCATCACTTCTTGGATGAAGCACAGGAATGAAATGAGCAGAACTAGCAGGAATCTCTGGGGTTATTGAGTCTGGGTTTTTTCACAGAAAAATGACTGCTTTTTCCTGACTAATACTGTATTGTAATGATTACAGAAAGCAAAGGCGGTGGTTACTATTTCTGCATGTGTGCCAATACTCAGACTGCAGGCAGTTACCTAAGAGTCAGTGGTAAAGATTACTGCAGGCTGTACATCCTGCAGATCAGCTAAAACCATCTTTGCCCAGGTACATTACTCGTTAGCTGAAATAAAAGATTCTCTCCCTCTTCTCATGTGAAACTAAGGAACAGAAGACATTTTTCATCTAAATTTCTCTATGAAATATTGTTTGCTAGCGAGAAATGAATGCTAAAAAGCACACTTAAAGCCTGATTGAGAAACATTACTGCAGTTGATCTTGGAAGGGATTTATAAGGATCCCATGTGACTTAAATAGTCCTTTGTCAACCGAGTTTCCTGATCAGGCTGTACCTTCCATAACACGCTGAGATTTATTCATTACTGGGTAAGTACAGAGAGAGTGGAGTCATAAATAGGGATACAGATACATACATAAATACAGATTGTCATTGGATCAGATGTTTGCTTCCAGGCTCTTATAGTTCAAGGTATGTCCTTTAGAGATATTGTTGGGTCTTGAGGACAGAATAGATAGCTCCCCCTGGCTTATGTAAAACAACTCTCTTTTAAGGAAACTGGCACAGTTATTCCAGTTTGTTAGCTGGCCCGTGGTGCTATAAGGTAAGGTGCTTGTGGTGTTGTGATCTTGGAAGGTTGCCTCTGGGATAGGATATCAGTCTAGGATATCCCTCCAAGCTGTCCTCCAAGCTTTGGAAGGATCTGACTGGTAGCTCCAAATCACAAGGATGCATTTTGTAGTTTGCGGCGTTGGACTAAAACTGATGTGCCAGCTGATGTGCTGCGGGGTCCGTCTGTACAGCTAGGTCTGTTCTTCCCTCTGTGTGCCATGATAGGCAGGACAGGGATTCCTGGCCTCTTTAAACTGAACTGTGGTGGGGTTAGGAGAGGTAAAGGCAATGGCTCGTTGCCAAGATAGCACTGCAGCGATTCACCAGTTTGGACTTCTGCTGTAGTTTGTGTACCCCTACTGTGCTGGTAAGCATGGAAGGACATGTGTATCTAGAGAGACATCTGCAGAAGGGATGCACTTAAGCCCCATATTTGGACACTCCCAAAGGTTGGGAAAATCCAGACAAGGAATTCAAAACTTTGAAATACAGCTCTGTGTCTCCATGCACCAGAAGAAGTAATGTGTGGGCTGGAAGTGTTCCGACACTCCAGTTCTGCACTGGACACCAGTAATCATGTGCGGAGGAAGAGATGTTTCTTCACTAGGCCACTTGGATCAGCAGAGTGGCTAGCAGGAGGCCTAAACTCTGCAGCACCAGTGCGATATCAACACTCCCGGGATTTCTTTGCATTCTTAAGCTTTTATATGGAGGATGAAGTTTTGGTTCTACTGACCCAATTGGAAAATAAATGTTATATTAGATTAAACAATGCATCCCATTGTTTTCCCACCAGACAAGAGCTTGTAAAAAGCAGCCCATGCATCATTTGTAAATCTCTGCCATATGGTAGGGACATATTTCTGTCTCTTGTTTAAAGATGGAGATATATCTCAGGGCCTGGCTTGACGTTTTCTATGAAGGAACTGTTTTCAAATCTTAAAGCCACAGCAGGGTGGAGAGGGGAATGGGGTAGGGGAGCACTGGGGTGGATTGCTTATGGAGGCTGTGTACCCTCTATTGTTGTTCTTAAAATCAGGCTAGACAAAAAGGTTTAGAAGTACTTCAACGACGGTCGATCCTGCCTTGGCAGAGGCATGGTCTTGACAGTCTCCCAAGGTCAACTCCAGCCTTATTTTCTGTGATTCTATAAAAAGATAGAATTGTTGTTGTTGTTATTATTTGTTACTACCGTTTGAGGAGCACTTCTCAGAGATCAGAATCTGGCATTGCCTGATGCTCTACTCACATGCTTATATGGTCCTGCCCTCAGAGAACTTACGAGTCAAGAAGCAACGGCTAGTATGGATAGCTGAGGGAATACAGCGAGGAGCAATGAGATGCTATTGATCAGCAGGATAGGCAGCACTCATAATACATCAGCAGCCTAACTGCTGTCAGATTTTTGCAGGCATCATGGCTAAGGAGGATAATGAGGAAGCTTTGCAAATGAAATCTCCAGGCTCCCACCATCTCTGCTCCAGAGCTGGGCAGCAGCAGGATAATGGTTTGCCTCCCACTTCTAACTGTTCTTGTGTCCCTGCCTGCCACTGCCCACTCTCACTGGGGGCACAGGAGGTGCTCTAGCAAACTTGCTTCTAGCCTGTATTGTGGCAGGATGGCAGGAGGCAGAGCCAGGATAAGGCCTGGCCCTCTATCCCACATGCTGTGGGATCTCTTCCAGTGACAAGAAGTAAAGTTGATGAGTCTGTATTGAGACAGTGAAGTGACCCCCGTGCTGCTCCACATAATTAATAAATAAAGCACTGGGGGAGTTTTTGCCATGCCGGCTGCTATGACAGGGCTGTCTACGGTGCACTTAAGCATTAAATGACCAATTTCTGTCAGACTAACTTCCCAAGCCTCCCTCTCTCTCTCTCTCTCTCTCACTCACAAAGCTAGCTTCCTCGCTCCCTGCACTTGGAGTTTTTCAGCAACTGATGGCTCCTGGTTCATTTCTGTGGAATTAATTGGTCCCTGAATGAATTCTGTTGACAGGGCAATTTATCATGTGTTTGGGTTGACAGTGTTGGATACCGGCAAAGGGGGGGAGTGGTGTGTGAGTGGGATGAGGGGAGATGGACAGAGTGGGGGTGGGTGGGAGGATGAAGAAGAGGAGGAGTAGAAGAAAGGGGAGTGGAGGAGGAGATTGTTTAAAAAAATAAAATGAAAGAGAGGGAAAAAATTCTGTTCCTCTTTAGCTCCTTCCAGTTCAACTCAGTGCAAGGGATAATGCGCAGGAGAGATGGGGAGAAGAAGGGAGTGCCACTTATGTCAAGAGGGGAGTCAAGATGCTGCTTTTCTATAATTTGCACCATAGTGGCAGGGGGAGAAGAAATGTAGAAAAAAGAAATAAAAATACCCCCAACAGTAAAAGCTAGTTGTTGTTGTGTAGTGTCCCTGGGGCTCAGCCAGAAGCCTCCGTTTGTAATGCTCACATCTCTACTCCTTCCTCATACCAAAGTGAGTGGGAAGCTAGGGACAAATGTGGTTAATCCTCAAAATGCTGATACATGCCCAAATACTGTTTCAATATGTACTAGGTGGTGTCCAGCCCCTCGCAATGCCTTGTTATCTGCCATCGTATCTACTAGTCAGGGATATCCAAGAAGGAATCCCATCTTACAAAGTAACATCAGTGATTTGGGTTCCCAGTTTCCCCTCAGAATGGGTCAGAAAGAGGTGCCTGCTCCCATACCTGCCTTTGACAATCCCAGGTTACATCATTTCACATTGTCCATGGTAGGGAAAACGAGGGACTTCCCAATATAATTAAAATTACATTGCAATTACATTGTCATTAAAATGTCGTGACTCTGGCTTATGGATCCAGTTTCTAGTCAGCACAATCTAGATCATCATTTTAGTCCCTCTGACTTCACAACTTCTGAGTGCAGAATGTGAGCATGCGCTCACATGCATGTGTGACAGCATGGGTAGTGATGAAACCAACCCAAGTCAGAAAGACAGTCAGTTTGGATGAAACAGAAGTATATGAGTAAAGATTAAATGACGTCTTTTCTAGAAATCTTTGGGTGACTAAAGAGGTGTACTAAAGACTTGATCAGAGGAAGGTATGTCTGTGAACTGCTGGTTGCATGAATGTGCAGAGGGCTCCATTACTGTCACCATCACCTCTGCCTTCTCCCCCAGCCTTCCCTACACTGCCAGTGGGATGTTCCAGGGCGGCCAGTGCTGAGATCCGTGGAAGAGTTACCAGTAGCTTTCCTGCTGATCTCACTGGGAGCAGCATTAAGTCAGAGCTCAGCATTTCTGAAATTGCCATCTGGAGCCTTTAGCTGCAGGGTAGTGGGACCTGCCTTTGTTTGTCAGAGCACTGTGGCTCAGTTTACCAGCATTCAGTCATCATCTTTGTCTTGGGAGCAAAGGTTTCATCAATCCAGCTGACAAAGCGAGTGGCTGTATCGTAAACGGCCTGGAGACAGAACTGGAGTGACAAGCCCCAAACTGGGGGTGGTGAAACACGAGTGGTGTGGTGGTAGATGGTCTTGCGCTTAGATTGTTCCGTCAGATATAGTGCAAATGTAAATATAATTATCTTCTGGAAAAAATTTTCCTTCTCTTGGTATGATCACTCCAAGGAAATGGTGCAGGCAGCTCCTTCTCAAGGCTTTTGTAACAGGTTTCCATTGTAGTTACTCTGGTAAATAAAGCTGAGATTCATCAGTAGAGCAGGGGATCAAACCTAGAAATACTCCCATTAGAGATGAGCGGATCCAAAATAGCAGTTGTGATATGAGATTACGAGTCTTAGGAGGAAACACAAGTGTAGTAATCTTTTATGTGGGATCCTAAAGTGTAAGTTGTGTAACCCACTCTTTGTTGTAGTTTACAACAATAAACAAAAGTACGTATAGGAACGAATATATACAAATGAACAATGGTGGCAGTAACTGAGTAGTGTTTTTTTCTGCATAGAATTCATGCAAACAGGCAGAGCTTCATCAGAAATCTTGGGAGATGTATGTGGTGCTTGCAAAGGACCAGTCTGAAGTGGGGGTACCTGTGAAGGGAGAACCTGGTTGGTTACAATCACTCAGAACAGAAACGTCAGCAATTGCTAATGAGAAGGTGCTTCTATAGGAACTGAGTGTCTTTTTATAAAGAGGGCCTCCATACAGAGATATGAAACCTAAAGACAAGTTATTTATAAAGTTGTTTGGGTTTTTTTTCCTCATTAAAAACAAGATTAGTAGTATTACATTTCATAAATATGAACCAAAAGGAAGAACATAGAGTTTGGTAGCAAAGGCTCTGGAGCATAGTACACAAAGATCTGATAAGCTCCAGCAGCTGTAAGTTGATATCAGGTAAATTCAACCAGAAATAATGTGCGTATTTCCAACAGTGCGGGTAATCACCTGTCAAAATATTTTAGCTGGGGTTCACTGTATTTTCCAGCACTCGAACCTTTATACTTGGTAGCAAATGTTCCTCAGAAAGAGATTCCCCTAGCTCAATCCCAGCTCTTGGATCCACAGCAGGAATTAATTCAAAGCAGCCCTATGGGTATCTCATATCAGAGCCCAGACAAGATGATCACAGTGCACTAGGAGTCTCCTCTGGGGTAGCTGTGGCAATGAACTTGAAAACAGCTATCTTAAAAGTCAATGCCTGATTCCAGTTTCACTTACACACTGTTTACATGAGTGTAACTCTTTTGACTTCAGACTTCTGATTGACAGTGGTGGACACAGAAGGCAAATCAAGCTTCTGAGAAAACTGGTTATGATCGGGCTGTCCTGAGCCAGTCAGGTGAACATGACATAGGACACATTAATGGAGTAAACGTGTGTATTTTCACTTACATCACTGAACCTTTGGGACAGAAACAAAATATATTTTTATTAAAAAATTATCTCTAAAAAATGAAAATAGAGACTAAAACCCAAAACAATACAAGTATTTCTGGATTGTGAAATGGAGGTGAAAAAAATACGGTCGAACAGGCAATGATTCAAAATTGAAGCCCACATAAAACAGCAGAGACAAAATGGATCAAAATAAGCTCCAAGCAGGTTGCATTTAGAACTAACTGGGATCCAATAGGTAGCTGGCTAAGAGGGCAAGACAGAAGACTTAAAAATTATTTAATATGCAGGTCCTGAAGCAGTGGCTATGATTAGAAATGTAAGCCAGAATTGCAGGCTGAGTTTCCTCACTTTTAACACTAAATCTGTGGAATTAAGAGTATGGGATTTGTAAGACTGGGCCAGGCTCACGTTTTGTCTGGTCTACCATCTCTACCAGTAGTCTCCACAGATTCTTAAGAGGAAGGTGGAAGAACTGTGCAACGGGCAAACATAGGAAGCATCTGCAGTTTGTTGGGAGCTCAAATAATCTACAGTTTGGCTTAATCCCAGAAAATATTCATGTCTTTCTGCAATGCTCATAACTCTGCTTGGTTTTGTTGGTTTTCGTTTGTTTGGGGTTTTTTTAATCTATAAAACTGTCCAGTCTTTTCTGGAATCATGGTAACTTCCTGTGGTTAAAAATTCAGTTGGTCAAAATACAAACTGTTGGGGAAAAAATTTAATCAGCTTTGAATCTGCTGCTTTGTAATCTAATCAAGTGTCATCTTTTTCTTGTGTTCTTGTGACCTGCAGGGTCTGGTTCTGCTAAGGAAGCCTCTGGTTTGCCTGCTGGGGAGTGTTCAAGAACCATTTTGATGAATTCCAATTAAGAGTCTTCTTGACACCAGGGGATGCAGAGGTCAAAGAATGCCCTGAGCAGCGCAGCAACAGACCACATGGAGCACAGATAAAGGTAAGAAAATGGCATAATTGTAAAACAGAACAGAAAATTCCTGAAGACGTGAAAGGGATTTGAATTTGGAAGGATCTTTGAGTGAATGGTTCAGCTAAGATTTCTCCCTGGAGCCCAGAAGAGCTTGATAAAGATCCTTTTATACTTGGTGGAGAAAATAACAGTGATAATACTTTGCCTCTTAATGTTGTGATTAATCTGGAATGTAAGTTTACAGAAAGTTGTAGATGATCTGATCAGAAACAAGAGCTTTTTGTAGTCATGAGACACTTGTAAGGAAGAATTTGTGTGGTCGCTTGAAGAGATTGTTGAGTGCCTTCTGCATGATCGTGGTTCTAGTTGGAGCTGTGGGAAGTCTGTTGCTCCTAAAGATCCTAACAGAGGTGTTCTAAGACACAACACCAATGCCTGATCTTGGGAGAGAAGCAGGAGACCTCAGTAAGTTGCTAGAAGTGGCACTAGTCTGCAAAGCTATTTGACTTTAACCAACTCAATCTGTGGCAGGTAAAAGGAAACTTAGGGGTCTAGCCTCCCAGACAAGTGGATACTCAGTCATGAGCAGAACTGACAGATTCTTGATGACACTTGTAGCGCGGCACAAGTAAGCTGTCATACCAACATTGTAGCATTAACCGAGGTAGAAAGGAGTTCTCCGAGGAGTCTGAGGGACTAACCTCAATGCAGATAAACATCCATCTGTCTGTTGGACTGAGAAAAGGTAGTGACCTTGGTCAGAAAGGTAAAATCTCATTCCTCGAGTTGAGGACCATCATTAATTTCATAAACAAGCTGGTTGCTGTCAGTACTGTGTATTTTCAAACACTGGAGTCATGCTGGAATTCACAGCAGAAACTATTATGAGTAGTAGTCTACTTTGGCAGCTCAGAGATGAAGGAGCTCTTTGGTACCAGGTTTATTCCAGGGACATGAAATCCTCCATGGTGGAGGTATGGGTTGTGTTCACAAAAGGGTGATGACTAGTGCTTTTGTATTCAGACTGTTTCCATCTCTCCTTGTAAGGACCATTTTCTTCTCTGGCCTCTTTAGTCTGGGCTGTGTCTTAGGTGACTCGTTCAGCATTTGAGTAAGAGTTGGCTGAGAAAAGCTCACTTTTCTCAAATATAATACAATGGGAAATACTACATTTTCTCAAATATAATACAATGGGGGTAAATGCTACATTTTCTCAAATATAATACAATGGGGGTAGATGCAGAACCAGTGGTTGTTAGTATTTTGGCCCTGCTAACTGAAACTAGAATCATGCCATTTTTTTTCAAGGTGGATCAGTTTAGGAGCAAGCTATGTTAGAGCACTGGCTAGTTGTGGGTGCCTAGGGAGGAAGCGTGTCAGGAAAAACATTCTCCATCTTTGCTAAGCAAACCAGATGACCAGTGGCTTACAGATTCACCACACTGTTGTCACTTTCAAACTGGGTTAGTGGGACAAAGTGAGAGGACCTGCAATCACAACACTTATGTCTAAGGCGAAGGAGCATAAGGAAGTTTGCAACTGTATGATTTTTGTCGGTATACCACTCTTCTGTTAGCAGCATGGGTATTTCAAACTGAGAAATGTCTGTTTTGGAAAATGAAGAGCATGAGAATCCTTCTGCTGTTCTGGAGTATAAACCAAACTCAGTAGTAAGATTCCAGCTGCCTTTTGAGGCTTCTGCTTGGCTATTTACTGTGGGCTCTGATGCTCAGTGTTATAGTACACAGATATGTATTACATAAAAAACACACATGCAGTTCTGTACATATGTAACCAAATAATTGTGACTTGACTTGTCTGTATTCTGAGTGGCTGCGCAAGGGAAGAGACGCGTCTCAACTTTTGCTTTTCCTGTGTTAAAGCCCTTGTAGTTCAGAGATGACACAAATCTAGTACCCTTGCTGGTGTACGACTCACTCAGCAGGAAGGGCTCCAAAAAGCCTTGCCTCCTTTCCTCCCACTCACCTTTGAATGGAACACAAAAATGATGAAGCCCAGCCTGTGATAAAACCACATAAGCATCCACCTTCCCCTGCCATTTCCTTACCACGGGTCCCAAATGTGCTGTCTCCCTCTTTTCTGAGAGAACAGGTGGTGTCTGTGCTCAGTCTCAGTTTGTGAAGGCAAACAGGTCTCAGAACAAATCAAAATGTTATTGATTTCTTGCTTTTGCTGTAGCAGCCAAGCAAAATACATATGAAGAGGTAAACACATGAATAAACAAACAATAAGGGGTCAAAATAGGCAATCCATACTCAGATAAAAATAGAAAGACACACAGGACAGTACCAGAGATATCGGTAAAGGCCATGCCTGGTTTCCAGAATCAAGGACTGTTCTGAGTTCCCTTTAGTTTTGTTTCCACTCTCTCTCTCTCCTTTCGGTGGGTGCTTCTCATGTGGCACCTTGACCCAATGCAGGATTTCCTGGGAAGTCAGTAATGGCAGAGAAGTTGCCTCCAAGGAGAAGGAATGTTTGACATCACCAGGATGTTTTCATGAAATGGTACGTTGTGGCCTTTCCCAAAAAGAGATTTTGCTCTTTACAGTTTTTTCTGTGGTAGCTCTTTGAGAGCCCTGGTGTGGGCCAGGAGCCCACAGGTAAGAGAATTCCTGCTAGAGACAGTCATAACTTTAACCTAGTGAGAGTGATCGCCTGATTCAGACAGAAGGGGGAGTACAATGAAATAGTTGGAGCAGAGGGTATAATTTAAGTCCCTTCTGATTTCCAGTAAAACTTAAAAGTAAGTAGGATGGTGAATATCCTACTGGTATCCTAACTGGTAGAAGAACACGGGAAGATTTTCTGAATTAGCTTAGAGAGAAGAATTGTCAAAGAAAGGTAAAGTAAAAATAAATTCATTAATTAAATCCCAGGACTGATTAGAGACAGAAAAAGTAATGGACAGCATTTCAGTGATCAGTTGTTACAGAACATTCAAATAAGCTCAGTGGGTAATACAGCTGAGTGTCCCGAACACTCCTCAAAGTCTTCTAGTAAAAATACTGAGCTGTACCTATTTACATGCCTAGTTCACGGTTGGGCCCTTTTGGCCCCAGATGGTCACAGCTGTAGGAACTGGGCCTTTGGAATGTTCTGAGGAAAATGAAACAGGCAAAAGAGGATACAGTTCAGTATCAGCTGGTCAGTTTCTTAGGGCTGCTGGCCAGGGAATCTGAGATGGAACCAGTCATGGAAGGAAACCTCACTCCATCCTGAGTGCACCTGCAACAAGCACGGATGCTGAAGAAGTGGGACAGTTCTGGGTTGTCAGTGATTTGGGAAGGTTGTGGTGTTGGTTAGATCCCTGGATGTGGGTTACATTTGAGAGAGCTGCTTTGGGATATCGTGGCCAAGCATCTCCATGTATTAACAGCTTCACGGCCATTCTTTGGGCTCAGTGTGCTTCTGTGAGCTATCTGTTTGTGCTTTCCACTGTGTAACATCCTCAAGTTTCTCTTCTATTTTGTCACATTTTGAGCATTTTCCAACTCATTTGCTTAGACTTTCTTTACATTCTGTGTATGTATTCCCCTCCAGAAAAGGATGCAGCAGGTAGAAAACCTGCATGGAAGGTTCATTATCTTCTCTTTCATTTGCTTTCCAAGAATCTGGCAAACCTTTCAAAGTGCCTCAGTGAGGTGGGGCTGAGCAGCCACCCCTTGTCTCTTCCCAGAACGTGATTGCTTCCCAGCATCCTTCTGCTAGAGCTAATTGGTGGTGGCTCCCTTTGCTTTTATTCGTACCTGCATAAAGGGCAGGAAGATGCAGCGTACTGGCATGGCTGGTGAGATTTGTGTGTTGTTCCCTTTCTGTCGATGATCAGGTGAGCAGCGTTGACTGACTCACTTCCCCTCTCTGTTTTGTCTAATGATAAGTAGGATGGTCAGGACAGGAATGATGTCTTACTTTGTACATAATGCACAGAGCCGTCGACTCAGTATCTCTAGGTGATGATGTAATATGGTTCATAATCGCAATACGCAGAGGCTGAAATGTTTCTCTCCGTGACTAGCCCATGGCTATGCTGCTTTGTGAGCTCATTCAGTACCCCTTAATCTGCCTGATATAAGCAATCTTTTAGCAGACTTTTCAGGACCCTAAACAATGATGTACAGATTGTGTTTTGACCTTATACATGTAGTCCAGCAAACATGTACATGAATGCTAAATAGCATCATCTGGTCAATGTGTTAACAGATTCATCTCTTACATGAAAATCAGTACTTTGTATGCTCAGTTTGGCAAGTCTCAAACACTCAGTAAGCAAGAATTGCTTTCCTCCACCTGCAAGAATAATGGCATGATCTTAAATGGCACAAAAAGCTTCTTTTTTGCTGCTTGTTTTTAAGCTCTTTGTCTTGTCTTTTTGAGCCTGTCATTGAAACTGGACAGTAGAACCAAATGAACTCACAACTGTTTTAGGAAGGTTGAGATTTTCATCTTATCATATATCCTGTAACTGGAGCAAAAGCACGCTTCCATGGGATGTGTGGGGCAACTGGGAGAATTAGTCATGTACCGTATTCTGGTTTTGAGAGAACTGGCTGGGTACTGCACTGCCGAGACAATTACATTGATACCTGCAAACAATGTAATTGACAGATGATGGTAGAGCTGTTCGGAGCAAAACAAAGCAGGAAGAGAAAATACAGGTGCCTGGGACAAGGTTTGTGATAGGGTGCTTCAGAGGCAACATAAATTCATCATCAAGCAGCCACGTTTTTTGAATGGTTCAGTTTCCCCTCTGCTTCTCCTCCTCAGTGGGTGACCTGATAGGCGGGGAGCACACAGCAGCTTTGGAAAGGGGTTTGGAATATGTCCTCTCCCTCCTCTGTGGTATCGCAGCTCAGTCCCCCAAGCCCCAGGGATGTAGCATGTCACATTCACTGTTCCTGCTACATCCTTTTAGCCACCAGAAAACCCACATAGTTCAAGAAATCAAAGCTTTTACTTAAGATGTGAAAAAAACATGTCCAGAACAAAAGGTGATGCCAGTTCCTTGCCTCTCACCAGAGCCGTGAAGGAAGAGCCAAGCTGCAGATTGTATTGGAAGTGAGGAGGGTAAACTCCCCCTTCCTCCTTTCCCATCCCAGCCCCGACCCAGCCCCCAATAAGGCTTCATCTCTCCGTGAATGGAGTCCCTCTGAGCACGATGCTGAGCCAGAGGAGTGACAGGTGCCTCCTGATATGCCTAAATGAGAAGAACCAATCGGAGGAGCCTGCCCAGCTTTTGTTGTCATCTGGCTTTGCTCACGAAAGATGAGTTTGATTGACAGATGCATCAAGGTTCACAGTTTATTGGTTTTTGCAAAAGAGCCAGATCTGCCAATTTAGACAGGGGAGTGACACAAAACTTTCCATCTAAATGGACTAATTTTACCACAGGGAATTCCCAGGCAGAGCGCGCCAAGGCAGGCGCAGTCCTGTTTTATTTTTTAACAAGGACTGAATGACAAATATAAACGACAGTTCTAGGCTGACGGAACATCAGCATTTGACACTTCACAGGGGAGCGGTGAAATAAACAATAGGCAGAGAAATTGAATTAGAATCAGATGAGAGTCAGCTAGAGAGGGAGAGGAGGGCCTGATTCTCTACCAAACCATTTATAAAAGAGCAAACTGAATACTAAGTAGGTATAACATGCTCACATCCTGGTTTATTAGCAAATTTAGCCTACTAGCATATCACACTTGTGTGATATAAATGGATCGCTGGACAAAGCTGGGTGGTAGGGGAGACCAATGCACAGGGAGTGGGAGCATGAGGCATTTCTGTTCGTGGTGGTGCGAGCCTCTTGTGATAGTCTTAACCCTGTGTTACTAATAGACTCTGCAAAGTTAGAGAGCAAAAAGTATGACAAGTTCATTTAATTTCTCTCTCGTTCCCTCTGGCACGCTGCCTGCAGAGTTCTGTCCCGTCTTCCTGTATTACGACACTTGCTAACTTTTGGGTACCAGCTTTGCAGCCTCGGCTCAATTCTTTTACTGCTGTTTTTTTCTCTAGGACTTTTTAATTTAAAACAGGCAATCCATGACGCTTAAGAAGAATGATTCTCTGCAGAGAATGTCTGGGACTTCTGAGTGTGGACTGTGTCTGCATGAGATAAAAGGTTGTCTCAGCTGATAGCGTTAGCAAGCTATTATCCTATTTCTACTCAGCTTTAACAGGGGGATAGGATATATAAACTTTCCTGATGGGTTAGACAGCTCACTGTTAGCTAGACATGGTTTGGTAGAAATTTAGATGCCTGGGTTTTATGTCATGCTCTGAGATTTGAAGCGTATCTAGAGAAGTGATTTTCAATCTTTTTCAATTAACAAACAGTAAGAACAAAAAACAATCAGTAGAAGAATAGCTGCCAGTATAGTGCATCTGAGTCCATAAGCACACTTCTCCCGGTTACACTGAAAGCAGTTTCCTTAAAAGTAAACTAAGAGATTTTAAGAACAAGTTCAAAATTACTGGTCTTGATGTTAGAGAAAGGGGTGTGAAAATACGAGGTTTTGGGTTGATTGTCTTGTTAATGATGATTTGACATTCATACATGAGTCTGAAAAGTGCCTGTGTGGAAGCAGCCTTATTGGCTAGGCACCAGAACTAACAACTGCTGGCGTATTAAGGAGGTGCCAAATGCAGGTGTGTAGATAAACCTGCACTCTGATGGAGGCTGACACGGAGAAAAAATGCTTCTTTCCTCTCTACACAGGGTTACTATATCTGTGTGAAATTTCACACTGTTCAGTCTTACACCCTTTGGGTTTTCTGGGTAGGTTTTGTTTGTCTTCCTTTCATAAGCGTTCAGCAGGGTGTGTTGGAAATCCGTTTGGCTGAAAGTCATTACATTTGTAATGTTTCATTTTTGGTGTGTCTCTCCAAAACAGAATGATTCGTCTCCTTTTGACCAGGCACAGGGTCAAAGCCAGAGTAATTCTGATGCAAATAATATGCTTTGAAAGGAGACAGTTTGGAAGTGAAGCCATTTTTGTTATGTTTCATAACGGAAAGCTTATCCTTCAGCAAAGACCAGCGTGTAGATCTCGGTGAAACCACGGCCCCGCGTTGCATTGTGTCAAGAGAGTCTCTTACAGTTTTTCTCCCGGGGACGGAAGCCACAGGCGGTTTCAGTTTCAGCGGATCAGCACTTACAAACTCTGGGAGCAGAAAGTTACGCTGCCGGTAGTAAAGATGGAAGTTGCCTCTGTCCTGAAAGCTGGTGTTCCTGTCAATGTAGTAGAGGGGACAGTGGAGAGCAGCAGAAAGCAGTAAGGACAGGGAAAGGTCCTCCGAATGTGTGTGGGAGGGGACTGTGGGGATGCCAGTCATGCCTGAGCAGGGAATGTGGGGTGCAGTACGGTGTCCCTGTGTGCATGACAAGGAACATGGGAGAGTTTAAACCAGAGAGGGTAGGGGGCAGAGACAAGGAAGGCGGATTACGGAGAATCTAAGTTTTCCACGTGAGTGGCAATGCTGAGGGACAAAACGCCTGGGGCAGGAGAACTGGCAAGGCACTGAAAGGGATCGTGAAGGAAAGGGCAGGAGGGGTGGCCGGAGGCAGGGGTTGCAAGAAGCAGCCGGGGTTGACAAGGGGGGGTGTTGTCCTGCGATGGGTATAAGGAACAGTGGAAAAAGGTCCTCTCCAAGCAGCTGCAACAGAATGAATTTGCGGGTAGAGTTCTGAACCCAAAATGATCAAACATGCTTTGAATGGGCAGCTTCCACCAAAATGTCACACAGCAGAGGGCAGGAAATACCCAAGTCTTTGACAAGCTTTGGTATCAGACCAGCTCTGTCAGCCTTGCCAGGGGTTACAGGGCCATTTCCAGGTCTTGTGACACTTGAGCTCTTCCTAAAGCACTAGACCACCGGGTCCCTGCGATGCGGTGAGATGCTCAGTGTTCGCTAAATGAAGTGAATTCCTGACGCTTGCAGTGAAAGAGGCACAAATAATAACATAGCTATAGACGTCCGGAGAACACTACAATTAGAAGTCAAATAAATGTTTGTTTTTATTTTATATACATGTATATAAATATACATATATACAAAATGTATCTGGTGTTATGTACAAATTACATGATTTCCAGTCAATTTTGTGGTTTTTGTGTGGAACAACACACAAGACACTAACAAACTTCCTTGGCTTCACTGCAGACAGCTCCTGAATCACGTCAGTTAACTGTCCCGAGGATATCCCCAGCTTTTTTTCTAAAGGAGACAAGAAGTTATCTATAGACCATTTACTATGAATATCTTCATTAACTTCTACTTGTTAGTGAGGTGATCCTTCCCTTAATATTTTGAAGTATTTTCCTTTGGATACAAGCATCATTGTGTGGATTTACTAGATGATAGTTTCCAGGATCAAGTTTTTCTTTTAAAGCATTGGTGCCATCTTTGCTGTTCTTCCATTTTTGCCATTCCCCAGGCCCTTACAGTTTTTAGTACTGGTTGTGTGTCCAGTAAATTCATCCACTAGCTTGATTGAGGCCTTCAGATGTGTATTATCTTTCCTTGCCTACACCTCATTAAAGAATGTATTTATTTTTAAAGAAGGTTGTCATCATCTCAGAATGTTCAAACTTTTCTTTATTTTTTTCTTGTCAGAGTAATTATAAAGAGGATTTTTTGACTTAGTGTTGCATAATCTCTTACAATATCATTTTCCTCATTAGGAGACAGACTGTGGTGCTATTTTTAGTTTTATCACACAACATTTTCACACTGAGAACTCCCATTGATTATGCAGGATTATTAAAGAAACATAATACTAGCTGAAATGGTAGAAATAGCTCTTTCATGCAAGTATTTATTTTCGCAAGATATATAAGTTCCTGGAAGTTGCAAAACTTTTGCTATAGTTCAACTATCAGTTATGGAGTCTCACGCAGGAATGTCAGGTTGCGGTTTGCTGGGCTGCATTAAGCGCGATACAAATGAGGTGATCATGCTAGCTTCTGTATCTTCCTTCTAAGATTATTTTACCAGGATGAATTTTGAAAATCCATTTTGCTTTCTTCCAAAGCATCTGCCTGTTGAGTCTTAGCCTGTCTTTCACCTCCGACAGTGAATGTACATTAGTAATTTCCTTTGATTCTTCTCAGTTTAACATCCAGCATCTCATCTATCAATCCACTGTGTGATTCTTATCACCTAAACTTCAATAGAGAAAGATAATTCTGATGCATAAAAGATTTCAGAATTTTGGAATCTCGTTATGTTCCGATTTCAAGAATGAGCCTATCCCTTCATCACATCCCAGGCCTGTCTGTCTCACAGGCTGCTGACCCTGGAAACCTGAGGCCTCCGACTTCAAGATAGTTGCCAGGCAGTTTTACTGCAGTGTTGTGAAAATTGAATTGCTTTTACAGACTGTTTGGATTTCAACAAATTGACTTTCACTTGTGGAAGATACTCTGTTGGAGGATTTTCAGCCTATTCTATTAATACTGTGTGCTGGGTTTAGACATACCGCAAGGGGAAAATAGAGACTGAAAGAAAATTCTATCTGACGAGCAAAAGCTTCATGAAAGCATTTGATTTCATGACAGCGTTTCTGCACTGGCTTTCCTTAAGATACATACACACCAGCAGCAAATGTGGCCCACTGACTTTCATAAGCTGTTGTGAAAATATTTTTAAATGACTAAAAATTGTAGAAGCAAAATTGATTTAGCCTAGCCTGACTCCTTGCTACATTTTTACTCCACCTCTGTGACCTTAAACTGCATCTGACTTCCTGGAGAATTAATGCTTGACTGAGGAAAAATAGAGTGAATACCTCAGTATTTGCTATGTTTATAGCATGCCTTAATATAATGCCTGGCTCTTTGTTAGGCAGACAATGAATAGCTTGGAGAATGGGTTATTAATGACTTTGCATTTGGTTTTGCCCCCCGGTTGACCAAGACAGATAGAGATTAAGACAGAGCAAGCTATAATAAAACATCAGGCTAACAGAATTCCTCTCATAAACTAAAACCAGGGTAGCAGAGAAGTGGGGGTAAGACCTGAGAGCTGCCAGCCACCCTTCCTTTACTGAGACCTCGCACACAGCCCCCCGCAGCTCTCTGATGGAGCATCAGGGCTGATTCTGGAAGACTTAAAATCCTCCCCAGTTGGGACTATGAGGAAACAGGTTTAGAGTGGAAAGGGACTCTGGGCTACCCCACACCTTTCTGATGTTGCAGCTACCTACAGCATTTTGATTTTCTGAGCTACCTGTGGATACCTGTGTTATGGATCACTGGGAGTCAACTGAGCGAGGTCAATAGAAGAGGGAACAGGAGCGGGGTGGGGGCTCGGAGACTGGACTGCACTGTAAGGCGTTGCAAGCACGTGCGGTGCTTTCCATCACGAGCGGTGGTGGTTGTCAGCAATCATACTGCTGTTGCACCCTTCGGGCACCATGTAAACAAATATAACATCCTGGGGACCTCAGGGGGGAATCCACTGGAGAGAGAAGTGCTGGGGGGGCGGGAAGGAAAAACAAGCCAGAAGCCACAAAAGTGACATACAAAAAAAAAATTTGTTTTTATTTCTCATGTGCACAAAAAGAGGGGGGGGGAAAAAAAGGGTCAAACAGAATTGAAGCGATGAGGAAAAGCCAAGAGTGGCTGCAGCAGCCTAGAATGGATGTGACCCTGCACCTGGCACTGGCCCCCTCCCTTCTACGGTCTCGTGTTTGGCTTAGCCCAGAGAGCATCAGCAGAGCTGCTTACAGTTGGGTTTGTTCTCAGTTCAGCAATTGTCATTGTTTGGTCCCTCCTTCCTGCTTTGCAAGTTTGCCACCATCCTGGGCCCAGCCAAGGAGCACACTGTGGTATTTGTGGGATCCCTCAGAAGCCCTAATTCTGTCAGTGCCAAAGGGGGCAGCTATGATTCTTAGTTCTTTACCCAGAGGGGTTTTTTTCCTTAGGGACGAAAGGGTGGGAGTTTCCAACAGTTCAGCAAACCAAAAATGCCTTAAGGAAAATGTTTATGTGGATATGTATTATATACTCAAGAGGAGAAAGAGGTGCAGGGGTTTTTTTGTTTTCCTTTTGTTCTTTAACATCTTCACGTTCATGCTGAGATTATTTCTGAAGTCTTATTCTGAATCTGAATCATCGCTCCTGATGGGTCAGCAAGCATGCAGACCTGGCCCTGTTTCCCCAGCAGGGCTCATTGCCACCAACCCTCCCCAACAGTTGTACAGGTCACAAGGGTGTCAGCTTTAATGCATCCACCCTGCACAACCCTCCCCCGTCCTGCCCCACATCGCAATGGGCCAAAAGGACGTGGGAGCTTCAGAAAACAGACCTTGAAAGTGCTGCCCAGTCTTAAATGCCACGGTCCCTGTTGCTTCCAGCAAAGCATGGCATTTGAGAACTCACGAGATTCTACCCCCGTGAGAAACCAGTGACAGGAGATCCAGTCACACAACAGTTCTGTTTGGTCCGTTAGGTAAAGCAAATGTAGCAGCAGAGCTAAGAATGATAGGAGAAGAAAGAAGTGAAGGGAGAGCTAAGGAAGAAGAATAAAGAAATGAGAAATGAGGTGTGAGAAAAAGGAAAAGAGAGAAATGTAATGAAAGCATTCATTATTATTCAGAATTAATACTTTGCACTTTGATAGAATTTTCTTTCCAGGATCTCGAAGCACTGAGCTGGTGCTAATTAATTCAGCTGTGCAATCCCCCTGTGAACTAGGAACTACTGTTGTCCCCATTTTACAGAAGACTGAAATTGAGGCACAGGGGGGAAACTGGACTTGACAAAGGTTTTCTAGAGCCACGGGGAGAACTGGGGAGTCTGAGGTCCCAGATACCTGCTCTCATATCCGTAATGCTGTTCCCTCTCTGGACAGAAAAGTGCGCTGGGAATGAGAAAGAATAAAAGAGATAGAAATGGGATGGAGAGAGGGTGTGAGAAAGAAATGGGAGAAAGGGAAGAGACAGCAGAATGGAGGAGAGAGATGTGAGTCACAGACTTCATTGGATTTTGCATAGTGATTTCTTCCTCCAATTATTTTTTTTTTTCCTGTAAAACTTTTTAAAGAAAAATGAAAACAAAAAAATCCACTTATAACAAAGCAACTGTTGGCCTGTTGGGGAAGGGGTCCTTCCAAGGCTTGGCTGTTCCCTCAGGTTCTGGATTTGTGCTGTGCTTTATTGAACACATCATTTTGTTTTCAGTGAGCACAACGAGACTTGCACAGTACAGACAGCGTGTTCCTTATCTACAGGATGAGACGAGGCTGTTTTAATAACTACCATGATGAAGATGGAGATGAACTTATATACAAGAGGAATTGCCTTCACATTACACACATTATCTTCCTACAAAGCAGCAATTGTTTTTGCAAATAACATAATATTAAATAATTGGTAGAATTTTTGCGTTTCCTGCATAGTCCAGTCTAATGGAATCTATATGAATATTGATGGTTTTCTTCTGCGTAGTATCACCACATAAATCCCCATGTCAGCTACTAGACTTTAGCTATAATACTGCTTTACAATGCATCCACCGACTGTAAATCAAAACAACCAACACAAGAAACTCTTTGGCAAATGTAATTCAGTACATTCGCATGGGGTTCTACAGATGGTGGTGGAAGAGGATTAGACTGCCCGGTCCTTTGCAGAAATTCTGCTTTCCTTTTAATTTTCCTGGTCAAACTACATGCTGTACTTATGAACTTTCCAGACCAATCCAGTGCCTGGTGGAAATATTCTTTATCAGTGGAGCTACACCAACAATGGATTTGGCCCTTCGAGGGCGAAATCAAGCCAGCCGTGAGTGAGCCAACCAAATCCTGCTTTCATACCCTAGCTGGTGTCTCAAGGTTAGTGAAACACCAGTATAAAAATAAGCGTTTCTGAGCTGCTAGCTTCTCTTGAGGGTGTCCCTGGACTGCAGGTCGCCAAGTGTGTGGTGTGAGAGTCTCCTTTTCTCTAGCCTCCTCGGGAGGTTCTCTTTGCTGGTCCTGGGATTTACAGCCTCTGCCCCAACCACCTGCTGAGTGAAACTGGGTGGTGCACAAGCAGAGCAAAGGCTGTACTGAGAGACTAAAAGGGAAACTTTACTAACAGGGTCCAGCATCTATCTGATGTCTGTGGAGGAAAACAGAAGGAGTGGTGAAAGTAAATTTTTAGAAATTACTCAGAATTTTCTTCTTGTATAGAATAAGATGAGATAACAGGCCAAATTCTGGTCTGGGTGACAGCGCAACAACTCTGCTATTTGCAGCAGGTTACTCAGAGGTAAGATGTCCAGAATAACACTTTTAATAGATCAGGAGTAACCTCTTTGTTTTTATTCTGTACAGGAACAGATTTTAGCTCTATATCTTCAGTGTAAACATCCCCCCTCCCCCCAAATACCCTTATCGTTTGGGCATCCCGTTAAAGAAGACACAGACCTATAATCAGCTAGAGCCATGCAAGGGCTAAAAGTGTTAGGTGAAAGGGGGCTTTGGGATCAACACAGCTGTTTACTGATGATGGATTTCATACACACGAGTTAAACTTGGAGACAGAATACCAAGTCCACAACCACCTCTCCTCTGAGGCTGGGAACTTTGGATTTCATACATAATGTTGGCTGTACAGATTGCTCTGCTGTTCACTTCTGGGCCCTTCAGGGGGTTGATTCTCAATCCTGTCTTTGTCCATGGACAGTAGCCCACGAGTTTTATCTGAAACCTCTCTAAAGCAACAAGGATCTACTTTGGCAGACTTGATGCCCTGGGGACAGGCTATAGCTGCCTTCATGTTTTGAGTATTTTTTAGGAAGTGTCAGTGCAAGGAACAGTTTATGAGTTTGCTGACGATACAGGAGTAATAAGCATTTCTGTTGACAGTTAGCCTTTTGCAGAACAGTGTTTGCCAGTCACTTAGGAACCAAAAAGAGCAGAGAATTCCTAGAGAATCATCAGGTGAGTATTTGGGGTAAGGGGTAGATATTAGGGTGCACAATATAGGATTGAAGATGAAAAGATGGGGCTGTATGTTGGGACTGGCTGATAGGATGCAGGCATATGGATTTAAATGGAGGCCTATAAATTAGTAGATATACGAACAGATGGACTGGGAATCGAAGGGGGCCATGTAGCAAGGCTATAGCGGTTAGGAAATTAGGTGTTGGGCACAGATAATGAGGCTGTTGCCACCAGCTGTGGGAAACTGGAGAATGGGTGTTGGACATCTCTAAAATTGTGAAAGTTGGGATGTGCGTGAACTGAAGTCATCACAGGTACAGGGGTTAAGGTAAAAGGAGCGGCAGCTAAGGGCTAGGGAACCAAGCAATAATCCCAGCCAATCCTGAATTTGTCCATCTCAGTCCCAGCTGTCCAGAGGGCAATCAGATGGGCCCACGTGAAGCCCCACACTTTCCACCACACAGCGCAGTTAGAGCGCAGCTGGGCTTGTTTTCTTTGTTTGCCAACCAGTGACATGGAAAACGTTTGTTGACTCGAGTGCTTTTTTTAGTCGACTGATGTGTTTGGTAACTTTGTCAGATGTGACTTGTCCACACTGCTCCCCAGAGACAGGATTTGGGAAAGGGGGAGGAGGAGGAGGTGACTGGGGTGGAGCTGGCATCCAATCCTCTCCAATACCACCATCCCATTGTAGTGCAAAACAGAAAGGAAACAAAACCCTAGAGTGAAAGAGGAGCATCAAACGTCAGAGGAACTCGTCTGCCATTCAGGTGGCGGGGAGGGATGGGACTTGGAGTTCTATTTTTGTAGGGTTTTTAATTGTTATTTTGGTTTTTTTGTTGTTTTTGTTTGCTTGGGTTTTTTAGAAAATTGGGGATTTGTTCTTTTTTTTTTTTTTTCCTTTTTACAGACCTTCATGACAAAGCATAAAAACACAGTTATATTTATATATCTATTTATATATTTCTTCATTTCGTCGGTTGGTTTGTAAATGTTGCTCCATCCTCCTGTCTGAGCTGATTGTGTGTCACAGAAATCGTGGGTGTATGTGTGAGGTTCCTCCCAACTCTGGCCTGCAAAGTCACCACGTGTGGGGTGCAGCCAACTACGGGGGAAGCCACGCTGGAGAGTGGAGATGAGGTGCACAGAGAACCCCTCGTGGGGTGCAGATAGTTAGTTGGTCCTTTTCTTCATTGCCAGATGGGCCAGGTCTCTGTACGGCCATCTCTGCTCTAGCCAGACTGTTCCCTCTGTCCTGGGAAACAGGGTGAGCAGCACAGGTGTTACACGTGTTGAAGAGTCCACCACAGAAGAGCATCTCTTTGGGGAACAGTGTCTCATGAGCAGCATTCTCCCCCGCTTCCCCCAGCCCGTACCGCTCCCAGAAGGGGGTCCTGTAAGGCAATGGTCGCCAGCTGCATTGCTTCCCAGCCCCCCTCAAGTCCTGGAAGCCAAGGGGGCTTGGCGTGGCTGAGCTGTGCCCGGGAGCGGTGGAGGGCTCCCACAGGAGAAGCCACTTGGCCGCAGGCTCTTCCCGGTGTAGGGGAGCAGTCGGGGCAGAGGGCAGGGGAGCGCGGGGCGGGTCTCAGTCTGGTGTGGTGAGCGCTTGGTCCGGCGCCTTCGTGGCGAGGAGGAAGGAACTAGACTGTGGGGAGGAGCGGAGAAGGTCTCTTCACCCTTCCCAGGGGTGGAGGGGGGTGATCAGACAGGTACAATGTGGAGGCCTAAGCTGTCGCCCTGCAGTTTCATGTGGTTTCCATGGTAACTAGTGGCGGTCATAGGCAGCGGCAGCAGTGGGAGGTGCGGAGCCCCGGGATGTGGCACTATAATAATAAGGGGAACCTGAAAGTTAACACAGGAGAAGAATGGACTGGTTGAAAGGACAAACAGTAAAAAAAAAAAAATTAAACAAACAAAAAAAAAACCAAACAAAAAAAAAAAAACAAAGAAAAGAAACAAAGGAGAACTGAAAAGGAAAGGAAAAGAAAAAAGAAAAGGAACCAAAAGAACAAACTGGGGACTCAGCTCTTGGTGGGATTAGGGAAAGCCAGCCAAGAGCCACAGTTCAGTGGACAGGTACTACTGTGGCCTCTGGCTCTGAAGCCCTGTATGCAAAGGAGATCCTTTTGCTCCTTCTGAACGTCAGTAAGTTGCGGAGAGGGAAGCCCGTGAGCGTTGCAGTGCAAATCGCCACACCTGATCTGTGCCACAAGGAAAGTGCCAGGGCCAGACCTTCTGAGCTTACCTGACAGAGTATAGCAGCTCACTTACTTACAAAACCAGGAGGGGAGAAATGAAACAAAATTGCAGTGTTTTATTGCTTGGGATTTTGGTCACACGTGGCATGAAGGCTCTCTAGATGGTTATTGAATGTGTGTTAAATAGTGATTGATTATTAAGATCGCATTTACTGAGGTTTAACAACACTGGAATAAAATGTGCATCTATTATCCAGTTGTTAAACCTCAGTAAATACGTAGGTAATAATCACAGCTGATTTATTTTACATATAATAAATCTCTTCCTATTCCCTTGCAAAGAAATGTTGCATTAGAAGATACGGTCTTATGGGAGGTTTTTCCCCCTCTGGAAAAAAAATACTATTTCTGGGCATATTAGAGTCACTGGAAGTGGATATATCCCTGCAAGAAAACTCTACTGGCTATTATACACCTGGTGATGCAGCCTATCTCTCACTCTGGACACTGTTCCAACAGGTCCAGTAGGAAGAACTTCTACTGGGTTTCCTGGTCCTCAGGAACTGACTATGGGTTTACCTTGGGAGAAGAATGAAACCTCATCTGGATTTTTAATCAGACGTTGAATGGGTGCTGAGTGCAGCCTGAGAGAGTAGCAGAACCTGACTTTAACTTCTGATCTCATCTGGAATAAACTGTGGATGCAGGCCACAGAGAAGACAGAGCTGAGCTGAAATTCTGAACGCTCTCACGGAAGAGAAATTGGCTTCAGAACAGATACAAAACACACATGAGGTATATACCCATCTAGACACTGGACTGGAGAGTAAGGAAAAGGACCCCTGACCTGGCCAAATACCCAAATATTTGAAAGCCCTCTTCAGAAGCAAACAAACAAAACAAAACAAAGAAAGAAAACAAAACAAGGAGACAAACAGAAGGAGCGCGAGGCTGGGGGTGTGCTGTGGGAAAGAGGTACTCACTTAGTAATGCAGGGTTGCTGAACCGCCAGGCCTCGTTGTAGGTTGTGTACTGAGGGTGGCTGTAGGGGTTCCCTGAGAACTCGCTCCCTGGAAGAAAGCAAGGAAGGTGTGACATGCAGTTAAGAACGAAGATTTATGTGTGCTGTTCCATCAAGCCAGTGTTCATGTTGAATCCGTATGCCAGCAGGAAAACTAGTGTAACTAGCTTCCTTGCCCAGCTGGAACTGTGCCCTTCAGGACACTGTAGTGTTTGTTCAGTCCAATGCTGCTTACCCATACGACTAAGAATCGTAACCTCTTCAGAATCAAGAAATTAGTTTAAAATATAGTCAATAGAACAAATAATAATTAAACTGGTTTATTTTTTGTTGCCTTCTGACTTCTGATTCTCAGGCTGCAGTAGGATTGCATACGCAAGCTTTTTCTGCAATTAACTATCCGCTCCCTTTTAAATAAGGTTCTCCAGTAATGCCAAGTCAGCAGGCATAGGAGTTTGATGGGACAAGCTCACAATAAACTCACTGGAACCAGCTGTGCTGTTGATGGCAATATGTATTGCTAAGTTTTGTTCGTAGTGTACTGATGGTGATGATGTATTTGTGGAGAAGGGTACTGTTCCTTATTGGAAATATTCTGCGAGTAGGATGGGCTTAAATATAAAACAAAATGGAAAACATATGAATCGCTCTTTCTTACTCTGTGTGATGGTGTTAGTCAGAAAAGTGATTCATATATGATGAACCCCACCTTGATGCTTAGAGAGTTACAGAGAAAACTTGCTGAGTTTCATAGTTCCAGAAAACAACTTTCTAATCATTAAGTGCTTTAGGTGTTCTTCTGAACCTGAAAGACAAGCTGGGCTACAGCTCCCTTTGTCACATTCAGTAAAATGGGCCCAACCCAAAATACGTGTGAGCTTTGTGATCTAATAAGCCTCTGACGCAAGATTTGAATATTGTAGAGTCTTCTCAAATATTCAGTTTTATTGTGCATAAGCAGCTGAGTTGTTTTCCAGAAGGCTGTGCAGGGCTAAGGGGATTATATCTGGTAACTGAGGAGGCATGGTGCTGTGTTCAAAATAAATAAATCTCCCAACATTTAAAAAATATAGGATTTTGTTAAGTAAAAACATGCCATTATCTGTTCATAGCCTCAATTTAATGCGGTACCAACAGGCTGGGGACAATTAGTGCCACCTGAAAGGCACTATGCCTTAAAAAGACAGTGGAAGAACCGCAAGACTATTAGCTGCTGCTCTGCCCTGAGGTGGGGGTGGAGTTGTTACAGCAGCAGTGTTTGGAAAGCACCTGGGGCTCCTGCTGGATACCATGGAACCGGGAAAGAAGGCAATGCAAGGCGCACTGGATGCCTGTGATACAATTACCAAAGAAATGTCAGTTAATTATAATGTAATCTCTGCAAATCTCCCCTCACCGGAGAGTTAAAGCCAAACCCACAGCTTCTCAGGTGGTGGAAATGAAGCCCGTGGAAGTCAGGGGATTTGCACTGGTTTAAACTTGAGGAGAATCTGCCCAGCCAGGTTTTTTTAAAGACACTCAGGGTAGTAACAAAAGTAGTCAGTATGAAAACCTGTATGTATCAAAACAATCACCGCCCAAAGGTATTTTAGTGTCAGTAGGTTTTAATTTCAGCATAAACCTCATTTTGTGTGACAGACCTTGCTAAGAACTGTTTTAAGGATGATAACTCTGCATGTTTCCATATCTAGAAACGTTCTGCACTGCAAATCCTGACAGCTAACTGGGAAGGAACAGGTGAAACCTGCTAAGGTGACCAAGATGCTGGGGGATGGGATGCAAAGGCAAAAAGGAATGCATAGTCCAGATTTATCTCTATTGAAGTGACTTATCTGTGGGATACACTGGAATGAGTTTGCCCCCCAGAGAAGGAAAGTAACTACCCAGATGTGAATTTCTGCTTTGAAATGCCTCCTATAAACATCACTTCTCTGCTTGGAGAGAAGAAGTTCTGGTATTTAAGGCTTCTCTCTCACCCTCTTCTGAGTTGTCACCCTAAACTCTTTATAGTGTTCCTAGAGCATGGGTTAAGTAGAGGAGAAAGAGCCCCAGCAACGGAGAGCTGGGGAGGAGGGAGGGCAGCCACTGGAAACAGTGTTTATTGACGAGGAGTGAAAGCATGCATGCAGCAGGATAATGAGCTTTTGAGCTCAACTGTGACCAAGAGGAACTGAGCTATCGCCTTCCCCGATCACTAATGAAACAAGTGTAATTTCCTCATCAACATTGGATTCTGTTTAACGACTCCCTGCTGTTGCCATCACCAGCCCTCTCAGGCTCTGCGCTGCTCTGTGTAAACCGCAGCTCCCGTCAGCGGATGCTCCCTTCACCAAAACAGTTTGCAGAAACTTGATGGCCTTTCTGGGAAAGAGGAAGAATTGAGACGGGGATCAAAGGTGCTCTGTTACCTGTTCAGGAAACACCCCTCAGGCACACAGGTTAAGTGTAGCATAATACCAGAGTCATCCTTCTTTGCGTGACTAACCCCAGCTTTTTCAAGCGTGTGCTCAGAGACTACTGGCTTTCATCCGCATCTACAGCCTGGGACCTGAAGTTACAGGCAAGGGCAAATGCAGGATTGCCCTTGCCACATCATCCACATAACCCTCAGAGATACTTGCATGCATGACCGACCGTGTTGCATGGACATACTGCTAGTGGAGACAAGCTCTTCTCTAGGCTATACAAGTAAAAGCCTAGTGAAAGGTTGTCTCGCATAGAGCAGAGCAGCTTTGGTTATCACTGGTCAAACAATCTTCTCAGAAACACCTTTCCACGGGAAAATGCTGTTTCATCGAAATGGAAATGTTTTCCATGAGCTTGTCAGCTTTGATGGAGTTTTGGCAAGGAAAGCTCCAAAATGATTGCAAATTGAAACAAAATATTATGTTTCAACTTTCTTGTTTTGTTTCATTTTGCCTTTCTCATCTCATTTAATTTCCTTTCAACTCTTTTATTATTTTAATATGTCCTGACATCTAGAACGTGTTGATGTTATTGAAATGTTTCATCCTGATGTTTGCAAATTGAACTATTTCAAGATTCTGACTCCTCATCCCAATGCAAGATGAAAACAAATGTCAAAAAATCAGAGTTTTGCATTGGTTAGAAATCCTACTTTCTGACCACATCTATTTGTAGCTCTGCACCTTATTGAGAGAAGCCTCTGTCTCATATTCACTCACATGTGGACAATAAGGTTTGTGTGTGTGTCAGTATTCTTCTTCAACATACTCCCTGAGTGGTTACCTTGCTGCCTCCTTGTTTTCAGTGTAGTTAAAGCGCTGACCCCTGATCTTTCTTGTCCTGGGGGCATATAACAAAGCATTGCCAACATCGTATTCGTTTTCCCTGTTCAACCTGGACCCTTACAGAGGTTGCAAGCAAGCACAGAGGATCGATCTCGTGAGGCCTATATTCTGCACAATCTGTGCTCCGGGAACCTGTACTAACAGTATTTCTTGGTATCTGTATTTAAATCTTGGCACGTTTAGTCTTCTAATACAGAAACCATGAGGCATGAAGTAAGCCTAGCAGGTGGCAGGTTCAGAAGAAATAAGGGAGGTAGTTTTTGCACAATATGTTGTTAAGCTACAGAATTTCTTGCCATAGGTTGCTATAGATGTTAAAGGCTCATAGGGGTTCAAGAGACACGGTGTAAGTTTGTGGAGGGGAAACCTATCGAGGGTGTTTAATGTTAAATAGAAAGATACTGAGTCTGGTTTAGGAAGTCTTTGACTGCAACTTCTTGGGGGCTGGGAGATCTTCTGAGAAAGTAGCGACACATGCTGATATGTGCTTGCCCTACTCTTATACCCTTCCCCAGGCACTCAGTTCTGGCCCCTGACAGAGAGTAGAGGCTGCAGAGAGCCGCAGTGTGACCCATTAAAGCCAAGTCTTATGTTCCTTCCCAGGAAGCCTCTTTATCTCCAGCTTGTTGGCTTCAGTCACATTAGAAGGCAGGGATACAAGGGCTGCCAGGCTGGGTCTGACCAGTGGGTCATGACTGAAACAGCCAGAACCTGATGCTCTGTGGGAAGAGGCAGTAACTACAGCAGGATGCCCAAGTAGGCCACCGGAAAAACTTCCCCTAATTGAATGTTGAGATCAGATTTAATGTAAAGATACCCATTTGACTTGAATAATCTTTTTTTCTTTGATGTGTAACTCAACTTTTTTTTTTTTTTTAAATCCTGTTCCTTGTCTTTTTGGAGGTATTTGTGTGGTTCTGGGGACGCTGGTGTCATATGGATAAGTATCCTCCACATCAAGCAGCTGAAATACCCTGTTCTTGGATAACTGACCCCTGTGATTAGTGGTCTTAAAATTTTTGTCCCAGAATAGATGTTGGTATCATCCTTGTGATGAGGACGTTAAACTTACATAGTGGTCACTGAACAGTTGAGAAGTTGACAACAGTTAGAAGTTGAGAAGAGTCTGGTTTTTACAAGTACCGATTCAAAGAGCTGTTTTGGTGCTATTAATTGTTTCTATATGCCATGACCTTCTATATGTTTTGGCATGTAACTCACTTCAATGTTGACAACTGAGTCTACCCACTGTTAGAGTGGCAGGGGTTAATATATTTATTTATATTGTCTCAGTGCTTCTCTGATTCTGAAGCCAAACCATCTCCCTGAAAAATTTAGTGTAGAAGGAGTTGCCCTAAAATTTGCCAGCTCTGCACCATCCTAAAAGTTCAGCAAGCTGGTCAGCTGTACCAAGGGAATAAGGTGGGGGCGAGTAGGGGACCAATCCATGGTCTTTTCCTGGCCTGGAGGTCAGTCACGTCATCTTCACAGCATAGCCTGAGATTTTGTTGTGCCTTAGGATCATAAGCAGTAGGTAGCTTGTTAGCTCAGGAACGTGACCGCAGGTATTAGCCAGTACTTCACGGTATATAAGCAGCGATTTGTCATTTAAAGATGTTAAGGCTTTGACCTGCAAACATTTCCTATCAGTGATATTTTCACTGTCCTCGCTGCAGTGTGTGTTTGTTTAGCTAGCTGTTCTGAGATTTGGATGAGGGTTAAGTTAGGCTTTTCATTCATAAGCCCTGGCAAATCTTCTCACAGTGATTTAAGAGTTTTCTGTCCTCAGCTTTCTGCTGCTTCAGTTCTAGAGTCATCCCTCCAGCAGCAGAGGTTGCAGAATGGACCCTGTGCCCGCTTATTAGCTGTCACGACTCACAACCCAGGTCAGCAACATAAACAGAAACCAGTGGCAGATGAAGTTCTGAGCTACTGTGGTTGAGAAATGGAAATCATGCCTCTTCATTTATCTACTGAGAATAACTGTCATCAGAGGAGTGGGGAATAGAGCCTGGGGAAATACACTCGTCAACTGCCCTAGTCCTCTCTTCTTTCTAAACACTGGGAGAATCCATTTGCCAAGAGAAGGTATTTCTCCAAAGGTGTTGACCAGCAAAGAAACAGTTTGCCTTTGGATGTAGGATTAGGTAGATAGTTTCTTGGACTGGAGGCACTATCTTAACAAACAGGAGGTGGGCAAGTAGTTGGTTGTTCCAAGTTAGTTTCTCCTGAAATGCTGTTAATCATTTATGAGTTTTTAGCTAGTTTAGGCTATGGACAGTAGGTCTCCAAAAACTTCAGGTATTAAATTGCCATTGATGATTTTCAGTTTGATGCCCTGGGTTTAGACAGAAGGTAAGTTGTTAGCCTAAATTAGTGGATAGCTGAATATCCTGAGCCACAAGCAGTACATAATAATCTGCACGGGTCATTGGAAAATAATTACATTAGTTAATGAATACTAAGGTTAATTAATTACCAGTTAATTGCCACAGGTTATAGATAGCTAGTTGCCCATAGCAGCAGTGAATCAGTTACTAGGGGGAAAGAGATACGTTACAGAAAGGGTTGTTAGCTACATTGGTTATAGGCACCTGACAATTTCTTTATGAAAAGAATAGGCCTTAACAGCAGCAAAGCAACAGCAAAGCCAACTGTGAAAGCTCTTACAATACCGTTCAAACATTACTGAAGTCTGGAGGCTGACTTACCAGGAACCATTCCTGCAAGAGTTGAGGTTGGGTAGCTGCCTTGTCCAGTTGGGGGAACATGGGGTGGGTAGCCAGGCAAGGTGGTGCTTGCCATATCACGACCTGGAAAGGGAAAGGATCAGGGCAGGTGATCAACACGGATAAGATCTTTCAGTATTGATTTGGTATCACCTTCTGTCCCACTGTCACGTGACTAGCAGCTTGACAGGCAAGTGCTGTGCAGCCTTCTCTTACACAAGTGCTGTCCATCCACTGAAAATTTTTGGAGAAGATTGTGGCACTTTTGATCTCACACTGTAAAGATGGATGTTAAAACTTAGCTCTGTGAGGCTCAAAAGAATTTGGTTTGTAGATTTTGGATCTATTTTAACTAAATCAAAATGGCCGTAAGCTGCACAGAAAATAGCAGCATATTCATTGCCAGAGTAGCTGAGGTCCTGTCTATATGCAGTGGATGCAGTTCCAAATCTGTGGTGATGTTGCTTTAGGGCATGATCAATGTGCAAGGCATTGGAAAGTGATCCAAGAGTTTTCTGTTTCTGTCTCTCTTCCCACCTGCCATTCACCTGCCGATGATTTTAGGCAAGTCACTTCACCTCTCTGTGCTTCTTTTTATGCTGCAAACTCTTTGGTGCAAGGGCACACTTTCGGTAAATTTGCACAGTGCTTAGCATGAGATCAGTACTGGTTGGACTCCTTCCAGGTGCTGGTGTAATATATATAATAATAGGATCATGTGAATTAGTTTGAGTCCCACCTCATTTTTATCACAGGTACAAGTTTTTGTTAGTAATACTAACAAAAGTGATAAAGTCGTGATATCATTTCCCCACCAAAGAAGTAGAGAGGGGTGTGGACTGGGTGGATGACTGTACTTTATTTTTCATCTCTTAGGAAGTGCAGCTGGAGGCTTCTTGGTTGATGCCAGAGGCATTTCCTCATTTGGACTGGTTAGCCTGAAAATGGGCCAGCCAGAAGGGCATTTTGCTGTTAGTGCTTATTGCATTTAAATGAACTAAAATCATCTCAGAAGCTGCTGGGAGTTTCAAGCCAAAACAAAAACAAAAAATAAACTCAAAAAAAAAAAAAGGACTAAATAAATTAAGATAATCTTTCCGGCACAGCTGCTGGGAGATTTACAGCTCAACCTCCAACGCAGCCTACTGAGATCTCAGCCTGTTCCAGCATCCACAGCCTTTCACATTCTCTAGGTGAACTGTGGCTCACCAAGAAGTTTGTGCCATTTTTTCTTCCTTTGTTAAACTTTGTTTCTCCTGTCTGTTGTAGCTGGAGGGATGGAGTCTGATTCATCTCCAGAAGTGACAGGTTAAGTGTGGCCCATTAACACCACTGGAGTCACTGAAACTGTGCAGGGAGATGCCAATGAAAGAGGAATAAGAGTTGGTTTGACTCCACTAGTGGCAGAATGATAACTGATAAAGCAGGTTCTGAAACAAGCATGAACCTCGGCTGAGGAATCAGAAATAAATAACAGTTACACAGCAAAGCAAAACTAATCAACATGGAGCATTAACCTGAAGGGAGGAAGTTTCTCTGCGATGAGGTAGGCTAAACCAGTGTCATTGCTTTCACAGGTCTTGACTAAAGATTATTTAGATGATTTGCTCAAGAAAAAAGAAATGCAAGTCCATTCTTTCTCCCTGAAGAGGTTCCTGATCAGTGGCTGATGTTCCTAGCTCGCCTCAGCTTAGATAATGGCACAGAACTACCAGACAATAGCTGAGCCATTTTCCAGCCACTCCCTAATATTGATAAAAATAAATATATAATGCCCCAGGGATTTATATTCTCCATTCTTTTACTTTTTTATCACTATCATTCCTTTAGTGATTTGTAGCTGTGTGTTAAGCTGCATGATTAACACCTACTAGTTGTAGGGGGTTTTTTTCCCCTCACATTTTTTTAAGGCAAGAAAATTTTATGCTTAGAATTCATGTCCTTTTGGTTTCCTATATTGATTAGCCTGAGAAATAACAACAGGTGATGAGTGAGAAAACAGTGTCACTGAAAAGTTAGAGAGAACATTATGTAGCAGCAGGCAAAATTAATTCATTTTGACACTTCCGTTCAAGTGGGAATGCATACACACTCACTCTGCTACTTGATCTATGCACATACACCCCTGTGTTTTTATTCAGACATGAGTGCACACCGGCTGACGTGGAAAATTCACTGGGAAGTGATCATCTGTCAAAATCCCAATCTTGAAAAAGAAGATAACAAACAAGTACAGTATCAGCCATGTGACTAGCAGTCCCACAGAGGAACTCTTAAAATGCTGTTCCATACAAGCAGGCCCCTTACATCACCTCCACTCATTACCAACAGGTAGACAGGATTATGAAATTCTTGTACTCCAGGTCTACAGCAAATCCAGCACCATTCCTGCTCATACCATGCTTCCAACTCTAGTCATTCTCCCTTCTCCAAAAGCCTTCTGAGCGAAGAACAGCACCTGCATCACTGTGACATTGTTTGAACTTTTAAACACTTTCTCCCACGTCCGATTCCCTGTAAGGGTCCTAAGGCAGACAGATACCTCTTCTGAAACACAGTGCCTTCTAGGCTAGAGGGTGGTCATATATGACTGCATCTGCAGGGAACTGTACTGTTGGAGAGAGTCTGTCAGAAGACTCCTTGGCTTAGGAAGGGCCCGGAGCTCAGAGGCTCTTACTGGCTGCAGTAAGACTGGACCAAGACAGTGTTACGAACACAAAAGTCTTCTCTGCTGTTACTTGCTGCTTTCCTACAGAGAGGTTTAGAAATGCATATCTCACCTGACAAGACAAAGGGAGGATGTTAGGTCAAAAGAAAAAAATAATATAGGAACATGAAGGAGGCAGAGGTAAGGTGTGTTTCCTGAGCATTAGGAACCGTGGTCTGCAGTCAGACTTTGTCTGTTCTGAAAAAGCCCAAATTATGTTCTTTGACAGTGGAGTTACAACAGCCTCAGTGGTCACCTAGAATGATGCCCACTATTTCATCCAAGCCACCCGAGTTCCTGCAGTAGTCAGCTTGCACAGGAGTTTCCCCAAGTACCTACCTGAAACTTCTCCTTCCTCCCTTCCAGCCTGCTGCTGCTAAGTGCTGCCATCTTCTGCAACCTATTTCTTCACTTCTGTCCTTCCCTTAAAGGCCATCTGCCTCAGGTCTGTATTCCTTTGGCTATAAGACACCGTAGTGTCTCACCCACCCTTCCTGGTCTGGACATTCAGATGTGATGCCCTGATTCTTAACTACTTGGTGTGCTGTGTGAAGGCACCAGCTCTCGTTGATGCTCCCAAACCAGGCGACTCAAATCCTGCTCACAACGCAGCTACGGCAGTGCTCACCACCTGCTCGTGTATGTAGCTAACAACCCATGCTGAATGGCTCTGCTAACAGTCCTAGGGCTGGCTAGGTTATTCAGGCTGCAGTCATCTACCTTGGGCTAGCACGCAGCACCCTTGCTGGGCCTACAGCACCCGGGGGCATTATGGCTATTGAGGCAACACAGGATTTTGCTGTACGAGTGTTTCTGTACTGAGCCCCAAACCCATCCAACCGGGACACCCAGTCACTTGTAGATAGTTACAGCTTCTTTTGCCACTTTATTCTAAAAAATGAAGGACAGGCATGAAATCTTTTTGTGACTCTCCGTGGAGCTGAGAACACATGCTGCATACACAGAACTGGAATATGGTTGCTCTGGTTCCCACTTGCACTCAAAGAGCTTGCAGCATTTAACTGGTCTCCCCGTCAGACGAAACTGAACCCCTTGCCTGCAGCATCCCCGCTGAGTTTGTGGCCAAGGCCGGTTACCTGCTATCAGAGGCTGGCTGCTGGACTGCCCAAAGTGGGCACCATGATGAAGGAAGGCACTGTAGCAAGGCGTGGACGCATCGTCTGAAAGGGCCATGTGGAAGGGCTGAAGATCAGCCTGCCCAGAGCCGACCGGCGTGGTGGGGGTGAAAGGGGTGAGAGAGGCTCCATGAGGCTCTTGCTTTATACTGAGGGGAGAGGAGAGGTTTTCTGTGGTAGGGTAAGGGATGGACACAGACAGACAAAGGGAACAGGGGGAGGAAGAGGAGGGTGGGGAAGGGAGGAGAGGAAGAACAAAATGGGTAAATGAAAATGGAGTGGTTAAAATCTACAGGGAAATTAATTTTAAAACAAAAATAAAAATAAAAAGGTTAGGAGTAGATCAGAGGAGCCAGTGCTGAGACAACAGCAGTAAACGCACCCGGGGGCTAGGCTCTGGCTGCAGGAATGCCTCTGCAGGGGCAGCAGGAGATGGGGAGAATGGAGTGCAGTGGCAGATGGGAGGAGTGGGATGCAGGAAAAGGAGAGGTGAGGGAGGGAACATGCAGGAGAAGGGAGGACAGGAAGAAGCATAGGGTTGGGAAGGAGAAGAATGCTCTGAAGCTTCTGTGCTCCCTTTCCTGCTGCTTTCTCTCACTGGCCGAGTGTGTGTGAAGATGCTGCACTTACACAGTTTGGCCCAGGGAATTATACCACTTTGTCTCTTCAAACCTAAAGTAACCTTCCCCAGGAGAGCAGGATGGTTATGAGCATCTATTAAACAGGGTGCTTGGTGCAGTGGCCAAAGCTTCTCAAGCCAAACACTGTAAAAGCTTTGACAAAAAACATGTAGCTGAAGTTTGAGGTAGTTAAAATAAAAATGGGACTATGCAATTAATAGGTGCATAGAGAGATATATTAATCAATTGATCTTGCTCACAGTGGCACACTTTGGATCTTTGACCGTGAAAGCTGTCAGTACTAATTCTGGATGTTCCCGGAGTACGGTGTTGCCAGACAGACACCTTGGCAGAGAAATATAGTGGAGGAGAGGAAATGTGGGGGACTTAGAAAAGGTCTCATTTTCATTGTTGTTTGCACTGGGCCTTCATTTCTGACGTACAGATTTGCATAGGCACAATAGATACAGCTGCGAAACTGTTCCTAACTTGGCTGCCAAGTAAGAAGTTTGGGAATTGGAGAACTCTGTGACCTAAAGCATGGGTGCTCCACAACACCCACTGTTGTTGGGTCAGCAGTAAGAGAGTCCTGTATTTGAACACCTGAAAGAGAAGTATGGATGATGCGATCAGATCTGATCCAAATCATCTACAAACCATCCACCCTCAGGTAAACAAATTAAAGCCAATAAATGAAAGCCATCTCTCTGCCGTGATGGCAAGTGTTGCCAATGGCCTATGAAATAAGTTAGTTCTGGTGGGTTTGATTTATACAGAAAAATATAAATGTGACATATAATTAGGTCATAAATCTGACTTCATTAATGTAGAACTAGCTTAATTAACTCTAGGCACCTTATTGTGAGGCTGCAATGCTCACCTAGACAATAAAGGGCTGGGCAGTTTCTATCGGTGAATGCTGTTTATCCTGAGGCATTTGTTTCCTAAAGGTTTTCTACCTGGCAAAAACGATAGTTTGCCATCTGTGTTCTCCTCCAAGCACCTCTAGTCTGGATGGCCAGCAAAGGTCTCTGATCACTGAGACTCTTTTCAGTGAAGACATATGTTCATGGTTCAGTTGACTGAGAAGGATCAGTCCTGGCCAAAAGGTGTACAGTTCCTCTTTATTTAGTTTACTTATGTGAAGTCTCTGGTATGCTAAGTGAGGACTGTAATTTCTTCTCCCTTTCACTATAGGAAGCTCTGTTTGGCAAGGACCTTTTGTGGAGGATGTGCAAAGTAGAAGCTGGAGTATCTGGTTCTTGTTGCACAGTTAATGAAAGTCACCGGAGCAGGCAGCACATCAGCACCCAGCTACTGCTTTTTACAACTACATACTCTCCTACAATCCTACCAGTAAGCCTTCCCGTGCCAGTCTCTGTAGATGGAGAACTACCAAAGCTATTTTTCTCCTGCGTCTTCTGTCATCAGATGGCAAGGAGCGCACAGATTTACCTTCAGACCAGCAGTCTGAGAGTGCTGAACCCTTTATCCAAATAATGTTGATACTAGATAATTTGGATGAATAGATCGATCTGCAGGCAGAGAGCCAAAAGCTCCCCTGGCTTTCAGGGCCTGCAAGTGAAGTGATATTTTCCAAGGAAGCCATTTGGCAGTTCTACCTAAATAATCTAGGGACACTCTGATCCTGGACATTTTCCAGGCTCCTTTGTCAGTTCTCCATACTGTGCAAGAGAGAGGAGGTGCGGGGAGCTGCTGGGGAGGAAAGGGCAGAGAAGAGGATGGACACAGGAAGCGTGGGTGGGCAGAAGCAAGAGGTGCTATGGGCAGAGGTTAATCCTGTTTGCACAGCCCCCAGGCACGTTGGGTTTCCTAGTCCCTCCCCTGCTTTATTTCTCTTTTAAAGCATGGAATTTTCAGCTATAATCCTTCCTAAACCACAGCATTTTTCAGGCGCTCTGTGTAAGTGAAACCATAATCTCTGGTAAAACAGACCGCTTAAGCTGCTGTAGCATTAGGCCAATCTGATCCAGCCCCTGGATTTCCGCTCTGCCCAGCCACCACAGAGAGGATTTCAGCCTGAAACACTGTCTAAAGCCCTTGCAATGGGAACAACAGTGCCAGGCCTTGCCTTGCAAAGCTGAGAAAGGTTAAGGGACCAGGAGCTATTTGTCCCGGTGCTGTGAGGTTGTTAAAGCACCTGTCAGACTCACAGCAGAGATAAGCCCAGCCCTCTCTTGAACACATCAAGGCTTATGAAGAAAAATGCCTCGCACCTTCCAGAGGCAGCACCACTTACTCTGTGCAGGGGGATAAAGAAGTCAACAGTAACAGGGCAAAGAGACTGGGATACAATAATGCGAAACACACTTCTCTCTAAGAGCAGTGGAGAGGAGGCAAGGATAATGTCAGACAGCGAACGATTGCACAACCAAAACTCAGACTTCATGTGTCTGTCTGTCTATTTATCTATCTTTCCCTCTACACTCTGCAACTGCACAGACATAACTTACATCTCATGTATCTTTACTGGTGGGTAGCATTTACCAATTTTTAATCCTTTGTTGTCCAACTCCCCCCCGACTAAAAACACCTGAATTCTGTCCCTGATAGAACTCCTGCCACTGCTGTGCCAGAATAATTGCCCCAGCAGTGAATTATAGCTCCAAAGTGTGTGTCAGTGTAGATGAGATCAATTGATTGATCCATCCATCCACCTGTGAATGGCACAGTCCCATTTTTCATTTTAACCACCTCAAACTTCAGCTGCACCGTTTTTCTCTTCACTTCTGATTTTCTCCATTCTCTTATTTCTTTCATATTTGTGATGGAGAACTTGCCCCTTCCTATCCCAAGTCCTGCTAGTGCCAGCAAGCTGTGGAGCTGTGCTGTTGTGGCTCGTCTGTGTCCTGGGGAGTGTCCCTCAGGGAACCCGAGGGTATCTGTCAGTGCCGTATTCACAAGGCTGGAATACCAACCTGTAATCACATGGGGGGGGGGGAGTTTGCAAACCCCCAAAGCAGCAGAAATCTATTCCTGTCTCAGGCTCCTTTCTTATTCTATATGGCAAATGATATCAAAACGATGACAAAAAAAAATACCACCCAGTGTTGTGGTGGGGGAAATCTGAAAGGGTCAGGAGGGTGGGGAGATAGCTGGAAACGTAGCAGAGGACGACATATTTTCTGCATCTCCTGCTCCTCTCTGACTGTACTTGCTGAGTTATGGCTGTTTTTCTTCCTGTCTAACCCTCTCTTCTGTTATTCTGGCGGAGAGCTAGAACTGGTGATCTCCGGCTTAAATTCCCCCTGCGAATGAAGGGATTTTGGCCAGACAGAGTGAGAGGAAGATTCACAGCTTTGGGTTCCTACAGAGACTCGTCTCAGCTTTTATCGTGCTCTCTGCTGCTGAAGGGAAGGGAAGCAGGTGGGGTTGCAGGACTAGATAAGCTGCTTGTTTTTCATTGCTGGCTTCCTGGAGGATGTTACCTGCATCCAGCACTCCTTTCCTTGTCAGTAAACAAAGAATATCAATATGGCACCTCCCTGCATAAGAGATGCCTTGTACACACCCACTTAACAACACTGCTCACCATCTCAACAATGTTTAGCGTTCTTCATCTTTTCCTGGGGTCTCCAGCAAATATTTATATGACCCCAGTGCCTCACTCTCTAGAACAAACATCCTGACAGCATCCCTTACGGATCACTGGGGAGACGTACCCAAGTTTGCGTAGTAACCCTCGGCCAAAGCTGAATCTTATCTCAGGTGTTTTGAATCCTATGCTTGTACCCACCATTGAAATATTTGCCTTCTCCATTCCTTAGAAAGGTTTCATTGTGGCAAACAGAATGGGCCTGGGTCCTCGGCGTTCATCAGCTGGTGAGTTTACACCACAGCCAGTGGAGTCACACTGCTTTATCCCGCATCACAATCTTGCCTCATAAATTCTACAAGTCATGCAAAGGACCAAACTGGACTGACACAGCATATCTTTCACTTTTGCTTTCAGTCATGTCGGAAGAGCCACATTTTCTTTTATTTCTTAGTTTTCTAGCTTTTCTTTTGCAAGAGCGTTATGCAAGTTGCACCGAATATAAAGATCATCCTGTTTCTCTTCTCTGTGATCATAACAGACCTTTGCTAGAACAACGGAAAAGTGTGCAAAGACTAATCTGCTTCTTGTACCTTTCTTGTCTTCTCTTTGTATTCCTGCTGACTGGAGAATGAGCCTTGCACGTTCAGGTTTATTTTCTGTTTCTGCACAGATCTATACATGTTTTTAGTCCAATACTTTACTTGTGGGTTGTTGAAATACGTGCCTAAAGAAACAACCTTGGATTGCTTTCCCCTGGGGGTCAAAACTGTTGTGACATCACTGATGTCAAGTTTTGAAATCTATTTGCCCCATTTTTTATAAAACTGGATTTTGTAAGTCTAGATTTTTGTGTCTAGATCTAATTAATTGCTGCTGTCCAAGTAAACTGACCTGCTGACCCTTTGTTACTTTGAAGAGACAAAGTTTTATAGTCTTTGTACAGAGTAAAACATGGACCTTCCCAGAGACCTGTGATCTGGATTTACTCTTTGAAGCTACTTGAGTACTGTTAGTGTTAAACCCTTGAGAACCCCACTGAAGTCAACTTCATGTGGCTGTAAGTACAGTCGTTTGTAGCTGGAGCTGATGAAGGAAGATGTACTTTAAAGTCTTGGGGAAAAAAACCACACTGTGCAGCTTGTGCACTTGGCAAACGGAGAAGTTCAGTGGGGCTCATACTCGTCTCCTCTCTTGAGTCCCAGCCCATCAGGTTGGGCAATTGCTTCCTGCCTTAAAGTGTAGCATATGCTTATTCCTTGGAGGGTTGGGACTTGAATGTTACCTCTTAAACAAGATGCTTTTGAAATATATGCCGGAAAATGTAATTAGAGCCGAACCTGTTAGTTTTTCACACAGTCCCCATTAATAGGTATCTCCAAGGTTTCATCACAGTGATATTCTACTGATCATAAGATAGGCTGGATCTCTCTGGGTACCTTCCTGGGGATCCTAAACCTACAAAGAAGGGCCAAAGATTGTCGTAAGATCTCCATTTCTCTGGGACTGCAGCGGGCAATTTCAATTGTGCAAGCAGGTGACCTGGTTAAATCCAGTACAGCTGATGGAGATCGAAAGTTATTAACACTGTTGCTGGCGACAGGTGTTGCTTAACTCAGATCTAAAGCACAGTCTTTGCTGTCAGAGGGCAAATACCTACATCACAAAATTTTTCATCATAGACATGCTTAGTGGATCCTTCATTTAGCCTCAAAAGAAAAGTCAAAAACTGAATTGATGGGAAGACTATATGATTCTTTTCTTTGAAAAATTCCCTTTTTGTCCAGCAGCATAAAGCATGGCAGCCCCTAGGGTTAGACTGCCTGTCCTGTGTGTGTCAGGAGCCATAAGGGGATGCTGTCCCCTTGCTAAGGAAAATTGGAGTGTCAATTTACTGCTACTGTCCTTACCAAGTTGACTTAAATACTAATAAGGCGAAGACGTGATTTTTTTGGGGTCTATTCATGTCTGGGTTCCTCACTTCAATATGCCTTTCAAGCACGCTAGCTGCCTTCTTCAGCATCATAAAGTTATTGTCAGTGAAACTTCTATTGCATGCATGGAAATAGTTGATGTGATTCCTTTCCCTGCTGTTCCGGGGATCATTCATCTGACCATCTATGACCCCTGGCCATTTGGTCCTGGAGAACAGTAGTAACACCTTTTGCCTTTCCAAATTCCTTGACTAGATAAGATATTATCTCTTCTTAGGGATGGGAGACAGTTGATGAAATCTGGAGGTCCTGTGGACTTCTACTTTTGCTGATTCCTCGTCTTAAATAGAGGAGAGGCATGCTTACAGAAAATACCTCCTGTGTTTTGTTGAGGCAGGAGAGGAACAACCTTGTAGCAGCCACGTGAATGATTATCATGTTCCACGTTCAGGGCATTGGGCCATCCAGAGATGTGCCCAACAGGCTGCTTGACCGCCGGCGGCTGCAGCCGTGATGCTGTGCCGCAGCGTGCGGGTCTGCGTACGTAGGATTTGGCATCACCAAAGCAATCTGGGGCCCCTAGCAGTTTGTTAAAGAGGTTTGCTTAAGTCAGCTCAGCAAGCCCTGACCAGGGCCATTGCTCACTGGTGTCAGAAGCTAAAGTAGACTGGAGCAAGAGAGGAAATTTTCACCAGCAGGAACACGGAAAAGGGGAAGGAAATGCTCCCCCTCTCAGCATTATGATACAAGTACAACCGAATGTAATGGTCAGTTTTAAGCATGATTTAAAACAGCAACCTGGATTGACTTGTTTTACATTTGCACGATGAGGCTGTTTTCTAAAAGGTTGAATTTTATGGGTGGTAGCAAATATTTTGACATATACAAAATTTACACTGAACATGGTTATTTCAATTTTTGCTAAGTAGATGAACTGCATCTGTGCACATTTATTTAAGCAATTATGTTGTTTAATATAATTTGTCTTTACATATTATTATATGAGAAAATAGTGAACAACGAATCCATGTTATTATTTTATTAGATTATTAACTTTTTACTTGTGATCTGTGTCAAGTTATATTTGGATGGAAATCAGAATTAAATTAAAAACAGTATTTGTAATTATTGATGCTAATTAAATAAAATGACCACAAGTTCCCTGACTTCCTAAATAAACTAAAGCAGAAAAAGCAAGCTTTTCTAAGCAGGTTTTGCATTAAAAAGAACTTACTAAATGAAGGAAAAGATTTATATAAGGCGGAAATTGACCTGATTTTAGAAGCTGATTTTAGAACTAATAGATCTCATCCTTTCACACCAAGCTTAATTCACTCACTGACAGTGGAAAACAAATGTTCCTGCTTTTTCAAATCCTAGTTTGTTTCTTAGGTTTGAATGACCTCGTTATTGAACTGAACAAAATTCTCTTCAGCTCACTCACTAAGCTGAAATGAAGGAAATAATATCTTTTCACCTTGCAGAAGGCTGAAGTTCTCAAAAGATTGTTTATCATTGCAGAAAAACTTTGGATCCAGGTGCCTAGCCAGTGATTTCTCTGTGCTTAGCATCACAGCTTTCTTGAAAACTCTCATAGAAATCAGAAGCAGGTTTTGCGCTGGGTTTATATGTCTTTCAGACATAGCAAGTAGCCTTAATGTCAGTATTCATAATATTTTTGCATATATTTATGGTATGAATTAAAAAAAATTAAGCTGAAAAAAAATCTGACCCCATGCCAGACAGGGGCGGTCTGGAGTAAAGTGAATCTATGGGGTTTGTGCTTTTTTGGTGCCTTTGTTTGACACATTGTGAGTTGTTGTCAGGATTTCTCACCCTGGATTTATTGCTTTAGCAAAAAACCTGTTTCCCAGAGGGAAGGAAACATTTTTTGTACAGGATCTGGTAGCTGTTTTGGTGGGTGACGATGATTTTAAGTTACCTATTCCTGTTAATAGGCGCTAACCATTGCACAGAAGCACTCAGAAACCTCCCCACGGGGAGAGAAGGGAACGCATACTGCCACATCAGCCGACAGTATAAGTTGCTGAAGTGCTTTTTTTTCCCTGTTTTTCTTGGGCTTGTCTTTTACCTTTACTCTTCTCTGTAGATCTCACTGATTGTAGTGGGCTGGCAAACAAGGTGTATTTAGTTGAAACTGCTGGGATTGAATTAAGGGAAGTTCTTCTTTACCTTTGCTCTAATTTTACGATCCATCTAGTAGGTAAATCTTCCCCTTTAGTAGCCTGCTAATAAACAAGTTTCAAGCCATACATGGAAAGTCCATTGTGTTCTATTTCCCATAGTGCTGCCTTTCTGTTGGGTACCTTCTGGGCTAGATAATTGAGTTGGAAAGGTCTCTGCTCCAAAACTATTAATCTAAGTCCCCAGAACTCAGAACCTAGTTTGAAGACACAGCACTTCTTTCATGCATGCCTGTTTCAAAAGGTGTGACTTCCGATGGCACTTAAAGAAGGACCTTAACCTTTGTTCTCACAGGATTCAACCTTGTGCTTTTAAAGTATTTCTGTTGCTAGTGCCAAAATCTTGAGGTTCTCCTCCACTCACCTCTTGGGTGTTAGCTACTGAGTACCTTCCAAAATCAAAGACCTGTAGAAACTACTGAATGAAAGCAAGCTATTGAGGTCTTCTGTGTTTACTTATCCCTGTACAGGTTTATACTCAGCTTCCTGGGCTGTCTGCCTTCAATAGAAATAACGGAAGTAGAACATCTCTGAACAACAGAATTCTTGTCTTGGTGTTCAACTGCATGTACTCGCCTTATCTTGGTATGCTCAAGCTTGGATCTTTGCTTCTAGGAAATCTGATTGGTGTCTGAGTGTCCAAAGGCACGGTCCAAGAAACTGTCAGGGATCTACGCCAATCTAGCTATGATGGCCATGCAACAATGAGGCAAGAGGTAGCTGGCTCATTGTAGACTGAAGCTGCATCTTACATCTTGAAGTGACTGCACACAGAGTTTGTACCCTGCACAGGTGGATTTGTTTCAGATATCAGCTGGGTTCACAGACTGCCCTGGGACAGAGCAAAGAGCCATTTCAAAGATGACAGTATAGCAGCAAAACAGGCAGCCAGCAATTCAGTACTCGCTGTTACTGCAATATTCCTCCTTGGGAGAAGGATCCCAGCCTCTTTCTTAATTCCCTGGCTGGGGTGGATCAGGAGGCAGCACTGAGTTCCTCATCTCTCTGGTCCTTCCTGAAAGCATTGCCCAGCCCCATAGCAAACATATCATGAATCATTCATCTTTAATAGATTATGCAAATTGAGGACATCAGATCAATGAAGATCAATAACTGCAACCATTTAATTGCCAGCAAAAACATTTTAAGAATGAGCATTATCTGAAGTCCTTTCTTGGGTAATGGCACCATTAATCCAAACATTGGATCCTGGCCTAAGTGTAGAGGAAAAATTCTCCGCCCCCTCTTCTCCTGCTGCCTTTCAGGGTGTTGAGGGGTTTTTTTCCCTTTTCATTTTGAGTTTCCCCATCATTACCACCAGTGAACAGCTCCCAACGCTAATAGTTCTGCTTTTGTTACTCCGTGCTGATTGAAATGTCGCATACAGATTGAGATGTTAGTGCTAAGTTGCCACCTGGGAATGTCAAGCTGGGTCTGAAATGAACTTTTCTCACTCTTGGATCCAGATGGATCAGATGGGGATGTTCTTCAGCTGAGCTGGGAGCATTGCAGGGAACAGAGTGGGGATGGCATAGGGTTGGGGGGCCATGAGGAAGACGTTCTGCCTCAGCCCACAGCCTCCTCTGTGAGGCCAAATTTGTCTCCTGCTGTCCCCTTGCGACAGTCATGTCCAAACCTTGTGCAGTGCCCCCAGCCTTCGGGAATTCTGCTCTGTTGTTAATGGGCTGGATTCACCGTCTTCACTTAGACAGAAGGACTAAATAGAATTGTTTTAATGGTCTCTCTGAATCTTAAACTCTGATTTTAGGCACCTCACCTTTACATCCCACTACAGGGATCTGCCTTCCATGAAGGAAAAACAATATTGCTCTCTTACTGGCTTTGCCCCCCCAAAGACAGGAAAGTATTTCCTGTTAGAGATGTACATCTGCTACATGGTTGATGGACACCAGCTGAGTTTTGTCTTGCATATGCAAATACAAAGAAAGATGGAACAATTTTGTCACAGCTGAGCCATTTTCTTCTGGTTGGCTAAGAAACTGCATGGCTACAAGGGTCCTGGATCAAGCCTGATAGCAGTAAAAGCCGTGAAAAAAGCCTGGGGATATCACGCTTTCTAGACACTCCCTAAATATGCAGTTTGCCTCACGTGGTTCTCCGTGACCTTCTGCAGACCTCATGCTGGATCTCCTCTGTATTTGGGCTAACTGTTACTGGTCCTGTCCAGTCCCAAAGTTCCTGGTAGCCAAAAGCTGCAGGTAATAATATGCCTTTGCTCAGTGTTTGCTGACCCAGCAATGACTGCCTGCCTCAGCCATGAGCTGCTTTGATTTCAGGGGCCATTAGCTGGGGCTTCTGCAAGAAAACATTGAGATACAAACTCCGGTGCTCTTGATTCTGTGCCATCAGAGGCCAGCTTTTCAGCCAAGAGGCAACAGCTCCTTCCTTTGCTAACAGGATTTACACCTCTGTCATGAGTTATTTCTCAGACTGTGAGGTTTCTGGAGGGGCCACAGCAGCCGTAGGGAAAGGGGGATATGCTAAACGGGTGAATCACTTGAGCCTTGCCAGCTGCTCTAGCTGCCCAGGACACATGCAAATCTGTGGTAGCTGTGTGAGCCAGGAACAGTGGCAACTAAAGCCTGAGAAGAAGGGCTGTGGCACCAGAGTATCTCCTTATGGCTCCTGACACGCACAGGGCAGGCAGTCTAACCCTAGTATCAGGATGGCATGGCCCGTGACCCCAGGACCACCCTGTGCCACCAGCGAAGAGGAGGTTTTTGTGGAGCAGCTGCTGCAGAAATTGCCTCCTACTTCTGTGCACCCCACTGCTCTGCTGTCTTGCACTTGCTCTCATTTCCTATTCTCCCAGCCACACCTGAGTTTAATGTGCCCACAAGTGAGGGAAGGGGGAAAGCTATGAACAAGTTTCTTTTGCCACTGCTGTTAGACTCATGGGCTTATGGAAGAGGGATTTTAGCCGTCACCATTCAGCAGAACTCACTATTTAGTTTGCAAGTGCCCCTTCCAAATGCCAGGGCTGAATAAAAACTTAAATGATTATTTCTCCCCGAGAAAACCAAATGCAGATCTTGGGTAAGCCATGACCCTCTTGTTCTCAGACACAAAGGAAAGAAATCACAGTGTGTATTTGGACATGCCTGTCCTCCACCAACATCCATCCCTAAGCCCCATCTGGGCACACAAATTGCCAATTCACACCTGGGTTTGCCTGCCTTTGAGTCACACCTGGGCACCCCTAGTGTACCCGAAACTGCCAATATTCTGATTTCAAGCTTCTCTTGAGCCCCTACTTCCTCCACAGTCTTTGTGTCTCTTTTCATGTTTGCCACAGAGGGATATCTTGCATTAGCAGAAAAAGCAGAAGCTAATGGTGATGAGGGAAATAAATAAAAAGCTTGGTTCTGCTGTTTGGTCAGGCAGCTTACCGGTCACCACAGGGTACGTCTGGGGTCCTGACACATTTGTCCCCAGGTCTGGGTTAGCAGAGGTGGATAGACTTGATTTGACTTCATCGAGACCAGGGGTCAGAGCTGGGAGGGAGTACTCATTACCCTGGGGAAGAGAGGAGAAAGACAGCTCGCTATTGATGCGCCGGGAGAAAGGGAAGGGTGTACAGATGGGGGGGAGGAAGAGGAGAGATGCAAACCCCTGCACAGATGGAAGAGGAGGAGGAGGAAACGGAGAAGATGAAGTGACAAGAGGGTTGGGAGGGGTTCCTAGGATGAGCTATCCCACCCGCCTGTGTGCCGCGGTGAAGGGGAAGAGGGGTGACGCCGGGCATGTGATCTGGCCCGTTATCTGTGGTACGGCCGAGCCTTCGTTCAGTGCTGTGGGGATGGGGGTGGCTGCCTGTGCCAGCCCAGGGGCAAAGAAAGGGGAAATCCACGTCCCGGAGGCGGGAGGTGTTTGCCCTGGTGACAAGGACAGCTGGGTCAGAGGACTTCAATGACATGAGTGGGACAGGCGGGCTGTAGGAAGCAGCCAATGTTGGCCCACCGTAGCCAGGCTCGCTGCTGAGTCGTCTGCCCGCCCTCCACTGTTACCTCTGTCCTAGCTCTTTAAAAACAAACAAAGAAGCCTCATCCCCTGCCTCTGTCACTCTGTGCATTGGGGTATGAAATTGGGGAGGGGGGAGCCACATGGCTAACAGAAGGGTGGGAGGGGGAGAGCCATTGAATCTGAAAGGGTGTCCTGTCCGAAAGGCTCTGGTAATTGCCTTTTTATTGTGGCAGCCTCCGGACCAGACGCGGGAGCTGGAGAAACCGGGAAGGCTACAAAACAGCAGGAAAAGTTGCTCTGATTAATATTACGTTAAATTAAAACTGATTTTCTGCTCTTTCTGCTCTGTTTTTTTCCATGTGCTTCCCCAACCCCCTCCCCACGTCTCCCCCTCCTCCAGTGGGCTCCCCACACGCAGCCCCCTCCCCGCCCCTGTCCCTGCTTGGCTAGGACTGCCTAGTCATTTCCAATTCCTTCTTGTATTGATCTTCCTGTAGAAATCAGTTTTGTAATTAGCTGCAAATTAGGCCTTCTACTGGGGGTGAGCCTGCCCCCTGATTTATCACCAGAGTAATTCGCTGTGATCGGAGAGAAATTAAAATGAACTCAATTAGGCTTCGGATTTGCTTTATGGGCCCTGCTCAGAGTTTCAGGGGGAAAAATGACTGTGCTGGTGCTTAATAGTCTAATGAAAGTAAATAAAGGTTATTCATTGTAATAAACCCAGGGACTCTGGGATGAAGGGAGTCCACAGCCAGCCTCTCCTTCTCTTCCTTTGTTGGTTTATGGCTTGGGGCGGTTTAAAAAGACTTTTGATTTTCATTTTATTAAGACAAACAGCTTTTGGGATAAAAGGCCGGGGGAGTGGGGGAGTAAGGGAAAGGGGGGGCAGAGCCACAGAAGTGTGGAAAACTAGGTTGGAGATGGGAGTCAAATCTCAGCTTTGGGCCATGAAGGAAAATTGTCCCCTAAAGCCCGACCCTGTGGCTCGCTGGTCACTGCGTGATCTGCAAGTGCAGGAGTTTGCAGGCGGGGCTGCGTGCCGGTGAACGTGCAGGGCAGCGGTTGTGTGTTCATGGCAAGAACATGCTTACGTACGTGCAGGTGTGTGTGCAGAGGGAAAGGGGATTTAGGGAGAGCACAGTGTGCATGTCTGCGTCGAGCTCACGAGAGGAGGCAGAGCTCGTGTATACGTGTGCATCAGCACAGCGATACATTTACAACTACAAAGTGCTGTAAAATGTACATGTGATGTATGTGCAACACAGGTCAGTGTGAGAACAAGGTGTGAAGAGCCGGAGAGTGATTTTGGTGAGGAAATCTCCCTGCTATGATCCTATAGGTGCCTGTGGGTCCCCATTACCAGGCCGGGCCCTCACCTGCTCAGATTTGATGTGCTCTGATGTTTGAAAGACGTCAGGGTAAGAAGGACGCTCAAAAACTCGATCTAAAGCTTCCAGCTGCTGCTGGGTGAAAGTGTCGCCACGAAGGTGCTTCCGCAAACTGTCCACGCTGCTCTGGGAATCTCCATTGGGAACTGAGCCCTCGGATACATCTGCAGGGCACAGACAGAGAAAACAGGGAGTTAGCACCACCCTGGCTCAGATCAGCAAGGGATGTGGGACAAGGGCAGAGGGGGAAAGAGCGGGGCCCTCCGCCTCCACCCAGGGAGCTGTGACCCTCCTGCAGGAAGGAAAGGCTGCAGGGACCCAAGAAAAGCCCCCTCCTGTCAGCTGGAGCAGCTAGGCTGCTCCCACGGGCTCCGTGGGACTCTCCTGCCCAGGGTGAGTGAGGCTGTGGAGAATGGTGCATGGCTCGGAGACGAGTTTCAGTTCCACTGATTTTCAGTGTTAAAAATTGCCAAATCTCCACTGCTGAGCATAAAATGGGAGCAAAGCATAGCGATTAGCACCGCTGGAAGGCTACTGGAGAGGCAGCTCACAGAGGAACCAGAGTGCTGAGGGTGGACCTAGAATGGAGAAAGTGCTCTCTTACAGCCTGAAAGGGAGTCAGTCTGTTGTAGCTCCCTGGCCCCAACAGAAGTTGTCTCTCTGCTACAATTTCCTTCTCATCTGATCTTGTCCTGTCATACCCTAGATGAGTCTCTCATCCCCCTCAGATAACAGGAACAATCCAGTTTCTGACTCCCACATTTCACCAGAGACAAGTCTGCTCCATCCAACATACGTTGGTTTCTGTTATGATCTCTGTCCCATTCTCCTGCATGGAGCTCATGATTTATCGCAACCCATATCTCTGTTATAAAACTCCCTTCAAAATGAGATTAATCTTTGTCTGTGTTGGTCCCTCTTCCTATCCAAAATGAATTACTGTGTAACAAAACCAAGTCCTACTCAGTGGGCATCAGCCTTCCTGGTATTCCTTTGTTCTTACTAGGAAAAAAAGCCTTTTTCCGGTAGTTGGATCAGAAGTGCAACTCTGTCCCCGCAACAGCCCTCTGACACAATCCACTGTGTCAGACTGTGGTGCCTCCTGCCACATTCAGGTGTGTCTATCTCTGCTGTGCCATCCCATGCCTCTTACAGCCCACTCATCCCCTCGACGTGAGTCCGTTATAAATGCCCCGCCCCATCCAAAGTGAGTCTTTCCCTTTGATAAACCATCTTATCACCCACCTGTTTTGGTTTTTGTTTTCCCTGTTATCTCCCAACTCAAATGAGGTGCATTTATCTTGGTTATAACCCCTTTTTATCTGAAGTGAGCGAGTCTCCTGCTATTAGCATCTGTCACATCCAAGGTGAGTCTGTCTGTTATAACCTCCTGTCCCAGCTGAAGTGAATTTTCCTTTGTCATAATCCCTCATCTCATTTGAGGCAAGTCGCCTCATTATAATCTTCTCCAACTGTGCTGAGTATCTTTCTGCTGTCACCTCTCAGCCTAACTTTGGTGAGATTGGTTACAATCCCCTGTCTCATCCATGCTAATATACCTCCATGCTGAATCTCTACCTACTGTGCCTCAGCAGACACAACTCTGACTGCCTTATCACCCTGTCTATCTCAAGATCAGGTTTTCCCTCTTACACTGTGATTACCTTCCTGCATTTTCACTATTATTCCTCATACTTCAGCCTTTCCTGGTGGCTTCCAGTCTGTGAATCTCAGAAACTTGCTGTCTGTCAAGAAAGTGGTTGAGGGATCTGTATAGACCCTTTCTCCCCCCATGTGATTACAAGTGTGCTCATGGGCAGACAGTGCTCCTAGGAGCCTGGAGTGGCATCCACTGTGCAGCAGCCAGAACCATGCCACTCCACTGATTCATCTTTTAGCGCGTGGGTGGTGCCAAGATGGGTATTTTCCTGGCACAGTTAATGCCCAACTGGTGGCCCAGAGTTATAACTGAGCCCGCTGCCTTCTGGCTATGAGATATATCAGTTTATAGGTGATTATACGATATGATATAATCAATAGTACATTATATACAGTAACATAGTACAGTACCACTCACAAGACCATAGAAAATATTACATATTGATTTGTCCCAGCCAGCAGCCTTCCCTCGAGCAGCTTCTTCTCCCTCTTTTTTTCCACCCCTAGCCAGAGCAGGTCTGTTTACTGCCACTGATCCCTGGCATCTTCTCCTCTCCTTGGGCTTATTCACACAAGGGAAAATTCTCCAGCTCCTGAAAGCTGGAGTTCATGACAGATTTGACTAAGAGAAAACAAAGCAAAGACCAGGCTTGGTGGACTGCGTACTGTGCATCAGTGCAGTCTTCGTGTTGTAGGTGGACTGGGCTGTTACTGCAGGGAGTGGTTTTCAGGAGGGCTAGGGCAGCTCGAGGCTCATGCTCCCAGTTCCAGTAGCCACTTCTCTCTGGCCCTCCCTGCCCTGCAGAAAACTGGCACAGAACTCCTGGATCCAGGCTTGGAACGGCCCCCCTGTGTTTCTGTATCAGCGCTTGTATCAACCCCTCTGCAGCCTGTGAAGCTGTTTCCCTTTGAGGATTTTTCCACGTGTCAGTCAGTGTGCGTGACTCTGCACACCGTGATGCTAGTACACGCAGGTATTTGCGCAGTAGATCATTATTCTGCTGTTCGCTAGATTCTGTATCACCATACGTGCCCGAGCAGCTGTTAGTCTGCGGCGGCTGGTTTAGGCTACGTCCCATATCCAAGGATGGCAGCCCTGCGCTGCGCGTGGTGTTTGGTGTGAGCGGACGAGTGTTCACACACACGGTAAAACTTCCATTGATTGTCATTAAACCAGATTTTACCGTTAGTGAGCTGCTCCGGGTGGTTACACGGATTAATGCACACACGCACATGTACCTGCAATTCCTCTCTGCCTGCAGAGCCCTGTGCACGTGTGGCTCCTGTGTGTGCACAGGCCATGCCTTTGTGTGAAGAAGCTGAAACCACCGCTTTCCCAAGTCGCTGTAGGAGTCTCTTTTCCTTCATTTATTCAGAGGCCCTTCAGATCTTGACAAATCTGTCACTCTAAATTTGCGAGAGATTATGGTGCTCTCTCCCTAGCACGGAGAGAGGTGATATATGATATCTGCTGCCCCTATTGATTGCCTGATCTGGTGGCAGAGGGCTGGCGAAATGAACTTGAAATGAACATCATGCCTCAACTCATTGTGCGTATAATACACTACTTAATCCCACATTTTTCAGCCGCTATGGAATTCAATTGATCAATCATGTCCCTCTGATAGTACTGTTTTAGGGGTTATTGCTGCTCTGCTCGCTGACCTTTTTATTTATTTATTTATTTGTGCGTGTGCACACACGTAGGTGCATATGTGTCTTTGGGAAACTCAGGACTAGCTGATAAGAAAGGACCTGTGCAGCCAGTGGGAAATGAAAGAAAAGGGAGGAGAGGAGGAAGGGAGGAGGAAGGGAAGGAATGGGGTTAGATAAGAAATCAGAATGATCAAAGCAAGCAGATAGATAGGGAGAGGTGGAAAACTTGTAAGGAGAAAGGCAATGCTTTACTGTAGGTGGGAGTTGTAGATATGGAGGGGGTGGGCACTCTGCCATGGCCTAGCCTTTAAAATCTGCGAAAGAGAAGAAACATTTGACAAAGGCTTGTAGGCTACCTCGGGGTGGACCTCGTCTAAGCAGCTTGCAGTAAAACTGGACTTTGTAATGGTAGAGCATACAAATCCCAAATTTCACAGAGCAGTAATCAGAGCTGTGCATATGGATTTTACGTATGAAGCGAAGTTTCACAGAGATGATCCTGATAGGTTTATGTTTTGTGTTTCTAACACTGAGGCGTTTACAATCATGGATCATTATATTTTTTTCCAAACCAAAGGATTGTAAATCCCCTGTGTTTGTTTCCTGGCGTCAAAAACTACAGACGATGTGTTTTCGTTTTTTCCCTGAAACTGTAAGGGACAGACACTAATCTCTGGGTTTAGATCATTCCCATCTATGCATATGACTCTGTGAGCTGGGCCATCAGGAGAAGCCTCCAATACTGTAATACATAGAGTGTGGGAACTGACAATTGCGTGGGTATGAGCACACCTGCCAGTAAGGTGCCGAGAGGAGTTTGGGGAAGAGATGGGGTTCGTCAAAGGGCTGCAGGTGAGAAGGAAGGGAGGCCTCAGGGAAAATCTGAGTTGGGAAAGACTAGCAGATCCCATGAGGACTGGCACTGTGGTGGGCAACGGTCACTTCAGCTGATGAAGAACAGTGGTAGAAATAAAAGCTTAAGGGATGAGGATTTGCCATGAAAGCAGGTCTTGGAAGGGGTGCTGTGGTGAAGCAAGGCTTCAGCTGCAGGATGAGTCTGAGGATGCCACCTAGGTAACTGCACTAGCCGTACCACTGGGAAGCACCATCACCTTTCCTACTTCCCTTTTAACTGGCAAGGGAAACTGTGGTACTGTGACACAGGGACATCTCTCCAGTCAGAAGGATCTTAACAAACAGCTCCAGAGGTGAACCATGACCTCAGTCACTGTGTCCCTCCAAGAGCACAGAGTTGCTGTCAGCATGATCAGGACTGGCCTTGCACATGTGACAGGAAACATCTCTCCTCCCAAGGGGCTGCCGAGGGAGCATCCGCAGCCAATGTTCAGCATAAACCTTCGACACGACACAGAAATGCTCCATGGGTGTCACAGAAGTATCCTGACAGATAACAAGGAAATGCTGTGCCAGAGGACACAGGAACAACCTTAACTACGTCTGACACAGGGAATATGCCCATTAAATAGCCACAAAACAAAGAGATATTCCCAGGTCTGGAAGCCACAAAGACACCATCATGTACAAATAGCACAAAGCAGCGTAATACAGTTACTATAGCTATAGGTGAGAGAGAACACCCTTGCCCAGGGTGGGCCGGGACCACCTCAACAAATAATTCAGAAGCACCCCTGCCATAGGAAGACCTTTGTGGCACAGAAACATGTAGGAAGGTCACAAGATGCTGTGCAGCTGGCACACAGACACGGAGACACTGTTCTCTTTTGGGGCAGGGACTATTACCACCCCCATGACGTGTCTGCCTGCTGCCTCGTGGGGCCTCGATCTCAGCTGGGGCCTCGCAGCACTACCAATAAAAATCACAGTCATAATAAAAGCGAATGTGACTGGCATGAGAAGTGCCAGCCAGGTGACACAGCAGAACCCATCTAATTGTCAAAGCCTCCAAGGGAAATGCATCTGTCTAACGCAGCGGTGCTGAGCCGGCTGCTGAAATGCCACCCCTCCGTGCCAGCGAGGCAATGCTGTCCTCTCCCGCAGCCCGCCTTTGTCACGGTCCCCATCCCCGCTGGGGTGCTGAACCCAGAGCAGCCCTGTCCCGCTCTCGGGGCACTCACCGCTGCGTGTGCTGCCCTTTCCCCGGTCACCCTTTGTGTTAGGACTGCTCCTTCCCTTTATCCGGTTTCCCTTCTCTTTTTTCCCCCTCTGATGTGTTCCCGTGTCCCTGCGCAGCCCAGGCCTGTCAGGCAGCTTTCCTGGACGTCCCGGGGGGCCTCTCCCCACACTGCCAGTTGTTGCAGTTTCAAACTCAATTGTTCTCCTCGGTACTGAGGCAAATGGAGTCATTAATTACCTTCTATCGGCTGGGCCGAGTTCAGAACGCGATCGATAGCCAGCGCTTGTCATTCACGGCAGCCAGGCCTGCGCAGCCCCCACGCCGCATTCGACGCGGGCCCGGGAAGGAGCCCAGCGCTATCAGACCCACCTTCAAACCCTGTTATCGAGCTCCTGCTGGGAATAGCAGACCTCCTGCGTCCGTGCCTGAGCTGACCCCCAACCCAGGGAGAGATCAAAGAGAAAGGCCCCAGCTGAGGGCGCGGATCACACATTTTCACATGGTTGGAAACGTCTGGTACTGGTGTCTTGGTCTGCACAAGCTGATCCAGTCTGGCTATCACGATGCTTCTAGAGACTCTGTTTGCATCCTCAACCATCATTAAACCAATACTGTACTCCCCACAGCAGGGACAAGGGCAAGGACTTGCAGCCCTAATCTGACGATCTTTTCACCTGTTTAAGTTTCTTGCCCTACTCCACAGAGTTTGGAAAAGGAAGGCTGTAAAATTTGGTTTACATTTCCTTCCAGAAGAATTTTTGCAGCCTTTTGGGCAGCGTAAAAGAAGGCGTTATCTCTAGATAGGTCACTTCCGTCTCTCAGCACGTAGTGGTGCTGCAAGAATCGGCAGAGCTTTGATTGTGATAACTGAACTGGTGGGGAGAAAGATGGACTTCAAATTCAGGTGGAAAACATCCCAAGTGAGTGCAGGATAGAGATGACAGAGCATGGAAGGGTCTGGCAAGGTCCAGCAGTTCATAGAGAAGGAACGTCATTAGGGATCTACACTATGATAGCGAAAGAAGATACGGTACAAGTTCAGGTTATGTACAGTATCCTGCAGAAATAGGGATAGTGGGAGATGAGTCCTGGAGGAATATCACCTCAGGGAAGTGTATCAGCCTTCGTGAACTCTGCAGTTCGGATTCAGGTGTCCAGTTGCCTCACGGGAATCCATAAGCCTGAACCTGCGTATGCAAATTGCTGGAACTGTGCTGGTCCATGTGTCTCTGTGTAATTTAAGTGTGTCAGTGACATACAAACCGTGTGTATTTGTTACTTACATGCTCAGGCTCAGAGCAGAAAGGCTCAGAAACAAAGGGATTTTATGTTTTGAAATGAGAGTATAGCTCAGATGAGGAATTGGTGGAAGGCTGCTCATGCAGGGACGTGAGCGTGCCTGACCGAGGAAGAGTGAGATGTGTGCTGGTGCCTGACAGCTGGGGGCTGCAGCGCTTTGAACACGGGGCTCATGTATGACAGAGAACCTTGGGTGGAGCAGGGTGGGCAGTGCATCTTTAGTGCAGGGCTTACATGAGCAAAATGGCAATGCTCAATGAGAATGTAAATGAAATGAATTGTGTGTGCAAATGTGTAATGAAGTGTGTACTCAGATCTGTCTTGGATTATCGTGGGAGCATGCAAATGTGCATTTAAAGGGGTGAGTGTGTATGTGTCTGAAAATCATATGTATTTACTACAGCATCTAAGTGTATGATTGCAAATTTGGCCCAGAGCATCTGGGAAACTGTCGGTACAGACTTAGGTTTGTGCGTTAGATAGTAATAATCAGCATGTCCAGTGTTACTGAATACACCAGTAAAGGCCTTTCCAGGTGTCAGGCTGCAAGCAGCTGCCTCAGACGTGTGTGCAACATGTACTGCAGCATGTGCGGGTGTGCAGATGAGGCCTGTTAGCCTGGGGAGTCAAAGCTGGTGGCTTCCGTGTGAGCAGTCACCGGAGCTTTGTGACCTTTGGGTGGGATGGAGGTGAGTGGACATACTCTGCTCTCAGTCAGGTTATGCAAATCCACAATGAATCCACAATTCCCTTACCTCACAATAGGCACTGGGGATTTATACCACTGTAATGAGGGACAGTGTGGGTCCAGTATCTCTTACCAGCACCATTAGCCTTGACTGCTAGCCAGACAGAAATGCAGTTCCCTACAGGACCCAGTACACTGGCTTTGTTTAGGCTGGCAGGGCAGCAAGCTGCACTGTCACACGGCGGGCCAGATCCTCCAGTCAGTGTAAATCTGCAAGTCTCTTGTGTTCAGTGGTTATACTGACTCACACATCCTGAAAGCTATCAGAAGGGTTATCCTGATCTACGCTGTTGTGGTGTCCACAACACGGCCTTTAGTGCAGAGCCCTCGAGAAGAGCTGCTGCCGCAGGAAAACGGGGCGCCGGGAGCTATTCTGTTCCCTCTGCCGGGGCAGAAGATGTTCTTAGCATCATTGGCATGACTTAGCTCCCTCTTCTCATCTTCCTCAGCCCCTTTCCTGGGGAGCTACTTCTTGGCAGGATGCCCCTTGGTAAGCACATAAAAAAGGGTGGCTTTTGTTAGCTCCAAAGGACAGAAGCAACGCAAAAAAATTACATCGCATGCAGCCCTAACTATGCTTGTTTAGAGAAACTGCTTGCATTTATGAAGTCTTTGGTGCGGAAAGCAGGGTTGCAAATGACTGCATCAGAGCGACAGTAAAGGCCATTAATTTCCTGTTATGTTTTCCTGTGTTGGGGGCTTTATTAATTTAATTTTACACTGTCGAACAACAGCGAGCGCTGACACCGCCACACTCGGAGGGTTTTTTTTTCTCAAGCAGTGCTTTGCCTGACATGCAAATCAACACTGCTATCAGGACCGCCAGAGACAAGGGAGGGAGCACAGAGCTGGGCTTTCCCATCCAGCCCCACATCCCAGTTTCTGGCAGATCCCTGAAATTCCGGTGGAGAACACTGGCACCTGAGAGGCCACTGGCGCTAGGGCTCAGTGGGTCTGGATCAGGCCATGTACACCTCTAATGCACAGTCTAGGAAATATGAATTCCTCCTTAGCCTGCAGGGTTCCGTTGGCTTGGTCCCCCACCAACACGCCTCTTAATACCTCTTTCCTTCCATTTCCCCTGCTCTAGACACTCCCTTCCTTTCATTCCACCTCATTTTTCCCACATACACACTTTCACCTTAACCTCGTCAAGTCAAAGGCGGCTGTGCCTGCCCCTGAGCCAGACGCTAGTGAATCATGTTACTGGAAGCTCTTCTGAGTCAGCACTAAACCAGTGCTCAAGCAGAGTGTTTTTAGAGCTGCCATTTTTGACATGCCATAAAACTAAGGCTCAAATCACTCAGAGTCATTAAAATTCCCATGGCATTTTTTGCAAGAGTGCAGACATTAACCTGGCTGTCCTGAACAAAATCCAGCCTGAATGATTACCCACAGCATGTCTTAATTCTCCTGTGGTTTCATGTGGACATGGCACAGCAAAATTTCACTGTTGATGCTCTGTATTGTTCAACATCTGCCATGGTCCACCCGAGAGCCAGCCACATTTCAGTAGTAAATGAGATCTTCAGAATGGGAAGGTTAATAAACAATGTATTATACAGGATGGGTAATTGCAAAATGCCACGCAGTGAAAGAGCTACAGGCTTGCGATATGCTGCAGTCTGCTTGGACTGTCACCATGCAAACTTTTTTTTTTGAATGCTCATTCATATAATAACTGTAAATCATTAGTGGAGTAATTTGGAATCTTTCTGCATGGGCTCATGTAAAGGCCCTTATTGGTGTATGAAGGAACCTCTACTGATATGACCTCTAAGATGTATGTCAGAGATACATTCTGAACAGGAGGGTACCAGTCACGGGTAGCAATCAGTTTCCCAAATAAGAGAGGGCTGTGCTGAGAAGAGTCATAAGTATATTTGAGGATTAGCTAGTGGGGTATTTTTTTGATTTGCTGGGATTTAATAAAGCTGTCGCGAACTGTAGGATAGTTCTGATCTGCTTGCAAGGTCAGCTCTTCTGTTCAAGACCTACTTCTTCCCACACTAGATCTGAAAAGCCAAAGCAAAAAAAAAAACAACAGCTCCTTTGGGAAACCTAGCATGGAAGTGTACCTGTCCTTTATAACAGCCTTTTCTAATGCATCTAAGAGAGGACTAGAAGGCATTCAAGACTTGATGGACATTTCATACACAATAACCACCTAATTAAGGTTTAATGAGATGCCTACAAACCCGTTCCAATGCAGATCCTCTATCTTAAAAGCAGAATAACACCTCTGAGTTCCCAAAAAAGGCAGAGCCAGTGAAAGAAAGAAATCCTGACCCACTCCCCATCCAAATGGAAACAGTGCTATCCGTGACCTAACTTCTGCTCTGCGACTGGGTTCCTGTGTGTTTTCCTGTAGCTGTTGACCTGAGTGGGAAGAGGACTTTGTACCTTGAACCTGTTAGGATGTAAGCAGTAGGATGCCTGAATGGATGAAGGGAAAGCAAAGGAGAAATGTGTACCTAGGCAATATTTTTAGGTCCCTTGACAACACTCTCACATTTTAAAGGGCCTTAAAACAGGCATGAATTGCACCTGACACCTATTCAGTGTCCTTTAGTGTTTCTATAGATAGAGGTGCAGGTAGGTAGGTAGGTAGGTAGGTAGGTAGGTAGGTAGATAGATAGATAGATAGATAGATAGATAGATAGATAGATAGATAGATAGATAGATAGATAGATAGATAGATGATATAGGTATTTGCAACTGCTTGTTGTAGGCCACCTACTGTTGAGTTGTCCTCCATATGCAAGGTCTTATTGCTTAGCCTAGCCTCTGCAGGCCAGCACAAATGCTGTTCCTTTCAGGCCTTGCTTGGCAGCCAGAGAGATAGCTGGAGGAAATCCATTATTCCCTGAAAGGGTCGTAAAACATTCTCAAACTGCATTTTTCTTTAATGCAAATTCTTCTGGCAAAATTAAGCACACCGTTTTTTCTCTCTCTCCCCTCCACTCTCGTCGCCTCCCTGCCCCTCATCTCTCTAGCCAGGATTCTCACAGGCTAATCTCTAGTGGAGGGTGTCCCTGCCCATGGAGTGGGGTTGGAACTAGATGATCTTTAAGGTCCCTCCCAACCCAAACCATTCTATGACTCTATAATCACTTGGTGAGATCTTGTTGCTTTCCCCTGGGATCCAGTGAAACAAGGCTGGAGGATCTGATGCTATCACTTAGGGAAGCAAAGAGTTCCTGCTTTTCTTCCAAACATCAGCAGCCTCAGTTTTGAGAGGAGGAGGGGTTTCTCTCTGGCCCTGACTGAAGACAAGGTGCTTAGTGTTTTCCTTTAGCACAAGAAGACACCTCTCTATAGGAATGATTTCCATCTGTGAATGGCAAGTGATGCTTAACATTACATTGACGTAGACTGGGGAGTGCAGAGATAGCCAAATTAGGAGCTAATTGGTGCACTGGGGATTGACTGTTGGCCCTCCTGGCTGCTGGGATGTGGTCGGAAAAAGAGAGAGAGAAAGGGAGAGAGCAGGAGCCCTCCTCTGCCGATGCCTCTCTGAAGGTTGGGATTCCTGAGGCCGCTGCTGTCTAGTGCTGTCAAGGTCAGCAGGTTCGGGTTCACTGAACGGTCAGGATGGTTTGAATTACTGGCACTGCCTGCCGATTCCTCCGCTGATCGTGATCCGTCTTCCAGCGCTAGCTGCGGGATGCTGCTCCCCGGACATGTGCTGTGCACGGTGTGGGGCATGGGGAATGTCAGAGAGGCAGATGCTCTTGTTAAGAGGATACATTTTTAGGAAGATTTAAGGAGCCAAAGCAATGCCCAAGAAAGCCACATACTCCATGCACTAAGCACATGGAGACCAGGCTTCTAGAAACAGCAGTTCTGACCCATTTTTCTTTTACCTAGGGAACTGCCCCCTGCAAGCTTCTGCAAGCTTCGGCCTTTCATAAAAGTTAGGAGAATCGCTTGAACAGAGCCTATCAAACCCTTCTGGGGTGAAAAACCTGTTGGTGAAGATCCCTGTCCAATTCTATGTAGGTATGGTGCTTAGTGAGCAAAGACTAACGTGCAAGTCTTTACATAAACTGCACTGCTAGGACATTTTCTCCTCAAACACACATAGCTGTGTGACCAGGCTAAAGGGCAGGGGTAGCCAGGCGTGTTCTTACAAGGTTGTCTGCAGGGAGCACCAGAAGGTGCTCAGAAGCTGCTTGCCAGCGTGTACCCCAGCAGGCAGGCTTGGAGCCACTGAAAGGGACCTTGCCTGAGCAGGTGGGGAGAAGCTGTGTCTGCAGGGGCGTGAGTATGCACAGGCAGGCTGCCAGTGTCACAGACGTGTGCCTGAGGTGACATCGACATGTGGCTGAGTGCCTACGTGTGTGTGTGTGTATACACAGCATCCATAGCAGCAGTGATAGCAAAAGTAAGCGTGTCAGAAAGAACATGGCAAAAGAGACCAAGGGGAAATCAGAAGAGGACTGGGAGCTGTGTGGAAGTAGTGTCCAGTGTTTGTCTTTGACAAACACGTCTCCACAGGCATCACTGACTGGCTTTCAGTGGAGTTGCACAACAGAGAAATTTGGCCCTCTCAGTCCATAAGCTTGAGTGCACATTTTTGCTTCCTATTCTGAGGTTTGCCGTGCACCCCTGTGAATCAGTCAGCCTCTGCGTGCAGATACATCTTCCTGTAGCTACGTATGCGTAACTTTTGTACTCCCACATCTGCGTCTGCCTACTATACACATTTCTACACCTCAAGGAAGCTCAGGGTAATGCTGAGAATGGAGCTGCAAGGGGCTGCCCATACCTGGTGCCCACAGGTGAGGCCTCTTGCACAGCGCTCTCAGCGCTCACCAAGACGTGGAAGAGATCAGGGTGAACATCAAGCACCCTCCTCTGTAAAAGGGAACCCCCACCTCCTCTAAGCTCAGCGCAGGTATTCTAAGCAGGTTCTCTGCGTGGCCTGGTCCCTACAGGTTAGGAAGTACATTGTGCCTACCATCACTTCTCTTAACGCCTCTCCCAGTTCCCTCTTCTGTTGCAGAGCAAAGGGCTGTGGCAAGCAGGGTCAGAGATAGTGCCCAGTATGGTGCTGGTTTACATTAATGAGATACACACAGTGTAATCCAGCAATGGAGTCAGCTCTACAAAAGAAGGTAATAGCAGGCTGCCATGAACAGAGCAGCTCAGGTAATTGGTTTATCTATCTAGAAGCAGTAGTAGCAATCTCTGCACAGACAGAGTAGCAGTAAAGTCTCTTCCTTAAGGCTATTTCCTTTGTCTTTTCAATTGCTTGCACATCCATGTGAGAGAGAGAGAGAGAGAGAGAGGAAGAGAGAGAGAGCTAGAGAGAGAGAGAGAGAGAAATGTTAATTTGTGAATTAATGGCTTTTCTCAGCGGAATTGTAAATTCAAATGTCACCTCACAGGGTGACACTACGCTGGGCTGCTGAAGAAGCAATGATAAGATCCCCCCCATCCCCATGCCGACATATACCCATGCCCCTCCCCTCCCTGAAAGATAGCTACAGAGTGGAACATGCTACTTTTAATTTGCAATAACACCACAGCAGAGGGATGCAAGAATGACTGCTTTCCGACCCTCCTTTCCACAACAAGCCGGGCCACATCTTTCCCTTTCCACCTCTACCACCTTCCACCCCCTCTTCAACCCCTCCCATTTTAAACTGAGTCCAAGACAACACATTATCTCAACTCCCCCCATCCCAAACTAATCAAAGGATGAGCTAAGGGAGGGCTCTTTAGAACGGATGCCTCTGCAACCCTCTCCTCTCCTGCAATAATCAGGTGAATTAATGACCCTGAAGTTAAAGTGAGCGCTGATACTCAGGCGTTGTGCAGCGTAGGGGAGAAAGCCTTCATTGTTTTCGAGCAGGAGGCGGGCAGCAGCAAGGGAGATTCATGGATGGAGATTGAATATGCAATTTTCTTTCACCTTGCCAAGAGCTGCCCCTGGGCTGTGCCTGGCCTAAATTTTTTTTTCGTCTTGCCATCTCTGCCTTATCCGGCCCTCCCACCTCCCTTCCATTCTTTCCAGAAAATTACCTTCAAAATTGATTTCCACTTTTACAAACAAATATAATGGGAACATGAGGGGGGAAAAAAATCTTGGGCTGTGATGAATTAGGGCTGTCAGGTGCTTCCAGGTCTCCTTTGTTTTTGTTTTACTGCCCGTTAGGTTCTTTGTTTTTCCAGCAACTGGGAATAGTGCCCCTGCCCACACAGTCCCTGTGGTCCATGGCTACGGTCACAGGATATGTCCATCACCTGATGTCATCGCTGGGTTACCCCTGCTCTCCATCCCTGTGATGCAAACAGCCACTGCTAATAGACTGCCCCAGCCCTTCACACCAGGATGCAACTGATCTCGTGTAGACACTGTATGTCCCACACTGCTGGTGACCTGGCTCCTACAGCCACCGTACAGGTCCACTGAGTTGCCTCAGACCTTCTTCACCCTGCTCCTCCTCTTCCCCTTTGCCTTACTCAGCTGATTCTTGATGGAGGTTTCCCATCCCTCCCTGTTCTGTACATCAGCCTGGGTCATCGGCATGTCACCCTGTTGTGCCTCAGTGCCATGTCATCTGGATTCCATAGCAGTATTGCCTTTATGTCTCATTGCCATGTCACCTGACCCCAAAACAATGTCATCCCTGTCTCCCACTGTCATGGCACCCTGGTCCACCAGCCTCACGTCCCATTGCCATGTCACCAACAACCCTCTAAAAACACCATTTGCCTGCACATTGACAGCTATTCCTGATCCCTTCTGCAGTTTATTCTGCCATCCACTGTGCATTAACCTGGCATCCTTGTGGATCCAGGCACAATGCTCCCTGACTCCCATACTCTCTACATCTGTGAAAAAATGCGAGTCAGCTCCCTGAATGCAGGCAGAGCCAGTGTACAACTCATCTAGAGTGAGCAGGAAGGTCCGGAGAGAGACAGGCACCAGCAAGGCTAGGGAGCAGCCTCTGCGCAGGTGGACCCACAGAGCAGGCAGAGATGCTGGGAGGAGTTACAGCTGTCTGACTCCTGCTGACACATCAGCTCCAACACCCCTCCCAGGAATGAGTCAAAAAGCGGAAGGAGAAGATCTAACCACAAACTAAATACCCATAAATAAACAGTCGTCCAAGCACACACTCGCAGGACTCACTCAAAGCAAAGCCCTACACGTAAGACTCGCAAGAAGCAGCCCATACATTTAAAGACACAAGAATGCAAACTGGGACACAAGGAAGTACTAATGCAGGTGCATGTCAATTGAATGTAATTTCTATATAAACAAATAACTTACAAAAATGTACATACACTAACTAAACGAAAACCTGGAACTCAAAGGAATGTTCTTAAATTCACATATACAAAATCAAATCATGTAAACAAATACAAACTATTTACATAAATAAACAACCTTCACAACCAGTATATATATGCAACATACACAAATATATAACCCCAATGCAAATACACATCTGTACACATTATATACAGAAGTGCACAGCACTAACAGGCTACATATTCATATCCAGCAACCACAAAGATACAGTGATACTCCAAGTATGTAACAACACATACACAGAGAATATACATACAGATACACAACATTCACATATAGGGTCAAAACGTGAATACAGATACCTGGCATTCATAGAAATACATAGCGCCAGTGCTGAGCCATACATGCCCAGACATCCATATGATCCACAGTATGCACAGTCCCACTAGGCAGTATTATACACAGCTTAACGTACACATTTTCCAGGTCTCCATAGGCATGCACAAAAATACGGGTCCAACCTGCCACTCACCCCAGTACATAAGCACAGATAAGTAGAAACCAGTGATCCTAACACAGAAATACAGAAAACAAACAGGTGTGCATTCCTAGCGACACAAATACACAAGCAGAGATGCACACAAATGCAGCTGAAGCCAGCCCAGCTTGTCTTCAGACAGTACCAAACCCTGCCAAACTAAGCAGCACTATAAGCTTCGGAAGCAGAGCGTTCTGTCCAAACTGCCTTCTGTGATGTAAGCTGTTAACTCTCCCTTACCTGAAGCCCTCCTGAGCAACGCCTGGCCCCCAAACCCTCCGGATGTGCACACACACACACACACACAGTGTCTCTCTTGCTCACAGACTGACCTCCAGATTCGCAGTGCAACAGCCAGCGTTTCTGACAGTGCTGTGCTGCTTATGCATTATCATCTCCTTTATCCAGTCTCCCCCTCCTCTCTTTTTCACACACACTCTCCCTTTTCTGACCATCCTCCTGCATATTTAGAGAGGTGCAGGATGAGTAGCAGGCGCCTTTCTTACATCCTCCCAGGAGTCTCACCAGCCAAAGACCCTCAGGGGGGATAAATGGGTAGCTGCTGAGAATAAACTCGTTCTTCCATTTACATTTTCATCTAGGACGGAAGGGAGTGTTACCTACACTCGTGTACATAGACACAATGAGCCTGAACATCCCCATGACCACGGCTCTTTCAGTGTTACACCATTACTGCAAGCTGATAGCCACTGGAAACTCAGCCACGCTGCACGAACCACCACCATCCCAGGGAAAGTAAAAGGAACACACCGTTAGAGCGTGAAACACTCTAGAAACTGCCCGCTCCACATGCACAGCTGTAAACTGCTGGGTGCACCCCCCACAACTGTGTGTGATGGTTAGAACGTGGGGTTAGCACCTGAGGCAATGTAACTGCATGTGTCTCCAGTGTCATTAAGACTATTGCTGGCCTGCAATAAAGCAATCCTATAGAGTAACGCACACACGTCAGCTGTGGTGACAGAAAATCACAGCGTGAAACACTGCAGCCACACCACGCGCAGCAGTGCTGTTGTGTCACCTGCGAGGGTCCAAACACACTCTTGTCTTCAACAACACAACAGTTTTGGGAGAACAGGAATATGCCTAACGTGCCCAGAGATGAACATACATCACCTGCCGTGATAGAGTCAAGTGGAATGACTCGCTCACGCTCTTTGCAAACGTATGCAGGCAGCATAGGAAAATGAATGTATTTCCCTACAGGGCAGTTAAGGGCTAGGTCTCTGCACCAGGACGATGACAGCACTGGTAAAGCATCATCACACTGCAGATGACGGCATAAGCATGCTGTATGTCCTACAACAACCCCAGTATGCAGTGGAACAACACAGTCATACTTTGTGAAAACACACAGTTCTCAATGCAGTGCTGCAGTGACGCAGCCGTATTGACTTCACTCTCACGGACAGGTGACAGGCTGTTGTCAATCAACACATTACATCAGCTGCAGTAACAACTGTGGGAATTGCAGTGACAGTACAGCACAGGCTGCACCAGTGTACCAACACTTCCCACACTGAAACAACCTTACTGCATGCAACGGTGCAGACACCACCAGAAATAATTCACAGCCGCCTCTCTGAAGAGTGTAATGGCCTTCAGTGTAGTGGGGCAGCGTAGCAAGCAGTGATACAGTGAGTATCATCATTAGTGTCACAAACCCACCACCCATAGTGATACACTTACAACAACATCATAACCACAGCCACTCTGCCTGCAAACACATATTAATGTCACTGACAATGGCACGAAGTCTCCTGAAATGTCACAACCACGTCTCCCAAATTATGTTGTCATTGCCACTCTGAGCAACACAAATGGGATCATACTTGCAGTGGCACATTCAGCTGCTGTATACCTGCTCAAAAACTCAGACCTTCTTTAACACATCTCTCTGCATTATTTTCCACTTGAACAACTGAGTTCAGAATTTTCTTCAGGACAGTCTGTGGCCTGAGGCAGTATCTAAAAAACAGCTTTCAGGACTAGGACTGTTGCAGATCTCCCTGCCTCACACTCCACCTGAAGGAGGCATTTCTACTTTTCCAGTAGGAAAATGAGATCATGGCCAGGTAGGAAAATCCCCAAGCTGAACATTGTCAAAAGCCTGCCCTGCAGTCAGAGTCCTCCCATTTGGAGTGAGGGAAGAGAAAACCACCTGTAACAAAAGCAATGCTTCTCAGTAGGTGGTGTTCTGGTAGTAACAGTCAGAAAATGATGCATGCAGCACCAAAGAGAAGTGCAGTGACGCTGCCCATCCTGCAGCTACAGGACCAACAGTGCAAATGCTCCTGCTGCTCGCGGGCAGCACCCTGCTCTGCGCAGCTCGATCCCATTTTGCAGAGTACAGTGAACCACCTGCACCGATGCAGCAAACGCTCTTTGGAAAACACCACCAGACCTGCCAAAATGTTGGTAACCCTTCACTGTCCCACTGCACCAACACAGCTCTGTACCGCTTACTTCAAAGTAAATCACCCTAATCATCAAAATGACAGGTGAAGAAAGGAAAGGAGGAACTTCTGCCTTCTCAGGTTTGCTCCCTCGTCTCCACTGGGGATTACTTTACTGCAAACAGCCGAGTATTACTGCCATTTACAGTAGCAATCGCTCCGTCCCCTCCTCTCCCACAAACCTACTGCTGATATTAGCACTGATCATACTAACAAGCCTGTGGGTTTTATTACTACTGCTACTAATAATACTGGACACATTACGTCTGCTCCTGCCAATAACAAGCTGCAGATATGATCCCTGCTAATGCCGATAATACCGGGGGATATTATCTCTGCCATTGTCGGCACTGCAGATATTATTGCCAGTAATGCTGTCAAATACTACAGATATTGTCAGGAACCAAGATTAATAATGCTGAGATTGTTACAGCACCAGCCTCACTGGAACACGAATCCCAAATGAGAATTTGGGTCTATAGAGGAAGTCTGTTTGTGGCCTGCTGTGGAAAGAGCTGTTTCTAACAAGAGTGGGTTTGGAAAGGTCCCCAAAGTTTCACCCAGCTGGAGATGCTGTGGTATGCAGGGACCAGTTTGAAATATTGTTTTCATATTATTTAATTATGTGTCTATCTACCTGCCTTTCCCTTTCTCCCTCTCTCTCCCTTTTCTCCTTATACAGTGCTCAAGACCACAGTATGAGTGATGACAATTTTTTGTTAGTGCCTCTGGGTCACCCCAGTTCTCATCAGTTTAGCTATCAGTCAGGGGCAATGGAACAACACAAATACTGCAATGTTATTTTCCCCCTTTATCCTTCTGGACTTCTTATTGCTGCTCCTTAGTCTGACAATGACCCTGCTGAGTTTGGCCTGCCGTCACAGCATAGTACAACGTTAGGATTGTGAAGCACTAGGAATTCCTGTTTCCAGCTGTAGCTTGACGCTGCAAGACCCTCGGTGGACTTGGGAAAGTCATTACATGCTGCAGGGCCACTTCTGCCTCTGGAAGACGAAGGGTGTAAATGGTGGGGAAGGTCAGAGGGAAATTACAGTGACGTTGGCTGTGCCTGTAGACTGCAAGAAAAGGCACACGCTGTGCTACGCAAGCGGTGGTGAACTTTGTTAGCCAAATTATTAAAAAAATCATAGAAGACCAACTCTCTGCTTTGTCTGACCTGTCACTGAATTCAGAGGGCTTACAACCACTGGTCAAAAATTGAAGCAAAAGGAATACATGGTCTTAACAGGGCAAGTCCTGACCATCCTTCCTAGGCACTCACTTGAGGAGGACACACTGAGGTTTGAGGAAAGACTTGTGATCTGACAGTTCCTTGTTGTGACTAGCAGACACTCAGAGGTACCTCCCTGCTGATGCTCTCTCAAGGCCATGGTCTTCCAAAGCCACCCTTGCAGTTGCAACCAGCACATTTAGTAGGTTGGGATTGCCCCTCTTCCCTGTAACTCCCTGTGAGGGACACACCTGGCTGTCAGCGTCCATCACTGAGCCCACCTCATGCATCCGTCTGGCTCCTTCTGTCCAACTCGGGAGTTCTGCTACATCATCTTGACACATAATTATCTCTCCTCTTCTTAATCATCTGTGCTACTGTCTAATGGAGGCACCAGCTGCAGCAAGGAGGACCTGGGGGAGGGGGTGTGCTCAGATAGAGGCTCCTCTGTCTCTCCCACCCTGTGCCCCCCAGCCATCACAGAGGTTGCTAACAAGGTTTTCAAAACCAGGGATTCAACAGCAGCTTGGTACTTCCCCCCTTTCTGCTGAACTGCATTCCTCACAGAGGAATCCTTGGCAGCAGAGCTAGTCCAACAGTGCAGAAAGCAAGAGAGGGCAGTGCTGCTTCTTCTGCCTCCTTTAGAGAAGAGCCACCCCCAAAATGCTGGGAAAGTAGACATGCATCAGAAGCTCATAAGGGCTTTTCAACATGAGAATAAACTCTTCAGAAACTGCAACAAAACAGTGCTCTGAAGCTCTGAGAAATACTGAGAAGTTGTATACATCCAACTTGAGCGTGAAAGAAATGCCTGCACTGGATGTCTTTCCTGGCTTTCCCAATCCCCATCTCAGCTAGGAACAATCAGAGCCCTCAGAGCTACAGAGGAGACTGCCCAGGAGTGAGTGCAGGTCACTGGCTGTGCAAAACCTCCCCTTGGACCCTTCTAGCCTTAGGAACCAACCCTGCAAAGTGATGATGTCTTTCAGCATTTCTTACTGCCAGTGAGAGCCCAGATAACTCAACTCTTGGCTAGGGGTGTTCAGCAGCTGGCAGGGGGTCCCATGCAAGGTTTCTCTGGGACAGTAGCGTGACATCTCCCTGCGGCAGATATCTGGGATGGCAGGCTGTTCTCTAAGGCAGTTGCTGCTGTGGCATGTAACTGCCACCTAAAACTCAAGAGCTAAAGGCAGGCAACACCTCCAGGACTGCCTGGTACCTTTCTGATTCCTAGTGGGATATGTGGGCTCTTGGCCAACAGCAGGGAGTCGCAGAGTGTTGCTTGCCCTTCATAAATCAAATCTGGGATGAATTAAGGACAGACACAGAGAGTTGTTGTTGCTGTCAATATATCATTGCGAAGTGTCACAGTCTTAGATGGCTGCTTGGTGTGTTTAATTGTACTGCTCCAAAAAGCTCGGGTTCTGGGGCTGAAAGTGACTGTGTGGCTGCATCTAAAGTGGGATGATCTTTCCAGGTATTTGGAAAGAATAGCTGCTAAAGCCAGATTGGACTGCTTCATTTCAAAATGAGATATGGAGGCACCATGTTGAGAGCTGGTGATCGCCATACTGGACTGTATAAGGACGGGGGTTCACAGAAACCCCAAGTAACTGCCAAGAGATTTGCACAACCATCAGAAAAATTTGTCATTCGGTTTGAAAGGTCACTGTTTCCTGCCTATGTAATGATGGGAAATGCTGGACGGGTTTGCAATGTTTACAGTCTCTTATTCCTGACATTTTTTGACTTTGAGGCATTGACTCAGCCCTTCCATTGCTACACTCTTCTCTTAGCTGGGCCCTACTGCCATCTAGCTGGGAAATGGATCTTCCTCTGGGGTCTGATCCAATTTCCAGTGACATCAGCAAAAATCTTCCCATTTGCTTTAACAGGAGCTGGATTGGGTCCTTGCCTCCAGTCTCACCTTGTATTAGGGAGAAAGGGGTCACAATGACTGCCTTTTTTTTCTTGGGATTATTGCATTTTTTTGGATCAAAAACTTATAGATGTGAACCTCACCAGAACCAATGCCGAGAAAATTATTAGCAAAACACCAAAACACAGCACCTCTCTCAGGAGAGCTTTCTCTGCTGGCCACCTATCACAGAGAAACCTGGTATCCCCTTGCACCACACAGCGCTGGGGTTGCAGCACACACAGCACACTGAGCCACCTGTACCGCTAAAAGGCCTCCCCACACAACAGGCAACAGTGGAAAACAACATACAGAAGGCAGGGCTGAACGAAACAAACTGGTCAGGCACTGCTCTTAGAAAAGTTCACCTCCTGGCCCTCAATGTTTGAATGCATCAACTTAAAAGAGCAAGATTTAAAGAAAAAAGTTTACAAAGCCACCATAACAGCACCAAGAGCTTACCCACCCCCCAGTGACTCAGTCTATCTAGATCTGAGGCTACAGCTTTTGCCTCATTTCAGGATTCACTCTGCCCTGAGTCCTTCCCAGCTGGTAAGAAGGAAAAGGAGATAGCTCAATCCTAATTCCTTAGAGCCCTAGCAAAAGGCTTCGATACCAATCTCAGGGACACTGTACTCAGAAGACCTCCTGTTCTGCTTTAGGACTGTTGCAGGCATGGCAATTCTGCAGGGGTAGATGCTACCCATTGAAAACGGGGCCCTTATGATCACCAGCTAACATAGCTCATGGCACATCACAGGGCAGGAACTTGTTAGCAAGGGGAATGAAAGCTAACTCCCACATTGCTGGTGCTTCTCCGAGATGGCATTTTGTTTGAAAACAAGTGAGTCGGGGAAACCATGTTTACCCGCAGTTCAAAGTCCGGGCACCTGCTGGCACCTGGGGAGTTCAGTTCCAGCCGTTTCCAGCAGTGAATGAACTTGGGATCAGCTCCAGCAATGGAGACGGCTCTCTGCCTGCTGAGCAGATGTCTGGAGATGCAGCCTGTCATGAAAGGGCCTCGGAAGTAAAGCATTCCAAGCCAGCAGGGCAGTGGCGGGGAACTGGTCTCTGTTGCTAAAACTGATCTAGCCCCTGGAGCAGCTGCAAACCTTGGCCTGAAACTGGAGCCTGTACATGGGGACAAAGAATATAAAAGGGAGGATGAGCTTCTCCCCTCCCCCTACCTTCATCACGTTTCCTCTTCTCGCCATTCGACCGAGGAATCCCCAGGATCCCGTTAATGGAGTAAGAGCCCACTGGATCATTGGAGGCACTGGAGACGGGAGGGGATGCCGTGCTGGGCACTGGACAAAAGGAAAAGGGAGAAAGGGCCATGAAGAGAGCAGCACAGCACTCAGGGATCCCCCAGCTGAAAGCTATGCATGCCACCAGTCTCACAGGAAAGCCTGGGCACTAAGCAGACTCCCAGTCCCTCACACTGAAGGACTCATACTCGTTCTACTGCTGAGGTTGCTGCATCCCAGCTTTGCCAGTCCATTCCTACAGCCTTCCAGTACAGGGCCATTAATAACAAGCAAGTGTATTCCATCAAGAAGCTAAACCTTGTTGTTATAGCCCAGTTCAGAGCAGGCTTCCCAGTGCATGCAATGGTAACTGAGTGCAATCCTGCACAGGCCACATTCTCCAGTGACTGCCTAGTCTATCTGTATTTTGCCAGATCATTTCCTCTCGGCATTTTTCCACCAGAAGTGCATGCATTCCGGCTTAGCCAGACCAGCCTCTTGCCTGTCCACCCAAAACACTCATTGAAAAATTACCTCTTTAGCATGGGTCAGAAGCACTAGAGTGTTGGGCTGATAAATTCAGTTCCCTACTAGAACAAATGGTGAACAAACTCCAACCCAGATTAATAAAAACCTACTGTCTTCCTTTTGCACTGACCAATGTCAACAGGCAGACTCCTTCTGCCCCTCAGGGCTGTCCAAGATTGCTCATGAGTTTCCAATATATCAAAAATGACAAGTTATCCGGATTAGAAATAATCACGATAATCAGGGCTTTAGAGTACAGAACAAGTAGAGCTATATATGCAGAAAGCATGCCCATTATGTTCCAGTGTGTCCCAGTAATGGAGAGAATATTCCAATTCTCTCATAGGCCACTACCCATCATTCCGTTCATAAAGCACTGATGTGAAGCAATCAATACTTCCAATACAAGCCTTCCAGGATGGAGCAGAACCTGTCAACACTGTACGATGTAGACCCACACTTCCCAGTACACCCCAGAGCAATGAGAGGAGACTCCAGTAGCAGCACTCACAATCACTATCCCAGCTCAGCCAAAGCATTCCCTAGACACTGCACTACTTTTCCAAGAAGGAATAATATTTGCCAACTCCATCTGTTGTGGTCAGTGATTCCCAGTCCAGTGAGCAAGTCCAGATTAAAAGGGCATCCAGAAATGCTCTTCCATACTGGCCCATTAATTTCATTGTGTTCCTGAACACGGTTCGTGTATGGGATTGTATCTGCCAGCTCTGTCCCACACAGACCAACACTTTCCAGTACATCCTTGTCTAGCAGCTGATTCTCAGTAACCAGCAGTATCTAAGACAGTGTCTTAGGCCATGAATAAGCCACTCTGTTTCACAGTATCCCACAATACTGCATGCTTTTCCCTGCTCTGAATTGTTACTGGATAAAGCTATGCTAGCAACTGCAGACCGTACAGCCCACAGAGACATGACTGAAAAGTACCTCATCACACATCTAGGACAGCGCCTTAAACACAACAGACTAGCAGACATTTGGTCACTTTAGTACAGCCTCCATCTTTTGCTCACCTCGACAAACCCATCTCCCCCAGCAAAAATGCATTTTCTCAGTGAAATATGCCCACAGGATACCTGACTGCAGAGCCAGAACCACAAAGAACTCAGTTGTGAGGCATCAGGAATACCTTACCCTGGTCCGTGCATTACTAGCTCTAAGAAATGGACCAGTTCAGCAAAGAGAGAGAAGAGAAATTGAGAGATAGGGGGGGAAAATAGACTCAGAGTAAGGAGACAAAAGGTGAAGACTGGTGCTTAGACAGGATAGCAGTAAATACTTCTCTCTAGGGAGGCAAAGGAGAGAGCGTGAACGTGAAAGGGATGTTAAGGCAGAATCGCTTTGGGTAAACCCCTACCTTGGGCTGCTTTCTCTGCCATAATTCCCTCCTCTGCAATGCAACAAGGGAAACGAAGAACCGAAACCTCTGATTTCCACTGAGGTTTCTTTTCCCCCACCCCCTCCTCCCTTTTGCTCTGCTTAACATCTGCTTGTCAGACTTTGTTCCCTCAACTCAGCTTCATCCTCAATTGCACTTGTCCCGTCACCACCTCATGCCAGCCTTCTTACCGATAGTATGTCCTGGTGCAGTCACACCTGTCCCGCTCCCGTCTGGTGTTGGGTGGAAAGGCTGCTGAACTTTGGTTCTGATGATCCTGGAAAAGAGCAAAACATGTTCAGAACTCAACTGCAACTTCTCCGTGCCTTCGCATTCTGCGATCCCAGCTGTCAGAACCTGAAGCCTCATCTGAGCTCTGGGTGCAGCAGAGTGGCTTCATGTGCCTTCCTGTGATCCTGATTCTGCTGCTTTAATGGCCCAGTTCCCAGAGAACTGTCCTTGCCCTCCTCTGTCATCTTCTCCCCAAACCTGGGTATTCACAGCATAACCCTGGTGCTCGGTGAATGAGCTCGGATCTCCTGTGTGTTAGCAACCGCGTTACCATTTATGATCATGCCAGCATGATCACAAGGCAGCCTTTGCAGCTAATAGAGCCACTGCTGCATTTACAAACGGTGTAGGTTAGATTTTGGGGTGTACCTAAAAAATACCTTTCTGGCTCAGAACTAAACACTTTGAATTGATGGAAGGCTTGCCCAAAGCCCTTGCCCTTCATAAATGAGAAGATGGGAGCAGAAGGCATCTGTAGGAAGTGCTGATGGTGTACAGATCACCAGGAAAAAGAAGCTGCAGCAAAGAGGGCAAAAATTGGCCTTTATCAGGTGGTGAATGAACACAGCATGGGAACCCAAAAAGATGTCTCAGTGAATAGTGCAAAGCTCATAGTGCAGCTCAGAATGAAAATAAACTGAACTGTAATTGTCAGTGCTCCATTTCTTGTTACGTGAAATCTTTCACCTCTAGGTCACTGGTTTAAATCCAACTGAGGTCAGTGGTGAAAGAAAATCACTATCACCTAGTACTTGACTGGCAGGATCCCTGCCTACTGGCAGATGCTGGGTATCTGTGACTCAGGAACGACTGCCTCACCAAGGAACTTGGCAAATAAGCCATGACCTGTGGAGGCCATGGAGACCAAATTGCTTTCAGAGATTAAAACGAGCCTGTCCAATTAGGGTGAAGGCTGCAGATGCTTTTCAGCCTGAGTTTCTGGAACTCTCAGCCCTGCATTATATTAGCTTTAACTTCACTCCAAAAATTTCTCCAGGAAGTGAAAGCAAGTAACACATTACCCTGCCCATCCCGAGAGCTCCCTTAAGGACTCGTTCTAAAGAACAAGTTGGCAAAACCTCCAAGAGCAGATGTGTGGCTAGTGGGCAGTATGGCAGGGACAGAGATAGGCAGAGAGGCTGAGAGGGCATTTTTGAGAAAGCACAACTTCTGAGAATGAAATCTTTGCAGGAAAAGAAAGGTATTTCAGAGAGTATCACCTCAGCATGTTAGGAAGCTCTGATACACACATGATGAAGCCTGGGCAGTAGCTGGAGTGGCAGAGAGGCTTCCTGGGATGTAGCTAGAGTCAGGGAATGTCAAGTTTCTAGCTGGAGATGGAGACCCAGATCTTCATCCCATACAGATCAGGGGCCCTAATCCATAGCTGCTGAGGACCTGTACAGGAGGTGTCTGAGGGGCTCAGGGCCAGATTCTGAGGTCATGCTGATCTGCAGTAGCTGAGGAGCCAATCTAAGAAGTCTGTGCTAGGGCAAATAATAGAACTTTCTTCTTCTTTTCTGTTTTTTTTTCTTTTCTTTTCTCTTCTCTCACATTCCCCCTAAAACCCCCTCAAGTGCCACTCTGGTTGTGTGAGTTTATTGATTTCCCCCAGCCCGGAGAAACAGAAAGAGGGGATGGGGTGCAGGCAAAGGGATGGAAATAGAAAGCTATAAATTATTTGTGACAGGAAAGCAATAGTGCCAGAGTGCTGAGCACAAGTCCCGTGTCACTATTAGATTCCTTTTAGCCTGATGACACTGTAAAAGAGGTTAAGTGTCTGATGGAATTGTACACCTTGGGGGCAGGGGCAGTCCAGGAGCAGAACAAGCCACAGAGAGCGGGTATATCAATTCTCCAGGCCAATAATATTCCCCTCATTGATCGCAACACAAAGTTCAAAAATCTCATTATAGCCAGGCAGACCTGGAACTTTTTAAAAATCAATAGAGTGATATAATGTATGTATACTTTGTATAAATGTATCTATCCATCCATCCATCTGTCCGTCTATCCAAAATCTGCCTGAGGGTGTCTAAGTTAACCTACACATTATACCGTGTTATGTTCTACTGTAGTGTAGCGTAGTGGATGGATTAGAAGATTTCCCCTGCAGCCTCAGATGACATATTATAAAATGTCCTGTTAGCACTGGGGTGACATCAGACAGTTCCATTCATACTGAGAGATGACATCAGAGTCACCATTGGTACTGGGAGGTGGCATCAGACAGCTCAGCTTCTACTGAGAGCAACCATAAGATGACCCTAATTATACTGAGATGGCTGATCAGGCTATGCTGAATCATGCTGCATGAAAACTGGAAAGTTTCAAAAAGCCATTTAGAGTAAAACCAGCCTGTGAAACGATGGTGGTATGAATGCCTGTCCATAATGCTTCAAAAACACAGGCAGGGGATGAACAGGAAGGTTCCATTTCCTTTCCCGTTCATTTTGCGGTCTCTCGGCTGAAAATGCCAGTTAGTGCCAGTTGTGACTGTGTTTGCTGAGATGTGTCCGTTAGGAACTGGAATGAGACTCTGCAGCTCATTTCACCAAGTAGCCGTCAGCTGGTAATGATTTTTGGTCACTACCAACCAGGGCCAGATTTCAGCTACTGACCCAGAGGTGAAAGGCTCTGCTCAAAAACGTTTCCCTCCTAAGAATGATACCAGTTTTATGTCAAGAGAAAGTGTCTGGAAACGGTGAGCAAAGGGTTCTGGCTGTGCAACCTCCAGTGGCTTGGGTCAAGTAATCCTTGGCATCAAGCGCACAGCGAATCTAAGGTCTCAGGTAGAAGGTGTTTCCTATGGCTCACAGAAGAGGCAGGTCATGAGGAGGCTCTCCCCAGCTGTGCTGCTTTGCCCTCAGCCACAGCCGAACCGCAGCATTGTGAAAGAGGAGAGATGCCAGGACCCTAACGCCCAGCACAGCATACGGCAGCGCATCCCCCTGGGTCAGTTCATTTAGGGACAGTGATAAACTGCAGGATAGCTCGGCATCACTGCTGCTGCTTTAAGAGGCTTCGAGTGAGTCTGTCTTACATGAGACCACCTAATGAAACGGCAGATGAAAGATGAGCAGAGCTCATCTGGTCCTGTAGCAGCAGACGCAGCATAATAATGCTGTCTTTAAACTTTGGGATTGCTGAAATCCTCTCACCCTTACCGGAGACTGAAACACGCACTAAGCCAGCTCTGCTGCCTCAGACCTGGGATTTCTGGATTACTGCTGTGTAAGAGGGAGCAAAACCTTGCTGCCTTTGATGGCTTGTCCTTGCCTTTAGACACTGGAGAAAGACAAGTCTTTTTGCAGAACACTTCCTACACTTCCTCAGCTCTTCCCAAAAGCAGGAGGGACACAAATCCTGGCACACCAGTCAGCAGTGCTGATCTCTTGAAGTAAACGCCAGTATTTTCAAATGTCTTTATTTTCTCCAAAAGAAACTGTCACTTTAGACTAAACTCATCCCTGCTCTAATTCCATCACAGTCAGTGACTCCAGTAACAGCATTTTTGTTTAATTAGGGGCATAAACTGGTACTTACTGTAAATTCCCATTTTTCATTTTCCAGTGGGAGGTTTTTACACAAGTTGTCTACTTTGAGTTTCAGAGAACATACAGATTTAATACATAACCTTCTGAAGTTTCAGCAACAGGACATTTATATGTCCTTTGATTGCAGTAAAGCAACTGAACTTCATTTCACAATCTGAATTTAATATGTGATATTATCTTAAGTAATGGCATATAATGTCATTACAGTACATAGTATCACACCGTGAATTATACATCCATTCCTGGAATCCATGAGTTACCATAGCTGGCTTGTAGTAACTCTCTAGAGTTAATACTGCATACAGCTCCAGCTGAAACCAACTGCCTGTTTCCAAAAGCCTTTGACTTGCTTAAACGTTCAGCATTAGATCATGAATTTCCAGTGTTTGATTTCTATTTTGTTATTTTCAGCAGTTTTAGTGCAATTCCTTTTGCTGATTCTGAATACGGATGGACGGAGAAAAATCATCTCTCCTAGTATGACAATTGTAACAAGCTCTAATCACATTTGGTCAAGGATGTCGAAAGAAGTATTAGAAGATAAAATTAGCTGGGCCATAGTCCTTTCTGAGAAGCAGAACTTTCTCTCATTCCTTGTAAATAAGCAAGTAAAAAATCACTTCCAAACCTGTCCAGAAATTATTTGCTAAAAGAATGACAGATCACAGGAAACGTCCCTCGCTTCTCTGACATTTCTATCCAAGTTCTCTTATAGCCTGACATACTCTGTGGTTTCTCCTCTCTTACTATGGCTGGCAGAATCTTTAGACAGTATCTCACATTAAAAAGAATGATACTAGGGCTGATCAGAGGGAGATGAGATAGGTCTGAACCATCTGAAGTCTCAGTCTAGCAATTCTTTTAATCCTGGAAGAAAAGAGTGAAGTTGCACTGAGGGAAAGAGTGGTGTGCCCTGCTGCCCCAAGGAGACCCTGACACATTTTGGAAAGCACTGGTATCCTCTCTTTGATTGTATTCCTTTGTCATGGATTACTTTTCAGAGTGGAAGGATACACTCAGCAGAGCACCAAACTCCTTGTAATTGTTTTGGACTATTCATACTTTAAATGTTCCATATTAGAAGCACATTACAAGACCCCAGGGTGTGCATTACTGGGCAATTAAAGCAGTTCTTGGAAGGCTAACATTGCGAAGCTTCAGCCTTTTCTCTGCAGCGTGTCCAAGGGAGGCCGTTGATGGCCAAGGAACACACACCCTGCTGTGCCGCACTGCTTAATTAGCGCAGGGCTGTACTGCTGGGCCACGGGCTGGGCCAGCGGAGACAAGGCAGTCTGCAGGGGCCACGGGGCAGGGCTGAGCCAGACAGTGATGCCTTCTCTGCACCAGAGTGGCTCCTACAAAAGGGCTTGTGACCATCTCAGTGATGCTGGTGCCAAAGCATGCCTGAGGAAGAGGGAGAACATGGGATGGGAAGAGGCAGCTTTGGACTCCTTGGTGGCAGCCTGCGTGGAGCCGACAATATCCCAACTGCAGACTGGTGCTGCGCAGGTATAAAGAGCTCTGAACATGGTTTTGGCTCAAACAGGAGAGGGCCGTGTTTCTGTGCATGGGTCGAGACAGAGCTGAATTCACAGCTGAGCAAACTAAATGGGGGGGAAAGAGTCTTATTTGCACAAAGAAAGTTCAGAATGGAGAGCAAGCTGAATAGCATGGTGAGGAAAAACGGCCAAGGGATTTTGGGGGTGAAGGAAGGGAAAGTCTGATAGTTAGAGCCTAATCCGACTTAGGGAAAGGGCTTCAGTCCCTTGCTCTGTCATGGACCTCTCATCAAGACTTTGGACAAATGGCATTTCTCTCTGTGCTCTGTTTCCTGCCTGAAGTGTGAAGATAGAAGCATTGCCGTGCCACCTGGGGCACAGTGAGGACAGCTGGAAGGAGGAGTGAAGGGCTCAGACTCTCTAATAACAGGGGCCAAGTAAGTGCTTCAGCGAACTGTAGCACAGTATTGGCTTCATTCCCCTGCTTGAAGCAGAAGTGACACGTACCCTGCTGACAGTGGCTGTACGCGAAGGGAAGGGAGGTGGGCAAAGGCAACAGGAGCTGATTTCAGCAGCACTGGCTTTGGTGGTCACGTCTGAATTTGCAGGGGCAGATCAGAGCTGCAGTTGCCCCCCAAAAGTCACAATATAATTTCCATTAGGATGGGGGGGTGGGGGTGGGGGGGTGTCAGTAGCTTCTCCTACTGCTCTCAAAATCTACCACAACACTTGCAACCCTCAGAACAACAGCTGACGTTGGCAGAAGCAGCAGACTCGGCTTCCTTGCTAGCTGGCCTGAGGCTCTGGAGCTCCCTGCCAAGACAGCAGAATGCCTTCAAACCCTGCCATATTCAGGGGCCACGAGCAATATTCACACATTCAAACTCTCTCCTGTCATGAAAATTACATTTCCTTCTCTCTACCTTTTGGGAATGGAGAGAGAAGAAGGGTGATCATGTACTACATTAGTATATAAGCACAGGTATGACAGATTAATTAGAGTGATTAGATAGAAAGATTGATAGTCCTAAAAGGTGCCTGAAGAGGGATTATCTATTTTCCTGAAGCTTCCAAACAAATGAGAGGTCAAAATGGAGATGCCTTACATATCTCAAAACACAGCCCTCCCTGGGAATTTTTGTCTCTGTATCTGCTGTTTATCTGTGTAGGTCCATCAACTTCACCGGAGCTACACTGACATCATGACTGAAAACATGGGGAAAAAAGTGCCACTTTGTTCCAGGTTAAGCTGCTCACTCCAAACACAAGAGAAAGCTCAATCCTGCCCTTTTCTCTCACTCCATTTCTTGGCTGTACTCTGAGGAGAGGCAGAATTCACAGCAGCAGTTTTACTATCTGAAGGGCTTAGAGAGGAGCTAGGACTTTTTTGTTGTTTTAAATCAGTGACCCATGATGACACCATATGGTTTTATTTCATTTAATTTGAGCAGAGCATTAACGTTCAGCTTCTAGCAGATCTCTGCCCATTCCAGTTCTGCTGTGCTACACAGTACAAGTCCAGACATAAGGAAGAGGGGTGGAAGGAAAGAAAGGTGAAGATGCCTGCCTTCTAGGAGGGGGGAGATCTGCCAGGCAGGCGGCTGGCCTGCCAACTCATCCTGCTGAGCAGTAACACCCAACTTCCTGACACTGGTACTGATGGGGTGGACACTGGTCAGCCCTATGTGTATAGGTTGCCTAGCCTGACCTCCCAGAATAAATTGCTGCATTAGGCTTTGAGAAACATTCTCCCAGTCATCCACGTGGATTTGTGTTAGGGTGGAAAACCCAGCTGGGAAACAGAAGATGCGTTTGAGTAGTTGCTGTGTTCTGCAAAGCTGCGGCTGCAGGGCCATCAGCACCCGGGCTGGCTGGCTTTAAGCTGGCTAAAGCATACCTACATGAGCTGTAGTCAAGCAGTGACTGCAGCATAGAAATGTCCTCAGGCAGGTGTTTCTACTTTTATAACGCTCAGTTCACGTTTGGAAGGCTTTCTTTGCAGCCAGGAAAGCCAGAAATTCATTAAAATCCAAACATCTAGAAGATGTCATACAGTTTACAAAATATTGGAAGCAAACTTGATCCTGGGTGTAGATGTTTGACATCCCACGTAAATTAGGGAAATATTTAAGGACAAAAAGGGTTCTGTTGGTCTTGGACATAGAAACACAGGCCTGGGAGGAACCACCTGGGTCAAGTCCAAATTCTAGTATAGGCAACCATGGAGCAGATGTTCAACTCACGGCACCCACGAGAGGATCCATCCCAGCAGCTACAGACCTACCACTCCCCCTCGACAAACTCAGTCTCTTAACAAAAGACCGAAAGCTTCAAAAATGACAAGCCACAGGAAGAGAGCAGGAGAGAAACGCTGTCAGTGGCTAGGTCCCCTTCACTAGCAAGAGATTTCTGCCAAGAAAATGCCCAGAAATTTTTAAGCTCTTAGGAATTCATAATTTTCTAAGAAAGAGTACACCTACGCTGCAATGACGGCGGTTCAAAGCCACATCTTCTGCTACCTACAGACTGGCCAGCCTGGGTCCTGCTAGCAGCGTTGCTGCAGCAGCACGGGGCTGGCGTAGGGTACAGCCCCACGAGCTGCCAGCACACCGGTGGCTGCCACGCAGCACTGGCTGGAGCTGTCACAACAGCGGCCGTGCCAGCCGGTAAGTTAAGAAGACCTACAGAAACACATGGGCTTGCCAAGGTTAAATATCTTAATCTGGAGCATGGGAGCTTTTAATTGAAAGCTTTGCTTTGAGCCCATTTCCAGTTATTAAAATTCAGGAGTCTGTGCTGAATTCCTTGTGGACATTCATTTTGATTAACAGAAGACGTGTGTGCTAGGAAAGGAGTCTTGAACTGGGAGGAATCAGATAAATGTAGATAACATTCTCAACTCTCTTGCAAGTTATGCCATACCTGGTATTTTGTGTAAAACCTCAGATCTTGATGATAAACAATTGTTTCAGCTTTCATTTAATACCAAGGTATTTCTGGCTTTCACAGCTGCAAAGACCAGGTGGAAGTGGGACCTGGCTGCCTCCCGAGGGGCCAGAACCAGAGGCAAAGGGAAAAAACCCAAATACATTCTTATTTACAGCCATGTGAATTTTGTGCCAGTCTTGTGTTCTGTATTGATTCAGGACTTTTTAACTTCTGGGCTTGGCAGCATTGGGTATGAGTTGTGTATTCCGCTGTGTATCCAGTATGTGCTTGCGTGTGTTGGGTATGGAAATAATTCCCTTTACAGAGGTGTGACTGTGTGTTCCTCCCATAACATTTGTCAGAACTGGTGAAAATTTCATAGTGGAGCCCTTACCAGTAGAAGATATTTGCCCAAAATCTAAACAAAAACAGTGCTGGGAATGGGTCCATTTAGACCCAGTGGTATTTCTACCATAGCTTTAAAGAAATCAACAAAACTGTGAGCAGAATTTCAGGCTTATCACTATGGATTTTTTTTTTTCCCTTTAAAATAACTTTTTTAGGGTGAATGAGAGACTACGCTAAAAAAAATAAAAATTAGAATAATATATTCAGATTTTATTGAAACAGCAGCCCCAGCTACACTGAACTGTAGCTGTAGAATTTCATTAAAGTTCTTATTCAAAATGACAACCACACTGAAAAGTTGAAAATTTCCACAGAGAACCCGAATCTTTCCTTTCCGGCTCTAGTCCTCACTGCTCCTGGTATTATTTATTCCTTGCTTTACCATGCTGCCCAAAGCAGCCGGGTACAGGGAAGCATTTCCGGGTGCGGGGGCTACATAGGCTCCCAGCGTAAAGTTGGTGCCCATCCCCAAAGGAAACAGTCGAGTTTTCATATTTATAGGACAAAGCCGCCTTTTCATAACGAAAGGACAAATCTGTAGGCAGGGTGCTTGGCTCATGTACGTATCCATCAGGGCTGATGTTTATAGAATACGAGCTGTGTTTGTTTATGTATCTATATTGTGTTTGCACACGCACTAGCATTTGTCTCTTAGCACGTTTTAATATATCATACAAGGTGCGTACTTGTTTATCTTTGCCTACAGGTCTGTATTTATAACTGTGGCTATACGGAGTTAGACATCTGAGTCACATATTATATATTCAGGCCCCACAAAGAATTAATAAACATTTTTTCAACCAGTACAGTTTTTAAAAGAGTTTAATGGTCAAATAGGCTGTTGAGATCTGTGGCTTGTAACCATCGACAGCTAGCTATATGGATGTTTTTGTGCAGCACCAAGCACAGTTATTACAAATAATAAGCCATAACCCCCTAGAACTCATCCGTAACAAGACTATAATATTCATTATGTAATATCTAACATGTCTGAATACCGATATATAATTAATGTGGAACCTTGCTGCGTTATAAGGCCCACACCGGTGAGTGCATCTGCATAGTTGTGTAAGTTTATGAGTGCTGATCTGCTCCCTTTCTAAATCCTGTACCTGGCATCCATCCGATTTAACTGCAGAGCTATGGGTTTCTGTGGGCCTTCAGCAACCTACTCTTTGTATCCTTTTCTGTTACAGTCACACTGGCTGGACTTTTGGGTCCCCTTTTCCTGGCCCCTGTATAAATACAGGCTGTCCACAGGAGTTAGCAGTCTAAGGGTTTACCTACATAACGGCTATGCAAAATAACTAGTTTGAATTAACTGAATGTGTGAAATCAAGGCCGTCTAGTTAAACTACACTGCACCTCTGACTCCCTTGTTTAGAATTAAGGCAGCTTTAATTTAGTTTGGCTTAATTCACTTTGGAAATGAAGTAAACTAAATTCAATTTAGGACACTCAGATTTTGAATGAGCATCCGAACAATGTTTTAATGCTTTTAACCAATGCACTTGCAAAGTTAATTCAGATTAATTTTCTCGTTTGCCCCTGTGTAAACAAGGCTGTTGCCTATTCCTTGTCAATGAAACCATCTCAGCTGAGACTCCTTCAACAGCTCCAAATTGACAAACAACCTCCCAAGAGCAGCAGTTTAAATGATCCTCCCACACGCACAAGTGTTTCCTTATCCCTACATCCCCATGCAGGCAGCTCTTCTCCCCGCGAGCTTTAGTGATCTCTAAGAGTGATTTGTCCAGGGCCTGACACACTGAGCCAGGCACTAGCTGCAGTAAATACAGAAGAGGAGCAGTTGTTTAACACGATCTGAAGATGTGTTATAAATATTTAATTATTCAAATTTTACAGCTCAGGGTTTTGCAGTGGGATACTATACTGCAAATTACAAGATATTCTTTCTCAAAATCACAATATTCTAGAGAATTTTAGTGATTTTCTCCAGTTCTGCTATTTCGAAACATGGTCCCCTTAACCTGAATAAAGTACTTGTTCAGCTAATAAATCAGAATATCTCCAGCTGTAAATTAGCATGTATGTCAGTTTTTGATCTAACTTAGATTGGACAAGATCAGATGCAATCAGGATTCATAGGTGAAGGCATACAGAGGAATATAGGCAATGGTATTTGAAAACTATACTACTTTTACAGTTTTTCTTTAATATATTGCAGTCTAAGAAGATGGGAAGTACCAGAAGGTGGCCCAAAGATTCTATCTTGCCATTTTTAAAGGGCAGTTGCAAAATCAATCATGAACAAAACAATCTCAGAAATATCACGGAAGCATATTTTATCATGCAAAAATACTGAACTTTTTAAAGCATCATTATGGAAATTTCAAACTTTTCATTACCTTGCTTAATTTTAAAAACCATACTGTGTATTTGGTCAAAAGACATCTTAAGAGAAAAATTTTGTCAAACGTTATTTTTACCACAATGCAAAAAAAGCCCTTGAAAAATTGCCTGTTGGAAAATCTCCACTCAGAGAAAGCACCTGCCCTAAATCTTTGCTAAAAAAAAATCAACCAGACAAACAAAAAAACAAAGCAAGCAAAGAAAGCCCACTTAAATATCCCAAGCCATCAAGTGGTATTGCATTAGGTGGTTAGGCTGTATTTTTTGTGTGCTTGTTTTTTACAGAGTTCGTGCTAATGAATCAGTGTTGTTTGACGGCTACTACAGTCTCAGATCTTTGACTGGTAGAAAACCAGCATAGTTTCACTGGAACAGTTACCAGTATAATATAATAAGGAGACAGTCCTATATGTTAATGTGCTCGTGCAGAATGCATTTGAGTGTGTGGGTGGGCATCCATGTACATGCAGCCAGCTAAAAAGATACCACTGTAAGGAAAATCGAGGTTTGCAGCAGCACATCCGCTCGCCTGACTTTCTCGGTGTGGATGTACAGCTATAGGAGGCTGTGCTGATGTATCAGGGTGTGCGTGCATGTGCTTGGGCATTTGGACGCACAGTCATTTGTATGTATGTCTGTCTGCAGGTATGTTCCTACTTCTGTGTGTAATCTGGCTGTGGTGCTTCCTGAATAGCAATGAGCTCAGTAAAAGCATGTATGTGTTTGTGTGTTCATCTGCCTGCATACGGATGGGCCTGCGTGGTGTCTGTGGATGCATTTCTTCTTGTGCGGTTTACGTGTCCCTCCTGTGAGCTGGATGCCTTCTTGGGTCTGATCTCAGCCACTGTGTGAGCTTTTATTCCCATAAAAGGCAGCGTCCTTCAGCAGCAAAAACACCAACTGGGTACTGGGAGACCTGGATCCTGATCCAGCCGCCCTGTTGATGGGCTCTGTGACTGCGCGGGCTCTTTTAATTCACTCTGTGCCTCAGTTTCCTCTCCCATCTTCTTTTTATAAAGACTGTGGACACAGATTATCTGCTGCTACATGGGCATATGGAATGCCATATGTGAGAGGCTCTGTCTAGCTCGGTCACAACCCTGGGTCCTGAGAGAATCTTCTGATGCTATGCCACTGCCTCACAGTAATATTCATCCCTGCACGTGCCTGCCTTCGTGTGTTGGTGTTTCGGTGCCCACCTGTGCACTTTGTGGCTATTTGTAGTTTTCTTGAAGAGTTTATCTCCCCCATGTACGTACAGAGGAGGGGGAGGTGGAAAGGAAGGAGTTATTAAATGCCAAGTGGATATGCAATAAATCCCATTGATTTTACAAACTCCAACTTGTCTTCAGTCTCTTTCCATTCTTTATCCTGGGGGCATTGCAACAAAACCCTATTTTAAATACCTTTTCTTTCCCTTCCTCCTTCCCCCTCCTCCCACTCCCCAAAAAAGTGTCAATATTTTATTTGGATTTTTAACTTCACTCCATAACAGTTGTTTGACCTCCTGACTCATGTGAGTCACATAAATTCTGGGACTTTATTCAGGAGCCATGTTCCTGCTATTGAATAAGCAATTTGGGAGGGTGAATTAATGACTTGTGCTGTTGCTGGAAAGTCCCTGAAGAAATATTAAAATTGCTTGCAGACTGAATCAATACTCACTGAACACCCAGCATGAGGACCTGGGCTTTTTAATGGCTACAAGCAGCAGCACTCGGTAGAGGAAGGGGAATTCCTGTACACACAACGCACGCAGGCACACACCACCAACAGCAGTCTTCCCCCGGCCTCGACGGCTTTATCAGCAACGGCATATTCCTGTGCACGCGACCTGGTACGAGCTGATGCCTGGTGTGCCAGGGAATGGACTTGGAGTCCGGTTCCCCTGTCTCCCTCCCAGGAAGATCATGCAGGATTGGCAAAAGCCGGCTGTTCGGGCCTTGTGTTAAGCGCTCGGGTTAGCGTGCTCAGGCACAGTCTGCGAGATGCAAGGAAGGTCGATTATTTGTGGCGTTATGGGCATGTTTTATGTGGAGACTATGCTTTTTTTCCCCTCTGAAGGGGAAAGGCACTAGTACTGCGATAGATTTGGGTGTGCTGCTGCAGTTTGGGAAGAGACTGGGCTGTTTTGCAGGGTCACGTCTGTGAGACAGTTCTGTGGCTTCGGGTGCCGAACAGCATTTGCAGCCATCCATAGCGTGGATGTGTTGCGTTTGGGATAGTCAGTAGGTTTTGTTGGCTTGTGTTAGGGTGAGTCTCGAATGCCATGCGCCCCTGCTTGTGCTAAGAGCGATGCTTTCGGTCATGCGAGCGTCGCTTCATTGGACCAGTCTGTTTCGATGGCTGTGGGTGCAATCCTGCATGGTCCTGAGTGCCGGGGGGGTCCACCAGCCTCACAAGGATGCGAATGTGCTCGACACGCTCCTCGCCGAGGCTTCTACTGTTTGTTATTCACTAGGCTGATAACAGCCACGTTTCACCCGCACCCTAAGTTCTGCTCTAAGCCCTCTCTAGCAAGGGTGGGTTTTGTTGCCAGAGTTTTCAAGTCTCCTTGGAGAACGCGGCCCCGTGTTTTGCCATTGTGGTTGTGAATGGCTGTTTTGTATTCGCTTGTTGGGCGGCTGTTATTGTGCATTAACACCGGGGTGGGTGCGCTTTGTATGACCGCATGTCTGTCTCATTGATTCCATCAGTATTATTTTGTAATCGTGTGTCTCTGTGATTGAGTTAGTGTGCATTTCAGGGCTCCTGTGTATTGAATAATGATGTCAGGGATTGGGTTGTTTGACTGGGTAATGGCCTCTTTTCAGTGTTGTAAGTGAATGTGTCCTTCTCCTGTTTCCTTGTCTCGGCTGGGGCAGGATCGTTTACACTAGGTGATTCCTTAAGATGCTCACATGCACTAAAAGAATATCCCTTTGGCTCCCAAGCTCTCCCTGCCAGCGGGGCGTGCCGAGGGTACGCCGCTCGCTCGCTCACCTGTGTGCGACACACGGGGGGTGCCACGTCCGGCTGGTTCTCAGCCGCGTGCTTCAGGGTCTGTGGCCACTTGTGAATAACGGGGGGTGTGTCGGCATATTTCTAAGGCTGTGGGAATATGTTTACATGTGTGGGGGCCTTCTGGTGCACTCAGGGGTTTTGCTCAGACTTTCCAGTTATGTTTTTGGATAAGTGTCCGTATCCCAGGTTTCTTCACAAATACATGCAAGACTAAACTGTGCCGTTCCGAATAGGTTGGACTGAGCCTGTGAAGGGATCTATAAATGACTACATACGTCTACAGTGAAGCGCATGCTTGCCTTTGCAAGGGTCATCTTGCGTGACTTTCTATATTAACGCACAGAAGGGCATCCGTGTCAGTTAGCAGATGCCTCTGATCTGTGTGTGACTGCCTGACGATGTTCCCATGTCTGAACTGACCTGGGTCTCTTATATATGTAAGAAAGAATGGGATTCTGTGTCAGCAGCATTTAGCAGTAAATATATGTGCTAAGAAATTTTAAACGTACAATGAATCTCTGGGTTTGTGCAATGGCTTCTGACTTGTGTGGATACGGTGCACTAATGCCCTAAGACAGCGTGGCCACAGTTGGTCCCTTGGAAATGAACAAGAGAGTTCAGTTATTTTTCAGCTGATGATTATGTGTCATCGCCTCATGGATTTATTTGCGCTGCGCAGGCAATGTGTCTGGCATTGGGCCTGTTCTGTGCTCCCTCAGCCGTCAGGATTCGGCCCAGCAGCAGTCACATCCAGACAAAGTCTATTAAAAAGGCTGTGAAAGATGCAGAAAACTTCCAGAGAAAGCTCCCAACTGTACCCTCGCACCAGAATATCCCATCAGCGAAAGACCTGCGACCTTTCTCAGTCAGGTCATCTGTATGGCTGGGATTTAGCAAGCCAGCGAGTTTAGCTTACATTTTTCAGTGAGGTTGCTAACAGGTAACTCCTTACTCTTCCTTGCTTTAGCTCAAGCCTTGTTACTTCCCCTGCCTCCTTGTTTGTGCTCTCTGGCTCTTTTTCCCCCTTCCGCCTCTGTATTCCTGCCTGCATTTGACCTTGAACAGATGACACCATCCTTAGCCCACCCACTGCTTTACCAGCTCCCACCCCTCACACTGGGGTAGCAGCACCAGGGTAACAGGGGGAGGAAAAAAATGAGGGAGTGCGGAAGGGAGAGGGAGGGGGGGAAGGAGGGAGAGAGGGGGAGAGAGAGAGAGAGACCTGTTTGAAAATAATTGGAGGCTGTTAAACAGAGGAGCCCAGCATATCACTCTAGTAATGGAAATAAATTCCATTGTATTTGCATTTTAATTTTCCACATAAACAAAGGCCCGGAGTGTGCTGGCTTCGCCAGAATCACCGGCCAGAATTTAATTAGAAATGAAAAGTTTATAGGGTCCTCTTTAATGCGATTAATGCACAGTTAACATTTATCACATACATATGCTGGAATCGCCTTTTTTAAGCAACCACCGGCCATGAAATGAATTTCTTTTCAACTTTTTTAGCGTGCGTGAGGAAGGCTGTCTCTGGTGAGGCGGTCCAGTGAGCACACTCCTGACAGCTTGGTAAACTGCAGCCCACAGAGGCTTAGTAGCCCCCATCCTCACTGAGGAAAGTTCAAGGTGGCTTAGAGGGAAGCATGGTCTAGTGGTTAAAGCCTGAGGTTGGGAGTCAGGGGATCTGGGTTGTATTCCCAACTCTGCCACATGCTCACTGCATGACTGACTTGCTCTCAGCGTCTGTTTCTCTGGGTGTTAAAAATAAAAGAGAAATCAGCTGGAAGAAGATATCTCAGCCCCAGACCCCTCCTTGTCTCAAGCTCTCCAGAAACTTGCCCAGCCCTGTTGTATGGGATCTGGATTGGATCCTGCACCATGCTGACCACTCAGCTCATCTCCCTGTGCCCGAGCATCCAGCCATGGGGACAGGAGAGTGCCCGCAGCGCTCACCTGATGCCCGAGGCTGGGCTTCCTGGAGGGACTTCTCTGCGCTGCCCCAGCTGCCAGGCAGCGCCACTCCCAGCGCGTGGGTTCGGATGCATCTTGCACTGCTGCGTGAGGTACGCATCTTTCTACCAAGGAGCACGAGGCAGGAGCAGAACAAACTCTGCCTGTGAAGCCTGCCACGGAGGGACCTGTGTGCACTGCTGAGGCAGCTCCATCTTTCTTAAGGGGATCCTTTCATGCTGCTTTGGTCCAAAAAACTGCTACGAATGGCTTGTGAGATACTGGGGCCATCAAACCTGAACCTCAGATTCTAACGTAAACCTAATCAGGAGCAGCTACCAGCCCTCCTTGCGGTAGGGGTAATTACACCTCATTCACTCTAAGGGGCCCTGAGAGGTCACCCCATGAGTGCTTATAAAACACTTTGAGCTTCTCTGCGTGGGGACACTAGGAAAAGCGAGTCTAAATCTAGACAAATTATCAATATCCTTCCCATGCAGAGCACAACACCGAGATAAAGGCCAAAGGTGAACATCTCCCCTGTGAGCCTGTGCCCCTGCCAGAGCCAGGAGGGTATCAGGCTTGTCACCTCCCCACCTTCCGCTGGCTCCCTGAGGGGACTGTATCACCACCGGTGTCCCCATTGTCCCTTCCTTATGCCCCCTCCCCTGGCTGTGTGACATACGGGGGCTACAACCCCACCCCCCCTGCTCCCACGCCTCCTTTCGGGGCTTGCAGACAAGCAGAGCAAATAAACCAGGCCCATGGACAGAGAGTGTTAGCGTGTTAGGGACACAGCAGGGGAAGGAGGAACATGAAACCTCTATTGATCCCTTGAGGAATGATGTCCCTTCCTTATCTTATCAGATTCTCTTCACTCTTCAATTATAGTCTGTTGAAATTGGCCTCTTAACCCAAACAAGATAACCTGGGTAATGAGGAGAAGAGTGTGAAGGGAGGGAAGGGGAGAGGAGGGGCACAGTCCAGTGCATTAAACTATGGCTATCATTAGAAATACCTCCTTCAGCATAACTCCCTCTGCCCACACTATGCCCAGGTATCCCCTTCTTGCATCATGTGTCAGATGCACTAGCACACATCCACTCCCTGACAAATATATCCTGCTCTATACACCCCTCCTTCCCTCAGATGCACTAGGTACCCCCAACAGGCATGTGTCCCCACATCCGTACGTGGCATCTCCGTGTATGTGTGTACCCGCCCTGCCATACACCTTCGGTGTTCACACACCTCGGCAGACGTCATGGTGTCGTATGCACACTCGCACACATGTTTGTTACAACGCTGCCCATCTCACCAGCTGTATTCCCCTCAGCACGTTGGTGGTATGGCTGCCATAGCATCTTGTCCCCAAGCCTACCCAAAAGAACTGCTGACAAAGATACGAGCACCAGCAGGACCCCCCCCATGCATCTCTTTGCAGCCACAGTTCATCAGTGCAGTCACACGAGCGCCTGTGCAGAGCCCCACAAAACTAGACAGGCTTCCCAAGACATGTATTGCTCTGTCTTTGCTCAGCTCTGCAACTCCTTGCACCTAACTGCAGAGTTACGACGTTGTTTCCATGGATAAGACTGTTCTTAGCTCTTACACAGACCAGTAATACCTACTTGCTATAAGTCTATACTCCCAGCTGGACAGGTTTCCCTAGTGATATGCCCACACTCCTCCTCGTACACATGTCATGGGGTATGGGGCAAGTCTTGCCCAAATATCTATTACAGAGAAGGTTGTCTGGTGGAACAATAGGGACTCAGTGGTCTGTCTGCACAAACGCACCCCGGTTTCCATGCTCGGATTACTTTGCTGTGCACAGAATTATCCAGGAGCACATTCAGATGGTGCAGAAGGCGCTTTCATTTTGGAAAGGTGGTGCTCTAAGCAGTACAAAGCCTGCGTTTACAGGGCTGGCGCCCTCCTCATGCACTCTTCTAAAGACTATTCCCCAGCATCCCTTTATCTCTTGCCTTTTACCGTGCCAGGGAGGTTTCCTTGTATACACATCCACCTGAAATGGTCCACATTCCCTGCCATTTCATGTCTACCTGTGCCACCAGCTCTGCCAGCTTTGCCCACTGGGCATAAGACCCATAGTGGGGTCACCCATAGGTGCATATTTTTCTTTAAATATTAGCAGGTCACAAAAATCCACGTGATCCTCAGAAAGGGGTTAGGATCATTGCAGTCACCTTTTCACAGCTTTACACATGCCCTCTCATGTGCGAGCATACAGACTCGCCCATACAGCTCCTCTCTGCTCTCCAGCTTGTGCATCTCATAAGCATCCACGCACAGCCAGACACCCTCACTCTGTCCCATCCTGGCTGCCTCCATACGCACAGACCCCCGACTCAGGCACACGTGTGGCCTGAAATTGTTAAGGCCGCATAAGGGAGTTGGGTGTCAATACTGGATGACTCTGCATCTTGTTTGGCACAGTGGCTAAGACTGCCTTCTGTAAAACCACAGCAGGTCTGGGTTTGACACTATGCAAGTCAAATCCCCCTTAGCCTTTCACTCCATCCTTATCTCTTGCCCTTTCCTCCCCCAACACCAGCCAGCTGTCCTCTCTACCAGCTCTGGAAGCCTCGTGTTGTGGCTGTCTGCCTGCCAGACACAGCACCACAAACATTGTCTCTTTAAAACTCTAAATTTGCTGTTTGTTCTGTAGGGAGAGGAAATTTGTGACATTGCACGCTTCCCACTCTGCTTGCACAGCCTCGGCCCATTTGTACATAGCACATCCCAGCACACACTTCCCCTGTGCCCTCAGTATGCAAACGTGAGCTCCATTTCTTCAGAAATATTATTCCTTCCTTTCCTCTTCTCTCCTACATCTCCTCTCTTCCATACTGATTTTATAAATAATTGCATATATATTTTTTGTGTATGTATAATTTATGTATAAATGTATAATTTTTCAAGCTCTAAGGTCTAAATTTAAAAAACCAAGAAAGGGCCTAAATTTAGGCAAATGTTAACAGCAGGCACTATCACACAGCTACATTGTGCTGCAGTCTTTCTTTTTAAAGGCAGATGACCAAAAATTGCTCTTCAAAGAATTTTTAGAGAACATGAGTATGTTGAAGGGCAATAGTCCCTTTAAGAAGTGCCCAAAGACTCCATCGCAATTTTAAAGTGAGAGCTTGAAAATGGGTAGTGAGGTAATGAGGTTGCCCTCATATTTCAGCCCAGCTTGAAGAAAATGAGGACTAGTTCTGGGAACAGAAGGGCTGGGGTATTAACCACCCCTGACCAAAGAAACGGGCACTGTTAGTGTTGCCAGAACCATCCAGACTACCCTGAAACAAGAGGTGGTGCAGGGCATCCTGTCTGGCAGATACGTGAGGGTTCCTGTGACTTTGTTGTCTGGTCGCCGTCCCTGCTTTTCCTTTCATAAATTAGCGAACAGACATCAACCTGCCTTGCAAAGCATGGATACCACCCCTCTCCACTGAAACACAGTGATGGGTGTTCTGAGCAGAGCCGACCGCTACTCTTGATGCAGTTTACCTCCCAACCAGAGATGGACGTTTAACGCTGTGCCTGGGACCCTGCAGAGACGGGAGGGTGCTTACCATGGAAGGAGGAGGAACTGTTCAAAATGGAGCCAAAGGAATAAAAACTACATTGGCCCCCAGGACAGAACAATTAATAGAGGCAAACTCCAGCATATCTGTGTGTGCATGCATGTGTGCGTGTGTTGGGGGAGATGCTAGAAGCCTGGGGAACATACACTGTGCAGACTTTAGAAAGGCTCCAGGGCCTGCAGAGCTAGGGGATGACAGCAGCAAGAAATGTCCTATTTCTATTTTTCATACAGGCAGAGACAAGCCGCCAGAATCTCCCTTCCTGATTTAACAGTGAGGTTTGGGTAAATGTTTCATACATAGCATTTTCTGGGAAGCGTATCTGTGAACTCACAGTCCGTTAGCTCAGGCTTTTGGCACATCACTCTTCCTCCTCTCTGTCAAAACTAGTACACACATAAATCCCAAGCCAGACAGAGGACAAAGGAATATCCTTCCCTGACTACCTCGAACTCCCGCATATGCTTCCTTTCGCCTACCAGCGTTCCGTGTCACCGTCTATGTGCCTGCCCAGACATACGTGTTCCCTGCCATGTGCGGATAGGCTCGTGTGCAGTATCCAGGCAGGAGGCGCATTTCCCCGAAGGTCCCTATCTGCACTGCACGCAGTCCCCCTATAAATGTCCTATAAAAAACGCAGTATAACTGCTTATTCCTGCTCCATACCCACCTCTGAACACATCAACCTTTCAAATTTGCCTACTATATATATAAATGTACCCTCTCTGCCCCTCCTCCTCAGTATCTGTACAGAGGTATTCCATCCGAACGTCTCAAACACCTCACACGCACATCCTGTCCCCCCTCACACCCCAACCACAGCTATACCTCTCCTGTGGCTCCAGGACTGAACTACTGTGTTGTCCATTTCCCAGCGACAAGGGGTCTAGTTACAGGGTTATTGATTGGTTTTCATGCAGACAGATGGATCTGCCTTTGGTCTCCCCACCAAAATCCACCTCTGTATGGGCTGATTGTCACTGCTCCAGGGATAGGATTTCACCAGGAGACCACCCTCCATGCAAACATCCTTCACCCAGGCCACGGATGGTAATAAATGGAGTCAGGCTGAGCCATAATAAAAGCAATTGAGTGGGTTACCTGTGCAGACATGAGATTTATACCTCCTCATATTTGATGTGATTGTTTTATTGAGTTCTCAGTGCAGTTAGGATGCCGTTTATTTATTTATTTATATGCCTACTTATCGAGGAAGAGGGGGGAGGCTGTCACAGTCTAGCTAGTGTTCAGCCTCTGTCTTGTCAGATAGGAGCCTGAAGAAGAAGGCTCTCCAGCTTTGCTCTGCCTTTTACCTAGACTTGGGCTTGGTGGGTGAGCCCTGGCCAGATATCTCACCTCCTATTACAGACAAAGATGTTTGTTTCAGGATCCCTGAAACCTTGAGGGCTATCTGAATTATGAGCCTAGTAGAAGCGAGGGGAATGGTGTAAAGAAAGACGTGTGTATATACTGATTTTCTAAAGGAACCTCTCGAAAGAAATTCCTATTTACACTGTGCCTGCTCTGGACAATGGGCCGTGATCTATGCACAGAGCCTCTTTATGCTATTGCAATAGAAATAGTAAGCACCGGCATGGCTTCTGACTCTGTCATCACATGTGAGCATTGAGAAATATTAGCAGGTGCAAATTGATTGGAAATGAATATTTGTAAGTGCACTCGGAGGAGTTTGGAAACCAAGTGATTAGATTTGTGATTTTCAGCTGGGTAGATAGCCATGTAAGTGCTACAAAATCAGCTCTCCGTTACTGGCACTAGAGAAAATTGGAGGCTAGCGCCGAATATCATACTGTCTAGTATTTCATCACAAGCCTAACGGTGTTTGTTGTGGGTTTTCCAGCTCCTTTAGTGAAGTGATAGCATGAGAATTTCAGTTCTCATTTAATAAAGTATGCTTCCAGTGTTGGTGGGGGCTTGAAAAGAAGCCTGTCAGATCTCTGGAGACTCAAAGGACTGCATTGTTAAGGTGTTTTTAAAGTTGTTTAATGGGAGTCAGATATCCAAATCCCTTTAAAAATTCAGGGTAGAAAAGAGAAAACAAGTAAAAACAAACCCATGTTGTATTACAAGTACTCATGATTTTTATGCCAATGGCATGATTTAGGCTCTGCCTTGGCATTTTTAAACAGTTGGAACTTGTAAATATGGCCACGCATCTATAGTCTCCAATAGATTAATTGGGACTACAGTGGAAAAATCCTCATTCCCATTAGCTCTCAGTTTAAAGAATGATTGGGACAAAAACTCAAACCTCTCTGACGCTTTCATGTGTAGTAATCATCATCAGAGCCATCTACACACAGATGGGATTTCCTAAAGCCCTAGTTAGCTGCACAGGTGTCAGGTCAGTGACAAATGCCTTTGGAAGTCTCTACCTTTCCATTTACAGGGACCCTCCCCAAAAGTGGGATCCTTAAGTACTTTGCTGATTGTAAGCAGAGAGCCTAAACTCCATCTGAATTTCGACATGCCTTAATTAAAGACCATGGGATCTAAGTGAAGTTCAGCCTTGTTCAACCGTTTTGAAGTCGTATCTTTTTATTCACGTAATACGGAAATCTTTTGTTTGAATGGGCTTTAGGATGGGTTTTGGGGGGATATTTGATAGATGGCTGAAAATGCAACTTTGGTTTGTATGCATCCTGTCATCATATCATAAAGGATCCAGCTGGCCTGCTAGAGCATTATCTATCTCTTTAGCCAACACAAGATTATTTCTTACTGTATGTTTGCTTGTTATTAATGCCATCTAGTTATATATATATTCCAAGAAATCAGGAATCCCTATGGGATGCAATTCCACAACTTAATGGACCTCCCTATCAGGGGATACCTTCTGCTACCATTTAAATGTTTCCTTTCTTATTCCCCTCCATTCCTGGCTGTACTGCTTTGTTTAAACGTGAATAATTCCTTTCCTGATGGAGGGACTGTGCCCTTCAGATCACTATATTGTTCTCGCCACTTCGTCATTGCTTGGCCAAGCCACTTATATTTTCTCCTCTTTTCTCCCAAAGTCAAATGAGTTTTTTCACATAATAGTGATTCTGGTAAATGAGGTTTAGCTCCATAAGACTCACTCACCCAGCACTGAAATGCAGCTACCTCTACAGCAGAATGCAGCAATCACTCACTAGATGCAAAAGCTTGAAAATGTTTAACTTCCAACAAAAATCAAGCTTTCTGTACATGTATACAAAAAGGAAGGGCTGGGATTTTTAGGTGATAAAGAGATCAGTGTGGTTCTGAACTTCGAGGTTCACAGAACAGGGAGCTCAAAACTTCCCAGGCACAACCAATTTTACTTGCTAACTGCCTCTGTTGAGCTAATATCTCTGCAATATGAAAATTAGAAAAAAATGAGGCTAGCTTATTGTAGCTCCCACCATACAACCTTCCAGTGGCCAGATATGAGGAGTAAGACAAAGAGGAATGCTGGGAGCATTCATTTACTCTTTGAGCTGCAGTAACATTGTCTGTAACCTCTGCTTTATGAGCCTGTCCTTTATTTGCAATGATAAAAAGAAGATAATACCAGGTTTGTGTCTGATGGAAAAGAATCTGAATTTAAGGGAGTATATTCCCTGTAATGAAGCCCTGTGTGACCCAATCGCTTTCTTCGCCCAGCTGAAAGCAACTGGCAGTAGAAGCCATCTACTTTGAGAGCACGCCCTGATGCAGGCAGCCGCATGGGAACCTTAGGCTCAGCACCAACCAAGGGAGAGGATCCCGACCTTCTGCGCGCACTAAGGAGTGCCAGGTTATGAGACCTGGTAAACTCTGGTGGGTTCTGTCGGGCAAGTTTTCCTCAGCCCTGCCTTGCACCAACACACTGTCAGTCAGAGGCTAATCCAGACTACATGGCCAGGCTACTCATTGGCCTCTCTATTGAGAAAACTAACTTGTGGCTACTAAATACTGATGGCAGCGATACGTTTGCGTGACGCACACACACACTTGCCAGTTACAACTGTGCAATTCACCCCGTGTTCACGGCAAGCCATGCAGTTGTCACTCTCTTGGTCACTACGAACAAGCTGCCATTAGAGATACTCTGTACCCTACCCACTTCTCCCTAGACTCATCACCTGTACGCCAAGAATTCCAGATTTGTTTGGTGGGAAAGACAGGGAGAGATTCACCAGTGACTTTGGCCAGGGTGTCTCTGGGGAAATTCTCAAGCAAGGCTGTTGAGAGTGACTCAGAAAGCTCTGTTTGCATAACATTGATTTCTTCCGCATATGACACAGCCCCTGCCCTAGACGCCTGCCTTTTGCCAGACTCGATTGTTTGCTTGAGACGTTACATTTACCTCAATTGAGATTCTGTTCAATCCTCTCTCCCTTGCGTGGGCTAAAGCCTCGACTGATGTAAAACAACCTAGCTCCACTTTTGAACCTTTGCTCGTTACGTGACGAACTCCACGGGCATTTTTAGTGAAAGGTCACGCTGAGTTTTACAAAGGTAGCTAAATACTGTTGTTTTCATTTTACAGATGGCAAAACAGCCTCATAAGGAGTTTGTGTGACCTGCCCAAGATCGACCAGAAAGTTCATGGCAGAACTGGTAAGAGAAATCTGATCTCCTAATATGCCATTCTTTGCTCTGAACTACAGGCCTGCCCACAGCCACTGAAACTGGCTACATGCTCAGTAATATTTCAGTGTACAAGTATACTTCACCGCTCATTATAACCTGAATCATCGTGTGCGTCTTTCCATATGTATTTTCAAAAAGCACATCATTATTGCAGACTTTAACTAGGAATCATTAGCCAATTGTTATATAATGAAACAGGAAACATTTCCCCAAACCAAGCGCTTAACACTAGGAATTAATGTATACCCAATACCTAAGAGAAGACTGAAAAAACACTGAACGGCTTGACTGGAATAATGTATCCACTCAGCCCTGTTCTCTGCCATGGGGTATTAGTTAGGTCCGCACTTAAGAACTCAGGGTCCAAAGTGTATCCAGAAGGCTGACTGAACTCCATAATGCTTTGGCTTCGGCATTCCTTGGATAAAGACTAGCTCGGAGTCCCTAGGACCGAACACAGCCGCAGGAGAGCTGGGACAGAGGGACAGATTTGGTGGGGGTGGGGGGTGTTTTGCCTTGCCTTTCTCGACCTGTAAGGAATTAATTAATTTAAGCAAAGCAGGAAATAATGCTGAAACTACAGTGTGCATTGCATCACTTGCTGCGTAACCGCGAACATGTGTCCGTGATGTGCTCCGTCCTGTTCCTACTAAAGTACAGTCTAATTCAAAAGATTCTTCTGGGGTGATTATTATCTCGTGAAACCTGTGTTCTTAGGCTAACCGTACTTGCTGCAAACAAAGGAAACATTAACATCTGCCTCCAAGTTCATACTTGGGAGACGGCCACAAGGCTTACAGCAGTGCCTAAGTCCAGTTGAAACATTCTAACCCGAAGTGACCAAAGATAACTTGTTTACAGTCATATGATGGATGGAAAAGTTCGGGCTGACAGGGTGCTCAAGAAGCAAGGTGCTCAAGTGATTTACAGTAAGCATTAATTGCTTACCAAAGAAGAGCTTCCAGCGCTTGCCTGCTTCTCAGTTACATGCACTGTGCATATGTGTGTGGGTGTACATATATGCATGTGTGTATATATATGTATGTATATGTATGTGTTTATATTGTATAGTTCCTAATGTGTGAAGCGGGAACAGGAAAGCTCCCGGTGCAGATATAACTGCTCCGTCTTGATCCTGTCAGTCCTGGTGCACCTTGCTTATTAACTAGGACAGACTTTTTTTTGCCATAATTAAAGGAAAACTACTGCATAGCAGAAGACTAATTTTTTTCCTAAATCTTGACAAGGTAGTTCGGTCTTGTTTTTTGCCAGAGTTTATCTGCCTAAGTTTGGTATGAACAAGTTTCTGATAAATCTCGATACCGCATTACACGTCGTCCCAAATGCATCCTGATATTCTCAGCACAATACCGACAGATCAGTGCAATGCAGGCATGCAGAATTCATGTATCACCAAAAAAAAGAATGAATGGAAAATATATTTTTAAAATGTTTTAGGGAGACTTTAAAAATGGAATTGAAACTGCATTGTTTTGTAGCCCGTCACCCGAAAGCCTTTGTTAATGTTAGACTAATCCCCAGAAAGAAAGAAAATGTAATTAATACATTTTCAGAAAATCTTATAATCACCAAAAGTAATTTTTTTCCTTGTACAAGGAGATGTCCATTTTGAAGTGCAGTATTCAGTCTGTCTGGGGACATAGGTAACTCTGATTTCTGTAAATGCCTCACTTATAGTCTCAAGGTGTTAAACCTCTCATGAATATGGCTCTAACGCTTCTGGACACTGGGCCAATGCAGATTTTGCTTTGGAAACTCTGCATTTTGCAAAAATAAGACAACAGATATTTCTAGAAGATTGGGTTTTTAAATTGTCATCTCCTCTGAAGCTGCTCAGAGAATCAGAGTGTTAGATTAACTCCGATTTGTGATCGTACCGCAGGTAAGGGATGTGCTGTAACAAAGGATTGACCAACTCTCTGTGTGTGTTTTGACAACGGGAGAGAACAAAATGTGTATTTAAATGGTGAGCTTCGTCTCCTCTTTGTGTTTTGTGAGCTGGAGTCGCAGAAGTCACTGGAGAGGTGAAGCTCACAGTACTCTCTGCGGCACCAGGATCGGGCCCTTAGATGCCCGCTATTTCCCATTCCACTGCAGTTTTTTCCCAGTTCGCTGTCCTTCTCTTGCCTAGCACAGAGTTGCAAATTTTATGGCCTGCGGTACAACGGGCTGACTTCCTCACAGTTGGGAGTTTTGGGGAGCCTCATACAAAACTGAACAGTGGGAAGTCAGGCCTGATTTTTTAAAAGGAATGGGGAAAGGCCATATGATACCAAAATGCTCTCGTGTCTTGGTGACTACACGCTCAAACGCCATCGTAATATGAATCAAACATGGTGGGTCACAGCTGAGCCTCTTTGGTACGATAATACTTAGCAGCTACAAAGCACTTGTCCTTCTCAAAGTATTTTATAAGCGCAACCTAACTGACATCTGTTCCCACCTCCTTCTGAGAAGGATCGGTCTTCATTCCCAAGGTGGGGAAACTGAGGTACAGAACCCGCAAAGCCCTGCCGCAAACTGGTAGCAAAGGTGGGAGCAAAACCTGGCGCTCAGCCTTCTGCCTGGGACAGCGCAACCCAGATATGAGGCCTTAGGTCCGGCAGGCACAAGGCTGAGACTCCAGTGACATTTGGACGCTACCATCCCTTGAGCTAGCTGAAGTACACGTGTGTGTCGGGTTCTTCCAAAGACCCCACAGCCGTTTCTCTGGACGTCAGTACCACCAGCTTAATTCCTCCCAGGGATAGCTGGCTGTCCTTCCACAGCTGCCTTTGTAAGGTGTCTGAATGTCAAACTGTTATTATTTCAATACCTGACTGAGAGAGTAACAGAGACCTGGAGGTTTTTTAGGAGGGTGTATAATTAGCCGATCAGTATTATGTTACCCTGTTCATAACTTAATAACCATTTTAATACAGATGGCACACACAGGGATAATTTCCTAGGGTAGCCTAGCAGTATATTACAGAGACAGTGTGTCTGAGGGAATCTTTCTTAGCCAAGGTACATTCCACTAGCTAATTCTACCTGCTGTTTTCAAGATGATTTGGGATAATTCCATATCATTTGCAAAATATTAAAACCCATTTATATAGGATGCCAGATTTAGAAATACAGAGTCTGAGTTATTAGACATATTTTGATAAATCTGCCATGAAAAGCGCAAGACAAAAAATACCACTGTGTTTTCCTTGCTATTTATTTTTCGCTTCCCTTGCTATAAATACACCCGTGTTTTTAAAAAAATCTGGCTAAATTTGTTATATATCAAAGGGGCCAATATATTGACTTGTGTGGTTTCATCTACGCAGACACTATGCCTTCATGCATATTTACATATACCCTACATACATTTATTTGAGTGGGAAGTGCCGTATATTTGGGATTGCATGCAAAATTTCAGGTATTCTTACTGTCGGCGGGGCTGTTTCGTGCCTATGCGCGTAACCTTTGCAAATATCCCTGCGTGACTCTGGTTCTAAAGGTTGCATTTCTGCGGGCACGGTACGGACGTTGAGCTAAAACAGCGTGATTACTTTTACTGCGCGGGTAAGTGCTGTGTGTTGCCAAAGTGTGAAGATCTGATGTATGTTGCGTTTGGACGTGCAGGCGTGTGAACAGTCTGAGGCTTTGCAGTTAGTACTTGATTACATCTACCACCCGCCTTTTTCCCCTGCACCGACCCTTTCTCTTTTTTGCCTATCAGACGGTTATTTCTGTCACCTCAAACCTGAGATCAAATCCGAGTCCCTCCACCAACAAAAGTCGCACCCTAGCAGCTGAGGGAGGAGATGGGGGGTAATTGTTGGCTACGGCTGAATCGATCCTGCTGCTTCCCAGCCTCCTGCCAGGGCAGGGACCGGCCCGAGCCGGCAGCCGCGGGGACCGCGGGGAGCAGCGCTCCCGGCCGGGGGACAGCCGTTCCCTCGGGCTAGCGGTGAGGAGCGAGCCGGGGCAGCGGGTGCAAGGGCAGCCTTCCTCCAGCACGCAGCGGCTCGGGGCTGCGAGCCCGGCTTGGCAGCAGACACCGGCAGCTTTTCGGCTCAGAGCCCTAATACCCTGGCAAGGCTGGCGGTCATTTACAACCCGGGAGGGGTGCTGGAGGGACAGGGGAAAACCCAGCTCCGCCGCCCGGCACCCCGAATAGCCCCAAACCCGGCGGCACCGCCGGGCTGCTCGCGGGGAGCTCATCCGCTCCCGCAGCGGCGCTGCCCTCCCCGGGCCCGGCGGCAGGCGCAGGCTGCAGCCCCGCGGCGTGCGGCACTGAGCCCCGGGGCAGACCCGCTCCTCCGCTGCTCGGGCCTGCGGGGGCAGCCGGCTCCGGCCCCGCCGCCCAGGACTGGGCTCGGGGGTCACGGCGGTGCCGGGGAGCGCCCGCTCGGCCGGGGGCTGCCGGGCAATGCCCAAGGGCCCGGGTGCGGACTGGGGGCTGGGGCAGGCTGGACGTAGCCTGAGCGAGGAAGGACTGGGCGGTCCGCGCTGTTGCCAGGGGGTTGATGGGGCCGTAAAGAGGCGACTGGGCCGCGAGCAGGGCTGCGGGGGTGCTCTTACCTGTTTATGGAGGAGACGCTGGGGACCGTGTCGTTGTCGCAGATGCCCTCGGCCAGTAGCCTGTCCCGGATCTCCCAGGCGAACATTGTCGGGTTTTGTCTCTTGTACTCGGCGATTTTATCCACTACTTTGGGGGTCGCCACTTTGGGTTTGGAGCCGCCGATCACGCCGGGCTTGATGCTCCCCGTCTCGTAATACCTGGACAAAGGGCGGTCAGTGACCTGCCGCGCCCGGAACAGCCCCGCCGGCTCCGAGCGCCCGGTGCCCGTTTGCCCCTGGCAGCGCCCCGCAGCCCCCGGCCCCGCGCCCCACCTCGGCTTCGGCCCGCTGGGGCGCGGCGTCGGGCCGCGGCGGCTCGGGTGCCGCATGGCGCAGCTCGGCGGGGCGCCGGGCCGGCTGGAGGGGTCCCTTCTCCTCTCCAGGGCTCGCTCCCGCTCTCCTGGTTTTTTTTTTCTCTTTTTTTGTGTGTGTGTGTGTGGGAAGCGAGGGGCGCTGGGCCGTTGGCTGCCTCCCCCTTCCCCCGCCGTACACGCACACGCTCGTTTCAGGCCCGGGGACCGGGAAACAAAACAGAAACCCTCGCTCGGATGTGGCCGGCCGGAGGCGAAGCCCACTGACCGCGGGGCCGGGCGGCTGGGGAGGGGGCGCGGGGAGCGGGCAGTGCCGGGCTCGCACCCCCCCGGCCCCGGCTCTCCCGGCCGGCGTCTCCCCGCGCTCGGGGCGCCGGCAGGGCTGTGGGTGCGGGGCTTATCCCCCCCGGCCCGGGTCCGCCGGAAGCGGGTGCTCGCAGGGGGCAGCCCCAGCCCGCCCCCCCGCTGGCCATCGGCTCAGCCGGCGGCAGCAGCCCCGGCCCGTCCTTGCGGCGGGCGCGCCGCGCACACCGCCCGCGCACACCGCCCGCACAGCCGGCTGCGGCTCTGCGCCTGCTGACACCGCGCCGCGCCCCAGCGCCGGGCCCGGGGCGCCGGCCCCCCCGGCTGGCCCCGGCCACGTTTCACACCACGTTTGGCGGCTGCCGCCGGTGTTTATTTATTTATTTGCGCCGCCGTTTGTTTATTTACCCGTGTATTTGCTAAGGCCGCTCATGGATCGTTGGGAGTTGGGGCATTTTTTGTTGTAATCCTTTTTTTTTTTTTCTTTTTGTCTGTCTTTCGGGTTTTTTTCCTCCCCCTGTCCCCTCTCTTTCCCGCTCTCCCCTCGCAAATTGTTTGTCTTCCCAGGTGTTTCCACACACCGCTGGGGGGGGAGGGGGGAGCCCGTCCTTCCCGGCTGGAGGAGGGGGCCCTGCTCAGCCGCGGGCTCCCACGGCACGGAGGTGCCGGGCCCGCTCGGGGAGGTGGCGGGGAGAGCCCGGCGCCGCGGGAAGGGCGGGAGGTCACCCCGGAGCGAAGAAGGGATGCACTGTTAGCGTCCCAGGGGAAGGGAAGGAAAGGAGCTGCCTCTTTCCTTACCTGCCCAGGATCTTGCTGACACAGCCGTGGCTGACCCGCAGCTGCCTGGAGATGTCACAGGGTCGCACTCCCTGGTGAGCCAGCTCCACTATCCTTTGTCTCACCACGTCAGGTAGGGGCCTGCCGTTCACAAACACCCCCCCGAGCTGGTTCACACCCCCGTGCCCTGCTGGGGAAAGAGAAATAAAAAAAAAACACAACAACCCACGCACACCAGAAACACACCGTTAGTCGTGGATTCTTTGCCACTCGTTACTGCAAAATCTCCAGTCACTACAGATGGATGGAGGTGATGGCAGGGTGTCGGGGAGGGGGAAGAAGACATGAGGGAGAGAGAGAAGAAGGGAAAAAGGGGGAAAGAGAGAAAGAAAGAAAGGGAAAAAAACCAGGGAGAAAGAGGGAGAGAGAACGAGAAAAAGAGAAGGAAAGATAGAGAAGGAAAGATAAAAGGACAAGGAAAGATAACTGGAGAAAGAAGATAAAAAGAAAGAATGAGGAAGAGCGAGAGAGAAAGAGATCGAAAGAAAAGAGAAAGGGATAGAGAGGAGGAAAGGTAGGAAGGAAAGAGAAGGCAGAGTGAATTTTTCCGAGCCGGAGGTTAGCCGAGGACTGTCCCCCCTCCCGGGCCGCAGAGCCCCTCTCCCTCCCGCGGTCCCCGCCCGGGACGCCAGCGCGGCGGTTTCTCGGGGCCATGGTGGAGGGGCGAGGATGGAGGCAGTGCCCGCTCCGGCTCCGCTCCCAGGAGTTGGGAGAGATGCGCTCCCAAACTCCGGTGCTCAACTGCTTAGCGGCTCCGGGCGGACCCTGCCGCCGTCCCCCTTCGCTCGACTCTTGGGCTTTTCCTCTCGCCTTTCGTTTTCTTTCCGCGATTTTCTATCACATTGACAATTACAGCCACCGGGGAACCCCGCCCTCCCTCACCCCGCGGCATGTCCCCCATGCAGCGCGTCCTCCCCGTTATTCGCCGATACGAGTTGAAGGGATTCAGAGAGAAAAAGAGAAAGGGAAAGAAATGTAGGGAGAGGGAGGGGGAGAGAGAGAGAAAGAAAATATTTTGCGTCCCGCGGCTGGTGTTCGTTTACAGACAGACCCTTTCCTCAGCTTCTGAGCTTTAAAGGAAAAATCCTCCAGGAAAAAAAAAAAAAATCTAACAGACTCGCACGGTTCCGTCGTTTTTTCCCACACACAAATATAGTTCAAGGAGAATTTAAAATGCTCCGTCTTTGTCTGTTTCCCCCTTTCCAGGCAAAAGCCTGCTCTCTCTCGGATAGGACTGCTAGGATGGCTTTTTTCCCCCCGATCTTTCTCAATTTCGATAAATAACTTGGGGGACAAATAAGTATGCACCTGCTAAGCATGGGCAGGGGGAACGGAGTGACGGGTATAAGGGGAAATACCTCCTTTTGGGACACAGCGAGACAGGCGGTTGCGGACCGCTGGCCCCTGGGGTGGTGCGCGCGAGGGACGGGACCAGCTCGCCGTGGCCCGGCGTGTGGGGAGCCGCACACTCGCGGGCGGAGCAGCTGGGCTGGCGCTGCTACCTGGGTGTCTCTATCTCCGGAATGCCCGGCTGATAGAGCTGTGCATTAAAGCTTTCCTTTCACACAACCCTAACCTTCTGTATCTTCCTCGCCAGGAGATCTTAGTTCGTTTTGCGATTTGCTGAAAAATGATCTGTTTGTATTTTTCGCTGAGTTTTTTTTTCCTCCCCTGCTTCTGACACTGACTTATTGGCTCTGAACTTAGTGGAAACTCTCATTGCCCTGCGATCGATCCAAGTCCCTTCGCACAAATAGAGTTTTTTCCATCTCCCCCACCCCTTCGGAAACACCTCCCCATATCCCCTCCCAGCCGCCTCGGCCCGGGCGCCGGCTGGCTTCCCCGTCCCTTCCCCGACCGGCCGGGGTGAGTCGTTGCGTTCTTTTGTTAGTCTTTCTTAAAGCATATTTAGGGTTTCAGAGGGGAGGGGGAATATTTATCCTGCCCCGCTAAAACCCGTGGGTATATGTTGCTGTGTGTTTTCTTCATTTGCTCGGGAGCCCTTCTGCACATGTTGCCTCTAAAGTTACAAGACAGCAATTTCTTCGGCAACTCCGGGATAAATAATTCAAAGCACCTTTTATAACTCGCATTACAAAGTATTAAAAGGCAACAGATGCAAAAAAGATTAAAAATTAATAATTCAAATTATTGCAGCCCGGATATTTTTCACACGAGTTTGTTTTGCGCTGCCCCGTGCTTTTCTGAGGTTATTTCTATCGGAGCGGTAAGATATTTACGTGTATTTATCTGCGTGTAAGTGCCGGCATCTGTCTATACCTATATCCAGCCAGTCGTACCGCTTTCGTACGGCTCGTGTTGTGCTGTCTGTGTGTGAGCAGCCCGCGCCCGGATGTATTTTAATTGCTCGCTAATATCTGTAGCTCTGGAAATACATTTTAGGAAACAAATCAAATGTTGATTTTTTTTTTTTTCATTTTTAATCGGAAGCCAAAATTGTTGACGAATCTCACGGGAGTTTTTTATAAAAATCAGAGGCAGTGAAACGCCTCTTTCGGCTGCCTACATGTTCCGGATCGTACCGGAGGCAGAAGGACTGCAACCGCGTCTGAAAGCAGGTCGCAGAGCCGAAAATTAAAAATAATGTCCAATTATTATGTTAAAGGTCTTCGAAAATTAAACCCTAGATTTTAAGCAATGTATCCTGGAAAGCATTAATTTGGAAACAGGAAGGCTGTTACCTACATCCACGTTTGGGGGTCTGATCATGGGTTTGTATTTCTGCGCCCTACTTCTCGCGGCAAAATCGGGATTTTTTTTTTTTTTTTAACTTCAAGCATTTCCATTTTACATCTTTTCGGTTTGTTTTTATGCAGCGGGCAGGGCGTGTCCTCAAAAGTTTCGGTGTCAAAAGTTACAAATTGCTCTTAATTATTCATTTCCTGACTCGAGATGCTCTCAATCTCGGCTTCCTATTTGTGGTTTGGTTGTTGGTTTGGTTGGTTTTTTTTTTTAATTTAAATCTCGGAATTATTCTCCCTTTGTGCTCCGAAATTAAAATCCCTTAAAATTCCTTGTTACAGCCCATGGCAAAGGGGTCTTTTCGCTTTCTTTCGTCCCCCTCTTATAGAAAGGTTCTTTAAAGTGAAAATAGATCGCGAATGCCCTTTCCTCTGCGCCAGGAATGCATTTAAAATGCACGCCGGGGCTCTGGTAAATAAACCAGGAGGGACCGTGGCTTCCTGGGAGCCTCCGAAGCCGCTACATCTCCCAGCCATACAATCGTCCTGGTTCTCTCCAACCTTTCACCAGCCCAAATCAAACCAAACAGAAGCACGGAACAACCACCGACCAACCCGCCATGAATTTCAAATTGGCGTCTCGCCACTGAAATCCGGAATCGAAGCACCCGGCAGCAGCCCGCGGGGGCAGCTGTGGGTCTGGAGCCACGCAGGGCTGCGGGCAGCCCTGGCCCGGCGGGGCAGGGACAGCGACAGGGTCCAGCCCAGGGGGGGGGGGTGACACGAGTCGGAATAAACTCGTCTTGTCTGCGGGGCGATGGGGAAAGTGCCTTCGCGGAGGAAAGATCTCTTTCGGGGACGGGGGGGTGCGTGTTTTCTTTCGCACACGCACGGCACGCAGCACAAGCAGAGCCGCACGCAGCCCCCTGGGCTGGGGGTCCTGGCCCCCGCTTCGCCGCCGGCACCGAGCTCTGCTCCCCCCGGGCCCGGAGCTGCCCGGGACCCTCGCCCTGCCGGCAGGGCCCGTGTCCTGCCTTCTGAACGCCTCCCCGAGCCCGGTTTCGGCCAGGGGAGGAGAGGCTGGCGGTGAAAGGATGAACCTGGAGGAGGGTCAGGTGAGGGAGGATGGTTGGGGAAGGAGGATCGGGGGGATGAGAAAGAGGGAGAGCAGCGGAAGGAGCCGGGCTCCAGTACTCACGGTGCATTGCTGAGAAGGGGTCTGCCTTGCAGTGCATATCCATGGGGAGGCAAAGGAAGGGGAAGAAATCGGCTGAAGCCGCCGTGTCGCCTCTAAAACTCAACTTCAAGACTTAGGGGAGAAAAAAAATAACGAAAAAACAAACCAAAACAAAACAAAAAAACAGAGAAGGAGAGGAGAGGAGGGGAGCGGCGGGGTGCGCTGGCCCCCCTGCCCGGCGGAGCGGGGAGCGAAGTACTTTCCGGGGGGCGGGAGGGCTGCTCCGGCTCTGGGGGGCCGGGGCGGCGGGGCCGGCGGAGTCAGCAGAGTCCGTGGGAGCGAGGGGCTGGCGGCGCCGGGGGGCAGGTGGGTGTCATGGCTGGGGGGGCTCAGAGCATCCCCGGCGGCGGGGAGGGGGTGCCGGAGCAAGGTGCGGCCAGGCGGCAGAAGGCGCAGGAGGACGCGGCTCTCCCTCCTCCCGCGGTCCGGGGCTAGTTCATTTAAGTTCAAAGCGGAGTAGCAATCCCCGGGAAAGCTGCGAGCGGCGGGCGCGCCCCCTCCTCTCGGCCGGGCGGAGGATCCGGCGCCCGGCGGACTTTTCGCCCGAGGTGGGAAGTGCTTGCGAGGAGCCGGGGCCGGAGACTGGAGCCTCCGCTCCCGGTGTGTGTCTCTCTAAAAGCCGCAGCGCCCTCAGCCCCCCGCCCGCCTCCCCGGAGATGGATGACTTGTCAGACAAAGGCAATAGATTCCGACACTCTCTGATTCGCCAGCGCGCCGAGCCGAGCGCGGCCGGGAGGGGAGAGGAGAGGAGAGGGGAGAGAGAGAGGAGGGCCGGGCCGGCGGCGCTCGGCGCGGGGGGGCCGCCGCCTTCGGGACCCGGCGGCGGGGGAGACCCGGCCGTGCGCTCCGGAGCGCCCCGGGCCACGCGTGTGCGGGGCGGCGGCGGGCCCGGCCGGCCCGCGGGAAGGGACCTGAGCCCCGCTTTGTTGTCACTTTGCGGCGCTGGGGCTGTAACTCCCTTATTTAACGCGTTCACACGCGGCTCGGTAGTTTCATCTCCCTCCTCACGCCCCGCTCTGTTTTACCGGAGACTTTACTCAGGGTGAAGGGGGGGCGGGGGGGGGATTGGATACACATCGAGGCTTCTGTGGCTCAGAGCGGGAGACGGACGGGGGAGAAAGGAGGTGAGGAAGGGAGAGAAAGGAAAGGAGAGCGATCAGAAGAGGAGAGAGATCAAGGGAGAAAGACATAAAGAAGGGAAAGAAAGAAAATAAATAGAAGCTGGGGGTGGGGTGGGGGAGCAGAGGGAGAAAGAGAAAGGAAGAGCGAGCCTCTTGCACCGCTTTGAACCAATAGGTTGGGCCCATTTCAGTCGTTGCAAAGTTTTCCTCATGCGCCTTTGGGGGAATAACAGCAAATCCAACCTCCCGCTGTCCACAACTCTGCTGCCTTTTTTCTTTTTTAATGCTAGACTGGGGTTTAAGACTTATTTCACAAATAAGTCTACGGCTAAAACAGACGTGGCTGTGTTCTAGCAGAGCAGCTGTGACCAAGGGAGAAACGCCTTCCTAGGGTGTAGGGGCAAAAAGACGAGGCAGAAATTGCCGTGAGCCCAATTCTGATTTTCAGGCTGCGAGTTCATCATCACCTGCAGTGTACTTTCTTCTTCTCCCGTTTTCCTCCTTCATCCCTCTGCTTGTCCGTCAGAAATCGGCCCCTTTGTTTTCTAACTGGTTTAAGTAAAGAATCTCTGAGAGATCTTTATGAAATTTTTTCCACTGTCTCATAAATCATTTTGGCACTTCAGCTGATGTTTTATCTTTCTCTTCCCCCCGCTCCCCTCTCTTTCCCTTGTGTGCAAAAAGAATGATTTCGGGGGGGGGGTGGGGTGGAAAAAGATGGGTTTTGACACCGCCGACGGTGAAGTGTAACGTCAGACCGCGCTCAGCTCCCGGGTCCGGGCTGCGGAGCGGCGCAGCGGGGACGCGGCCCCGGCGGCAGCCCCACGCAGGGCGCGTTTCCCGCGGGAGCGGGGGCTCTCCACTGCCTGCCCAGGAGTGCTGTTCGCTGCCGCGCGGCGGGAGAACGCGCCTCCCCGCCCGGGGAACTCCCGCCGCACGCCAAGTTCGGGAGCGGCCGCTGCGCTCCATGGGCAGGCCCGCCACCGGGCCGGGGGTGCCCCCTTCCCCGCCGCTGCCCCCTGCCCGCGTCTCGTCCACCCGCCTACACGCCCGGCCCGCGGCGCCCCCCGTCCACCCGGGGGCTCCTTTTATCAGCTGCTTCCCCCCGCCCCGGGCGGCCGGGGCCGCTCTCCGCGCGGGGGCGGCGGGGGCGGCCGGGCGCAGGTGCGGGGCGGTGGCGGCGCTCCCCGCCGCGGCCCCTAGATGGCGCCCTCCGGTCGTTGGCGGCGCGGGGAAGGGGCGGCGGCGCGGGCCGGCAGCGGGGCCGCCGCGATCCCCGGCCCCACGCACGCACCTGCCGGCGGGGTCCCGGCGCTTATCGAGTCCCCCCAGCAACAACAACTCCTGGGCGCGGCGGGGCTGGGAGCGCGGTGGCCGCCGCTGCCGTTAACCCCGGCCGCCACCCGCTGCTCCCGCGCTGGCTGTGGCTGGAAACGGCCCTTCCATCACCCTGCTCCGCCGAGCGGTCTAGGTCGCTCCTCGTCTCCCAGCAGGTCCCTCTCCCTTCCCCCCTTCCCCCCAACCAGCCCCCATCGCCTTGCGGGCCGGGCTGAGGCAGCCAGCCAAGCCCGAAGGCAGGGGCTGGGGGTGAGGGCAGGAGCCCCCAGCAGTGCCGGGTAGAAGGGCACTTCCTCCGGGCTGGCATCTGCCTTACCTAACCGCCCCATCCCCAGGGCCTCTGCTTCCAGGGAACCTCCTCATCGCTTCCCGCCCCGGGCCGCTGTTAGCACTTTGGGGAGTTGATTCTGTCTGTCTCAGAGCTGCTCTGGGCCTTTATAACTGTTGATTCTGCGGTGAGGAGGTAGCAGCTTGACCCGAAGTCGCCTCCCGAAAATGCGTTTTGCCGTAGTTTCCTCACTCCCTATTGCTGTTTCCCCATCTCGGCGAGGAGAAAAGCAGGAGTAAGAGACTCAAGAAATACACAACGTGAATGCTGTGCGAGACGAAGCTCGAGTCCCACAGCACGGCAGTTACCTGTGTAAACAGGGGAGCACCGAGCCTGCCAGAACCGCTTTCTAGGGCGAGAAAGGGAAGAGGGAAGGGCAAAGGAGGAAGGAAAGGGGAAGGAAAGGAGAAAGGAGAAAAGAAGAAGGAAAAAGCTCCCTGCTCGTTGTCCTGTTCCTCCACCACACATACCACAATATCACCTGGTGCCCCTTCCCACACCAGACTTCCTGGAAGAATTGCTTTGTCAACATTTAAATCCACCGAACAATTTCTGTCTGCCCAGACTAAAAATATCAGCCTGGCCCTGGAACCAGCGAGGCCGAAACCACTGGCCACTTCTCACTCTCACGGTTCCACACACATCTCCCCAACCTATTCCCTCTTTATCAGCCCTGGGTGCTTTTTTCTCGGTCCCACTTTAAATTAAACTTTCCTTTCCTTTCCTTTCCTTTCCTTTCCTTTCCTTTCCTTTCCTTTCCTTTCCTTTCCTTTCCTTTCCTTTCCTTTCCTTTCCTTTCCTTTCCTTTCCTTTCCTTTCCTTTCCTTTTTCTTTCCTCCTCCTTTGATTTTTTTTACTCTTCCTCAGAGGATCTGAGGATCTCCCCCTTCTTCACTAACCCAGCCCCCCCCCCCCCAAGCTACAAACATTTACACTTCAAAAGAGGCGCCCGCCTCTCTGCGGAAATTTCAAGAAAAATAAACTTTTGGGGGGGTTGCGGCGATAGCTATCTCTCGATCTGCTTCATTAGCCGGCTTTCTCCAGCTGATCAAGCCGCAATCTCCACTGATCCTCCTTCCCATCGCCGGCCCCAGTACCCATGTCGGTGAGGGCCCTGCCAGCTCCCCGTGCTGCCGCGGCTTGCCCAACTCGCCGAGCTCGCCCTGGGCCCGGGAAGCCGGTTAAACAAACGCTCTTCTCGGCGATTGCCGCCTCTCCGCTGCCGGCCGGGGAAGGATCCGCCCGGGAACAGGGGTCGGGCGGGGGGAGGGGGCCTTGGAAAAGTCAGGCCTGGAGCAAAACCGGTGTGTCCGCGATCACCGCCGTCCCCAGAGCCGGGACTGGCGCCCGCGTTAGCTCCCAATTCCCTGGGGTTGTCTGTCGCTGGTTGCGCTGGAAACCGGCCCACGGCCAGCAGGACGGCGTGCGGGGGCACAAGTTTGGCCTTTACACCCGCTCGAGATGCCGGTAACCCCTCGGCTCAAGGCACCGCCCGCCCTCTTCCCCGGCCGAGGGTGCGAGCGCCTTCAGCCCAAATGCTGTTGGCTTGGGGGCAGTTTAGCTCTACCCTCAATCCTCTCCAGCACCATATGTACGCATTTACAGGGTAAATCTGCGCTGACCGTGTATATATTTTTTTCTGACCTGCGACAACTAATTTAACCTCGCGTGGGGAAGTCGGGGGCGAAATCTCAGGCTGTGAAACGATTAAAACAAACAAAACCAGCCCAGGGATGCGAGCGTTTAAGGGAACGGGTCCACGTGTGTGTGAGTGGGTTTTCCAGCGAGGGAGCACTTTCAGAAAACCTTCCCGGGCGACTTTTGGGGTGCTTTGTCTGAGGACAGAGTGATTTCTGGCCCGAGGAGCCATCCCGCCGCCTCCCCCCAGCCCGCACCCAGGGGAAAGGGTCACTCCTTCGCCGTAGGGTGCTGGGGCGCTGATCTCCCCCGGGGGGAGAAGGCGATGGGGCAGGGCCGAGGTGCCGGGCAGCAGCGTGGGGATGTGGGAGCGGGATCAAAGCTGTCTGGGAGGTTGTCCCCGGGTAGAGTAGGGCCGGGCAGGGCGAGGGGGGGCAGACGGGGCCCTGCCCCTCCCCGCCCCCTCCCCCCCCCCAGCCCGGGAGACCCGAGGTTGCTCTTGGTGGCCGAGTTTAACAAATAAACACAAAGTTAGGTTTTAAACGAACAATTAATAAGAAAGAGAGCGCGAAAAGAATAAAAGACCCCCATCCTTCCCCTCCCCCTGTGTCTCCGAGCCCCTCTCCCCCTCTCTCTCCCCCTCTAAGCACCTCTGGTCACGTTGGAGGATGAGTTTTTGGAGAGCTTCTGGTACAATATGGAGCACCACGGGCTGCAATTTCACACTCCACAGCACATTCCCCCTAAAGCTACTTTCTTTTTTTCCCATCTAAGACCCCCTCATGTCTCCCCCTCTCTCTTTCTCTCGCTCCTTTGTGAGCCATGGGTGGGTTGCATGTCTGGGGGACGCCGGGGCCGCGATGAGGCCGGCGGACGGGTCCTGCCAGCGGGGCGGGTGCGTGTGTGCGCCGGGGGGGCCGCGCTCCCCCCTCGCCCTGCCTGCTGCTGGCTTTTCCCTTCTCTGCATTTGTTTGCCCTGAATGGTAATAGCCCACGTGTGCTGCTCTTTATTCAGTCACCGACACTTTAACCTCTCCTCTTTACAAGAGAGCGTTTGCCACAAAAACGAGACAAGCCGGAGACCTTTTACAGCCTCATTGAGGGGGGGCAGAAAGAAAGAAAAGGCGGAGGGGGGGAGCCAACAATGTGAAGAGACACTTCTGTAACAAAGCCGCCTCTTAGCGCACCGGGCCGGCCGGAGCTGGGGCGAGACTCCAAGCCTCCCGGGCCACAGACATATGGGGCCGGGGATAGCTTCGGCGCAGCCTGTCCCCTCCCTCCCCGGGCAAGCGCCGCGCTCGGGCCTCGGTCCGTCCCCTGCCCCCGAGCCTCGCACCCGGGCCCAGCCCGGGACAGCTCTCGCTCCAAGGGGGGGTGGGGTGGTGGTGGTGTCCCGGACCTGGCTCCCAGGCCTCCGCGGGGCCAGCATCGCCCCCTTGCCACAACCCCCCTGCCTCCTTGCTCTCCTTTTGTCTGTCCCCCGGTACCGGAGCCCCTCCGTTCCTCTGCCTGCTCATTTCTTTGCCCCGGAGCTGCGGAGCAGGGGTGGGGGGGTGAGGGCAGGGGGGGAACCGTGCTGCTCCTCTGACCCAAGGGAGCTGGCCCAGATGTGAACCCTCCTGCCCCTCCCGTGGTGGGAGGCCGTGGCACTGGCGAGGCCCAGCTGCCTCTTTGCTTTGCCCTGGGCTGCTGCTGGGGTAGAGGCGTGGGAGCCCCCTCTGCTGCCTCCTCCCCCCACGCTAGAGATGTCTTTTTTTTTTTTTTTTTGTCCTCCTCTAATTTCTCCATAAAACTCCCGATGAGTGAATTAGACGCTTATTAAAGTCTCCTTTTAATCAGCAGTAATGGGAGACCCTCCCTCCCTCCTCTGCCCGTCCAAGGTTTGCCTCCGGGCCATTTGCAAATGTTAGGATTTACAGTTATCACACGCAAAAACATTTATATAACCCCTAACTATAATACACCCATAAAAACGGGGAGGGAGCAAAAACTGCTGCGGATCAGCGAAAAACCCTATGGCTTGCCCATTAAAGTCCCCGGAAAGGGTAATTCCAGCAGTCAGAGGGGCCAAAGTGTGGTAATGACTGCCTGGGATTCACATCTCCAAAAACCATGGCACAAAGAGACCTGCCGGGGAGAGGGGCGGCCGCTGCGCTCCGCTCCCTCCGCAGGGCCGGCGGGGAAGTTGGGAGCGGACTTCTTCGCCCATACAGTAGAAAGTGATAGATATGCCTCTAGACTTTTTCTTTCTTTCTTTCTTTCTTTCTTTCTTTCTTTCTTTCTTTCTTTCTTTCTTTCTTTCTTTCTTTCTTTCTTTCTTTCTTTCTTTCTTTCTTTCTTTCTTTCTTTCTTTCTTTCTTTCTTTCTTTCCTTCTTTCCTTCTTTCCTTCTTTCCTTCTTTCTTTCCTTCTTTCTTTCTTTCTTTCTTTCTTTCTTTCTTTCTTTCTTTCTTTCTTTCTTTCTTTCTTTCTTTCTTTCTTTCTTTCTTTCTTTCTTTCTTTCTTTCTTTCTTTCTTTTCTCTCTTTCTCTCTTTCTCTCTTTCTTTCTCTCTTTCTCTCTTTCTTTCTCTCTCTCTCTCTCTCTTCCTCTCTTCCTCTCTCTCTTCCTCTCTTTCTCTCTTTCTCTCCTTCTTTCTCTCTTTCTCTCTTTCTTTCTCTCTCTCTCTCTCTCTTCCTCTCTTCCTCTCTCTCTTCCTCTCTTTCTCTCTTTCTCTCCTTCTTTCTCTCTTCCTCTCTTCCTCTCTCTTCCTCTCTTTCTCTCTTTCTCTCTTTCTCTCTTTCTCTCTCTCTTTCTCTTTCTTTCTCTATTTCTCTCTTTCTTTCTCTCTTCCTCTCTTCCTCTCTTCCTCTCTCTTCCTCTCTTTCTCTCTTTCTCTCTTTCTCTCTTTCTCTCTCTCTTTCTCTTTCTTTCTCTATTTCTCTCTTTCTTTCTCTCTTCCTCTCTTCCTCTCTTTCTCTCTCTCTTCCTCTCTTTCTCTCTCTTCCTCTCTTTCTTTCTCTCTCTCTTCCTCTCTCTTCTTCTCTTTCTTTCTCTCTCTCTTCCTCTCTCTTCCTCTCTTTCTTTCTCTCTCTCTTCCTCTCTTTCTCTCCCTTCCCTCTCTCTGTCTTTCTACCTTTCCCTCTCCTTTTTCCATCTTTTTCTCCTTCCCAGCCAAGCTGAGCCCGGACAATTTCTATACACACACGAATCCACCTCCCCAGAGAAAGTTGCCCCGGTCGCGTTTCTGGCAGCGCTCCCCAGGCCCCGTTGTGAGCCCTGCCTCTGCCCCGCTTCCCTCCGGTCCGGGGGGATGCGCCGGGAGCTGGGTCGGGGAAGGCAGGCTCGTTTCCACCGCTAAACAAAGGCTGGAAACGCACCAACAAAGGACCTGGCGCGGCCCCTCCGCCCGGTGCGAGAGCCGCAGGTGAGGGCTGGGGCTTGCCCGGCCGGGAGCGGGGGGTCCGGCTTGCGGAGCAGTGCTTGAATCGGCGGGGGGCGGGGGGAGGCGGTGGTCTGTTGAGCTTAAAGAAAAACTGGTCGTAAGTTGGTGGGGAAACTTTCTCCCCTTCCCCTCTTTCTGGGAAAGCCGGGAACCCGGGCGATTTCAGTTCTCTCTCCGCACAGGGGGGCTCTCTCCTTCCCTTCCCCTGACTGGGAGACGCGAAAGCCCAAGTTCGGCGCCTGAGTGCAAAGAGTGGCACAAGAGTCACTCCTCTTTAACATCAGCTGTTAATGGCCTCGGAGTTCAGCGCGTCTGAGGAAGGCAGCGAGCGAGAGGCAGGGGGATGGAGCGTGCGGGGAGACGGAGGGGCTGAAGGGACGGGGTGGGGGGTGGTGTCTCTAAGCGTGGTGGGGGAAGAGGAGAGATTAAAGGAAGGAGAGAAAGGGGGGATTTTAACTTAAAAAGAGAAGCTGGAAAGTGGAGGGGGCGGGGAAGGACTGCACCGTGAGCCGGCACCACATCTCCCCTCCAGCTGCCCTGGCTGCCTCAGCTGGGCAGGCTCGGGAGAGGGACGGCGTCAGGAGCAACCGTGCGGGCGCGGCAGGGGGGAGAGGACCAGCGGACCCGGGGTGGAGGGATGGAGGGATGGAGGGATGGAGGGAGCTCTTCCGAGCCGCGGGGAGCTTTTCCTGGCTGCCTGTCTCGCCTTCTCCTCTCTTGCACCCTGATCCCTTCCCTCCTTCCTCTCCTCTCTGAGGTTTGCAAACCAAACGTCACCGATCAATACGAACCCCGGCTCCGTGGGTGCGTGTGTGCGTGCGTGTGCGTGTGTGAGCGCGTTTGTTGATCCTGACCTGCTGGACTTCAAAAATCTGCCGCTTCCGACTCCCTCCCAGCCTGTAAGTTCAGAATTACAACCTTCTACATCTATGCAAAACTTTTATTTATCGGAGAATTCCTTTCTCTAGGAGAAAGAGAAATTGTCACCATGTGATCGGCTAATTTCTGACACGCGGGGCTTTACCCCTCCCCCAGTGGGGGGAAAAAAATATCTCCCGTGGATCTCTTTGAACTGTGCACAGTCCATAACTTTGGCAATGTATATACAGTGTTATTTCTGCAAGGCAGTTTTCCAGGGTTAGGGGAGGTGGTTGCATTCTGCTAAATGGATCCTTTGTGGTGAGTGCAGATTTATGCCCAGTTTTGATTTATAATTAAATTAGCTTCTAATTTGCAATATGTGTGTCTGTGTTTAAAATGTATCTAATCTGTGAAATTGAGGACGGGGGCACTTTAAATGAAAATCTACCTTTCGCCTCAAGGGTTTCTTTATGAAGAGATAGCCGGGAGGGCAGCGTTCAGCAGGAAAGCGGGGCTGTAATTTCCATTAGGAGGTGTCAATCAATCCTTCTTTTCAATACATCAATTAATAAATCCGATTGGTGCTGCGGGCTGCTCCCCCCCGGGCACTCTTTCTGGCCGGATGGGGAAGTGTGAGGGGAAGGCAAACTTTGGCAGGGAAGTCCCCGCAGGCAGCGTCCGGCCCGGCCCCCCGCTCCCCCCCACCCCCCACCCCTCCGGCCCTGCGCCGGGCTCCGGGACCGGGTCCAACCCCGGCAGCCCGGCCCGGCTGGGGCTGGGGGGCGGCAGGCGAAGCCGGCGGAACTCTCCCCGTCGCCTCCCGGGGTCTGGCAGAGCTACATGAGCACAACCTGGTGAGATAAGGTCCGTTTTTTCGTCGTCCCCCCCCCCCCCCCCCCCCAAGCGCCAGAGACACGGCGAGGCGGTGGGGGTGTGCACACGCGGTCAGAGCCGGACCTGGGACCCCCCCGCCTTACCTGATTTATATTTAGGCTTCGCTTATTTAAACGACATCCCCCCCTCCGCACTCCGTCCCACCCCACGCAGCTCTAAGCCGGGCAATAAACAGGATCGCTGTGTTCGGTTGTTTTCCAACGGATCCCAGCACCCAGCTTCCATTTTTCACAATTAAAAAGGGGCCGGGATGGCAGGGAACTCCTCCACCCTGACAGCTCGTCCTAGCTCGCCCTGCTGTTAGCATGCGCTCCGCACCTACAAATCACCGGGGAAATGGGGGGAAAAGGGTATTTCTTTATTACTTTTTTTTTTTTTTAACGGGCAGATACAGGAGGTCCGTGGTCTCTCTCTAATTTAGCAATGACACCAATTCTCCTTTCCTTTTAAGTGGCGCTGGTAGCTCAGAAGAATACCACGGCGGTGGGGAATGTGGCAGGAATACCTCCGCGGTGGGGAATGCGAATCTGGAGGAACCAATGCCCTGGGCTGTGGGAAGCCCGGGGAAAGCCCGGCGCAGGGGTGCCCAGAGCCCGCCTGGGGACGGCCGGCCCCGCGGGGACGGGGCAGCTGCGGGGAGGGGGCCGGCGTCGGGACAGGGCGGCACCGAGCCTCCCCTCGTGGGGTCTCTGCCCTTACAGCTTCACGGGGTCGGGAAAACCCGACCAACAAAACTAACACGGTGCGTCGCCTCTCTCTGCCAGTGCACACGCGGTAATTGAGAGAAACCCGGGCACGGGAAGGGCTGACTTTCCTGAAACCCCGACCGGTGTGAAAAAGACGCTTAGAGGGAGGGAGAGCATCTCACACTGCTCCCTGGCCATCACCATCATCAAGCCTGTCCGTTTGATTTAAAACCAGCACGACAGGCAACACGCTGTCACTGAACACCGTCTCCTCGGCTTTCCTTTCCTTGCCCCCCTCCCCAGCCATACGGCTTTTTACCCTCAGGTTGGCGGGCTGCTGTGGTCGGTTTGAGCCGCTCGGCACCACCGTCTTTTGCGTGTCTCCAGCGAGCGGGGTAACGCTGGGTAAACACGGGGCTGCGGGTGGGAGCAGGGCAGCCCGGGTTTGCGGGGCTGAACTTGGGGAAGGAAAGAAGTGAAAAGAAGAGAGGGAGGTTGAAAGAGTCTCCCAGGCAGCTTGATCCCATTAGCTCCGTCCTTGGGTTGCATATTTATACGGTCTAGGAGGTGAACAGATGGACTATCAATTTAATTCCATCTTCAACACCATCAGAGATTGATTTTCTACTCGCTTTTAATTTTGCCATAATTAATTAGATCATTACAACTGTTTTCTATTGATCTCCCTATTTAAACCTCAGATGCAAAGGGACTTCGGCAGATCCTTTAAAAACACAGAAGGGAAAAGGAATAGAGGGGGTCGCAAACTTTCTGAAGGTTTTTTTCAGTTTCGACTTACAAGATTTTCGGTGCAGAACAGCGAAAAAAACAGCCGCTGTGGCCTTTTCTTTTAGGAGGCCTTTTTCGTTGCCTTTATATTTTTCCTTTACGTTTTGGTGAATCTTTGTCATATTTATGTACAATATACAGCACATATAATAGATTTAATCGGATCGATTATGAAAATATACGCTCGCACGTGTAGGTGTGTAAATGAGCATATATACACACATACGACGTATTTAATATTACGATTTACTGAGGTGGTTACACGCGCGTTTATATGCGGGGGGTTATCGGCAGAGGAGATGTGGTTTTCTGCAGGGCGGGTGTTTTTATTTGCCTCCCGTGCGCGTCCCTCCGTTCGTGCGCCTGAGTCACCCTCCGGACGGGGGGGTATTTCACCCCGCGGCTCCACTAGAAACGGCCAAAGGGAACCGGGGCTGCGAGCCCCGGCTGCCGGTGCCGTCCCTGCCGAGCCTCCCCTCCAGCCAACGGCTGGCAGCCGGGGCGGCAGCTCGGCTCGGTGCTGGCGCTCGCCGAGGTTTGCATTTTAAACCTCCATTCAGGTTTCTGTCCTTTTTCTCCCCCCAGATTAAAAGCTCCGTTTATACGCGTCATTCGAAGGAGCCAAACCGCGTAATCGTGCTTTTACCGCGGGCGGCAGCGCCCGGGGAAACCTCTCCTCTCCGGCGGGGTTTGTTTGAAGCTTTGTTTGCAAATCATAAAATTGACGGCGGGGAAAGGGAGAGGGGGGCGATACGGAGACCCGTCCGTCGGCGGGGCAGGTTTCGGGGAGCGCAGAACCACCGTCGCGGCCCCCGCAGAGTCCGGCTGCGGGGAGCCCCGAGGCGCGGGCAGCGCGGGGCCGGAGGCAGCGGAGCTTCGCGGGGCGGGGAGGGAGTCGGTGCGGGAAGAGTTTAGGCGATGCCCTGAACTTTCTACGGGCGGGAGGGAACTCCCGCTCTGGGGCAGATCGCCAAAACCGGAGCGTAAAATAGGCCGGGGGCTGAAAGTGGGGGGCTTGGCGCCGGGGGAGTGGGGGGCGGCGAGGCAGAGCGCCGGGGCCGGGCAGGACGGGAGGGGCCGGGGCTTGGCCCGGCTGTCGCTCTCGTCTGGAGGCTCCGCAGCGGGTCCCCGCGAAGCTCTCGTGGTAAACACTGTGGGAACCCAGCCCTTCGAGTGGGGCTGGAGCGGGCACCCCTGGGGAAAGGGGGGCATTTGGCAGGTGAGAGGGCAAGTGTTGGAGGGGAATCTGGCGAGGCAAGGAGGATGCGTGTGTGGAGGAGAGCAGAGGCAGGCTGCCTCCTGCCAAAGGAGGGAGTTGGGGGTGACGGTCTCATCCCTCCCTGCTGAATATTCAGCGTTCAGCGCCCCCCCCTCCCCCTTACCTGCTCTCCCTGAGCTCTGAGCCATGGCTCCTCTGCCTAATGGCCCGTCTCCCCGGGACGGCTGCAAACCAGTAGATCCGCCGCGGCCTTTTCTTCGCTTCTCTCCTCCCCGCTTGGGTGTCTTGCTTTCCCCCGCTGACTTTCGAGATCTAGGCGCAACCACCCAAAACTAAACGGTTTAGATAACAACACACACACACCAGAGCACCACCACCACCAAAAAAAAAAAAAAAAAATAGCCAGCCACAGAGAAAGAAACGCCGCTCTACTGAGCCGGGACAGGCTAAAAGGAGGGGAAAATAAATAACAATCAAAGCAAACGCAGCGCTGCTGCTTATAAAAGTGGAGAGGGACTCACCTGCTCCTGTGTAGCAGGGCTGTGCAGCCGGGGAGGAAAGGGGCTGGGGGGGGGGATGGGGGGTGTCCGGGGAAGGGGGGAGGGCAGCGCCTGGACTTTGAATCTGCTTCCCCGTGCCCCCCTCCCGCAAACTGGCTACCTGTAGGGAAGTCTTGTTGCAACAGCAGATTAATTTGTTGTCTTATTACCATAAAAATGTGCTCGGAGAGGGGCTGGCAGGGAGAGGGGGACGCGGGACGGAGGAGGAACTTCCTCCAAGTTGAAAAGGGAGGCGGTGGGCTCTGGCTGCGGGAGGAGCACGCCAGGACAGGGACAGGGGCACAGCCCACCCGGGAGCTGGCAGCACTCAGCTGAGGGCCCGGGCAGCCTCCATCTGGGGGGACCGGGGCCTCCGCCGTTCGCTTTGGAGGTGGCAGAGGCAGTCCGGTGAAGTCTGCCCCTGTGAGCGCCTGGCTTTGTGCTTCTGAGAGATTATCTATCTGCCCGTCCATCCGTCCATCCATTTATCTGTCCACTCGTCTCTTCCTTGCTCCTACGGCCGCGTTTTGGTAAAGGCTTTGCGACTGAAAATAAATAATAAATAAAGCAAAGCTCTAAAGAAAAGAAGAAAAATCCTCAGTGCTAAAGACATCACTGAGCGAATATTTTTCTTTCTCCCTTTCTAACCCCCCCTCTTCCATCTCCCCATTGATTGAAAGTCTCTCTCAGCTCCAACAAGGAGTCCCAGGAAAAATGAACCATTCTGCTATCGATTCTTCATTAAAATTACATTTCTGCATTTGCTAAATTGGTTTTAAAAAGCTTCCCCTGTTATTATTGTCTTGTCAGAGCCGGCGGTGCTGGGCAAACAGTATTTAAAAGCTTGGGACCTCTCCAAGATGAGGCTGTTGGGGGTTTTGTGTGTGTATGCGTTTCTTTTTCTGAGATGTTTAGGAAAATGTTAACAACGCGGACTGGCGAAAGGCACGCCCCAGACAAGTGGATCACTGTAAAAATAAAGGAGGTGGAGGGAGCGCTTTCCTTCATAACACTTAAAAATCATCGATTGCCGCTTCAGCCAAGGGGAAAAAAAAAGTTTCATTTTAAATATTAAAATGGGACGCTAAAAGTCAATAACGGCAGCAATGAGTGTTTTTCTAAGACGTCGTCTCCAGCCCGTTCTGTCTGGAGCGGGTCCTCACCTCGCTGCAGCCGGAGCCCTGCTCGCAGCATCACGCTCCCGCCGCTCCGCTTCCACGGAGAGGTGTTCGGTGAGGCCAGCTAACCTCACACACGCACCGAATTCCTCCGACCTAACCGCAACAAACTCCACGGAATTCCCCCTCCTCCCTCCCCAAACCGGTGTGGGAAAAACCCAGGAGGGACTCTGGGAGATTTACTTTGAATTCTGCAAATCTCTCTCGAAAGAGCAGGGAAGCAGAAATGTCTTCCTGATGTGTTTATCCCCTAATCAGTTCATTAGTTATAAACAACATGACATTAGAAGTTAGGAGGCAGTTGATATTAATTTTTATTTAACTAGTTGATGTTTAATCCGTCACGCCAGGCTGCTTAGAGAGAGCTGCCTGACACAAACCAGTTAGAACTTCATACACCGCGATGATCGTCCGGGCACCGGGACAAACAAACGGCGGCGGGGGGGGGCGGGCGGGGGGCTGGCGAGGGACAGGGAAACGGAGGGGAAGGAAGAGGGGGCGGGGGGCAAGCCCGGGAGAGAGGGAAAAGCAGCAAGGGGGCCTGGAAAATACCCATCTCTCCGGGATAAAGAGAGGCGAAGGGGAAAAAAGAGGGAAAAAGAAACGTGACTCGGGGCGGGGGGCAGCATGGAAAATATAGCCAGGAGGCTGGACCGAGCGGGCCGGGAGGAGCCGGTGCCCGTGACAAGCAGCCCTGCGGGGCGGGGGCGCGGGGCGGGCCGGGCAACCGGTCCGGGGCAGCCCGGGGCCGCCCGAGAGTGCCGCCCGGCCGGGGGGCGGCAGGGGCAGCGCGGGGGTCGCCGCCGAGCGAGTCCTTTTCATTAGAGGAGGCGCCGGGTAATTAGAACGGGGCTGGCCGGGGCAGACCAGCAACACATGGTGGGCCCGGGGTAGACGGTCACCGGGGTGTAACAGTTCCCCTTGGTGCCGACCTGGGACTCTTACTCAAAGAGTAAGTGCTACTGCGGGCAAAAGGCGTGAACGATTACGGACGGAGGCTCGCGGGTGCGTTTACGGACACACGGCTCTTCCTACCTTAAAGCCGCGCTGGAGTATTACCTAACTCGAGTCTAGAATTACAGACTGCCCTGCTGTGATCTCTTGTTTCTCTCCCCGCAGTAAACCGGTGCCCTGCAAAGGGCGATGGGGTACCTGTTCGGCTATACACCATATGTACATACATGAGTCTCTGCTCTTTACCCACCGACCCTGCCAGCATGTGGGGCCCCCTGCCCCTTTTCTCCAGAGGTGACCACCGTGCACTATGACGTCTTCTGCGGCGGGACCCCCGACGCTTCTCCCCCCGTGTGAGTGCTCCTGTCCCCACTCCCTGTGCCCTTTCACTCAGCACTGTTGGGAATGCATTACCGTGAGCTATTATAATTATATCTGCATGTATTTCACAATTAAAGCACTTCTTGGCGAGCCAGGAAAACCCCCGGCAATAGCTCGGTGCGTCGCTTGCCCTGTTCCTCCGTGCGGCTGTTGCGGAGCGGCTGTGACTGCAGTGGAAGTGTGCCTGCCTGCCTACCACCCATATTTTAATATCAATTCCCGTATTAGTCAATCATCCCATCTATCTGCTGGATAAAGGAAATAGTTCGCATTCCGAAGAAAATTGCCTGCTTTCCTGCAGTTAATAGTTAACTCCGGAATAGAAAGTTCCCAGGGAAATGCGGAGGCAGAGGGAGCGCGGCTCCCAGCGAGCCCCGGCCGCGGGAGCGCGGCTCTTCACACCCCCCCGGGACAATCCCGGCTCCTCCGCTGCGGGCCCGGGGCTCCGTCTGCCTGGTCTGGGGAAAAAAACGGGGACTGAGTGTTTTCAGGAATAAATAAACTCCTGATGGGGTATGGGATGCAGGAAGGGGGCAGACTGTTTCCCCGTAGACCGAGACAGAAAGTGGCTGCAACAGGTAACAGGGCAGACAGCAGCGACACGGGGAGCAAGGGGGGCTTTCAGTGGCGAGGGGAATTGCAGGCTGCTTGCCTGCTGGCTTGAGAGCATCGTGAGGAAACGGGTGCCTCTCCCTTTGTCCAGCGTCGCCAATCCCTTTCTCTGAGGCAGGGCGTGCTCTGGGGGATGGAGGGCACGCTGGGGAGGGGACCTGCTGGGAAACCTGCCAGCGGGATGCAGGGGCAGAGGCGAGGGCCGACCCCGGCCGGGGGGCTGCGGCTCCCTGGGGTCCGCCCGGCCGGCAGCCGAGCCGGGGCAGACACGGCGCCTTCCCGAGCGTTTCGGGGTGACTTCAGAGGTGCGGGGATGTCCGTGTCGCCTCCGCTGCGCCCCGCACGTTTTCCTTAGCGCTGGGCAGGCCACCGGGTGCCTTTTTGGCGGTGATGTAGGTCCTGGGGGCACACACCCCCCTAGCTGTAGGGGAGAGGAGCAGAGGAAGGAGCGGGCCTCCGCTCCGGTTCGAGGCTGTGGGATGAGCAGGAACAGTTCCAGCTTCCAAAGTTGGATGCTGCTGGCGCGGGGAGAGGCTGCCCTCCTGGGGGCTGGCCTGGTGGCCCAGCCGTGGAGTGAGAAGAGGGTTGCGAGAGGCGCGGGGTGGGGTGAGCGCCTGGGGGGCGGTGGGTTGGGGATGCGCTGGGGTGGGACCCGCCCGACTGACCGCGGGACGCACCCGCAGTGGCTCCCGCTGCCTTCGGGTCTCCCCGGCGGGGTGTCGGGGTGCTGGCGGGGAGGACGGACGGGCGACGCCGGTGCCGCGGCCTCGGCGTGAAGTTGCCGGCCAGGACCGGGGCGCGGGGAGGAGCGGGCTGGGCGGGCCGAGCATCCCGGTGCCGCCCCGGGGGCACCGAGCCCGGCCGGCTGCGGGAAGCCGTGCCTTCGGCCGGGATCAGGTCGGGAGCTCCGGCGCTGGTCCAGAGGGAGCCGGGGGAGGGGGGCGCCCCTCCCACTGCCCCGGGCTCCCGGCGTCCCCGCAAGCCGGGCGGCCCCGGCCCCGCTCCCCGCGGGCGGCCGAGCCGCGGTGCCGCCAGAGGGGGCAGTGCAGGTCGGCGGTGCCGGGCCCAGCTCGCCCCCAGGCAGGGGGTCCGGCCCCGGGGTCCGGCCCTGGCCCGGACTTCTTTCCTGGCCCCGGCGAGGCACGCGGAGTTTTAACCCCTCGCTGCGCTGTGGTGGGGCTGTGATCCAAAAGCGCTTCCCAAACTGTTTCCACGAGCCCGTCCCGTTCCCTCTGGCCGGTTGGCGACAGGCAAAACAGGGCAAAGTCTCCCGGGGTTTTGGGAGACAGCGGTGGGAACGCTTCTTCCTTCCCCAGGGAGCCCAACACGAGTTTCTAGCCCGAGGAGGGGGACCCGGGAGCCGGTGGCCTGCGGGTGCCCTGTGCTTAGGGACAGCCTGGGCTGGCAGGGTCTGCCCCCAGGGCTCGGCGCGTTTAGGGAACCGATGCGGGGATGAGGGGAGGCAGGAGGGAGAGGGACACGCAGGCAGGGGGACACCCGCTCGCCGTTGCCAGAGCTGAAAAACTGAAGGGAAAAGTGGAAGATCGCGTAAAAAAAACCGAGAGGTTGGAGACATAAAGAGAGCCCTGCACTAATATTCAAAAGAAGGGGAAATAAAACAAGGATGGAACCAAGGGGCAAGGTGGAAATCAGGGTTGATGGATAGACAGAGAGACAGACATTGATTTTTACTAATAGTAGTGAAAAAAAGGCTGAATAAAAGAAGGGGACATTTAATTTGAAGATGAAAGGAGGACGGAAGGATAAATAGAATAGAGATCAAATTTTAATGCGAAAATGGAAAACATGAGGAGAGGGAAACAGAAATTGAGGCCAAAAAACCCTCTAGCATTTGTGGACAGAAAGAAGTGAGTGAGATGGCAGAGAAAGGAAAGGAAAGGAAAGGAAAGGAAAGGAAAGGAAAGGAAAGGAAAGGAAAGGAAAGGAAAGGAAAGGAAAGGAAAGGAAAGGAAAGGAAAGGAAAGGAAAGGAAAGGAAAGGAAAGGAAAGGAAAGGAAAGGAAAGGAAAGGAAAGGAAAGGAAAGGAAAAGTTTTTCAGAGCTATCAAACAGTTGGTAGACGTCAGAATTAGAAGAGAAAAGCAGTAGCATTCATGGCAGCCCTCGCCGAGGCGATATCCCCATTGGCATTTTATGGAGCTCCTAAATCTCAGCTTAACGCTGTTTTGAGCTATAAGAATTATTTCCTCCCGCACTTCTCGATTTTTTAGGTTCCCTTCCAGTTTCCATGGCGGGTCCCGAGGAGCGGGGGGAGTAGCCCACCCTGGCATGCCGCCCCCCCCCCCCCCGAGCCAGTGCCTCCCGCCGGCTCCCGGCCTCCCGCCCCGGCGCCCCTCGGCAGCGCGGGGGTCCCGCGGGGGTCCCGTGGGGGAGCGGCCTCCGGCGGCCCCGCAGGCGCCGGTGAGGGCCGGCGGGCAGAAGCAACAGTTCCCCGGCACGTCGAGGGAGGGGAAGGACTTGCTCTTCCCCCCGGGGCACGGCTTTCCGAGGGGTGGGAGGGGGAGAGCCGGCCCCGCGGCGGGGCGGCAGCACTGCCGGGCTGTCTTAGCTCCGCAGCTCTTGCCGGGCCGGGCGGGGGGCGAGGGTCGGGGAAGGGCCACAGGAACAACAAAAGAAAGACCTCCAGGTGCGGAGAAGTGAGGAAACCAAGCGTCTCTCCCTCCCCAGGCAACCTGTCCGTACATGCCGCCCCCACGTCGCTGGAAAACTCCAAACCTCGGTGGAAAACTCCAGTACCCCAGGCGTTAATAATGATAAGAGGAGCAATAATGACAACAATGATAATGCGTTTCCGTGTGTTAGAACCTAGGAAATAAACGTCCTCCTACACCCGCTGCCTCCCCGGTTCCCGGATCTCTGGGACTCGCTGAGTTTTCAGAGCGTTTCGAGGGCTGGGGTAAATTTGGGAGAGGAACACTGACGGGAAGAGGAAAAGCCAGGGGAGATGTAACTCGTGTGCCTTTCACCTTATCCCGGGAACACAACCATTGTCCTTGTGACAAGAATCTCTGTTATGGTCTGGGAGCTGCAGAGAAAAGGGAAGTTTGCAGGTCTGGCTCCGAACTCCGCCGCCGCCAGCTCCCTCGCCGCCTCCCCCCAGCCTGCCCCGCCACCCCCGGCAGCCCCCGGGCTCTGAACCAGTTGATATAAAAGTGTGTGCGAGGGGGATAAAAGTTCCAGTCTCTCATGAGGGGAGAAGGCTGCAGGGGCAGAAGCAAGTTAATTTCCAGCCGATTTCTCATTACTCTTCTTAACGCCTATAAGGGAGAGAAAATTAGGCACACAGCACACGTTTTGGCCACTTCATAAAAAATGCAGATTTGAGAGATGATGTGAAATGTGCCCTCGAGTCAATGATTAAAGATAGCTGACTACATTTTTTTTTCCTATTTGGAGTTGAGATGAGAAATGCCCCTGAGCTCTGTAGGTCCAGGAAGGGTCCTTTAATAACTGATAAATTGGCCCAAGAACTCCACGGCCCCTCTCACCCTCCCCCATCACGCACCGCCGGCCGTCAGGGGAAAGATGCAATCCGCTGCTTTCCGCCCGGCGATCAATAGGAAACGCTCTCGGGGGATCATTTCCCGAGCGGTCCTTGTGTGCGTGGACACGGCCGACCGTGACACCCCCGCGAGTGGGTGCGGAGCGGCCGCTCCTGCCTTGTCCCACTCGTGTCAGTAACTTTCCCTCCCCACCGCGCCCTTAGCTTGTCAACTTTGCCTCCGAGCCGGCCGAGGGACGGGGATTCGAGAGCATTAAAGGGCTGCACTTAAAAATAATTGCGGGAGGAGGTGGCCAGGCGGGAAACAGGCGTGTTCACGTTTATTTTGGAAGCGGAGAAGGTTACGGAGGGCTGATGGCAACGGGCATCTCTGGCAGCTGCCATCTCTCCCCTGAATGCCAGGACTTGCGTCTTCCCGCAAGTTTCCTGAGAAAGTTTTGTCACCGACGAATGTCCGTGTAAAGGGGGGCACCAGCCGCCCCCCGCCACGGCCACTCGTAGGCGGACAAAGCTGTATTTCCAGAGCCCTGCCAGCGAGAAGTGTAAAGGCACAATGAAGGAAAACTGTCAGGAAGAGCCCAGATCTGTCCCTTTTCCCTGCCTGGCGTCGGAGCAAAACGCCCGCGCTGCTGGTTTCCAGGGCTGGGAACATCGGTGGGAACAGGAGAACAGTCGCCCCCAAAATAGCGCTTCAATTTTTTTACTTTCTCAAACGCATCCTTCCTTCCCTGTGGCCGCCCACCGCAAACTTCGGTGGAAGGAAAAATAGAAAGGGAAGGAAAGATAAGAAGAGAGGGGGAGAAATAAAATCAAAGCTTTCCAGCCCGCTGGAAGAAGAAATGTGTATTTCTTTTCTCTAAACACTCCTAATTTTTCAACCCAATTGAAAATAATAAAATGTATAAAGAAAGCAGGGATGCAGTTTTCCAGAGCTCAGCTGCTGAATAACTCCTCATCAGCCGCACCGATTTCTTTGATTAATCCCGAGGTCTGAAGCAGAAGCAGTTCCAGTGTGATACCTTACACGCCAAGCTGCTTCTGCTTCCCTACTTTGTTAGACTCGTTTATGCACAATTTTTTTTTAACAATAATTTCAACTCCTTTCCTCCTTAATAAATCCATTTTTTGAAGCGGTACCTGCTTTCTAATTGCCCTGAATAAATGCCTTTTCCCCATCTCCGGCTTCCTAAATCCCACAGCACCCCGGTGGGAAGGAGGTCGCAGGCACCAGCCGTGGGGACCAGACCACCCCAGCTTCTGGCAGTTTCCTCTTGCTTTGTAGTCAGGAACTTATAATTGTCATTTCGTGTGCGAAACGGCATAGACCGACGAGCACTCCCTTTGTGGGACTTAACGTAACTATACACTATCCTTTATGCAACTATATATCTAACGAGTTCTCTTCCTGCTAGACGTATTGCCAATTCTCAGGTTCCCTGCGTAACTATAAGTATATATGCTATATTCACAACTACGCGCATATACCCAAAATACATTCGTCTGCGGAGAGGAATATGTGGCAATATATACGAGATGTATAACGTAAAACTGCATCTCTATATCAAAAGGAGGAGACTTTAATTTGTCTATATTTTATTGCATATAACCATTTATTTTGGAGACGGCCAGGGAGCCCTTAATATGTGGAGAGACGCACCTGTGCAGAGATTTGAAAGGGAACGCTCCCGTGTGCTTGCACAGGCTGTGTTTTTGCACATACATCATATGTATCTCTCTCTCTCCTCTTGTGCATGTATAAAATATCAACGTGATGTTTGGGAAAGCTGTGGGCTCCGCACAGTTCTTTACCCTTTTGCCAGATGCTGCTGCTGCCGTTTATAAAACCGCCCTTCCCTGCGAGGCGGCTCGCACCCTCCACACTAATTTACACTATCGAGTCATTTATCCGGCTTTCTTTTCTCCCTGAATTACCCGGCTCGGAGTCAACCAGAAGCACCGAATTCCTGCTTTTCTGATGAATGGACAATATTGTCTGCTCCTTTCAGGGCGAGAGAAAAATAGCTCGGGCAAACGAGACGGAAGCCGGGGGCTGCCGGGCGGCTGCCCCGCAGGGAGCGGAGCGGGGCTGGTCCCCGCCTTCGCTGGGCGCGGGGGCAGCGGCCGAGCCGCCCCCCGCGTTTCTACCCGCGGCGGGTGGGTGAGATGCGGCTGCGGCCGCGGGTGGGAGCGGCACCGGGGAAGGCGATCCCCGGCGTGGGGAGCGCACAGCCCGCCGCGGGTGCGGTGCGGTGCGCCTGCCTCCGCGCCTCGTCTGCCTGCCGCTCCCCGCGGCGTGCGTGTGCCTGTGTGTGGTTTGCCTGGGCTGGCTTTGGGCTGCTTCGCAGGAGGCGCTAATTAGAGTGTAACTGCCAGGTCATTGATTTCATGTTACCAGAGTTGTTGTTGTTGTGGGGTGGGTTTTTTTTCCTTTTTTTTTTTTTTGACATGAAATATCAGCCCAGATCAGAGGCAGCAGGAGCTGGGTTGAGGCTGGTGTCCTATGAGATCCCCCAAACCCACAAAACCCAATTAACCTAGTACACGCACACTGCTGGCTTGGGAGTTTCACCCTCCAGACCCGGGGATCTGTCTGTTTTCCCTTTGTTGCTTTGTTGTGAGCCTCCTCCTGAAGCCGAGATCTGAATGCAGGGAGCATTATCAATGACTTTTAAATAATAACAAAGAGGGAAAATAAAAATAATTAGCCCCGCCTCTTCTAGTTTCAATTACTCTAATTAAAAACCCGAAAGGCAATTCCTAGGCAATATCTAATAATAGAATTAGCAATCGGATCCATCATTTCACACGGGGATTTACTTGCAGGGGTACTGTGCGAGCTCTATTAATAATAATAAAAAATCCTGCTAACCCTCTTTTTAAAATTAATAACTCTGTAATTATAATAATTTTATGTGCCTTTTTATAAGAAGAGGTTAATGTTGCCACAGTCTGGGGATGGGAAGGATGAAGTGAAGCGAAATACTGCTGCTTAAACTGACACCTTCCTATTTTATTAGGAGACATTATTATTATCAGACATCTGCAGGTAGAGAATTAAAATTAAAATCGCTTTCAACAATTCAATACACTTTTTATCAGCCATCTATCTGAAAATCATGAACATTCATCATCGGAGGCATTCTCCCTGAAAACAAGAACCCATTCAAATTTTATACAAATTATCATATTTATCATAGTCTGAAACTCTGGAGTAACATCTCCACAAACTGTCTGCTAACTCCCCAGGGAACTGAATTCCACTCCGCACTCGCTCAGAGCGATTCTCGCTCCCTCTCCCCCGGCCCCTTCCACGCACCCTGCTCCCCCCGGCCCCGCACCCCCCGCGCGGCGGCAGCGCCGCTGCAGCCACACGCCGCGGCCAGGCGCCATCCCCGCCCGCGGCCGCGGACAGAACTTTCGCCTGCAGTCGCGACACTTCCGAGCCGACCGGCTCGCTGGGCGGCTTTGGGAAGGGTGGCATCGGTGTGTCTTTACGGCTGACGTCTTCGCACGAGAACATTGTTATTAGGAGCAGCGGTAATAGTAATAATAGTAATAATAATAACAGTGTGTGATCCCCTCCATCTTTTTTTGGTTTTAAGGCTGCCGCTGTCGTGCCTTGCAGAATTCAGCCGTCGCGGCGAAATACACGGGCTGCTATTTACGTGGGCACTTGGTGCTGGTGACAAATGACACGAATCGGTGCTTCCTGTTTGCGGGCTTGGATGAGACAAATCACTTCCCACGCTTTGCTAATGACAAAAAGTTCATCAGCGCTGAACCAGGGGCTGGAGCCGCGCCGGCCCCTCGCCCTCATTGCTCCCCTTTTAAGCCCGCGGGTCTCTCGGGGAGGGACCAGCAGCCGCAGAGGGGCTCTGCTCCCCCCACCTCGCCCCGCCGGCCCCGGCCCCCTCAGCACCGCGGCAAAAAAGTAGTTCCAATACAATGTTTGTTAACTAGGTTATCTAGGCTGTAGAAGATTTTAATGTTGAATTTTATAGCTTTACCACGCTCTACCGTCCTTGTGAATATTGTAATATTGCATTTTTTACAAGTTACTCTTCTGTTAATGTTCCAGCTAGTAACTTTTATAATCCTCCTCAATGAAATTTTTTTGTATTCTTCCGCACCGTTAACCTCAATGGCGGCACCTCAGCCCCTGGCAGGAGGCAAAGATGAAATGAATTCCTCTTTAATCAGAAATAATAATAATAAAAACACACACAAGGCTCCTTCTGCCTTTTATTTCAGCTTCCATTTTCGGGGAGGGGGTGACGCCTCAGGAGCCTCCAGCCCCCTGCCCCATGCTGCACCCTTGGGGTGTGCCTCTGGCAGAGCCGGAGCTGGGCCAAGGATGGTGCTTGCCCAGCCTTGGTCACTCCACTGGGGATGGGGAGCATGGCCTGCCCAGCCCTGGTCCCTCTGCCCGCCCCCCCCTTCCCTACCCCAGCCTTTGCTGCTGCTTTCTGCTGACAGCCTGGAAGCTGGCTGTGCTGCAGGCATGAGTTGGCAGCCTTCTCAGAGCTGCCCACCGAAAGGGAGAGTTCGGCGCTCATTTTGCTGCTTCTTCTCTAATCCTGTGTGTGGATTGACTGAGATGCTCCACAGAGCAGCACCCTCGGAGCGAGTCCTACCGGCATCCTTCAGCTGAGCTCGCCTCATGCCCTAGCCTCTGTTGGCCTCAGTGGGGCTGGAGGTGCCCAAGTCCTGGCTGTTTGCTCTGCAGGGTGGTCTGAGATGGATCTCAAAGAAGTACATACGCAGGTGATGCACTCAGATGGACTTTTAGATGTAAATAATGCTGGAAATCATGCCCCCCCCCCCCCAACTCCCCAACCTCTAGATGCCCTTACAAATGAATTAGACTTGCAAGCACAAATGATCAACACCCAGCAGCAAAAGGAATCATACAGCAGTAATGAACCGAGTGCCCTTTAGCCCAGGGACTGCATTTTGAACACGGATTGGATGTAGTTATTTCCCTTGGTCGTTGTTAGCATTTAAGAACTTCGTTCTCAGGCTCAGCCTGAGTGTTGCGTGAATGAAATATTGGAGGGGTTTGTGTGTTCGTTGCAGGGCCTGGGTGAGGGCTGACTCAACCTTATCTACCAGCTACCTCCCAGCAGCTGCTCTCGCAGTCCCAGCTACGGGAGTGAAGTGATTATATGCAACTCTCAGCTTTCATGTGTTTTAAAACATGTCTTTTTAGCCTAATACAGTTGCAAGGAGAAGCTTAGCTCAAACCTCGGCCCTGGAATAAGAAGGATGTAAAAGTTATTGTTAATTTGCTCACATCTCAGACTGTAACTGATTCAGGATTGTTACAATGTTTTATGATTCAAACCAGCTTCCCTCCTTAAAAACACACAACAAGCTTTCTGGTCATTTCAGCGTATAAAGATCATTTTCCGCTCTTAGAAGTCTGCAACTGGGCAATCACGTTAATTCATACAGTCCAGGGTTAAAGAATAACCTGAAACCAAAACACGTACAGGAAGCAACTTTTTTTTTTTTTTTATTTTTCAGTTGTACTATTTAAACAATTATTATAACTTCAGTGGTATTGCTTCTTCATTTTTTTTAAGGTGAAAAGTCCAATAGGTGCAAGTTTCTCTAAAAAAAAAAAAAAAAAGGTGAAATGGTGAAGGGGGGGTTAGATTATTTTAACAGAAATGTTATTATTTAACCAGTTAATACTCTGGTGTCACCTTGTAAGGCAAAAACATAGTACAAACTAGTCTTTGCTCTAAAATCTTGATTTAGGAAAGACTTGTTATACATCAGAGCACCTATCCGAGAACCTCATGGGATGCTTTTCAGAGTTAGAGTGCAGTTAAGTAGGAAAGATGGATAATAGTGTTTCCATGTTACTGGTGAGTGACAAAGGCAAAAGTGGATGGAAGACACAAAGAAAGCAGCAGAGCTCAAAACCAGGTCGCTGCTAGTTTTGTGAAGGACTATTAAACTGAATGTTGCCACAGGTCTGGACAAAATGAAGAGCAGGTTTGGATCTTCTTGTCCAGAGACCAGCAGGTTGCACCAGGCCTCCTGAATCCCACCCACACGCTTCTTCATCTCCTCTTTGCAGCAGTGCTCCAGTAGTCTCTGGGTACTCATTGCTGGGATGTCTCTGGACCAGCATGGGCTACAGAGCATTCTGTTCTGAGCAGGGCCTAGATGTTATGCTGGTCACATCCTTTTTGGGGAAATCTACCTTCTCCTAAGGAAAGGGCCCTGAATAGCCAAATAAACCTTAATGAACTCAACCAGCCTCACCTGGAGCCTCCCCATGCCCCACACCCTCTGGCTCCGTGGAGCTCCACATAAGCTCAGTACTGGGGGTTGCTTTGGCTGTGCTGTAGGTGCATCTCTCTGTCTGGCCCTTTGGCTTGTGCTGTAGGTAGCTTGCTTCCTGGATGCTTGTCTTGTTTACATGTTGCAGTTTGTCTCCAGTCACATCTTTTAGTCCTGTCTGACCCTGTCTTGTTTTGCTCCTGCCTAGACTTTGCTGGATGGACCCTGGAGCTGGCTCATTGCTTGCTTTGCTTGGGTCTGTTGATGGAGCCTGCTGCTGACCCCCAGCTCTGCCTGCTGTGCTCAGGTGCTGTGCAACCCTGCCCTAGCACTGTGTGCCTGTGTGGGGGCTGCCCTTGGCCCCCCACTTGCCCTGCCGGGGGGGACAGCTGTCTCTTGTTCCTCCCTGACAGATGCTTCTGCTTGTCCTACAGAGCTGCTGCAGCCCTTTGCACTTCCCATTGAGGTTTACGCTTGCTGTTGAGAGCTGATGTTGCAAACAGAGGCCTGAAGCCTCTGTTGATGAATTATTTGGGGTTCTTGCTGCTGTTTATTCATGCTTTGGCTGCAGTCAAGAAGTCAAAGGATTAGCCAAAAGCCCATACTCCCGAGGGTTTGCTCACCAACGGAGTTCAGTAAACACTCACAAGGTAAGGGTTTAATGTTTTGTGAGGTGGTGGTGCATCTGTCCCTCTTACTTGCTGCCGTCTGTGAAATCAGTATTTCAAAACTATTTCCTAGGATCAGTTGAGGCTTCTAGGTCAGACAAAACCTGATGAAGGGATTAAGAACTGTCCCTTTCACCTTCTCCTTCCCTCTTCAGCTAGTATACTATTTTTGAGTCAAACCCTTTCCAGTCTGTGTTTATTTCTTACAGAGGTCTTAAACTTCTTTTTACTCTCTCCTCTCCAATTTAACATGTATTTTAGGACCTCTTAGTGCCAGTATTACTTATTCCTGGTGCTTGGGAGAATACTCTGAGAATGTATTGCTGGATGCTCTTCTTGTATGACTACGCTTGCTTTCTTATGGGCCCTTATGCCCACAGCTCTGAAAGTTTGCGTGCCTTGTCTCTAAATTCAGTGCCCTCTTAGCCTGGGACAGTAGCCCCACGTGTTTCCTGTTGGCGTGCAATGCAAAGTTAACTTGAATTCCTTCATTTTAACAACTGGGGAGTTTTTCCACTTAATTATTTTATTTTTCTCCAAACCCACTGTTTCTGTTCTGAAAGCATTCACACTCAGTTTGAAGCTAGCCCACCACTGCTGAAGTGATTAAGAGGCAGATCTGCCAAAGTATTTTCTGTGCAAGTGCCAGGGCTTTTGGACTTGGATATACCTCACACTTACTGGGGACAGGGTTAGGCAAAGCAGAAGAAAAGCCGTAACTCCAAAACAGAGATATTGTACATGTAGTTTTAACATTACTAGCACATCACTGACTTCTGAAGAAAATTTGTTTTTTAAAAAGGTATGAAAAATTCCTATTTCAAAGGGAATTTAAAAAAATTCCCCAATTTCAAGGAAAGCTGGCCAGGAAAGTGAGTGCAGGGTGGGAAAGGGGAGAGAGTGTGAGAAGGCACTGCTCATGCAGGCAAAACTGCTGCAATGGGCTATTATGCTGCACGGGGTATGGATGATTTTGGATGTTGGCTATAAACTCTTTGTGCAGGCTTTGGCTGAGATAGAGTTAATTTTCTTCATAGTAGCTAGTAGGAGGCTATGTTTTGGATTTGTGCTGAGAAGAATGTCAATAACTGATGTTGCCAAGCAATGTTTACATTAAACCAAGGACTTCTTCAGTTTCTTATACTACTCCTGTTCTCCCAGCTGCTTCTCTACAAGAAGCTGGGAGGAGACACAGCCAGGCCAGCTGACCCAAACTGTCCAAAGGGCTATTTCATGCTGTAAGGCATCATGCTCAGTATACAAGCTAAGGTGAGTTAGCTGGGGTGGGTTGGGTTGCTGTTCAGGGATGGGCTACTGATCACTGGGTGGTGAGCAATTGTTGCGTTGTGCATCACTTGTTTTTGTGTATTCATTTATCAGCAATGTTATCATTATTTCATCTCCCTTTGCTGTCTTGTTAAGCTGTTTTTATCTCAACCCATGAGTTTTTTTCTGATTCTCCCCCCCATCCCACCTGAGGGGAAAACAGAGCGAGCAGCTGTGTGGTTCTTAGTTGCTGGCTGGGACAAAACCACAACGGTTTAATGTCAGGATTGCTCTGTAACAGCTCCTCATGCTGTGGGCTCCTGTTCCATTGCCTGGGACCTGGTACTGCTGGGCTACAGGTAGCAGAGGTGGCATTGGAGCTGACTGTATGCTGGGCACAGGGAACAGGGTGGAATTTTTTTCTCTCTTAAACTGGTTTGTGAGGAATGTTTAATGTTAATTAGGGTAACAAATATCTGCAGTTTAAAACTACTCCATGTTTCTGCCACAATAATGTGAAGAGACAAAGAATATGATCTTGAGTGAAGAGCAACACTTCCTCTTCTTACAAAATTGCCAGCAATTAATTTCTCATTGCAGCTGCTTCACACACACATACGTGAACGTGGCTTAAGTATTTCTTTCTGTAGGTTTGCAGTGTATTTGCACTCGTTTTTTTCAGTCATGTTCAAATATGCAACTTGCATGCGTATGTCTTTTGAGTAAGTAAATAGTGATTTATGTCTTAGTGTGTCTAAAGGCTACAGGATTTGCATATGGTGTGTGTGAATGTTTGGGTGGTGAATGTGTAGGAGAGGGAACGTATCCCTTTAAGTGAAGGCATCTCCAAACCTACACACACCTTTATATTGACATGATTGTGCCTGAGAGGGAAGTGAGAAAGTGTGTGTCTCTGTCACAATATAGACATGCCTGTGTATTCCTGAGCGATTTATGGATGCCCATATGCAAGCAGCCTGGGGACTCTTCCACGTGAATACGTGCACAGGTGTCTGTCATGAGTGTGAATGTGTGGGTCTGCATGTGGTTGAACATGTATGTGTGGGAAAGGGAGTGTGAGCAAGCTGCACATCTCCTCCTGTTGAGTATAAGCATAAAACTGTAGTGTCGGCAGGACCTTGGCTGGCAGTCTGGCAGTACTAGGCATGTTTGCAAAAGATGAAGCAGCATAGACAAAAATAACTTTCATGTTGTCTATCAGCTGAAGCATTATAGAGACATCAACAAGCTCTTGTCTCATGCCAGCTTAATTCCTAGTTAATCAGCAGTCTGCTTGGGCAAAGGAAGAAACTCACATCAGGGGCTGATGATGAGCCAAACTTCCCAATACTGATTTGGGAGCCTGCAAGGAGCCCTTGCTATTGCTCTGCCTGCATTTGGCTGCGTTGCTACCCACTGGGCAATGCTCTGGGATAGCTGAATGCTTTGTCCTAGTGGGAACCACTCCTGCATAGAGAATATGGCTTGGTCCTTCTGCTGTCCTTTCCCACGCTATCAGCAGAGGCTTATTCTTCATCGTGTGTGGTCAGATGTCTTATCCAGACAAGTTTCAAGTGACTTTAATTCCAAGGCTTCCATCCTCTCTTGAAGCACTTCCCCATCACCTGCAAGTTGACCCTTGCTTGTTTCATCCCTGTGACATCTAGCGAGACCTTCCTCGCTCTCTGCTGCCCTGTAAAGATGATACTTCTTCCTTCCCTCATTCATGAACTAGACCCCTCTCTGCTCATGGCCCTTGTATATCGCAGCTGGGGGCCAGCTCACTGTCTCTTCTAACCTGACTTCCCCATCTGTTGGCTGAAAAGCCACCTTCCCCCTTGTTTTTCTTCTGGCAGGTTTCTCTGGTGCCACCAGGGTGGTGTGGGAGGTACCTGCCTGCTCTGTGACTGGCGTGCGTTTATCCCAGACCTACAGCCGAACTAATTAAAGTGCTGATTGCACAGATCCTGGCAACCAGCCTGAGTGTCACTTTCTGGGAGCGACTGGCATGGCGTCCTATTGTACAAATGTCCACAGAGAGTAACAGGAAACAGCAAATTCTCATCTGTGGCTGCCTGGGGTTCAACCAAACAAGTCACTGTGGGGTGAAATGAGCTTGGGAATGCCTTGTGTTGGCTATTTCAGGCAGTTTTTGTCATGTCCTTGCCCTGTAGCACTCCATACTGAGGGCAAAACAATCAAGGGCAAACACCCCGTTTCATACCCTCCTCCTCCCCTCCCCCAAAAGTCTAAGCTACCATAAATTTCCTAGGTATTAGAAAGCACCCAGGGGCAGTTGTAATGGTATAGCTGGTGTTCATGCCCTGTCTGCTTTCATATTGGGATTTTATCATGATTAAGTATAGTATCATTCAACCATCAAGCACTCTTGTAACTCCCAGCACATGAGCTTGCCTTCAGCTTTGCTGTGTGGATTGTTCCTTTATCCTTTTGGATGCTGAGCAGGCTAAGCTTTATTTCTTTCTTGAAAGGGAAGTGATCAACGAATTGTGGGTGCTGTGGCCATAACTATGGTAGAAGACCTTATGTGTATTAGACCATAGGCATAGCGTGAGCGGCAAGCCTTCGCTCGGCCCTGTCTTAGCTGCTGAGCTGACAAATGACAGAATTTGGTATCGTCCACTGTAGTGTTAGATATGCTTTTCTCTGTGTCATTAATAAACCTGTGAATTGGCCTGACATCAAACTCAGCTATTCCCTCCCCTGTGCTGATCATTATTGTGTTACCTTACTTTTGGTTTATGGGCCATCGGCCAGGTTTCAGTCCACGTGATGGTGCCCTGTGCAAGTCCATCTGGTGTTGCTTTCCTACTAGGGTTTTGCCAGGCCCTTTTCTCAAGGCTACTACAGTACTGCTGGACTTCCCACCACCCTCTCCCATCCTGATACAAGTTCATTTGCATTCTAGACCTTTCCCAGTTCTCCCAGTGGACTGCCTGCCGGTGGAGTTTACCATTGTTACTGCTGTGATCCCAGCAGAGGCCAGCGTAGCTGTGTGCAGGGTGCTGTGCAAACACATAGCACGTGCATCTCAAGACATCAGACTGAGGGTGTGAGGTGGTTGGAAGGGAAAAGTTGAGAAAAGGAAAAGAGGCACTGAGAAAGGAAGTGGCTTGTATTGCTTCCCCTGGCACACTCTGTTTCTCATCTCTGTTTGCTAGAAGGCCAAGTTAAATACTTCGGAAAACCCAGAGCTCCAGGATTAAAGGCTCCATTGCTATCTGAAACTCTTAAGCAGTATGTTGCTCACTCTGGGATTTTCTCATGTAACCTTATCTACTTTGGCCTGGGGAAAGTGGAAAGCAGATCCTGAGAATACTTTTGATGGGCAGCACCTGGCCAAAGCCTCACAACAGGGGAACAGCTGAGGCTGGCAGGAAGAATGAAAGAAGCGGTCTGGAAATGGGTTCCTGTTCTCTTCAACAGCGTGGTCTCCCTGCTGGGTTGCTGGCCTAGGGCAGGTATTCCTCCCCAGCGGAGCCAGGCTGGCCAAGTTGTTTCCATGGCAGTCATCTGGGCTGCATGTCCATCTATCCTAATGTCTCCATCTCCCCTTGCAGTTCATAGTGCAGACTGCTCCGTGGTGCTATCAGGCAGTGTGCTGAGAGGCAGCTGCATTATTCTATGTGATCTTTTAGTGTGCTGGAGGCAAGGGTGTACACAGTGGCCTGCACTGAAATACCGCAGTTACCTCCCAGGATCAAGTGGGACATGCCATATGCTTGCTAGTAAAGCTTGAGAAAAACCAGCGGTGAAACCTTGGCAGTGTGTCTGGTGTCAAATACTGACTTTCTAAAGTTTGTTATTATTATTTTGCTTTCAACTCTCCTCCTGCATCGTTGTCTATCTGCCTAAGTACAGTGCCTTTTTGTTCTGCAGAACTCCCACTCCTTTTGGTTCTACCTGCCCAACCTCAGCTCTTGCCCCCACCCCAGCAAAATGTCCAGCAAAGCTGTAGAAGGGAGATGCTCAGTCCTTCCCGGGGTAATCAGATCTGTTTCCTAAAAACTCCTCACTAATCTCCCTATTAGTTCCACAGTGGTGGATGTTTTATGGTCAGCGCTGAGCAAGTGTATGTCCCATCCCTGTTCTGTCCTGCCTGGGGTCTGTAACAGCAGTGACACGCAGAGAGGAGTGCCACAGGGAAAAACACTGCTCTGTCTCTTGCACCCAGCAGACTGTGGCTGTAGCCACTGGAGAAGGAGTTGAGATTGATGTGAAGGGTGGCTGCATTTCTGCTTCCCTGTTCTCTTACCAGGACTTGGCAAATGCCCCATGTATTGTGGTTTGCCCATCCTCTTCTGAAACCCATGACCTCCATTATAAACTACCCAGGAAGATGTTCTTCACCAACAAGTGGGTGGGGAAGGCAGAAGAGATTTGTCTGGATCAGAGTGGCAGGTGGAAATTGCCCTGGTATGTCTGCTTTGGTCCTGTCCATCTTTGTGTCAGATTGAAGGGAACCTGTAAACACACTTCAGCTTCTGGGCTCTGCTCTGAGGCCTTGTTTACTCTTTGGGAAGTGGTCTTTCCAGTTTTCCCTCCCTCCTTGCTGCTTCCAGATATGGTCCAGGCTCGCTTCTCCCCTGTCAGTCCTAACAGTGATTAATAAGGACACACACTTCCTGGGTTTTGCACCCATTTTTCTTAAAGACTTGCCTGCCAGTGATGAGGAGACAGATTATAAACCACTGCTGGCATGTGAGGGGCCTGGGGGCAGCAAGTCTCAGAGAGGCTGTGATGCAGTTCCAAGCACGGAGAGAGCGCAGGGCAGCTTGCAGAGACAAACTCTGCTGTCAGCCGTAGGTTTCCTGAAGCTGAAGCGAAACACTGGGATCTGTGGTTCATTGTTCTTCACACTGATACCTTCTCAGAGGTAACAATCCCAACAGTAGCTGTTGTGGTACTTCTGGCTCTTGCAAAGCATTTCTTCACTGTCTCAAAGATTAAGAAAAGCCAACAAGTGGCCCTCCTGGAAGTCTGACTTGAGACTTTTTGTCTCTCATATGGCTTCTGTGAGATGTAACCTGACTGATGTGAACCCAAGGTGCTGAGTTGCTTTTCTTTTGCTTGCCTTTCTCAAATGGAACATGGTCCAGGCAAGTATCCCCTTGTAATCAATGAGAGTCTGACCTGATGTATTGGGTTTGCATGGCAAAGTTTTGGTGGCAGGGGGTACAGGGTAGGCTTCTGTGAGCACCTGTTAGAAGCTTCCCCCATGTCTGATAGAGCCAATGCCAGCCAGCTCCAAGACTACCCACCGCTGTCCAAGGCTGAGCCCGTCAGCAACAGTGATAGTGCTTCTGTCACAACATATTTAAGAGGGGAAAAAAACACCCAAACTGCTGGGGAACCAGCAACAGGGAGAGGAGTGGGATGTGAGAGAAACAACTCTGAGGAACCAAGGTCGGGGAGAAGGAAGGGGGAGGAGGTGGTGCAGCTGCCAGAGCAGAGATTCCTCAGCAGCCCATGGTGAGAGGGCAGGCTGTGCCCCTGCAGCCATGGAGGGTCATGGTGGAGCAGAGACCCACTTGCAGCCCTTTGGAGGACTCCACACCAGAGCAGAGGGATGCCCAAAGGAGTCTGTGACCCCATGGGCAGTATGGCTGCATCAAGAGCAGGCTCCTGACAGGACCTCCAGGACCTGTGGAGAGAGGAGCCCATGCTGGAGCAGGTTTGCTGTGAGGACTTGTGACCCTGTGGGAAGCCCAGGCTGGAGCAGGCTGTTTCTGAAGGATGGCACCCTGTGGGAGGGACCCACACTGGGGCAATGCATGAAGAAACTGCTGCCCATGGGAAGGACTCACATTGGAGAAGTTCATGGAGGACCGTCTACCATGGGAGGGACCCCATGCTGGAGCAGGGGCAGAGTGTGAGGAGTCCTCCCTAACCTGAGGAGGAAGGAGCAGCAGAGACAACGTGTGATGGACTGACCACAACCCCCATTCCCCATCCCCCTGCACTGCTGGAAGGGGAGGAGGTAGAGAAATGGGAAGCAAAGCTGAGTTTTGGAAGAAGGGATGGGTTGGGAGGAAGGTGTTTAAGATTCAGGTTTTATTTCTCATTATCCTACTCTGATTTGATTGGTCACAAATTAATTTTCCCCAGTTTGAGTCTGTTTAGCCCATGGTAGTTAATTGGTGAGTGATCTCTCTCTGTCCTTATCGCAACCTGTGAGCCTTTTGTTATATCTTCTCTCCCTAGCCCAGCTGAGGAGGGGAGTGACAGAGCAGCTTTGGTGGGCACCTGGCCTCCAGCCAGGGTCAACCCACCACACCTGAGTACAAAGCTCAAGGCCAGTCTCAGTATAAAAAACCACTGACTGTAGCAGGGAGGTTTCTTGGGATTGCTGCTCCTGCCTGTCTGCAGTAATGTCCTGTTTCCTGAGCTCTTTCCACCCAGTTCCATAATAAAAGCTGTGTCTGGAACACAGGTTTGTTTTTCAGTCAGTCCTTTCTTCCCTGCCTCACCCCACAGGGGAGTAAATGCCAGCACTGTCCTCCCGCTCCCATCTTTAATGACTTCTTTAAACACTTTGGTCATTTGGTCACGTATTTAATATTTAGACCTAAGCGAAATCTAGGATGGGAACATACAGGAGGTTTGGATCCCATTTGTGGCTTAGCTGAATGTTGTAGGAGGTATCAGCTGAATTTACTCGGTGTTAGTTAAGACAGCAGTAACTGGTCTGAAGATGTTGTGAAGAGACTTCCAAAAAAGACTTGGTACTCGCGTATCAGAACAATGATATCCGTGCAAGTAATCTAGAGGAAAAAATACTGTAATATTGCTAGTCAAACACAGCCTTCTCCTGAAGAGAGCAGGCCTACCGCTATGGGGCATTCAACTAGGAGCTTCAGCCTTGACAGTCCCGCAGCCTAACCAGAATAAAAGTCTTACTGCAGCCCCTCATATAGGCTGGAGAACCATCTCAATCTAAATTACTAGAACCAAGTTTAGTTGGACATTACAGGGCTCCCACAGCTGCCAAGTCCTAAGTTTCTCTTTACTGTAAGGATAGGCTGTCTGTTGTAGTTCAAGTGAAGTTTTAGGTTAAGGGAGCCAAAACTAATGTATTCCTCAGGGTCATCATCCTTAGACATGGCGTGGTTCTCACTGGGCCTGATGCCTCTGTTCTCTTTTTCTACAGGGAAGACAGTTCTGGCTATCACTTGGTTTTGAGTAAGAATATAAAGATTGAATAGCCTTAAGTTTTACCAGAATCTGCTGGGTCTTTATAGTAAGGAGAGATCTGGTGCCTCTGAACTTGTGTGTCCCTGGTTCTGTTTCACTGTGAGATGGGTGACTTGACAGATGGCTTGAGCTAAGGCAGGGGTTAAGGCCAAGGCTTGGGAATCCTGGACACTGAAGTCTGATGTTTTCTCAGAATAGAAGCTCAGAGTAATGTGAGAGGGAGTAAATAATTTTGGTTAGGTAATGCTGAGTTGCTCTAATGCCACATTGCATCGATATTGAGGGTTATGGCTAACTGGAACAGTGTCTGTGAAAGTAATCATGCCCTGAAAAATCCAGAATAGAAGAATACATTTCAAATCAGACACTTCAGTCCTTTCTTGTGGAAATGTTACATCATTAATACATTCAAAAGAAAAATAGAAAGAAAAGTGGATTCAGGCCCCATTTTTAGTGGTCTGAAGTACTGTGGAAATTGTCAAATTCTGCGCTTCCACCTGTCACACTCTGAGAGGGCCCAGGGCCCTGGTGCAGGGAGAGTAGCACGGTCCCTACAGTGGGCAGGGACCCGTTCACTCCTGCCTTTCTCCTCCTCACCCATCACACGTGCCTTCAGCTGAGTCACCCAGCAGCAGGATGCTGCTCCAAAATGTCTTGATGAAGCAGAGCTCCCTGGTGCCACCCAGGTCCCGTGGGGACTCGGCTGAAAGGCAGCACCCTCAGGGAGAGCCAGTGCTTAGCCTTTTGATGCATGTGACTCCAGCTGCCATGGGGTAAGCTCAGTCTGCAGTGCAGGGACACAGCCAGGGAGGAAGGGATCACTGTTTCTCTGAGTGCAGCAGCCTGCACATACAAGAAGGAGAGATGGAAGGAAAGAAAGGAATGAAGGCAGAAAGTGGAGAGGATACCAGTTAATAACCTCTGAAACTGGGCTTAACCATGTTGCTTCCAGTGATGGCCTCATCCTGCTTACAGCCAGACTTGTGTGAGACTGGTGTGCTGGTGACAGCAGCCAGAATGCACCAGCTCACAAACAAACAAGCAGAGAGGAATAAAGGAAGGCAGGAAGACAGGTGCCCCTTGGGCAAACACTTGTTAAATTGACAAACTTGTAGAAAATGATTAAGGCTCTCGCTGTTCCTGGTCCAGAGGGGCCCTGAGCTGCTGCCTCGAGCTAAGATACAAAGGTAGTTCCTTGGGAGCCTACAGTGGACAGGGCACAGAGGGAGGTGAAACAATTACTGCCTGTCTCTGCGGTGCCGTCTCTTGTCAACTGTTATTTATGTTTCCCCAAATGTTGCAGTCTTCTTACAGGAAAAGCAGGCCCTGCCAATCTATGGCAAAATAATTGCAGCCACCTTTCTCCCTCCCTTCTTCCCTCCCTCTCTCTCTCTCCCACTCTCTCTCTCTCTTTCTTGCCCTGGCTCACTCTTTCCATCTCCATTTTACCTTGGACTCCTTTAATAAAGAATTGCCATGTAACCTCTGCTGGGAATTTGGATCGTTCACAGGCTGGTAGGGATGAGTGCTGTCTGGTGCTTTGCACCCTGCCTGAAGCCACCCTAAGACAGGAGGACTCATGCCACTACAGCAGCTCTTGCTGAAGGCATTTTGTGCCATTCTTTGTCTTTTCTTTATAAGCTTGCAATTGAGGCAGTGTAAAAGTTCTTCCCTGTCCTTTGCACCTGCAATATACTCCCAGGAATGAATTTAGATGGCGTATGCATGGGGGTGCAGCTGTACTGACCTCACCAGAGGTTTAAGGAGAAAGAAAGAGTGGTTACAAACCTACTTTCCTACTTTCTTGAGGGGTTGCCCATTCTCCTACATTTGATGTTTGTGGCCCCTGCACTTGATTTTCTTTGGAGGTCTCAATTTGGGCAGCAAACAGTCAAACTGAGGACCTCAGTGGGACAGCTTGTGCTAATCAACACCTTGAAGCAGCCAGGGCTAGTCCACAGCCAGTCTGTAATTGCTTAGTACAAAAGTGTGGTGCAGGATTAAAGATGCAGTGCGCTTTCCTGATGATTATCTTTATCAGGGACCCAGTGTCTTCCAGCAGCCCCTGGGGTTTGTTTAACAGAGAAGCCTGTGCTCTTCTCTGTCAGTAGTACCACGCAGCCCAGGCAACAAGGTAAATGGAAACAAGCAGAGACCCTTCCTGTCTCTTTTGGCCTCTCTGAGAGCAGGGATGCTTTCAAGGAAAGCCGTCAGCACTTGGACATGGTTTCAAACTTTGGGCTTCCCCTCACCTACTGTTCTGTCCACCGTGCCCCCCTTCCCTTCATTCCAGATATGCACAGAGTCTGTCAGGAAAGGGTTAAGTGCTGCTTACCCCAGCCAGCTTTGCGTATTTAAAGTGAGTAAAGGTTTAATTACCAAATGATGACAGTGTCATATGGTTTTGGTGATGGCGCGTGGCATTCGATGAATGCAGAAGAGGGGAGGATGTGAGAAAGACACTGAGTGGCAGTGGGGAAGCGAGGAAGCTAAAAATGCCAAAGACAGTAAAACATCTGTAATTTGCAATTCGCTAGTGTTCGCTGATTGCTCATGGATTAAAGATTAAAATCTATTCTCTGGCAGATGGGGGAGAGAGAGAGGAAATTCTTACGAGCATGTTTTGCATCTGCATTTCATTCTGCTCCTCTTTACAATAATCACGGATGAGGAAATAAACCCAGATCTGGGCTGGCAGGAGGCGGGGAAAGCGCACAATATAGGCAGGACTCAGCGTGCTTCTCCTGCTCGGGAAATGCCAAGCAGAGAGGGGAAGAAGCTGACATCAGTACCGCTCTTCACAGTGCCTGGGACTCTGTTTTGGCTGCACGAGGATGGATGTTCCCATGAGGCTTGGAAGTGCCAAGAGCCAGAGCAAAGTCTTTCTTCTGGTCACCCCAATTCTGCATTGAGGGGTTTCTTTGATGGGAAGGGGACGTTAGCCATCTGTCCTGTCTCAAGGGATGACTGAGTCTGGCTACAGTGTCCATGACGTGATGTTAACGCTTGCAGGCAAACAATACAAGTAGAAATAATGTTTGCAAGTATAAATCATTTTTATAACTTCAGCTAATCAGAATCTGTCCCTTTTATGGGCATGATGAGCTCGCTCTCTCTCTTTCTCCCTCTCTCATTCTGACTCTCACACAGGGTTTCTCAAGTGTGCAGGACATTAAAAGAAAAATGGATAATAAAACTGCAAATGCAGGGCCTGCTCCTGAGAGGTGCTGGGTACTCACGGCTCCGGTTGGCTTCAGCTTTCACGGTGAAGCCCGCGATTTGAAAGGTACGAGGCAATCCTAGGATACCCTGGCCGCCTCGTGGAGGTTAGGGAGCTCTCCCCCACCAGTGGAACAGACCTGGTGGTCTCTGTGTGAAGTGTCATTGGCAGATCTGCCTCGTCTGCTCTCTGGAAGGAATAAGGATTGCGTCAGCTGATCGGGATAGTGGAAAGCTATTCTAAGTGGTTCTGGAATGGTTCTTTGGGTACCAGGGAAGGCAACTTCTCCCTGCTGCAGTATAAGCCAATATGGGGGAGGAACTGTAACTCGTTTCTGCTCCATCTGCCTCCTGCTTCACACAGAGCCAGCTTAGCTCCACCCACACTAACACTACTTTTTGTACGGGAGTAAAATTTCCTTGGGTGTCTTTGGAGATGTTGCACAAAGGTGAAGATGGTACGGTATATCAATGAGAGCAATCGTTCAATGAACAGCATGCACTGCATGGCATGTATTATACAAGCATGCCCACCTCCATCTTTATGCACATGCAGAGACACCCCGAAATCCCCTCCCTCACCCCACTAACCCATGCACTCCTGCTATTCACATATTACCATTGGGTGCATGGAAATGAGGAAAATGAACATGCTAGATGGAACCTAGACTGGGCTGTGCCCAGTTCAAATGGATATTTGCTGTGAAACTGGGAAAGAGAACAGGTCTAAATGTCCTTGAGGTTCCCCATATCATGTCCCTGACAAAACTGTAACCTGGCTCCAGGTTCCCCCATGCCTTGTTCCTGCCTTGGTTCCATGTGACCCCTAAAATAGCCCCATGTCCACCCATAGCAACCAGGTTGTTTCCCAGCCAGGACCCAGATCTTGGTAAGGTGGAAGACACATCTTGATGGGGGTGTGGAAGCTGCAGTCAGGATGCTGAGAGCTAGTCCTGCACTTATTGGCCTGACAAGTCTTACCTGGGACCCTTGCCCTCTCTGCCCATTGTCTGGGAGTTTTCAGTTTATCTAAGGCCTTGCCTTTCAGTCTTTGCTTAGCCTATGTTTTAGGTATACCCAGCTTCATCTCTGTCCCATTGAAGGATACCAGACAAGTTTAGCTTTGTCTTCAGTCCTGTTGATAGCATTATCTCATGCTGCTCCTGACTGGGCTCCTTGGAAGGATCTAATTCAACACCTTGTTTCATCCAGGGATGCTGACGGATGCAGTTCTGTCAGTCATGTTTGGATATTGTGAAACTGCACTCTGGCTCGTGAGTGTTGCCTCTGCTGTGGTTGCCTTTGGTTCTTGGTTTATCCTCTGTTGTGGGGCAGCCCTGCTCTTCCTGCTCCTGGATGCTTTTCAACCTACTCTTACTGGAGCACTGGGCTTGATCTTTCTACTAGTTGTAATTGTGGTTATTTTATTTAAACTGCCCTTTTGATGATTAGTTGAGGAACAGATTCCCCTTAGCTGTGGCCAGCAGGAACACTTCTCCCATCCCAGGTTTCCTGACAGTACCTGCTTTCATATTTTCAGCCCTGTTTCAACTGGAATCCCGTGCTTTCTCCTTCTCTTACCCCTATTCTGGACCCAAACCCCAACCCTAGCCTTTCATGTTCAAAGTGACCAGATCTGGGCAGTGGCTGTGGGGCTCTGTCTACAGCTTTGCAGAAATCTTAGTGTTACAGCTGGGTTCTGTTATTCTTTAGAGATGGGAGAAAGGTAAATTAATGGGCTATCAAATATAAGCTGGAACTACCAGGAAAACTTAGCTGGGAGATGTGTTTTGTCTGAGCAGTGCCTGGTACAGCTTGCCTACAGCTTAAGAGAAAACTTAGGGCTCAGCTTAGGGTTGAGAGACTAAAAAAGCTGAGCTGTAGTAGGATGGGGCTGTGAAGATTCTGCTGAAGGAAAGGGGATAGTGCTGAGATGTGTTATCTGATAGAATTTTTTTTTGTTTGAGGAACAAAATATTTTTTTGTCTGGTAAGTGTTGGGTTGTTGTTTAAATCGTTACCAAAAAAAAGAAGTTTCCTATTTACATTTAATGAATGGGAAGGAAGGTGTCAGAGGGAGAAAAGCATGTGCACAGGAGGAGAAAAGGAACAGTATGTGTAGGCAAAAAAAGGAACTAGCATTTGATTAAGAAGAGGAAAGTGATCTCTTTGAATTGGGTCGCTGCTGTTGGACCACTGGGAAAGCAGTGTCTCTGTTTGCAAGTGATCTGTTTCACCAAGCGAAAAAGATGAGGCAGAGCAGAAGAAAAGCTGAAGAAAGATCAATGGGAGGAGGGGGACAGCATGGCAGATTTAATTAATTACTGCATATTAAAATGTTTGTTTACAGTAACAAACAGCTACAAGAGGTCTGATGTTAATTAATTTACAGCATTTTTCACCGGTCCCTCTGCCGTTGCTGGCAGTCAAGGAGGTAACACTGTGGCAGGTAAGATAATGTCTCTTTGGATTTACAGCAGCATCTCGGAGGTGAGCTGGGAAGGTAGCGCAGACTGACTGGCTGCCTCTGCATGGCACAGGATTCAGGGATCTTGTCCAGCCAGTAAAAGGGACATCGTTTGCCAGCCTGGGCAAATGGTGCTCCAGCATAGCCTGGGAGCTGGGCAGAGTAAGGCTGGGTGCTTGGATAAGAAAGCCAGGCTTTTTGGGATGGGGTTTCAGTGTCGTCTTGGTTATGCTGCAGGGGCAGGTGTGCTGTGAGGTTGCAGCTAATTTCATGGTTGCGAGTCCTGCAGCTCCAGAGAAATCTGGGCAGCCTCTCTGATATTCACGAATGTGTAATAGGGTCTTTCCAGGGTTGGCATGCGGAGGATCACTGTCTCATCCCCGTGTGAAAGATTCTGGAGCGGCATGTGTCCTGAGTGGTGGATCCACCATCCCGGTGGATGTGGTGGGTCTGTATGGGCATTTAGCAATTTCGTTGCAAGCTGGGGTCATTTAGATATTGATGGGTTGATACCGGGGAAGAGCAAACCTGAAACAGAGCTTTGCAATCAAAGGGAATATGGCTGATCCTGGCCATCTTCCTTTGAACAAACCAATGTTTGGGTCCCAGGGAAATCTACGTGTGTGTTCCTCTAGCCTGGTGTGGCTTCTCTGTTTGCCTGCCTTGTGCTCTGACCTCTCTCCTCACCTAGGTGGCTTTGGAGAGCAAAGGAGAGATGCTATTTTTGTACCACTGTCCCAGTTGTGCTATAGTTGCAGCTAGATGCCTTCAGTGTGGATGAGAAAGTCTGTGTGAGCTGAGAAGGTGGGTCAGGTCCTAAGAGCAATGTGTGAGCTCTGCAAACAGAGGGGAAAACCCCTAAGGTTATTCATAAAGCTCTGTTTGTTGCTCTGAAACAGCTGGAGTGCTTAGCGGAGGTCTGAGAAGCCCTTTCACACACCGCATAATGTGCTTATGGATGGGCAGGTAATTAAGCATGGAGAGAGCAAGGCTGAGCTTAAAACCTCTGATCCTGGTTTCACTGGTGTTAACACTGGCAAAGAAGCAGTACAGGAGGTCTGGATTTCACACCTGGCTGGCTCCTTGGGCTGATAGAGCTGTGCTCCTTTTCAGTGAGCCCTTTGTAAATGCAGCTGTCTCTTGGTCCTCTTGGTAGCTCTTTACAGCCATGAGACTGTTAACACCATGGAGAAGGTAAGTCAAATCTTACCCCACTCCTACCAACACTGAAGGCCTGCAGGCTGCAACCCCAGCTGGAGTAAATCCCACCGAACCTCGGTTGTACCAGCTGTGGTAGACTGAGCCTCTGTCTTCCAGCTGCCTCAAGGGGAAAAAAATGTCTTCTCCCACTTTTGGAAGCTCCTCATCTGAGTTTCTCTGTGTGGCTGCAGGTGGGCTTTGTTCTTATCTACTTGTGGGCCTTTGCCATAATCCCATAATTGATCTTTGTAGTGGCCCTGATATTGGCCCTGTCATTTTAATTGGCAGTTAACTCTTGTAATTGGTCCTGACTGTATCCCTCTGGCAATTAGCTCTTGTCACTGTGGTTCAGTTCCAAGTCCTTGATACCTGGTGTTAAGAGGTCCTAACATTGGCCTGCTCAAACTGCCCTTTGCTGTTTGCAATTTGACCTGCTATAACTTTGGACACGAGCCACTCTGCTCCACCCTGATCTCAACATTAACACTCACTTGTTGTAATTCTCCCTTTTACTGACCTCTGCAATCAATCCCGGTAACAGAGAATCGTAACAGTAATTGAATGATACTCGGCAGGACACAGCGCTCTAGCAGGGAGATACGCTGGAGCATGGAACCCAGGAAGACTGGGTTATCTTTTTTTATTCATGAAGCATTCAGATTGACTTTTGTGAGTGCATGCAGGCAGGTGTAACGGCGCGGGTGCATCCCTGTCCGTTGGCGCTGAATCATTTCTGCCACCCGGAGAGAATACAGAGTATGGTGGGTTAAGAGATGGCAAAGGGGTTTCTGGGTGCTAAGTGTGGCAGGGTGAGAGCAAGTTCTTCTGTAAGTACCACGTTGTTTCAGAGATAAGCCTGCAAGGCAGCAAAACCTTTGCTGACGAATGATTTCTCAAACTGTTAACGGCCTGAACATAGCTGAACATCTGGGGAAGACACCGGAGCAGCTGTTGCTGCTCTTTAACTTTCCTTCTGCTTTTCCTTTAACCAGAAAAGTGCTGGCAGAAGGTAACAAATGGGAAAAGGGGTTGCTCTCAGGCAGGTGTGTCTCTGCCCTGGATGGAGGAGTTACACAGCCCCAGGAATGAAATCAGACTGTAGCACAGGGAGTGTGTGTTTGCACCCAGCAGTTTTAACGAGAAGGAGACCTATGGTCCTCTAAGAGTCCTGTAGGCACATGTGGCTCTTGGTCCATCTGAAAATTCCTGTTTTGTGGCTATTTGCTATTGCCATGGCTGCAGTAGTATGAGCAGATAACTTCAGTGACTTCAGATGTCCTGTACAGGAATGAAAGTTCTTCTGAAGGTGAATTACTGCAATAGAGACCTGAGCATGTTCTTTGGGGCAGGAATACTCAAACAAGGAACTGACTTGTAGAAAGCACTCCCTTTTCAGATCCATGAACAGGAAAAAGTAAAGGCTAAACTTGTAAAATCTTGTACTTAACTATGAAAAACGTCACCAGTGTTGGTGGCCAAGCGGAACACAGAAAGCTGCTTTGTTGTGGATGTTTTAGCATGCTTCTCCTGGTGTGGTGAAGTGAACATGGGATTTGGAGACTCTGCTTTTAGTCCTGCCTGTTGTGTGAACTAAACTGAACCATGCCACCTCTCTGCATCCCGTTACCTCGCTCTTTCTCTGCCTTGTCTGTTTGTGGTGTGACAGACGTAGCATATGGGACCCTGAGCTCCAGCTGGGCTCCAAATACTATTGCAGTAGGCTTGTTACGATACTCTAGTATCACACTGACTAGGGACACCGGAGTTATTCCATTTAATTTCTGACACATGGCTGACAAATCAGGTTAGGAGGTGGCTGACTATCTCCACATGTGAGCCATGTACCAATGATTTTGATAGGGTGGTCAAACACTGGAACAGGTTTCCCAGAGAGGTTATGGAGTCTCCATTCTTGGAGATATTCAGAACCTGTCTGGACACAGCCCTGAGCAACCTCCTCCTGTTGACTGTGGTTTGGACAGGACAGTTGGAGCAGATGCTCTCCAGAGGTCCCTTCTCACCTCATCCATTCTGTGAGTTCTGTGGGGTAGGAGATTCTGGATGTTCATTCTGGCACAAGCACTGTGGGGCATGGCCTCCTGGAAGTCTTTGATGTAAGGATCTTGGCAGTGCTGTGTTGCAGAGTTGTAGGTATCTCTAGATCCTGTAGCACCCTCCAGGAAGGATGCTATACTTCAGAGAGACCTTCAGGCTGGCTGCTAACAGCTGTGGCTCTCCTCCCACCTAGACTGCAGGTGCTGTGCTCTCTGGAGGGCCAGCACAGCCTCTTATCCTGTGTATTTTTTTTGGTTAGCACCTCTATGTATGGGTAATAGCAGAAGCTGCTCTTTGGGAGACTTGTGTTACTCCCCTTAACTAAAATAACATGGCTAAATAACAACTGAGAGCAGAGCAGGGAGGAACCACACTGTTTCTCATGAGGGTTTGGGCTGCAGCTCTGCATAGCTCCCACACCGCCGTCTCTCAGGAGTGGTGTGTTTATTTTCTTTCGTAGTGTGTGTTGGTATTTCACTTTTTTCCTGACAGAGATAAATGATTCCTTTAGATCTGAATAATAAGTAAGTAAAATAAATGTGCGTGTCGAGTTGGTAATTCTGACCAAGTTTAGGCACGTTGAAAACTCAGTCTGGGAAATTTGTGTCAATTTTGACTCACAAGCCTTGTAGTGGCATTTTGTTACCTAGTCTCTGCTTCCAAGCCGTTTTGTTCTCTGGGCTTCTAGTTCCTTCTAGACTGATTTAGCACAATAGGATTGAGAGCCAACCCAGCCAGTGGCTAACGCGCCGTGCACTGAAGATGCAGTTGGAAACCAGAAATGGGCAGAAAGGCCAGCCTGGAGGTCTGAGTTGTGAGGCTTCTTTAGGTAAAAGAGAATCCTTCCTCTTCAAGACCTCATCAACTTGCTAGACTGGGAGCTGAAGCTTGAAGAAAAATGGGAGCTTGTAGGGACTCGCTGTGTAATTATGAGACTTGGCAATATTTTCATCATCTGAAAGTGTATCCAGAATATACCTGGTTTCTGTCTCCTTTCATTGCAAATTTTTGAAGCAGGTGCTGTGTGTCATTACTGATCAGTGCAGAATGTAGTGGAGTGGGGACTGGCCTTCCTAGAAGCCCCTGGGCACTGAGATCATACTCTGTAATGAGTAACAGCATATGGACACGGAGTGATCTCGGACAGGGCCTGATTGCGCTCTCTTGCCTGTATCATGTCTGTGGGGTCTTTATACGAAGTCAGTGAGCTGCACTGATTTGTATTAGTGGAGGGTCTAGTGCATTGACTCCAGGAACACTGCTCCTGATTTACACCACTGCAACAGTGATCATAGACTAAGCAGGTGCAGAAGTGCGTACTTGATGTGGACCTCTGCTTTCCCTCAGAGTGCTTTTGAAGTAGCTTGCCAGTATATTTTTGCCTGTAACGTCTCTAATTCTTCTGTGAAGAGCAAAGCAAATGTTATTTCACAAGGGTAATACAATGTCTCTCTTGATAGAGGCAGCCTGTATAAATCTGTAGTAATAATACCAATAATAATTATTATTATTGGGTAATCTCCTGTTCAGGATTCTGGCTGCGCAGGCAGTTCCTCTGCATTTTGACAGCCTTGTGGCCAGTAAGAAAGCGTTAAAAATGATGCAAGCATTTAGCATTTGTGAACTTAACTCTATAAACTTGATGGAGTGAAGAGAATCTTTTTGTTCTGTGCTGAGCTGAGAAATATTCTGGCACTCTGGACACCTGCCATCTTCCCCCTCCTGCCTCTTTTATGTCCTGCTGTGAATCCGCAGTATCTTCTGCAGTGGCAGCAGCTGGCAGGACTCTGGTGCCTTTACCTCCCTGACAGCTTTCTGTGTTTGTACAGCACCCTGCACTACACGGCCCAAGTTCCTTTGCGGGGCTCCTTAGGGCTCCAGCAGTGAATGTGATAAATAATGACAATAAAATATGTCAACAATGAACAACATGACCCTGTAAATCATTGACAGCTAGAGCAAGTGTTTCCTCTTTGGAAAATAGTTGCTCTCATGTCTATATTATTCTTTCATCTCTTTATTGCCTTTCCTGTGCTAACATCGGACAGCAGACAAACAAATCCGTGGGGTATACAAACCAGAGCAGATCCACAATCTGAGTGGAGGTGCTGGGATGTCGGTAGAGACACGCTGATTTATACCATTGCAGTGCGGCCCCCTTGTCCCTAGGATACCCTCCTGTAATGCTAAACTGGGTGTATAGTTCCTGTAATCACTCAGTAGGCATATTTCTGAGAACGAGATCTGAGCCAAGAGCAGAAATCTAATTCAGGATCTCAGATGATCTTTCTTTCTTCTAACTGGTGGCCTTGGGCTCAGAGTGACTGACTCACACAAGGAAATGACTGTGACCTGTACGTTGTTACTGCTATGTGTGCACGTAAGGGCAATTGAGTTGGCTGATATCTGATGAAATCACTGATGACTTTTTGGTGACCTCTGATGGAAAGGTCACGTTTGAGACCAGGAGATTTTTTTTTTCTCTGCATAGTATTCTGTCATAAACAACAGCACCTCATTTCCACATACAAGCTCTGCAGGAGACAGCAGCAGCCTAGCATTTCCAAACTTGCCTGTATAAAAGTTGGGGTCTGAACCTCCAGCTAGCTTAAATCCATGTAGCTCCCTGAGAATCAAGGGAGCTTTACTTATCTACACCAGCTGGTTCTTAAATGCAAGGGTAGGCACTGAATACTGTGGGGTGTCCAGACTTCTGTCCCACCCCCCGAAAGGGTGTGCTGCTTGTATTAACTTTTGAGCAGCAGACCGTTCTTAGAAGTAGCAAAAGTGCATTTAGGAAGCAAACCTTTATTTTCAAGGCTTGAAAATGTTGCTCAGAGAGCAACATACGTGCGATCTCTTGTAGGTCAGTGCAGCTTACATGAATCTGATTTGTCTGCAATTTGGAGTAGTTAGTAGCAAGTGAAGGGAGAATTGGGTCACGTGCTATCTGGTTCAGCCCTAAGTACAACTGCTGGTGATTAGGAAAAATCAGAGAGTGGTAGGAGAGATGAAGTAGAGGAAGACTGAAACCTGTCCCTTCTGTCTGCCCAAAAGGGGAACTGTGTGCAAACCCGAAGGCTATGGATCGCATAATACAAAAAATAGGTGTGGGTTAGAATTGTCAACCTCCCAGACTGTGGGGAACCACACAGACCATAGCATACAACCTGCAGGCTGTGGCCCATAACAGTGTTATCTTTCTTCACCAGTGAGCACTCCTGTCCCCTGTCTTTGCTTGTCATATAGCTGACCTGTCTTTCACTTGGAAACTCTGTAGTGCTGACAGTGTGTGTGTATATATATATTATTTTTTGGAGCTGTTCTGCCAGTGTCATTTCCTGCTGATCTTGTTGGAGCCTAATCCCAGCTCTGCTGCTGCTCTGGACCCAGGTCTCCATACTGCTGTGTGTTGTATGTGATTGTTGAGTTGAGCTCTTTGGCATATCTCAGAATTAGGTGGCTCTCCAGTCCTTGCTGAGGCTTCTCTCTGTGTGCACTAGGATGAGGGAGGAGGTGAGGAAAGGTGCTGACATGCTGATGATGACTGAGGTCTTGGGCTGAGCCTATCTTTGAGGAAAAGGATTAGGCTGAATTGGTTTCACTGATGCTTTAGTTATTGGTGTCAACAGAGAGTTTGCCTAATTCCATTATGTGTTTTGGGCTGCATCATTATATGTTACAGGCCAATTGAAGTAGCATATGTGGCTTTCTGCCAGCCAAGAACTGGCCCTCACCTTGTGCTGCTGCTGCCATTATTTGTACTTCTGCTTGTCTGCACCTCCCGTCCTGCCTAGGACAGACTGGCAGGACTGGATGTGGCTCCCCTTTCTACCTGTACACTCTGTAGAAGGAGCAGTCACAAAGCTCCAGTGGTGAAATGTGTTCTGAAGAGTCAGTGAATGGCTCTGCAAGGCCCCTTTTACATCCTGCATTAACAAATGAAGCTCCTCGTGCCATCAAAGTAAGATTGATAACTCCTCTGACATTCCATATTCAATATTCTGAATATTGAGAGGTATGGGTTTCCCTTGAGACAACAACCTTTCTGCTTCTCTCCCCCTTCATCTCCAGAGAGCCTGCTGGAAGATGGCGGGGGGTGGGGAGGTGGGGGGTGTGTGTATGGAGAAAAAGAAAAGAAAGGCTTGGGGTGGGGAGAAGGAGAAAAATGACACAGAGGAGCTTTTCCCTTGTTTTGACTTCATCAGCAGCGAGTCTGTCATTTCAGAGCCAGGCAAATGGAATTGTGCTGCTCAGCCACGATGAATGATCTTGTTTCCTTACTCCCCACCCCAGCGGGGTCATTGAAACAGGCTTCACAATGAAAATAAAAATGTTCCTGGTTTTATGGACACTAGAACCTGTGATCTGTTTCAGTTGAGAACTTTTGGGAGGTCTGAGTTAAGGAGAGAGAAAAATAAAGGGAGCTCAAATCAACATGAAGCAGATCTTTTTTTTTAATTTGCCATCAGGAGGCAATCAGATATCTGTATATCCAGATGAGTAGGGATTGTGTAAAGAATGAGGACAGAAGTGGTTTCTGACCCCATTTCTCCCCTCCTACTCCTGACTACCTGGTACTGTGAAGGGAATAGGTAGTAGCACCTGGAGAAATGTGATGCTGGATACATCTTTGCCGAGTGGGAGTTGTCCCAGCTCAGTTTACTGTGAAGGGGCTAGCCCAGATCAGTCTTCTGCTCCAGCCTTTTAGATGCTGAAGGAAAGACCCTAGATTCGGTTTTGCAGTACTGTTTTCTGTCCTGTTATGCCTGGAAAGGAAACAGTCTGCATTTCCTACTGTAGCACGTTAATGTCTTGGCTGACGTCACCCTGTAAGACCTCTGTGTCATCAAATCCACCTCAGCCAGAACACGGATGAAAAAGCCTCATGTAGCACTGCTCTGTCGCATCCGGAACCTCAGCCAGTCAGTGAGGTGGCCTTAATTCCAGAGAGTCAGCCTGGAACAGGTGGACAGGTGTTCTTGAAAGCTTTAAATATCCAAAAGGAGGCATGCTGCGTAGCAATGAACCTTAGTCGGACTGCATCTGGCTGTGGTGCTTGTGCCGGTCCATGTTGTGCCCCTGGGTTCATACTGTGTCAGTAAAGGGACCCTGCAACACTGGCATCTCCTGTGGGCTCACCTCCCAGACGCTGCCTGTCTTCCACTGTCCCCCTGAAAGTCTCACAGAGGCATGTCCTGGCAGTCCAGAGGGCGAGGCTGTGAGCAGGGACACGGGCAGCCATGGCAGTGACATCTCGGCGCAAGAGGTGCTCTTCTGGCAGCTCAGCTTCCTCAGTGAAAGTTTCCAGTGCTACAACTCGAAAGCTGTACAGAGCAGAATGTCTTCCTTACTCCTGAGAGTGGTTTTGCAGACAGGGAACAACTGGCCTGGCAGTAGGTTGGGGTGGCCTATTCCCCTTAACGTGAAAGAAATACATTTTCCTGGGAAGGGGTTGGATTGCAGCCTCTTGTGCAAGGAAAAACCTCTCTCTGCAGGCTATGGCCAGGGGCAGACATTCTGTACTTGCTCACAGTAATTCACCATCTCTCAAGGGACCTATTGAGCTTATTTAACAAAGGTCAGCTAAATTTTCTAGTATCTTGCTGTGAAAGCAGGATTAGTAGAAATCTTATTTATCCTTGATGTCCAGCTACTTGACTGTTCACTTCCAACTGCCATGCTGGCCTAAGTCCAAAATTGGTGTGATTGTGGTGGACAGTCTTAAAGCACCCACTGCATGAACACTTGCAAGAGGGTGCACCTGTACAGAGGAGCTTGATTTGCTGCTTGACTTTCCATGGCTGAGACTCCTTAGGTTTTGAGTCACTTGTGATTTTCATCAGTCTGTATGATTATAGTAATTTGGGCCAATTCTGAGCTTAAAGAGGACTTGTTTTCAGAGGCACTAGAAACAATTGTCTCACTGTGTGTGGTTTCTGTGTGAGGGATGTTCCATGAATTGAGTTTGTCTGTTGTGAGTATTTTCACTGCTGCTCATGGCCTGGTGGCCCTGTCTCAGCTGGGGTCTGTGGTGCTAGGCGCTGAGCAAACCATGGTAGGAGGCAACAGCTCCTCTGTCGACTGTACAGTCTACATGGACGTGCCTGCCAGGTTTGCAAGGATGGTATTCTGTTTTCTTCAAGCAGGAGTCTGTTACAGCCTCTTCTTGCTCACTCTTATGAGATATCAAATTTACTTGTAACTTTCTCTAATTGTGCTGTTGAATCTGTGTATCCCACTTTTACTATCTCTCCAGTCCAACCAGTAAACAGCATGTGTTTCTCATTTGTGGGGTGCAAGATCCACCCCTCATCCCATCTGCCCCAGATTTTGCTGAATAAACAGCCTGTTAGCAGTTGCTGGAGCACTCAGCCGGTCTGCAGCCTTACTGGCAGCAGGAGCTTTTCCACACACCACCTGGCTCATCAGTGGGATTATGGTAGCTGCTCTATGGCTAGCTGGGGATAAGTAGCCACCAGAAGCCTGGGCAGCTTTTGCAGCTTCCCCGGGACACGGTCAGGAAGCTTGCAGCAGACCTGAACTCCTGATGATCTGAGAGCAGCAGCAGTGTCTCAAGAACAAGGTCACCCTTCCCTTCACAGCAATGGGTGCAACTGCCGACTACAGATGGCTAAACGATTTGTGGAGCAGACATGGAAGGCAGAAGGGGCTGAGTGGGTCAGGGCAAAGCAAAGGGTGGTGATGGTGAGGGCAGATGAAAGTATCCCAGCGCTTTGCAGTCGAGGCTGGAGCAGCTCCATTCTTCCCAGACTTCTACCTTCAGCCCCTGAGTGAGTGTAGCTGGAACTGTCAGTTCTGCTGATATGAATTAAAAGCAACATGGCAAATGGTGTTTTCTAGCTGCTGTAATTATCTCTTGAGAAGGAAACAAGCAGCTGCCTTTGGCACAGCCCTGATCAGCTGTCTTGGACAGGAAGGGCAATTGCAACGTCACCTGTTGAGTTTCCTTTTGTTGATGTGCCATGATACTCAAAGCCCATGAGACTGGACACCATGTAAACTTGATCCTGGCACAGCAGAGCTGGATGGGGAAGCAAGCTCCTGCCTTCAGGGAGAGTCCAAACACTGATCAATTTCAAGGTTAGATTTCAGCTTTCTCTTCAGTCCTGGGACCAATTCTGCTGTAAACAGGCACTGATGATGTTTCTACCATGGAGGAAAGACTAACGCAAAAGCTTTTGCATTTCCATCTGTGTCAAGTGTTAAAAAGAAATTAACCTGTGTGTCTGATGGTCCCTTGTCTCATCTAGGCTGTGAAATACCTTGTAGGCTCTGAGCCAGATGTGCTTTCCCTTTGGAAGCAAAAGGCTTCATGGTGGATCTCACCCTGGTGTCATGTCCTGCTGATATCTCACATATGTGGTGCCTGGGCTAAATGTAAAAACTGGACTTGCTGTGATTCAGTAGCCAAGTACATTCTGTGCATTTTTGCTGTTGTCAACCCTTTTATTTCTCCTCATGTGCTTTCCCATCCTCCCTCTGTACAGGTGTGTACAGGTAACTTGTGTTATGTAAGGTCTTATTTTCAAGCATGGATCCTTCCAAGGGTGTCTGTTATCTGAAGGTGCAGGTTGTATACCAATACGATAGTCTGGTTTTATCCTGATGAAAGTCAGGCCCTGTGCAATTGATATTGTTGTTTCTTGGCCATTGGTTCATCAGAGCCGTGGCTTCTCCTTCCTACTGTCTCACATACCTCCTTCTAAAGACCATATGTTCTGAAAAACATTTCCCTTGGTGTAAGAGGGAGATGAAGAAAATGCAGCTCTGAAGATGCAACACAGATTCTACTACCCATAGTTTTCCCTGATCTAATTTTTGGCTAAAATATTAGTCTGTTTCATGGCTCAAGTTGGGATGTCTTCTGCAGCCCATGGACTGTCTTCATCTGTCTGGCAGCAGACAAAGGAAAGGACATGCTTGCACAGCACCAGGAAAGAGGGGAAGCCGAAGGAAAAATGGAAGGGAGAATAGGAGGTAGGAGGAATTACTTTTTTTTTTCCCCTTCCCTCTTTTTTTATTCTTCCTGTGCTCTGCCTGTTCCTGTCAAAGCCGCTGGAAATTGTTACCGACAGATCGAGTGTCTTCCAGTTTCTGTGTCAGGGAGTTTTGCCGATTCTATGAACCATGCAAAAGAGGGGTCAGGCAAGAGAAGAAGAGAGCAAGAGAATGACCAATTCAGCAGAGCTCTGGCTTTATCACTGATCTGGTCAGGTTCACTGGGTTTTAACTCCATGAGCCAGTCAGGCTTAGAAATTCACACCTTTGTTATCACCTTTCAAGAGGAGGGAGTAGGGCAGTGTGAATTCTCTGAGGTCATCAAGAGAGGCAGGCCAGGGATCATCTCCCGTAGCAGAGACTGCCTTGCCCTCGCCCTCCACAGCGTGCCAGACACTTGGATGCTCTCTGTCAAGACTGATCACTATTTATTACTCCACAAATCAGAGTGGGGACAAAAGCATGTTGGAGGTGATTTTGGGTCCTGCTTGGCCTTATCATCATGGCTTAGGGCAGGGAGGACCACGAAGGGATCAGAAATTGCCAGCACCAAGTACCACTGCTGTTTAGGTGGAGGTCAGAGCAGAGGTCTGAGATTGTGGGACTACCTTGTGTTCTGCCCTGTGTTCCTCCAGTGTGACTAGAGGCTGTATCTTCAGAGGTCTAAAAGCACAGACCATCTCCTGACTGTCCCTGCAAATGCCTTGTGTGTGGCCTGTGTACAGCTTACCTGAGTCTGCTTGGCCATGAGCTCCTGTGCCTGGTGCTCCTGGGCACCCAAGGTCCCTGTGCTCAAAAGGAGCTGATGCAGGCTGTTCGCAGTCCAGGAGGGGCCTCGATGCCTTGACCTGACAGTATGACCATATCCAGGGAACTTGATGCTCACTGTTGCTCTACCTGCATGTGGAGGTTATACTGGACCTGACAGTTGTGCTAAAGATGGCAACTGAAAGGTGAACTACAGTCACTGGGAGGATCAGGCTAAACAGACATCCCAGGTTGGTGTAAGAGAATGGGAAAATATCTTTGGAGACTTCGCTGAATCCTTTTCTGTGATCAAAAATCAGGAACAGGAAGTCTTACAGCAGTGAGGTGATTGGGCAATTTCTTCTCCTTCTAGCAGCTGGAAACTGGTAGCTGCGAGTTCTCTTGTGGAGAACATGTTAATGCAACTGATAGTCACTTTACTGGAGGCTCAGGCCTGACAGCTGGAGTGGAGGCGTGGGCGTTCTTTGCTGGAATAAAGTCTCTGCAGGTCCAGATTAGTTCATTAAAGCTGGGTATCTTGCTTCTGCTCACCGCTAAAGCTTTGCTCTGACTTGTTACTGGTAACATCACTGCTGAATGTGCAGGCCCTGAAAAAAAGATCTTTCTGCCTTCAGCGGTAGGTTCCGGTATTATCACGGCTACATGCAGAGTGGAGGTATAGAAGCTGAAGCAGCATTGCTCAGTGGAAGAGAGGAGCTGTAAGCCACTGGGACTTTATGATCCTGTTTCTTTCTTGGTTGACAGGGACCACTAGGCTGTTTGAGTGCCTCTGTTTCCCTCTCCCGAAGGGGTCTGCTGTGACCCCTCTGCTCCAGAGAGGCCACAAGAGCTGTTCTTCAGCTGAAGGCAGTAGGGCTACCAGCTCAGGAAAGATGTCCACAGAGGGCCCACCAAAAGTGCACACCAAAGACCGACCACCTGAGATCTATCTCCCCAGCGCTGCAGTGCTCTGCAGAACGATTTAGCTTGCCAAGCAGGAAGGCAGAACAATCATCCAGCTCTGGGGACAGTGAGATCAGGGAATAACATGCACGTTTTGTTGGTGGCTTTGGCAAGGACAGTGCTGAATGTAGAGATTCCAGAGTGTGTACAAATAGCAGCGGGACTGGTGTTCCTATGCAGGCCGATGGGAACTGGCTTTCCTGCTGATTGCTGGCCTGTGCTGTTCCATCACCTTGCAGAGAGAGCAAGATGTTGGCTGGGCATAAGTCAGTAATAAAATTGTGTTGCTTCAGCAAAAGGTTTCTGGAATTTGGAAAGCTGTGGGAGATGAGGGGAATGTCAGTTGACCTTGCTTTCACCACCAGCAGAAGGCACGGAGGGATGTCAGGCAGCTTTCTGTGTGTGTGCTGGAGCTGTATGGGGGCTGCTGCTGCCTCCTGTGCGGGTCGAGAGGCCTGGGCACATGACAGGTCTTGTACAAACACAAGATGCAGCTTTCTGCTACCCAAGGAACTAACTGTGTAAGGTGAGACAGGGTTGCTGACACAGGTGTAATCGAGTGAGTAGGAGAAATGTGAGTTTGTGCCTCCTGGTCTCTAAGTAGTTAACTGCTAGAGCAGAACAACTAGAGATCACCTTCTGCAGAGAAGGACATCTCTAGGTCTCTCAGCTCCCTCCCTCCAGGAAGCTTATCTGTGAAGGGTATGGGAGTTAAGGGAATGGTGGTGGTGGAGCTCCGAAAAGGTTCAGATGGATCTGGTCTGCAGCACAGGGGGAAGGAGTGGTAATTTGATAGCTGGAGTTTCTGTTTTCCCTGAGTAACTTTGCTTCATGGCTTCTGACATGGTGACAACATGGCAGGGATAGGCTGGGCGCCGGTGGGTAGGGACTCTTAGAGTCCTAAAACAGGTTATAGCCCCAGATCAGGGTGGGGGTTTGTTGCTGTAGGGGCTGTGCAGCTGAACAGCAACCTGGGTCCTGCACTGTAGAGCTCTCAGGCAGAAATTGGAGGGGGAAAAAAAGAGATACAGCAGAGTGGGTGTGATTGGGCCCAGGTCAGCAGCAGTTTGGAAATGGTCTCCAACCTCCTGCCTCTGAAGCTTCTCATCTTTCTCCAGGCTCATCTCCCTTGGCGATTAGTCACTCAGCTGTGGCTGGGTGAGAGTATCCTGGACCGGGATGCCCACCGGAGAACTGTAGCTCTGTGCTCTTGGACTGTGTCATCTGAGCAGAAGTTAACTGCATTATGTGTGAGGGGAGTGGCTGAAATGTCAGCGGGAAGCAAAATAGTGATGGGCTGCTTGACAGGAAGAACCATTTTTCTCCAGTCCTGTTTCTTTTGCCTTCACATTCCTTAAAGCACCGCAGAAGGTGACAGATTCATGTTTCTCGCTAAAGGGAAGTTTATATAGGGTTTTTGGAAGAAGTCTTTGTCTCTGGCATTGCCTGGGCTGGCTACTGACAGCAGGAGAAAAGAAGTGGGCTCAGTACTTGGAGTGGAAAGAGCGAGTGCTTGAGGTGGGTTGTTAAATCCTCCGAGTCAGTTTGTTCCCCTTCCTGCACGGATGTCACCCTTGCTGTGGCTGTTTTCTGATGGCTTCTGCGGTGCACTGCTTATTCCCAACCGTGCTGCAGAGTTTCAGAGGTGCCTGATGTCCTGACTACTGGATATGTAGAAACTGAGTGGACTGCTCTTGAATTTGGCTAGTTGTGGGCAGCCCAAGGTTAATTCAGTGAGTAAAAGGTTCTTATTTTTGCTTCTTGTTTCAGAACAGCTTGGGTTGTATCTTCCAGCTTTTTCTTCACCATGAGAAAAGCACAAAGTGAAGGCTGAGATTATCATCTACTCACTTGTCTCCAATACTTTTCACGCTATTGTATGTGAGATCTGGTAACTCTGCAGGGAAAAAGAGACTGTGTCAGCAAACATCTCAAAACAGACAAGCCTTAAGACAACTGAGATTCTGTGCAAAGCACATAGATGCCGGTTGAATTCCATTGTGCTCAGCTTTGCATTTCATGTGCTTTCTTCTCCTGTGGTGATGCTCCAACTGTTTTCATGGGGCCACCCAAAAATTTTGATGGGACTTGACTTCAGAAATGTGGGCTTTGGGTTTCAGAAGGTATTGCTGAGCAGTGCAGGGAGGAAGGAGACAAGTAGCCTTTGGTGAGAGTCACCCAAGCATGGGTACTGAAGTTGGCTCTCAAGGGTGGTGTTCTTCTGACTGTGGGATCATGAGCAACAGCGACATTGTCCATGAACAAGGTGCATCTGGGTGGTGTGGAGCATCTACTGGCAGCACCAGCCTTTGTAGGTCTCGAAGGAGCGTGTATACAGCCGTTGGGAAGAGGAGAGGGAGAGACTGATGCTGTGGTACTTATAAGCTAGGGGAACTTCTATTATATGGGCATTACAGTTAGCGAAGGAGGTGTTTGTGCTAAAAGTGTGTGTGCAGGGAGAGGGGGAGTCAGGGAGGGGAAAGAGCTGGCGGTGATGGGGAGGAAGGGAGGGTGCCCTGACCTCTCCTCATAGCCCTGACTGTGTCCCCATCTGAAGGTCTGGCATATCCACTCTCACTACTTAATGATAGTGACATTACCCATCCGCCCAGCATCGCGGGGCTTTTGTCTTCATTCAGGCAGAAATGAAGTTCTCCTGGGCGCACTTATCAATCACTGCAAAGCTCCAGCTGTTCCGGAGCCTTTGGATCGACTTCAACAGCCGTGCTTACAAATTGTCTCTGAATAGCACCGAGCTGAGACCCCCTTTTTTGTCATTGTCTTCCGACAAATGTTTTTTTTCGGCAGCCTTTCGCAGACGTTGCCGGCTGCCTTCTGCCGCGGTGATTGAAAACAGGCCTGTTTTGCATTCTCCTGCCGGAGTCCTGGGTTCAGGGAGCTGTCCCTGAGTGCCACTCCAGCGAGTGCTGTGCCAAAGACAATTACATGCATAGTTTTGCTGATTGCATTAAAATCATTAGAATGAAAGATTCTGAAATCGTACATTAAGGGGGGAAATTAGAAAAAGCTTCAGAGACAGACAGCAGCGTCCCCAAAGTGAGGGCAATACAATTAGCTCAAATTGTGTTACATACACACAGACTAGGAGTAGCTCCTGTAACAAATGACCTTATTATTGCTGCTCCCTCTCTCCCTCCATTCCTTTTTCTCTCCTTTACTCCCTTCTCATTCCCTCTTTTTCTCTCCTCTGAAACTTCTTCTTCGGCCAGAACCACCATTCTCCTTGTTCTTCCCTTTCCTCTTCTTTTGTCTGGAGGAGTGCCTGGGAAAGGTGGGTCATGGGATCCCCGGAGTGTAGTGCTTTGCTTTCAGAGCTGCTTTGCAGGCCATTTAAGAGGAAGTGAGTATGTGCAACCCCAGAAGTTAATTTTCAGCTGAGCAGGAAACTTTTCTCTCCGGGGGAACAAGGAAGTACATAGCTCCAAAAGTTTTGTACATGTACCAGCCATCAGGAAGATCAAAGCATTCAGCTGTCTAGCTCTACTCCATATCCAGTGCCAGGAAAGAGACTAGTAACTATGCCTGAGGTGGGAAATGTTCCTGCATACCACAAGCACCAGCACAGAAGAAGGTGCAGAAAGGTTAATTCTTGAGGAAAGAATGAAGCTTTTCCACTGTGAATTCTGGGTTGTTGAAAAAAAAAAAAAATCACATTATGCCAGGGCTTATGGACCAGCCTCTTTGTCATCCTGTAACCAGGCTAACAGAGAGCAGCTGGCCACCTGTGAGTGCCTTCCAGTTCACCGCCATAGTGTTCAAAGACAGCTGAGGGCGAGAGGAGGATTGGACTTTCAGGGGTTTGGTTGAATGGTGATCAGCCTCTGAGGGAAATGGGGAGGAAAAAAATTACTGAAAATACTTCAAAAAGAGGGAACTGGGAGGAAGAGGACTTTCTGTGAAATAGCAAAACTCAGGTTGTAGCTGAGGGAAAACTCCAAGGTTTTGAGGTTGGGGAGACCCCTGATAAAAGCTCAAGGATCCAAAGAGACTGCTTTGTGGAACAAGGTGAACTTTATGTGGATGCTGGAGACTGGTCATGCCACAAAGGACACTTCTCAGCCTGTGTAGACAGTGCCAAGAAGCAGATGAAAGATTGTGGTCCTTCTTTGTGTGAAGATGGACTCCAAAGCATATCTTATGAATTGACCAAGGTCAAACAGAGAACCTGTGTCAGTCAGGGACTCAAATGCATCTTCTTCAGCTGGTAGTAAATATCGTAACTGGAAAATCAGTTACATATTGCTGCACAGCTTCTCTGCTGGCACTTGGAGTAGTTATGGTATGGGCTCGGGTAGCTTTTTTGTTTCCGATGTAACAGCTTGCAGCAACCTGTGTCAGCTACACCTGTGTATCAGCTTGCCCTGCTTTGTTCTCAGTGCTTCCAGTCACACACGATCTCTGTGTCCTGCTATAACATTTTTCACTGTAGACCTTGTGTTTGTGTCCACTTGCTGCTTCCCAAAATCCTGGACATACTATGCAGGCTCTGTTGAAATGCATGTCGAGGCACTGAGCACAGTGGCATACACGTAGCAGGGAAAGAATATTGCTGGCCTAGGCTCTGCCTTGGAAATTTTTCAGAGTTGCTTTTCTTTTCTCACTGCTCAGTAGCAGCCTGGGCTGTACAGAGCTGGCGTAAATTCTGCCCACGTTTCTGTGCCAGGCTCCTATCAACTGACTGGGTCTTCAGAGGAGCTGATGTCAGTAGGGATCTCTGTGCTAAGGGATCTGAAGACATTTGTGCAGTGTCCTGGCTATTTATTGTTAGTGGGGTGAATTTTCCTGCCCTCCCTGGGTATGCCTGACTTCATGCTCCAGTTCCTCTCTCTGAGATTTAGGATATTGTCTTTCCTATGTTTACACTCTAGCCCAGGGTCTTGTTCCTCACGGGAGCTGCTGGGGCAGACTTAGGAAAAAATGTAACAAAGGGGCAAGCAGCTCTAATATGTTCTTGAGGTACTTCGCTGCTTGCAGCAATCTGTGCCTTGGGGATACCTGAACCTGAGGTGGCATCTTTGTGTTTGAATGATTACTATTAACACAGTACTATGCACTGTACAGTAACACGGCACTGTGAAAACTTCACGTGAGAAGGTATGCTCACTGAGAGATTACGGTCTCAGATTAGACGCGGCAAAGAAGGAAATAGGATGTCTACTCATGTAAAGGGTTGTGGGGAGGAGGAAGCAGAGTATGTTGTTGAGGTAGTGGAGCAGGGACCACAGTAAGTATAAAAAACAATAAGAAAGGGAAAATGAAGGTGAGAGTGGGGAAAGAGGTAAGGGAGCAAAGGATGTATCACAAGAGTGAAGTTGGTGGAAGATTAGGTTGCCTGCCTAAAGTGAATCAAAGTGTCGGTGGACTGTGTGAGATGAGTAGAGAAGTCCAGGAGGTGAGAGGATGGAGGTGTGAAAAAGGGAATGGATTTGGTATGGTATGGCAGCACAGACTGGAGACAAACATGACAGAGGTGGAGAAACCAGGCAGGAAAGGAGATCAAGACTACGTGTTGCAGACATAGGAAGTGCTGTGTTTAGTAGCTTTAAGGAAGAGGGATATATATTTTGGATAAGAGGAATTGGGTTTTGTAAAGACAAGCAGAGATTCAGGCTTGTCTTTGGAAGGGAGACAAATGAGGGTGAGGAGGGGGAAAGAGTCTGGCTTGCTCAGAAGTCCAAAAGGGATCTGGAGATGCTAAGTAGAGGAACAGACTGAGCTGTGGAGCCCAAAGATGATCTTAAAAACATCTGCAGATAAGTGCGATGCTAGGAAAGTGCAAATCTTTAAGGATGTATCAGCAGCCAAGACTCTGCCCAGTAGGAGAAGACCTGACTGGAGGCAGCTGTCTCTTACAGGGATTTCTGCTGCTTTTCTTAAAACTTACCTGACTCCTGGTTTTTCCTCCTGTGAGTTGTCTCTATTACCACTACTCCCTTTGAAGCACCTTCTTTCTTACGTTCTTTTGGGCCAGTTCCTTGCTTTCTTCCTGGCACCTGTTAGGCTGCAAGGGGTGATGTTACATTTTTACGTTGGAAATGCCGGCAGACCCCTTTGCCCTGTTGGGGATAAGGACTGACCTTAGCTCTTTCAGAGAACGATGGGAGACATCCATTCACCCCAGCCTCTCCCTGCTGGTTGGAGGGTCATGTGCAAGCAGTGTATCTGTAGATGCCACACCTAAGAATGGGGTAGGCTGTGGGATTCAACCTCTGAGGTGAAGCAACAGAAGGACCAGATTGTGTGGATGTATGGCTCAGATATTAACTTCCAGGCCACATTAATATTCAGCAAATGATACATAGCAGAACTTAGAGCAGTGTTGTCAGAAGGTGCTGTTTGAATCCTACCTGCTGTCTGGCCTTCTTGCCATCAACACGAAAGAAGATCTGAAAGGATCAGTCTCCCAGGGCAAAGTTAGCTGGCCTGAACACCTGCCGACCCTGCCAGAGATCCCGCTGCTGCTTTTGATACGGTTTGTGAAGGTGGCCCATCTCCTGTTTGCTTTGAAGTGAGGGGAAGGTATGGAAGGGCACAGGCTAGAGTGTGTTGGGGCCAACAAGGGCCTGACTTAAACTTCAACAGGCTTTACATCGGGCCTTTAATGACTGTTTGCAGGTGGGCTGGTGTGAGTAGGCTGAGAAGGGACGTGGTCTATGGCAGGATCACTGCAGAGAAAGGATGGTGCTTTGCTGGGGGTGGAAAATGGAATTGTCACCGTGGAATGAATGAATTGTACAGTTTCTCTTTTGTAACCCAGGGAATAATTAAGATAGATGGGTAGATGAATTAGCTGTCCTGCAAGGTCAAAAGTGGATTGCCTTATTACTCTATTATTTCACTGTTGTGGAACTATCACCACTAACGCCTTTTTCATGATATTTTGTACATCACACCAAAAAAAAAAAAAAAAAAAGGAAAAAAGAAAAAAGGGGGGGAGATACAAATTGATCGTTTGCTGGTGAAATCAGTCTTCGTCATCGCCAGCAGTACTTGGATTAATGGGATTGAAGGCTGCTGGAGGTTCAGCCAGAGAGACGGGCGGAAAAACAAGAGAAATTGGTTTGCACCCCTGGGAATGGAATTGATGTGACTTGCACGGAGCTGCTGCAGCAGTGGTGGCTGCTATGCTGTGATGCTGTGGTTTTGTTTTGTTTTTTTTTTTTTTTAAAAAAAAAAAGGGAGATGGGAGAACAAAATAAATCCCTAGCTGGAATACTGGGCCATTACAAACATGGATGGTAATCTTCTAGGGTGTTTGGGAGGTCCAGATGAGTACATTTGCTATAAACCTTTAGGGAGCAATAGAGCACAATCCTCGTGAAACACAGCTGTTTCTGGTGATCTTCTGCTATTGCTATGGGGCTTTAAAGATGAGGTTTGGGACAAGCACTGGGAGCTGGGCATTACTCCCATTACTGGCAAATACTCTCCAGTCTACATAGCTGGCTGTGGAGATCTTCCAAATGGGTAAAGACCATCATGTGGACCTAACGAAAGTAGAGGAGACCGATCACAGTCATGGGAAGGAATATGGGGGAGAGGAAAACAGATAGTTAGCCTTCCCATCTGCAGTGCCAAGAGGTGGCTCAGAACTGCCTTTTTTTGCTTTGGAGTTTCTTGCTTGGATTCCAGTGAAGAAGGTTTTGGGAGGTCTGAACTTCTGAAGGGAAGACAGCTCATTTTGCTCAAGTGAAGTCCCACTTATGCTTGACACTGTGGTTATAGCTGACCATATCTTCCCCAAGCACCATGAGCGGCAGCAGAGGGAATCCATGTCTGCATACACTCAGTGTCAAGGGTCTTTCCTACCAACATGCATTCTCTTCTGTGTTCACCCAGTGTTAGCAGGTGTTGGTGCTGGAGAGATGCAGCACAAAACTCTGAAGTGCTGAAGTTAGTGCTATGCTTGACTGCTCTTAGGCACCAGGATGCTCAGTGTTTATCTGAACATCTTAAAAGCAGAGTTATTAATGGCTTTCCAATTGTGGGGCTGGATCTGAGGAAGGTGAAGTCAACAGAAGAGTTCTCATGAACTGGAGATCTGGTGGATTGTTTCCTCAGTTGGAAATATTTGCCTTCTATCCTGCTTGCCTTTGGTCAACACTGATGCCAACTATGAGGAGTATCAGTTGTGAGATTGAACGAGTGAAACCCAGATTGTTTCTGAAACCTTTTGTGTGTGGTTGAAGACTCAAGACGCCAGCTGCAGAGCTGTGTCCTGTCCATGGGGAGTCAAACTGAGACTGGAGGTGGCTTGTCAACTCGTGACTGGCTTTGGGAGCATTTCCTGTAAATGAGACTATCCACGGTGCAGTAGCATGCAGGGCAAATGTCCTGTTTGCTTTACCTCCTATCCTTTCCCAGGCTACACTCATAATTAAGGAAGATGATGGTGTAAAGTTGAGTATGAACTCTAGGCCATTTATATAAGTTTTCTACACTTGGACAGCCCTCTGCTACTGATGGTTAAATCAATGTTTTCCAGTCTTATGAATCCAGAATAGCATAAAAATAGAATGAAGACTACTAAGGTATAATATAGCTGTGAGCTGTCCATGTCATCTCAAACCCGTTAACTCTGAAGTCTAAAGAAAGCAATTTTTATCTCAGACAACTACTGGGTGATGTTTGGGCAGGGCTCTGGGGAAAGGTCTCACCTCCCCACCAAAGATGCCTGTGAGACAGCAGGAGCTCCCTCATTTCTCTATGCAACACCGTTAGCCATCAGTGAGACGGGGGCAAAAACTTGACACAGGAAGCATTTAAAAGAAAATTCAGAAAGTGGGTGGGGTGTGCCTCCCAAAAATTCTCTCAGCATCTTCTACTCTGCTTTCTTCTGTGCTCAATGCGCAGATAGAAAAGACTGTGGGGGGAACTGGGAAACTCCTTTTCCAGCACTGTGAACAGTACAGAAGCAAGACCTTGATGCAAAGCATTACGGTGTTTGCATCAGGCAACTGGCTCTGAAGATAGTCAGGGTGAGCTGAGCCTATTTACTAGCAGGAAGAACAGCTGCCACGCAGGGCCACTGACGTTTTCTGCTCTCAGATCTGCTCTGTGGATCTTGCCTTCTGCTTTCCTGATGAGAGGTCCTTGCATGTCGGAGGGGGCAGGTCCGTCTCTCAGAGCCATGCTCCATGCAGGCCTGAGGGAAGCATGCTTTCTGAACTGTGAGCTGCCACGCCGGGTAAGGGAATACTTTAACCCTTGTGTGCTTTAGACAAACCTCCTATTGTTGCCAATCTGATTTGCGTCTTGCATTTTCCAGAGCATCTATTACTCTTGGTTTTGACCCAAACTACCTTTTCTTGCCCTGCAGTGTATGAAGTCAAGGCAAAGTGCTAAAGGACTTCTGAGCCCCAGCTGTAGCTGGTAGTTGTAACTGTAGCTTATCACTGAGAAGTGAAACCAGTGAGGAGGGTCTGTGGCATAAGGTGAGGCTGGACTCTGCCTCGAGGAGCTCGGTCCTGGTGATCAGAAATAAGGAGGCATGTAAATGTGATGGGCAGTTACCTGACCATAGGCTGTGTTATGTGCTATGGTCCTTGGTGTTATGGACTGACATCTGCCAGGAATGACCAACCAGCAGGAAAGCTTCTGCCCTGGCTCCGTGGGACTGTGACGTGACCAGGGAAACCTACTACCGTGAGCTTCTACTTACTGGCAAAGTGATAGGGTGTCTTGTGGAGGAGCAGTCTTTACTGCAGCTATTTGCAGGGTGAGTTGGCCATTTCTGGAGAACTCCCCACTATCGATGCCCCTCTCTCTGCTTTGTATTGGCTGATGAAAGAAGACAGCTGGTTTGTCTCCCAGATGACGATATGACATGCGTTGGCATCACATGGGTCTCTGTGAACCTTTCAGTTGCAATTATGAACAGCAGAGGAAGGGTTTTGAGACAGCTATGTGAGTGCTTCACACACAGTTTCACGTGTGTAGCAAAATAAAGGAGTAATTCCCACTGCTGGTTTTGTAGCTCTAATGTAGCTCTTTTACCTCTCACCACTGGCCCTGTGACTGTCATCATCCCAGGTGAATTGTGTTTGGGCTGAAAACTAAGTTTTTGACTAAAACCAGCAATGCAGGAAAACTTTAAATGTTTTCTTCTAACATTTTGAAGCAAAATAATCTTTCATTTTTCCTGTTACTTTGGTTATTTTGGACTTGACTTTAAGTGCAACTTTATGGAATTATAGAAAGAAAATCTAATACCAGATTACAAGGACTAGCTTGGACTAAAACCGTACATTTTAGTTGCTCTGACACAATTTATTTTTTCATTTTGCCAAGACAAAACTTAGACTGATCCTTCTTCCCTTCTTTTCCCCCTTTTCCAGCATACTAGTTTTTTGGTAAGTGTGTGGTTTTACAGCTGAAACGTGTCAGGGGGAGACAGCAGGTAGCATCAAGGGGTAGACCTGAGGGAATCTAATGAGGTGTTTCTTTATCTTCCTGTCCTCATAGCTGATAGAAGCTCAACGTTGGGAATCCGTAGCTTTTAAAACTGTACCTGGGAGGAATGAAGTTTTTCTCTGAAGCTGAGGCTTGCATTGTTTCAACTGAATGTAATCAGGTATGCTTTACCTGTGGTGAAAATCAGTGCATTTACACCATGGCTCATTTTAATTCATTAAAACCAGCCCTAAGTTTTCATCCTTTCACGTGCCCTTCTTCCCACAGCGTTCACACACCTTACTGCATGTTTGAATTTGACCCATCGGTGATGGTAGCTGCTGCTGCTGTTGTTATGATTATTATGGTCCTGCTAAATCAGTGGGTATTAATTAAGTTAAAGCAGCAGGAGTGGAATAAAGTGAACAGAAAATGTACTGAAAATACAGTTCTGAACTCAGCGCTGCACCTTTGAAAGCTGAAGTAGGCACTTTATCTGCCGGGTTACAGTCTCTGGTTATCGTCTATGGGAAATTAAAGGTATTATTTTTACCACCGGAGGGCTCCCATATTTTTCCATTAATGCAACAGGAACATATTGAAAATGACTAATACTCAGGTGATAAAACCCATGAAGTTCAGACAAAGTATGTTCCCTACTCCGCAGCAAGATCTGTGTGCACGGGACCTTTGAGAGAAACGAGAAACTGCTGTATTGCTGGTTTGACAAAAGGGCAGGGTAGACCACGTGGTGATCCGACTCTTACTTGGTGGTGACAGTAACCAAGCAGTATTAAAAAAGTGGGGTTTTGTCACTGGATGGGAAGCTCCAGATCCTTAGCTGTGGATGTGGGGGTGTTAGCTCAAGAGGGCTTTGTGAGATACCACCTTGCGTGAGGTGCGCACGGGGCCCGGAGGGGACAGTTGGTCCTGCACAGAAGCAGTTTAACCTGCGTAAGTCCCATTTGTAGTGAAGCGTACAGGTTGCGTTTGGACGAACGCATGTGCATTTCACCCTTCAAAGGGGCAGTGGGTTTAATGACTCTTGGTTTACATCATTCCTTTTTCTCCCACTGGCAGCTCACTATAGACATTGCTTATGCTCCAGTGGAAGAACCCGTGTGGACCCCTTGCATGTTCTGAAACAAGCATTTTGCTGACTTGATTACAAACTCCTGGGAAATAGCCAGGTAGATTTGTGTATATTGCACCACCTATATACAATAAATAAAACAAGTCAATGTAACAGGACCATGCAGGGCTGGGGCAGCATCAGCGGATACCAGCAGGTATCTCATTAAATTCTACCAGCAAAGATTTTGGCCCTGTGAGAGCAGATTTTGCAAATTCAGCTGGAAGACGGAACTAATTACTTAACATATTGGGAAGGTATGAGAGAGTTCATCTGTGATGGACCACGTATGTGTTACTCTGGAAGTGGAATGTCACAGAGCGAGTGCAGCGTTCAGGTTGGGATCTGCTGAGCAGTATACAAAGTGCATTATGCTATAGAAAGGTACTATTGTTGTATAATACTCCTTGACCACCAAGTCCCCAAGACCATTAACCCTGTGCTTCTCCATGTATCTGAGGATCCCAAAATTCTTGCTGTTGCCTTCCAGAAGACAGCGACACAGATGTGCTTAGATTGAATCGGAAATTTGGACTCAGAAATGTCAAAGCAGGGAAGTAATTTGCTTACAACATTTTTTTTTTTTCTTTCTGAGGAAAAGGTAGATATGGAATGACCTGAAAATACAAAAAGTATTTGGTTGCTTCTTCTCAGGAAAAATGTTCTGAACAAATCTAAATATTGTACTTTCTCTTTTTTTTTTTTTTTTTTTTTTTAACAAAATGCCAGTATTCCTTAATGGAAAGTACTGCTGCCTAGAGAATGATGATTTTAATGCTTATCATAAAAAGCACGCAAACCACAAAACCTCAAGAAGAAAAAATATTTAATTTATAATAAAGAGAAATGTTTCTACTTATGCAAATACAGACATACACATTACAGCTTTTGGTTACACCTTTTTGGAAATATTTTAGGACACTAAGGAAAGGAAATCACAGTAAATAACTGTGCTTCCTCTTGGCTTCTCAAATGGTTTTTTTTGCAGCTAGGATTGAAGCAAGTATCACTGATGTGAACGGATCAGTTCCTGGTGGTCTTAGTGCTGTCTTGCTACTGGTCTAATATATGGCCTTGAACATATCAATCAGCTTCACTGTGATTTAATTTCTTTAATTTGAATATGATTATCAGAAAAATTAAGCCTGGAATTAGCACCATGAGATTATCTGATCCATTCTCGCTACCCTAGGGTAAGACCCATTCTACCTTGGATAGCTGTTTTATAACTTTCTAATTTTCTGTTCTTAAAAGCTTTTGGTGATGGAGACATCACAGCTGCCCTACAGTGATCTGCTCCAGTGTTTCACTAGCCTCTAGCACTAGTTCACGGCACTAGAAACTTTGTCCTCGTGCCTGATCTGAATCTTGCTGCCGTTTAAGCCTTCTTCTCTTCTCCAGGTTGACATGGAGAAGGGCTTATCATCTCCTTTTTTTGTCCATATTTTTATCTACTAGGAAGATGTTTTTCCTAAGCCTTCTCATCTCTAGACTGAACACCTCCAGTTCTTTCCAGCTTTTCAGGTCATGCTTTCCAGATCTTGAAACACTCTTACTTCTCTTCACAAATAGCTCTTGTTTGCCAATCTCTCTCTTGAATCCGGGGTCCAGACTTAGTTTTAGTATTCCAGCTGAAACCTCACCAATGCAGAGAGGTCTGGCATGCCTGATCATCTGTGCTTCTTTTCAAACTGTCCATGAGTGGTGGTTTTGGCTGGTTTGTTTGTTTTTCCCCAAACCAACCTTGCACTGATAACTCGTGTTCAGCTTGATCTTTTTCTGCGGAATTTCTGCCTCACTTACTGTTCCTGTTCCCATATTTGTGCCATCAATTATTCTGCCAGAGTGAGGCAACTTGTTTGTGTCTGCATTCATTTACACCCAAGGAAATGTTAAATAACTCCTTTGCACAGGAACTGAAGAAGACACCTCTCCTGTCCCGTTGGAATTTAAATAGGGAGGTACAGTCTCTGCAGGAACTTGGTAATGCCATACTGGTAAATGTGGCTGGTCTTTCCAACATGTGGCGAGCGTTATGACTGCAAAAATCAAAGGTTTGAGCTTGGGGCTTGCCTAAGCAGCACTTGTTTGAACTGCCCAGCTTCAGTCTGTGGTGAATGGAGTCAGCGCTTGCACAGAGTCATGCCATTTCTGTCAACACTGGATGGTCTTTGCAGGTCTCCCTTCCACAAAACAACCTAATATGAGCCTCTTCGGCTAATAAAACCATGGAAGGTTACAGAACAAGGTGGTTTGTCTGTAGGCCAGGTAACATGATTAACAGCGGGCATTTAATTGATTCTGATGTCTTCAATGATCAGCATCAGAATGGATTATTGCCTCCCAGCCCAGATTTACTGTTGACAACATACCATGTCATACCACTAAACTGTCTTGAAGGTGATTTCTGGCGAGCACAATATCATGCAACCGCATTGCTATGACATTTTGTAACTAAAAAACCCCCAAATCAATGGCATGCCTTAGCTCACCAGCCATATAGCTGCAATGTGTGTGTCCCGAAGGGGGGGGCCTCTTGCAAGGGGGCAGCCCTGAAGCTGCTGCAGCTCATTGTACCTATGCCCCAGCTGTGGGGAAATGAATCAGGTAGCTTTAATTCATTTTTCATCTTAGTGAAAAAGGGCAATGCTGCAAAACAGCCACAACCTTTCATGTAAAAGAATCTCTTACGCTTTGCTTTGCTTTTCCCTGTGTTTTGATGTTTTTCATTAAAAAAACCCAAACACAACCAAAACAACATTTCTTCTTGTCTTTCTCATTCCTTTCCTTTCTCACGAAAATGTAATTTTGGGGCAATCCAACCCTTTAGAGTTAACTTAAAGAGGACACCTTTTGTTATAGCCATGTTCAGCCCTTTTTCTAACGTTGGTCCCTTTTTAACACAAAGGATATCCTCTGACTCCTAGCCAGGAAGTGCTGTTTGGAGAACATTGAACTCGGGTCTTTCAGCATTTTCAGAGCCATTTCAGAGCTACCTGTATTTCCCAGCTGAAAAGGTCTGTCAAATTGAATGGGGGGTTTCTGGAATTTTCTCCTTATTCTTAAATATCACCTAGCAGGCGTGTGGGAGGAAATACCTCCCTTGAATCTAGCAAGAGAAAACCCATGTGCTTTACAGCCCATTGGCTCTCTAGTTCACTCTTCAGAGTACGATTGTTGTGGTTCCCTGTCTGTCAGCTTTTGTTGCACAGGACTTGGTCTTGTTGGCTCTTGTGGTGTATTTGGGGTGGGGGGAAATACAAAGGTCCTGTGCTGAGTATATTCACGTCTCCCTGGCATCCCAAGTTCCCATGGCCAGTTTGCTACAGGGGAAGTCTGTTTGGATGGCGCTTACAGACGTTGATTGGCAGTGACTGACAGCTGAAGTGGCAGGTTGACTTCAATGCAAATCCAATTTCTCCCACTTTATTAGTGCTTCTTGAGTATGACTTTGCAACAGTGAAGCCAGTGTGATTTACTGAGTGAATTTACACTTCAGTGATGTGGCAAGAGCTAAGGTAATGAGTGAAAACCAGCTTAAATGAACACCGGTGCCGCTCCCGCTTACCATGGTGACACCCTCCCACCTGGCTGCAATTGCCATGGGGGCCACGCGCTGTTTACGTGGTACGTGTGAAAGGCTCTGAGCTCTTCTCTTGGGGATTGTCACCTCTCAGTGGACATCTGCCATGGGGACATACCACTGGTAGTTTTGTGTGCCCTGTTTGATCACCTTGGGTGGAGACTTGTGACTCCTATCTTGCCTCTGTGCCTCGTTGCTGAGCTGGGATCATCCCATACTACTGGAAGAAAACAAGTAACAGTGACCTTTTCCTTCCTGCTTTCCCTTTTTCCGACTACTATAGTCTGACAGATAAGCTGACCTGCTTCGGTCTTTGACCACATTTTCCAGTGTTTATAAAAAATCAAAATATATTTTGAGTAAGATTTCTGGTTTCTGAAGACTTTTCTTTAAATATGTTACTTTTTTATCTTAAGGGACTTACTAAAACTCAGTTTGTTTTAACCGACGCATTTTGAAAACATGGATCTCCTTGTTCCTGTGGTTGTTGGTCAAAAATGTCCTTTACAGTCTGAAACTGATCTCTGTTTTTACAAAATATGCTTTTAAATCAGTTGTCTTTCTGTTGAGGAAAAAAATCCTTCGCTTACTGCACGTTTTACTTTTGAGTGGTATTCTGTTTTTTGGAATGTCTAATGCTGAAATGCCAACCCCTGCCTTATAATACAGCTGCTCCATGTGGGATAAGTAAAGGCAGCAAGAGACCCCAGCTGTAGGTCTCAGCGCCATAGATTGTCTGTGGCGTCTGCCGAACCTCTGAGCTCAGTGTTGTGCACAACTGCAGTTCATAACAAAAATGGGGTGTGTGATGGGTGTTTTCCTTTAGCCCTTCAGGAACAGTGTGAAGCAGGTGATGGGTGACTGGACTGATGGGAATACTTTTTGTGATGCTTTTTCCTTAAAACACAGTGTTGTTTCATTGAAATCAAAAATGTCTGGTGGGAGCATAGCGAAGTCTCCAGTGACATTACGAACATTTCCTGAGTGGAAGTTAAGCTGCCTGATCTAAACTAGCACGAGAGAAAGTGACCTAGTATGGTTAATAAATATGTGCTCCGGGCACTCAGGGGGCAAAGGGCAGAGTCAGACTCAATTCCTAGCACAAAATGATTCAGAAGATGAACGAGGCCATACACCTCCTCCATCCCAAGAGGATGCTTTGGCCGGTGTGGAGGTACAGATCACTTCTGTTAGACCCGTTCCAGTCTGTGTCAGTGACTCGGGGTGGGTCCAAGCTGAGGCTGGACTATCTGCCTTGTGCAGGACCCTTGTCCACAAGCCAGGCTGGTGGCATCCTTTGGAGTGAGGTGAGAGCTGGGCCTTCCACCTGTACTCACTACCTGTGCTGCTCTGCACTGCAATGGCTATGAAATGTTTTGCGTTTATCCAAACCTTGCAACATTTTGTAAATACAGTATTTTGATTTCCTTGGAAGAAGGTTCCTGCTGGGACCTGATGTTTTGTCCATTCCTGTCTTCTGTTTTCTTCTTGGAGATGTGTGGGCATGACTTTCCAAGCAGTGCTGGGACCCATTCTTTGTCCCTTGACTGAATGAATCTCAAGTAGCTCTGAGAGGCTCAGCCCTTCTGTCTGACTGAGTCTCATTTCCCTGTTTTACTGCAGTCTTGCCTTTCTCCTTGTTTTGCGTTTTCCCTTAATCCATCCTTTAATGTAATGTCAAATACCTCCTTAATAATCCAGGCATGCAACTTCAGCCTACCTCCCAATCTGGTCCTGTAAAAGTCATGTGTTTGCTGTGTCTTCTGCACACACTTGCATGATGCTGCAAAACTTCCTTTGTTTAAGAAACAGGGTTTCCTTGGGGCATTTGTGCGTAGTAGGTGAGTTGTCAGCAGCCACCACACACATGTAAAGAGAACTTGTGTATGAATGTAGCTCTCTGCCTCAGATGCAGGCTTCTCGAAAGGCTTAGACTTCCATTTGAGGAATTATTATATGCCTTGTTTGGTTTGAACACTCTCAATCCGCTCGCACAGGCAGATGGCTGATCTGTGAGCTGACAACTTTGTTACCCCTGTATTTAGGTAGCACAACGCAGAGGTTAATATTTTCAGGGAAGTCCAGAGTTGTGACTTGGGCCTTGACTAAATAAGCACCGTGGTGCTAACCCTAGGGGTACCAGCAAACACAAACCTCTATGAATCTGCAGGTCTCCATCCCTGGTCTCTTTCTGAGATTTGAATTTTGTCCTTCTGGCCGTTCACTTCCTCCTCAGTTTTCACAATGTCCTGTTTCTCTCCAAATTTACCCTCGCCTTTTTTGTGCTGTGTTAGCCTTGGCTTATGTTTAGAGAATACCCTTTGAGATTGGCGCATTCTGTGTTTTCTTCAATATAGGTTCTTGTTTTCGTGTCCAGTTGCATCCACACCAGAGTGTCCCCATATATTTTTCTCACAGACACCGGACATACTCTTATGGGGTATAGTCAAGCAAGGCAGGACCTCCCCTGAGAGCTCATCATCCAAGAGTGCTCTATGCCTGCAGTGGCAAGGAATACAGCCCAGCTCCCCTGTCATCTGGACCAGTGCCTTGATTTTTGTGTGCTGCTCAGTACCTCCACTTTTGGGAAGCTCTTTTTGCTCCCCAGTCTTCCTTAAGATATGATCAACCTGTCCCCAGCTCCCCAAGGCCTCCTCAAACCCCTTCTTTTTTATTCCAGGACACTTGTACTGCATTTTCCTGTTCTCTATTCCTTTATTACTTCTTGCTGCAGAGTCCTTGCCTCACCTAATTGTGTTATGGCTTGGATCCATCTGTATTCTTTCTCTGGGAACATTCCAGCATGCTGCTCTCCTCCCTTTCTTGGTCTGAGGCTTCATCCCTTTTGTAACTTTTCATAAGCTTTGTGCAGCAGATGTGAGTTGGGGTCTCAGCCTTCCCCCATCCCCAGCTTTCCTAAGGTTGCATTTTGGGCTGCCCACCAGGCTGGTATAGCTACTGCACGTGGTTGTTACATTCTTTTGACTGTAGTGTCTTAGGCAAAGTTATTTGGGCCGTTAATGTGGTGGCTTAGCCTAGTGTTTTTGTCTAGTTGGCTTCTTTCCTGTTGCTGTTTAATTTTTACCCCACAGGTCTGCATGGAATGGGGGCAGGACGTTGTCCAGGGCGCAGGACATTGTCCAGGGGGCTGACTGAGAAGTACTGAAGTTTGGCCTCTGGGGTTGTGCTGATGAAGGCCACTTGACCACCCCTCTCCACAAACACGTGCCAGGCAGTGTTGGCAAGTTTGGTTTCATTTGTTTGCCTTTTGTGTTTTTCTGTAAAAAGCCAGCAGTAGCAGCAGCAGCAGCTGTACGGCAATGGCACAGCCGCTCTATTCCTGGCCAAGAACCCTGTGAAATTAATCCACATCTCGCTGAAATCCTACCCCGCTTTCGGGTCACTGCCTCGTTCCGGCACTGCGGAAGGCAGGGATCCCGCGATGATTTATTACCAGCCCCAACGCACATATTATTATGAAATGAGTTTATTACACTCTAAATCTCCTGTTAATGTGCTACTGTTTTAATCCCTTTATCCAATTTTCAGTCTCTCAGGCTTGGCTGCTGTTCACTTGCACAAAACTCTCCATTCTGAAGGTTTTATTGTACGATATCCATATCCATTTATCCTGCTTTAAGGCTGCAGCGCTGAGGCTCTGTTGAGGAGGGGGAGCATGAGAAAGGGATGGGAGAGGCAGGAGGGGATGGGCCAGGGGCTGTGTGGAGGGGAGAGGAAGCGAACAGTCTGAGCTAACCTGTAAGGGTATAAAAATGAGTTGAAGTGGGTAGAGGAAGACAGTGGGGGTAAAAGAGGAGCAGAACTGATTTTAAGAGGAGCAGCAAGAATAGCTACTGGGTCAAGGAATGAGGGAACAAAGTGCAGGCACTTTGGTAAATCATATAAGAGGTGTGTAAGAGAGAAAGGGGCCTCAGGCTCTGCTTTGAGACCACCATGAATCAAACAGCTCTAGAAGTGGAGAGAAGAGGGGGCAGAAACAGAGTAAAGACAGAAGATGAAAGAGCAAAAGGAAGAGTGTTTGGAGGGATGGGAGAGGAGGAGCATAACGTTAAGTGGGAGGGTGTGAGGGAGGAGACCTGGGGGGCAAAGGGCTGTTTGAGAGTCAGGGTGGAAAGAGAATGCTCTGGGATGCACAACAAAAAGACATGGGCAACAGGGCAGTGATAGGAAATCACATTCCTGATTTCCCCCATCAATGATCAGGGACCAGCCCCAGCAGACAGAGGGAAATGCCTCATGGTAGTTTCTGTGGGTAGATCAGTGTTGCCATGGGGAGGTGCCCCACAGGAATCAACATTTTCCCCTATGCCTACATACTCAGCCTTCCTCCTCTCTGGTCTGAGCCCTCCTGGCTGGTGACTGTCCCAGCCAGCCTTTTGGTCTGCTGAAGGGTCAAGGTGATTCTTGGCATTTCAGATCATTGGCTGGAGGGAGTTTCGTCTGCACTGTTGTGCAGGTGATGAGTGTTGGCTACTTACACTCAGCCCTCAGACCGGAGAGGGACATGGCTGCAGACCACCCTCTCCAGTCTGAGGGCTGAGTTGGAAGTAGTTCTGAGACAAGAAAAGGGGTCCCAGAACAGATCTCTAGAGACAGCCCTCTGTCTAAGGAGGCAAGTACTACTGTAGGTGCTACTTTCCTTCTCTCCAGCTAAGGATCTGACCTAGAGCCATACCCAGTACCTAGTGGAAACCAGTACACAGACCTATGCTTAGCCAAGCCTGCTGTTGGCTCCGGCTCTGTGTGCACCAGGATAAAGAAATTGCCTGAGCCATAAAGCAGCATTGCATCCCTCAGCTGGTGGTGGCAGTGTGCGGTTGCCTGCAGAAACAAGGCAGGACGGTTGGGTCCCATACTTGGCTCTGCTATTGGCTTGCTGTAGCACCAAGTTACTTTCAACACCTCCATGTGTTCAGCTACAGGACGTGCACGATGACTGTAACCCATCTGGTCCTTTTACAGGTAGAAAGAAAGAGGTTGATGCATGTTGATGAGGGCTGGTGCTTTGTGGCCATCAACTGTGGCTTGCAGGAACCTTCGGGGAGAATGCTATTCTGTGAGGTGGGGTTTTTTTTGTACCGAACTCCCTTGGGTGCATTAAAAATCACAGCCACAGAGCACAGTGATAAGTGTCTGCACTAGAATGTTCCTCTGCTGCTTTATGCCCTCTTCTTGTACAGTTCTATAACATATTATGCATCGTCCAGTAGGTACTTGTACAAAAATCTGTTACATTTTGCACAGAAGGATATGTAGCAGAGTGCAAGGTCATTAAGCTTGTTTCTGATGAAGTGCAAATCTTTATGGCTTTCTCCCAACACACTTTATTGTACTTATAAAACAAAATAAGAATAAAATGTATGCACTGAGTTTGAAAATCAAGATATAGGAGAAGGGAGTACAGCTAAATAAAGCTCCCCAAAACTTCTTTGGGAGGAGTGGAAAAATCCCCAAAGTTTAAGCCAGAATAGAGAAGCAAAGAGATTTACTTAAAATAGCACAAGTTCTTGTGATGGAACTGCTGAGTAGCTAATGTCCTTGGCTTTTTTAGCTAGCCAGTTATTTAAAATAGCTCCTGCCCACAGTGTTTGCTTTATGGTGTTCTTCTCCTTCCTTCCACCTATTCTCTTTTCATTTTCTTCAGAGAGATATTTTATCAGATCCAGCCACTGAGTAGGAGAGACAGAGATTAAATGAGATGGTTAGGAGGCTAATGTTTTCAGTCCGTGAAAGGGATTCGGAAGCTGGAGAGGCTTCTTGTAGTTCAGCCCATGCTAGACTTGCCGCACCTCTGGCGTGCACAGAGGATCAGTTGAGGGAAGTGCAAAAAGTTGGGCAAGTCAAAGACCTGTTCCGTGCCTCAGTTTCCCTTCTGTACAAGGTGATAATGACTTGATGGAGGGTACTCACTGGATCACTCTGAAATACTTGAAAAGGTGGAGGTCTGCAGACATCTAATATTTGTTTGGATCTTGTAGCCAGTGTAGGCTTTAAGTCTTTAATAGGCAGCAAAAGCCTTCCTCTGACCTTGGTGAGGATTTCTGCTGGGTCCTGCATGGGGGACTGGTGGATTGGGGCAGGCAAAGAATTAGAGAAAGCCACCCGCAGGAAATCAATGCCTTGGTGTGCATCCAGTGACCACACTCAGGGATCCTGCCAGGTCAGGATTTCGCCAGGCCCCTGACTCGACTCTCATTGAGACACCCAGCTGGCTTCATGGCAGCCCTTTCTGAGCTCTGCTATTGAACCCAGCAGATAGCCCTACCTCGCTAGCCTTCCCTGCCCTCCTCTTCCTCACCCCTCTGCCACCCCTCCACCCCTTGCCCTGCCTGCCTGTCTGCCCTGCTCCTCTGACTCCCTCTCGCATTTTCCCTCTCCTCCCACACCCCACTCCTTTTTTCCTCCTCTTCCCGTGACTCCAGCTCCTGCTTCCTTTTTGTCTCACACGCTCCCCCTCTCCCGCTACCCTCCCACATCCTTATAGCCTCCCCCCCCACACTCCCGCGCTCTCCCTCTCATGTCGAGGACTTGCCTCTACTCTCTGACACAGAAGCCTGTATCACTTCCAAGGCTCCTGCTGTCAGCTGGGGAATAGATAAAGATAAATGATATTATGTTAAATTCCACTTAATGACAAATTTTTAATTTTCTGAACATGGTCATTTTCTGGCTAGTGAATCAAGTGTAGGGAGCTAATTACATGAAGATCTGAACAAAAATAACTCCTAATTTTCAAGGATAATGGAAGAGAAATGTTGGAGATTAATGGCACTATTTATCTTTTTTAAATTTCTATCTTTCTCTGTGATAGCACTGCTCCCCAAGGAAAATATTCATAAAATGAAATTGAAGTCGTAACTTAATAGGTTATTAAAATTTTTGAGTGCATATCACTTTCCTTCCGCCGCACTGTAAATTTAAATTGAAGTTTGCGGCTCCTCGAGTCACCAGCGGAGTTTTTTTTATGATGGCACAATAGAGGGAAACATGCATCTTTGTCAGGAGGTATTTGCTATTCTAATTTTATGGCAGGCCGGATTATCAGAAAGGAATGTCAGAGCACGGGGAAGCTGACAACACTACAGCCTTCAGCCATGTGTTTCCATTAACGCCCAAAGCCGTCCAGGGGTTTCTCTGGACTGTTATTTTCCATTTCAGTCTTTTATCTTGATTTAAAGTGAGGGCGCCGAAAATTCAGCTCCTGTCATTTTTCTCACTCTCTCTCTTTTTCTCACTTTCTCCCTTCCCACTCCTTTTTTTCTTTCTCTGCCTCTGCTCACCACCTCTCTTCCATCTTTTTTCTTCCCTTTCCACCCCCCCCCTCTTTTTTTTAATCCCCCCCCCCCCCCCCCCCCCCCAGTCTCTGTTGGGAGATCCTCTCTCTGTGTCCCTGTCCCTCCCCCATGTGTCTGTGGTCCTTTGGGTATAAAGCTCCAGGGAGTGATGCCTGGGGATGGGGGCGGGGAGGATATTTTTCCTCGGTTCTCTAGGAACGGGGCTGCCTTAAAGCTCTGTCTAGGAGTGTGGCACACAGGGCTTCCTAGGTAGCACACTGGGCCGTGGTTTTCATTGAGTGTAAATTTGATGCCCAACTTGGCTATGTCAGGTGCCAGTGCCAGGGATAAGGCATTTTGTGGTGTCAGATCCTACTACCTCAGGAGGAGGCAGCTGGAGCAATGGGCATGGGCAGCAGAGAAGGGAATAGTCAATCCTCCTTCTTCTCCACCAGCCTGCTGGGTAGCCTAAGCCACCTCACTTCACCTGCCTTTCCCTGCCTGCCTGGCTTGCACCGTGGGGCAGAGGCTTCTACTTTGTGCCTGCATGGGTGTGCTGCTGGAGTTTCCCAGCCACTGCTCAACTCCACTGCAAGTTGAGGCTCTCTTCAGCGGGGTTTCAATGCACCAAGGATGGGGCTGCTCAAACCTGGGCAGCTCTGTTGGTGCGTGTTGCCTCCTGGGAGGTCTGCCTTACCAGCATGTGGCAGGCTTGACCTGTTCCTCTTCGGCCCTATCCCTTCTCTTCTTCCAACAAGAACGTGTTCACCTCTGAGGCTCTGAAGATGTGGCACAATCAGAGATGGCACAAAGCCAAGATTCACCTTAAATGAAGGTTCAGCTCTCCCTGAATCACCAGCCCGGGACAGTTCCTCTTGGCTGAAGCAGATGAGCCTGGGCTTGGACAGCAGGGATCCACTTTGGGCTTCTGAATGGGAAGGGGACAAGGTGTTTCCACTGCCCCCATTCTCTGCACACAGAGACCTTTTGTGCTCCTTGTACAGGTGGAAGGTTTGGGTTGTTTTTTTGGTGGGAAATTTTGTTCAGCATGTCTAGGGCCAAAATTACAAATGAAAATCCCATTGGCTTTGGTGTAATGTTCGTTTTATTTTTATTGCCTTCTGGGCTCGTTGAATCTGTTAGGTTTTCTTCTGCTAAAGCACAGCTAAACCTCTGCCCTTCAACACCTGCCCCTCCAAACTGGTATCTCTTAAGATCTCATGACTCCAGATGCTGAAGTCTGAGGAGAAGCAGCAAGTATCAAAAGGCCCAGAATAAAGCCAGGAAAGTGGGCATCTGCAGCAAGCACCCCAACTTTTGCCAAGGTCTGAAGGGACTGGAGCAGTGTCCTCTTTACAGGCCTCACCAGATCTCAGGCTGTGTGAACCATGTGTACCGGGTATGGCAGTGCTCCCAAGGAATGAAAAATGCCAGCACCTCTGGAGATGACTGCCTGTGCGAACTGCAGGGCACACAGCAACTCAACTTTTCTCCTTGGGATCAGGTCACTCAGCCATAGCCTCCTCAAGCTGCTGTCTTGAAGGGAACTGGACATGTACTGGCCCATCCTGGAAAATGGACTCTGGAGGCATAATCCCGGTGAAACCAGTGTCTGCTGGACAGATGTCACTGTTGTCCCCTATGCCCAGCCTGCATGGGAGTATGTGTCGACTCCCTTATCCCATTCTTTCCACTCCATCCATGGACAATGACACTCACCCAGCCCATGCTTTCTTTACTGGATCAACTGGCCATGTCTCTCCTCTGTCCAGTCTGAAGTGACACATTTGATGGAAGTGATAAAGTACCAGTTCCTGCTGGCCTCACTGCTCTTGGCCAGAAAGTAGGTAAGTTTTTTGGAGGGTCTCAGCGAGGAAGGTGCTGCAGAAGAGCAAGGGATGCTCTGGTATCCTGCCAAGAGGCAGAAAGCTGGCAGCTTGGCACAGCTGGCAGCAGAGGACGTGCTTCCTCTGTGCCCCGTGGAACTGGCCAGGTCCTGACACTGCTTCACGCTGCATGGTGTGCTGCATTAATTCAAGGCAGGAGAAGTTCTAGGGTTCAGGTATTTTCTTGGCAGCTCACCTCTGCACCCAGGAGAGCTTGTGTCTCGTGGCTGCACAAGGAGTGTGCCAGCCCTGCTCTGCTGCACACCTGCGAGCTGGAGAGCCAGGACCACCCGCGCTTCCCTGCCCTGCTACATCCTGCTCTCCCCGCTCAGCACCAGAGAAGGGTTTTCAGGAGGAGCTCTGGAAAGCATTCCCGCAGACCCTGACTTCTGCCAGAACCAGGCAATAGGGGAGGTTTTAGCAGGGCCTACTCTTGCCCTGTGACTCAACGTGCTGGGTGTGGGCCTTCTACCAGAGGCCTCAAGATTGTTTTAGAAGTGAGTGGTGATTTGCAGCTTGGAGATGGGATATTGTGCAGACCCTTCTGGACTGAGTGTCTATTCTGCAGTGCCTGTGACTGGTTTGCATTTGATGAGTTTCCTCTCTTCTGTTCCCTTGTTCCTAAGCTGGTGGCAGGTGTCACAACGTACCAGGAAAGACAGGCAGGCTGGTGCTTAGAGGACCCTGCTTCGCCTGTCTCCTCAGGCACGAATCTGAGAGGTTTTGTAAATGGCTGCCAGGCTTCTCCCCTGCCTCAGTTTCCTCACCTGTGTGATGAGGATAAAGGATGCTTCTAGAGACACCTAAGGCTTTTGCCTCTTGATCTCTCTGTGACATTGAGTCCTGTGGGTCATAAAGGAGACCTGCTAGACCAAAGTTAGTCCATCAGCACAATAGCGTGTTCTCCTTTCCCTCGCCCCCACCTTCTTCGCTGATGTAAGCAGTGTTGGAAAACATGGGTCCTTAAGGGATGAGGAACGAAATAAATGCTTTTACATTTTTTCAGCTGCTTATTTTGCTTGCCCATAAGGACTCTGAGTAACAAATGAAACACGACTGCTATCTGTATGACTGATCTATTTGTATAATTCTGTCTATGGACTTAGACCCCTGAAGACACATCCAAGGAGGGAGGGTGTAGGTGGGAGGGAAGCTATCTATCCCTGCTAGAAACTTTTGTGTTGGCGTTGGTGACAGCTCTTTGCCAGCATGCGGGGAAGGGACTTGACTGCTGGAGATGTGAAACCTCCTGGGGAACTGTGTGGCAGCAGATTGAAAGTGGAACATGTAAGAGAGAGTAGTTTTGGTCCCTAGGAAAGCACCGGTGGATCAGATGCTGTCCTGGCATGGGAAGATGCTGGTGGGACAGAGTCTGTGAGGCCAGGAGGTCCCTGCTGGTGTAAATCAAGATGGCTCCATTGTGCCTGCAGCATAAATCAGCAATGCACCCTTTGTCATCACTAGGCCAGCCAGTTTTGCCTAGGCAGGCACTGGTGGCTTTCTGAGCTGCCTTCTTACAGCTTTTCCTCTCACTGCCTCCCTCCCCATACCTCTTGCACTTGATCTGATCTTATTAATTTGATACATAGATGTGAGCTGACTGGGCCCTAGTAAAGCAACGCCGACCTTGGGGGGTGAGAGGAGCATCCTACCTCCCTTCGCCAGACAACGAGGCCAGTCAGCCCTCAGTAATTGAGCTTTAATAGACTCTGAGAGGGGTGTAGCTCTCCAGGGAGTGGCCTCAGCTGGCAGCCCAGGGGGGGACGGTGCCTATTGAAAAAGGCTTTCGTGACAGCAGGGAATGGTCCTTGCTCCGTGCCGACAGAGGCAGCAGCAGAAGAATTATCAACAGGAAACACGGGACGCTCAGCCAGTGCTCTTGCATGAGTGAGTGAGCTGGAAGACCTTGCACATGGAAGTCTGAGGTCTCTGAGTAAGGACCTACACTGGCATTATTTGGTGCTTGATTTCTGTGGCCCTGCCCACCTCCCCTCTTTCTTGTGCACTTTCTATGTGCTCTTATCACTTATGGCTGCTCTCCTCCATCTCCTGGGACAGTCTCACCCTTGGATATTGGTTTTCTTTCCATATAAAGATATTCCTTAAGGTCCCCCCTTAAGTAAATTCTCCCTGAAGGCTGAACTTCATGCCATGGGACTGTTTGCCTGAGGGTCAGATAGATTCTCCAGCTGGAGATGTAGAAGAGGCTCCAAAGATGGACAGGCCAGACTCCAGCACTGCTGACCTCTCCCAGTTGAAGTCACCGTTTGACTGGGAGGAATGCACACAATCTTTCTCTTGTGTCTTTGAAAGAAAGATAGCCTGCAAGGTTTTAAATGAACGAAAGCCCCAAACCAGATGCACCTGGCAGCTGCCCTTGTTTTCCAGTGGAGCTGGAGGCAAAGTGCTGAAGATAGGCTGAGCCTGGAACCCAGCAACCCTCCCTCTGGGTTGTTTGCCCCCAGCACAGGATGACACCCTCATGTGAATGCTGCCCCTTCTCTTTGCAGGCTCTTTCATTGGAAGGATAAAGTTTCTCCATCCAGGTGTCAGTAAGACCCAGAGAAGTGATACAGCTTTACCTCGCCACTAAGACTGGCTGTCTCTCAAGTTTATCAATTCTCCTCAGATGAATTAGCAGGTGATTTCCAGATGTGACCCTGCTCATTAGACATGGCTGTTGTTATCAGATTTCACGTGATGTTCCATGCACTAAGAGCAGCTTCTGTGGGGTTTTATGACTTGGCACATGTGTGATACATGTTCCATAAGCAGCACCACCTGTATAATCACAAGTACCACTGTGCTTCTATGCCACTGTCATGTGAGCTCACCCTGATTTGCAGGAGTGCTTCTGCTACCTTCACATATATTCTCTAGAAGTGTTTTTGTTGGCTCAGAGGTCACACACACTTTCCAGCTCAGCTGGTTTGTGTCTTTCAACTGAAAGCACATCCACTCCTGAGTGAATTCCACAACTGTCACAAGCAAGCCTGGGTTCAGCTTGGAAAAGGGGAAGAGGTGTGAGTATTTGACCAGCAATGAAATGCAAGTGTATGTGGGGGTTATTTAGGCTGGATCATATGGGCAATGGATGAAATAAATACATAAATTAAGAATACTTAGCACATACTCTCTGCAGTCCTTAAAACATCTCATATGGATGGCAGTTGGAGCTAGGCAGGAAATAGGGGTTTTTTTCTATGAGAAATTGTGGAGTTACTTCTTCTCCAGAACAGGATAAGAAGTAAAAATATGTAATGCTTTCACAAGGGAATAGTTTGCCTCTCCTCCTAACCTTATCTCCCTATATCCTACCCCCAAAATTTTTATCAGACCAAATGAAACATTTTCTTCCCACTGAAACTCTTTACCATCTGAAAGTCCCTTTTAAGCCTAAATGGCCTAGAACTTAAAAATGAAAAGTAATTTTCAATCATAAAGCAAATGTTTTTGTTTAGAAAACGTCAGAGCTGGAGGTTGCCATGGTTCCACAACTTCTTTTTTTTTCCTCCCCCCCTCTCTGAAATTGCTTCAGGGAGAGATAGTTGTTAGAAATTGACCCGTCCCTTTGGTTTTAATGAAGTGATGCTTTGGGAAGTCAGAGGTTTTCATGAAAAATTTGCATATGGCTCTAGAGGAAAAAAATTCGTGTTACTTAGTATTACCAGTTCTGGAGATTTTGGGTTTTTTTTTCACACCATCACAACATCCTGTGGCCAGATGAAGTGTGAGCTTTAAGCTTAGGAAAAGAAAGAAACCTCTTTCCAAATCTTGTAGGAAAGCATGGAAACTAGAGTCCCATAGGCCAGGTTCTCTGAAGGCATACAAGTCCTCCTGCACATGGCCTTCTTGAAGGCATTATGATTTTTTAAACCAATCTCATGATTTTGGAATGGGGAGATGATCTGATTCATCATTTTTAAGTGCTCAGTTTTAACAATACTGCATTATTCCCAGATAGCAGATGGGGAAATGGAGAAATGTGGTGAATTGCCAGCAGCAGAGCCAGAAATAGAACCCAGATGTCCTGGTCTTGTGTTGAAGCTCCCTGGCCTCTCCAGGAGGGCAATGAGTAGGCTTGCAGTGTGGGGGGATCTTCCTCTGAGTAAAAGCAAAGCCCTGATGGGCAAGGTGAATCCCCCCCAGACGCTGCAACGCTGTCCGTCCATCCGTCAGCACAGCCCTACGCTGATGCAAAGAGGAGGCAGAGCGGTCCGGCGAGTCCCTGCCAGCTTTGTTGTCTGCGTCCCCGTGCCACGTGGCTCTGCCGTTTCATCGCACGGAGCAGGCAGGTCAGCTCACGTGTGCCTTTTCCACCTCGCTGCGTGTACTGCACAGGTCAGCTCGCCTGTGGTTTAGCGTGGCTGTGGGAAGCTGCCGGCTCCCGTGTTTAGCTGCCTTCAGGCCTAGCTAAGCCGAGGCAGTGTCTGGCTCCCCAGCCACAATCTCTCGTTAGAAAGAAATTAAAAGCCACTCAATTTTGGCTAATATCCCTCTGTAGGCCTTTAACTCCACCTGTGACTAACCCATTCATAATAGCTCTGTTTTAGTGGCTTGGGTTGATGTATCCTCAATTAATTTGGGAGGAGAGCGGCAGGGCCATATCTCTTTGTCTCCCCCTCTCTTACTCCCTGTCCTGCAGTCTGTCTTCTCCCACTATTTCATCTCTCCTATCTTTTCTCCATTCATTCACCCTCTTCTCCCCCACAGCTGCCTTCTTCCCCCCCTCTCACTTTTTAGTGTTTTCTTCCCCAACTCCTGTTTGCCTGTCTTTCCCCTTTGTTCTCCTCATGTCCTTTAACCTTCCTCCTCTGGCTCTTTCCTCCTCCTTTTTTTTCTTGGTTGGCATCGCTTCCTTTTCCTTTTTCAGCTTTCCCTTCCGCTCTCATCCCTTTTCTCCCTCATTTGGACCCCTTTCTCTGGCCCTCTCCCCCTGCATCTCTCCTCTCCCCCAGCTCTCCCCTTGCTGCCTCTTCCTCCTTCCCCAGGTTTCAGATGCTCACGCGATTTCTCTCCCTCTTTGTTTCAGGCGCCCCCACCCCGCTCCCCACTCTCGATTATTATTAATGATAAAGGCTAAAACATCACATCAGTAATTTCTGAGTGAGTTTTGCAATGAAGCTGGGGCCTTATCAGCCCCTCCCGAGTGCCACAAATTTTACTTTTGCAATTTCACGCCTTTGGTTATTATCACGCTGCTTCGTCCCTGCTCTGCCTCACGCTTTCCCTCCCCCCCTCCTCTGGAGAGAGTACTTAAACTTGTTTTCATTCCCTTATTCTTTATTTTTTTAATGTCCACTCTCTCTGGAGCCAGTAATGTTCTTCCTCTTTTTTCCTCTCCCATTTTCTGTTAATTCTGTGCCATCTGCCTTAGCATCTGTTAAAAATAAAATTTCCCTCACAATGAGAAGCCCTCCCTGCCTTGCCTCCATACCCTCCCCCACAGCCTCAGCCCCCCTACTTTTCCTACCAGGGTTGTCGGAGGCTGCTGCTCTCCCTCTTGGGGTACCTCTTCATCCCTCTTCCCAACTCCCTGCCTGCCTTCCCAGGCTGGCTCAGCAGCATCTGCTGGGTGATGGAGTGGGAGTGGGAGGAGAAGGGATGAAGAAGAAGCTGCTGGGTGCCGCTGTGAATTGCCCTCACCCCACATGTGTGTGTGCTCTTGCATGGGCTTATTTCTGTGAGCCTGGCTGGAGTATGACTGGCACCAAAACTGTGAATCAGTGCTGGGTCAAAGGGTGAGTTGTCTCCCTGGGACTGATGAGTGGGGCCACCCTGGGAATAGGAGAGGGTCTGGCTGCTGTGTAATGCACTGACCCTCCACCACCCACGCTCAGCAGGTGACAGCTGTTTTGACCAGAGCTGTGGTTGGGTGTGGATTTGTGGAGCAAAGCTTCTACCAACCTGGTTGACATGAGCATGAAGAAAATTTCCTGGTCCAGAAAGGAGAAGGATTTGTTGAGTTCTGTCAGAGTGTTTTCCCTTTATGGCCAAGCTTAGAGTAAGAAGTGAGCCAGGCCTCTGGGAGTTCCCGCTTCCATCAAGATCTTGGCTGTGGGTCTGATATGCATGTGAAACCTCCCTCTGGCACTGTGCCTTGGAGAGGCCTTGGTTGGTACTTCCTCTGGGCAAGTTCTTGGGGATAAGGAGATAGAGGCTCTGGTCCTCATTAACAGTTTGTGATTTCATGTCCGATGGCTTGGTTGCTACAGCAGGACGCTGGATCCTCGGGGAGGCTGTAGGAGTCGTACACCATGCGTTGGGAACTGCCTTGTGTCAGTGCTCTCCTGTCTCCCATCCAAGTCGGACCAGAGTTTGAAATGGCATCTGTCTCTTCCGCCCTGCTCACCTGTGCTCTCTCGTTCCTTGGGACATGTCCCATTTTCAGTATCAAGCCCTTCTTCTGGTCAGTCAGGGTCTCTGGAGCACAGTGTTTTGGGAGATTCTCAGTTCATGACACATAGCATCAGTATCTGCAAAACTGCTAACAACAGATGCCTGCTCACAAGCCCTTTCCTGAGGCTTTCACTCCCCAGGGGCCTTCAGCTTCTCCTTTCCTGGGATGCAGCTGAAACTTTTAAAACAACATGGCTCAGCTTCTGCTTACTCTACCAGTTGCTCGTGATCTCAGAACAGGGCCTCGAGACTTTTTTCTCGAGCCAGGAAAGGTGTGCTTACATACTGCTGAGCGTGGGTTTATCTGACTGTGTGTTTGGGTTAAGGACTTGCATACAGATGTTGATCTATGAGCCATCAGGTCTATCTGTATGTCCAGCTGTGGATGCCTTCAGCGAAGAACTGTTGCCTTTGCAGATCTGGATGTCTGTGTGTCTATCTCTGAATCCGTGCGTGGCCAGGAAGTGCATCTATAAGCACGGGGGTTTGCGTACGTCTGAGCGTGTCTACAGCAGGTGCGGCGGTGGGAGCGTACGTGAGCCCGGCTCCCTTGGCAGGTGTCTTTGGATGCCGGTGGATATGGGAAAGGAGGGTGCGGGGCCACCTGCCTCCTTCCACACGTCTGCTCTGAGCCAGAGGGTGTGAGCGAGCAAAGTGCGTGCAGAGGGAGACCCCGGCGAGTTTACATGGAGCGCATCCCACCCTCTGTCTCCCTGCAGCGCCTCCATTAACAGCCACACTGAAGGGGCTCAGAAGCAGCGTGATTCTGCTCCAGCACAATAACCTCTGCGGCTTTGATAACAACAAGCCCCCTTAAGCCCTCTTCCTCCCCCCAGCTCCCCTTTTCTCTCCCCTGCTCCCTTTGAGCCCTGCCGACAATAGGCAGGCCTGCTGCAGTGCTGCCCACAGCCCGGGCAGGCACACAAAGCCGCCGAGAGCTTACAGGAATTCTTTGGCAGGCTGCTGGTTGCTGCGGAGAAGAAGAAGGGCCCTTCATACTCGGAAGCTGTCTCATTGCCCCTGGCCCTATTCTCTTCCCGTGTTTGATAGACACTGAGCCACGGTAATCTCTCTCTGCCCCGAGGGGAACAACAGCTTTTGTGAAACAGATTTTTACAAACTGTTTTGACCCCGCATCCCCGGCCCCCCCCCCTCCTTCCCTTGCCTCCCCCCTTCCCTCCCCTCCAGTTCACTGGCTGTATCAGTGTCACATAATTAAATCAGCTTTCCTGTTTGCCTCTGCTTCCTGCTAATTGTTTGCTCACAGCTAGGATTAGTAAGTCAGGGTTATTTTTCACATATCCTCACACAGGTTTTTCTGCTGCAGGAGGCCACTTCATGGTTCTTGGCCTCCTTACTAGCCTGCTCCTCATGCACTATGGACAGACAGCTCTGTGGCCCTTGGAGGTGCAGGGAGATGGTTGGGCTTCCCAAGAGACCGCCTGGCAGTTCTGCAGGCTGGAGAAGGGAGAGAATCTGTATAATTTTTTCTTTTTCACTGACTTTTGCAAAAGAGGCTGAAGATTTTCCATAAGGAGAAGCAGTTTGAGAGTGGGGGTGACCCCATTGGGTACCTGGTGAGCCAAACACCCACCCTGCCTATCAAGTTGCAGCTCAGGAGCTGGTCAAATGAGGAGCTCCTCAAATGCAGGCTCGTGATAATCCCTTTGGGAACTGCTGAGCCACACCATTTTAATGGCATTAGCATGAGGGGTAAGCCTAAAGCAAATACTTGGTGTCACTATTGCAAGTGCATCACAGTATAAGAAGTTATCTCCCATTAGCTAAGCCCATATAGCTGCTCAGGATTGCAGCCTGCCTCAGCTAGGAGGCAAAATGAAGTAGTTTACACCACCGTTGCAGTGGCTCTTCATTCTGCAGTTCAGAGAGGCTAAAAGTGGGTTGCAGAGCTCAACTAACGGATTGCAAATGGTTAAGGCATAGTTACATCATCTTTTGTGAGCCTGGACTTACATCTTCAAGGCTGATCAAAATGCTTGAATAAACATTTTGGTTTGGAAGAAGGAAAATAATGATTTGATTAAGCTAATTTGTGCAGAATGTATCTTTTTGCAACAAGCAGTTGGAAAAATTCATTCTGATTTTCAGGAGGAGGGAGCAAAATGTGTACAACATTGTACTCTTTGCTCTGTCCTGTAGAACTACTGCTGGTGTGGCCTTGGTCTTTCAGGAGACCATGTGATTTTATTTTTTTTCTCTATTGAGAGAATTTTGCACTGAAATCCCTCACACGTTGAAGAAAATTTTGTATAAAAGTAATCAGACAATTCTGGTTCTCACCCACATTATTTTCAGAGTTAAAAACTTCTCCCTTCCCAGTGCTACCAATTATTCACTCTTTGATGTCATGGGCTAAGAATCTAAAGTAGCTGTAAATATAAATGTAACTGCTGTTTCCTTTTTACTCCATGCTAAACCCACCCAAAATTTTTAGCTGGACATTTGGGGACTCTTGGCTAGCTGATGGAGTGGTCTGGAAGATAGGAAATATTTTTCCCCTCTAAGCCCAGAGGTCATTAATAATAATAATAATATCAATAACAACTAAATAACAGTCTTGTCCTCTGCAAAATCTAAGTGCTTCACACTGAAAGCTTTACCTGCAAAGAAAACCCTTCTCTTTCACGTAGACCTTTTGACTTTCCACTGCAGCTGGTCTCTGACTCCAGACTGCTTGGGTGAGTAATCCTGGGCCCTTGGTATTTCCTAGCCACCCTGAATGGAAAAGCTCAGCCTTTCCTACTTTGCCACATTTTCTGTTGGGAGATTCCCTCTCTGCTTTCCGTATTCTTATGTCTGTGTTGATTCAGTAGGGATCCTGTCTCTGGTAGGTTCCAGAAGGGAAAATCGATTTAGTAAGAAAGAAGGGCTTGGACAGGAAGATGGCTAATACACCAAGCCCTGTGTGATTAAGACAGATTCCTTTTTCACCAGACTCCCAGTACCGCACTACACTGAAAGTGTACTGCTTAGATATAGTTCGTGAAGGTACAGCTGAAACTTTGCCTGCTTGCTGTATGTAGCGAAGGGTGTGCATTGCCCCCGGCCCACTGCAAAGTGTGTTGGGACTCGGGTTCAGAACTGGCTTTCGAGTTTTCCCTGTCTCTGGCCAGAGGATCACCTCCTGCTCCAGCACCTAAGAACGTGGGCCTGCGTGCATCAGCCACCAAGAAACTCAGCTGCAATGCTACGTGCACAGCCAGCCACTGTTCCCCGTTTGCAAGTTGGCCAGGTCCTGGTGCATGGTAAAGCTCTGCTATTCTGTTCCTTATTTAGATTTCCCCATCCAACTTTCCTGCTAGAACAGTGTTAGATGGAGCCTTGAGTAAATGAATCTGCTTTGGGTGGTTGCTAATTAATTGGCTAATTATTAGGCTGACTGATGGTTTAGTTGATGATTCAGTGGTTGCTGGTAGCTTCATCATATGGGTAAAAGCATCCTTCATGTGTTTCCCGGAGAATGGAGTGAATACAGGGCTGGGAAACAGGAGTTTCTTCTAGATATTCTTTTGTCCTGATGGGGTTTTGTAGCCTGGGACAAAGCTCTCTGCCTCAGTTTCCCTAGCTGTAAGATGGAAGTAAGCATTCATAGCTCATTGGAGTGTTATGGACATTAATTAGTTCCCGCTTGTTAAGGGTTATTTGAAAATGTAAAATGCAATTATCTGATTACCCAAATAACAAGCTGGTTTTCTGGTTGGCAGGATGGCTAGCAAATCGGTGAGTTACTTAACTAGCTTGGTTAATGACCTGGTGCCATTTACTATGGGAACAAAAGGATGTTAGGACATTTCCTTTCAACAGTATGGAGCTATATGTTTTTTCCCTGAGATAATGAATGGTGGGAACACCGTTATTCAATATAATAATTTTAGATCAAAAATCGGTGCGGGGTTAAACTATAATTTAGAGTTCTGTTTCGGAATTGGTTATCATTCAGTTTTAAATGGTTCCTCGGGATAGATTTCAGCACAAGCGAGGTAAGCCCTAATAAATCACGGAGTAGGCAAGTTTTTACACCGTAACAAGCTGCCTGGCAGACCAGTGGGGAGGGAAATTCCCCCGATGAGGCGTCTGGCCCCTTTCCGCGGAGGATGCGGGGAGTGCAGCTCCCGGAGCCGGGTGGCCGGACGGCGCTCGCTCCCGCCGCGGCGGGGCCCGAGGCTGCTCTCCGCGGTGCTGAAGGCGCCGCGCCGCCTCCGGCCTCCCTCCGCTGGGCCTTCTCGGGGGAACCCCACCGCTCCCGGGGTGGTGGGTGACGGCGGGGCCGCTGAGTGGTCCCTGCGCTTGTGCCCACAGGAGCGAGCTCCTCAGTGGCCTACAGCAGCCGTAAGCAGCCTCCCGACCTGCTGTTGCAGAGCGTGTCGTGAGGAGCAAGCAGGGTGGGGCTATAGGGGATGGGTGGTGACGGTACCCCGTGAGCTTTCTGGTGGTCTGCGACGTTACAGCGTAACACAGCTCGTGGTCTAGAGAGACGCGCTGTCTGCAGACAGGCCACTGAGATACAAACAAAGTTATGTTAGAATTCAGGATGTGGTTGGGATGAACTGACCCTGAGCTGGAGTTTTTACCCATCCCTAGTTTTGTGTGAAAAGTAATTCCAGGACTTTCTCATCAGCTCCACAAGCCACTGCTTCTTCAATCAGTACAAGTTTCTTGAGTTACAAGGGAGACTGAAAGTACCAGCTGTTGGTAGGATCTGCCCAAACTTCTCATTATTAATCCCTATTTTCTGTTCCTTATGATTCTGCCAAGTAGTAACCACATGGTCTCAGAACTTGCAGGCTAGGTGTTTGCTCAGTTGAAGTTTTACATTTATTAACTAATTTATATCTTTTGGGAAAATATAATTTTCAACAACTTTATATTATTTGATTCTTTGAGTGGAACTAGCATCCCATGCTCTGGATCACAGTGCTGGAACTTGATGAGGACTGAGCTTTATTCAGGATATCTTTAGCCTATACCTCTGCTCCCAAGGAAAGGTCACAGTTATCTAAGCAATTCTGACAAATGTTTGTCTAATCTGCCCTTAGAAACCTCCAGTGAAGTCATCCTTCTCTCTCCAGGAAAATCTATTGCAGTACTTCTCTAGCATTCTTCCCAATGTCCAAAGTAAATCTTTTTTTTCAGTTGCCGTTTAAGCCCATAAGTTCTTTCTGTGTCTGTCAGTGACATGGAAAAAAATGTATTCCTTCCCTCTTTCACCTATTAGTAAACTACTGCCATGTCTCTCCTCAATATTAGTTTTTTCAACTAAACAATTCCAGTTCTTTTGGTCTTCCTTCCCATCTCATCTTCACAGATGTCTGATGATTTGTTCCACACTCCTGAGGACTCAGAGTCCTGAGTAAATTTGCATGTTGCTTAAATTGTCCCATATGGAAAGCAGCCCACCAAAGGAGGCCTTGTCTGGGATAGATTACAGTGGGAAGAGTAATTCACATGTCTTGCAAAGGACACTGCTGTTCATAATCCTGGTGGTGTAGCTGTTCTTTTTCCTGAAAAGCTTGGCATAGTTGACTCATGGATGTGATTCATCATCACTCCAAGATACTTTTCTGCAAATCTGCTGCCTCCTAAATTGTGTTTGCACAGCCAATTATTCTTGACAGTGTGGTGCCTGGTCTTTTTTCTTCTGGTTTGAACTTGAGGGTGGGGAGCAGTATGTAGTTTTCTTACATGTTGGAAAAGCAGGTTAAGAATGTCTTCTTTAGCCTTTTCCACAGTGTGGGGGAGGGAGGGTGGGGGGTGGGATTTCACAATACTGACTAAAATAAAAGAACATTTTTTCACATTACTGTGAGAATTAGTGTGGTGAAGATCTTACAACTTCTGCCAGGCATTTCTGTCTGTAGTCCTTGTAGACAAGTCTTTGATTACAAAGATTTTAAATAGGATTCCTGTTGTCTTCACTGCCCAACCTGGATGTGCTCGGGAGTGGAGCAGAGTGAGAGAGATTTGTCCGTAGGGCCTCTGCCTCTTTACTTACTGAACCTGCAGTGAGTCAGGGTCCTGCTGATGAAGAAATGCTTGTTGCATGGTTATTGAGAGGGGAGTTCCAAAGACATGTTGGATGAATCACTTTGCCCTGGTAATAATTCACTAAATTTTAGGGTCATGCTTTGTCTTGAGGTGTGGCTCTGAGTCACAGATGTTATTGCTGAATATAATGGGTACTGTGTTGCCTGCACAGAGTGAGCTAAGTGCACTGAAAACATAAAGTGTTTCCAAAATGAATCAGATAACTTTGGATCTGCATTCCTGTGTGCCTCAGTTTCTTGTCTCTAGAATGGAAATAACAAGTCCCATTTTTTGAAGATGAGCGGGTTCAACTCAGAAAAGCACTCAACTGCTTTTGTGATGAACACCAGAAAAAAAGCCACAGGAGAAAGAAGCGTATAGTTTTGTCTTCAGAAAAGGTTTGCACAGTAAACATAGTGCATAGCACCTAACAGTGAACGAAAAGAAAATGAAATACGGCAAGGCCAATTATTAAGGGAACACCATCCTAAACTCTATATTAAGGAGCTATTTCCTTGGAAATATAGTTGAGATTGTGTAATTGAAGCTGATAACATAATGCAGTCTGTATTTAGGGGCTTTAACGCTACAAGGCAGTTTTAATTCTGGCATTGCATCCTTTTGGTTCCTTGGCTTTGCAGTTCAGGCAAGATCTGTTAATGCTGTAGGCAGCGATGTGTGTGTGTGTGCATAGTGGAGGAGACACTGCATTTAGTTGCCAGAAAAACTAATTTGGTCTCCACTGGAGCTGTGAAATGCTGCTTACTCTCTCATATTATGGGAATATCTGTGGAACGGGGGGAAAAAAGTCTCAGGAATTCTTGTGTGGTTTATTATTCTTCAAATTTTGACAGAAGAAAACGTGAATTGAAATGTAACCTTTGAATAATTAAAAAAGGGAGAAGTGTTCAAATGCTCTTATCATCCCCCTCTTTCCCCCTTCTTCCAGTTCTGGAGCTGATTTAGAGCTGGTTGGATACCTTTACGTGGTGCAAATGACCCACTGCCACCAAAAAACTTCTGATTGTCCCTTCTTCTCAGAAATCAGCTCCACTGTGGGGTCCTGCTGGTAGCTGTGATGACGCATCACAAGTGGTGGAGTCTGTTTCTCACCCATGATAGTAAATGTCTTTTTCTAAATACAGGCTGAGGGAATTATTTTTCTCACGAGTCCTTTGTTAGCTAAGGGCTAATGAGTTTGTGCTGGTGGGATCCTCTGTAACATGTTGATGACTGCTGAAGACAAGCATTGTGGTATGGCTGATCTCAGCACTGGGGGAGTTGTGAAGTGAGATGGAAGCAAAGTGACAGGGGGGAGGCAAGGAGAAAGGGGCTGGGGACAACTGAGAAAAAAAGGTGAAGAAAAAAAGGGGCAGAAGCACAGCTGACACATGACTCAGGTACCTGATGATAGTATTGGCTATTCTAAATGGTCACCATTGGATCTTGAAGTTGTGATCAAGCTCCTCTGTGTTTTCATCAAGAACAGAAAACGTAGGGCAAGATCATCTCTGGACTTTGGGAGCAACAGAACAGGACGGGGATGGCATGTATTGCTTTCACAGATGCCCATGTGATCTCCCATAATGCCAAGAACGAGATAAGTCTTGCTAATCTGCTTGTGGGAGTGAACACAAGGACACGTTTGATTGAACTTGACAGGCATCACCCTGGTTCTTCCTTGAGAGGCAGCCATGTCAGCTAGGCCATACCGGGTCAACGCAGCCAAGGGAGCCAGAAGTGTGCAGAAACACTCCTACCACTTCAGGGTGGAACTCGCACCCCTATCCAGCCAGATCTTACCAATATGCTTTCTGTATTTTTAGCTGTGTAGTCCCTCTTGCTATGTGCACTGGAAGTGATCATGCCGTCATCTGCTTTCATCTTCCCCAGGTTGTTTCCTCAGCTATGCTCACCCAGGAACCAGCTGCCCATTGTTTATTCTTAGTCTTAGTTTTCTCTGCCTCTGTTCAGTTGGTTTTATCATAACTAAAGGGCTTGCCTGTACAAGCTGGCATTTGAAAATAGCCTTCATAATGCTCTGAAATGTTTCGAGTGAATATTTTTCCTTTGTGATTGTGTTTATTGGCTGTACAACACGTAATAGGAAGTATTGATTGTGATGATCTGTATGACTCCCTGATGAACAGAGATGCTCAAAACAAACAAACAAAAAAAAAAAAAAAAGCAGAAATGACATTGCTGCCCCCATGGAAATATTCCCACTCTCCCAACAACTCTACTCATGAGGTCTGGCCATGTATCATACCACATTGTTGACTGTGCAGAAGGAAGCTATTTCATTGCTATGAGTTGGTCATGTTTCCCCACATTTGCATGTTGCAAGAGCTTGTTATCCCTTGCTGTCTTCCCTGCATTGCCCTGAAAGAGTTGATCCTAACCACAAAGAAGCCAAGACAGTGTCCCTAATGCATAAGCACAGAGAGATCTATTATTTGAAAAGCCCCTGCATGTTTCACCTCTACTCAGAGAATTCTTGGTGATCTACATTCAATATCAAAGTTGTGAATGGCATTACATGTCTTTTAAAAGCCATGGAAACTTTTGTCCTGATCCTGCTGGATGCTTGGTCTGCTGTGCTGAAGGGTGACTACACAGCCTGAGATTGGGTCCTATCCTTTAAATAAGAAGGTCTTTATTCCAGAAGAAGTACTATCTACACCTTTTCCCAGGAAAAATGATACCCCCATCTGGTAATGGGAACTGTTGGTGAAGATGGCTGTGTTGATTTGGCATCTACAATGAAGAAGTGAGGCTGGACTGTGATTTTTGTGCTTCAGAAAGCCCAGATTTTTCCAGCTGGCAGTCACAGGCATGTGCTGAGAACATGATTGCCAGGACAAGCTGGAGAAAAAGCAAGCTTTTAAAAACCTCTTATGGAGACGACTTCTTTTTGTGCCTACAAATATGGCCACTTCCAGCTTTCCATTTGGATCCTAGAGCTGCAAAGTGGCATTTGTCCACCAGAGGGCATGTGGGCCATTTTCTCCTCCTGAGCACAAAAAAAGGGAAAGAGAAAGGTTTCCAAAGCAAATGGCCTTCCAAAATGGGACCCTGCACTGGCTGCCTTGGCCATTGCCATTGCAGCTGGGATGCTGACGAACGGTGCATGGTCAAATGAGCTGGCAGCAGTAGGGCTGATGTGATTCTGTGCCACTACTGCAGAGCCATCTCGGTGTGATGTGGGGTTCAGCCTGTTCGAAGGGTTAAATTTAAGTCTTTATGGTGCCATGACTTTATGGTTCCCTAGACTTGCATTTCAGACCCCTGTATGTACGTACATGTGTATATGCATGCATAAGAGAGGGTGATATACACACACGTGCCCATGTACACACCCACATTTGCTCACGCAAGTATCTGTATCCACACAAGCCCACTCTATAGCTTGCAAAGTAAATTAGACTTAAATGACTCTTTGGAAACAAAATAAATCAAATAGCATAATAGTACCATCTTTTTATCTCATTTGTTCCCATACAATTAGTAGTTTTACTGCCATGTTGTGACAGGTGACTGTGTTTGACCTTTGCCGCTTGGGTGGTTGGCTGGTGCTCAAACTAATGAAGACCCTTAATGGATTGGCTTTTGTGAGGCTGTGAGCGGTGGGGTTAAAGAGAAAATGGTGCCTTAGACAGAGTCCAGAGAAGATCCTTCAATTAAACCTGAAGTCTATTAGCAAAGAAATATTGAGGAGGTTGAGAGTTAGCAATGATTTAACCAGCAAGTCTTCCCTGTGAGTCATTAAAATAAAAAAAAAAATCTCCCTGGTTATTTATTGTTGAGCATGTGGTTGGACACCCATGCTCTTGGGTGAGAGGGTGGGAGCAGAGCTGTTGGCTTGGAGAGGCTGGGGCTACAGGGCCGTACTCCCAAGTTTGTTAGCCCCTTGGCTCCCACACAGCTGAGCTTGCCTTGGACAAAAAAGTGAGGAAAAATGAAGCAATAGCAGGAACAAATGAAGAGTGATGCTGGAGAAGATAAAACCAGATCTCTGGGATAAATAAGACTTTTTGGAACTTAATTGTTTTTCATGATGTAAATAAATTACAATGAAAGAAAGGGAGAACCGGCAGCTTCTGGGCAATGAGTCAGAGGGCAGTGCCGAGCTGTAGAGCAGGAGTAATAAACAGGAGCAGAGGGAGACTAATGGGGAGGCTGGTGCAGGACAGGCTGGGACTGGCCAGAGCAGCACAAATGGACACAACCAGGAGCATTAGGTGCGGGGAGCTAGGGAATGGCCAAGCTGTGAGAGCACTGGAAGGGCCAGGCCTGATTACAGCAAAGGGCCGTGGGGCCGTTCTCCTGCTGAGTTAGACACTTCTACAAAAATCCTGCGCATGGCAGATACAACCTGCCTGCTGCTCCACGGGGTCTCCTCCTGCCCCCAGTGGCTAATGAGCTGGTTCCTGTCCCTTTCCGTTAGCTTCAGTGTCAGAACCTGAGCATTTCCTATTCCTCCCAGGCAGTCTTCCTCATGTTTCCAAGAGCTGCTTAACTTTCAGCCTGAGCATCATCTTGTCTACAGTCTTGAGTGGAGCTGGGGCTGCCTCTGCCCCTCACTGGTCCTTTGAGTGATACATTGTCCCGCAGCTGAGATGTGGGAGATGGGAAGGGTCTCATGAGCAAAAGCATGAGGCTGATTGTGCTGGGTGGAGAGACCTGCCTTCCCACTAGTCAGGCAACATCTAGCTGCTGTTGGGGTGTCCTAGAGACTGCTGCCATAGCTGAGGCTTTTGTCCCCACAAACTTCCTCTGCCTCCACACACAATGTAGTAAACCTCAAAGGATTCGGTATGTCAGCCAGGCAGACAAAGGCTGAGATGGGACAGGGACAGCAGGTAATAACGTCCTGGGTCCTGACATGCTTCCTTCACACTGACCTGTGCTATGGGCTGGTTCAGCATCCTGGTGCCTATCTCTTTCTTCTCTTCCCTGGCCTACATTCTTGTAGGAAGACCAAGTAGGGAGAAAGCAGTTTGCTCTCCACAAGTGTATTTGCTCTGTTCTTCTCCTCATTAGTTTTGGGTGGTTTTTTTTGAACATGCAGTATTTTTTACAGTTCTTTCTGCCCCTGCTGCTTCTTCCCAGTGCAAAGTCTTTTCTTGATGGAACCACAAGTGCCTGCATATGAGACTGGAGCTTGGATGCAATGCTTGGATTGCAACTGCACCCAGCACCAGACCAAACTGGACATTCACTCTTCCTGGGATAATGGAATACCTCTTGGAGGTAAAATTAAAGAAAAGAAAAAAGCCTAGATGCACCAATAGGCAGGAAATTGGACTCTCTTTAGAGCCTCTGGTTGTGCTCCAGAGACATGAAGGCAATAAAGTTGGAGGGAACTTGGCCCAAACTGCTTGCTACTTTACACAGAGACAACTGGATTTGCCAGGTCTGCAACCTTTTCTGGCTATAGGAAAAGGAGCAGTTTCATTCCACTTCAGCTGACTCATCACATAGCTTTGAAACATCTCAAATGTAGTGCCCAGCTGTTCCTCTTCCCAGGCCTTCCCACTGGAACATCCTTGACAGGGCTCCAAAACTGAACACCCTGCTCTAAAGGTCCTCAAGCACCATGGCAGACCCTCAGAGCTGGACTCAGGGACTGCCCTAGTCTTCATTCCTTCTTGCTCTATTTGTCTGTCTGTCTGTCTGTCTATCTGTCTGTCTGTCTGTCTATCTATCTATCTATCTATCTATCTATCTATCTATCTATCTATCTAATCTTGCACTCCATCCTCATGGAGCAATTCCTTCCTTTCACTCACATACTCCCTCTTTCTCTCTTTTTCTTTTCTTTTCTCTCACTCTCAGACACGTGCCTCCCCCCCTCCTACCTCCCCCTACTTTGGGGATAATTTAACATGTTACACACTAACTTTCCAGTAATGGCACTCCGGCTTTTTGAAATTCTGCTTCCCTGTTTTATGGCTGGGCCTCTAATGGTTATCTCGCAGCCCTGCCTCTGGCAATCATGTAAGGAATAAATAGAAGCTGACACAGTAATTTACTTAAATCTTCTCCACACTTTTGCAGCATTTTCCTCCAGAGGATACCCCCGAAACAACAATTATTTGAAATGTCACGCGTTCCTGCCCCTAGGCTACCGACAAATGAACATTAAATCTATTAACAACAAAAAAAATTAAATGTTTACTTTTCCGCGAAGGTAAAAGAGAAGCTGGAGAGAGGGAGGGATGTCTCCAATAAATTTCTTCTCAATAATAAAGAGGTGTAGTTAATGTTCTCTCTAAGCAGAGTGAGCTTGCAGCCCACATCCTATGAGGACAGAGATGTGATGCCACAGTACTGCCATGCAGCCTTGCCAGGGCAGCTCCAATAGCCTTGTATTTCCAGACCAGGGAGCTCAATTTTAGGTCAGTATTTTTGCAGATTGAATAAGATGTGTAGTAGGCCAGAAGGTGTGAACAGAGTGGCCCCAGCTCTCAGCCCATCTAGCTGCTAGTGCATGCTATGGGGGCTGGAGCGATGGGAGAGGAAGTATTACCCTCTTGGCAAGGGGAGGTAAAGGGTATAGCTCATCAGTTTTACAGAAAGGAAAATTGACCATTTTGGAGTTCTGCCCCAACATTCTGTAGAATGTCGAAGCTGAAGGTAGGGCCCAGCTCCTCCTCTTTTCTGTCCTATGCTCTGCTTTGCTGAACAGGTAAGCATAGGTACCGGAGGTGGGATCACATGAGGGTGGACTCAGCCCTGTACATGGGTCCTGGTGGAAGATGGTAGGAATATGGAGAGTCACTTGCATCCACTTGCTGGGGATCTGGGCAAAACAGGTGTAAAGACCAGGCCTAAAGCATTCTGTGTTCCACAGATACAGATGTTGAGGTCCAGAGCAGTTTAGAAGCTCACCAAGATACAGTAGCCGAAATGGAAAGAAGTATCCTAGCTCTACCCTGACCATTTCTGGTCTTGAAAAGACTGTCCCACTGCTTGAATTTTCCAACTTATGGCTACTTTGGAAAATGTTCCCTGTCTGTTGATTCAGCATAAGACTCTGGGGAGCCATTGTGTTTATACAGTCAGGAATACAGCCCTTTGAGTCTGAAATTCTCTGGACATCCAAGTTCAGTGAATGGTTGGGATTTAAAGTGACCAAAAGGACCATGTCTTTTGTGAGTGAACTTGTGAAGGAAGGTTTCTCATCTGATGTTGAATATTGGAGACACCATAGAAAAAATTGTGCCTCTGTTCTTCATTTTCCCTTCTTTTCAGCAAAAGATGCTTGAGTGTAGACCTCAAACACCAGAGGGAGTGGCATTTCTGATGTGCTCTATGAACCAGTTGTTGATATGGAGTGTGAACAGGGACCTGTCATCCACCCTTTGAATTAGGACACATGAATATCTGACCAACCTCCTATTCCTTTGTGCAAAATGACCAGGCACTTTAAACTTTGCTGTCACTGTGGTTCTCTGTGTCACCAGGCAAGTATGCCAGGATATGTCCCTTTTTTCCCCCCGATAGGCTGGGATCCCACTTCCTTAGCACTGTTTCTGACCCTCAAAGCCAGGCCGTGCGAGAGACATCCAGTATATCTGCTGCCTTCAAGTCCCAGCAGAGCTTACTGTCCCAGTCCTAATCCATTTCTTCACTGCTGTTCTGTGTAAACAGTCCCAGTCTACCTACTAAGGTGGCTGGTGATGCATGGATGCTCAGTCAGGCATCTACAATGCTAGACTGCTCTTGAACTGAGATCTCTTTGTACCAGTGGGAGATAGCGCTCCTGGGCTAATGTCTGCTTGGGAGAAGGCCCTCCAGGGTAGTTCCCAGGGTCCTGCTACATGGGCCTGTGCCCTCACAGGGTAGTTTATACAGCCAGGGCATTCAGAATGGGAACAGGGCTTCTGAGTCCCATGGTTCCCCTTGATGTGTTGTTGCTACCTGCTATGATTCTTTTAGGAACATGAGGAAAGATCATCCTCCAAGTGCGTGATATGTGTGTGTCTGGAAGGAGTGAATTTGTTCTCTACTACCAACCCTGTTGACATCCAAGGATGTTCCAGAAGAGGAAAGCAGCTCATCCAAAGAATCAGACTTTAACTCTGGAGGAACGGCTGCTTTGGGCTCTTCTCAGGCCTGGTGCAAATTCTTTGTCCGCTGTCTTGCACTGCCATGACTCTGTATGGAGAGCATGTCCTTTCTCATCCAGAGACAGGGCTTTGCGTGGGGCTTTTCTGGATGTTTCCCTTTTACTTTCTGAAACAATCTGTCCCTTTGATGGAAAGGGTTGTCTTCTTCCCCACTCCATATCCAGCTAAGTGTCTGAGGTTTAATGATGCATGAAGAGCAAGGTAGATATGTTACATCCATGATCAGACAGTTCCACAACATATATACTCTGTATGGGAAACCACACAGCTAATGATGTACAAAGGACAGGATTCTGACTTGGTCTTAACACTGACCTCAGAGTCTACTGTAAATTCTGGAGTATGTACTGCAGGTGAAGTCCATCTCAATATTGCAACGGATTGATTTAAATAGTTCCACTGCCAGCCAAAAGTCTAAGCACCACAGCATGTTTATGAGTTATCCTAGTGCACAGAAACACAATTATGTGGTCTGATATATTGGGATGGACTCTAAGATAGTATATAGTGTCAATATAAATTGGCATCTCCCATTATAAATTTCAGGGTCTCAAATATCCATTATCATATTGCTAACAATGACAACAAAAAAAAAAAAGGTCAGGAAATTGGGAAGAGGATTCACCAAATTACTCAGCATTAAGTTTCATTAAACTTCTTTCTGTAACATCTCCACTTTGATCTCTGCCCAGATTCAGATCCCAGCTCCTGATTTCCACCAAGGAAGGTATGCAGGGAAGCTGGGTGCCTGCACTTTACTACTCTTTTTTTTTTTTTTTTTTTTTTTAAGCTTTGTAGCGCGTTCTTGTGCTCTCAATTCCGGATAATGCTGGATCCCTTTTATCCAGCCCCTCCTCTCCCCCTTTCAAGTGAAAAGAAGACTCCTGTGCCCCCCCATCAAAGTTAAAGGGAGGCTTTAGAGAGGAAGGCTCAGCACGCTGGGGCTCTTGAGCCTGTGTTTAATCTCTTTTCCCGTTCCTGTGTGCCTCTGTGGCTTCCCTGCCAGTTTCTTTGTTGCCGAGTTTCTCATTTCCTTTTATTTGTGTGTGCGGGAGGTTGCCAGGCTCGCTGGAATGCAGCTGAAGTCATCTTGGGAGGACGCGCCTCAGCCTCTACCCCGGGTTATACGTGGTCTGCCTGGCCCTCGTGCACCCACCCCGGGCCTTGCCTGGCTGCGGGCAGGGGACGACGAGCCAGGGAAGGCAGCAGGGCAGGAGAGATGCCCACCTCGCTGCTGTGGCTGGCTCCTGCAGGACTGATGTGTCCAACACTGTGCGGAGGATGATGGAGGTCAGGGGGACAGGGGTTGGGAGAGAGCATCTTGACCTCTGAGCTGCTGTCCTGCCTGGGGAAGGAGAGCAGAGACGGTGCAGCCTTTGGCTGGGGATGGGGACCTGGTCAGCCTAACCTCCGCTGACCTCAGCCCTGACTCCCCACGGGCTGCTCAGCTCCACCGAGTGATGCTGGGCTGAAGGTGTGGCCTTTGGCTGTATGCAGGGATTTGCTCCCCAGCGACAATATGGGCTATATTAGGTTCCAGATGGAGAGAACTTGAATCAGACTGGTCCACTGGGGACCATGAGTGTTGTTCCAGAGCTGGACATGGGTCTGAGGATTTTCACTGGTTTTAACAAGTGTCAGTGGGGGCTGAGTTTGTGTTCATGATATTTGCCATTCCTTCATCATGAAGGTACCTACCTCCCAGGGAACCTGTGAAAGGGATGTCCTGGGTGGGTTGAAATATGTCAGGAGTACAAATTCACTGATGCAGTTTGTCTCAGCTTTCCTTATATCTTGTCCCTCCCACCACAATGGAGAGGTAGGTGGCATTGCCAAGATTTTCACCCCTCCTAGGCCATATGGGTCCAGTCTGGCAGTCTTTGGCAGTTCCCAGTCTTTGGGAACTGTAACTCTGACAACATCCTATAAAATCACACAGAGTTAACAGTCTATTTGCTAGTGGAAACCAAAGAACAGGGAAAAGGATGGGACTGCGTCCAAAGCTGGACAACTTAGGAACTGTCATCTTTGTCTGAGGTTGCTCCACAGCCTCTGGAAGTTCCCTGTGCTTCCTAGGGTGGCTGTTGCCTGGTCCAGCTCTTGACACTAGAAATAGACCTTGACCCAGCAAAGGAACAATCTCTTTCAGGTTTTCCGGTCCTTGCTGGTTTATTGCAATTCCTGGTAAAGGTTGGCAAAGGTTTTGTCAGGACTCTGAGTACATTGATAGGCCTTAATCATCCTGATCAGTCTCACCTGGGACCTCCGCCCACCTCATCCACCCATGGGCCCAGGGGCTCTATTTAAACTTGTCCCTGGGCCTTCAGTCTCTGACTGTATGATGCTGGAGGAGTGCCTGTCAGTGGGTCAGCCACTGTTGTACCTGCTATGGGTCTTGTTAATCCGGACCCCAACATATGCACTGACTTCCCAGGTTGACCTTGGTCTTGCCTTGTTGCTGTGGTATGTGACACACTGAAACTAGGTGTTCCTCGTGAGAGGAGAGTTCCCAATGGAAAGGAGGACAAAGCTGTGGGATGGTTTTGCTTAGGATGGGTCTGGAGTGTCTAGAACTGGGGGTTTGCTGTGTAGTGGTTTGCAGGGGTCCTGGTTGGGGCTGTCCCATTGTGCAGAGCTGAGAACAGTTAAGATTTGGTGTTATTTTCTGCTCGTGGGCACTGTAGGCAACAGTGATGAGAAGAAGGGAGGGCTTGATTTGAGAGAATCATGAAATTGAGTGTGAGAATTGCTTGAAGTTAGTTTCAAACCCCTATAGATAGACATGCAACATATGACTTTCATATGATTTTCTTGACAGTAGGTCAAGACAGATAGACACTACATGCTGTATGTGGATATTTATGCATATTAATGTACATATTTTTAAATGTGTTTTCCCTACCTTTTGATTTTTGGCTCTTACAAGAGCAGTGAGGCCTGCTAATAGGCTACTTGTGGCACCTGCTTTGTAAGGGAAGCTATCTGGCTTCTCAAAGCCTCAACAAACCTGTGCTCTGTGGCTGTGAGTGGTTACTGTTGTACTGCACAGACCAGAGCTGTTGAACTCATGGACCCTCTGGCTGCCAGCCAGCATGGCACTGCCCCGGTATCTGCCAAATCTCCCTGCTGCTTTGTTGAAGGAGCATTTATGCTGCCATTGTCTCTGTTCCCTCTGGACAGGCCCCTGGGGTTGTGTAACTCTGAGTTTGTGTAGTATCTACCTGGATGTAATTGTTTTGGCTTTGCACCTAGAACAGTCTGTCAATCTGCAACCCTGAAACTCCTGCAGGAACCCAGAGATTGCATCACGTATCAAGGGGAAGACTGACTGGTAAATATATTCCAGTGAGCAGGGAAAAGCGTCACTTGCTGTAAATACCCTTCTAGCCTTTGTTGTGGCGATGCTATTTCGACACAGTGATTTAAGTAACTTTGCAGAAAAGCTTCCACACTTGCCTTTTTTTTTTTTTCCTTTCCCCCACTCTCCTATGAAGCCAGACTACTTCTTGCTGCACATCTGGCTGTTCCTGAGTCACTTTTATGGAGCATTCCTTCAACATTTCCAGTACTTTTAAAACTGAAAAATGTATTTTCTTTTCAACTAAGCTATTGTGAAGAAAACATCTGATCAAGCCAGTGTCGTGCATTAGAGAAACTTTTGTTCAAGCATTTTTTGAGAAGTTTCAGCTTTCACAAAATTCACTTTCAATTTTTTCTTACTTTATCAACTTCAAATATTTTAATTCTTGAGGTTGTGGGTTTTTTTTTTCCACCAGGATGAAGTGCTATAGGATGGCAGGGCAGAAGGAAAGCACAACATCTAACTACTGTGATTCTCCCCTGCTGCTGCTTGGCATCCACACATATTGTGTATTGCAAGAGAAAAGCCAGACCTGGAAGCAATCTGCTGAGGGTTTCAGATTCCCTCTGTTCCTCTCTTCCAGACCATTAGGCCAGAAAGGGAACGGCAGTCAACAAGTTTTTCATCTGGAAGTGCAGTCCTGGGATTTCCCCAGATCTTTACCCCAGCTTGAGTTGAAGACCAGTTTCCAACTATCAATTCATTCTTGGATGAACCTGTATTCTGAATTTTCAGAGCTAATTTTCAGAGCTGATTTCCATCCCCTTCCCCCCTTACAATACCTCCTTTGCACTCATTTGGGATGTGGCTAGGTCAGACCACAACACAGGTCAGGTTCTTACGTGCTAGTTACTACTGCCTGGACACAATACGGTCCTAATCTGTGACATAATTATTCCTTGAAAAGGGAGGAGTTTTTGCAGGGGATTGTCCTGGGCCTAGTTCTGATCAATATTTGTATTAGTGAATTTGATAATACAATGGAAACCAGATAGAGATAATCTGCAGGAGGTAGTAAATTGGAAGAAGGTTGCAAGTCCATTGGAGGACAGGGTTGTAACTCAAAATAGCTCGATATGCTGGAGAAATATACTAAAATTAGGCAAGTAATATTCTGTAGATGCAAAGGCTCTGTGACTAAGGAATAGAGGAACTGGTGCGCTGCCTGGGAGGTTCTGGGAGGCAGGGCAGATCTCAAACTGAGTGTGAGTCAGCAGTGTTGCACTCCTGCAGTAAAAAAATGTTTGGGGCTGGGATATACTGATGCCAGGATCAGTGCTGAGACACAGGAGGTCCCTGCAGCTGTCTGGATACTGCGGTGGAGCCTTGCTGGAGGCTGCAGTTTCATGGCTATGTTGATCTGTTGGAGAGTGTCCATAGAGAAGACCATGAAGAGAACATAGAGCTGGAAACCATGATCTGTGAGGAAAAGTTAAGGAACTGCTTTATGGGAAAGTAGAGGAGAAGACTGTGGGTGTAAAATGCTCAGTTTCCCAGTGTATAGATGAATGATATAAAAAAGCAGGTAAACAACCATTTTTTTTATGCCCACCTGCTAACAAGCAGAAACAGGTATCCCTAGAGTGGAGGGAGTCTATGTAGTAAAATCCCTTGCTAACCCATGGAGCATAGAAGCATCAGTAGAGATTACCGCGTAGCTGCTGGGAGTTGGCTGGAGGTGTTTCGGAGTATGCGTCAGCCAAGGATGATCTAGATGTATTTGTCCCAACAGGGAAGTACCTGGGTCACTGCACTGTTTTTTTCCAGCCTACATGTATGCATTTCTCTCCATCCTTCTCATCTGCCTAGAAGCTGACAGGGCACTGGGAACTTGCAAGGAATTTGTACTTTGAGGTTTTTCTTTTTACCCAGTGGAAAACCTCCAGAATCAATGAAAACCCGTAGCACATGCTATGTATTCCCCCTAACAGAAAGCAAAGCTAGCTATCTATCTGATGCAAAATTCTTTGAAATTTCCTGGTTGGAAGAGGATTCTGTGATTCTGAAACAACTATTACACAGTGCAACAGAGATCACAGCTACTGTCTGGTGCTGGAAGAACTGAGGATTAAACTGGCATTTCCTAGGGGAGGGATCCTTTGGGACCGGTGTTGCCTGCAGAGAGGCAGTGCAGTAAGCACATGGCTTTTTCACCAGCTACCAGCTCCTCTGTTCCAGCCCATGCCACTGGCAGCTCAGAGCTCTTCCCCCTGCCTCTCTCTGCAACCCTGGCATGTGCATGGCTCGTTAGCAGCAGCCTGGCAATCAGGAGAGCCTGCTATGGCAGCAGCTGCTTTGCCAGAGCTGTCCCACGTACGGTGCAGTGCAGGGGCTGTTTGCCAAGGTGAGGCACTCCCTGCAACTGGCTGAGATGGAGCCTGTGGGAAAGGGCGTGGATCTTCACCAAATGCAACCAGCTGGAGCAAACTTTGCTTCCTTGCAAAGTGCTTCCGCCTTGCACTCCTGCCTGCCCAGCTAGTCACCCTGCTCCCTGACGTATATGCAGCCAAGTACCGGGGAGCAGATGGAAGAAGAACCATCTGGCTTCTACCAAGCTCATTCCCAGGTTGGAGCTGCAGAAGCTGCTGGAACAAAGGATAGCATTGCCTGTGATCACCTGGACCAGGGAGTTTGTGAGTACTGTAGGAGTCTTAAACTTATTTCTGCCAAGCTCCTTGGCTTCCCAGCAGCAGGTTTCCCAAGCTGCAGTACTTGTGTGTTCCCTAATAGCCGACCCGTGGGCTCCAGCCACTCTCCCTGTCCAGGGGACTTCTGCTGGACTCCTGTGAACCACATCCTGTTTTCCGCCTCACCCCACACTGCTGCCCTTGTAGTAGGACCATATGGGCCGCAGTCATGGTCAGGACACCCTGGCTTTCTTTGACATGCCTGACACAGCCAGACCCCGTGGTGCCAGCTGAGGTTTTCCTGTCTAAGGTTCTGCTTAGTTCCATGCTAGCTCCACACAGCCAGGCTGCGTGGGGCTAGTCACCAGGGAACAGGGGCTGGCAGAGATGAATAGAGGATGTGAACAGTTCCCTTGGTGCCCTTTTCCCTCAGTCTTGTTTCCCTCTCAGCAGGGGGAAGCAGTCTCTGCGCGGTCCTCTGCCGATTGCATCAGGGAAAGTCATTAAAAAGAATTAAAAAGGAAACAGAGAGAGGGAAGAGGGGGGAAAAAAATAACTGAGCAGCCCCAAACAGTTACAAACTCAAACAAAAGAACAACAGGATCTTTCCTGCTCAAAGCTCTGGGCCACCCTTGCCTGGCAGCAAAGGACGGCAGCGCTCCAGTGCCTTTACTGGGAGAGGAGAGGTAGGCCTTGGCCATATGCCTGCTGGGGCACTTGTGACTTGGGTTGTGGGGCTGACTAGCTGATTGTTCACATGGGCAAAAAAATAAACCCCAGAATTAAATTAATTACACAAGATTGACTCATCCATCTACTGAAATAGGCAATGGGTCTGTATGCTGGCTTTTGAAGAGGGAAGTATGTAAGATACCCATCCCAGGGGGGCAGTGTCTCTCCTCCACTTTGCTCTGGGGCAGTATCAGCCTCTGTTAGCAACTGCTTTAGCTGGGGAGGAAGAGTGGGATGGAGCTCCTTGTTCTTCCAGTCCTGTCTCCAGGGAGGATTTGAGCTCCAAGAGTACGGGTGTGTGCCTAGTCTGAGAAGATCTGGTTTATAATACAAGTTCAGTGCCATAAAAGTTTCCCAAAATAGTTGCTGAAATTTGGAGTCTGTCTTGAGATGCAGAAATCTAGGCTTTTTCAGCCACCCATAGGAATCATGACTGGACATGAGCAGTCACCTTCAAAAGGCTTGCTCTTCGAGTTCTGTATGAGTGCTTGCAACCTGGAGTCTGTAAAACACTATGGAGGGTTGTCCCAGGATCCTCACCATCTTCACGTCCTTCAGCTTCTGCTTCAACACCAGCCTGTGTCTGCCTGAACGTGTCTTTGTAGAGCTCTGGGGCAAAGACAGAAACATTGATAAGCAGTGAGGTAATTTTTGATTCTGTCAAAGCAGCCTGCTGGTAACGGAGATGGTGATGGGAGAGCATGGCACAGACTGAAGATTAGTTGTAGTGTCTCATTCTGGAGTCCTATGGGCCGCACACTTGCCTGGGTCTGACACAGTCCCTGGTTCAGGTTACTTCTCAAACCATCATAGATACAGCAGCAATTCCCCTGGTTTATTTCTGCACGCTGGAGTTTCAAATGAGTTGGGCTTTCTCACCCAGGTGTTGGCTCCAGGAAAGTTCCTGGACTATTTTCCTATTAGCCATCCTTGACAGAGTTTCACTGAGGTAGTTTGCAGCTGCAGATGTTCCTGTGCATTGGTTACCAAGTCTTAGGCTACAACTGTTACAGTAGTCCTTAAATCTAGCATGGTGGCTCCCCATGAACGTTGTGGATATGCTTGTTTCCGTCTCACCTGTCATACCACAAGCTGAGGCAGAACCCGAAGGGGTTCTGCTAACGCCAGGGAGGTTTGGATCGTATACTGAAATAGGTTTAGCTGCTGCGCAAAGTATGCTTTTCATTGATGGTGCGTTTAGTAGCTTGCATTAGTTTACTTACATGTCTATTCTGGCATCTACTGGATATTAATGTCTGTCTCTGCATTTATATGCCTAATTGTATTTTTCTAGGTTTAACTGTGTCCGAGTTGTTGAAACCTACTGGTTAATCTTTATACAGATTACCAGTATTGGGGTAAAATGTTATCACTTTGATGCACTCGTAGTCGATTTCTAGTTCCGTGGCTGATCCTGTGGAGATGTGTGGTCCCCAGGCACGGGTCAGGTAAGTGTATTTAGCGGTGTGTTTCTGGGGTCTGTTGTGAGGTGCTGCGTTGCAAGTTGTGCGCTGGATGCATCCCTCCCCAGGAGTGTTTCTGTGTGGGGTTTTGAGGCACTCTGAGCGTCACCATGGGGACAAGCAGGGCGAAGGAAGACAATTTCTATTTCTTATTGTTGCGTGATTGTACTCTCACAGCCCCTCAGAGTGAAGGTGGATGATGGGCTACACACGTCTGTCCTGTATGTTTCTGTATGACAATAATATGCATGCACACATGCACTCACATACAGGCACACACCCTCCAGGCTCCAGTGCCTGTAGGAGAGTGTGTGTGTGTGTGAATGCTATTTAAATAAAAAAGAAAGGAAGTGAATCAGGGTCGTTTCCATTTTAATTGTAAAACAGATAAGCACTAAACACTTTGAAAAAGTAAATGACTTGAGAATAATTACTATCTATTACTCTGCGTCCCAGGGGGGCAGTTGGAGGAGCCCAGATGGCTACAAAAATGGGATTTAGCAGAAAATTGAAGACATTATTCACCGTAACACATTATCAATTACCTTCATATCAATTACAATAACCTTACATTAGAAGAAGGGCCAGGAGACTATCTTCAGCCCCCAGCCTGAATAGTAATTGCACTACCCCTATGGATGTTGTGTGTGTGTGTTAGAGAGTGGGGGGTACCACAGGGTTGTGCAGGGGTTCTGGCAGCTCCCACTGCTCGTGGGAGAGAGGGTAATAATGGCTCAGGGTAGTTTTCCCTCCCCTCCCTACAGTCACCTCATGGAAGGTTTTTCTCTGTCCTGTTTGTGTGGTCTAATAGCTCGAAGGGCAGCTGATGTGGCTCCTTCCAAGAAATTCTGCTTGGCTTGTCATTTGGGAAGTTCAGAGTCTTTGTGCAGAGACTGCTGTTTCGCACCAGTGTCCTCCACTTTCCTCTTCCCCCTCTCAGCCATTTCAGCCAAGCTGCTCAGTTTATTAATGGGGGCTGGTATGCAATCTGAGGTCCTTTTCTGTAGAACCTGGGTTTCCTGGTGTAGCAATCTGGCTCCCTCCCACCCTGTGCAGGAGGTGCGAGCTGCTCCCTCTGCCAGACCCAGATGGGGCACCAGCCCGTGTTCCCTGTAAACACTCACAAAGAGGTCACACAAGGCCTTGGATGGGATACGGAGATGAACCAACCAAAACAAAACAAAAAAAAAATCTTCCCTCTTCCTTTTCTCCAGGGATGGTAGAAAGTGTCTTAGGGAGGAGCAGTACCAGGGCTGCTTCAGCAGGCTGGTAGCATGAAGGTAGCTCTAAGGACATCCTGTTGCCTGTGGCTCTGTCTTGTTGCCAGCTGGGATAGCCCTTGGAGCTGGTGGTAGGTCACTGCTGCTGACCGTAGCTGGCTAAGGCTTCTGGCTTGCCATGATGCCATTCTGAAATTCCATCTCCTGGATCTGGGCTTGGCTCAATTCACCAGAGTATTCACACATGCAACAACCAGATCTAGCTGTTGTGATCCCATTCTTTCCTGCAGTCCAAACAGTCACTGCCATGTCGTCCTGGCCTATGTGCAAGCATGTGTGTAAGCCAAGCATTTGAATGCATCAGGGCACTTATGAGTTAAACTGTTGGTGACACTCCCTACAGCCTCCCCCCCTTTCCCAAATATGCAGTGGAGTGTCCAGTGGGTTAGTGCAGAGAGGACTAATTGCTATTAAAAGGCTTTAATCTGGGAGATTAGTGCTGGCTCCAGGCAGTGAAGGAGACGTTTTCCGATGAGATGAACTAGAATTCGTCCCTGCTGTTTTGTTGATAGAAAATCATCTTCCCCTTGGTTTTTTCTCTTTATCTTTGTCTCTCTTGCTTTCTCTCTCTCTGATCATTTGCTTTTGCTTCTTCCTTGAAGTTGAGCTGAGAGCTCTATTGTTTTTTAGAGTAGCAGTCTGCTTTGACCTTTGGGATCAGTTGTCTTTGGTCATACATACAGAGATGCATGCATGTACACATAGATGTGACCAGAGTTTCCTGCTCCAGAGATTCCTTCGGGAAATAGATCCTGATCAAGAGAAGTAATGATAAATATATTTGCCCCTTGCTTGCTGTTGAGCCTCTTGTGGGTCAATGAGGGGTCTGCAGAAACCTTCCTATAACATAGGTCATGCCAGTCCCCTTCTCCTGGGCAAAGGCTTGATCCAGGGAGCATCAGGAAGAGGTGTTGCAGACTGAACATCTTAAAGCTCCCTGCAGAGGTAATTAGTGGGAGGTAATTAAATGATTACATATGGGAAGGTATGGAGCATTACTGGACCTCTGGCATGACCCAGGAAATGTCACTATTGACTTTGATGAACATTGGATCAAGCTCAATGGAAATTAATTTGATAACATGCCAGATGTGTCCAGAGAGCCTGTCCATGAAGGAGACACATTTGACCTGGGAGCACAGAAATCTTTGTGCTACACTTGCTGGAAGATCCAAAAGCAGAGGTGCTTATTCCATTGTCAGAAACCCAAGAGTGTCTCTCAGGTTCGACTGTCTAGGCAGATAATCCTTGCTGTTTCTAGTGTCCAGCTGGAATTTTCACAGCATCCTCAGGGAGTTAAGTGCCCATCCTATTTGAAAAGCACAAAGGAATAAATGGACAGTGTTTAAGTGTAACTTGAGTGTGAGGAACTGAAGACATTGTATCCCAGAGAGAAGAATGTGTGAAAACTCGAGGAGAAAATGAGGACTTGAGTAGAATCACAAAGTTGCACGGTCCTTCTGGCCTTGAGAATAGCCAGACAAAAGCTATGAAAGAGAAATGGTAAGAGGGCATGAATGCCCTCAAATCAATGAGTCCAAGAATCAAGGGAGCAGTTGGGCGTGGGAGGAGGGGGAATTGGTTCAGGATCTGGGTCTTCCATTGAAAGAGGTCAAGGCTTTCCAACGAGGAAGTGCTTTGTTTGCAAAGTGTCATGCATCCTTCCGTGCACTGTCTGAACGTCGTGGGCTTTGCTCTTTTGCAGGATGCTGCTGGAAACTTCCATGAGACTGAACTGTGATAATTTTCACTGTAGTAGTTATTTTTAGGAGTTGTAAATCAGGCACTGGGGGCAGAGAGGGGAAAGTTAAGTCACCTCTGAATCCCTGGGAGCAGTGTGGCTCTCCAAAGGTGGTTGTGGAGCCTGTTGCTTGGCAAAGTGGTGTGTTGTTTTTATTTATTTATTTATTTATTTTAAAGCATCTGAATCAGTTATGAAATGTCACAGCATGGGTCCTCGGAGCTGGAATTTTGGATAAAGGTATTTATTTTTTTCTCTCTCTCCCCCTCCCCTCTCCCTGCCTGAAAATCCAAACTGTTACTGTTAGCCAGCAGGAGGGCAGACCTACTGCTCATGTAAATTGCTCTAGTTCTGTTGTTTGCCCTTGTTCCCTCAAATTTGCAAATGATGCTGGTGTAACCAACATAAGGATCTGGCCTCTAGCATGTGTTTGTCCCATCTGCTGTCCAGCATGTTAATTTTCATGGACGACACAAACTTGCACGGACTGTGATTTTTAAGGAGGAGCCCTTTTTCTTTTCAAGAGCCAACTGTGAAGCCTCAGGGGCCAGGTTCTGAAAGGCAGTCAATGCCAAGATCAGGAGGAGCTGGGAACTTCAGGCCTGGTGGTTTCTGGCTTGTGGTCCAATAGTGACAAGACCATAGGGAAGGAAACATGTGTTAGACATTTGTGTAAAAGCAGTGATGATGATAGATATTTTTCAGTAGTAACATTCTTGGCTGGAAGGGCCAGGCTTTCAAAAAAGGACTCAGTTGAAATGAGCTTTGAAAAATCCTCAAGAGGGTTAGAAATAGTGGGACAGGGAGCATATTTCTACAACAGTTGTCAACCAAAATACAAAGAATGATTAAAAAAAAAAAGGCAACAGGTAGGAGAGAAGGGGTCTGTTTCTCTGGCTGATCCTCCTTATCTGTTCTGTTTCAATAGGAGCAGAACTATGTCAGGTAATGGTTCAAGTGATTCCTCTTCCCAGCATTTGGTGCTGCAAATATTTACAAATATTGATAGCCAGGCATCTTAGCATGCTCAGTGATCTTGAAAGTCTTGTGTTTTGGGTGCAAGTTTGGAAATAACCTTAGATTTTCTAAATGCTCAGTCATGATCTTAAAAAAGGTCAAACCGAGAAAAGATAGAAGTATTTTGAAAGTGTCCTGAAGCTGGGAATTTAGATTCCATCTCAACTATTATTTACTTTTGTTAATGTTTGTTAGGATACATTTCTTGATTTTTACTGGTCTTACGCAAGTGGCTTATTGTGCACCTGGCTGGTAGTATTAGTAACTCTTCTGTTTTTATTGGATGTTACATGCAAACTACCAAGTTTCTGAAACTCTCAGCTATTAGAATCAGGTGAGCATATGACAGCGTCATCTGTCCTTTCAGTTTGTTATTGTTTCAGTGTTTCTATGTCCAAGGTGTGGGCATTGAATCAGAATAAATAGTCTGAGAACTTATTAGAAGTTTGAAATCCATAAGGTACTCAGGATCTATATTATTATAAAGTATTTTAATGACTTTCAGTGAACCTTCTGGTTTTAGCAGATATGTCACAACATTTTTGAATGGCTTATGTTGGAAATGGAAACTCATCTTTTATTGCATTCACCTCACTGCATGATTGGGCCCCAGGGATCTGCATCTGGGGCACTTGGAAGGAGTTGGCCACTCGGTGTTCAGAGAAGTGTGTAGAGCTCTTCATGTGCTGAACCTCTTCTACCAGAGTGGCAAAATTTCCATTTGACTTCACAGGAATTTGAGTCACATCCCATATCCAGGTGTGCAGGTCTAATCATATATGTGTCTTGCACGGAAGTCATATCCTCAAAAACATGGGAGACCCTGTTTTTGGGGAGTGGCTGCTCTGATATTTAGAGAAAGCAGGAGAGATGGTGAGTAGTGCAGAACCAGACTGGGAACAAGAGACTTAGAAGGGGCATGTGGGAGATATGTAAATGACCATTGCAGGAGGTGGATTCTGAAAAAAACAGAAAGACTCTGACACAGGCATTGGAATTGGAAAGCTCCATGGACACGAGGCAGCAGGGAGCTCACTCAGCAACTATCTAATCCCTTTTCTCAGAGCTGGAGCTAACCAAGGATGGAGCTTCCTTCTAGCCTGCCAGTGGCTTTAGAAATTTTAAGGGAACCTAAATTAAACCTGGCCCCTGATGGGTGTTCTGCCTTCCCAAATCCAATTAGCCAATCATGACTTTTCATTTAACTGCAGTGACTTTAATTGGATCAGAATAACAACAGGAAAGATAGAAAATTACAGGAATTTACTTAGCATGCAGGACAGAGCCTTGCAGTGAGATCATCATTAGCACAGGCTGTAGAGTTCATCAGAGCTGTAAAAACTTCATGAAGAATCCACAATATAATATATGGAGTTTTTTCATCTTCTTTTAAGCTACAGGTATCCTCATGGAAAGCTATAATAGGTGTGGTGGCCTGGCCTGCTGTTCCCCTGTGTGTACGCTAGCCAGCAAAATTTGTCTGTGTGCAACACCTCCTTTGCACTTGGTGGTGTGAAGGGCCATCGGACAAGTGAAAGGCCCTGTGAATGACCTCCAAGTCTTTAAAGTTGAGCACAAGCTTGGAGCTGTGCAGAACTGAGGCCTCTGAGCAGCGGTTTTCTTTCGGGCTGCCATTGAAGAGTGCAGGGTTTGTTGTGACACACAATCGCTCCAAAATGTGCGTTCCCGTCATGTTATTGGACGTGTGGTAGCACCACCAGGTGACCTTTAAAAGCCAGATCCCAGGGTATCAAGACCACAGTGACAATACATTAGCACCAGCACGGGACTTGGCACTGACAGAGATGATCTAGCCGTGCTACTAATAAGATACAAACTTCATCTAAGCAGATGTGTCATTGGGCTGCTCACAGGGATGTGGGAGAGAGTGGACATGGCTGGCACGTCCCATTTTCAAGCATAATTTGAAACAAGATTTTGGAGATCAAGACATACATTAAAACATTTCAGGTTAGTGGTTTCTTTTTTTTTTTTTTCCTTCTGAATTTTATTGGTCAGGTTTGGTGATGAGCAGCACACAGTAAACACAGCACCAAGCAAAACTTAGGAAAAAACGGGAGAGGAAAACAACTCTTTTCCTGCTTTCTATACAACTTAAGGGACTGCTCTTCTACCAGAGCAAGTTTCCTCATGCAGGCCACACTGCATGCATGCTGATGCTGCTTCATATCCAAGGGATGCCTTGCAGCCTCAGTGAATGTTGATCTGGATTTACACGACATAACAGGGATCAGATTTTTGCCCGCTGGGAGCTGTCAATGAATGCAAAGTGTGACGTAGTGCTTATCTAGCATGCACACGAGGGACCCGGCTGCAAATCAGGAAAGACTTCACTAAATCCAGTGGAGCCGAACAACCATAAATGAACAGAATGAGGCCCACGCATTATCCCAGGCTAGCACGCTGTCTTTAACCGGCCCTAATGAATTCAGCTGCAGCATGTAGTCATTAATCCCAGGGGAAAGAGCAGCTCACCATTACACAACCTGGGATTTCAAGGGTTTACTATTAATGCACGAGGCTGCTGTCCTGATGCAGAACCCCCATGGCTCCATGCCTTGAGGAAAAGTGCATTACCCTGGACCCGGCCAAAATCTCAGCAAGGCTCTTTCAGCACCTTCCAGTCTGGGTAGGTGGAAGGGCTGGTAAGAAGGGAGGAAAGGCCAGGGTAATAGATGGCACACGGGGCCCTGAAATTGTTTATGATGCAAATATGTTTTAAAGCACTGCATTGCCTCCTCTGGGAAAAGGAGCTTAAAATTGAAGTCTAATGATAACAAATGATTGTTAATGAGTTGTCTAAACATAATAGATGGAAAGAATTAAAAGCCTAGAATAAACAGGGTTTCATTAAAGCACGATAAAGAAACAGCACAAATTTCATATCCTGGAATAAATGGGCCCTTGTGGTCTCCCCAGGAGTGGAGGGCACTGAGGTGGGTGCCATGGGCTGGGGGGGGCAGGGCTCTGGCAGCTGGGCAGCCCAGCGCTTGCTGGCAGGAGCAGCTCGGCAGTGGCTGCTTAGTGCTCCACTTCTCCACAGCTCGTGCACATGCCCGACCTGCAGCACCTGAGGAATTCACCGCTCCACCAGCGCTCCTCAGGTGCGTGAAAGCAGGCGCTTGCTCAAGTGTCCTGCTTAAGCACCTCTTGGTGCTGTCAGCGTTCTGAGATGGAGAGGGAGACAGGCTGTGTTCAGAGGTGTTTACAGCCAGGAGCTGGCTAACCCTGGCACTGGAAACCTCCATGACTGCAAGTCAAACAGTCCGTGTAGCCCGCCCTTATAGCAGCTCCAGGGTCCACAGGACCCCCTGGGGACCTTAGGCTGTTCCTACATGAGTCTGCAAAAGTTACCAAGAAAGGCAAGTTCAAACCAGCTGTACAAAAATCTACAGATTGTTTCTGAAGCCCTTCAGAGACTGATCTTTTTTTTTTATTAAGAACCCACAGATAAAGTTGAAAATCACTCCCCTAGAAAAGTGTGCTACTGAGAATGTGAAATTCTGCAGAGATTTCACAAATGGTTCAGCAGAATGCTAGATGCCAAGAGCACACACCATATTTCATCTCCGTCTGTGTCAGATGGCATATTGTGGATAGATTTTAGACCAAGATTTTATTAAGGACATGTGAAGAGCTGATCGATATATCCTTGGTAGGTTTGTTTTCTAGACTGTCTGCATTTGACGTGGTGACATTATTTTTGTTATTTGTGTGTGGTGGGAAACTTTGAAATTTCAAAGTTGTTTTCAGGCTTCAAAACAGACGCCCTCCACTTCAGGTTTCATTTTAAATCATCCTCTAGACAGGAGCGGTATTCTGCAAGCCCTTTTTAGACTCTGGGAGTCTGATTTAGCTTTTAGAATTTTTCATTAAAAGGAAATATGGGGCAATAGACAAAAACTGAAAAGATGTGACAAAAAGCATGTCATGATTTCCTCAGGAAATATTGCCTTTTTTTTTTTTTTATAATAAGGCCTTTTTTCTGTAGGAATCAAAAAAAAAAAATTAAACCTCAAGACCCTTAGCCCCCCTTTTTCTGTTTGTTGGCTTGGAGTTCTTGTTTGTGTTTCAGGAAGGATTGCATGTTCAGCAGAGTGTATGTGAGAGCAGGAGTTTTCGCTGTGGTGACGTGTCTGTGTTTCGGAGTGTGTCCATGTCCAAGTGTAATGTACTTGTCCTTATTGATGTGCTTTATGATGGATAGATTGCAGATCTGACAGGTTCTTTCTGTGTGTTTGTAAAGCTGCATGGGTCTCTCTTTCTTGATTTAAAAATCTGAACGACTTTTTTAAAAAGAGGCTATTAGGATGTTTTTGTTGAAACTGGAAAATGATCACGTTTTCAATATGGATTTAGGATGTGGGTTTTGGTTTTTTGTTATTTTTGAGAAGAGCCTAGAAAGAGTATGCCTCCTCCTCCCTCCAAATCAATGAAAATCAAAAGTTACAACTGAAATGTGTTTTTCCATAGGTAGAACATTTTTACTAATAACAATTAGCACTGATGCTGTTGTTACTCTTTTGCTAATAGTATCAGCGCAGGTGTCTGCAAGTGTGCTCAGGCTTAATGTAGCGCAGTCTGCCTTTCTGAGGGCATTTGGTCCTACAGCTGGGGCATGTGAGAATTTGGGGTCCTGCTGTTAAATACAGGTGCACAAAGGCACTGAAAGAGATGGAGTGAACCTCTAGCTGTATTTGCACTGAACTCTGTGTGTGAACGTGTGGGGAAAAGGTACATCCACGTAGATACATTGCTAGACCTTGGCAGAGAGTTGGTCTGGAAGGTGGCAGTTCTGCTCCTTGGCAGCTGCTGAAGTTTTCTTTCTAGCACAGCAAGAGAAGAGAGAAACCTTCCAAAGGCTTCTTGGGCAGCTGAATGACATAAAAATGCAGGCTGAGGTTCATATCTGAACCCTTTGGAACCACAGTGTTCTCAAGAAAAACTTGATCCAAATGGATTCAGTTCCTCAAGTGGCTCAGTTTTGGTAAAACTTAGTTTGATTAAATGAAACAATATTGAAATATTCTGACTGACTCTTGTGAAGGGGTGTCACAAATGGCAGCTTGAGACCTGATTTAGGAAGTCTGATGCCTGGCATTGTGAACAAGCAAAATCCACTCCATGATTTCCTACACAGGAATGCGTGAATCCACTTGGATGTCCGTATTTATTGAGCCTGCATCACAGGAGCATGCCTTGCTGGCTGAGCAGCGCATGTCATGCCTCAAGAGTCTGCCCTTGTGTGTGTTTATCTGACCGGGTGGATTTGTCTGGGTGTGCCTATGGTGTGTTGTGCTCACAGCAGTGTGGGTGCAAGCAGTGTTGTTGATTTAACGGCTGGTGTGCAGGTCTGGGGGAACTATAGAATCACAGAATGGTTGGGGTGGGAAGGGGCCTCTCGAGGTCATATTATCCAAACCCCCTGCTCAAGCAGGGCCACCCAGAGCCAGTTGCCCAGGTCCATGTCCAGGCATCCCTCCCGGTCTCCCCGGCTGTGGTTGCAACCGCAAGGAAAGTTATAAGGCTCAGTTAGGCAGCACTGGCCCTGTCAGTAAATCATTGTGCAGTTCAGGCTTTTTTCCCCTGGATTGGACTCCATAGAGAATCAGGCAGACTGTGCTGAGCTGGTCCCATCTGCACCCAACCTGGACATCAGCTTTATCTTGCCTTGTAAAACTGCAGAGCTCTGTGACAAAAGAGTTAATCTCTGCCTTTGTTTCTCTTCCTCTCTCTCTTCTCTCTTGCAGCGGGACTGAAAGGCAAGATGAGAGCAGATCCATCAGTGTCAGCTGCTTTCAGCATATCAGCACTTTTGGGGGGTTTATTGGGGACTAGCCCATCAGCAGTGCTTCCAAACTGCAAACACGCTGCAGACAGGCCCCTCCTCCTGTGCAGCAGCCAGGATGCCTGGGGAAGCAATGCCGGGACCCCCCCCGTGCCACTGGCCAGGGGCTGGGTGATAAATGACTGCGTGAGGCATCTCCATGGCCAGTGAAGTCCAGAGGGTAGGCCAGAGCCAAGCTCCTGGGGAGGCAGCAATGAAACCATATTAATTTCTGGGCATGCGTCCATGTGTGTCTGTGTGTCTGTACTGTCTGAAATAATACAGTTGACACAAACACACCTACTTCCCTTCCAACACACAGAGTACCAGGGAAGAGGGGTGAAAGAGAGAAAACAATCTGATTGGCAGGTTAATGAAGCAGTTCATAACAACTATGTATGTTATAACCTTAGAAACAGCTTGTAAATACCCAGTTGCTTTACATGTATAAACATACTCCCATACCTAGGTCTGTGTACATACATTTGCCTATACGTGAAATATATGTGCCTGTGTATATGCATATCTGAAAGGTGCAGGAATGTGAAATCAATGCTCTGTAGTGAAACCAAAGAATAAATGGGAGCTGGAAAAAATTAAGCTTCATTATTCTAGCAGCCACATGTATCCCCTGCCTTTTATTTTGTTTTGTTTTATTTTATTTTGTTTTATTTTATTTTGTTTTATTTTATTTTGTTTTATTTTGTTTTATTTTGTTTTATTTTGTTTTATTTTGTTTTATTTTGTTTTATTTTATTTTATTTTATTTTATTTTATTTTATTTTATTTTATTTTATTTTATTTTATTTTATTTTATTTTATTTTATTTTATTTTATTTTATTTTATTTTATTTTATTTTATTTTATTTTATTTTATTTTATTTTATTTTATTTTATTTTATTTTATTTTATTTTATTCCTAGGGCTGGAAGTCTTCCAAAGCAATGGAGGGACTTAGGAGCACACATCTCACTGACTTGCACTCCAAAGCCGCCTTGGTACTCTTGAAAACTCCATCTGTGGGGGAGGAGGTGGGGTTGTTTTGTTTTTAATCCATGGGGCTCAGCCCATCCACACAGGGCTGGCAAGTCATGTTTGAGTGAGGAGAGTGGAGTTTGAACCCATATGTAGGTTTTGACTAATTGCTCATCACATTGGTATGTCACTCTGAAAAGCTAGATGTATCTTTTACTAGGCAGATATTTGGATGTCTTTGTTTGCTTCTGTATTGTATATATCCGTGGGAATTTCCCGATGTACTCTGGACTGAGGCAATGACTTACACAACAATCCTTTCTCTCTTTTGTGGGACCTATTAACAAATATAAATAGCAACATACTGAGCTCTTGTGGATGGGCAACAACCCCAGGAGCTGAAAAAGCAAGTTCAGCATGACTAAGGACCTTTAGCTTTTCATCTCATGATTCTGCTTTTACTTGTAAGCCTCAATTTCCTAGTAAGCTATTTCCCCTGAGTTCTTTTCCTAGATTCTCTTAGAGAAAAAAAAGATGATTGAGAGATTTCTCATACACACAAAGGAGTGTTGAATTTGCCAGTTCCCAGTAAAAGCCAAGTGGTATTTCTACATGCCACAACTGTGGATGAAAAAATTGAAAGATCCAAGTGTACTGGGAAGGATCAGAACCAGAAGGTTGGTAGAACCCAATCTACACATGGAAAATTGACTTTATCACATTGAAGTTTGACTCAGACTCGAACTCTTGTGAAAATCCCCAGCAGATTCACACTAAGAAAATACGGTTAAGTTCCTGGCCTCAGGTCTTCTGGAAAGAGTTGTGCTGGATATTTTCTTCCCTGAAATGAATTCCAAGATAAAAGCACTTAAGAGAGGGGATGTGTGCAGAAGCTGCTGATGTGACGTGTGGCACCCTACAGGGAGCATAGATACATATCCTGGGTCCTGCACTTGGGTCACAACAACCCCATGCAACACTACAGGCTTGGGGACAAGTGGCTGGAAAGCTGTCTGGTGGAAAAGATCTCCAGCATGGTGAGCTCGTTCTTTCCATTTCTGTCTAGCCTGGTCAATTATGCTAAAGCAACACCAGCTAAACATTTGTATAGAAGCAAATAGCTGTATATCTCAGTCTTTAGGAGCATCATAGCTCGGTAACTGGGAATTCCCTGAGTTTGGGTGTCATCTGAACCACCGCCTAAGGATACTGTTCTGGCTAGCATCCCCTGTCCTTCTCCAGACTCCCTCTTCCCCTATCCCCCAGAATTAGGGTCTGTAGTTGCTGATACAAGCATTTTAACCCTTCTCTGTAAAATGGAGAACGATTTAAACCAGGATGGGAGGAGGTTAGTGGTGATAGAAGTTTGATTTGTAGCCTGGACAATTAGTGTTCTTGCATCAGGGACTTGCCCTTAATTCTCCACCAGGGAGGACTGTCAGGTTTGAGCAGGCTGATGCTGCTGGTGCAGTTCTCTTGCCCCAGAGACCAGAGTGGGGGGCAGGTGTTGGGGGGCAATTAATTTTGTGTGGGAGTGCTAGGTTGAGGGATGGGAGCTGGCGAGGTCTCTGTCTTTGGTGGTAAGGAGGGGCAGTTCAGCTGCCTTCCACCACCCAGGCCAGCCACCCAGATCCGGGAGGCCTTCCCAGTCAGCGCAGCAAGCTCGGCTTTGCTGCCGTCAGCACTGCTGAGAGCAGAAGCTGGGGATGGGTGAATCCAAATATCCGGATCGCATGGATATTGGCTGGAAACGTTCCACCGTATCCGGGTGGCTGCCTTTGTGTGATATTCATGCTCGTCAGAAAATTAATTATTCCATTCAGCAGGCTCTCTGAGCCGGGAGGATTACCTCTCAATACCTGGAGCTCCTCCTGGGGGTGGTGTGTGTGTGAGCATGTCTGTCTGCATGCCTGCTTACTGAGAGGGGGGCATGTGGTGGACATAGATGTGTACAGACAGCAAGAGACTGTATATGACTGTAGGCACAGAGGAGCTGCACGGGTGATGCAGAAATAAGGAAGATGCCTTGCTCTGTGTGTCTGTGAGGGGGGGTGTCCTCAGGGATAGTGAGTGGCTTTGTCTGCATCCAGGGAGGAATATTTTCCTCCAGGTAAGGTGAATTGTGTGCAGGGCCGGGGTAGGTGGCAATGTGTTGTTTGTCTTTACCTTTGTGTGAGGGGCATACACATGGCCTAGGCCCATGCTTTTTAGACCTGTCTTCAGAAAGGTTGTTGTATGTTTGATGCAAGCCTAACTTTGCCTGTGTTTTCCTGTGTAATTGCGCTGAGAACAGGCAAAAGTTGATGTGTATACACTGAATATTGAGAATCTGCATATGTGGTGGAAGATGTGGTGTCAGCTGGCATCGCAATAGTACCTGTGATTCTGGATGCATTTGATTTTGACTACGACCCTCCTAAACAGAACTCCAGTTCTTGTCTTCCTGCTTTCACAGCTGCTCAAGCCCATGTACATTAGTTAGTAACTTACACCAGCAAGTAAGTAGAATCAGGACTTGTGATAATTAAAAATAAAACCTCTGCACCCCAGTCTGAAAGCTTTCCTGGGATCCCCTAAGTCACAGGAGGTTCTATCCCATATGGGGCAGTGTGGTCTGTATTTGTGCTGGGATTGGGATTTTCCAACTGCAGCGGCAAGGAGTGATCTTTCCTGGAAAACAAAACTACTTAATTGTGGCTTGACTCTGAGAGCGCCCTGATTGGCTCTGCTAGGCAGCACAGCGCTGAGTTTCAGGCTCAGGGTATGCTTGGAAATTTGTATTATTAATTGAAAGCTTATTAATGGCAAACACAGGATGACATTTTACATGGTTTAGTTATGTTCCGTGAGTCATTGGTACAACACAACCTCAGCCACAAGGCAAGGAAGCTCCTGCTGTAACCGATCACAGAGAAGCAGTAACAGCTCAGCTCCCACTAACTGGTCCTGGGGCGACAGGGACAGCCCTTGCAAATGTCTGATCATCTCCTTTCTGGTGGTCGCTCATCCTGGAGTTAAGGGAAGTCTCAGAGGAAGGCAAACTTACTGAGGTAATAAACATTCTGGTTTATTACCAGTGGGTTTGAGAAGTGTGGCTTCTCTGAATTTCTGGCATTGCCCTAACAAATAAAAAGGCCTTGAAGTGAGGGAACTGCTGGCATCACACTGGAAGTCAGCAGTCCCATGTCTAGAGCAGGGGATGTGACATTGCTCCAGATAATGAAACATTGGGTGCTGGACTGTGGCTGGGTCCTCTACATGAATGCTTGAGTCCTGTTCTTCCATGTTTGAGATGTGGGTCAGGTCTGGGTCTGGTTTATATTAGTAGTGGGGAAAGCACATGGGTTTGGAAGAGAATTGACTGTTGCTTCTATTATCCTGCAGAGAAAGTCCTTTTCTTCTGTCCAGCTTCATAGATGGACAGTGCCATATATCTAAAAATGAAAACGAGATTCGTGTTGAAACAGGGACAGAACAAATGTCTTAGATTCTTAACATATTTTTGAACAAAGTGGAACTGTCATTGTGTGCACGTGGTTGCTGTGTCTACCTAGTCCATGAAGGGTACATCTTCAAGCAGATTTCTGAAGACCATCAACCAGAGTTTGTTTCTATTATGGCTACAGGCACAGGTAAAACAGACATACTGAAAGGACAGGCACTCCTGGAAACCACAGCCATGAATCTGCAGCCTCTTTTGTCTGGGGAGAAACATAGGTTGCACAAGACTCCCAAACATCTCCATCAGTCCTCCTGGTCCCCTCTTCCCCACTGCTATGTGTGCATCCTGTCCTGTCTGCCAGAACTCCCTGTGTGGGTCTTTCACAGGCACATTGAGGGTACTTGAACTCAGTGTTGTCACAAGTGGTGTTTGCTGAGGTTCCCCAGGGGGACGCTCACTCTTTGCAGGTTCTACTTCGGCCCTCGGAAAGGGAGGCAAGAGTTTGGAGACTTTTCCTGCCAAAGATTGGCCTTGGGTTGAAGAATCCACCTTCTGGGATGGAAGAAGCAGGGAGGTTGATGGTGGGAGGACACCCACCTTCTAGGTCTGTAGAAACAGCAGTGCATCCACCCCTTCGTCAGGGAAGGCTCAGTCATGGGTGCCAACTGGACTGTTCCTTGTCTGGGAGAGCCAGGAGGGGGTTTATGGAGCTAACTGTCTGCACAGACTGCTGGGAACTTCCCTTGAGGATGTTCACAGGTCCATTAGATCTATAGATCTGTGGTACACCCAGATCTATATGTCTGGCACCCATATTCAGTGCTGCAGTCCCACTGCAGCAATCAGCTTCATCAATGGCTGGAGCTAGGTACAAATGAATTCCTCTCAGCAACTGCTGAGCACTGTACAGGGGAATATAGACAGCAGAGCTCCTCTGCACTCCCTTGTCCAGCAGCGGAATTATTTCCACAAAGGCATTGCAGGCACTGGGAGGAGATTATGGGCCAAGTGCTTAAACTCTTCCACCCTGCTTTAGCAGGAGCCCCACAGCTGTGGATTGTCTGATGCCAGCAAATAAACCAGATGGACGACATGGATGGAGACAGGCCAAGCTGGGATGGAAAGCACAGTGTGCCCTCCTGTCTTAATGGGCTTCTGGAAGATGAAGTAGCACAAGCTGGAAAGAGCCTTCAGCTGCAAAGCTCCCTGTATTGAGGTAAGGGGAAATGGGTTCTACTGTGTTTTTTTGTGGGGCTTCAGCTGTGCCTGGTGGGATCTCCTCTAACACTGCAGAAAGAGGATGGTGCCCTGGGTGCCTACAGGAGGGTGGAACATTCCCGGGGCCCATTGGAGAGAAGAATCCAGACTGGCAGCTGTAGAGAGCAGTGGGCTTTGCAAGAAAAATCCAGCAGTCATAGTGAGAGGTATCATAGGTTGTATCCATGCTAACAGGTATAGCTGCAGTTGCCAGTTCTGGTTAGCAAGTTGAAGGAAGATGAAGCCTACCTGGTCTGCAAACAACAATGAGGGGGCAGTGCTGCTGGGCAAAACATGCTGCTTTTGCAAGGGGCCAAAACTGATTGTTCCCCTGGCACTTCATGACTGCGATTTGTTACCTGGGTGGTGGCAAGGCCTAAACCTCAGATCAGAGTCTCACTGTGCTAGGTGCTATGTATACAAGTGTCTTGATATTCATGGCCAAAAAGAGCTTTCTCTTGATTAACAGAACATCATTTTATGGATGGGCCATCACAAAAGGCTGCAAGGAAACCTGAAGTGCTTCACTTCACCAGCTGTCCAGTGTCCCCAGAATCTGGCTTCCTTCAAAACCAGAGGTAAGGCAACGTACTCTTGTCTCTGCATCACCCTGTTGACCATTTAGGCTCCCAAGCTTGGTGCTTCCAAGTAAGTGCTCTAAATGACTCATGGGTCTCTTAAGTTTGGAAGGTACAGCAAATGCCCCGGGACTTTGCATGAATAGAAGCCTTACCTGCAATGACACATGGAGTCCATATCAGTGCTCTGTCCTAGTCTTATGCCTTAGCCCCATGACTGGCTTTCCTCCCAACAGGCTATTTAGGATGTTCAAAAGGCAGGGGAAGCGTGTCCAGCACTGGAGTGTGCCTACAGCATGCTTTGAGGTACTTTGAGTTGCGGTATTCCAGCTTTACTAGGAGATGAGTCTCACACCACCATGAAACACAAGTTGCTGGAGCTGGTATCAAAATAAAGGCTTGAACCTCAGCTCGATGCCTGTTCAAGCCAGGCCAAGCTGCTTGCAAGTCTGTTTTGGAAGGGATTACTGAACACTCCCCTCCGCGTGCTGGAAAATCACCCCTGCCGGTAACAGGTACTGTCCAGACACATTACATTGTGTTTATGGGGTTCAGTGTGGAGGGGTGGATCCAGGATGTGCTTGCCAGGCTGTTTATGGCTGTGGGGGAGCATGCCCTTTCTAGGTGTGATCCTCACCTCTGCCATTTGTCCTTCTTTCTCTATTCTGCCATCCCCGAAGCAGCCTGGATTGGTTATAGCCCACATGTTACAGTGGCCAACCTGCAAAGAGAGAGCCAGAAAAAGTTAATGTGGAGTTCTGGTCTACTCCCAGGATGCATTTGGGTTGCAGCCCATAATGATATGTATAATTGCGAAGGCCTGCCAAAAAAAGCAGGCTGGATTTAATTGAGTCAACACACTGCTATTAATAATAAAATGGCAGAGACTTTGCTATTAATCACTTGTGCTGGCTTTATCACAGGCAGTCTCGGCTATCTGGCTACCAAACAAGACCTTTAAAAAAAAATGGTGCAGTGGAAAACTTACTAGTGGGAATACACCTGCTAACAAAATAAACCTTGTAAACAAAACGTTCCTTGCAGAAGAATGTACTTTCTGAAGGGACAGCCTGTTTGGGAGGCAAATGGGATTATGTCCAATGCCTACGTCCTGCAGCAAAGTCCTCCTTTTATAGGAATAGATCACTGGAGGATACACTTGGCAAATGGTGCACCTTTGGAAAAGGTTATACTTGATGAAGGACTCCGTATGAGGGGGGAATCCAGGGAGAAATGAATCCTCCAAAGAGAAATGTAATTGCTGCAGGAATACAGCCCAGCCCAGAGAGGAATGCATCTGTTACTAGTAAATGGAAAACACTGTATCCACTGAGATACTGAACAAAAAGGGAAATGCAAAATAAATACCATGCCTGACACCAAAATTGCATCCCTCCTTGTTAGAGGGCCAGATAAACCGCAGTACACTGGGGTGGATGGCTGGGTTTGGAGCTCTGTACACTGAAGCGCATATTACCAGCACCACTGAAGGAGTAGTGTCTGGTCTTTTGAGGGGCCATGGAGGCACAGAAGTACCCTCTCTCCTACGACCTGGCTTGACCATACCATGAGGTGGAGTAAGGGCTTGAACAGGGCTCCAGTCCTTTCACACATGTACCATGGTTGCTTACCTGAGCTGCTTACGTTCCCTGTGGCCCTCTTGATGGACTGTGCCCCTGTGCCTGGGATTGGTACTGTTTCTTCATGGCAGTGCAGTAAGAGCATGCCACACTTTTAGAAGCCCCCTCCCAGCTGAGGTTGTTATCATAGTAAACATGGTAGTGGCAGTCTTCATTTTTGCTTCTGAGCAGAGCTGCTTGCCATGACTGTGGCTGGGAAGGGACCATGTAGCAAAAAGGTCTGAAACCCAGGAGGAAGGGAATAAGCTTGAAAACAGTGCTTCTGAGCAGGGAACAGGATGTGTCTGTGGGCAGAGCCAAAGAATATAGAGCAGGTGGAAAAACAAACAAAACAAATACGTTATGTGGCTTTGAGTGTATGAGGTTGTGAGGCTTAAAAAAATGACTCTTACAGCAGAGAATTGGAAGGGGAGATTCCCCTCTCTTCCACATCTGAGAATGCCAAAGGAATTGATCTTTTCTTGTCTTGCAAGTTTTCCTGCACAAAGGGATACATTTTCTGTGCACCAACACAAAATATATGTGTGCATCTTGCATCAAACAGTCAAACAAAATAAATGATTTAACAGGCTAAAAGGCCTCTTCCTCTCTGCTATGAATTAACAAGGTCCATGAATGAATGCAAATGTTATCCCTGAGAAAGAAAGAGAGAAGAGTGAAAGCAACAACAAAAAAACCCAGAAAAAAAAGAATTATCCACTTCCTGCTGTTTTCCTTTCCTCCCCATAAAGTGAGTGTCTTATCCTCAGAGAAATTCACTTCATTGTTAGAAATAGCCGAAATTGGCTTGCAACTAGTAAAGATGCCAAGAATTTGCACCTTGCTCTGTGACCTAAAGCAAAAATGACATGAACATTGACAAATTTGACAAGGAAATTTGTGCAAAAAACAACTTCTATTTGGCTAGCCAAGCAGCAAATATGTCGGATGATATGCTTTATTAAGCAATCCATTTTTCAGCAATAGCTGCACCATCTGCAAAGGTTAGTGTGCATCAGGCTTTCCACAGAATTTCATCTGCGTCTGCAGCTAGGTGCAACACACGACCACATTTTTCATGTACATACAATTTTGGATGCAAATAGAATACTTGATGAAAGAGGTGACCTTCCGGACTGACTTCCCCCATGCAGTAAAGTCACAGGCACAGAAGCAGCTGAGAGAAACATATCTCTGCCTCGGGGGGGTGGGGTGGGGGTGTGTGTGTGGAGTGGGAGAGAGGAAGGAGGGGGAAAGGGAGAAATGAGAAGAGGAGGAAACTTCAGGAAAAAGTGTTTCCCAAAGAAATGGTTTGGCACATCGCATAGCAGAGTCTCTGCACTTGTATCAGTCGAAGGGGAATGGAAACTGTTGTGTTGGGTAGCTGCAGTTCTCTTCTGGATGGTATCCATCTCTCCATCTTCCAGTTTTTCTCTTGTTATCTTGTGTAGTTCCTGCTACTACACTATCAAACATCCTTGTATTTTATTGCTCCCTCTATCATGGTTTGCATTCCAGACTTGTCATCTCTTAAGATTGGGCCATTTGCCCTCTTGCTACTAGGGTGCTGGATCTACTTCTGAACATCCTTGGCTGTACAGGGTATATTTTTTAAACCCAAGGAAGGGAAGTGTTGCTTGCAAATATTAGTTGGGTGTATCTGTTTTCTGCTCTTTTTATTATCATTATTTTTTTAAAGGCATGATGGTCCTGCCTCTGTGTTTTTCCGTATTGTTTTCTAGTGGATGGATATGGTCCTTTTGTGTCCTGCATGCCCTACATTAGGTGGAATCAACTCTTCTCTAGTCCCCAGTCTTCTTCCCCAAGTGTATGCTGTACACATGGCTCCCTACGCCTCATTGCTGGTTGCTGTTTGTAAATTTGTGTTCTCAATCCCTACTCCGCTTAGCTGAAGTTGGATGCCATCCCAGTGCCTTGCAACTGTCCCTGGTCCAGTGGAAAGTTTAATCTGCCAGTTCACGGCGTGTCGTCCTATGGGGAGAGTTCAGTTCAGCGCAGCTCCACACTGCACAGAGAGAAGCTCATTAGCAGGACGTGGTAGTGTCTGATGACACTGTGGTCCAAGAAGGCCTCATTAGGCACAAAATGTTTTCTGTGGCTCTCTGAGATTTCCTAGTAACTTAAGGAATTCAGACATAGCTACCGTGGGGGCACAGCTGAAATGGGGAGCAGAGATGCGCTCTCCAAGGGCCACCTCCCATCTGTGTCTTTTGGAGGAGCAGATACCGGACAAAGCCTTTGACTCCTCTTACGTAGCCTTGGATCCTTGCTGCAAAGACGCAGATGGGGCCGGCTGGGCCTGGCAGGCACACTCTTCCCTGGTTGGCTGCTAAGTGGTGTTAAGTGATGAATGTTAAACTTAACAAGGGGACTTACAGATTTACGTAAGGATTTTACTGCCTGCCAGGTATAAATGATGGAACAGCTTTGATCTTTAGGGGGATCAGTACTGGAAGTGATTTAAACTAAAGTTAATAAAACTGCTTAAAACTGTCCTCTGTAGTCCCGCAGGCTGAAGGAGCCTTAGTGGTCACTTGGCTGCTCTAAGTGAAAACAGTTCACATTTATGAGGGAGATGAAATCCCACTGGTGTTAATGGTGTTTCCAGCTGAATAATAAATGGATTCTTCCAAGAATTCTGCAAGTCCTTCCCTGTGCACGCTGCAGGTCCCACAGCCTGCTTGAGCTGCCAAGCTGTTATCTGTAGACGTAAAACCCAAAGGTAGATTCTTGGTATTTCCACGGGCATTTCTCATTCTCCCTCCACTTATAATCTCTAAACCAGGTCTGATCCATCTGCCATTCTGCAGCATGTCACAAGCCAGTGTTGGTGGTTTGTTATTTTATCATCAAGCGAGACTCTTGGTGTGTCTTATCTTTGGAATTTGCTGGCCAGAAGTGATAGTTAAATGCCACAGACATGAAAATTTCATTGGCTTCGTGGTGGGCTTTTCCCTTTAGAAAGGTGACATCGCATCGCAGTGTTTATGAATGGTCCTGTGGTGGGTCTTCCATCACAATGCATCTTAAGAAACTTCTCCACAGAGGTGAAAATCCTGATTTTTAATGGAGGATCAATTTTCTGTCTCACAGCAATCTCAGCTGCCTTCTACAATATAATCATGCATATTTCCACTGGGCATTTACCTAATGTCCCAAGATGGAACAGTGTGAGCTGCTATGGGCAGGGTGCTCAGATGCTGGTGCAAACAGCACTTGTGTAACCTGCAGTGATTTTGGTGACTAGGTGGCTCTTTTGTAACTATCAGAGGAGCTGATGGGATTTACCGGCATCCTTGTATCAGCCCAGCTCATTAGGTTTACAAGTGAGATCAAATTCTATCGGTTGTGTTTGCAGCTATGAAGCAAACAGGCCTTCCCTGCATGCCAGGGTGTCATACTGCCAACCGGAGTCACCAGGCTCTCTTTCCACAGACACGCACAAATGGAAGTCATCCTGCTATTGCTATAGGGTTTTCTAATTCTCCTGCTACTTCCTAGAAACTCTTTAACAACTTCCAGAATGCTTTCTGTCTGCTTGGTGACAAAACAAGTAGCCTTTCTCGGGCCTCTCTAGAAATCAGTGATTGGCAGCCACTGAGTTTGAATTAGCAGTAACTCACCACTGGTAGAAAAAAAAATTTTTTTAAATTATTTTTTTTTAAATTTCAGCCCAGTGCACCGTTAGTGATGAAACTCCACCGCGCAACGATTAGATGAGGCCATGATCTTGGAAAGATACAGAAAGAGATGGGCTGTTTCAGGTGGATCACCAGGAAATCCTGAATTATAAAGGTACAGTCAAGTCTGGGATGGGATTTGCTCTGCGGAGAAGCCAGCTGGAAACTGCCAGTGACTGGGAGGAAGTTGCATGAAAATCTTGTTACTTGTACCTTGTTATATAATTACCTCTTGCAGAGTTTGGTTTTTTTGTCTGAATTACAGTCACTGTTGGAGACAGGTTATGGGCTTAGACAGACCACTGGCTGGACAGCCTGGTATTTCCTGCATTCTTACTTCCACGGATCCTCTAATAGCCCTGCTGCTGGGCTTTGTCCTGCTATTGTGTCTCACTGTGAGGATGGTCTATGTCCGGGATTGTCATGGGATTTCTGCAGACAGCTTCTAGTGGTATTTTCAGAGCCCCCTGATATGCTTCTGTAGCATTTTTTATATCCCCTGGGGGCTGAGGGTCATCTCTCACTTTACATGGAATAAATTGATAATGACACAATGAAATCAGTCATGATGAAATGGCTCCGTTTTGATTACAGTGAGAGGGGATTTTGGATCTGCGTTTCTGTTGTTGTGTCTCAGGAGCTGTCCTTATACCACGGTGTTGTTTTGGCAGAGATTTTCAGTGGTATTTTGGAATCTCCTATCCCAGCCCATGAACTTGACAGTAGATTCGGCAAACTGTTTTCAGAGGTTTTCTGTGTGTTTCCAGAGAAGTTCTTCAAGTTGCATCTTGTAGCAGCCTGTCCATTCACTGTGGCTGGATTTTTTTGGGGACACAACAGTTGTGTTAGAGAATGAGGGAGGTGGTACACATACTAGATGATCTACTGTGGCTGGAATTCGTTCCTCACCCACCCATCAGCGTGGGTGAAGAAATAGTTTGGGAAGCATCACTAGATTTATGGTCGTTTGCTCGTTGGGCCTAATGTCTGTCTTTCCTTGTATGACCTTTTCTGACTAAGAGCTGGTTTTCAGTAGCGTTCTTACTCCCCTGAGAAAGATGCCCTATGTCCCTGGAAGTCCAGGGAAATCGGGCACATATTGCCCTGAGACTCCTTTGACCCTGAACCCAAGTTCATTTCTCCTGCCTGGTATCTTGCCTATGCTGCAGTGTGGTATTAAAGCACTAAAGTACTCAGACAGGATAAATCAATGGGTGTCTGCTGATTTACACCACTGGAAGATTGGGCCCAGGATGGATAGAGAGCAGAGAACCCTCCAACAGCGTCTCTTTAAAAGAAACCACAGGCAGGTATTTCAGCCCAGTTAGCTGGGCATTCAATTGTGGCTTTTGCTACAGAGTAAAACCAGTTTTTCCAAGGGACACTGGTAGCAGCCTCTTAAAAAAGGAGTTGTGGCCCCTCCCCGGTGACCTTTCCTTGTCAAATGCTACATGCTGTGATGTTCCTACACAATAGAGAACACTCTGGTCTCTGTGTACTTGGCAAAGGAAGAAATGGCTTTTTTAATCTCATTGCATGAATTATTGGCAAAACGTTTGAAGT